>JAGTTD010000005.1:28668749-29918749 GCA_018398585.1 Simmondsia chinensis
GTTGGATTTGTTTAAAGACATGAAAATCAACCTGTTGTTCATTGACGCCATTAAAAATATTCCTATATATGCTGAGTTCCTCTAGGAGACCTATGTGAAGACGAAGTACGCGTAAGCGCATACCTTGAAGAATGTCAAGCTCACTGAGAACGTGAGTAGCATTTTGGTCTCAGGCACCCCGCCCAAGTTTCGAGACCCCGTGGCTTTTAAGGTTCCTTGTTCCTTAGGAGAGCACTACACCAATAGAGCCCTTCTAGATTTAGGTACAAGTGTAAACCTCATCCCTTAGTTTTTCGGGAATTGGGTATAGGAGACATTAAGCCAACCAAAGTCACACTTCAGTTGGCCGATAGGACAGAGGGTGTACTCGTGGGATGGTGGAGGATTTACTTGTCAATGTTGATAAGTTTATCTTCTCGATCAATTTTATTGTGTTAGATGTAGACCCTACTCCTAGGCGAAAGAACAACACTCTCATTGCTCTTGGTCGACCATTCCAAGCAACAGCCGATGTTGTGATTCACTGCAGGACGAGAGTCTTAGAGGTTTCTTTTGAAAACCTTAAGGAAAAACTGAAGGTCTTTAACATTGTTCGGCACCCTGAGACTGAGGGTGAGCTAGAATGTTATGGGGTTGATGATATTGGCCATTTGGTAGAATTAGGTGCGCATGATTTTTCTAATAGCGCTGATTAGAATAATCTCTCTGTATGTGTTGATAAATGGACATTAATTGCTAAGTCATCACCTAAGTTTGGTAGGATAAAGATTCGAGACCTTGATGTTGGCCATGTTCCTCCCATTGATAGTCACAGGTCCAGAAATGCTGTTGGATTTGGGTATCGTCCCTACAAGCTCGACCTAATTTCTATGGCCGACATTGCCTTAGATTTTGGTTGACATTGTGCTTTACAAGGCATCCGACTAAAGACGTAAAACATAGCATTCTTGGGAGGCAACTCAACCTACTTTTATGTTTGTTGTGTGTTTTAATTTTTTTTCAGATTCAACTCTTCTTCCATTGCAGATCCTTTTGTCATCCCTTTCATGCTTTGTTTTGTTTTTATTAAACACTTGTACAGTCCATATTTTCAACTATATTAACAAGTTTGTTTAGAATTTTGTCTTCTGTTTCTTCTTTTGTAGCTTGCAATTTTTGCCTTCCGTTTTTGGGTTTGCTCACCACGCGTAGCTGAATATGCCATACCTCTGGTCATCTCTTTCTTTCATTGCTTGTATTTACTTTCATTGATTTGCAATGAGGACAATGCATAATTTGGGCTTCGAGATTGCATATATGGTGTAAACTTTTGATTTTCCTTTTAGCATATTGTTTCTTAAATTAGCTGAGTTGTTCCATGGATTAGAATAGAGTTTTGGTGACTTATATTGAAGTTCAAATTCAAGAGGTACAAGGACGGTTCAAATATTTATGTAATTAGATTAGTCTTAGATCGGCCTGTTGAATCTGTATTTTTATATTTTAACTAGTTGGAGAGATCATTACTTTTCACCCTTACTCTTGTGACAAATTCGACGGTTTAATTTGTGACGGTGGAAATAATTTTAGGAATTTGAAGCAAGCTCTTTACTCCTAGCAATGTTGAAATCAGTAGTTTATCTCTTTATCTTGAGTGTTTCTATTTTTAAAAAAAAAGGTACCAATGCCTGTTCAATTTGGTAAGTAGCCATAACTTGTTGGTTCTTATAGCCCTTATGTCTCGAGCAAGTAAGTCCGTAGGAGTGTTTTAACACCTGGTACCTTGAGCCAACTGGGTTGGGAGCTGCCAATCGAAAGCTCATTACACGGGCCACATGGAAAGCTTGAAAAGATTCAACTCCTTTAAGTCACATTAACAAGTAGCAATGCCTAATGTCAGTGAAATATGTTTAAGGTATGTGCTGGTAACGGCTTAAGTTGTGAATTCCTCTGACTCGAGCCATTAGGTCCAAGGAGTGCTCTTCACTTGGTGCCTTTAGCCACTAGATCAGGAGTCACTGTCTGAAAACTCGCTACATGTGTCCTAGGGAGACACACTCGACCATGAGTTGCATGGAAAAGAAGAGGAAAAAGAAAACAAGAAAGAAAATAGAAACCTTGAGACTTTTTTTGTGGATTAGGGGTGATTTGTTAGGATAAGTAATTCCTTTTATTATCTTATCTATTCGTCTTAAATTTAGAAGGTTTGGAATAAGAAAAAGGGAAGAGAAATTATGAGCTCACTCACTAGTAAAAAGACTTAAATCATGAGAATCCAATTCGGAGCCATTGTAATAATAACAATATATAAAGATTCTTCACTTTCAAGTACACCTTCAAATTTACTCAGAAATATTTTTCATAAATAATTCTTGTCCTTACATGCTTAATTAAATTCCTCCATTTTTGGCTAGTTTAAGCTGAAACTTGCTTGAGTACAAGCAAGGAATGGGACTGGGGAGGTTGATGTGCCTTATATTTACATATTTTATTTCTCATTCTCGTAACATATTCAGCTTTTACATGCGTGTTTCATTGTAATCTAAATACATTAGGCTTCGAGTGCAATGAAGCAAAGAAAGGTTAAAAAGTGACAGAATCAAGCGTAATCGAGGCATATCTTAAGAGTACTATGAGAAACCCGTTTACATATGCAAATGAAGGACCAATCAGGTCGTAATTCAATAACTCAAATAGATCTCTTAGAGCTTCGGGTACTAAACGATCAATTGGAAAGAAGTACAGATCGGTCAGCACCAAACAGTAGACGGAGCTTACTATAGTGCTGTCGATCGATTGGGAAACGAGTTTGATCAGTTGCCTGGTTATAGAGTGCCCACCGATCGATCGGCCAGTTCACAATGTGACCTAGGTCAAGATGTGGGTATAAATATGGAAGGGGAGACTTATATTTCCCATGCTTCGCCTCATCTCGTCTCCTTCCCGAAGCTGCTATGAGATTTAAGCGGTTCTCAAATGCCGAAGCGCAGGTGTGCTGGGAGAGTCAAAGCAAGGATCAATGTCAACATCAATTGAGTGAGTCTTCAATTCTTAGTTTTTATTCCTTGTTTTTCTCTTTAAGATTTGAATGATGTGTAAAACACGTATGGAGGGGTAGACCCTTTTAGTTTAGGAATTAAGGACAGGTAATCGTCCGTATCCCAAATTTATATTATGCTTTGGATAAGGATTTTGTTATGTTATTTTCTCACCATTGTGGAGAATTATTCATTGTGTCTTCCTTTTTTCTTTTTTTTTTTCTTTTTGTGTGTGCTTCAGCCATGTTAAGATCTCCAAATTATTAGCATTTATCTATGAGGTTGTAGTCTAGACCTAACATAACTAGGTTTTACGTATGGTCAGGGTTGAGGTTGTATCCAACCTTGAACGCCATCTTTTATATAAGTTAATACTGAATTAGGAGCAAAAAATAAATTAAGTAGTGCTAATGCGATAACCTATGCTACATGTAGAGTGATATGATGGGTTATGCCTTTAAATTAGTTCATTATCCTAAGCCCTAGTTTAAATATTAGCCCAGGCTTAGTGATTATAGCCTAAGCCTCCTAAATCATTGCTATATTAGAATATACTAACTGGGCATGAGTAAAGCTACCCTTAATTCATTTCCTCAGCTAATCTCAATTGAATTGATATCTTTAATTTAATGTTAGTTTTTGTTAATTTAGTCAACAAATCTTTCAAACCAACAAAAACCTAATTGAAATTGTTCATTAACAACTAAATTCTACTTAACTCCAATTCCCAATAGATAAGATGCCCGTGTACACAATTTAGCTAGGACGAACTCGTGCATAGACAATTTTAAAACACTTTTGAAACTGCACCACCGGCCAACTTGAAAGTCTAAATGGTTCAATTTGAAGTTGATAAAAATTCGAAGTGAGCTAATTTGCACGCAAGCAATGTACGAGTAATGCTTTGATATTGCACGACCAATCGCTCACGCAAATAATGGATGTGCTAGGCTTCAAGATCGATTTTTTCCAACTTGACTTGTAATGGGTTTAGTGTGAGTCTCTTTTTAGTCATTAATTTTTTTATATTTTGGGAGTTAAAAAATACTTTTTATTGAAAGAAGTTGTTTTTCTTCTTTTAAGAAGAAACAAAAATTTTGTGTTTGTCCTTTTAAGCAAAAGCAAAAGAACAAATTAATAATTGAGAAAAACCTTAGTTTAGATACCTTCAAATTTGACAATTAAGTACCGTGAACATGAGTGATATATTTAAAAAGATATTTTGTATATTTAAACAATATTTTATATATTAGAACATTTATGTTAAATACAAAAAAGAAAATTTAATATTTAATATATTGAAAAATATTTTAAATATGTGGAATATGTATTAAATTTTGAAGAAAGTAATTTTAAAAATTTAGTAATTTTTAGAAAGTCCTTTTTAAGTATTGAGAAAATATTTCAAATATTTAAAAAATATTTTGTATGTTTAAAAAATAGTTTAATAATGAAAATATTTTAAATATTTAAAATAAACTATATTAAATATTTGGAATGGTTTTTGGTAACTTTTTCAAATACAAAAGACTTTTGCAAAAGTTCTTTCTAGTTACTTGTTAGAAAAAATACTATTGTTAAATATTTGCTGAGTACTCACAATAAAACTACATAAAACTGTAACTATTGCGTCATTTTTTGGTGCCATGTTCTTCCCATGTCTGGCCTCCATGACCCGTGAACTACTTGGATTTACTTTATGGTGTCTGCTACATGTGATCAAGGTCAAAATTCTTCCTCATATTCATCTAGTCTCATTGTTCATCCTTGTATCCCACGCTCCTTTACTGCTTCAGATAACTGCGTCAAGACAAGAGGTCACCTTTCTTGTAGCACCTCAATTAAACACTTCGTGCTCGAGCCTGATATCTTAATAAGCCACTTGGAGCAGTTATTCTTCAAAGAGTTAGTTATTGTTCTTCAATAATTGAGGAAATGTCATTTCCTTTGCTTTATTTTTTGGGAACCTTAAAGTTCTTTCCACATCGTAGGCATGTGTCTTATTAACTGAAATGACAGTGTTCCAAACCCCACTTACTTGCCATGTAAAAATTTCCCCCTTTATCCATTAGTAATTTTTGAATTTAAAATGGATAAAACTTTGATTCGACTATCGATGGCTCTATGGAACTTGAATTGGCACATTGATAGCTCGAGACTGCTTGTTTACATGGGTTTATAAATGTTTTGACAATTTGTAGTTAAATTTTCTCACCTTGTGCTTCACGTTTGAACGGCTTCTTTTCCATTAGCGTTTAAACTTTGCTGCAAACTCAAATCTCTTGTTGAATTTTCAATTCCAACTTCTTGTCTAATTTCCCGAATCATACTCTCACAAACATGGTCCAAATCACTTGTTGCCTATAATATTTCCAGCCATCAAGCTGTAGCTCAATTGAGCAATTAAGTTGCTTGCTTCAAGCTGATAACTACGTCATTTTTTAACCACATGCGAATTCCAGTTCGCTCGACCCCTCTCGAACAGGGTCCTTCATCTTTGAGGAGGAGGTGGGATCTTCTTTAAGATCCCAAACCTTCATCATTGAACCCATCTTCACTTTAAATCTGGAGGTCCTCGAGCTCTCCGGATCTCCCTTGATGTGCTTGAGTCCCTGTTATTGAGTTCCTTCCATGAAACGCAAAACTAGGGAGGATGGTGTATCTATAGGGAGGTAGTGTCCTTTCAGGGTTGGAATTTACCCATGAAGCTCTATGCTAAATGGGTTGAGCCTCTTCTAGATGATCTTGAGGAGAGGTGGAAATCCCTATGATTCTCAGGGCTATCAAGCTCTAGACAATCTATCTTCGGTATGATTTTCCAATCTTTAGCACTCTTAGTTGTTTTTGGAATACTTGTTATAATGATTTTACCCTCCTAGAAGGATTTCCGAGAAAGCCCTCAAGGACATTATGATGATTCGAGTTTCTTTTCTGCAGTCTTACATAACGGTGGCTAAGACTTTCTCCTTTTCTTATTATTTGAATCTTAGTTATGAAACATTTGAGAGGTTTTTTCCTAAGAATTTCACTACGATGCGCCACATTCAAAAGAGGGAGAAATAGCTTTTTAGTTGCTCTAGCTAAGCAAGCTCTTCTCCTGCAATGCCCCTAACATGGTCATGCATTTCGCAAGAATGTTCACCAAACATGGGTTTTAGTGATGCTCCTCTTCCCTCCAGACCATTATTTTTAGGCTACGTTTATGGTTGTTGGCGAGATGTCATAGCCCAAAAATATGCTTTTGCAATAGTGGGCCCTCTCTAGTTCATCTAGTTATAGGCCTATTCATATTTTTCCTCTCTTTGACCCTCGAGACATTTTCTCTCCATTACAAGCCTTGTTAACTACTATAGTTAATAAGAAAAACTTTGATGGAAGTTCAACTTATTTTGAGATGGATTGTTGAAAGTTGCATTGATTATTTAACACCTCGCTCTTTGATAGGCACTCGATGACCCGATTTGCGAGAAAGAAGATGCAGTACCTCCCACTTCAGAGCGATAAAATTGGGTCATGACATGTTTTTGGATGTCAATGCCCAATTTTGGTACACAATTTCATGCCCCTAGGACTTTTGTTTTTACTACCAGATGAAACCAGCGGTGGAGTCCCACAAGGTTGCTTTTGGACAGTTGGCAAGGTTCAGGTTGTCTCCATCCTGAGCATGTAGATCATAAACCTATTATGGGTTGAAATTAAAGAGCGACCACTCGTGCTCCTCACTTTCAGAAAGTTTTCGAGTCCAACGTAGAAATTTGGCGTCCTTGTGGTGATCCTGCACCTCGCAGGTACGCACCGTATGTAACCCTGGAATTTATAGCATGGCATCAAGCATATTTGCACTTGCGCTAGGCCAAGGAGCCGGGTGGTATTTTACAACTTCTATGCAACCTGGATGATCAAGCGGAGCAGCAACTCAGACACCGCAGCAGCCATTATTAAGGGAAGCCCCTTGAGGCCCTTGAGGTAATGATTATGCACTCATTCCTTCCAAAGCTCATGTCATCCCCTTCACTACAATTTCTAGCATTTTGTGAAGCCTTGTCACCAAGATCTTCCATGTGTATACAGAATGTTTGATAAGTCCAATTTAGTATTCATTTACTGATATCATTTAGGTTTATTTACTAACCATCTTACATCCAATTTTTATCGCTTTTACTCTTTTTCATTTCTATTGTTATTTCTTTGCATCGACGCTCATTTTATGTTTATTCTTGCTTGGTTTTATGATTAACTTCAACAAATGGAAGCAAGACTCATCAAACAAAAGCAAAATAGTAGGCAAAATGCATCAAAACCACATGGTTAAGCAAGGGAAAAACAAGATCATATCCAATTTGTTGCAACTTGCAAGAATGGGCAGCAAATTGAGTAATTCAAGAGCAGAAATGCATTGAACACTTCATGAACATGATTGACTTGATGCAATTTGCAAGCTTGCTGGATATTTTAATAAAAACATATTTTTATCACATTTATTAAACTTTGAAATCAAATATATTGAAATTAAACTTTTGAATTCCCATTTTAAATCTTATTTTCGGTTTCAAATTCAAAATTTAATTTTGACTTGATGATGTTATTTATGTTGGCAAATGTTTATTAAATGCAAACAAGTACATTTTGTATACATGATAAAATTTAAGTCTAATTTTAACTTAAGAGTTTGTGTGGGAAATAAAAAGAAGACTATGTATATTGAAATTGATGACCACTAACTTATAATATTAAAATTTTGTCAAAATATTATACCCATTTAGTATTCAATTTCAGTTACAAAGAGAATTGAATTGCTTTGATTTGAATGTGCTTTCGGTTGTAGCATTTTGAGAGATTTTGCCTATAAATAATTATTGTATTCAATTCTCCAGATGCATGATATACTATAAATAATATATTTAAGAGGTAATTCAGTTCTTGGAAAAAAAATACAGAAGCAGACGCTACTTAAAAATGCCTTGTTCCTTGATATTTTGATCAAAAAAAGAAAAAAAAAAAATTGGTTTTCACTTCTTTGGCAAAGTAAGGTGTAGTCGAGGTTCTAGCTTTCAAGGTTGTACAGACCTTGAAAGTGTCAATTGTGGTTGGCCATTGTATTCTGGAGGCGGCGCGTCGGTACCTGCTGCACTGGTCTTGATCCAATAGGGGTGCGAAACCGTCTTAAGAAGAGCATGATCTGTGCCTCGTTCAGCTATTACTTTATTGGTATTGGTCATTTCCAAGTGTCCAGGTAATATCTTTCCATTTATATGTTTTGTATAATATTTTTTTGTGTTTGGTTCCAACATTGGGAGGTTGCAAGGCCAAAAAAAAGATTTTAAAAAATAAAGCTAAATTATCAACTTGCTGCAACTTGGAAGGATGGGCGGCAAGGGGGTCAAATGAGGATGAACTAGTGAATTTTTTCATTCCATGAATTCCCAACTTTGTGTACTATAAATAGGCATGGATACGAGGTGTTTACGCATCATTCAAACAAATTCAAAACAAAATAGCTAGTAGTTTTGGTAGGTAGAGGAAAGAAAGAGACGGAAAAATTTTGGTTTCTAATTTTTGTTTCCAAAGTTTCTTGCTATCCTTTTCCTCTTTAAGTTCATAGATTTTGGTTGAGTTTTGCTTTTATATTAACCATGAACTAATTTTTTTTTCCCTAAGGCTGCGATGTAGCCTAAATTGTAATATACACTCTTTTCTGATTCAACATACTCAAAGTTTGTTTATGTCGTTGTTGAAGTTTTTATTATTGTTCTTCATTTGTTTTGAAGGATTGATCACCATTTCAAACTTATAATGATTCATGATGAGTTCGAGAGAAGATTTTTGATGACTGCGAATTTAATAACCACCACAAATTGAGTGAATGCTAGAGATAGATTAACGCGATTTGGGCGGTCTTAAGTGAAAACCATGAATCTTGAAAACTCTTTTCTTATTTAAATTCAAGTAAGAGATTAATGAGTAAATATGAAAAGAAAACATGCTAAGTTTTGTTCGAGAGACAATATTTAGTAAATTAGGATTTTCTACCATCACATGGAGTAAAAACTTGAATGCCGAGAATAGAAACGCGTATTGATACAATGAGGAGAAATTTGATGCCTTGGATCTCATTAAATCAATAAACTTTTCAAAAAAATAAAAATAAAATAAAATCAGTGAACATTTCCAGTTCTTTTCATTTTAATTGTTACATATAGAAATTTCAGATTTCGCTCATCCAAATAGAATTAAAATTAGTAATTTCGGTACTCGTTCAATAAACAATACTTATGGGAATAATACTCTACACACTTATTTATTACTTGATACAACTTAGTGCACTTGCTAAGCAAACACTAAGCATCCAATTTTTGGCAACGTTGCCGGGGATTGTTTTATTTGACTTATATTAATACCACCTAGTTTTAGTACTAAATTGAAGTTGTTTTGTTAAAACTTGTAAATTTTGTTAAATTTGGAAGTTGAAATCCCTTTCCTTTCATTTTTTTTGATTCAATTTGTTTGATTTGTGAAGTTATTTTTATTTGAAAATTTTGTATAACACCCTACCCCCAAAAAATTGATTTTTCTTAACTTTTGTATTCGATGGTTATATTATTAAGTTTTTTGATTAGTCTTATCTTTCTTTTAACTTTTTAATTCACCTATATAAGATTTTGTAAGTTAAGTTTGTTATTTTTATGTTTTTCAAGACATTAGTATTACTACTGCTCCACATCGCCCCCCCCCCCCCCCCCCCCCCCCCCCCCCCCCAAAAAAAAAATTTTTTATTTTTGTTAAGTTTTGTGTTATATTTAGCTTTCTTATTGTTTTTATCTTTTTGTTAACTTTCAAGTTCGTTTTTCTTACTTTCTTTAAAAAATCCACAAGAAAACAAAATTGTCCCTTTAGATCCTGAAATCAAACAAACACTATGACAAATCAGGAAAACCAAACAAACTGAAATAATGACTGATCAAAATAGGGATAATGAAAGAGCCTTAAAAGATTATGATGTCCCAAGTGTTGGTGGATGCACCTCTAGCATCCAACATCTACCTATCCAAGCGAACAATTTTGACATTAAACTTACAATCATACAAATGATCCAGTAGACTGCTCAGTTTGGCAGTCTGCTTAGTGAGAACCCGAACTTACATAACACTAACCTTCTGGAGATATGTGATACATTTAAGCATAATAGCGTCCGTGATGATGCCATGCTTTTAAGATTGTTCCCGTTCTCACTAAGAGAGGGTCAAAACTTGGTTAATGTCATTACCCACTAGGTACTATCATCACATGGGAGGATTTGGCACAAAATTTTCTTGCTCAATATTTTCCACCAGCCAAATCCACAAAAATGAGGAATGACATTACCTCTTTTACACAATACGACATGGAATCAATGTATGCTGCGTGGGAACAGTATAAAGAGCTTTTAAGAAGGTGCCCACACCATGGTTTACCAGCTTGGATGCAAGTCCAAACTTTTCACAATAGTTTGGCACCTAATACCCAAACAATGGTAAACGCGGTTGCTGGATGAGCCTTCAACAACAAGACACCAAAAGAAGCATGTGTGTCGCTAGAGGTGGCTAGAAACCACTGTATAAGAACAGATGATCGAACAATGCAAAAGAAACCTGTAGGTATTCACGAAGTAGATGCATTCACAACGTTATCCGCTCAACATTAAATGATTCATAAGCAACTGGGTAACATAGGTGTTAATGACATTCATTCTCCTATCCTTACATGTGAGTTTTGTGCAGGAAATCACGCGAGCATAGAATGTCAAATAGGGAGCTCTTTTGCCTCATCAAGTCATGAGCAAGTGAATTTTGTTTCAAATTTTCAAAAATCACAATGCAATCCCTACTCCAACACTTGCAATCCTAATGGAGGAACCACCCAAACCTTTCATGGAGGAACCACTGGAAAAAAAAATTGATCTCGAAGAAATGTTCAGCAAGTTTATGCATGAAACCACAAGTTTCATGCAAGAAACAAGAACAAATCTTACAACTCAAGAAGCTTCTATTCGAAACCTCGAGACCCAAATCGGACAAATTTCAAACCAACTCTCTGAAAGGTCTCAAGGTTCCTTGCCTAGTGACACATTTACTATCCCATGAGAGCAGGTTAAAGAAATTGAACTTAGAAGCGGGAAGACTCTAAATGAACCAACTCAGGTAACCAAGACTACACAAAACGAACAACCATAATTGACCTGTCCATAGAAGCAAACCAAGAAACTGAAAAACTGGAAGGTACAAAAATCCAAGACAAATTTGAGCCAAAAAGGGCTGAGCCTTAACCCTACAAACCGAAGGTCCCATTTCCTCAGCGTTTGAAAAAGACAAAAGCGAACAATTTGCAAAATTTATGAAAATTTTCAAAAAATTATATATTAACGTCCCTTTTGCTAACATGTCAGAGCAGATGCCAGGTATGCAAAATTTATGAAGAAACTCTTACCCAACAAAAGAAAGTTTGGAGAATCCGAAACGGTAGCACTAACTGAAGAATGTAGTGCCATACTTCAAAAGAAGTTACCTCCCAAGCTAAAAGATCCAGGGAGTTTCACTATATCATGCACCATTGGCACTATCACCTTTGAAAAAGTTTTATGCAATAATTTAATGCCGCTCCCTGTGTTCAAGACGCTTAGCTTAGGAGAGATGAAGGCCACTGCAATATCTCTCCAACTTGCGGACAGATCAATCAAGTATCCAAGAGCTGTGGTGGAAGATGTCTTAACGAAG
This sequence comes from Simmondsia chinensis, assembly GCA_018398585.1. Lineage (NCBI taxonomy): Eukaryota > Viridiplantae > Streptophyta > Magnoliopsida > Caryophyllales > Simmondsiaceae > Simmondsia > Simmondsia chinensis. Next base: position 28,680,517 of record JAGTTD010000005.1, read on the forward strand.
GTTGACAAGTTCATCTTTCCGAATGATTTCATAGTGCTTGATATGGAAGAGGATCACGAGATACCGCTTATTCTTGGCCAACCCTTCCTTGCTACAGGAAAGACCCTGATCAATGTGCAACAAGGGAAACTTATTTTAAGAGTGCAGGACAAACAGGTAACCTCCATTGTTTTTAATGCTATAACATTCCCCACTGACATGGATGCTTGTTTTGAGGTTGATATTGTAGACAGTTTGGTATCCAAGACTTTCAGGGATACATTCCCTAAATTACCACTTGAGCATGTCTAATAAAATACAAGACCTTAGACATTGAGAATGAAATGATAAGGGTATGTGCCCAATACCTAGAAGATTTTTAACCTTTCGATTCACACCATGAAGAAAGAATGGAGGATATACAAGCGATTGGAACTTAACAGAGAATGGGACAAGGTGAGCCTCCAAATCCTGAGCCCAAGCCATTGCCGTCCCATCTCATGTATGCTTATCTTAGCGATTCTAAGACTTATTTTGTTATTAGTAATGCTTCTTTGGGTAATGTTAAACAGAAAGGTTGCTTAGAGCTCTAAACGAGCATAAACCAGCCATCGGATGGACCCTTTTAGATATCAAGAGAATGAATCCTTCTTCATGCATGCATAAGATTCTCATGAAGGATAGTTGCAAGCCTACCGTGTAACCACAACGTCGATTAAACCCTGCTATGAAGGAGGTGGTAGTGAAAAAAGTTGTCAAATTATTAGATGTAGGGATCATTTATCCCATATCTGATAGTCCGTTTGTAAGTCCAGTACAAGTAGTTCCAAAAAAGGGGGGATAAGCGTAGTGGAAAATCAGAACAATGAGCTTATCCGTACTAGGACCGTCAAAAGGTGGAGGGTATGTATAGATTACCGGAAACTTAGTGATGCTACCAAAAAGGACCATTTCCCCTTACCATTTATTGATCAAATGTTAGAAAAACATGCGGGCCATTCGTTTACTGTTTCCTTGATAGTTATTCAGGATAAAACCAAATTTTCATAGCACCTGAAGATCAAGAAAAGACTACTTTTACCTTTCCATATTGTACGTTTCCCTATAAGAGAATGCATATTGGATTACGCAATACTTGTGCCACATTTTAGTGGTGTATGACGGCGATCTTTCGTGAAATTGTGGAAAATTTCATAGAAGTATTTATGGATGATTTTTTAGTCCATGGTCCCTCATTTGATGATTGTTTAGCTAACGTCTCTATGGACTTGCAAAGATGCACTAATACTAATCGTGTGTTGAATTGGAAGAAGTGTCATTTAATGGTGCAGGAAGGGACTGTACTAGGGCATATGCTTTCAAAAAAGGGAATTAAGGTCGACTGAGCAAAAACTCAAGTGATAGGGCAATTACCGTCTATTTGTGATGCATTTGGTTAGTGTGCTTATTCATCATATTCAATTTAGGTATGAAGTGGGGTTCGCAATGATGAGTTGAACTCAAGCTTTAGTTACACACTCGACTTGATATTTCCTGCGAGATCAAACGAATAGTTAGAAGGGCTCGTGGAGTATCCCATAGGGGGCTCCTCTGATGCTCAAGTCAGTATCAATACCATGAAATAGTAAATTAGGGCAAGTAATAAATGGACATTGCAGAAACAAAATACTTAACCTGAGAGGACTAGGATGTTTGAACGATTATTGCTCCAGAGAGGTAATTGTAGAAATAAGGGGTGAAGAAAAAGGAGGCATGTCCCTCTTTTTATTAAGGAAGGGTGTTTGTGGATGAGTATGACTATTTGGATAAGTATGTTCAATTCTATCCTTTAGTTACTTGTTTAGATAAAGTGGGTGAATTGTGTTGATAGCAAAGTGGGCGAATTGCACTATTAATGAAGTGGGCGAATTGTGTTGTTAGCAAAGTGGGTGAATTGCGTTATTGGTGAAGTGGGCAAATTGTGTTCTTAGCAAAGTGGGTGAATTGTGCTGTCAGCAAAGTGTGCAAATTGCACTGTTGGTGAAGTGGGCGAATTGTGTTAATATACACCTAGTGGGCGAATTACATTGTTTTACACCCAGTGGGCGAACTGGGCTTAGTGGGAAAATTGCGCAGTTTTACACCTTGTGTGCGATTTGGGCTTAGCAGATGAATTGTTTTGTTTGTACAAAGTGAGTGAATTACATTGTTAGTAGGCCAAGTGCATGGATAGTGGGTGAATTGCGTTATATGCATTTTGAAGACATAGTTGCAAACAAGTTTTTGTCCATTTAATTGCTCGTATAGGCAATTTGCCCATCTGCAGTAGCAAGCTGCTCATTTATAAGTTACCAACATATTAGTCCCCCTACTTCGTGAGCGAACTTCGGCCATTCCAAGTTCAGTCATGAAGTTGTAAAGCTATTTTACTCTCAGCTTGATACTGTACAATGTTTTGTTGAGCGATGGAGATATTCAGTGTTTTGTTTTGGCCCTTTGTAGTTATCATTTATGTGTATTTTGAATTTTATTCAAAATTAAGAGAGCGTATGACTTAAATAAGATGTGTAATAGGGGATTTAATAGAATGTCTAAGTCATTATGACTCGTTACTAGGCGCATGACGAATCGTGAACCTTAATAGAGCATTTAGCGTGGTTGTGGATCCCAGTAGAATGTTTTATCTTTTGTTTATTTGAATGCGGAGTTCTTATTTGTGTAAGAATGTTTAGAAGAATCCGGGCCTCTGAGGTCTTTTGAAACTTAGAGTATTTAAGCATTTTGCCCCTGTATTTTAATAAGCGTTCATGGCAATTCAGGCTCTTTGTGATAAATATGTAAGGATATCACTATCATGATTAGCCACAAGGTATATTTGCATTTGGTCGGTAACATCCATAAAGCAATGAGTGTGATGCATCTTGCTAGAAGTAGAGGCAGTTGAATCCATGTACCCAGTTAGTATACAGGTTATAAGTGTAACACGCTTGGACAAGATTGAGACTCCCTGTGTGTTGCGCTGTTTATTTATTGCCAGATAAACAGTATGTGGTATAACTATTAGGAATAATATCCTAAAATCCAGATTTATTATGTTAATATTATTTTATTAAATAATAAAAATGAAGTTCCAGTCGTTTCCTTGTTAAATTTGTGTAAGCGAGCATTTATACTGCATGTGATTTTCTATTTGGTAACATCCATAAGATGGATATAGTCCTTAGACTATAATTTATATATATTTTCTGAGTGGTTTGTGAGATTAACAAACAGAGAGACTTGGAACAAATGGGATGGATTGTTGTTTGAAAGACTTATAGTCGAAGACAAGTTTGGACCGCTTTTATGCTAAGACTATAACGTGACACTTTAGATGACTTGTCTTGGTTATATGAATGGTGATCCAAAGGTGTTATGGTGGTGTGTTTAATAAGATTGGCACACCGAGTTGGACCATGTAAGTTGCTTGTTTCTAGACTACTATTAGAGATGAGTGATTCATGTCGTACTGTTTGAACGAAGACTCTAAATCCTAAGAGTATTCTGGACTTGTGCATGGACCGTTAGTTACTTTGGTGTACTATAAGTAAGGTCTAAACGCATGACTAAATTCCCACATACACTGGGTAGCGACGTGAAGTGTGACAAGGATCAGGTATTCAATAGGGAATCTACAGTCTCTTATGAGGTACAGAAGTCCCCTTAGTTGATTTGCAAATATTTGAATAGTTTGGAAACTTTGGCCAAAGTATTCTAAGTGTTTGACATTTGGAATTTATACTATGAATATGTTCAAGTATAAATGAACTATTCAATGAAGGGCGAGTCGGTAACTAATGGAGAAGCTATGAGAAGGATAATAGTAATAGTTATACTTATACTTCGTCATGGACATCTAGTGGAGGGGCTATTGTCATCAATACAGTCCATCAGGGAAATATCGAATAACTGGTTTAAATCTGGCAGTGACATTTATTTAGTGGAATTAAGTCTCATTAAATGGTAATTAAATTATTTCATGAGATCATTAATTTAACCAATTTGGAGCTAGATTTAAATTGTCCCTGAGGTCCCTAAGCAAGCCTTTGTATTTATTGCCATTGAAAAAATATTAAAGAATTCATGAGATGAATTAATTTATTTATGAGATGAGTAAATTCAATTTTGACAAACATGATTCATGAGATGAATAAAAATTAAGAATTATAAAATAAAATAATTTTAAAAAATTGAAGTTCATAAGATGAATTTTTACATGTGAGAAACAAAGTAAAATAAATTAAATAAATAAATAAATCGTGTTTAATTGGTGATAATCCGAGCGATTCCAATCAGACGAACCAGCGCGCGACACGTGTCGCAAGCAGGGACGTCCTTTAGCTATCCATGCCCCTGTGCGGGGATGAATCAGCTGCAGCCACGTGGCACACTCAATTGAAATTAAGGGCATTTTTTTTCCTAGGATCAAAATGATGCGTTTTGGCTCGATTTTAATTAAAACGATGCGTTTTGTTAGTTGTGTGCAAATCCCACATCGAATTTCCAGCTTATTTTTGTTCCGGTAGCTAACTATAAATAGAGGGATCTATTCCAAGGGTTTGTTATTCAATTGAAACAAATATTTTTGGGTTTCTGAAATTGTTTCAGAGATCTAATTGGAGAGAACATTTTCTGTTAAAATTTTTCTGTTCTAGTTTAATATTTTTCGGAGTCCACCCTCTGGGCAATTTGAGGTCATTGCGTAGAAGATCGCTGGGTCTCGATTCCTTAGTATTATTCTGAAAATTATTATTTCTTTCTAATATCCTAATTTTGGAGCAATTCTAGATATGCCTTCTTTCCTTCTTCTTTTAGTTTTTGCTTTTCTATTTATTTACAGTATTCGTTATTATGCCAGTTAAAGTTTATGTATTGTTATGAATGTATTAGAGTAAAAAGCCTGTAGATCTAAATTCAAAACTTAGATCTGCAAATTTAAATTATAAATTTAAATCTGTAGATTAAAAATAAGGAATTTTAAATCAAACCTAGTTTTAGAATTACAAATTTTAAACCCCTTCCGCTATGTAAACTTTGGGGAGAATTTTTGAAATTCGTCCCAACAACCGGTATTAGGGCAAAGGGCTTATAGAGATAAACTTATTCCTAGAAACTCTCGCATGTGAGGTGTCACGAAGCGTGACTCTCCGACCGGGGGCTTAGGTGGAGAGAAGAGTCTCCTACTTCAAGTGCTTTAATAGGTACCCCTTATTGTGACCATAGTTGAAAAATTGTGAACCCAACAATCGGTATTAGAGTTTTTTTTTTCCAACAAAATTAATATATTTTCCCTACAATTTGTCTCAGAGCCAGTCTCTAATTACATTCATAATATACATGATAAGGTATAATAAGATCGAAAAAAATAGAATTTCGATTTAATAAAACAGAGATTTTATTAAGAAAGAAAGATTATTTAAATTAACGATTCCAATTGTTCAAATCGTTAATGAATTAATTGTTAATCGGATTGTTTAAAGTGTCGAGTTAAATTGTTTAAATCGGTTAAAAGAGTTTATAGTTAACTAGGTTATTTCAGGTATCGATTTAAATTGTTTAAATTGGTTAAAAGAGGTGATAGTTAACTAGGTTATTTAAAGTATCGATTTAAATTATTTAGATCGGTTAAAAGATCTAATAGTTAACTAGGTTGTTTATAGCAACGATTTAAATTATTTAAATCGTTAGAGAATTAATTGTTAATTCAGATCTAACGACCTATAAATTCGAGGTTACATGATCTTTGTTATGAGATAATGATCGTTTGGTTAAGATTTGTAAAATCAGGTAAGATTCCATTAATTTTTACAAAATTGGATAAAGTTGATCTAATAAGATTAGATTCAATTAATTTTACGAAATCAGATAGATTAATCTAATGAGATTGGATTCAATAAATTGTTACAAAATTAGATAAAGTTAATCTAATGAGATTCGATTTAATTAATTTTATGAAATTGAATGAAATTAATCTAGTGAGATTAGATTCAATTAATTTTTACAAAACTAGATAAAGAAGATCTAATGAGATTAGATTCATTTAATTTTACGAAATTAGACAAAATTGATCGAATGAGATTAGATTAAATTAATTTTAAAATTAAATATTTTTTTTGATGACATCGGCGCTGATGTGGTGTTGATGTCAGCACCAAAAAAAAATGTTAATTAATTATTTTATTAATTAATTTTCTTTTAGATTGAGATTAAAAATTAGATTATATGATAATCTAGGTTGTGAATAAGTATTATTTTTAAATAAATGTTTTTTTTTTAATTAGTCTTAGAATAAGATTTTAAAATAAACTATGAGATAGTCTTAACTGATAACTTTATTTTTAAAGTAAAAGTTAAATTTTATTAAATTTTAGAATGAGATTCTAAAGTAGACTATGTGATAGTCTAAATTTTAAGACGTTACTGACTTTAAATAAAATTAATTTTATTTATTAATTTAATTTTAAAATTAGATTCTAAAAGTAAGATTATGAGATAATCGATATTGTAAAACGATAATGTTTTGAATTAATTAATTAATCAATTATGGTTAATTTTAAAATGAGATTCTAAAAGGGGTTGTGAGATAAATTGGATTGTAAATGCAAGTTAATTAAAAAGCAACTAGTTATAAAAATCAAGTGGGAGCGAGGTTTCAATTGTTGTAACCTCACGGTCTCCATTATCGGTCTAGCAGTATAGTAGATAGATAGACCTCCATGTCGAGGATGTCAGTTTGCAGATTATAGGGCTAGACTTCTATTGGGATGAACCGAAGTGCAAAGAAGCGATGCGACCACGTTGACGTGGAGTATTTCATGTATTTGTATGGTGGTTTAGGTAATGGTTTGCACTTGATTGGCGTGGTGCATTAGCCTCCCCGAGGAACTCTATTGTGTCATGCTAGAGATTGAGGTCAAGAGGTGAGTTAATCATGTTTAGTAAAAGCTGCAAGAAAACAAGTTAATTAAGAATAGTTCTCACCCGAACTAGCTTCGTACGACCCTGCTGTGGGGAGAAAGGAGCGGTGTGTTGGGGTCATTATTGTATGAATGATAATACAGTTTGGTGGAAATCTTACTTATTTTGTATGCCAATTTGAAAGAATACATTGTTGGGAAAAACATGAATTTTGTTGGAAAAATAAACTCTGATGTCGACTATTGGGTTCACAGTTCTCAACTATGGTCACAACAGTAGGCACCTATTAGAGCACTTAGAGTAGGAGACTCTTCTCTCTACCTAAGCCCCCGGTTGGAGAGTCATGCTTCATGACACCTCACGTGCGAGAGTTCCTGGGAATAGGTTTCCTATAAACCCTTTGCCCTAATACTGGTTGTTGGGACGAACTTCAAAAATTCTCCCTACTTTTATAAAATTTATGCAGCGGAAGGGGTTTAGAATTCATAATTTTAAACTTGGGTTGATTTAAAATTCCTAATTTTAAACCTACAGATTTGAATTCGTAATTTAAATCTACATATCTAAATTCCTAATTTAGATCTACAGGCTTTAATCTAATACATTCATAACAATACTTAAACTCAAACAGACATATGTAAATAAATAGAAGAGCGAAAACTAAAAGAAGAAGGAAAAAAGAACATACCTGCAATTGCTCCAATTATAAAGAATACCAAGAAAATTGAGACCCTGCGATCTTTTATGCAATGACCTCAAATTGCCCAGAGGGTGGGCTCCGAAAAATATTAAACTGAGGAAAGAAAAATTTCAACTGAAATTTTTCTCTTCAATTAAGTCTCCGAAACAATTTCCAAAATTCTGAAATAATTTATTTTGATTGAATGCCAAACCCTTGGAATAGGTACCTCTATTTATAGTAGGTTACTGAAGCAAAAAAAAAATAATTCTTGATGTGGGATCTGCTGAAAATGACCCAGTCAAAACAAGCAAAACGCTGCGTTTGATTGCAAAAACCCATCAAAACATGGCATTTCTGCATGAGCTGAACCGTTCTCTCACTCTGTGCCACGTGGCAGCACACCATTAGCCCGCCACGGGGCGCACGGATAGCTGTAGGGACGCCCAACATGCAACACGTGTCGCGCGCTGGTTCGTCTGATTAAAATGACACGGATTGCAAGCTGTTTTTACGAATTTTGTTTTTTTTTTTTTTTTGTTGTTTTGCTTTGTTTTCCACATGTAAAAATTCAGCTTATGAATTTTAATTTCCTAAAAATATTTTATTTTATAATTTTCAGTTTTATTCATCTCATAAATAATGTTTGGCAAAATTAACTTTACCCATCTCATGGATAAATAATTAATGTCATGAATTCATTAATATTTTTTAGATGGCAATAATTATAGAGGCTGGTGCAGGGACCTCGTGGACAATTTAAATCTAGCTCCAAATGGGTTAAAGTAATCATCTCATGAAATAATTTAAACCATTTAATGAGACTTAATTCTACTAAATAAATATAAAGGTACTCCAGACTTAAATTATTTATTCGATATCTCCCTAATAGACTGTATTGATGATAACAACCTCTCCACTAGATATCCACGACAAAGGATAAATATAACCACTACAATTATCGTTCTCACAGCTTCTCCATTAGTTACCGACTCGCCCTTCACTGAATAATACATTTATACTTGAACACATTTCCAGTATAAATTCCAAATGTCAAACACTTGGAATACGTTGGCCAAAGTTTCCGAACTATTCAAATATTTGTTAATCAACTAAGGGGACATCTGTATCCCAAAAGAGACTGTAGGTTCCCTATTGAAAACCCGATCCTTGTCACACTTTACGCCGCTACCGAGTGTACGTGGGATTTCAGTCATTCATTTAGACTTTACTTATAGTACACCAAAGTAGCTAACGCTCCATGCACAAGTCCAGAATACCCTCAAGATTGAGATTCATCATTCAAACAGTACAATATGAATCACTCATCTCCAATAATAGTCTAGAAATAAGTAATCCACATGGTCCAACTCAGTGTGCCAATCTTGTTAAACATACTAAACTAACACTTTTGGATCTCCATCCATATGATCAAGACAAGTCATCTAAAGTGTCACATTATAATCTTAGCATACAAGTGGTCCAAACTTGTCTTCGACTACGAGTCTTTCAAACAACAATCTATACCATTTGTTCCAAGTCTATTTGTGGCTTAGCATCATAAACCACTTAGAAAAAACATGTAAATTGTAGTATGAGGACTACACCCATCTCATGGATGTTTCCAAAAAGAAAATCACATGCAGTATAAATGCTCGCTTACACAAATTTAACTAGAAAACGACTAGGACTTCAATCTTATTTATTAATTAAAATAATATATCCTGAATAAATCTAAATTTCAGGACACTGTTCTTGACATATGTATCACTGCATTATACATGACTCTTATAAGATAGTTACACATTTGTTTGCATTTGCAGTTTTTGAAATGGCTGCGACTGCTGCACTTCATACAATTCTGAAAGATAATGCCTTAACTGGACCAAATTACTTCACTTGGAAAATGAACCTGGACATGGTTTTAATACATGTGGGTCATAAATTTGTTCTCACTGATGCTCGACCTACGATGCCCACTAATAATTCTGCAGCTGTTATTAAAGAGTGTTATGAACGCTGGAATAAGGCTAATAAGTTAGCCAGATGCTACATTTTCACCTCTGTGACCAATGTACTCAAGCATCATATGCGTGAGATGGAAACAACAGTTGAGATGATCAAACATTTAAAGAAAATGTTTGGTGGTCAAGATAGGGCAGCTAGGTAAGAATTGATGAGGAAGCTCTTGAGCATGAGGATGTCGGAAGGGTCGCTAGTTCAGGAGAACGTTATGAAAATGATGGCGTGCTTAACTGAGTTGGAGATTCTAGGTGCTGAGATTGTTAGTCAGTCTCAGGACATCATCCTTAGCTCTCTGTCTTGCTCTTTTACTAAGTTCAGGCTCAACTATACAATGAATAATAAGGATTATTCATTTGCTTGAGATGATGAAGGAGCTACAGGTAGCAGACGGTGTTATGCGAGCCAAGGGAAGTGTCCACTTGACGTAGGTATCAAGGGCTAGTGGAAGCAAGCTTAACAAGGGACTGACTGGAAAGAAAAGTAAAGGCAAGGTTGCTAGTGTAGCGACTAATCCTAATAAAAGGCCAGCAAAAGGAAAGTGTTACTTTTCCTGAAAGATGGGTCACCGGAAGAGAAACTACGTAAAGTACATGGCTATTCTTCTTGCAAAGACTGCTAAGCCATTTGGTGAAGGTATGTTGATATCTCACTAATTTGAGTCTTGTGTAGTTAAGAGTCCACCAGATTCCTGGTGTGTGGACTTAGGTTCAACTGACCAAGTCTGTAATATGTTATAGGGGTTCAGGCCAACCAGGAGGCTACATGACGGGAGTTGCACTTGACAGCTGAAGGCGGTACAACAATAGCAGTCTGAGTAGTAGAAAGCAATACCTTAGATTTTAGAGTTAGAGTTTTATTTTTGCTTCTTAAAAATTCTTATTAATTTGTACCTGCATTGGACTAGAATTTGATTTATGTGGTTTGAAGAATAATTGTTATTCAGTTTGAATATGGTTGTGAACCTTTATTACAAAAAATAAAATTTTTATTTACTAAGGAACATGTGTTTATGATTTATTCATGTTGTTCTCCTGATATACGTTAACAATGCAAAATATTTAGAGAAGAATTTTGCAAGTAAACTACAAAAGCAAAAACAAAATAGCATTAAAAAAGAAAATTACAATAATTCTAAACAGCTAGACACAACTTAAGGCATAGTGGATGCATGAGATGCACCTACTAATAGGAATGAGAATGTTCCAGGTACACGAGAGCTTAGGTGTGGTGGGAGGATTGTCAGGACACCTGACAGATTCATAGCAGGAGCCTTAATGGTTGACCGTGGCATTGAATCTGATCCTTTTAGTCACAATGAAGCAATTAAGTCTTATAGTTTTGAGCAATTAGTTGAACAAACCATGCGTGTACAAACGACATTAAAAGAAAGTAGTGACTTTCTTGGTATTGTTTGTCAACAATATACTACTCATTAGGAATGATGTGGGGGTGTCATTAGCTGTAAAGACTTGGTTGTCATGATAGCTCAATATGAAAGACATAGGAGAAGCCAGCTCTACTCTTAGGATTAAGCTTCTGCGAGGTTGTAAGAGTAGGATGTTGGGGTCTTTCTCTAGCCACTTAAATTGACAAGATGTTGTCAAGTTACAACATGGAAGACTCTACGAAGGGTTTTTTAACTTTCAGACATGGAGTCTCTCTCTCTTTTTAGAGCAGTGTTCTATGACACCTCAAGAGGAGGAGCGATTGAGGAATATTCCATGTGTTTTGGTAGTGAGAACCTCATGCATACCATGCTGTGCATGAGACTAGATATCTGCTGTGTTGTGGTATAGTAAGCATGTGTCAGTCTAATCCCGGGTCCGATGCGTTGAGTGGTAGTGAAGTGTCTCTTTACTACTTGAGAAGGACTATAGATTATGTGCCGATCTTTCAAAGTGACGAGCTGGTTCCAATTGGCTATACCGATTTAAGACTTCCAGTCAGATTAAAATGCTAGACGTTCGACGTCTGAGCATGATTTTACCCTTGGAGTGGGAGCCATTAGTGAGATGGTTGTCAAGCAGTATTGTATTGCTGATTTCACCAGAGAGGCTAAGTAAGTTGTAGCTTTAGAAGCTGCAGAGATGGCATGTAGGTTCAGATAGAGTAATTGACTTTACTGAGAGTTGGACTTGTTTGATTTTTGGTTCATATACAAAAGAGATGGGTATAAAGCGTGTCATAAATTGGATTTAGGACAAGTGGAAGATTGTTAGGAATAGTGTCCTAAAATCCATATATATTAGACTAATATTATTTTATTAAAGAATAAAATTGAAGTTCCTATCGTTTACTTGTTAAACTTCTGTACGTGAGTTTTTATACTGCATGTGATTTTCTTTTTGGTAACATCCATGAGATGGATGTAGTCCTCAAACTATAATTTACATGTTTGTTCTGAGTAGTTTATGAGATTAACCCACAGAGAGACTTGGAACAATTGGTATGGATTGTTATTTGAAAGACTTGTAGTCTAAGGCAAGTTTGGACCACTTGTATGCGAAGACTATAATGTGACACTTTAGATGACATGTGTTGGTCATGCGGATGGTGATTCAAAAGTGTTACGTTGGTGTGTTTAATAAGATTGGCACACTGAGTTGGACCATGTGAGTTGCTTGTTTCTAGACTACTATCAGAGATGAGTGATTCATGTTGTACTATTTGAAGGACGACTCTAAATTCTGAGAGTATTTTGGACTTGTGCATGGAGCATTAGTTACTTGGTGTATTATAAGTACGGTCTAAATGCATGACTGAATTCCCACATACACTGGGTAGCGGCGGGAAGTGTGACAAGGATCATGTATTCAATAGGGAATCTACAGTCTCTTATGAGATACAGATGTCCCCTTAGTTGATTCACAAATATTTGAATAGTTTTGGAAACTTTGGCCAAAGTATTTCAACTGTTTGACATTTGGAATTTATACTATGAGTATGTTCAAGTATAAATGAATTATTCAGTGAATGGTGAGTCGGTAACTAATGGAGAAGCTATGAGAAGGACAATAGTAGTAGTTATACTTATTCTTCATCATGGACATCTAGTGGAGGGGTTGTTGTCATCAATACAGTCTATTAGGGAAATATCGAATGACTGGTTTAAGTCTGGAGTGCAGTGAGATTTATTTAGTGGAATTAAGTCTCATTAAATGGTAATTAAATTATTTCATGTGATAATTAATTTAATCCATTTGGAGCTAGATTTAAATTGTCATTGAGGTCCCTGTGCAAACCTCTATATTTATTGCCATAAAAAAAAAAAAAATTCAAAGAATTCATGAGATGAATTAATTTATTCATGAGATGAGTAAATTTAATTTTGCCAAATATTATTCATGAGATGAATAAAAATTAAGAATTATAAAATAAAATAATTTTGAAAAATTAAAATTCATAAGATGAAGTTTTACATGTGGGAAACAAAGCAAAATAAAAAATCGTGTTTAACTGGTGATAATCTGCGCGAGCCAAATCGGACGAACCAGTGTGCGACACGGGGACGTACTTTGGCTATCCACGTCCCCGCGCGGGGACGAATCAGCTGCAGCCACGTGGCATACTAAATTGAAAATAAGGGCGTTTTTCCTAGGATCAAAATAACCCGTTTTGGCTCGATTTTAATTAAAACGATGCGTTTCGTTAGTTGTATGCAAATCCCACATCAAATTTCCAGATTATTTTTGTTCCGGTAACCTACTATAAATAGAGTTCCCTATTCCAAGGGTTTGGCATTCAATTGAAACAAATATTTTTGGGTCTCTGAAATTGTTTCAGAGATCTAATTAGAGAGAAAAATTTCCGTTAAAATTTATTTTCCTAGTTTAGAATTTTTTGGATCCCACCCTCTAGGCAGTTCGAGGTCATTGCGTAAAAGATCGCTGGGTCTCGATTTCTTTGTATTATTCTGAAGATTATTATTTCTTTCTGGTATTCTAATTTTGGAGCAATTCTTGGTATGCCTTCTTTCCTTCTTCTTTTAGTTTTTGCTTTTCTATTTCTTTACAGTATTCATTATTATGTCAGTTTAAGTTTATGTATTGTTATGAATGTATTAGAGTAAAAGACATGTCAATCTAAATTAAGAATTTAGATCTGTAGGTTTAAATTATGAATTTAGATATGTAGATTTAAATTAAGAATTTTAGATATGGAGATTTGACATTAGGAATTTTAAATCAACCCTAGATTCAGAATTATGAATTCTAAACCTCTTCCGATGCGTAAACTTTAGGGAGATTTTTAAAATTTGTCCCAACAACCGGTATTAGGGCAAAGGGTTTATAGAGATAAAGCTATTCCCGGGAACTCTCGCACGTGAGGTGTCATGAAGCGAGACTCTCCGACTGGGAGCTTAGATAGAGAGAAGAGTCTCCTACTTCAAGTGCTCTAATAGGTACCCCTTGGTATGACCACAGTTGCAAAATTGTGAGCCCAATGATCGGTATCAGAGGTTATTTTTTCAACTAAATTTATATATTTTCTCAAAATCTATATATATATATATATATACATGGTAAACACTCGACACCATCTATTACGTTGCTGCCTTGAAGTAACTCAACGGGTCAACACTCGGCACCATCGGTATCAGAGTCTCCTACTTCAAGTGCATTCACTCGCAATGGGTGCAACACTCATCATCATGGTCCGCCTGGTGCAATCACCTACAATGGGTGCGATACTTATTGTGATCCACCTGAGGGTTGCCTAAGGATGATGCACTTAGCACCATTGTCTATTTTTTGTTTAGTGCGTATGACTTGCAGTTCATTACCTAGGATATGCAAGTTTAAGGGATGTGCCAATCTGCATGGCATACGTTCTCTCTACTTATAGGACAGTTACACCAATGACATGCTCATCCCCGTCAGACCAGTATGACATATTCATTGTCCTTGATCCTAGAATGTCAGGGCATATTAAATTATTTCATGAGATGATTAATTTTGTTTATATATATCCATGGTAAACACTCGGCACCATCTGTTACGTTGCTGCCTTGAAGTAACTCAATTTCTACAAATATTGTACTAAAACAATTTGTAGAATACTTATCTATAATTCTGTCTAGCTGTGAAAATAAAAGGTACAAGAAAGAATATTTTGATTTTAAACCTAAAGGGACATATATACCACTGATGATCTTTTGGAATGTGCGGGATTTGACAGTAGGGAATCCTTAATTTTGGTTGCTCTTCCATTATGTCTTTACACAAGCCTTGGAGTGATTTGAGGCAAGGTTGGTGTGTTTTTTATGTTATTGTTAACTTTGTTCTTTGCAATTTATTGAAGTTTGACCTAGAGGAGCATTTCCCCCTTTTTTGGGGTCTCTTTTGTCTCTTAGTGGGGATGAACCGGCATGGGAAACTACATGGAGAAGGCCTTGTGCCCTTAACATTGAAAGAAAAATTCATGATGTGAGAGTCAGTGTAAGGATAACTTTTTAAACCCTATTAGATAATGATCTGAGTTTGAATCTTACCACTCCTTTTAACAATATAATCGTTACCTCTATAAAAACATAGATATGGCCAAGAGAGTTCTAGTGGGTTACTAAGTGTTCACATTATGTTAAGAACTAAAAATGTTAGTTAATTTCATTTAGAATAAGATTAGAGTTTTCTGCTGTATAGTTTAATTCTTAATACTTTGATTAGTCCTTTATCAGCCTATAGAGGTCTAAGATATAGTAATTATTGAATATCTTCACTTCAAGTGACAAAAATACCATTGCAGGCTAAAACCTAGAGCACTTCTACTAATATCAGTAACTAACTTTTATAATAACAACAACAGTCCCAGTGCTACAATAGCTTCCGCATAAGCAAGGTTTTGGGGGGGGGGGGGGGGGGGAGTGGATATACGTAGCCTTCCCTCTTTGGGGTGGTAACCCGAAGGGAGGCTATTTCCGAGGACCCCCAACCTGAGTAGTGTGTCATCCTAAATGCATATAGCCTGGAAGTATAAGAGCAACATAGTATTAGAGCTATATATTTAATTAATATGATAAAATATTTTTGGTGCATACACGTCAAATAATATCTCCTTTCTATTTTAATAATTGCAACTCAATGAATACTCAAACTGATGTATAAATTAAGCACATAAAACATTTCTAATCGCTACCTAATGGGAAAAAGTGTTGTATTTTAGGTGGAAATTCAAGTTTCAAATTTGTTCCATCTCTGTCAACCCACATAATAAATTTAGAGTTCAGAAAACTTCTTTTTGTACTCCGCTTCACCTTGGACTTGGTAAAGTCTTGTATAGCTAGAGCGGCCATGGTGTGTCACAAGCACATGCAGGCCATGCATTACTAGATAGGTTGACGCGGTGTGCTGTGGTCTTTTGCTGGCCCTAACTTTCTATTTTTTTGACATTGTATTCATAGTGATTGCGACAAAGTTGAATTGGAGGCAAATTCTTTTTCTTGGCCTTTACTCTAGGATCAAGTTCGAGATTGCAAGCTGGAGCTCAAGATATGACTATTGATAGGTTCAACTGCCTACTCCTTTGATATCTTTGACTTCCTCGTTATAGTCGGATTCTTCACTTCCATATCCGCCCATGTTTCTGTATTAAAGCTATATTTCTCATTCTCTTTCCATTACTAAAATTTAACCTAATATGAAGAATTTTGCATATAAATTCAGTGGCTTGGAGGGCCAGTTCACACAAAAATATAGATAGCATCCATGTCTCCTATGTTCGTTTGATTCTCTTATTTTTGAGTAAGTTAGGGCATACTCCAGTCTATCATCCGAGACAACGTTTCTATGGTGGGAGATGTGTTAACCATGGAAATCAAAATGCTAGTTTATCTCGGTCAATTTGGGGCCATAAACGACATAGGAAGTGGCAAACTCTATTGAGTGGCAATTTCCTTTTGTTTGATCATTCATCTCTATTTTTCCTTCTTTATGTCATTTCATTTTATTCCTCAAGGTCAACTTGCCTACTTTCGAGGTCTCTTATGTTCAACTTTAGGTCTTCATTTTCAAAGGCCTTCTAGCGAACTCTAGTCTATTTTCCCTACTTTGAGGTCATCCTATCTGCCTCAATATTATTTTTCTAATTTGTGTTATTTTTCCAACAAAGCATACTATGAAATAATAAATATTTATTGTTTACTAGTTTTTAAAAGCATAACGACATTTGCCATTTCCTTGTTTGTTAGTGTTAGAGACATTTCTCTGACTACTTATGATGACAGTGAGGTTATGCCTCACTCTGCCTAAAACACACAAAATCACGTACAAACGTCGCGAAATTAAACATTTATAAACATAAATACAAGATATGGAGTCCAAGACACAAGGGACGATTTTTATTAATTAGCACTCATTAAATTACAATGGAAAACTCGCAAATCTCACTTAAATTTGTATACAAAACTCACTGTTTGATACAAACCCAATGGCCCTTTAATTTGGCCAAAACAGCCCTGTTTATAGAAGTTCCCAGTAGTTCCAGCACTCTCCCCATGATCTGGCAATGGGCTAACTGCTCTTGACAACTGACAGCACCTTGTTTCTTGCTGATCTCCCACTTCCCTTGGGGGGCGCCTCTTCAGGGGGCGGTTACTGAGTCAAATCCTAGTCAACAACTGCTCCTTGTTGCTTTTCCCGCCCGAAGGACAGTTTACCGGGGTCAAAGGGTGCCAAAACTGCCAGGGTTGCATTTGGTTCAGCTTTTTAACAGCTTAAAGCTAGGAAAAAGCTCTTTTTAAATGCAAGGCTTGCATTTGGTTCGCAGAAAAAATCTTTTTATTTTTTTTTTCACAACTTATATAGAAAGATGAAAAAGGTATTTTATAACTAAGTAGAAAAATATGTAAAACTAGACCTTTTTCAAAGCTTATTTCATAGAAATGCTTTAAAAATATTATATTAACATTAAATCTTCACCACCACGACCTACTTTTACTTCTTATCACCACTCCTACCGACCACCACACCTTTTGTGATTATAGTAGATAAGTTACTTTTTTAACTAGTATTGAAATGCTTTATTTTCTAAAAAAAAGATCTTTCTGCACTGTACAACCAACTACTTCACTGTAAAAAGATACAAATCTTAAATGGATAGATCATATTGAAATGGATAAACTGAAAAAAGATCAGTTGAAATGAACTGAACCAAACGCATCCTAGGTCAGCTCCCCTCCAACTCTGCGATAGTTACTTGGTCAAGCTCTTAATCAAGATCTCGGGTCAAACTCAGGGTCAAGGGTCTTTCATTTAGAGCACCATGTCCCATGATTAATAACCGTCAAGTCACGTGAACCGCACGTGCCAAGTGTTCATGTGTCCCAAGGCAAACGTGCATAGCGACGTGGGCACCTAACACCTAGCCTTGACAAGTCACTCGCATACATCCTCACGATTGCACCAGCTGCACTAACCTAGTGCGCTACCAGAACCACACCCGTGCGATGCTAGCGCTTGGTGCTGGCTACTACTTGCACTACAAGCACACTTAGGTGCGCAGCGTGGCGCACCATTTGCGTACCTCCACGTGCCAAACTGCGCACTTGCTTAGCGCACCCTAACATCCAGTGCGCCCACCTATGCGTAGTGCCTGCGCACGGCGTGTGGGTGCCGCGCCTAACTTGTACAAGCCTTAGACCCATCCATTGCTGAAATCCATAACCTCAGAGTATCCATGGGCCCACCCTAAGTTAACGTTAGCGCTCTGGCACACTCAAGGTCCTTCTTTAGTTGGTGCCATGTTGCGTCATGGTGATGGTCCATTGTCACGCTGGCGTAGTGCATTCATCCTATGCTCTTGGACTTAGCTTTCTATTTCTTATCCTAGCTTGTGCACATTATACGCCTGACCTGCATCCTACACATCAGACTAGCGTTGTGCAACAAGCGCATGGCCCTCGGTCCATTGATGCCATGCTTAGGCTTATTTCTGCTAGGCCCAACTCATCCATAAAAAGGTTGCACACTACGCATATACTTGCGCCTAATCGATGTTCATCTCGTATCAGCATAGCACGAGTGTTGCACTTAATCAAGGTTCCATTCTTCACTAATGCTACGCAACTAACATGCGTACACTTGAGCATGATCAGGCGCTTGACTAATGGTCCTTAACTAGGTCAATGTGTTGCTTAAAGTGCACATGTCCTCTCTGGGTCATGTTTGGGTCAAGAGTATTATAGCTAGCCACATGGTCACAATGAAATACAATGAATAATTATATACTTATCGTCATGATGGAATAAGACTTGTTCGTCTTGATAAATAAAAAAGTGAGTTAAGCATAAACACTTGCATGCTTTTTAACCATTGATCATATCTGAAGATTGTTTGCAATAGCATTCAGCTTATGAGCAAACTCGAGGATTAGTGTACCACGATTTGGGAGTAAATTGGGCAAGAATTACGCACACCTGACCTTAACAAATCACTTATTTATTTATTTATTTTTTTGTATTTTTTGTGTATTTTACTTTGATTACAGTTAATGTGGATTATGTCAAGGTTTTATTTAAGGAAACATCCACTGTCATATACAATTTAGGGAAAAACAAAGGATATGGACCCAACTTCTACAGAAGTTCGGGTGTAAAAAAGGCAAAACGCTTCTAAAATGCTTTACTTTTGATGCAGAAAAGTTGAGAACTCGTGTGCAAAAAGACATGGGAGTGAACCAAATCTTGTGGTTAGCCGACAACCTTGACTGAAGATAACTCAAACAAGTACAATTCAAACTCTGTACCAATGAAATTAACTATGAGGGTCCAATGAAGAAACTATGACCAAATGTGGACGAGAAAAACCTTCTTGAAAACCATCATCGGCACATTGATTGTACAACAAATAGCAATTTTGAATTTGTAGTACAACTTCTTCCATGAAAAGGGGGATATGAAAGAAATTATTTTCATTTGGTTTTGGACCCCTGTGATTTCTGTGAGAACGATTATTGTGATCAAAATAGGCCTTAAGGCCCACACTTGATTTCGCATCCCGCATAACTTCCTCATGCCCGAGCTTTGCTTTTTGTTAAGATAAAATTTTACTCGAGCATGCATCTGTATTATGTTATTCCCTAAGTCATTTTTCAAGCATCTACGCCTCTTGATGAAACCAATGTCATTCCAAAACGTGCTATTTTATTAAGAAAAAAATGTTTTATTTGTTGGAATAAATTCAAAATATCATGACCTGTTAGTTAAGATTCTCAAAGAGATGGAATGACTGTGAAACTCCATCCACCTTCGAGGCTTTTTCTATCAAAGCTTGTATCCGTTCAATAATAACTTCTTACTAGTTTACTGTCCATCTCTAAGAACTCTTAATTGTTTGTAATTTCTTTTCTTGAAAGCCTAGCTTTCTTGTTCTCACTCCCTCGACTTTTTCTCATTGCACTTTCGAGATCCTTAATTCAGTACATCTCTCTCCAATTAATTGCTGGGATTGATGCTATTTGGATTTTCAAGCACTTGGCTGAGACTAATTTCAACATTTGATCGACCCCAAATCTTGATGGATGCTTCTGCTTTCAAAGGATCGCTTCCTTTATACAAGGAAGGGGAATCATTCTTGAGCTTTCCAACTGGACCTCTCTTTAACCTGCTTTGAATAAGGGAAGGAATGCATCCAATGTTCAAAGGTTTTCCCAACACACTTTGTTGATTCGAGACATCACCATGGCTTGAGAGAGATTCAACATCATCAAAATCTAAAAGGACTCCTTATTTTTTAGATGTTGGACGATTCCTAGGGTTGAGTGCATCAAGTCATCCAATGTGCTCAAACTCAAACGTGTTACGAAGTAAAGGATACTTTATACATGTGAAGCACTGAAGATCTTCGCATACCCCATCAGGTTTGATTACCATGTGATTTTTGTTCTCATTAAGTTTTACTGCACTCTATAATTAAATATATTCACTCCAAAATTTCCCATATAATTTTATTATTATTATGGCGACAATTTAGCCCTCTAATTAGATATCCATGAGCAAAAATAACTTCAAATGCTGTCCTTATTTTTCTCACCTCTGTCACCGTAGTTCCCAAACTCGCCTTTCTCGAACAATTCATAATACAGGAACGATTTATATATGCCAAACATATGGAATACTCTGGCCAAAGATTCAAGAATATGTTCATATGTTTGTGAATCAACTAAGGGGACATCTTTCAATGTATATTCCAAGTAAGATATCCATTCCCGCCACACTTCATGCAATTGCCCAACGATGTAAGATCCTAGTTATTCAATTTTAACCCCATCATTTTGGGCATCAAAGCAATTAACATTCTATGCACAAGTTTGGACTATTTCTTGCATTCAAATTTATTGTCTTATAAAATGAATTATTTCTGATAGTAGTAATAAAATAACTGATTCAGGTGGTCCTGCTCAGTGTTCCAATCTTATTGAAAACTTCAACATAATACTGTTGAATCCCTATCCACATGACTAAGACAAGTCATTAAAAGTATCATATTATAGTCTTATCAGATAAGTTATCCAAACTTATCACTGACTACGAACACACTTTGACAACATGTCACTAGTTTGATCTAAGTCTTTCTGTGGTTCAATCTCATTGATCACTTAAACCAAACCTGGCACGTAATCTTGGAAAATGTCCATCTCGTGGAACATTTTAGAAGAACAATCACGCATGTTTGACTCGTAAAACATAATCAGACAATAAATAAATAAAATAATTTTATTTATTTAATATTTCAAACTAACTAATTGAGTTTTTCTAGGACACTTATTCCAACAATCTCCCACTTGTCCTAAAACCCAAATAGCTACATTGTATAATTATCCCATAGGGATCTTTCAACACTTTAACTATAAACTTTAACCAATACTAATATGTCACTATCTCATTCTTTTACTCACATGCTTTCATCTACTAGGAATCTTCTGAGTCAACTAGTCTATTCATAAACTCCCTAGCTATCAAGTACCCGACTTCCATAATGAAGTAAGCAATACAAGACTGCTCCACTCTTCACCATCTAATGACTCCCACTATAGGGGCAAATAAGAATTCTGACGTCAAATGTCTAAAATCCATTTTAAAACAAATGACCTATGATAAACCCAACATCCAGTCTTTTGAATCTCACCAAAGTTTAACCCTAAGAACATAGTTGGTTCGTCTTAGGCCGTTTGCTTTTAATTAACTCAGTGGACAATAAAAACTTAACAGCTCGTAACAATTCTACACCATTTTAAATGAGGAGAATGCCATCTATATACAATACTTAGAAAGTCTTTACTTTCATGTTATGTCACTTGTACACTAATGATTCACTAACCATTGACTCAAAACCCTTAGACTTGATTAACCATCATTGAATCAACTATTCATAAACAAGATGCTCATTTAAGCCTATAAATAGACTAGCTTAATTTGCATACTATATGTTCCAGACTCTTGGCAATAAATTTGTCTAGTTGTATTGTATACTTAATGTTTCAAGATAACCATTCAGAGAACACCGTCTTGATCTCCGCTTTGCCGTATCTCATCATACGAAACACAAAGGCTTCATCATAGATGATTCCTTCAAATAAGGTATTAACACAATACCATTAATCTACCGTTGAATACCTTCTTGTCCACTCAACTCTACATAATGGACTTAATATCTTTCGACGCCTCTACAAGTTCACAGACTTAGTTAAAATACAATTACTTTAATTTAACTTTTATCACCCCGACCCAATGGTGTGTATCTTTATACTTTAAGAGTTTCATTATAGTCTGAAGGATCAGATTCATCATCATTCTTATCTGTTAAGACTGGAGACATGAATCTGTCAGGTGACTCTGACCATCCTCCCACTACACCAAAGCTCTCGTGTAATTAGTGTGACAATAACCTAATTGAAGATATATCAAATATGTCATCTACACTACAAGTTGTATCATGCTGTTAAGACACAGTATCTCATACTGTCAATGTAACTAATACAAGCTATTTGTTGTACTTTTAGAACACTTTTTCAAATATCTTACATAACAAACCTTTTGATATGTAAACTTGACTCATCTTACCATATTCAATAACACATTATTGATCCTTTATACAACACTTTGTAAAAAAGATAAATAAGAATTCTCCTAAAACCACGACTTTCATCTAATTGAAGTGACTTGATGTAATTACCTAACTAATCTCAACTTCAGTCTTTTATTCTTTTAACCTTTCAAGGAATCTCAAGACTTTAGTTTTCATAGGCATATCCATATATCAACTTACTGAGTAGCCATTTATAAATATTTTATGAATTACTCTTTCGCTTGCGCTCGCTTAAACTTTTAGCAGCTTAGTGGTCCTACTTTCTTTATTCTTAAAGACACTTTCAGTCACCATTAATTCGAACATGATTCACATACCGGTTATCATTTAAGTACTTAAAGATCCATAAGACACAGTAAATCAGTTTCGAATCATAATGGATTAATGTGATATAAGATTAAGCACCACTTAAAGGCTATATAGTTTCTAGAATTTCTTCTTTTATATGGTCACATAGCCTAGTGTGTACTAGACTAATAAATCTCCATTAACGTAGTTTTGATCAAAATAAGTCAATGTTAAGATTCAAAGATTGCTCTTGAACCTTAACCTTGGTTGGGATAGTGAGAGCATGAGATGAGAAGAGAATTTAGAGTTTAGATGAGATGAGATGAGAAGTAGAGAGAAAGATATCAAAAGATATCAATTTCATTCATCAAAGTTGTTATGAACTCTCCAAGAGAAGCTCTACATATTTATACTACTATCTCTTAGGATGGCTTACATTAAAAATATCTAGAGATACAATGATCCTAGACACAAGGACTTAACCGCCTCTTAAGTGAGCCGCCACATTTGACTTAACTAACCTAACGGTCTTGACCACCCTAACTACTAGCAACTACCACAAACTAAGCTACTACTGCAGCTTATTACATTACGCAGCCACTACTACAAACGCAGCCCTTAACCAATTATTACATCAAGATTTATTCCAGTTACAATATCAACAAGCTAATACAAATTTCCTACACTAACGATCATCAAATAGCTGTAAGACAGCCACCACAGCAAGCTAACAGCAGCGTGCATCAGCAGCAGCGAACACCATAGCAGCACAACCACCACTAGCACATGCCTTGGATTCTCAGATCATACCATTCCCTTTCCCTTGAAAACATTCCTGTCCTCAAGAATAGAAGAGAGTTATAACAAAGAAGATCAACTTCTTATTGAAGTTATGCAGCTGGAAGACATCTAAAGCAACTCAATCTGAAATGCAGCAGATACATGAGGAAGACATCTTGTTTCGACACAATGATTGCGTTTGAATGTATAATACTCTTCAGGAGGTCTGCACTGATCAAACCAAACATCAACAACACATCCATGACACCTCGTGATGTAGTTAACACAGCTCAAAACTCTATCTTGCTGCTGAGAATCATAAAACGCAGCAACAATTCTGTAATTCTGCTTGTAAAATGATGCAGAACAGAGTTTGAATGTCATTAAACCCATACGACTACACATGAAGTCCTTAAGCATCTCGGGAGGCCTTCCCAACTCAAACTAAGAGAACCAAGGGTCAAAATCTGCTTGAAGAATTTCCCAATTGTAGCTAAAACAACCCCATATCTTGATCTTGGTGACAAAACACATTGAGATCCCATAAGAATGCAGCTGCAACCACTTTATTTTGGATCTTATCCAAAATTTGTATTGCTTACGCATCCACTTACTAAACCATCTCAAACCAAGCCCAACAAACTCTTGATTGCTTCCTAATTCCACATGTTGTGCTGCAGAGCTCGAGAGTTCAGCAGTGTATAACCAAGACAACTCACAGCTGCGGATATTACAAATTTCAGCTCGATTATGGAAGCTAATTGCTGCTGACAAGTTAATACATCTTCCCCAAGCCACAATAGCACCATCCACACTCAATCTGAGCAGCTCATCTACTGCTGACAGTGCAAGAATTGTAATTCTCCAAGAATGTTTAGCAGCCTCCAATACTTCCATTGCTTGAATCTTGAGAGAGAACTTGTAAGGTCTGAAAGTCGCTGCCTTTTCCTCCCAAACTCTTGCATAGACCACACAAACTAAGTGTTCATAAATCGTTGTTGAATGCCCAAGACACAATGTCATAACTTGAACTTCCAAAACATTCCAATCGACAATGTTAATGCTTCAGTTCACACCTTCCAGCCTGTTCTCAAGACTTTCCTGGATCCCGTGCTCATCGAGCCACCAAACTTGCCTCAAATGATCAAGGTTTTCTTCCTTGTCAACCATCTCAAGCATGAGTAACAAATATAACAAGTGGAGACACCAAAAGAACTCTTGAACAGTTGTAAACTCCTTCGAACTCAAACTTGTTCTGTTCCAAACTACCTTGCTGGTATTCACTCCAATTTCAGCTGGAGTTATCCTTGATGTTGCATTTTTCTTTTCCATCCAAACATTGAGAATATATAAAAGCTTTTGCATATGAGTTTTTCCATTCAGAACACCCACAGCAGATCACAAATGAGCCATAATTCCGTAATGTGATCCCATATTGCCACAATTCTGAATTTCCAACCAAAAGCTTTTGTATTCCAAAATCAACCCAACCACCAAGCCCCATAACTTCAAGAGAACTCACATTTGGTTGCATTAATGGAGCTTATTCTCTGCCCATAGCTTGATTAATGCACAATCTGAATTTGGAGCTTAATACACTTGCCTCATTACTGTCCAGCACTGCCATTCCAGAATAGATGCAGCTACCAGATTCCACTAAGGCCTCAAGGGATCTTCCAATATCAAACATAACCCCAAGACCTTCAATACTACTGGATCTTGGCTGAACAAACCCAATTTTCAGATCAGTACCCAATTTGTGTAACATGTTAAGAATTCTTCAAGAAGTTAAACTAGGCCTAAATTGAACTCGAGAAATGATTTTAGCAGCTTGCTTGAACGTTTCCACCAACTCGGCCTCATGTTTCAGCTTGTTACAATCATGATCTACCTTCCCCGGATCAAAGGGACTTCCAACATCAAATGCATCAATTAAAGCACCTGATGTACTACTTTTGGTCTGACCAGAACTCGGTTTTAGCACATTATAGAATTTGTACACCTCCAACAACTCAATTGCCTGTATAGACACAAAGCTTCGCCTTTGTTTAACCTTGAAACGCACTCCCGCAGCTCGATTACTTCCTTTCAGCATAAAATCAACTCTTTTCAGCTTCACATAGCCTTGAGTATCTTCTCCCAGATCAGGTGGCAACTCCTCATAAGAGTGTGTATTGGAATACACTTTTTCTTCACTCAAAAGCACACCTTGTTCTGCATCAGGTAGTACCATTGCAGCAACAACTGATTTCTCAATAGAATGTGATAGTTCAGCAGTGAAGATGTTTTGATTCTGCATACTAGCTTGCCATGGAGTAATACTTAACAGATTTGGTGATGTTTTCAGTGATATTACCGCAGTAGCATCAATTTTTTTAGTTGAAATCAAAGATTCTGCTGTAACTAATCCTTGTATACCAGCATATATATCTGAACCTTGTATACCAGCATATACATCTGTAAAATCAGTATCTTGAGTTAGTTATTGTTGATCATCAAGCATCCTAACTTCTTCCAGTGGATCATCCCAATGTCCTATAGCTGAATTGGACTCAATTACAGCAACAACCGGTTGTCCATTGTTCTGTTCTTGCAAACTCAGAGGCTCCTTAGACTGACACACAACCTCACGCTTCAATTTCGGCTTTTTCAGCTTCTTTTTACCCCAAAAATCTTTCAATTCTTCACTTAGATGGCTTCTCTTCACTTTACTCTTTGCTTTCTTTATCATTCTCTTGACTTGTGAATCATATTCCCATTCCTGAAGCAAATCTTGATGTAGCTCATCATCTTCAAGATACTCTAACTCTAGTAAAGAGTCTTCATAATGATCATCTTGATCAAACTCAAGTTCTTCTAACTTGTGTTCATCAATTTCAGCATTATCGCGGTCGAATTCATCTTCAATAGCAACAAATTCCACTTTCTCTTTTTGCTCAACATTGAACTCTTGTTGTCTAACGCTATCCACTAGCCCGAGAAACTCATTTGCATCAAGAACACCAGCACAATCTCGATTGCTGTTTGCAAACTGACGATCCTTAATTTCCTGCAGCCATTCGTCCACTACCTGTTTCATTATCTCATTGCTTTCCCGCCAATTCACCTCTAGACCTTGTCTCAGTTCTTGCTTTATTTTCTTCAACTAATCACTCAACACATAATGACGAGAGCTATCATCAATCATACCAACCATATTTGCAATATAAAGCAGCATTTAGAAAAAAAAACCAACTTAGTTCGTACAGATAAGAACCAACTCAGTTCGCAGAAGAACAAAATTTGATTCGAATCACTTCAACAGATGATTGCTTAAAGAAATTATACTCCTTCACTTGGACAAACAATCACTTGCTAATGGTTCCTCAATCGTTACTGATTCCAAACCCTAATATGCAGATTTTTCGCCACACAGAGAACTCGAACAAACCCTAATAGAGATGCTTTCTTGAATATTCAGACTTACACTTCTAAATTAAACTCGGTTCTAGATCGCAATCAAGTCCTCAACACAATACTCAAAGCAATCTTCAAGAACGAAATTGGATTTCCACACTTTCGGTCCTCAGCTCAATGTCAGATTCTCGACTAAGCAAATCTCAACTCAATAACATATAATTCTTAAGAATCAACTGAATTCTCACCACTTCTATGCTTATCAACACGAACTATATCACAAACCAGCAACAAACACAGATTCTGATCAAATTGTAACTTGAAGTTCAGAAAACCGTTACCTCAACCTTAACAACTGAATTTTAGAACCTGAAATCACCTCAATGCAGCTTGTTTCTGATCTTTTGATTATGATCAAGTGTAATGTTGATCCAATAGCTCACTTTTAACTTCTTCTTAAACTAATCAAATGAATATTTGATCAAGAATAATTATGCTCAGCACTCAACTTCAGCAGCTAATGCTTGATCAATTCTACTGAATTCAATCTGAATCAGCTTTGATGTTGACTGTAATCAACAAATACTAATCCATTAAACTTTGTTCAATGTAACTCACTCAAATTAATCCCAACCGAAGCAATTCCCAGGCACTTGCAGATCAATAAGGCAGTAACAGCCAATCTTCAAATTCAGAATTCAGAATTGAATTCTGAATCACATAAACTGAACTAAATCAGTATCAAAACTGTTTTTGTTGATTAATTGCAACCCAATCAATCAGATTTTATATTTTTTCCTACTTTAGAGCTTGATTCGGAAGCCAAATCAAGGCTCTGATACCAATTGTTAAGATTCAAATATTGCTATTGAACCTTAACCTTGGTTGGGATAGTGAGAGTATGAGATGAGAAGAGAATTTAGAGTTTAGATGATATAAGAAGGGAAGGGAGATGAGAAGTAGAGAGAGAGATCAAAAGATATCAATTTCATTCATTAAAGTTGTTATGAACTCTCCAAGAGAAGCTCTACATGTTTATACTACTATCTCTTAGGATGGTTTACACTAAAAATATCTAGAGATACAATGATCCTAGACACAAGGACTTAATCGCCTCTTAAGTGAGCTGCCACATTTGACTTAACTAACCTAACGGTCTTGACCACCCTAACTACTAGCAACTACCACAAACTAAGCTACTACTGCAGCTTATTACATTACGCAGCCACTACTACAAACGCAGCCCTTAACCAATTATTACATTAAGACTTATTCCAGTTACAATATCAACAAACTTATACAACTTTCCTACACTAACGATCATCAAATAGCTGCAAGACAGACACCACAGCAGGCTAACAGCAACGTGCACAAGCAGCAGCGAACACCACAGCAGCACAACCACCACCAGCTCATGCCTTGGATTCTCGGATCATACCAGTCAACTATCTAACAATGCATCTTTTTAAATAAATGTTTTATTTACATAATGAGAAGTGTATTTTTTAGGAAAAATAGCTAGAAGACTATTTCAAAACAAATAGTACATAGAAATCAAATTTATTAAGTACATCAAGATAGTTACTCAAATACAAACTGCATTCCCCGACTTAAACTACTATCTCTTGATGCCCTTACTGGAAACCCATTCACCAATACACTAGTAAACTTCCTACTCATAACTAGAGGAGAAAGGATATCATGTACGATGTCATGTTGGCTTTTGGTCTTAGCAATGATAGTATCTAAGTACATAGGCAATTCCTTTTAAAATATTGTCCAGTGCAATTATAAAAGAGACAAACTATTTTGATTTATATTTTATTTACCCTTTTAAGGTTTCTAATTCCTAAGATAGATGTTTACATAAAGTGGAATCTTCCCTTAGTTTTCATGACACCATTTTCTCATAATGTTCTCATGCTATCAGTTCTCTCAAGTATCTGATCATCTCTGTTGCAGTTAACAATTCAAGTATCTAATACTAGAATAAGTTCGACATCTAATGTCTGAATCTTCCATTTGACTAACTCCTTAGTCTACTCTAACGATCCTAACATTCTTTTCACTTTAGTAGATCTACAAGTAGCAATCTAGAGAACTTTGAGAATCTTCTAGTGCTCTACATGTATTAACATATCATATTATAATGAACAAAATAGAACAGACAAGACGTACCAGTATTGATCGCAATGCATATCTAACAAGAAGTCTGAAGACAAAAAATAGTAAAACAAGTCATATAACACACATGATTACTTTTCTTAGTTTTTAGCGAACAATCGAAGTTCAGAGTTTACATTTGACACTTATATGTATGCCACGGAGACCCAACCGAATCACCTAAAACTCCTCGTCAGCGAGGCCGAATTGAGACGTCAAAAGGGTGTGAATAGTTCTCAATAAATATGTTTTCTTGTAAACTCTTTACTAAAAACATTTAACACACCACTTTTTCCTCAGCCTCTGAAGTCCTAAACATAACAAGATAATAAATAAATAAAATAATTTTATTTATTTAATATTTAAAACTAAATAATTGGGTATTTCTAGGATAGCTTTTCCAATAATCTCCCACTTGTTCTAAACCCAAATAGCTTGCATTGCATGAGTATTCACTAGGGACTGGTCTACTCTTTGACTATAGACTTGAATAAATACTGATCTGTCACTATCTCATTCTTTTGCTTAGATGTTTCCTCTACTAGGAACCTTCTAACTCAACTAGTCTACTCAACGACTCCCTAGCTGTTAAGTACCCAACTTCCATAATAAAGTAAGCAATATAAGACTACTTCACTCTTCACCATCTCATGGCTCCCACTAGAAGAGTAAATAGGAATTCTGACATCAAATTTATAAACTCCCTTTTTTTTTTTTAAACAAACGACCTGCGATAAACCCAACATCCTTTCTTGGAACCTTGCAAAAGCTTGATCCTCATAACATAGTTGATTCATCTTAGGTGTTTCGCTTTTAATTGATTGACTAGACAATGAAAACTTAACAGCTCATAATAATTCTAGACCATTCTCAATGAGTAGAATGCCATCTACATACAACATTTAGAAAGCCTCCACTTTAATGTTATGTCCTCCGAAGAGGGTACCAACATGCCATCGCCAGATCCCATTAGAACTCTGAAGAGGGTGCCAACACGCCGTCACCGGATCCCATTAGAACTTCGAAGTTAAGCGTGCTTGGGCGAGAGTAGTACCAGGATGGGTGACCTCCTAGGAAGTCCTCACCCTAAGGTTGGAGGCACTCGGAAATAGCCTTTCTTCAGGGGTAATACCTTGAAGGGGAAAGGCTGCATACATCTGCCCCCAGACCCTGCTTAGGTGGGAGCCCTTGGGGCACTAGGTATGTTGCTTTTCTACTTTCTTGTTATGTCACTTATGCACTAATGTTTCCCTAACCATTGACTCAAATCCCTAGGACTTCATCAATCGTCATTGAATCTACTATTTAATGAACAAGATGCTTGTTTAAGTCTATAAATAGACTAACTCAGTTTGCACACTATATGCGCCTGACTCTTGGCAACAAACTTGTCTGGTTGTATCATATACATAACCTTTTAAGATAACTATTCAGAGAATGTCATCTTGATTTCCCTTTTTTTCATATCTAATCATATAAAACACAATGGATGATTATCCTTATGGACTTAGGCATAACATATGGCCAGAAGGCTTCATCAAAGACGATTCCTTCCTATTTAACCCACTGCCACCAATCTAGCGTTGAAGGTCTCTATTCTTCTTGTCCAATGAGCTCTTTATGCTTGTAGATCCATTCAGATCCTATCTAATGGACTTAATGTCTTTCGACGCCTCTACAAGTTCCCAGACTTAGTTAAAACATAAATACTTTTAACTTAACTTTTATTGCCCTGACCCAATAGTATTGCATCTTCATACTTAAGAGTTTCATTGTAGTTATCATTCTTAACTATTGACTGACATGAATCCTTCAGGTGATCCTAACCATCCTCCAACTACACTAAAGCTCTCGTGTACCTTTTGTGACAATAACCTAGTTGAAGATATACCTAATACATCATCTACACTACAACTTGTATCAAGTTGTATGGACACAGTATCTCATACTATTAATCTAACACAAGCTATCTATTGTTCCTTTTAGTACACTTTCTAAAACATCTTACACAACAAAACTTTTGATATGCAAGCATGACTCATCATATGAATCTTACCATATTCAATAATACATTATTGATCCTCTCCACAACACTTTGTAATAAAGAGAAGTAAGAATTCTTCTAAAACCTCCACTTCAATCCAATCAAAGTGACTTAATATAATTACCTAACTGATTCCAACTTAAGTCTTCAATTCTTTGAACCTTTCAAAGAATTCAAGACTTTAGTTTTTTTTTTTATAAATTGAATTCAAGACTTTAGTCTTCATAGGTATATCCATACGTCAACTCATCGAGTAATCATTCATAAAAATTTTATGAAATACTCATCGTTTCCGCTCGCTTGAACTTTTAGTAGTCCATAAACACTTAATAAACAAGTCATGGCAGCTTAGTGGTTCTAGTATCCATATAGTTAAAAGCTCTTGAAGTCACCACTCATTCGAACATGATTCACATGCCGGTTATCATTCAAGTACTTAATGATCCATAGGACAAATTAAACCAGTTTTGAATCACATTGGATTAATGTGATCTTAGATTAAGTACCACTTAAAAGCTATATTGTTTCCGGAATTTCTTTTTTTATATGGTTACACAGCCTAGCTTGTATTAGAGTCATAAATTGGATTTAACGTATATTTATTTAAAATAAGTCAACTATCTACAAATGTACTTTTTAAATAAACACTTTATTTATATAACTATTAGTTTATTTTTAGAAAAATAACTTAAAGCCTATTTTAAAACAAATAGTAGATAGAAATCAAATCTCTTAAGTACATCAAGATAGTTACTCAAATACAAAACTATATTCCTTGACTTATACTATTACCTCTTGATGCCCTTGCTGAAAACCCATTCACCAGTATACTAGTGAACTTCCTACTAGTCACAACTAGATGAGATAGGATATCATATACCTTATCATGCTGGCTTTTGGTTTTAGCAACAATTGTATCTAAGTTCTTAAATTCCTTTTACAGTATTGTCCATATAAAAGAGGCAAAACTAATTTTACTCATGTTTTATTTTTTCCCTTTTAAGGTTCTTAATTCTTGAGATGAATGCTTACATTGAGTGGACTCTTTCCTTAGTTTTCATTGCACCTTTTCTCATAAACTGTTCTTATGCTATTAGTTCTCTAACCAAACACTTTTTTCAAGTATCTGATCCACTCTACTATAGTTGGTAATTCAAGTATCTAATACTAGAACAAGCTCAACATCTAATGTTAGGATGTGTATGTGAATAAGGAATGTTCGAAGACAGTTCATGTCCCTGTCAGGGGAGATGCCAACCATCTCTCCTTTCTACAAACACCATCTAATGTCCAAATCTTGCATTTGACCAACTCTGTAGTCTAATCTAACGCTCCAAATGTTCTTTTCAACTCAGTAGATTTACTAGTAGCAACCTAGAAAACTATGAGCATCTCCTAGTGCTTAACACGTAATAAAACATATCATATTATAGCGAACAAAACATAATAGACAAGACGTGCTAGTATTGATCGCAATGCATAATTTAACAACCTATCCAAAAACAGAAACTGTAAAAACAAGTCATATAACACACAGGATTACATTTCTTAGTTTCTAGCAAACAATCGCAATTCGGAGTCCAATGTCCGACACTTACATGTATGCTGTGGTGACCCAACAAAACCACCAAAAACTCCTCGTCGGCGAGGCCGAATTGAGACATTAGAAGGGTGAGACATTTCTCAATAAATATGTTTTTTTGTAAACTCTTTACTAAAAACACTTAACACACCCCTTTTTCCTCATCTTCTAAGGTCCTACAACAGAGCTCTTCGAGAAGGCTAATGTAGACCCTAGTCAAGTATACACCATTACCTGAACACTCATATAAGTTCTCGATATACTCCACATCAGCGTGGTCGTACTTGATTGCTTGGACTTTAGTTCATCCTAAGGGATCTAACCTTGTATTGCGCGAATGAGCGCTCTCCTTAGGGAGTCGCGCCGACCTACTATGCTGCTAGACTGGTAATGGAGGCCATGAGCATTCACTTAGAAGCTCGCTCCCACTTGATATATTGTGAACTTTTAATAATTTTAGCAAACAAACAAAGTATGGATTCACCTAACCATTCTGTTTATGTATGCAACGATGAGCTAACCAATGTACTTGTTATTATGGGAGAGGTGTAACAAATAATTAGTCAAATGAGGACTATTCTCAAATAATATGTTTCCTAAACATATTCAACTCACCGTTTCTACCTTTGTCCTTAAGATAGTATCATAATGCTCTCTAACAGACATACTATCCTAGTCAAGTGTATACCATTGCCTAGACATTAGTTCAAGTAAACAAGATACTCTATGGTGGTGCGGTCGCATTCGATTTTCCTGTACCTCTATCTATCATGAAGAAGCCTAACCCCGCATTTTGTGAACAAACACCCTTTTCGGGGAGTAGCGCCAATCCACTATACTATTATACTGGCAATGGGGACTGTAAGGAATCAACTCCTGATTCTCGCTCGCACTCGAAGTTTACAATGGTGGATCTTTCTTTTAAATTTTGATTATCTCATAATCAATATTAGAATCTCATTCTAAATTTTATTTAACAATTAAATAAAACTCTAATCCAATTAGGTTTTTTGAATTTTCCAACCTATGTAATCTAATCTCATTAGATATATTATGAGAATTTTTTCTTTTAAATATTTCAACTTTTGAATTATCTAATCTAATTAGACTTACTTGAAAAAATTCTCCCACTAGATGAAATCAAATATTTCACCAAGTTATATGACCTCATAACTTTATTTACTTCATACATAATATTTAACTCTTTAAATTAAATTTAATATATGAACCAAGGTTAATAAGTGTCATGCTCGCAAACAATTTTAATAACAACAATTAAGGCCAAAAGGTTGGAGCAATTAAAGATTTTTCTAAACTCTTTTAGGAAAGATTATCACATAATCTTAATTAGGATCTCATCCTAATTAGTTATTTATTTACTTAAAATTTTAAAATAATAAAAAATAAATAAATTTATAAAAACGGGCGCGACCATTCAATTTTTTTAAAAAATTTAATTATTATATTAATATTTAAATAAATTCAATTTAATCTCATTAAATAGTCAACCGAACATCTAATAGATATTCTTTGTGATATTGTATATATCTAAATCATTCAACAACTTGAATATCTAACCTCATTAGATTATTTAGAAATATAGAACCACTGCTTTATTTATAATTCATCCTAATTTAAATAATTTAAATTTGATGAACAATAATCTTGTTATTAAACTATTTAATAACACAATCAGGTTTTTCTCTATTTTGGATTATCCTAAAATATTCAACACTTGAATATTTCATACCTAGGTTTAAAATCTAATCAAAATAGACTAATAATCTAAATTGTTCAACTTTTTGAATATCTAATCTAACTAGATCCAATTTAGAACTACACTCCTTGATTGAATTATGAATCATCTAAAATTTTAAACAATTTAAAACTTCAACGTTTATTCGATCTTGTTAAACTTCTTTAACAACAATATTTAGGGTAGTCTTTTTCGTTTAATGAAATTCCTAATTTCATACTTTTCATAATTCTACATACCCTAATCTTATCAAACCTGATGTTTTGATGTCAATAAGGACTTCTAGAAAGATAACCGCACTTCTAGGGGGATGCTTGACCATTATGTGACCGGGCCTCTTTATCAAATTTATAGTAATTTGAAAACTGCTAAGGAAATATGGGAAGCGTTAAATAAGTACAGATTAGATGATAGCGCAGCTAAGAAATATGTTTGCAGCTGGTGGCTGTCCTTTGCTATTATTGATGGAAAACCTATTCTTGTCTTAGTTCATGAATATGAGGCCTTGTGGACTAACATACCGAATGAGGGAATGAAATTTTGTGAAATATTCCAAGCTAATTGCCTGATTGAAAAACTGCCTCCCTCTTGGGATAGTTACTAGGCTTCATTTAAACATAAGACAAAAGGACATGACATTGCTTGAACTGATCTCCCACATTATTTTAGAAGATCAGAACCGCAAATAAGACAAAGGGAAGTCTGCAAGCCAAACATCCTATAAAGGTATTTAACAAATTAGTAGAAAGAACATCATCCTTGCTTGGGCAAGTACATATTGATCTAGGTGACTTCAAGAGGATCAACAGCAAAGTTGGTAAGAAGTATTAGATCAAATTTGTAGATGGCCACTTGAGAATCACTATGGTGTATATCTTGAGTAGACAAAATGAGGTCGAGGAAATGTTTCTTAAATATAAATTTGAGGTTGAAAACTAATTAAACCATAGGATCAAGAAAATTAGATCTGATAGATGAGGTGAGTATGACACGGCATTTCTTAAGAAACGTTGTGAGAAACTTGAAACAATTCATGAACTCTCAGCCCCTTATATACCCCAATAGAATGGGATAGCTGAAAAGAAAAAGAGAACCCTCAAGGACATGATGAATGCTTTGTTATTAGCTGAAGCCTAACCTTGAGCTTAAGGGGGGAACCTTATTATCTACTTGTCATGTACATCATAGGGTTCCAAATAAAAAATTATGTGAGATCCTGTTATGATTCAACCTCAACTTGAATCATAACCTAGGGATAAGAGTGAATAACACTTGAAAGAAGAGATCTAAATGAGAGAAACAAGAGATTAAGATGAGATTGAAGAAGAATAAGGTGAGTTTGAAAGAGATTTAAGAAGAGAAGTGAAGACATTTGATAGAAACCTAGAGAGAATTGAGAGATCAAGAAGAGAGAGAAAAGATCATTTCATAATTCAACATCATGAATCTTACAAGAGAAGACTCACCTATTTATACTATCTAACTCGAACGAGATACAATGCACCAAGACTCAAGCCTTAACCGACACAACACTAGCAAACCGCCAACATAGACTAATTCTAACCGACTTAACTAACATTTGACCAAGTACTAAGCCAATACAAGACCATTATTGACATATGCTACTAGATCATTACTAATGACTTATTACTACTGAAAATCACAATCATGACAACACCTCCCCCTTTAGAGATTCTTGTCCTCACGAATCTTATTAGAGAGGATTGAGACTTAAAGAGCACTTATTAATGTTGAAAAACTCGAAATTGTAGCTGGAATGAGCCATGAGGTGCAGACTTCCTGTTATTGCAGTCCTTGCAAAATTTCCAACACTATAACCACTTGAGAATCATCACCAGTCAAAACTTAACCTCAAGTTCTAGTTCCTTAGTGCACTACCACTGCAATGGTGAAAGAGTTTGCACATCTGCTCCCATTTGAGAGATGTCCCTTTGAAATATTGAAGGTGCTTGCGGACAACTTGAAGTCTTTTGAAGCCATGGAAGAAAACTGGATTCATTTGCACTACTTATTCCCAGTTTGCAGACTTCATGTTCTTGCTGACAACCTGCTTTCCTGCTGAATTGGAGGGTTCTACCGCAATGACTTCCAATTGCTTTCCCCACTGGTAAACTGGCTGTTGATGTAGCATTCCAAGGTGTTCGGGAGGCCTAACATTAGATTCTACTTTGGGAAGATGTCCTCTGCTCTTAACTTGACCAATACAAGCTACTAGCTTGTCCAATTCATTATTGAATTCCACTTTGTTGATCTAAACAATAAGCTCCAATGCTAACTTGTCCAATTCTCTTTGATCAGGGGGCCTCTTGTTAGTGTTCTTTGTTTCATAAACATCAGCTTCACTCATTTGATCTTGCTCTTTGATTGGTTTGTGCAACTCTCTGAGCTAAAATGAATCGATTGCTTGCATTGGTACCAATTTATTTTGGTCAAGCTATAAATCAGCAACATAATCTTGAACTAAGGCTACCACATTAAAATTTGGAAGACAATCTTGCACTTCTGAAGGTGCCAACATCTCCTTGATGTGAGTCTGCTGCGTTGCTAAGCTTGTGATCATCATCTCCTTAAAAGTTTGCCTTATCTTCAAGAAATATTGATCGCAAAGTTGTTTAATCGATGCTTCCATGTCTTGTTTAAGTTCCTCACAAGGAGTGAAGAATTGAATGTCTAACGTACAACTATAGTCGTAGACGTTTCTTCTTTGTAACTATTTGCGCGCTCTTTCAACATCTTCCCTTGAAGTATAGGTCAGCTTCAATCTCTAAAAAAGTTGATTTGATTTCAATTTTCTCAAGATTACCATAGTGACAGAAGACTTGGTTGAGGATTTCCTTGGTAATAGGATGCATGACATTCACAATTTTCACCAATAAAGTAGCATTGTTAGAGACGTGGTAAGGTTGAGCATCCATGTTGCAATGTGTATTGCAGCTAACAACACAGAATTCAGCTTAATCCAATCAACTTCAACAACCTGATTGTACTGCAACTTGATAAATGTGGTAACCGAATTTAATGGAAGCAATTGTTGCTTCACGCAGCTTAGACTTGATTCCTTGAACTGACCACCAAATCAGCCAGCCTTTCAACCAAGAATCGTAGCTCTGGAATCTTGAGTAATTGCAGTCAGTAATCCTTGCACTATAACAGCCTGCCTTGATTAAGGGCTCCAGGTGTTGAAATCTTAACTTCCGTGTAATGTCAATCTTGATCACATTAACTTTAACAATTCAGCCACTGATTCAACAAACTTCAGCGCGATCAATTCAACTATAATAGGCAAAACCAGATTCGTAGCTACAGCTCACACTAGAATCCTTAACTTGCACTACACTCGTGTTATTGATCAATTCACACAAGCTGGATCAAAGATTCAATTGATTGAACAGGATCAGATGCAATCTGATCTTGCTATCTAAGTTCAGTTCAGCTCTGATCTAAACAGAATTGATTGAAATCTGTTCCACATGATCTAAACCTCAACTTTAAATCATTACAACACTGATCAGTCCCAATGTAGCCGTACAAATCTGAACCGTGAGCCTAATGTCAATGCTCAATATAGTTGATCAAAACTAGATATCAAACAACTTGATTTGTAGGCAAATCAAGGCTCTGATACTAATTGTTATGATTCAAGCTCAACTTGAATCATAACCTAGGTATAAGAGTGAATTACACTTGAAAGAAGAGATCTAAATGAGAGAATCAAGAGATTAAGATGAGATCGAAGAAGGAAAAGGTGAGATTGAAAGAGATTTTAAGAAGTGAAGTGAAGATATTTGATAGAAACCTAGAGAGAATTGAGAGATCAAGAGAGAGAAAAGATCATTTCATTATTAAACATCATGAATCTTACAAGAGAAGACTCACCTATTTATACTATCTAACTCTAATGAGATACAATGCACCAAGACTCAAGCCTTAACCGACACAACACTAGCAAGCCGCCAACATAGACTAACACTAACCAACTTAACTAACATTTGACCAAGTACTAAGCCAATACAAGACCATTATTGACATGTGCTATAGGTCATTACTAATGACTTATTACTACTTATATCTAAACATCACAATCATGACAGAACCCTCATGAACTATGGAAGAGTAACGTGCCTAAACTAAAATACCTCAAAGTGTGAGGTATCTAGCTAAAGTAGGGATTCCTAAGTTTAAAAGAAGTAAGATATATCCTAAGACTACATATCTGATTTTTGTTGGTCATGCTAATTAATGACTCAAGCCCTGGGCTTGGTAAAAGTAATAGAATTTCGAGATGCTGAATTTTTCGAGCATGAATTTTCTATGAAAGAATCTATGCATCCTTCATTACCTGATTTTGTTTCTATTGCACCTCCATCATCATCTAGTCGCACGTCCCCTGAACTTGAGGTTCAGGAACTTAGAAGAAGTAAGAGGACTCGAACTGAGACTAGTTTTGGACCTGATTTCATAAGTACTTTCTTGTATCAACATCATGAATTTGATGAACATGTTGTGAGTGTATTCATGCTAAAGGATGATCCCAAAACATATGATAAGGCTATAAGAACCATAGATGCTCCATTATGGAGAGAGGTCATTAATAACGAACTAGACTCTATAACAAGTAATAAGACTTGGGTGTTAGTGGACTTTCCTTGGGGATGCAAACCTATAAGGTTTATATGGGTATTTAGGAAGAAAGAAAGGGGTGATGCAATCATAGAGAAATTTAAGGCTAGAATAGTAGCCAAAGCGTACACCCAGATAGATGGAATATATTTCTTTGATACTTACTTACCCATAACTAGATTGCCACTTTGAGAGCCCTAGTAGCTCTAGCATCCATACATAACCTTGTAGTATACCAAATGGACGTAAACACTGCTTTTTGAATGTTAGCCTTACTGGAGCTGGCGTCGTAGGGAACCTAATTTATTTAAACAATTTATTAGTGAATAAGAGTTGTTTGTCATCATTTTCCATTTAATTTACAAGTCTTTTACGCATGCGATGTTTTCTGTTTCAAAGCACGTACCATGAGATGGACAAAGTCCTTAAATGACATTTGGGATATCTGCTTTTTAGTGGATAATGAGATCATGCCACAGATGGACCAAATACTAGATAAGAATGTTATTTAATAATTATTCCATAGTTAGTGATGAGTTTGGGCTACATGTCTGCTAAGACTATAACATGCCATTTAGATAACTTGTCTTGGTTATATGAATAGCAATCTAAGATGTTGTGTTGGTGTAATACAATGAGATTGTTACACTAAATAGAACTATGTGATTTTCTCATTTGTATACTACTATTAGGAGTCGGCGACTTAGATATTTTGTTTATACACTCTCAATCCAGGAAATAGTCTAGACTCATGCATAAAATGTTAATTTTTTTTTTATGCACTAAAAGGATGAGGTTATTACGTCTAACCAGGATCTTAAATTCATTGGGCAATTGCATTTGTGGCGGGAACGGATATTTTACTAGGTATCTACCTTATGAAATGTCCCTTTTGTTGATTCGCAAGCATTCGAATTGACATAAAGATTATGGCCAGAGCATTCTTTATGTTGGACATTTGGAATAAATGCATAAGTATTTTTCTGTATTAATGGATTATTCAAGAAGGGTGAGTTCGGAACTAAGAAGGAAAAGTGAGAAAAAATGACAATAGTAGTTTAAGTTATTTATCTCATGAACATTTATTAGAATGGTCAATTGTAAGTAAACTATTATAGGAAAATTTAACAAGTAAATGTATTTATTTTTAGAGTACACTAAAACTTATTTAGTGGAATTAGGTTTTATTAAATGGTAATCAATTTGTTATCACAAGATGATAATTATATTTGACCCATTTAGAACTAAAATAAATTGTCTCTGAGGTCCTTGCGCAAGCCTCTAAATTATGCACCTAAAGAAATCAAGAGAATTCATAAGATAAATTATTTTATTCAAAGATTGAAAAAAATTATTTTTTATTAAATTTAAAATTAGTGGGATAAATTTTACAACAAAAAAGGTAAAAAGCGATTAAAAAGCGCGAGCCATTCCGCGCTCAACATGTGTCATGAGCTAATTGGTCGGGCGGGTGCCATCCGGATCCCCTCCCTCTTGCCAACTAGTGGCCTTCCCCTACCAGTGATCCTTGCCAAACTGTGTGGACCAATAGTAGGGTGCCATGTGGCACTATGTGTGTAGTATAAGTGGGCGATACACGGATTTAAGTATTTTTTGAGGTATTTTATCCTAATTAAAATACATTTTTACCTTTTATTTTGTATTTCAGATATAATTAGTCAAGTTTCGAGACTTTTATAAATAGGGGTGCCCGGTTTATTCGAATTTAATTCAATTTGCTTAGTTTCGCCCAATTAGTTAGAGAATTAAAAGTAGAAATCTCTTCCCAATTAATTCTTAAAATTGTTTTAAGAATTATTTGATTTCACGACGCCCACTGGTTTGGTACTAATATAGGAATTATGGAGAAGAACTCAAAGGTATAGTCTCGAGCATTTTTACACTTGTAGTCTACAATGATGTATGCGATTTCTCGATTTATACTTTTATATTCGTATTTAATTATTTTTCATCGGTATGTCTTCTACTATATACATTGTTATGTCTAATTTGAGTCAAATTTTAAATATACTTATCTAATTGAATTAGATAAAATTAATTGATACAATGAGATTATAGACAATAAAAATACAAAAAAAATTATTTTAAATGAAAAAACAAATAAATGTTTGTTTATAAGACTTGCTGATGTCAGTGATGGCATCAGTGGCTAACGTCAGACAATTAAAAAACAAGTATGTGATTTTAAAATGGACAATATGATAATCAATATTTTTCTTAAAGAGTTTTGAAAATATTAGAATCTTACCTTGACTTAAATTTTTATTAAAACGAGTTTAAATCACATGATTGATCGATGTGAATAATTTGGAAATTCCTAATTGGATAAGGATAGTAATTTAGTTATTTTATTCATTTTATTTTAATTAGGTTATGAGATAACCTAGGGTAAATAAAATACACTGATTTGTTTTAAAAATCAAGTGGGAGTGAGGTTCAAAGGTTGAAACCTCACGATCTACATTATTGGTCTCATAGTATAGTGGGTTGCATTACTCCCCAAGGAGGATGTTAATCCGTGGAATATAGGGCTAGACTTCTCTTAGGATGAACTGAAGCCCAAGCAATCAAGTGCAAACGTGGAGTATATCGAGACCTTGTACAGATGTCCAGGTATTGGTTTACACTTGAATAAAATAATATATTAGCCTCCTCGAGGAGCTCTGTTGTACTATTTTAAAGAATAAAGACAAAATGGTGAATTATTGATATTTTAGTACAGAGTTTACAAGAAAATACAATAATAGAGAATTGTTCTCAATTGAGTTAAGCTTGGTGTAGCATCGCGGATGGGGAGTACGAGTGGGTAGTTTGGATCATCATTGTAATTGTTTTAATAAGGTGTTGTGGATTCTAATTAATAATTATTGCTAAATTTTAAAATAAATAGCATCACAGTTAGATGCATGGCTCATACAGTTTATTTTACATCTTTTCAGTGTAATCATGACGAATGTTGGTGCATTGCATTCCATACTAAAGGATAACCCCTTTACCGGAGCAAATTACCCAAATTAGAAAACGAACGTAGATATTGTGCTAATCCACGAGGGACATAAATTTGTATTCATTCAACCCTACCCACTTGTGCCTATTAGAAATGCCACTGCTGTGGTCAAGGAACGTTATGACCGCTGGATTAAGTCCAATGATTGAACTTGGTGTTATATTGTGGCGTCTGTGTCTAACGTTCTCAAGCATCAAATGCTTGAGATGAAAACGACAACATCAAAAAAAGATGTTCAATGGGCAAGATAGAGCAATAAGGCAGGTGCTTAAGAGGTAGCTCATGTTCATGAAAATGCATCAAGGATTCAGCTAAGGAACATGTTCTGAAAATGATGGCTCACTTAAACGAACTAGAATCCATAGGGGTAAGATTGATATACTACAAGAAAAAGGGTCATTAATGACAGTAATTATCGTCGTTAAAAGTCAAGTTTACCATCGTTAATACTATTAAGGACGGCGGAAACTTCCAGTCGTTTGTCGTCGTTATTGCTTCCGACGTTAATACTATGTGGGATCAACAACCGCTAAAATGAGCCGTCGTTAAAAAGAATCTACGACGGTATATTATGTCCGTCTTTAAAAGTGAAATCAATCACGACGGCACATGTTGTCGTTAAAAGTCAAGTCCTTAATGTCAGGTGGCACCGTTGTTAAAGAGTTGATTAATAACGACAATAATTATTGTTGTTACAAATATTGACCGTTATATAGGAAAAAGTTTTAACAATGACAAAAACCGTCGTTAAAATTGTTCGCGCTACTAATTGAAAATAGCAACTACAATATAGACCATCGTTAAAAAATAAC
Organism: Simmondsia chinensis; assembly: GCA_018398585.1. NCBI lineage: Eukaryota > Viridiplantae > Streptophyta > Magnoliopsida > Caryophyllales > Simmondsiaceae > Simmondsia > Simmondsia chinensis. The sequence continues at coordinate 28,723,708 of JAGTTD010000005.1, forward strand.
AACAATAATAAATCGTCTTTAAAACGTCTTCCAGCTATTAATGACATCAAAATCCGCCATTAAAAATGCTTCCCCCATCAAAGAGAATTCTAAAAGAAAAATTTATCGACATTAAAAATCCTGTATATTCATATAGTGCAATATATACATTCATAAATACCTATACATTTATGTAATATAAAAATAATTTTCTGATTGTTTACAACACCTGTAAATCCATATAAGGACAATTATCGGGTTGTTCATAGCACCTACACATAAATGTAGTATAGCGATATTTAATTTCAATATAACACCTGTAAAATAGTACAGTATAATCATACAGAAATAACTTTACATATCATTCAATGTAACAACGAATTCTAATAAAAAATAAAGATGTCATTGAAACTTAAATATTCAAATACTTATAAAAGCCAATTTACATACAAAAAACACTAAAAGCGTACATTATTAAATTTATCACTTAACAACTTAGTAAAAACTATAAATCCGACAAAAGTTCGCAAATAAAAGTTCCAACAAAAACAAGAATTTCCAGTGCAGTCTTCCAACACCTGAAAAAAATAAGTATAACACTCATGTTAGAAAATTCTTATCATACGAGGAATAGTACAGACATATAACAGGCAAAGCAATACCAAAAATAAAGCAGATAAAAACTATATTAAAGTAATCAGCATAAAATTGACCAAAAAGGAAATTCTTATTTTTTTAACACAATACAATCGCAAACCCAATCTCCACGTTATAAAATTCAATCACAGTGTCACAAATTCAAAACATTCTTAAACTCTCGCTAAGATTCAATCACATAGTCCAAACTCATCAACAATTCCAAATAATTCATTGTAATCAAGTCTATCACAACATCAACATGAAATCCAAGCTAAACATGCAATTCACCTAGAATTCAAGTTAGCCAAATCAATTCATACACTGCATCACAAAACTCCATCATGAACAACATCCAAAACAACCCAATATGAGCATACAAAATAATGAACCAAACCTATGGTCAATCAAGGTTCACATAAGACCTACGCCTTACCGTTATCCCAAAACTAGAAAAAAAAAAAAAAAAAAAAAAAAAAAAACGCATGAAACAATGATCCTAAGGGCATACAAGTCTCCCAAGACAACACAAGTCCACATATGACTCAAACATATCATGTTTTCCAACTCATAGCTAAAATTCAGCAAAACATAATAAAATGACAGCTTAATTGGCCAAAATTCAGCAGCATACAGTCTCAACTGCAGTAAAATCAGTATGAGCAACAAAATACAGCTCAAAACCAACATAAAGCAACAAATTCAACTTCAAACAGTCCATAAACAACATGTTTATCATCACTTCAAGCAACAAGTACTAATATATGTTCAACTTGCTTCCAACATAGCCTCGGGAAATACATGAGACACCAACATGGAGACTAAGACACTAAATCACATAGATTTTCAACAAGAACTCATAAGTTCTCTAAGCCCCCTTTACAATAATCACCTATTTCACTTAGGTCACTCAAACATATGCAAGAAACACCAATTCTCACAAATAACATCCAATCCATGGTTAAACTCAAAACATGCAATGTTCTATCCACACACCGGGTCCAAGATTGTGCAATTAGACATGCCTAACCTAAGAGTTGTCAATTCTAGGTTCAAAGCTCCATTCCAACAAGTTCACAATCACACTCAAGCATTAAACACATGTTAACCACAACAATCACATAGAAAATTGGAAAGGCACATAATCTAATTTCTGAACAGCATAATAAGCCACACAATAGCAACAACGGCACCATGTGAAACTACTACCCACACTTACTTCAAAATGCCAAATCAAAAACTCGCTTTGTACATCACGGACGGCCCATAAAGCCTAACACACCAGAGTTTAGCAGCAAAAAAACACCCATCACAGGACCTTAAGCCTAGAGCTTGGAATAGTAGAAACCCACTGAACGGTGTATTATTAATGAATACAAAAATATTCCCATATCTCAAACTCCATAGTACACAATCTGACGCATAAATCAACAACATTCTCAAACTCCACATAGAACTCAATCACAAAGTCCAAATCCAGTACAATTCCAAATAAGTCAATAATGTATTCTTATGAATATATCAACATACATAAGCGAAAACTAAGGGCAAAATAAGAGAGAGAAGAAAAAGAAGAAGATTACCACATACCTATTAATACTTAATCAATGTAGTCGTCCATCTCAGTAGATCGGGAGGGAGTACTTGACCCGTTGTTACGACCTTCATCCTCTAGTGCTTTTACTCTAGCTACCAAATCAGCAAATTCCTTATTCTCTTTAAGAAGTGCTTGCTTTTCCTTCTCAGATTGATGAAGTTTTTCAAGAAGCTCGGCCTTGGTAGAAGATGGTCCTCTCAAATCACCAGGCCTTACTCCTCCCCCATAGCCAAACACATGACCATGAGCTTGACGTTTGTTGAAGACCTTCTCAGCAACTTCAATGTTAGATAAGTTGGGATTCTATTCAATGACATCAACATTTTTTTCCTACAAAGTATTGTGAACTAAGAATGGAGTAAAGTATACATGATAACAAGTAATTAATTCTTAAAATTCTACATACATATTGTTGACAAAGCTCATGTGTCACTAGCTCATCAGCCTTTGAACGTGTAGCCAGAAATATCTCCCTAAGATTAGGACATTTCCCATTCTGTTGAGTCTTTATAATCAAACAATAGTTAGATTCTGCACTAGAGGAAAAAAAATTAAAAAACAAAATATTGAAATTTTTATTTGCATACCATAGCTTTGAAAATCTGCCTATGAGCTCTGCTACCAGTGCGATGAAGAAGTTCTTTCGAAAGTCCAGCCCTATTTTTGTAGTTTCTAGCACTCCTTACCTATGTTTCAAACATTAAAAAGTTAATATGTCCATGAATAGAAGTACAAATAATAAAATGGAAAAAAAGGAGGGAGAATTTATACCAGGAACTCCTTAGATGCATAATAATTTTTTACAATCCATACCCAATCCTCCTTATCCCACCCTTCTGGAGGCGGATCTATTAAGACTTTTTTCAAAGCTTGTTCCACAGTAAAGTTGGGAGGCGGCGAAGGCTGATTTTTTGTTTTCGGTCTTTTCAAAATCTCAAACCAATACAAGTCCCCTCTCCAATTTTTCCACAAGTACCTCATATGATCTAAGATCTCTTTGTGATACTCCTTCAAGTCAACATTCTCGTCATGAAATTTGTCCTGATTCAAATAAGTAAACTCAATTTCTTGTCATGCTAATCAAATTTTATCATCGTAAATTAAACATCTAACAATCATCGCATAATTATTTACAAATAAAAATATAAACTACATTATGCAGTTAAGTTACTAGGATTACAGCAAACATGTGTTCATTCTCTCTCGCATCAATTTCATCCCATGAGCGCTTCCTTCTTGGAACAACATTTCTATGACGTACGATTTTGCCCAAGTGTCGAGAAAATTCATTTGCATTTTGTCCAACACCATGATTTTGGAAATTTTCAATAGGCATCTTATTTCCAGGTTTTAGAGTTGCCACCTTTTTGCATTTGCTCTTTCCACATCTTGTTCTCTTCTTTCCATCATTATTTTCAGTAGAATCTACCAATAACAAAAAAGTGATTACATGCTAACAAGAAATCAAAGCCTTACCATTTTTTAAACAGAGTAAGAAAAACAATTACCTTGTTTATCAACATCAATTTCATTTTCAATTTCATGATTCTCCAAATCCATTTGAATTTGCAAAGCATTTGTGGAGTTCATATGGTCAGATGTTAGATCATGAGCTTCAAATGAAGCTTCATGTGATCTAATTGGTGAAGACATCATATTAGCTTCTCTAACCTATGTATCATGGTTGTTAATTGTAGAAGGGGAAGGCCTATGAACAGCTCCAACTGAATTGAGTGTAATAGGCCTATTTCTCGTGTTAATATAAGCCTTTAACCCCTGACTACCTCAAGATAGCGCTCCCGGTGGTAGGAATTGTTTATTAGCTTTTGAAGAAGAAGGCTTATTAATAACTTTACTTTGAAACATCGTCCTGTCACATAAAAAGACAAGTCAGTACAACAACAACAATAACAACAACCCAGCAAGTTGGCATACGTCTGATTTCGTCACCTTTTATTTTACACTATTATCAAACCGCTTCACTAGTAGAAAAACTTCAAGAAGACAAGTCAGCCGATGTGATAGAAACTCAAAACAATAATAACAAAGTCGGGAAAATAAGAAAATAAGGTCATGTTCTTTTCTTTTTCTTCCTCTTTCTAGTCTCACTGGTCTCAGACAGATCAACAGCCATTGGCTCTATATCCATCCTCATCCAGTTGATTGTATCATCTAAAGTTGAAGTGGTGAATGAGATCAAATTGGGCTTGAAGTGTTCGCCTTGTTGATATGCTTCACAAGGATCTACATTGTTGGAATCATCATTTTGTTCGACCTCATATAAGCCACGCAGTTGAGCCTCAACAACATACCATCCTTTCCTCTCGTTGTCTGTGACGTAAAATACCTATCTTGCCTTATTAGCCAAAGCAAATGGCTCGTCTATTTTCAGCTTATGCGTAGGATCAATGCTAACAACCCATATTCATCCTTAACCATTCCCTTTCCATACACATCCCACCATTTACAACGAAATAATACTACTCTATTTCCACCAAGATATTGTAACTGGAGTACCTCTGTCAATACCCCATAATATTCTACATTTTCACTTCTATTATCTGGTTTACCAACAAGCACACCACTATTTTGAGTCTTCAAGTGTTTCTCACGATCTTCTGCATGGAACCGATGTCCAACAACAAAACAGTCCCAGTGCCTTGCGGCTCCCGCATAACGCGGGGTCGGGGGGGGGGGGGTGATGTACGCAGCCTTACCCCTTCCGGCAGGAAAGGAGACCGTTTCCGGGGACCCCCAACCTGGAGTGGTTGAGTTCCTGCAGATAAACCATCAATTCATCAATCGTGCATAAGAAGGAAAAAAAAAAAAAAAAAGAGGAGAAGTAGGAAGGGAAGGAGAAGAAGAGGAAGAAGAAGAAGGAGGAGAAGAAGAAGAGGAAGAAGATCGATGTCTAAACTAGCCTAAGAGTGTTACACTACAGGTTATGCTCGTCTACGGAACTTAGACCATCTGCCACTCCCCGCCCTACTCTAATACTAGCCATGGAACCGATGTCCATTAACTATATATACTTGATAGCTTGTAATGTATTAAGTAGGGCCACGAGACAACGCCAACAAGTCTTCCATCTTTTTACTTTTATCATGCTCAGAAAGACATGCCACCTACAAAATCTAACTTAAATTAGTTGTTTTCATTTATATAAATGACTTAATAAGAAGCCATATTGTGCGAGAATTTGAAATCCAAAATAGTGTATTTACCTCATATTTGAACCAATGCATAAATTTTGCATCATATTCCTTTCCACGTAAATCAACACCACTGAAAGCAACAGCTTCAGCAAACTAGCTATAAAATCATAAAAAAGTGATTAATTTGGCGACTATAAATAAGAAAAACCTGACATATTTGTCATAAGGTTATCGTGTCTTACTCGAGATATGGTTCAACTTCGCAATTCCTCAATATGTACATATGAGCTTTATCCAACTCATCATTGTCAACATTAGGAAATGAGGCGGCTCCTAATGCTCGTCCAGAGTGACAAAAAATAGATAAGCCTCCTTTAAAGTTATATTCCTCTTCATTTCTCCTAGGGCAACTAAACTTTGTCTTCATGTCTTCCTAATACCTAGAGAAAAATGTCATACACTCATCTGCTATGTAGCCCTCGGCAATTGAGCCCTCTGGACGAGCTCTGCTCCGAATATGAGACTTTAGATGATATAATTCTTGCTCTATAAGAAACATCCATCTAAATTGAACTGGCCCCCCAATCTTAGCCTCATAAGGTAAATGAATAGGCAAATGCACCATAACATCAAAAAATGACAAGGGAAAGATCCTCTCTAACTTGCAAAGCGTAAATGGAATTTGAGCCTCAATTTGATCCAACTCATCCAAATTTATTGCTTTAGCACACAAGATCCTAAAAAACATTGATAACTCAATTAGTGCCTCGCGCTCCACTTTGGTAAGAAGACCGTGTATTGCTAGAGGAAGTAGATGTTCGAGAATAACATGGCAGTCATGACTCTTCAATCCCGATATTTTACTCTCCTTCACATTCACACATTAAGAAATATTAGACGAAAATCCATCTGGAACCTTTAAATCTTTTAAGAGATGGCAAAATTTACGCTTCTCAGTAGCTGAAAACGTATATGAACCATCATTTATTTTGGTCTTCTTACCCTCTTGATAAGGATGTAAATTCGGCCTTAAGTGCATTGCTTGCAAGTCCAAATGACCTTTAACATGGTCCTTTGTTTTCCCTTTGATGTTCAGAACAGTGCCTAAAATATTGTCACATACATTCTTCCTCAATATGCATCATCTCCAAATTATGCCGCAACAAAAGTGTCCTCTAGTAAGGAAGCTTGAAAAAAATAGTCTTCTTTTTCCAATTATCTCCCCTGGTATCATATGTCAGCTTGACCTTCTTGTGTGGAGTTTTACTTAATGTAATGTCCTTGAGATCCTCCACCTGACGAAGGATATCATCACCAGATAATGGCTTTGGTGGAAATCTCTTCTCAATCGTCCCTTCAAAAGAGTCTTAATCTTTTCGCCACTTATGCTTACTAGGTAACCAACATCGGTGCCCTATGTAACATTGTTTGGCACCATTCTGCCGCCTGATAGAGTAAGTATTTGTATTACAAATAGGGCATGCTAACTTACCCTTGGTGCTCCATCCCAATAAGTTTCCATAAGCAGGAAAATCATTAATTGTCTATAACAAAACAGCCCGTAATATAAAATTTTGTTTTCTCGACGCATCAAATGTTTCAACACCCGATTCCCATAGCTCATTCAACTCCTCAATCAAAGGTTGTAGATATATGTCAATTGCATTACCAGGAGCCTCAGGACCAAGTATAAGCAATGTTAAAATCATATGAGACCGCTTCACACACATTTCAGGAGGCAAGTCATAGGGAACCAATATGACTGGCCAAATGCTATATGGCGTCTTTGAATTTGCAAAGGGTTGAAAACCGTCACTAGCAAGACCAAGTCTAACCATTACAGCGTTCTAGGGCAAATTCATTATGTGACTCATCAAATGATTTCCATGCAAGCAAATCAGCAGGGTGCCTCATTACATCATCTTTGTTTCTTTTATCGTGACGCCATCTCATCAAAGAAGCAGTCTTTGTTGACATATATAATTATTGCAACCTCGGCTTTAGTGGGAAGGAACGTAGAGTCTTACATGGTATTTTTCTACCATCTGCTTTACATTTTTTCTCTCCATTACGCTTATCATCCTTCCATCTCGAAGCACTGCATATCTTACAGTCATCCAACTCTGCATCCTCCTTCCAAAATAGCATGCAATCATTTACACATGCATTAATTTTAGTGTAAGAAAGGCTAAGGTCCCGAATAATCTTTTTTGCCTCGTAATATGAATCTGGCAAAGTAGAACTCTCAGGTAATAGTGCTTCCTTTAAGAATTGCAACAACATAGTAAATGATGCATTCCTACGACGGCCTAGGGTCTTTATATGAAGCAATTTCACCAACGCAGACAACTGAGAGATCTTCGAACCCGCATGTAGTGGTTGTTCAGAGCTCTCTAACAACCTATAGAATTTCTTAGCTTTCTCATTTGGCTCCTCTTCATGCACAACGTGACTTGAGGAATCAATGTCACCAAAGTAAGGAATTTTATCCCTTAAAATATCATTCATAGCACCATCGGCATCGAGTTCAAGATTATCATCATCTTCAAGATCATCATCACTTTCTCCTTCAGAATTGGATTCGGTTTCAATGTGACTCTCACCATGGTCATGCCAAAAAGTATAACTTGGCACTATCCCATATCTAAGTAAATGACCTCTTACCCATTCGCGATCTCCAGAGTCACGTAGGTTGCATTTAGTACATGGACAAGCAAAAGTTCTTCCTTTTCTTTCCTTGGCATAGTCTAAAAAACTTTGAACTCCATTTTGATATGTTAAACTCACCCGATCATGAACAAAATGCATCCATTGTTTATTAGGCACCATATTCTTATAAGTTATGCCAAGAATATACCTAAAAAGCATAGTTCATTTAGTGTAAGATGTTTCAACACAATTTTCAAGTTCAATGTCAACAACAAGGGCAATGTCAAAAACAATCTCAAAATTAATATCTCTATAAATTATACAACAACAGACCCAGTGCTTCAAGGGCTTAGACATAAGTGGGGTCTGGGAGGAGTGGTTGTACGCAGCCTTATCCCTTCAGGGTGTAACCCGACAGAGAGGCTGTTCCCGTGGACCCCTAAGGAGTTAAGGGAACATGGAACAATCAGAAAACAACACAGAAAAAAAAAATTAAAAAAAATAACCCCAATTTTGAAGAGTTAAGGCAAAAAATTGATAACTCCAAAGACAATGCCAAGGTTGAAACCAGGGAGAAAAGATCCTAGATTCTAATTCTCTCTCCCCACTCGCCTACTTGCCAAAATGGTGAAATTTGGTAAATGAAAAAGTGAGAAAGACGCATCAGATTTTCAAATTTAGAAACAAAGTATCACCAGGCTGTAACAAAGAATGAAGTAAATAACAGCATTAAAAACAGAGAGAATCTATATAAAGCAAGAAGAAAAGTCGATTATCAATACTAATATTTATATTTCAAATGAAGTGGCCTTTTGGAATGACTTCTATTATAATAGTGAATGATGACGTCAAATCGTAAAGTTATATTCATTCTAAATTCTCCACAATTATCATGCTAAGGGCTCTTTCCCAGTAAGATCTCAAAACATAATTGGAGGCTAATAGCAATTTCAAGCATATTAGTGTTTGAATTAGTCATTTACATTGAAAAGAACGAATTAGGGCTTTTAATCGCCAACGAATGGTAGACATGATCCTATAACAAACACGACTACCAACTAATTTGTTAATTCAACAAACATAACATGAACTACCACTAAGCTTTGACAATCTAGCATAAAATCATTCAAAATCTAGGTACAATCTGTCAATACAATGAAGAACCGAATTAGGGTTGTTAATCGCCAACGAACAACAGACATAGGCTTATAACAAACACGAACTACCAACTAATTTGTTAATTCAGCAAACATAACACGAACTACCAACATAAAAGGGACAAATTCGCTGTGAAGCTTTGTCAATCTAGCAAAAATCATTCAATTTCTGGATATAGTGGGTCAATAAAGCGAAGAATCAAATTAAAATTGTTAATTACGAACAAACAATAGACATTTTTTAATAAAAATGAATGACCAACTAATTTGTTAATTCAGCGAACACAACACGAACTACTAAAGAACAAGACAAATTTGCTTTAAAGCTTTGTCATTTTAGCAAAAAATCATTTGAAATCTTGGTACAATACGTAAATACAGTAAAGAATGGAATCAAGCTTTGTAATCCAACTTTTGTCCATTGGATCAAATTATAGGGACATGTTGTACTTAATCAATGCATCAAAATTTAAATTCCTAAAAAAAGTTAAAGGACATAATCAATTTCACCACATATTTAGATGATGACAAGAAGATCAACGGGGAGAAACTTAGGAAGATGGACAAGATCAACTCGGCAAACAACATAATGCATATCTTGCTCACCATATACATAATATAAAACTAAACCATAACTAAAGAACAAACAAAAGAAAAATACAAACACTAGATTATTTTCTCAATAACTTTCCCTGTCAAAATAATACTTTGAAATATAAGTCATTAAACTCTTAGTTTAGTGATAAAATTGTACCCAAATTTGAGAATACATATAAGAGGTCATAAGTTCAAGTTCCATTACTATAAACCCCACTCTAAAATCGATAATGTCATCAATAATGATTTTAGGGTTAACTATAAACTTCGAACTAAAACAACATAGAACTAAAATGACAAAATTCTATCATTAGAAAACCCTACTCAAACAATAGAGAACTAAATTGAAAAAAATCCTAATGTCAAAAGCAACATCAACAACCATAATCACCCAATATCAACACTAAACACATTATCAAAAGTAATGTGTCTTTAAACTAATAAACCCTAACATATAAGTAATCAGGCACTCAAAAAGCAATGTCAAACATATCAATGTTCGATTTAGTTGATTTACCTTGAAAAAACCTCAAATCAGGTCGTTGAGCGAGGACGGGAGTCGTTGAGCAGCTGATTGCGCGCGAGCAGAGAGAGAGAGGAACAACGAGGGAGGGAGACGACGAGGGAAGAGGGAGACGAGGATGGGGTTAGGGTTTTTGACGATGGACATAGGAGGCAAGGGAGGGAGACGATGATGGATGGGGTTAGGATTTACCATGTTATTTTTTTTTTTGATTTGTTTTTTTTTTTTTTTTTTTAAACACGAGATTTGAAATTAGGGTTAGTGTATTTGGGAAATGAAGGGAAAGAGGGAGGGAAAATGATTTTATCTAAAATTAATTTGATGTCTTTTTTTGTCAAATTATTTTATTATTATATTTTTTAATTAATTAAAAACTTATATTTTAGTACATACAATAAAAAATTATCAAGTATAATCGAAATATACTAAAACAGTAAAATATCTAATTACGCATTACTTGGATTATTATTTAATTCTCGAACTTGAATTACGGTACGAATGGGTGAAATGTTAATTAGAAACTGTAAGGGAATAAAAAAATTAGCGATAATAAATTTTTAAAAAAGCACCTAATTTTTAAAGATTAACGAATTTTTAACATTTTTGACCAAAAATTTACCATTTATTTGAGCCTATATATTAACGACAGTTTGTGAGTAGAATTAACGACCTGATTTAGTGTCTGTCATTATAAGCCCAACATGTACCACCTTCTAACAACAATGCTTTAATCCCGTCGCAACTAGGCACTACACACACACTTTTAATGACAAAAAAAAATTTCAGTCGTTAAATTTGGTCATTAAAAGCCAACTTTCTTGTAGTGATAGTCAATCTCAACAGTACATGATACTTGGCTCATTAGCATAGTCCTTCACTCAATTCAGGTTGAACTTTACAATAAATAAGAAGGATTATTTATTGCCTAAGCTACTGAAGGAGCTGTAAGTTGCTAAGGGGGTGATGAAGGCTAAGGTGACTATCCTCTTAAGCCAGACACCCTTGATAGGAAACATGAAACCATCCAAAAGAAAGAAGAAGAACAAGGGCAAAGTTGTTAATATCAACTAAACCAATGAAAAAGACAACGAAGCCAATAGTAGGAGAAAAGTGTTTCTTCTATGGGAAGGATGTCCACCGGAAGAGGAATTGCCTTGAGTACTTAGCACATGACTGTAGGAGACAGGAGGCGGCTTTCAGTCTTAAGAGTGGGAAATATTAGCTTAGTATTTAGGAGTAGAGTTTTAATTTTGAAGAACTATCTTTATGTACCTATGTTACGTAGGAATTTGATTTTTGTGTCATGATTAGTTGATGATAGATATTCAATTACTTTTGGATTTTATTTTGTCGACCAGTATAATAAAATATTTATTTGCAAAGGTATTGATGTCGATAGTTTGTTTATTTTGATACCTGATCAAAACTCTACTAATTGCATGTCTGAATCTAATGCAACTAGACTAATTGTACTTCTTAAAAGGAAAAACCCAAAAATTGATAGTGGCTTCAAATGGCACCAACGCCTTGGTTATATTAATTCTAGTAGGACTGAAAGACTAATAAATAAAGGATTAATTGAGTCTTTAGACTTGAAGCCCTTACCAGTATGCAAATCCTACATAGAAAGAAAGATGACTAAGTGTGTCTTTAACAGTAAAGGCAATATAGTTGATGACTTACTTCAGCTAGTTCATACAGATGTATGTTGACAGTTGAATGTTCTGGCAATAGGAGGCTATGATTATTTCATCCCTTTTACCGATGATTACTCAAGGTATGGTTATGTTAACTTGATGAAGCAAAAGTTTGACTTTTTTAAAATGTTCAGGGAGTCTAAGGCTGAAGTCGAGAATAAGACAGGTAAATGTATAAAATCACTTCAATTGGATCGAGGTGGTGAGTATGTTTCAAGAGAGTTTCTAGATTTCCTAATTACAAGTGCGATTAGATCTTAGGTTTTTGCACTAGATACACCGTAGTAGAATTGCGTTACAAAAAGGAGAAATAGAACGTTGTTGGAGATGATAAGGTCCATGATGAGTTATGGTACTTTACCGATCTCTTTTTAACAGCTTATGTTCTTAATTTGCTTCCTATAAAGTCGGTTCTTAAAACACCTGTGGACCTACGGACTGGGCTCAAACTTAGTATATGATATCTTCGCATTTGGGGATGTCTAACACGTGTTGGGAAAGAACCTGGATAAGTTGGAGTCTAAAACTGAAGTGTGCGTGTTTGTAGGCTACCCTACGGGTATAAAATGTGGTCTTTTCTATAGTCCTTCAGACAAAAAGGTGTTTGTTAGTACAAATGCCAGATTTTTTTAGGAGGATTTTATGATGGATTACAGAATTAAAAGTCAAATAGTGTTAGAGAAGTAAGTTGAGAATGACACTACTTTTAAATAATTTGATGTGTCTCAGGACCAAGTAGGCATGTTAGATACACCTAGGGTCTGTTTTGAGACAATTCCTAGCACACTGGAGCCTCATTGTAGTGGGATGATTGTCAAGCAACCTGAAAGATACATGGCTAGTGCCTAAGTGGCTGAATCAGAAGATGTTATCTAATCCTTTTACTTATAATGAGGCGCTCCATGACAAGGATGCTGCGCAATAGCATGCAATGAGAGCTGAGATAGAATCTATGTATTCTAATCATGTCTAGGATCTTATAAAGGTGCCACCTCGAATTAAACCCGTAGGATGTAAGTGGGTCTACAAGATGAAGATAGGAGTGGACGGGAAGGTAAAGACCTTCAAAGCACAACTAGTTGATAAGGATTATATTTAAAAAGAATGTGTCGATTATGACAAAATCTTTTCACCGTTAGCCATGCGAAAGTCCATTAGGATACTCTTATCTATTGCAACTCATTTTTATTATGAGATATGGCAAATGGATATCAAGATAGCCTTTCTAAATAGTAGTCGTGATGATGACATCTATATAGTGCAACCAGACGCGTTCATTGGTGAGAATAATGAGCATATGGTTATGGACTAGCATCGTGTTCATGGAATATGAGATTCAATGAAGCGATTAAGTCCTACAGTTTTATTCAATCGGTTGATGAACTGGGTGTGTACAAATGCATCATTAAGAAACTAGTGGCTTTCTTGGTATTGTATGTGGATGATATCCTACTCATTGGGAATGATGTAAGAGTTTTATCAACTATTAGGATTTGGTTGTTCAGTTAGTTTGATATCAACGACATAGGAGAAGCCAGCTATATTCTTGGGATTAAGCTTCTGCAAGCTATATTCTTGGGATTAAGCTTCTGCAAGATAGTAAGAATAGGATGCTGGGTCTGTCTTAAGTTGCCTACATAGACAAGATGTTTTCTAAGTTTAACATAGTGGACTCTAAGAAGGATTTGTTTCCCTTTAGGCATGGAGTGCCTCTTTCTTTAGAATAATGTCCTACGACATATCAATAGAAAGAATATATGAGGAATATTCCATATGCTTCGGCTGTGGGAAGCCTTATGTATGCTATGTTGTGTACTAGACCTGATATCTGTTTTGCAGTTGGTATGGAGAGTAGATATCTGTCTAATCCAGGTGTACTACACTAGATAGCAGTGAAGCATATTCTCAAGTACTTAAGGATTACAGACTATATGTTGGTTTTTATGGTGACAAACTAATTCCAGTGGGCTATTCTGATTCGTATTTTTAATCAGACATGGATGCTAGATGTTTAACATCTGGGTATGTCCTTACCCTTTTTGGTGGAGCCATAAGTTGGAGAAGTGTCAAGCAGACTTGTACTAATGACTCCACCTTGGAAGCCGAATATGTGGAAATTTCAGAAGCTACAAAGGAGACTTGTTGGCTAAACAAGTTCCGTATAGATCTTGAAGTTATAAAGGAAGGGCTTACAACTGGTTCCATTTATTTTAACAACTTGGGTGCAATATCTAATTCAAAGTAACTAAGGAAGCACAATCAGTCCAAGCATATCGACAGAAAGTATCACCTCACTTGGGACTATGTGAGAAAGCAGAGATTGCAATTCTGAAGATAGATACCTCAAGAGACTTAGAAGATCCTTTCACAAAAGACATTGACTCAAAAGTCGTTCAAGTCACATTTAGATAGGATGGGAATGTATTGTAAGGAAAATTGGGTCTACAACAAGGGGGGGATTGTTAAAGTTAGTGTCTTAGGTAACCCAATTTTTGTCAACATTTTATTAGTGAATAAGATTTGTTTATCATTATTGTCTGTTTATTTTACGAGTCTTTATGCATGGGAAATTGTTCTCTTTCAAAGCATGCACGATAAATGGACAAAGTCCTTAAATGAATTTTGGGATATCTATTTTTACTGAATAACGAGATTATGCCACAGATGGACTAAATAACAGATAAGAATGTTATTTAACAATTAGTTCATAGTCAGTGATGAGTTTGGGCTACTTTTTTGCTAAGACTATAACATCACATTCAGATAACTTGTCTTGGTTATATGGATAGCAATCCAGGATGTTATGTTGATGTGTTACAATGAGATTGTTACACTAAACAAGATCACGTGATTTGCTCAATTCTGTACTACTATTAGAATTCGGCGACTCATAAAAGCAACATTCCCAGTGCCCCAAGGGCTCCGTCCTAAGCAGGGTCAGGGGGTGGGGGGAGGATGTACGCAGCCTTCCTCCTTCAGGGTGTTACGCTGATGAGAGGTTGTTTCTGACTACCCCCAGCCTAAGGGATGAGGACTTCTCAGGAGGTCACCCATCCTGGTACTACTCTCGCCCAAGCGCGCTTAACTTCGGAGTTCTAATGGGATCCTATACTTGCCTGTTGGTACCCTCTTTGGTAGAATTCGGCAACTTATATATTTTGTTTATACAATGAGTATTAATCCAAGAAATAGTCCAGACTCATAGATGGAATGTTAATTGCTTTGATGCGCTAAAAATATTAGGTTATTAAGTCAAATCGGGATCTTACGTTCCTTGGGCAATTGCACGAACTATGGCAGGAACAGATATTTTACTAGGAACCAACCTTATGAACTGTCCCCTTAGTTGATTCGCAAGTATTCGAATTGATTCTAGAGACTTTAGCAAGAGCATTATTTATGTTGGATATTTGGAATTTATACAGAAGTATTTTTCTATATTATTTAATTATTAGAGAAGGGCAAGTTGGGAGCTAAGAAGAAAAAATGAGAATGAATGACAATAGTAGTTTAAGTTATTTTTCTTATGGACATTTATTAGAGGGATCAATTGTAAGTAAACTATTACAGGAAAATTTAACGATTAACTGTGTTTAGTGCAGTAAAACTTATTTTGTGGAATTAAGTTTTATTAAGTGGTAATTAATTATTATCATAAGATGATAATCAGATTTGACCCATTTAGAGCTAAAAATAAATTGACCCTGAGGTTCATGCGCAAGCTTCTAAATTATGCACTTACAGAAATCAAGAGAATTCATAAAATAATTATTTTTATTCAAAGAGCTGAATAAAATTATTTTTCATTAAATCTAAAATTTTTGGGACAAATTTATCAAGAAAAAAAGGTCAAGGCAGTATAAAACGCACGAATGTGTAATGCGTTGATTGGTCAAGGGGGAACGATCCGCATCCCCCCCCCCCGGCCAACTAGCTCGTGACACGTGTTGTGCTGGGGCCTTCCCCTATCAGCGATCCGTGCCAAACGGTGCCTATCAATAGCACCCTGGTAAATATTTCTAAAGCATAAGTCAGGTTTTGAGGTAATTTATCCTAATTAAAATGCATCTTTACCTTTTATTTTATATTTCTTATAGAATTAGTTAGGTTTTGAGACTTCTATAAGTAGGGGTGCCTGGCTCATTCGGATTTAGTTCAATTCACTCGATTTTCTCCCAATTAATTACAGAATTGAAAAGAAGAAAATCTCTTCCCAATCAATTCTTAAAGTAATTTTAAGAATTACTTGATTTCACGAAGTCGAGTCATTCAGTAATAATAAGGGAATTGCGGAGAAGATCTCATAGGTATCGTCTGGAGCATCTTTGCATTTGCTATTTACAACGAGGTATGAGATTTCTTGACCTATGCTTTTATATTCGTATTTAATTACTTTTCACAAGTAGTTTTATATAATATGCATTGGTATATCTAATTAGAGTCAAAGATTTGTATGTATTTAAAATTACAGAATTTTAAGTTAGGATTCTGCTGTGCTAGATTCAATGATTTCATGCTATTTTAGTTTTTGAAATGAAAATTGCCCACTCAACAGACCTTACATGGAGCATCCCGAGGGATTTAAGGTTCCTGGTATGGAGCATGAAGTATGTAAACATGAGAAATCTTTGTACGGCCATAATCAAGCTCCTAAACAATGGTATCAAACATTTGATCAAACCATTGTCACACATGGTTTTGTGGTAAATAGTGGTGATGCATGTGTATTCTAAGCATGTTAATGAAGATTTTGTTATTATTTGTTTGTATGTTGATGAAATGCTTATCTTTTCCATGAGTGTGAATGTTGTGAATAATACTAAGTAGGTCCAGAGCACATGTTTGGATATGGAAGAGATTGGTGAGACCGATGTGCTACTTGCAATAAAAACAACTAGAACACATGAGGGTTTGGCTTTAAGTCAATCCCTTTATTAAGAAAGTTTTGTCATTATGAAGAGATACCTGCTAAAACTCTATATGACCCTAGTGTTTATTTGAAGAGAAACTCAGAAGATAGTGTATTATAGGGTGAATACGGTAAGATTATTGGTAGCATAATGCTCTTAATGGACTACACTTGTCCCGATATTGCTTATGTTGTTAGTAGACTTAGCCGTTACACCCGTGACCCTAGTGATGAGCATTGGAGGATCATAAGGATACCATGAATTTGATTTTATACTTTATGGGATTCCCTGATTTGCTAGAGGGACATTTTGATGCTAATTGGGTGTTTACTTGTGGCTACATGTTTGTGCTTGCTAATTGTGTTGTTTCATGGAAATTATCTAAACAAACCTGCATTACTAGATCAACTATGGAATCTAAATTTATTGCACCAGAGATGGCAGGTTTGGAATCTGAATGGCTGAGGAGTGGCGTGGGAGACACCCCATTATGGGGGAAACCCGGGCCTTCAATGCCATTACACTGTGACTCTTGATCGGCCACTTGTGCTGCTTAAAGTGAGGTATAAAATGGCAAGCACGGGGATATTCGCCTCAGCCTTTTGTTACTGATGAAATACATTTTATGAGCTGGATTGCTTTGGCTCCCCTATATCTGCCACTTTCCTTGGTTAAGCTGGATTCTTAGGCCATGATCTTTTTTCTTGGAATTGATGTTTGGGAGAACCTAATTATTAGTTTTAAATATTAAATAAATAAAATTATTTTATTTATTTATTGTCTGATTATATTTTATGAATAAAACATGCGTGTGATTGATTTCTAAAACGTTCCATGATATAGAATTAGTCTAAGATGACATGTTAGGCTTGGTTTAAGTTGTCAATAAAATTGAACTAGAGATAGACTATTTTCATAATATTGATATGTTGTGAAAGTATGTTTCTAGTCGGTAATAAGTTTGGACAACTTGTTTGATAAGACTATAATATGATACTTTTGATAACTTGTCTTGGACATATGGATAGGAATCCAAGAGTATTATGTTGGAGTTTTAAAAAAGATTAGAGCACCGAGCAGGACCACCTAAATTATTTATTTTTTTACCGCTATCATGAATAATTAATTCTATAAGATGATAATTTTTCATCTAGGAAACAGTCTAAAATCGTGCGTGGATTGTTTGTTGCTTTGATGTGCCAAAAGGATTGGTCAAAGCGCGTGACTTACATCTCACTTGCGTTGGATAACGGCATGAAGTGTGGTACGACTAGTTGTTTTACGTGAAATCTATAGTCTCTAACGAGATATTATGTAGTCTTAGTTGATTTGCAAATACATAAGCAAATTCTAGAATATTTAGTCGAAATATTCCATATGTCTGACATTTGAAATTAATACGGGAATTCTATCTGTCTTATTGAATTGTTTGAGAAGGGCGAATCGGGAACTACGGCGATAGACGTGAGAAAAATAACAGTTAGGAATAGTGTTCTAAAAACTAGATTTATTTCGGATATATTGTTTTAATTAATAAATAAAATTTAAGTCTCAGTCGTTTCCTAGTTAAATTTGTGTATGTTATCATTTATACTGCACGTGATTTTCTTTTGGGAGACATCCATGAGATAGACATAGTTCTCAGACTACAATTTACATGTTTGTTCTAAGTAGTTCATGAGACTAAGCCACAGATAGACTTGGAACAAATGGTATGGATTGTTATTTGAAAGACTCAAAGTCGAAGACAAGTTTGGACCACTTGTATGTTTAGACTATAACGTGACACTTTAGATGACTTGTTTTGGTCATGTGGATGGAGATCTAAAAGTGTTAGGTTAGTGTGTTTAATAAGATTGACACACTGAGTTGGACCATGTGGATTACTTAGTTCTAGACTACTATTGGAGATGAGTGATTCATATTGTACTGTTTGAGTGATGACCCCAAACCCTGAGGGTATTTTGGAATTGTGTATGGAGCGTTAGTCACTTTTGTGTACTATAAGTAAGGTCTAAATGAATGACTGAAATCACATATACACTGGGTAGCACCGTGAAGTGTGACAAGGATCGTGTATTCAATAGGAAATCCACAGTCTCGTATGAGATGCAGATGTCTCCTTAGTTGATTAGCAAATATTTGAATAGTTCGAAAACTTTGGCCAAAGTATTCCAAGTGTTTAACATTTGTAATTTATGCTGTGAACGTGTTCAAGTATAAATGAATTATTCAGTGAAGGGCGAGTCGGTAACTAATGGAGAAGCTGTGAGAAGGATAATGGCAGAGGTTATATTTATTCTTTGTCATGGACAACTAGTGGAGGGGTTGTTTATATCAATACAGTCTATTAGGGAGATATTGAATAAATAATATAAGTTTGGAGTTCAATGAGATTTATTTAGTGGAATTAAGTCTCACTAAATGGTAATTAAGTTATTTCATAAGATGATTAATTTAACGCATTTGGAGCTAGATTTAAGCGTGCTTAGGCGAAAGTAGTACCAGGATGAGTGACCTTCTAGGAAGTCCTCACCCTCAGGTTGGGAGCACTGGGAAATAGCCTCCCTTCAGGTTAACACCCTGAAGGTGGAAGGCTGCGTACATCCGGCGCCAACCCCCCCCCCCCCCCCCCCCCGACCCTGCGTAGGCGGGAGCCCTTGAGGCACTGGGTATGTTCCTTTTTTTTTTTTTTTTGGAGCTAGATTTAAATTGTCCCTGGGGTCCCTGTGCAAGCCTTTGTATTTATTGCCATCGGAAAAATATTAAAGAATTCATGAGATGAATTATTTATTCATGAGATGGGTAAATTAATTTTGCCGAACATAATTCATGAGATGAATAAAAAAAATTAAAAATTATAAAATTAAATAATTTTAGAAAATTAAATTCAGAAGATGAATTTTTACATGTGGAAAACAAAGCAAAACAAAAAAAAATCGCTTTAACAGCTCGTGATCCGAGTAATTTGCATCGGACGAACCAGCACGCGCCATGTGTCGCTCACTGGAACCCCCACTAGTTATCCGCTTCAACTTAAGCGGGCTAATGAGCGGCCGACATGTGGCAGCTAAATTCAAAAGTAAGGGCGCATATTCTGGTAATGAAACGATGCGTTTTGTGTTGTTTTTTAAATAAAACAACGCGTTTTGTTTTAAAAATGGCGAATCCCACATCATTAATTTTATAATTTTTCGCTCCGGTATACTACTGTAAATGGAAGTACCTATTCCAAGGGTTTGGCATTCAATCAACAAATTATTTAGGGTTTCTGAAAACAATTTCGGAGACCTAATTGGAGAGAAAATTTTCCGTTGAAATTTTTCTTTCCTCGGTTTAATATTTTTCAGAGTCCACCCTCCGGGTAGTTCGAGGTCATTGCGTAGAAGATTGCAGGGTCTCGATTTTCTTGGTATTATTCTTTATTGGAGCTATTCCGGGTATGTTCTTCTTTCCTTTTTCTTTTAGTTTTCGCTTTTCTATTTATTTACAATATTCGTTGTTATGCCTGTTTAAGCTTATGTATTGTAATGAATGTATTAAAGTAAAAGGCCTGTAGATAAAAATTATAAATTTAGATATGTTGATTTAAATTACGATTTTAGGTGAATAGATTTAAAATTAGGAATTTTAAATCAACCCAGGTTTAGAATTATGAATTCTAAACCCCTTCCGCTGCGTAAACTTCAGAGAGAATTTTGAAATTCATCCCAACTATCGGTATTAGGGCAAAGGGTTTATAGAGATAAACCTATTCCTGGGAACTCTCGCACATGAGGTGCCATGAAGCGTGACACTTTGATCGGGGGCTTAGGTAGAGAGAAGAGTCTCCTACTCTAAGTGCTCTAATAAGTGCCTATTGTTGTGACCGTAGTTGAGAACTGTGAAACCAATAGTCGGCATTAGTGTTTATTTTTCCAACAAAATTCATGTTTTCCCCAACAATAACAATAGTAGTTAAAGTTTCTTTTTGCTCATAGATATCTAATAGAGGGGTTAATTGTCGTTATAAAAGTTACTTGGGAAATTTTTGAGTAAATTTTAGAGTGTGGCAAAACATATTTAGTGGAATTAAGTTCTACTTAATGATAATCATTTATTATCATGAGATGATATTCAGATTTGACACATTTGGAGCTAGAGTTAGATTGTCCCTAAGGTCCCTTCGCAAACCTCAACTTAAGCACTGTTTGAAAATATTTATAAAGGAATTCATGAAATGAATTACTTATTTATGAGATAAATAAATTTTTATGCTAAACTAAATTTATAAGATGAATTTAAACACGTGGGAATTTAAAAAAAAAAATACAAAAAAATAATAAATTGGGCCGTGCTTGATACAAGTGCCGGAGCTAGGGGGGATTGATCTGCGGCAAAAGTCGCAGACCAATCACACATGGACGCATGTCACGCGAGTCAAGAAGGCAAGCACAAGTATATGTCCATGCGCTTCTAATCTAGCCAATGCGAGAATGACATGTCGCGCGTCTGAGCAACTAATTTTTTTTATAAATATACGTGGTTTTGCAGTGAGTGTTTATTATGTTTTTAGGATTTTGGAACCTGGTTTTCTCCCACAAGGAAAAGCTTAAAATTGTTTGAAGGATTTTCTAAATTATTGTTTAGTATAGTTTTTCAGAAAAATTGTTTTCCGAAAAGATGGGAAAAGAAAATTTGTTCCAAAATTTTTCTTAAGTTAAATATTTTTGGAAGCCCACTTCCGGTGCTAAAAAAGGTTATTGCGAAAAAGAATTTGAGGTGTCAAGAGTTCTTCATCTAATTTTTGGTCTTCAAGTCAGAGTTCGGATTCGCACTTCAGGTATGTCTAAATTAAGTATTTGATATTTAATTTATTTTTTTCTGTATTTCATTTAATCTATATACTATGTTTATACTTGTTTTATTCGATGTTTTTGTTTTTCATATTATGAAACTATTGGAGTAATATCCGGATCTAATTAAATAGTTTAATTAGGTCAGGGCTTTAGATTTAAAATTAAGAATTTTAAATTCATTTTCCATTATGCCCGCTCAAGCAATTCAGGGAAATATTTTTGAAATATGTCCCCAACAATTGGTATCAAAGCCAACATTGAATACATTCATGATTGACATTAAAACTATCAAATTTTATAAAATAGGAGTATCTAGAATTACGAAAATATGTAATTGGAATTTCATCAAAAGAAAAAGGCAAACCCAAAGATTGTTGATAAAGAGTTTAATAGCAAGATTTAATGATCATTAAAGTTTTAATTTATTTAAAATTTTAGATGAGTCATGTTTCTAAATCAAATCTAATGAGATTTGATAGTCAAGAATTAAACAATTTTGATTATTAATCTAATGTGATTAAATTTTGAACCGGTGTGGAATATTCAATGCTTGAACATTTTATTATAATCAAAAATATAGAATATCTAATAGTATTAGATATTCATTTTTCGATCTAATGAGATTAAGATCGTATTTAATTATTTATTTATTTATTAAATAAATAAAAATTAAAAAACAATTATAAGGAGCATAATGCCTAGCACTGGGCTCCAGGTATCGTGTCCCACATTTATTATTTATATAAATAATTAATTAGCTAATTAGGATGAGATTCTAATTAAGATTTTATGATAAGTATCATAACTTGTGAAAAATACAACTATATATATATCTTAGGGAATTCAATCAATTGATTTGGGGCCATGCTCTGGAGGATGATTCGGTTAACCAATCCCCATTCGATGTCTTCAATATGCCATGGTTCATGGTTGATCATGTATGTCAGTCTAAGACATCCATCGTATGCGTTAACATTTGTAACACTTCGAAGCAAGATTTGTTTAACCTTGGCTTCATAGTCTTCTACCACCGCTTTTAATTTTTCTTTGAATATTATTAGGGGACGCACTTTTTGTGCTTTCTCAATTAATTATCTTCTTTTGATGATCTAGATCTGAGACATGTCAAGCTCTTCTTTCAAAGCATCTGCAAGCTGTAAGAATAATATTATTTGTTGATATGAGTATTCTTAATCCCATGTCATTTGTTTGACAAGATCAATACAAATATTTTTTATCCGGTCCCTATGCTCTATTGCTTCAGACAGAGTTGATACAATAGCATTTGCCAGATTAGTCATACTTCATCGAAAATTGGCTTTTCGATCTGCCAAATGCATTTTCCATACCCCATCAAAATTAATGTTAATTGAATATGGGATACCTAAATTGTATTGAAAACATTTTTTGTTCCAATTCTCGAAGGACCCGAGAGAAGAGAGGGGTTTGCTTACTTGCTAGAAAATGTCTAGCTTCTAGAGCACTATATTTTTAAAAGTCTGCACCTAAAAACTTGTTGATGTTTTCAAAACATTCTATCTAATGTAGATATACTCCTAGTCTTCTTCCTTTGAAAACTGCATAAACCGTTTTTAGGTCATTCGGATGGTTTGGATAGTTTACTAAGGTGTTAGTAAACCGCGTCATTATTTGGCCATAAGGATTCAGCTGCATTTGAGATTCGGTTACTTGGGCGTAAGTAGGCTGCTAAGTTATTCTCGAGTTTAAGCTTTTAGGTTCCCATTCCGATTGAGAGAACTGATAGAAAGAAGAATGTGCTTGGTTAGCATTTCTTTGAGCATTTTCTCTAGGCCTTTTTGGCTTCATATCGAGCCATTCTCCTTGGGACATGTTTCTCTGCTTAGAATTTCTGCAAAAATATTGTTAGTTCCTTTCAAATGTTCAATTTCAAAAGAATACTAAGAAATAAAATTGTACCATTTCAATCTTCTTCCATCAGTAATGGCTTTTTTGTTTATTAAATGTGAAATCGTTTTATTGCATTTTTTTTTGCTAATAGTTCTTTTTCAAAATTAATATATTGGATTTCATTTGGTTTAAATTTTTCTGAATTACATCCATAAATTTGGGCTTGTTCTGGTAAGTTTTTAGGAAGAGGTTTTTTCCTTACTACTATTCTTCCTGGTTCTATTTTATCTTCTTGTTCATTGATTAATTTTGTTGGTATAGCTTTTAATACACATCCCCAACAATTTTCTGATGCATCGATTTCTAGGATTAATTTACCTCCTGGCTGAGGAAAGTATACATTTGGAAGTTTGATGATTTTTTATTTTAATTTTTTGAGAAGTGTTTTATCTTTTTTTAGTCCATTTGAATTCAACTCATTTTTTTAAGTTTTTAAAGTAAAGGTGTTTCAATATGAGATAAATTTTTTATAAAATTTCTTCCGTAATTTAGTATTCCTAATAAACTTTGAAGTTGTTTTTTGTCTGTAATTGCTTTAGGAAAGTCTTTAATTTTGCTTATAATATGTTCTTGAAGCTGGATTCCTGATTTTGTAAGTTTTATACCTAAAAAGTCAATTTGGTTTTTTTCTACCTCAATTTTTTGAGGCAATAAAATAATTCCATGTTTTTAAGTTTATTACTTACGATTTGTAAGTGCTTTTGATGTTCCTCTTTTGTTTTGGAAAAAAACTAGTATATCATCTATATGTACTATGCAAAAATCTTTAATTTCTTTAAATATATTGTCCATCCATCTTTGCAAGATTTGTGGTGCTGTGTTTACACCAAAGGGCATTATTTTTCCATTGATAATGTCCTTATGGGGTGCTAAAAGCAATTAAAGGTTTACTTTTCTTTAAGTTTTAGTTGCCAATACCCTGATTTACATCAAATTTTGAGAATATTTTAGCTCCTTTTGTTAGGTTTATGAGAACATCTTTTCTTGGGATAAAATATCCGTCGAATTCTAAATGTTTATTTAATCTTTTATAATTTATTACCTTTTGGGCTTTTCCCCTTTTTATTTTTGCATGATTTCTTACCATAAATGCAGGACTAGAATGAGGACTTGTTGTGGCTTCAATCAAATTCTTTTTCTAATAATTCTTTTAATTATTTTTTCAAATTCTTCTACATTTTGTCTAGTGTAGATCATTGGCTTGACTCTTATAATAATATGGATTTCTTAGTTTAAGGTTACAAAATCTTGGACTTTTATCCCACAATTTTAACGGATTGTCGCTAAAGTTTTCAGCTAATTCTTTATATAGCCAATATGTTTCTTGTAGAGTACACATTTGATTTTGAGGTTTGTTTTCCTCTATCAAAGATATTTTTTCTGGTGCAAATCTAGAAGTACATTTATAATATTGATCTAATAATGGTATTTTAATTGTTTCTCCATAGAGGGTGAAACTTATATCGTGATGGTTTAACGATATAGGGATATATTTTCAGATAAAGTTTGTTCCTAACAAAAAAACTCCTACCATAAAAGGGAAACAAAGGATTTTAGGTATTATGAATCTTTTTTCGTTTAACCATAGAGCTATGTCTTTAGGTTTTAGATGTATTTTGGTTTCGTTTCCATCAATTCTTCTTACTAATATTAGATTTTTCATTTCTACCCATTTTTCAGGTGATAAAGCATTCCATCTGCATGATGAAGCAGTGGCTCCTGTGCCTATTAATATTTTTAGGGAATATGGTTTATATCCTTTGAATAGAAAATATCCTATAACATGAGAATATCTTTTCTTTCCTATTTCTGGGCAAAGAATATTTTGTCATGCTCTTCCCTAAATACTTGTATTATACTTATTTGTTCTTACATATGGGATGTTCCTGGCAGAACAGGTATTTCTAATTTTTTATAATCCTTTGAGTTTGATGATGATGAGGCTTCTTGCTCTATATATGATAATTTTTATAACAGATAGTTGATGTTTTTCTATTTCTACTTGTGGTAATTGGAGATTGTTTTTAACCTATTTTTTATTACAGTTAGATTCTGTAAAATAAAGATTATTTCCTAATGCTATTAATTCTATCTCACCTTGTTGCGAATGTTTTTCTTCTTCCTTGAAATCATATGCAATTTTTTCTAATGTCCATTCTCTAGGTAGTGTTAGATCTCTCCAATCTATTAGTCATGGAGTTATGGCTTTCTCATATTTTTCATGAGCTAGTTCAAAAACTTCAACAATATTTTTATTAAAATTATGTGCTGATATTTGTTAGTTCATGGATTGTTATCCATCTAAATAATAAGTTTTAGGCTTTGTGACACATACCAAGGCTTTGGAATGATCAGTAATGGAGATAAAGAAATTTGGTTTTATTTTAAAACATACTATTCCGTTAACCATATTTGATCTTACTCCTCTTATAATTGCTTTCATAGGATCATAAAATCTTTTATCAAAAATAATAGCTGTTAATGGAGCATCGATTCCTGCTCTAAATAGTGTTGTTATTTCAACTTAAATTAATCCGACATGTATGTATTTTACCTTAGGATATTTATTTTTCCATCGCTCTATTTTTTTTCTTTGCTGAATATTTGTTATTCCAAAAAAACCTGTGCTCGAAAAGAAAAAGGTATTCCCGAGTATTGCTCAAATACCTTTTCGGACCAAAAGTTAAAAATTAATTTGTTATATATTTCTTTAAGTTTCACCTTTTGTTGTTTTACTAGAGTTATATTCTCACTTTCACTTGAAGAGAGTTCTTCCCTCTTATAGTCGTCTACCATAAAAATTAGTTCTTTTAATTCATCTGTTAAATTTGCTATTTCTTCTTCGGATGATTCTGAGCTTAAACTCTCTACTTCATAAAGTACATCATCTATGTCAGAAATATCTTTCCCATACATTATGTCAAGGTCTTTTTCTTGTAGTAATTTAATCGTTTTCTTATTGCCTTTTGTTTTGTGAGGGCATGAAGGTGCAAGATGGCCTTCTTTATTACAAACAAAGCATTTACATTTTTTTTTTTTCAATGTATGTGTTGGTTTCGTTTTATAATTTCCTTTCCTAACATATTTCTTTTTCTTTTGAAAATTTCCTTTTTTCCAAGGTTTCCATTTAAAACGTCTTTTCTTTCTTCATTAAAATGATTTATAAGTTTTGCATCCTATTTTCCATTCTCCTTGAAGTATTTTATTACAACATCTTTGTCCGTACATAGATTTAGAAATTTGGTTTTTTTTCCTATTTTTTTGCTTTTATTTCAAACATTTTTGTGAAATCATTCTAAGGACAAACTAAATTCTATATTCTAGAGTATCTGTTGTAAGATCTTTTTTTTCTAAAATTTTTTTACAGTTTGCTAAAGCCATTTCATCCCATGGGTGTGGAAATTGATGAAAAAATAACTCTAGATAATGTTTAGTTTCCGAAGGTTCAAGCATATAGAAATACTTTGGGAATATTTCTACATACGTTTCACATTCACATATATTACGAAGTTCGAGTTTTGCTAAAACATATCTTGCATCTTCTTGTATAGGTTTTTCTCCTACATATCCACAAACTCGTTTTTTAATTATATTAGAAAATCCTACTAGTATTTCTTCAGGAGAATTAAAATTATAAAGTAAACTAGCTTTTTCTGATTTTCCTTCATCAGATTTTTCCCACTATTCTAACCATTGTAAATAGTCTCCTTATAAAGTGGCTGCTAGGTATTCTAACCATGCTAATTTATTGCCTTCCCATTTAAGTTTATTACTTATTAATGCTAAGGCTATTGATTGAGCCCAATCATCTATTTCTTGAAGTTGATTTTTAAAAGATACTTTATCTAGATTTTTAAAAGATACTTTATCTAGGCTCAAGTATATTCTTTGTAATGAGATTCCTTGTTTATTCAAGTCATCTTTTCTTCACCATACTCCTATAGATGGATTTTCTTTATTCTTAGAACTAGAGGATGGTTTTGTTTCTTCTCCTTTCTTTGCTTCTTCTATATTAGTGTTTTCTTTTTCTGATACTTCTTCTAAAGGGCAGACTTCTACCCTTGTTTTTGAGGGTTCTCCTGATTTATAATACCAATTGTCTTCAAGTAGTTCGGAGTTAGTTCTATGGTTAACCTTTCTTTTTCTTCTTGCTAGACTTTTAACTGTATCTTCATCATCAAGATTTAATTTAGAAGGTTACTCTTCTTCGTCTAATGAATCATCATCTTCTATTGCTTTAATAGATTCTTTTTCATCATCACTAGATTCTGTGTTCGGGTCATCTAGTTGAAAATTGAAATGTTTAAGTAGCTTTTCATTTTGCTCATATGCTTGTTGCATTTGTTTTAGTAGTATGTTTCTTTCATTAACACTTAAGTTTGGATCTTTGCATATAAGTCTCCAATATTCAAAAAGTTTTGACATATTATGATATTCTTTTGTCTTATATTCTTCATTCATGTGAATAAATTCTATATTTCCATAAAAAAGTGCTTTTCTAGGCTCATATTTTGGACTTGTATGTTCAAGGTTTTCTTTAAATTTTTCTTCAAATTTTTCTTGAATAATATCTATTCTTTTTTGGAGTTCTTTAATTCTTTCTTCTCATTTTCTTTGGGAAATTTGTACATCTGAAAACCAATCATTTATGGTGTCAATCATGCTATTTAACATAGAAGCAATTTTAATTATCTTATTTTCTTTTGATAGAGGAATGTGTATTGAATGATTAAAGTCTTCATCTATTCCTAATATTTTTCGTAGACAACATTCTTTAGGGTTATCTATCATACCAGATTGCCAATGGTGCGTAAAGCCTCTTACTTAATCCAAGGTGCCTAAGACTTATGACCTTATCTAATGCCTTAAAGTTAACTCTTTGACAATGATGTTTAATAACAGGCACAGTTTAAGGTTTATATCGGCTTAAGGATAAGCAAGTATATGCGCTTTTTGACAACTAATAATGAAACAGAATAATAATATTACAATAATAATACTAAGATAATAATAAAGATAGAGATAGAAGATAACTTACAATTTTATGATCGGAATGGCTCCAATACCAATTATAGAAGACAAGAGGAGGAAATGTTTTACAGGAGGAAAAATAGAAAGTAAAAATACAACTTGAGAAACCAAAAGGGCCCCCTAAGACCTATTTATAAAAAAAAAAATACATGGCACTGTAGATTGTAGACTATACACTGTACACAATTATTGCCATGTTCCATTTGTTATTATCCGAGAATTTGAGGTTTGGGCTGTGTAATGTTGTCAATGCTGAGTTACGGATGATGTGCTGATTCGGTTGGTGTATATGCTGTTGCTGTTGAATTTTGCCGCAAGTTACTGCTGTTAGTTGCTGATTAGTTTGATTAGATAGTCGATAATGCATGTGCTTAGTAGCTATATTGGTTGTTGCATTGTATTGTAATAAGCTGTTAAGTACACTCTGCATTCTGCATTGTAATAAAACCTGCAGTAAGCTAGGCGCAGGTCTGTTAGTTCTATTAGGGTCTGTTAGCCGTGGTGCTTGGCCCCAAAATAAGATTTAAATGTTAGTTAGCTTAATTCTAGTTGCTTCTAGATTTTTCCAAGGTTGGTTAAGCTAGAGAAGTCTAGGATCAATGTATTAGAATTGCTATAAATAAGTAATGGATGTAATGTTCAGAAATCATTCAATTAACTATCTGAAAAATATCTCATTTAGAGATCAATTCTCTCTCTCATCTAACTCTCTCTCTATTTCCTCATCCCGAATTCTCTATTTCTCATCTAATTTCCCTTCTTTTTCACCTCAAATTCTCAATCTATCCCTATTTTACTTAGTTTACGCTTGTGGTTCAATCCCGAGTGTAACAATTGGTATCAGAGCTAGGTTTGGCTTCCAATCAAGCGTGTAATCAAAAGAAAAATTTTTAAAAATATATTCATAAAACTGAATTGAGTTCAGTTTTTAACCGATTGAAGTTCAATTGTTGCAATTGGATTATCTTAATCAAGTTCCGATCAGATTTTTGTAAAATCAGATCACTTTTGAGTTTCAAGGACAATTTGATCAAGATCAATTCATAGTTGGTGATTGTTCTGTTATCAATTCGAAAATCAGCAAGATCAGTTCAGAATTGTAGTCAATCAGGAAATTGTGATCGATTAAATGCACATACGGTTGATCTGCTGGTGTTAGATGGAGAATTGTGCTTGTGTTGTTTTGAAATTAAGTTGCAGCATAAGCAAAAATTTGTCCATAACTGAAATCAGTGCACTTGAGCTGGTATCCTGAAGATAGCTACAGCAAAGACATAAGAAACAAGTAATCATCAATGGCAGGCCCTGCTTCGAATTTTGTTACAAAGGCACAACTAGAACTAATAATGACTAAGTTGCATGAGGGGTTTGCAGCAATGTTTCGCTCTCCAGATGAGGAAAGGGAACGAAGATGGCGTGAATGGGATCAAAAGTCAGATCAGCTTTACCAACAACTGCAAAATCCTCAAGAGAAAGAAATATGTACAAACATTGATGCAAGTGCGTTACAGAAGGCCATTGCTAGCGATGAAGTGGTGCATTCACAAAATATAGCAGCAGAGGAGAATGTTCGAGTGCAGCCTATTCAAGTATTGACACAAGACCAAGTTAGGAGCACTCAAACAATGTGCACGTATGAAGTTCTTGCTGCAGAATCGCAGATTCTAGTGGCGAAATTTCATGATCGGCCGGAGAATTTGCAAAATCTGATCATGTGGCAGTATAAGGAAGTGTTGGAACCTTCAAAAGGAATATCAACTTCCCAAATTGGAGGTAGCAGCTTCAGTTCAAGAACTTATTGCTGATTTGCAGCCTGAGCAACACAACTTGATACAAACGCAAGCTGGCAATTCATTTCAGTTTGGAGAGTTGCACAACTCTATCAAAGAGCAAGATCAAATGAGTGAAGTTAGTGTTTATGCAACAAAGAAAATTAACAATAGGTCCCTTGATCAAAGAGAATTGGACAAGTCAAAATTGGAGCTTGTTCTGATCAACAAAGAGGAGATCAATAATGAATTGGACAAGTTAGAAGCTTGTATGGGTCAAGTTGAGTGCAAGGGACATTTTCCCAAAGTACAAGCTAATGTTAGGCTAAATGCATCAATTGCTCTTGCTCCTCTAATTCTTGTTATCCTGATGCAAAGGAATCAGCAGAGGATGTGTCCAATGCCAAACAATGTTGCATCTCAAGTTAGACTTCAAAATCATGTTCCTGAAGTTGAAAAAACCGTCAGTCCACATGAACGATCAATTGATCAAGAGCAAATTCAATCTATTAGCATGCAAATTGTTCAGGAAGATCGTCCATCAGACTCTTCAGCACACATCGGGCTGAGTAGTGTTCATACAGAACATCATTTAGGACATCAATATCATCTCCTTGATCCAGTACTCCCACGACCTGTTTGTATGAATACAAAGTTCTTGGTGAGGCCACCAGATCAGGACCAGACGCATGAAATCAACATTATCTTGGATGCTTTGCAAGGTTTCTTGTGTTTGGTGAATAATTACGAACTTAAAGTAGCTGATATGCACTGTGGGCATGACGATCGACAAGTTCGAGATGATATAATTCCTTTTTTGAGTGGAGTTTTGAGTAATAGGGTCTCTATCATGAAGCTATGCTATTGGGAGGATATTTGTGAGTTATTCACCAAGCTATACTGTAGCAACAAGTTCTCTTCAGCTGCATCTCAGATACTGTTATACACATGTTCTTAGCTGGTACATGAATTGGCAAGACAACAAGTGATCTTGAAAGCCTCAACTCTCTCCCATTCTTGACGACAAGAATGTTTTCAAGGGGAAGGGAATGTTATGATCCGAGAATTCGAGGTTTGGGCTGTGTAATGTTGTCAATGCTGAGTTGGGGATGATGTGCTGATTCGGTTGGTGTATATGCTGTTGCTGTTGAATTCTGCTGCAAGTTACTACTGTTAGTTGCTGATTAGTTTGATTAGTTAGTCGATAATGCATGTGCTTAGTAGCTATATTGGTTGTTGCATTGTATTGTAATAAGTTGTTAAGTACACTCTGCATTCTGCATTGTAATAAAACCTGCAGTAAGCTAGGCGCAGGTCTGTTAGTTCTGTTAGGGTCTGTTAGCTGTGGTGCTTGGCCCCAAAATAAGATTTAAATGTTAGTTAGCTTAATTCTAGTTGCTTCTAGATGTTTCCAAGGTTGGTTAAGCTAGAGAAGTCTAGGATCAATGTATTAGAATTGCTATAAATAAGTAATGGATGTAATGTTCAGAAATCATTCAATCAAATATCTGAAAAATATCGCATTTAGAGATCAATTCTCTCTCTCATCTAACTCTCTCTCTATTTCCTCATCCCCAATTCTCTATTTCTCATCTAATTTCCCTTCTTTCTCACCTCAAATTGTCAATCTATCCCTATTTTACTTAGTTTACGCTTGTGATTCAATCCCGAGCGTAACACCATTTTTGGACACTTGGCCTACCCTACTCACATCCCATAAAAAGATAAAATTTTTGTCCATATCTTTTTGGTTTTTTTCAAATTTTTGGGGGATACGCTATTATCCCTCGTAAAGATTATCCAGGTTTCGTTCTGCTTCTTCATCAAGTGACTGTTCACTTTTGGGATAAGGAGATTAACTTTTTCTGTGTTGCTCCGATTATTTCGTTGGCATCCATAGCAAATCGACTGGAATGTCTAGGCCATAATCTTGATTTGCTAGCTTTTTTAACAAATCTTGAGCTTCTTCATAGTAGTTATTTTTATAATCCATCTCCTTTTCTTAATGAAATTCATCATCCATTTGGAGTTTTAAAATAATCTAATGATAAATATTCTTGTGCCCCCATTGACGCGCTTATTAAGGAATCGGTCCAGAGTTGTTTTGGACGGGACTTATTAATTAAATTTTCTGCTTGGTAGAGAGTTTTTTTCTTTCGAATTCACATTCATGAGTATCTGAAAGGATCCATATCTGATATGGCTGAAAAAATTTTCCTTCAGATCTCCATCCGAGTGTGCTTAAAATTCTAAAAGTTAAATATTTTGAATAATTGTATCTTTTTGATACTCGTGTACGAAGCCCGCCCCACCTTGCCCACCACGAAAATGGCATGACCAAACCTGGTTTTCCCTTCGCCTGTCATCACACGGCGCTTTCGTAGAGCACTAGCGCAGCAAGAGCAAGCCACTAGCATGAGCTGGGTGCTGCGCCCCCAAGCTGCTCACTGGCACTACGAGTTCGACGCCCTCGGGGCATTCCGACACCGATCTCGACATCCGAACCGGGCCACAACGTTTTCGTGGGGGTCTAGGAGAGGGCTTTGACGCGTGCTATCGAGCTTTGACATGTCCAAGACAGGCCAAGGCACGAGACCACGACAGCCAAAGGCGTGGACAGGCTTCCCAAGCAAACAAGCAAGCACCTCCCCTATATATGCAAATCTGGACTCCATACCCCTGTCAGGAGGACACATGCAAGGGGTCCGTGCAATCATACAGGTTTTTTTAAATTCCAAAGGGTTTTATGGCAAGTTCTTGTTACCATTGCGAAGAGAAATATACAATTTATGTTAAGAAAAATTTCCATATCTTTTCAAGCACCTAAGCTATTTTTTATGAATTTTCAAAGAAATATATTCACAGAAATTCAGAAAAATAGAGAAAAATAAGGGAAAAAAAAGGGAAAAATATTAGAAAAGTAGGAAAAGTATTGGGAAGCAAGAGAACAATATATTTGACAGGAATCAAGTGCTTCCACCCTCGGATCGTGTAGTGGAGGCCTTTGAAAGACGTCATTTGGGGACTTCCACAAACATGCAAGTGCCCTTTATTATTGAGGCTTGATTAAAAGCTTAGGCACATGCTAGGATGCAAGGAAGACAGTAGTTGTGCCCCATAACGGACCTACGGTAGCTCCCAAGAGTCGCCAACCCCCTCCCGATGTCCGACAAACGCATCGTTGTCAAATTAAAGGGCCATAGTTGTGCAAAAGCCTCATGTTTCTTGCTCATTGGGGGACATCCAAAAATTATGATAGAGCCATATAAAATTGTATATATATTTTTTGAAAGAAAATATATTATAAGAAAATAGAATTATAACAATGTAAATAAATTAATCTAAACTTGTTACAGTTGGTGCGGTACTTTTACTGGAATTAGTGTCATCTTCTTCATCACGTGATGATTTCAATTTCAGAAAGTCTTGGTCTCTATCCGCTACAGCCATCCAGTCCTTCAAGAGCACCAATACTTCTAAGGTGGCCGGTGCTAGCTTCGCTCTTTTTGATCCAAGCGATCTACCACCTGAACTAAAAGCAAACTCCGATACTACTGTAGACACCGGACATATTAGTATATCGCGTGCCATGGTGGAAAGCATTGGGTTATTAGGTTTTATTTGAATTCCTCCATTGCAAAATATCAAAATCTGGATTAGCTTCTGTTGGGTAGAATTCAATCATAAGGGAACGCATGTACAAAAAGAGCTCATGATATGGCGTGGGACTTTGTTTGGGCTTTAATAAGTTAAATATATCCCATGCATATGATTTTCCTCGAGAAGAGGACGAAGATGATACAGAATAAACGGTTGTATTAGATGATAATTTTTTAGAATACACAAAAAATAAATTATGTAAATTTTCATCAACTTGAGCAACAAAAGATTTTACATCAAAATTTGGTTTCATTTTTTCATAAAATATATGGGCAAATAATTCAAAACCTACAAATTCACAACATGGATCAAAAATGGTGGAAATATAATATGACATTGGTAATTCAGAATAATATTTTAAAAAATTTCTATCATGGCGGTAATGGAGCCCTGCAACATAGGGTTGGATGCATTATCCATCATCCAAGCACCAATATCTGCCAGTCCAGATATTGCGTGTGGAATGGTTGGGTAATAACATCCAAAAAAAAATGTAGCAGCCTCGTTAAAGATAACAAAAAATTTACGGATTTTATTAATTATATCCCAATCCATATTTTATAAATTAAAAGAACTAAGATCTGCATGATTTTGCTGCATAAATTCAATTAAGACGCCTTTGTATGGTATGCATCTTTCTAACATTAAAACCATGAATGATCACCTATTACATGTATCTAATTTAAATTATTTAAAAGGAACGCCGTGTGGGTCACACAGTTCTTTAAAATTTTCTTGCCTAATTCGAGATGTCCTAATTGCTTTAATTACTTGTCTTAAAACCATCAGAGAAAATTCTATAAGTTGCATACCATCTATTACCATTAAATGTAATATATGACAGATGCAACATAAATCAAAACATTTCCCATCTGTCATAGACCTCACACATCTAATTAATTGTTTAACAGATGAAATGTTATTAGTAGCATTATCAAAAGTAGTGTTAAAAATTTTGCTTTCTATCCCTCACTCATGGCATGCATTCATAATGACACTCATGGTTACATGAGCACTATGGGGATATTCAAATATGCGAAAATGAATTATTCTTTTTTGCATAATATAGGAAGAATCAATCCAATGTGCAGTTATGCACATGAAATGTACATCGGATTTCGTCTTCCATGTGTCAGACGTCAACAACAACATGCTCGTGTTCGTCTTTAAAATTTCTTCATGTTCGTTTTTCATATTTACAAATTCTTTAAATGCATCCCACTTCAAAGTGTTCTGATGGACCCTTAGAGCGGCAGGGTTTAACGTGGTTTTACAATACTACACAAATCTAGGGTCTTTGCCGGAGATAAATGGCTTTTCAGCCGAAATTATGTATCTCATTAATTCATGTCTATTAGCTTCTTATGTCAACTTAAAGTTTGCAAGCGCATCAGTCGCTTGATGTACGAGAGTTTGATTGGTTCTATCCGCATTTAATTCGAGGTGGCGTTTTTGTAGGTGTCAAGCAGGGGTCTTTTTAAAGTACCAGTCCCACTATTAAGTAGATGCCTCAAGGATTTTGAAGGATCACATATAGTACAATATGCTTTAGCATGTTCACGATCCAATATAAAATGTTTCCATATATTGTTAGTACTATGTCTACTGTTGCTCCTAGAGGTATGGGTTTGAGTTTCATCATTGGTGGGTGTGGGTTTAGATTCAGAACATCCTGCACCACCCGATTCAGGATTACCCTGCTCGTAGAGGTGTTCATGTTCCCAATCACAGGTGTCTATGTAGGAAGGTGACGAAATGAGTTCTAAAAAGTATTTACCTCAACTCCTTTAGATTGGCTACTACAGCTACCCATTTTAGGGAATTTAGGCGGTCGAGAAGAGCTAGAACTAGATCAACCAATTCCGGAAGAAGATGAAATATGTGCCATTATATTGTTAATTTATTATTATAAAATGCAAGTAAGAATGCAAGTAAGGCAAATAAAAATGGCAAAAATAAATAAAATTTTGGTAGTAATTTTACCGAAGCGAAAACTAAAATTTGAACTTGTATAAGCTTCTATGAGTATAACACAATTGAAACTTCAAACTTGAGAGATTGAGAGTAAAGAATTGATTGTAGAGAAGAGAGAATCGGAGAGAAAAAAAAATTGATGATTGTTTTGTGGTGAAATGAAAATTTTTGGTTACTATTTATAGAGAAAGAAAAGAATTTTTTTAAAAATATGTGCCCAACGGGCCAAAGCCCAAGCCCCGGGCCCGTTGCATTAGCGGGCCGGTCCAACCCATTGGCCATCTCTAGTTCCAACCTTTAGGCCTTAAGTAATGTTATTCAAAAGGCTTTATAATAGGATCCTATTTATATTACTAACCTGGTACTTATTTGCCCGATACTTCCCCTTTTTTTTTGGTAAGTTAGTGTTTTTATTTTTTATTACCAAAAAGAGCAAAGTATAAGAGTAAAGGGGCATTCCTCCGATACTTTCCCGCCTAGTAATTAATTGCCCGATAGTTCATCGCCGGGTACTTGCTCACCCAATACTTACCCAGACAATACTTACTTGCCCGGTACTTATACTCTCGATGCTACGAGTATAATAGGCACATAATTAATATATGAAAATTAGGTAACAATACATCAAAATTAAAGTATAGAATCGAACCCGAAAATACCAAATGTGTCAACCCTATTGGATTACGCCATGTGTCACAAAACATGACATATAAAAAGAGGGGAAGCCCCTAATTGACAGCTTCCCCTCAATTAACATACAAGGAAAGCAAAGAAAGGTGGGGATAAGGATGATGGTGATGATGGAGGGTGATGATATTAGAGCATGATGATGATGGTGATGATCATAGTGGTTTGAAGATGATGATGATCGCTGTAGTGCTATGGTAGTATTTAGCTCTTTTCTCTCAATTTTACTATTTTGGGATCTCTATTCATCCTAAGTTAAGTATTTTATGCTTTTTTCATTTATTATCAGGTAAGGTTTATGTTAGCCATGTTAGAAAAATTGACTAATATTCAAGCATAGCAACGAAAGAGAGAGAGAGAGCAATTAGAAAGATCATACAAAATGATGATACCGCATCGTGGTAAAGCCAAATGCCCTAAAAATTGATTTTGCCGCTGTGCCGAAGCACATAGTATAACCGGCGGCCGTCCTCCAGGATTAACGCGATCCAACTCTTAACTGGCACTCGCTAATTGCCAGGTAGAAGTACCTTGCACTTTTCCCAAAGTTTGAGGAGAGAGAAAACCGACAATGAGGGGAAAGAGAAAGGAGGAGATTCCTGTAGCTTAGGATATGTAAGGCATATGCATATCCAACACAAGATACAATGGCAGAGACAAAGAAAGCAACAGCAATAACAACAACGGTCATCATTATTATTATTATTTTTTTATGTTAATAGAGCTATATGAAGGAGATTGAGAGAAGGAGATTATTTTTTCTCTTTGGTGATGGGCATATATATAAATGGTGAAGAAAACGGTAACAAGTATTAAAAACCGAGTGCAATGAATTCCAAAGGCTATAAACGGTAACAAGTATTAAGGCACCGGCTACAATGAATTCGTGCAATGCATTGCAATGGTAAAATAACGGACGTAACCTAGTGTAACCCAAGTTTATTCAACAATCCCCCACAAAGGATACAAGTGGAAGAGAACAAAGAAGGATAGATTGGGCAAAGGGAGTTCAGTTTTTGAGTGCTGATTTCTCGAGAATTGAATCGTAACCTAGTGTAACCCAAGTTTAAGACCAACACCTTATGAGATGACTTTCGTCTTGAACCTCATAAGGGGTTGTATAGTCTGCCAGTAGAACACATACAAAACTCCATATCTCGGCAACTCCTGCGCTTTTGTGCATTTTATCTGCCATGCGCTTATCCTAGATATTTATAGGCGCTCTAGCAGGCAAGTCTTAAACCGTCATAGGGGGCGGCCACGCTCTCACACCTATATAGGTGGATCCCATCAAGTGTGTGTTACCGCATACCACCAAACATATGGCTATGGGTCCATTAAGAGCTAAAGCTCAACCTTACCCCTTGGTATGATAATAACAATGTCGATTAAGTGTAAGTCTCGCTTACACCTCCAAACATATGGCTATGGACCCGTCTCTGCACTGTCACACCATAGGGAGGAAAAACATAAAATACAGTGCACTTCTTAAATAAAACTATGACTTTTCACATTGAACCTATTAACACCAGGTTGGATACATAACAATTTATTTATACATAGTTTTAGTCCCATCCCCCTCGATGTTCCCACAACCATTTTTCGACATAGTATGTTTATCAATGGATTCACAAGGTTCTTTTCAAACCTTACACAATTTAGTGATATCACTTTCTTTCAAGTGGATCGTTTACGAACTCATGCCTGAGAAGAATAAATCTCCTCTTGCGAAACCCGACAAGCGTGTGGTGTCCACACCATCCGTTATGGACTATGGGTTAGGTTAAAGCATTAAGCTCAAGCATCATAAATGGAATTCAACGCTGTGTTGGAATAAAGCGGTGCTTGAGAGTTGGCCACTGCTAACATCTATACGAGTTGCTCTTACCCCCCACATTGAGGTATCTGCAACGAGCTGTTAAACAAGTAGCTCATTCACTTGTAGAGTTCAACGAGAGTCAGTATAACAAAATAGTGGAGCATACATTATATTAGTAAAATCACATCTCCACCTCAAGTACACAAAACATATGTATATCATATAAACAGCTAGCATAAAAGACATATACCGCAAATTTGTTACATATCATCACAATTGTGAAACATTATTATATCAAATCAATTAGATCACCACCAGTTTAGGTCACAAAAGGCCATATACCCATTCTCATTGTACTTAGAGTACATGCATTATCACTATTAAGGGTAGTCCATGTATTACCAATGTTGTATCAAATTTTGGTGATATTAAGAGAAAGAGGCACAAAACGCCATAATTCACAAGATGCCTTTTACAATTCAACTTAAGGCAACCCAAGCCTCTGCAAGGCTCTCGAGTCCAAGTGTTAGCATTATCAAACTACTCGCACTTCATTTGACCGGTCACCGCAATAATATTTCGACATCATCAATTTCCATAAGGTAGCTATAACTAGCAGACATCGGTAAAATCGCAATAATAAAAAAAGATTATGATCATACAACATATCTCACAGGCTCTTGGGTACTCTTATAACTTCCACAATGGAATGTCTCACACTACATTCCGAAGCCATGCAATTTTTTTCCTACCTGCCAACTCAATCTTTAAGGACAGCTAAATAATGCAGGTTTCAGACGGGTGTCACAAAATATAGCTCATTAACAAGCCTAAATACATAGTCATTAGTAGAATATCTCTCATCGATATTAGACACCCAACACAACAAGGAGTTTATTATGAAGTAAACCCCATTCATAGTACTTCACTAGTACCTCAACAATTTAATTAAAGTACTTCAATACTCATTATTTGGATCAATGTATTGTTGTGTTATTCATCAATACATGATTCGATCAATCACCTTAGCGTATTTAGCTTGTGATGTGATGCCACGTATTTCTACTCATCAAATGAACACTAGGGTCATATAGTATGTCATCCAAATGACCAAAGTCTCTAAGAATTTTATCCGCATAATCATGAGTTAAACCTTCAAATGTTCTAGTGGTTTTCACAGTAAATATTACAATTGCCTCACATAGGTCTTTCACATCAAATACGGACTCAAGAAGTGTTACAATGTTCACACTCTCGCCAAAAAGGAGCATACATTCAAACGTTACCACAAACAAATTCATATTTGACTAATGACAATCGAATTGCGATGACATTATCCAGGGGTTTAGTAAAAATCATACAAGGAGTTTCAAAAATGTAAAATTCATTTTTAATTTAGGAACTTTAAAACCACTCAGGTTGTTCTAAAAATGTTTCTCCCTAAATATCAGAATTCAAGAATTGGTTCTTCTTTCAACCCCTAGGAGAACTGACTAACACCCACTCATAATCGAGCCTGTCTCACTATCAATGAACTCTCTCGAAATAAGTGTATTTATGGTTTCACTACGTCCTTAAGGATTATAGATTTTTCCTGTACTAGCGATGTGATTATTCAAACACGAAGTGTTCATCCAAGAGGTAGAAATATAGTAATGAAAACCTTCGTATGCTAGAGACCCCACACTTAGAGGTAGTGGATATTAGAAACATAAGTTTTTCAAGTTAAGGTATTTTATCTAACCTTTAAATTAGATTCACTTTAAAGTAGGTGGCGACAGCAACGGAACTTCGACCATAACCTCGAGGGTAACTTAGGGCTAACAAGCATTACATTCATCATGTTCTCAAGCATTTTAATTTAGAACAATCTTTCTTGAGGAAGTAGGCATGTCTTTAAGCACCTATATTAGACCTAATCCCTTCAATATTACGGTCTTATATAATATAACCATTATTGTCCATTTGACCCCAACCCCAATTTTTTGCTAGCTCATGGCAATATCACAAGGATGTGAGTGTAACCCTCATGAAATAGAAGAGTTTTAAAAGATGCGTTGTTCTATACAAAAATTCAATAAGAAGCATATTTTGTGCACAAATGCAGATATGTGAAATTTCGAACAAAAATGTGGGAAAAGCTTACTCCAATTAAATTTCAACATTAATTTAAACGATAATGTACTTCTAGTCACATAATGCATGCTACCTATAATATCTCGCACATATATTAAGTCACATATCACCAATCATATACTTGTTTGTTCTCAAATGAGATAGTACAAATTTTTAATGTAGACCCTAAGTAGGCATCATTATCACAATTTTAACATATTTTATTTTATTATACCCCATTTTAGGCGCAATAGCCTGACTTTTTAATTACTTCAAATCGGCGTTAAGCTCCTGTACATGTCTTTTCTAAGATAAAAAAATGTACTCAAGTTAAAGATAAATCCATTGTTATTTATCTAAGAATATAGGATTTACATTAAAAATTTTACCTGAATAAAATAATCACTTAACCAAAAAATAAAATATTATACTTCCCTTTAATCATTAATGGGGGTATAGTCGTACCCTATATCTTTCTTTCTCTTCTAATTTTTTTCTCAGCCACACTTCACGCCATACCACGCCATGTACTAGCGTCCGCGACAGCCGAAAACCACCATATTCGTTCGTATTGGGTGAGCAAGCCGCCACCACAACAAACACTTTGAG
Organism: Simmondsia chinensis; assembly: GCA_018398585.1. Lineage (NCBI taxonomy): Eukaryota > Viridiplantae > Streptophyta > Magnoliopsida > Caryophyllales > Simmondsiaceae > Simmondsia > Simmondsia chinensis. The sequence continues at coordinate 28,765,039 of JAGTTD010000005.1, forward strand.
CCGATGTCCCGAGATACTGGCAGTGTGAGAAGCGACATTTAGGCTTTCAAATTTTTTTTCCTTTTTTTCTTTAAGAAAGCATGGCCACAACGAGATGCTCTTCTAACGCCGGAAACCCAGCCTCGTTGGTAGTGTCATCCAGTGTTGCATCAATTTCTTCACTTTTCTAAATAACTAGTGTTCAATTTTGAACATATGTCAAAAAAATTCGACTTTGAATTTTATGGAAAGTCTCAGATAAGTAAACGCTACATAATTTTATTTTTTTTTTTCCAAATCTAATCAAACAAGAAGATAAATTATTGTTAACGTGATTGATTAATAAATCGTCTTTCAGAATGTTAGAAAAATTGACTACTACTCAAGCATACCAACAAAAGAGAGAGAGCAATTAGAAAGATCTTGCAAACAATGATACCGTGCAGTGGTAAAGACAACTATGGTAAAAGACAATTTCACCACTGCTCCGGTGCACACAGTATAACTGGCGGTTGTCCTTGAGAATTAATGAGATCCGACTCTTAACTTGCACTTGTTAATTGCTGAGTAGGAATACCTTGAACTTTGCCTAAAGCTTGAGGAGAGAAAAACTGAGAAATGAGGGGAGAGAGGATGGAGGAGATTCCTGTAATTTAGGATTTGCAAGGCATATGCATATCCAACACAAGATGCCATGGTAGAGACAAAGAAAGCAACAAAAATAACAATAAGGTCATTATTCTTTTTTAATGTTTATTTTTTTTCTTTGGTGATGGGCATAGATATATAAATGGTGAAGAAAACGGTAACAAGCATTAAAAACCGAGTGCAATGAATTCCAACCGCTATAAACAGTAACGGGCATTAAGGTACTGGCTGTAATGAAATGCAACGGTGCAATAACGGACAAAATAAGTTGCAATAGTAAAATAACGGACATAATGAATTGCAACGGCAGCATTGTTAATTACTTATGGATCTCCAACATTCATATTATAATGGCAATAAACGGCTATAGGTAAACGGCTAGTAACTAGTCTTGAAAAATTATTTTCTCGGTATACTTAAGATTAGCTTGTATCATTTTTCCAACAATATCCCACAAAGGATACAAGAGGAAAATAGATTGGGCCAAAGGAGTTCAGTTTTCAGTGCCGAAGTCTCGCGACTTTAATCATCACCTAGTGTAACCCAAGTTCAGGACCAACAGCTTGTGAGATGACTTTCGTCTTGAACCTCACAAGGGGTTGTATTGTTTGCCACTCTAACACATACCACACTCCATATCTCGGTAACTCTTGCCCTTTGGCGCGTTTAATTCAGACCACTAGTCAAATATGTATGTCTTGTATGAGACATGCAATGTCATATTGATCTTGTTTTTGCGCCTAGATTCCCATCATTTCCTCAAAATAAATTAAGTCTTAAGGTGGTTGAAAGAGTGAAATAAACCATTATTTGGGAAGGCATGAGGCCTTGCATTATAAGAGCCTTAATATATATGTGTTGGCTACTGTAACTATTGGAGAACTAGGGTAATGAGTAGTCAAAATACAACTCCTAATATAATGAAAAGTGATCCCCAAATCAATTAAATGGATCTTAAGAGTTACAAAGCGAATGACAGAAATGAATAAAAATGTGAACAAAAGAAAGGAAGGAATGAACCAAAGAAATTGCCGCGCTGTGTAGAATTCATTACCTTAAGTCGTTTATGGCCCCCACTAAGGTACAATGTCGAATCCCATCATTATATTTTATCATGCGAATGACTTTAAAGGTTTAGGCTACAAGATCCAATCTTAGATTAACATTAAACTACGGCTTAGGGAGATGAACTAGCCTAAGGGCATAACCCATCTTATCACTTTAGGTGTAGCATAGATTATTTAAAAAGGACTACTAATTTACTTTATCACACCTAATTTCATGTTAAACTTGGATTAATACTTAAGGAATAGGGAGATGGACCAGTCTAAGGGCATAACCCATCTTATCACTATGGGTGTAGCATGGATTATCTCAATAGTACTAATAAATTCTTTTGTTACTCCTAATCTAGTATTACATAGTTTGCATAAAGATTGTGTTGTGGGTTGGGAACAATGTCAACCCTGACTACTTATGAAGAACCTGTTATACTAGTCTAGGCTACAAGCACAAGGCGAGACGCAGTTAAACTGGAAATCTAGCTATGGCTACCAGCATATAATAGAAACAAATCTTAATAAATAATTCCCCGTATGGGTGCAAAAGTAGCATAACATAAGTCATTGTCATAGATAAAATATAAATTTGGGATCCGGATGGCAACTCATCCTTCTCCCCAAACCTTGCAGTATACTCTTCCATAGGAGTTTTACAAAATTCAAAACCTAAAGATAAAAGTAAAGAAAAACCCATAGATGAAGACTCCTTTGATCGGTGTGGACTTGACTCTTTCTTCGATTCCCCCATACTTTGACCACTTGCGCTCAAGTCTCTCTCGGCGGCTCGAGAAATGAGGAGAAGTGAATGAAGAGCAAAGTGTAGGAAACATTAAGTCTCCTCCCCTTCCCATAGGTGGGGCGAGCCCTAAGGCATGCCATGGGTGTCCCCTGATCACTTTGCAAAAGCATCTGATCGATCAACTGTCATTTGAAAGCTTGTGCAGTTAAATTAAAACACGTGTAACTTTGGATCTGTAAGGAGTTGTGGGCCGAATGATATATTAAATAGAAGCTCTCAAAGAAATCTATGTGCTCCCATTGGTGGCATTAGTAGAATTGAATTATTATTGGGTCAAGAATGTTTTTTTTTTTTTTTTAAGGTTTTGCTTGCTTTGAGCATGACCAATTGCCAAATTCCATGGTTGATTGATCTGCGCGCCCAAGGAAAGACTTTTTTCGTCTGAATCTCTGCACGATGGGTACTTCTTTTACACACATAGTCGGGTTTCTCAATGTAGTCTCCAAATTTGTCCATTTGAGCACGTTTTCCAACTTTATTTAAGATGTCCATGCTTCGATGCATTTCTTGTTAGGAATAGTGTCCTGAAATCCAGATTTATTCAGGATATATTACTTTAATTAATAAATAAGATTGAAGTCCCAGTCGTTTCCTAGTTAAATTTGTGTAAGCGAGTATTTATACTACATGTGATTTTCTTTTTGAAAATATCCATTAGATGGGTGTAGTCCTCATACTGCAATTTACATATTTGTTCTAAGTGGTTTATGAGACTAAGCCATAGATAGACTTGGAACAAATGGTATGAATTGTTGTTTGAAAGACTCGTAGTCGAAGACAAGTTTAGACCACTTGTATGTTAAGACTATAACGTGACACTTTAGATGACCTGCCTTAGTCATGTGGATGGATATCCAAAAGTGTTAGGTTAGTGTGTTTAATAAGATTGACACACTGAGTTAGACCGTGTGGATTACTTATTTCCAGACAATGATCGGAGATGAGTGATTCATATTGTACTGTTTGAATAACGACTCTAAATCCTGAGGGTATTCTGGACTTGCGCATGGAGCGTTAGTGACTTTGGTGTACTATAAGTAAGGTCTAAACGAATGACGAAAATCCCACGTACACTAGGTAGCGTCGTGAAGTGTGACAAAGATTAGGTATTCAATAGGGAATCTACAGTCTCTTATGAGATACAAGTGTCCCCTTAGTTGATTCACAAATATTTGAATAGTTCTGAAACTTTGGCCAAAGTATTCCAAGGGTTTGACATTTGGAATTTATACTGTGAATATGTTCAAGTATGAATGAATTATTCAGTCAAGGGTGAGTCGGTAACTAATGGAGAAGCTGTGAGAAGGATAATGATAGTGGTTATATTGATCCTTTGTCATGAACATTCAGTGGAGGGGTTGTTGTCACCAATACAGTCTTTTAGGGAGATATCGAATAAATAATATATGTCTGGAGTGCAATGAGATTTATTTAGTGGAATTAAAGCTCATTAAATGGTAATTAAATTATTTCATGAGATGATTAATTTAACTTATTTGGAACTAGATTTAAATTGTCCCTAAAGTCCCTGCACAAGCCTCTATGTTTATTGCCATAAAAAAAATTAAAGAATTCATGAGATGAATGATTTATCCATAAGATTGGTAAATTAATTTTGCCAAACATTACTCATGAGATGAATAAAAGTTGAAAATTATAAAATAAAATAATTTTAAAAATTAAAATTCATAAGATGAATTTTTACATGTGGGAAAAAAAAGGACAAAAATTGCACAGGGCTCGCGATCTGTATGCTTTGGATTTGATGAACGTGTCACGCGCTGGGACGTCCCAAGGGGGCTATCTGTGTCCCCACTCGGGGACAAATCAGAAGCCGCCACGTGTCACCCTCAATACCAAAGGCGCGACTTGGCCTGCAATCGAAACGACGCGTTTTGCTTCGATTTTGTTATGAAACGCTGCGTTTTGAATTACAACAGCAAATTCCACATCGAAAATCTGCTATTTTTTAGCTCCGGTCGTCTACTATAAATAAAGGCACCTATTTCGTTAGTTTGGTATTCAATCAAAACAAATTATTTTGGGTTTCTGGAAATTGTTTCAGAGACCTAATTGGAGAGAAAAATTTTCGTTGAAATTTTTCTATCCTCAGTTTAATATTTTCTGGAGCCCACCCTCCAGGCAGTTTAAGGTCATTGCATAAAAGATCGTGGAGTCTCGATTTTCTTGATATTCTTTATAATTAGAGCAATTCTAGGTATGTTCTTCTTTCCTTCTTCTTTTAGTTTTTGCTTTTCTATTTATTTATAATATTCGTTATATGCCTGTTTAAGTTTATGTATTGTTATGAATATATTAGAGTAAAAAGCCAATTTAGATCTGATGATTTAAATTATGAATTTAAGTCAGTATATTTAAAATTAGGAATTTTAAATCGTCCATAAGTTTAGAGTTATGAATTCTAAATCTGTTATGCTGCGTTAACTTTATAAAACTAGAGAGAATTTTTGAAATTCATCCCAACAACCGGTATTAGGGCAAAGAGTTTGAAGAGATAAACCTATTCCTGGGAACTCTTGCACGTGAGGTGTCACGAAGTGTGACTCTCTGACTGGGGGCTTAGGTAGAGAGAAGAGTCTTCTACACTAAGTGCTCTAACAGGTGCCTATTGTTGTGACCATAGTTGAGAATTGTGAACCCAATAGTCGGTATTAGAGTTTATTTTTCCAACAAAATTCATATCTTTTCCCAACAATTGGCATCAGAACCAGCCTCTGATTACATTCATAATATACATGAATAGGTATAATAAGATCAAAATAAATAGATTGGGGATTTAATAAAATAGAGATTTTATTAAGAAGAAAAGTTAGTTTAATTTGACGTTTCGATTTAAATTGTTTAAATCAACAAAGAATTAACAGTTAATTCAAATGATTGTTTGAATTAGTGATTTAAATTGTTTAAATCATTAAAGTAGTTAATTGTTAATTACAATATTTTTAAGTTATAAATTTGTGATTATGTTGTTCATATACTGAGATTGTACGTTCTCAGTCATGATTTATGAAATCGGACAAATTTGATCTAATAAGGTTAGATTCAAATTTTCTTAACAATAATGGATAAAATTGATCTAATAGGATTAGATTCAAATTTTTATGAAATAGGATAAAGTTGATCTAATGAGATTAGATTCAATTAATTTTATAAAATCAGATAAAATTGATCTAATAAGATTAGATTTAATTTATTTTAAAATTAAATATTCTAATTTTAAATTTTATTAAAAAAAATTTTTGTCAGTAGACGCTGACGTCAGTGCCTACTGCTAACGTCAGCAATTAAATTATAAAAAAGTTTTTTTATTTTTTTATTTTTGGGACATGTAAAACATCAGTACTAATTTACATAATAATTATTTTATTAATTATTTTTTTAGAGTCAAATTCTAAATTAGATTATATAATAATCTAAGTTGTGAATCAGTTTACTTTAAATAAAAGTTATTTTAAATTATTTCAGAAAAATATTCTGAAATACACTATATGTTAGTCTAAGTTAACTTCATTTTTTACTATAAAATTTAAATTTTATTAATTAAATTTTAGAATAAGATTCTAAAAATAGACTATGGGATAGTCTAAGCACAAAATCGCTATTGATTTTAAATAAAATTATTTTTAATTTAATTTTGGAATCAAGATTTTAAAAGTAGATTATGTGATAATCTAAATTAAATATTGGTATTGTTTTAATTAAAATTAATTAATTAATTAATTTTATTGATTGGATTTTAGAATGAGATTCTAAAGGGGATTATGAGATAATCTAAGTCGTAAATGCAAGTTAATTAAAAACCACTGGTTATAAAAATCAAGTGGGAGTGAGGTTTCAATTGTTGTAACCTCATGGTCTCCATTACGGTCTAGCAGTACAGTAGATCGATACACCTCCCCACGAAGGATGTTGGTTTCTAGATTATAGGGTTAGACTTCTTTTAGGATAAACCAAAGTGCAAAGAAGCGATGCGACCACGCTGCCGTGGAGTATTCCGTGTATTTGTATGGAGGTTTAGGTAATGGTTTACACTTGACTAGCGTGATGCATTAGCCTGCTCGAGGAGCTCTGTTGTGTCATGTTAGAGACTAAGGTAAAGTGGTGAGTTAATCATATTTAGTAAGAGTTACAAGAAAACAGGTTAATTGAGAATAGTTCTCACCTGAACTAGCTTTGTGTGACCCTGCTGCAGGGGAGTAAGGAGTGGTGTGATTGGGTCATCATTGTATACATGACAGTACAGTTTGGTAGATATCTGACTTATTGTATATGCTAAATTGAAAGAATATATATCACTGCATTATACATGACTCATATAAGGTAGTTACACGATTGTTTGCATTTATAGTGTTTTTGAAATGGCTGCGGCTGGTGCACTTCACTCAATTATGAAAGATAATGCCTTAACTGGACTGAATTACTTGACCTGAAAAATGAACCTGGACATAGTATTAATACATGAGGGTCATAAGTTTGTTCTCACTGAGCCCGACCTACGGTGCCCGCTAATAATTCTGCAACTACTATTAAAGAGCGTTATGAACGCTGGAATAGGGCTAATGAGTTAGGTAGATGCTACATTTTGGCCTCTGTGACCAATGTACTCAAGCATCAGGTGCTTGAGATGGAAACAGCAGCTGAGACGATCAAACATTTAAAGGAAATGTTTGGTGGTCAGGATAGGGCAGCTAAGCAAGAGCTGATGAGGAAGCTCTTGAACATGAGGATGTCAGAAGGGTCCCCAGTTCAAGAGCACATCATGAAAATGATGGCATGCTTGTTTGAGTTGGAGATTCTAGGTGCTAAGATTGATAGTCAGCCTCAGCAGGACATCATCCTCTGCTCTCTGTCCGGCTCTTTCACTCAGTTCATGCTGAATTACACAATGAATAATAAGGAGTATTCATTATCTGAGCTAATGAAAGAGCTCCAGGTAGCAGAGGGTGTTATGCGAGCCAAGGGGAGTGTCCACTTGACTCAGGTATTGAGGACTAGTGGGAACAAGTAGAATTAGGGACCGACTGGAAAGAAAGGCAAAGGCAAGGTTGCTAGTATAGCGACTAATCCTAAAAAAAGGCCAGCAAAAGGAAAGTGTTGCTTTTGAGGAAAGATGGGCCACTGGAAGAGAAACTGCGTAAAGGACATGGCTGCTCTTCCTGCAAAGACTGCTAAGCCATCTGGTGAAAGTGGTTATATCTCATTGTTTTGAGTCTTGTGTAGTTGTGAGTTCACCAGATTCTTGGTGTGTGGACTCAGGTTCAACTGACCAAGTCTGTAATATGTTACAGGGGCTCAGGCCAACCAGGAGGCTACATGATGGGAGCTGTACCTGACAGATGAAGGCGGTACAAGGGTGGCAGTCTTAGTAGTAGGAAGCGATAGCATAGATTTTAGTGTTAGAATTTTGTTTTTGCTTATTAAAAATTCTTATTGATTTGTACCTGCTTTGGACAGGAATTTGATTTATGTGTTTTGAAGAATAATTGTTATTCTGTTTGAATATGGTTGTGAACCTTTATTACAAGAAATAAATTTTTTTACTGAGGAACATGTGTTTATGATTTATTCATGATGTTCTCCTTGTATACGTGAACAATGCGAAATACTTGGAGAAGAATTTTGCAAATAAACTATAAAAGTAAAAACAAAATAGCGTTAAAAGGAAAATGACAATAATTCTGAATAGCTAGACACAACTAAATATATAGTGGATGCATGTCACGGGTCCGCACCAGCTCGTGTCACGGGTTCGCACTAGTTCGGGCCAGAGGGTTGTCAAGGTCCGGTCCTGGGGTTTGTCAAGGTCCGGCCTAGTTCGCTGCCAGGGGTTTGTCATGACACTGCTTGGGTTCGGTCCAAGTACACGCCGGCCCATGTCAAGACATTGTCATGGCCCATTATCATACATGTATTGGCCCATATTTATTTGAATTAGCACCCGATAATAATAAGGATAAATTAGGTATTAATTCAGTTAATTAGGCCACGTGAGAAATAAAGATTATAGTAGAATAATGTAGAACTCTCTAGACACGGTTGTAACTAACACGCTCCTCCTCCCCTTCCCGCCTTTTCTTGTGACGGTTATTTCCCGCCTTTTATTTTGAATTGATGTAAGTAGTTATAAATAGGGAAGCTTATACTTGTAATTGATCATCCAATTAAATAGCAATGAAATCTCTTTAACCCGTCTCAACTCTATCTCTTTTCTCATCTAATTTCTTCTATTTCTTATCTTAAATTCTTCAAGTTCTTTTAACCTCTATTTCCTTGATCTCCCTTGATCATCGAGATTACGGTCACGACCTTAGGAACGTGACAAGGTGGTATCAGAGCCATCTTCCGATCATCAAACTGGCCGTTACTAGAAGTACTCGATCAGCTGCAACAATGTCTTCATCAGAGGAAACGGTTGATTCGCAAGTTCAACAAAGATTTGAGTCGGTGGAGAAATGTTTGGAGAGATTGGAGAGGATCTCTGAAAGACAAGTTCGAATTAGCAATGAGCTCAAAACATCCATAGATTCTCAAGCTCAAATTACTGAGAATCTAAGGGTTACAATGGAGACGTTGAGCACCACTATGAAGAAATTCACGATCAGCCAAGAAAAACAATTGGAGGTAGCAATTTCGGTAGCCACTATCCGCACTACTGCTGGAGGTTCTGAAAATTACTTTCACCTAGGGGGAAATGGCTTAATTTCTCCACCTCCACCTCAACCGGAGCTCAGGAATGAGCGTGTGCACTCACGAATGGGTGAAGAAGGTGAAAACACTGGGTTCAATGGTAGTAACTGCACTTGGAGTTCTCATCATACCGCCAAACTTGATCCTCCTCGTTTTGATGGATCTAATCCTAGGGGTTGGATCAGGAGATTACTTAAATACTTTCGTTGGTATCAAGTGCCAACGGAGGAGTGGGTGGAGTTTGCATCTAATCACCTGCTGGAGCACGGGGAGGCTTGGTATCAAGCCTTAGAGCTTAAAAATCCAGTAACCACTTGGCAATTCTTCATTGATGAGCTTTGCAAGAGGTTTGGCGATCAATCTCTTCATGACATTGTGGAAGAATTCAGCAAGATTGTCCAAAACGGCACCGTGGAGGACTACATTATACGTTTTGAAGAGCTTAAGAGTTGGATGCTGATTTATCATCCAACCTTAACAGAGGATTACTTCATTTCCAGTTTTATCAGCGGTTCCAGTGTCAAGACAGTGTCCAATGCACGCACGGGACCGTCTGTGTCCTTCTAGGGCCTAGCGTCCTCATACGGGTCCGTGTCAAGGGCCAGTGGAGCACGGTCTGGCCCAGCAGCTTCCTCTGGCTCCAGCGCCCCAAGGCGCAAGCCCGATCAGTGTTACAAATGCAGGGAGCATTATTTCCCTAGGCACGTTTGTAAGTCCAAGCAACTCCAAAGCATGGAGGGGCAAGAAGGGGTGGAAGAAGAACAAGAAGAGGAAGTGCAAGAGGAAGAAGAGGCTCAAGAGGAGGAAACGGGGGTGATGGAGATCTCCCTTAATGCTCTCTCAGGACGCATTACTCATAATACAGTGCGCCTAAGAGGATCCATCAAAAAACGAGCTGTGACTGTCCTTATTGACAGTGGGAGTACCAACACTTCTTGGACGCTGCCATGGTCCGTGAACTTAGGCTGGAGACCGTACCAACGCTTGTCATGACAGTCACCGTGGCTAACGGTGAGAGCCTCATGAGCTATCAAAAATGCACGGGCATCAAGTGGAAGGTCCAGGGCACCACTTTCACTAATGATCTACGTGTGCTTGAGCTATGCGGTAGCGACATGGTTCAAGGGGTTGATTGGTTACAACGTTATGAACAAGTGGGAGATTTTTAGGAACAGTGTCCTAAAATCCAGATTTATTCTGGATATATTATTTTAATTAATAAATAAGATTGAAATCCCAGTCATTTCCATTGAAAATTTTCTTTCCTCAGTTTAATATTTTTCGAAGCCCACCGTTCGGGCAGTTTGAGGTCATTGCATAGAAGATCGTGGGGTCTCGATTTTCTTGATATTCTTTATAATTGGAGCAATTCCAGTTATATTCTTCTTTCCTTCTTCTTTTAATTTTCGTTTTTCTATTTATTTATAATATACGTTGTTATGCCTATTTAAGTTTATGTATTGTTAAGAATGTATTAGAATAAAAAGCCTATAGATTTAAACTAAGAATTTAGATCTGTTGATTTAAATTATGAATTTAAGTCAGTAGATTTAAAATTAGGAATTTTAAATCGTCCATAGGTTTAAAGTTATGAATTCTAAATTTGTTCCACTGCGTTAACTTTATAAAATTAGGGAGAATTTTTGAAATTCGTCCCAACAACCAGTATTAGGGCAAAGGGTTTATAACGATAAACCTAGCCCCAGGAACACTCGCACGTGAGGTGTCACGAAGTGTGACTCTCCGACCGGGGGCTTAGGTAGAGAGAAGAGTCTCCTATACTAAGTGCTCTAATAAGTGCCTATTGTTGTGACCATAGTTGAGAACTGTGATCTCAATAGTTGGCATTGAATTTTATTTTTCCAACAAAATTTATATCGTTTCCCAATATTTGAAACCTAAATACACATAAATTATGCAATATTACATATGTAATAGCCGAAAATATAGTGAGAATGGGTTATAAAAAATGTAAAATACGAGGCACATCAATCGTGCACTCACATGTATACAGTTTGTTGTAGAAATGATGGGTATACACTTGTTGTATCCATAGAAAATTAGTACTTAGCAAACGTAAATCATTTTCAAGCGACTAAAAGATGAGTTCAATCAAAATTAGGTTTAGTTAACTAAAGCTAAATAGAAAGTAACTAAATTCTGATAACAATAAAACAAATGGGTGGTTTAGGAAATAATTTTGGACTCACCAATCTCTGATATAGGTGTTTGATATTTTAATAAAAAAAATATTTTGTTTTTCTTTTAAGGTTTGTCTTTTAGTATTTTGGTTAAGTAAGGTGTTGTGTAGACTCTAGCTTTTCAAGGTTTGCAAATTGAGAAAGTGTCAACTTTCTAGTTGGACGTTGTATCTAGGAGGCAGCGTATTGATACCTGCTGCACCGGTCTTAATCGGATAGGGCCGCGAAACCATTTCAAAGAGAGTGTGACCCACGCATCTCTCAGCTATTACTTTACTTGTATTTCGTCATTTACATGCTTGCCAGGTAATATTTTTTGACTTTATACGCTTGTATAATTCTTTCCGTATTTGGTTCCAACAATTCTAAGACGGTTTCGAGATTCCAAATCTAGTAAGGTCATTTTCACCACTACGACTAAGAATTATTCTTTCATTTTCACCTCTACTACTAAGAATTATTCGTAGGGTCAAAAATGAAGGTTTGTTGCCCAACTTCAATCTACCGGCAAAATTATGGGAAAAGTAATGACCTAAAAAGTTCGTTAATCATCATGACCAATAACTTAGAACTACTGATAATGAATTTATTAAGGGTCATTTTTGTAAATACATTAAAATGGGTCACTTTAATAAAAATAGGCCCAAGCCTCAAACTGTTGTCTGACGTCTCTAGGCATGTATGCCACAATAAAATTGGTTTAAAACATTAAATATTAGTTGAGAGTAATCGTTATGCCATGCGGGTTAGTATTGCTATAATGAATCTTATGCTTGGTAAAGTCTAACACTTATGTATGTCTTTTCTGCTCCATAAATAAATAAAAAAAAGTTCTTGTTTCTAGTTATTTCTAAAATAGGGCTAATTTAAGTAGATGATTAAGTTTGATTGATACATTACTACCAAGAATGGTGTTTGTGTTGATAGAGGATATGACTATGATGGAATTTTAATTCAATTGTGATGCTAAATAAAAACTATTGTCATTTCTATTTATAGTATTTTCTTGGCAAATTTTGGCACACTCAGCTTTGATATGTGAATGACAAATATTTGGGTAACATAATTAATCTAGGCTTACTTTGAAAGACAAATATTTTTTAAACAATATGAACCTTGTGAGTTGACTAAAGTTACAATAATTGATATTTCCGTTGATTTCATCCAAGCCTTAATCAAATAAGTTGAAGATTTAGGCTACAATTCACACTGTTATTAAATCACAATCAAGAAGGTCTATAATAACTTGTATACCACAACAGTACTTCGTTGGGTATCTGAACGCGCTACAAATATCTACAGAGATTGGGCCCATGCGCAAAGTTAATATTTACTTTGTATAACCTTGAAATTAGTATTAGAAAAGCAATCCAATTGAACTTTTTCAATACTTTATACTCCATAAAGCAATCCATCAAAAGTAAATATTTACATTATCAAGTTATTAAATTTTTTAACGATTTATTGTATGGAATTTTCATAGTGTATAAGTTTGTGGTATTTTTCTCAATTAATCCAATTGGATTAAAACTCAAAATGTTTAATTACTTGTGTGTTGATACGTTGTTGGGTCATGGAGTTGGTTTACAGGGAGGTCGAAGTTTGAACATTAGACTGCTTTGAATCAATGTTACGAGATATTTGGAAAAAAAAAATGCATAAGTCATGGGGCATTTATAAAAATCATCTTGTTGATCCCAGGCACATATAATCTTAATGAACTTCATGAACCATAGCCGATGATATGTTTGATTGTTTACCTTAGTGGTGTGTTAGGATGCATGTCCTTCGCTCTACCCCAATAATAATTGTGCCAATATTATTAATATTAGCAAATATAATAGCGTCGTTGGCAGTCCAAGATATATAGGTAATATGTATTATTAATTCTCTTTATACTAACAATCATTTAGATTCGCTTGGATGGACCTACACTTGATGTATCTTGTTGGGATTTATTTAAAAGAAAAACATAATATTAATAATAAATTATGTATAAGTGCATATATTCCATTCAATGAATACACTTCTTTTATTTTTCCAATAGTGGGGGTCAACTATATTAAAAGTGTTTAGAGAATTCTGTTAAATCATGTTTAAGAAATAAAGATGAAGAAATAAAGGATCAATGATCTTAGTAATATTCCTTTGTTTGCATAGTGATGTCATCAAGCCTTGCCTTGTCTAGATGGATCGTAAATCCAAAAAACAAATATTAGACAATGTAGCACTGATAAAATAGAGGTCATAATTGATATGAGCTCCATAAGAGTTGTTGTGTAGGCTTTTGGCACTATGTTTTGTCTTGATGATATATTGCAAATAAAAGCAACATATGAAGTTAAGCATTGTGATTGTGGTAAGTTATTTAATGGAGTGCTAGTAATTTATGAACATTGTCAAATAATTTAATGTTCTTACATGTTTCTCGGGATCTATACGCTTTTCATGCTCTTCATACATATCAAGTTGGGGGTCCTCATTAACAGCCTCTCGCCAAGGTCTAACCCTGAAGGGGTAAGGCTGCGTACATCCTACCCCTTCCAGACTCTACTTACGCGGGAGTCCTTGAGGCACTGGGACTGGTGTTGTCGTTGTTGTCGTCTCTAGTTGTCAATTCTTCAATTTAGCTGGCGTGCTATGTATAACATAGTATGTTGACAATGCAAAAATGATCACAAAGACAAATCGATAGCATTAATAATATCGCATTGAATGCGTGATTCTTCGTCTCATACTGTTGTGTTTGGGTATGTTGTTGGAGCAAATAATCTAGTGTCTTACATGATTGGCACCAGGGTCACGAATGAGGAAGCAACCATGAGATAGTGGCATCTTGAAATTCATATACTTATACAATGTGGTTTACGAGATCTTGTAGGGCAAGCATCAAAGGCTGCATGGAGCCAATTATGCAAGCAAGCAATGACAAACCCATTTTGTTTGCAGAAGTGGTGAAAATAAAAAAAGTGTTACATTGTATTTTCTTGTACCACTACGATTAGATATCATTGTATAAGTATATGATATACACCATGCAAATGGCAGATCTAGATCTTTTATTAAAGGTGTCGATGATGATATCATATGTTTTAAGGGTATAAAAGCTCTAGTTAGAGTTGAGAACTAGATGGCATCGAGGAAGATGGGACTTAAGCCCAAAGAAGAAACTGTTCACCTTTGAGGATACCCTGAAAAGGGATTAATAAATTGTAGAGTGATCATGAGGTGAGCATGTATTTTAATTTATTTTACTTCATTCTTAGAGTGCAGTATGCTTACTTTTTATGATGTAGAGGTTCAGCTAGTTTTGCTCCTAATGAGGTGTATAGCCACTGCATTAAGGCCACAAATACACTTCTGATAGACCCACCTATATGAGTGTGGAAGTACGGTTGCTTCCTATTAGAGTTTGGGCTAACTCTCTAGAGCTCTCATGGAACTAGGATGTAGCATTGGGCTGTAATGTATATGTTTTAGAGAGCCTATGCCGCACCTTGGACATCATGTGTGTGAAGAACTTTATATATTCTCAAGCAACTAAGGTTTAAAGGCTAAGTCTATCGTGTTTCTAGCATGTGAGTTGCTAAAACACTAAGTGAAAGTTTAAAGACATTACTGTTCTCATGATGAATGGGATCCTCACTTAGCCGAATTTTTTTATAAAAAATATGTCTTTTATTTTTTATAAAAATAAGTGGGGTAATGTTGGATACTTTAATTAATTTTTGTTTTAAATTTTAATGATTTTATTTGTCTTTTAAATTGATGGTAATTTTATACTGAATGCTAGCCAACATATCACTTTTATGTATTGACAAAATTTAATTTAATTTAATTAAAATTTGACCTTAAATTAAGTAGTTACAAGTTTTTTATAGACACTTATAGTACATCAATAAGCATTAAAATTGTGTGTTACAAAACTAGAAATACTACAACAACAACAATAATAACAATAAGCCCAGTGTCCCAAGGGCTCCCGCGTGAGCAGGGTCGGGGTGAGGGAGGGGGCCAGGATGTACGCAACCTTACTCCATCAGGGTGGTATTCTAACAAGAGATTGTTTTCGAGGACCCCCAACCTAATAAGCATGAAAGTGCACGGAAATAGAGCCTAGAAATATGGAGAGCATGAAAAGCATGAAAGCATGGAAGCATAGAAGCATAGTAGTAAGAGAAAGCAAAAGCAAACAAGCCTCTTGGGGTGAGAGCCCCCTACTAATTAATGCATTTATCTATTTAATATAAAATGCATTTACAAAACAAGAAATAATAGTCTTTAAATGCATTTATAAAGGTAAATGAAACGTTGATTATCTATTGAATATAAAATGATAGATTATACTTCTTTGATACAGAGAACCGAAAAGGCTTGGTCTTTGATAATTTTCTGCACAAAAATAATGTATTCTATTGTTTTATTTTTTTTAATATTTGTCTCTTAGTATGTGGACTAAGTAAGGTGTTGTGGAGGCTTTAGCTTTCAAGGTTCTATAGGCCGAGAAAGTGTGAACTTTTTAGTTGGACATTGTATCCTAGAGGAGGCGTGTCAATACCTACAGCACTGGTCTTGATCGGATAGTGGGGACAAAACTATCTTAAAGAGAACGTCAGCTGATGAATTTACCTAAAGAGATACCTTATCAAACAACCTATTTTATTCTGTCTTGCTTTGGTAATCTCAATAGTGTCAAAAATTCCACTTAACTTCAAATCCAATATAATGCAAATGTAAGACATTTACTTGGGGCTGCATAGAACTATAACCCACATGGAATCACGAAAATCCCATACTTAATGGTCAAGCTATAGGCACCGGACAATATGCAAATCAACTCAAAATTCAATAATAGTTACAAGTATATGAATAAAACTCCAATCATCTAATAAAACTTCCCCTCATGGGTGTGAAAAACAAGTGATAAAAGTCATTAACAAACATAGTCATAAAACCTGAGATCTGAAAGGCCAATAGCCCATCACTCATAAACTAGAAGTCTACTCCTCTATCGAAGTTCCAAGGAAAAAACAAAATAAGTGAGAATAAAGGATAGAAAAACTCATTATGATTTTGACTCACGTTATTAATGTTGGCTCAATCCCTTCTTTAATTTGTATTTGTCCCTTCTCATTTGTTTAGCCTTCTCAGTGACTCTCGATCTCCAATTGTGGCTCGAAAATAAGAAACAATGTTTCAGGTTTGAAACCTGATCAAAATCCTTAGGAGAGAGGGTGTGTGTATCCCTCCTCCAAATAGGCTTAAAGCAAGACCAATTGATGGGCCAAAAAACTCCCATTGATCAATAATCAAGTGGTCAAGAACTATTATCGATCGATGGATCCATCGGCTAATCTATCGAACTAACAATGAGCATCCCTAGGCTTGGCCAATCGATTAACCCTTTGAATCCATCAATCCAATCTCAATTTGGTTGTTTCTTTACGAGCATGTTGATGAGTTTCTTATGCAATTTATGCAGAAATGCATAGTTTATGCGATCTTCAACGCTTTTCTTATTTGCTTCATCGTAGTCAATGTTTAGCACAAAGATTACCTAAATACATGTGAAATCACCAAAAATAAAATTGCGGGTAAGTGCAAAAAGCAGATAACAATGGCACATCAACACCATCAAGTCCAGTCATTGATTGTCCTCAAGCAAGATGCATTTTGAACATGCTGACAATAGTGGCATAACTCATCACTGTATGTGGTTGCATGACGAAGCTATGACTTGTGTCATGCCATGTGTCCAAGTGAGGAACCAGAGATAGAGAACAACATGGCATGTTACTAAGTAATGGTTCTAACCTGATGATTCGCAACTTAAGTCTCAATTAGGACTTCGGACAGAAAGATTCTTTGCTTTGTCCTTTTTAAGCACCCTGATGTGTTTCACTTTTATGTGCCTTTTACTTTCACTCAGAATGTCTTGTTTGTTGAACACATTATATCCTGAAGTGAATTTTGTTCTAACAACTGAAGAGCGAGTTGGTATGAATTATACTTGAAAACAATGAAAGAACCCATAAATTTTTCACGATGTCACTAAGAAGACCGGAAATTATTTGTGAAAAGGAAGAATTGGGTCATAATGAGACCAGGAAACGTCACCTCTCGGGTGTGCCAGAAATTATTCGTGAAAAGGAACAACTGGGTCATAATGAGACCAAGAAATGTCACCTCTCGAGTGCGCTTCTTGATTGGCCAACTGGAAAATTGGCCGGCCAAGCATTTTGGACATTGATCAAGTCTAAACCTAGAAAAATGTTAATAGAAGAGAATCAATCACCCAACGATAGCCGGGGTTGGTGAGGATACCATTGGAATTATGTGGATATCTCCAAGAGCTTCATTTGATTTGTAATTTGCCCCATAACTCTTCCTGGATCAAAGTTACGCGCGCTTTATGTTACATCACTAATCGATCGGCCTGGCACATTTTTATAGCCTCTGATTCTATTCTATCAACTGGATAGGGACGCGATTGATCGGATAGTAGCGAAGAACGTCCCTAGGGAATGCCCTTCTATACAAAGAGAGCCACTTAAGGGTTTTTGGGATATTTTTCTCTTCCAAGTTTTCTCCTCTATTCTTGAGCCACCATTAGAGATCAAGTTTCTCAAAAGGGCCGAAGTGCACATGAAAGGCCAAATGCTGATTGAAGAAGAGATCATGGCATCATCGATCAAGGGAGGCAACAACTTTATGAGTTTTTCTTTCTCTTTCCATTAATAATTTGGGGTTGCATGACTCCAATAAATGAATAGACTCGATGCTTAGGGATGATTGATAGTTAGTCATCTGGATCCTAAGTTTTTTCTTTTTATTTGATAATGCTTGTGGTTACACATTTTTTCACACCCTTGTCGGGAGATCGGTTTTGTCTTATACGGCTGTAGCTATTCTTGAATTTTCAATTTATTTACGTAGTGACTTGTACTTTTAGCCTAGACTTTTGCGTAACAAGTTTTTGTGAGCGATTGTGGATTGTGGTTGTACCCAACCCTAAGCACGTATCTTTAATGTAAATTAACATTGTATTATAAGTAATAAAGGAATTTATTAATGCTTTCGAGATAACTCATGCAACACCTCAAGTTATTAGATGAGGTAATCCCTTAGAATAATTCATTACACTACGCCCTAATTGAATGTCAATCCGACTTTAAAGCTTGTAGCCTGAATTCATAAGATTATTTCCACATAGAATCATATTACTTGGGTTCAAGATTAACAAACCCAAAATCAAATCCATAGACCCTTGATTCAATGATTATTGTGTTCTAGGTAGTTTAGTTAATTACTCCAAACTCTCTGAGGAAATCCAAACCAAAATCGCTCGAAAATAGGATTTACTTAGCTTTATACCAATTCCTTGTGGATATGACACCTATATACCCACTAGTAGCTATGACCAATTGTACATTAGCAAGTGCATGGTTTTTAACACACTTTAAAACCACGTCACTCGCCAAACATAAGATAGAAAAATAAATTACTCCCAACAATGTGAGGAACTTGAATAACTTATTCTTTTTCCTTTCTTTTCTTTTTTGGGACATAACTTCGCTTTCTTTCTTTCTTTCGTTATTATTTTTTTTTTGGACTCATGGACAAGCATGACTCTCTAAGACCTTCATAGCGAGCTTTTTGCTAGTGGCTCTCGATCTAGTTGGCTTTAAGGCATCAAGTGTCATGCACCCCTCATACTTACTCAACTAACTCAAATATACTCATAGCCTAAGTTGTGACTAGCATATACCTCTATAAACCCACCACAAGTGTAGTAGGCATTGGTACTGACTATCTGACCTAACACCCTATTTCCCATAAGCTTTTGTTGTGGCCCATGTAGCTAGCTTTAAAATTAGAAACTCCTGATCCCTTTTGCTTAGGATACTAATGATTGAAACACTCCTACAGATCTGCTTATTCAATTTAAAAGGGCTACAAAAACAAACTAGTCATCTATACTTGTCAAACCATGGCAATGATCAGACATCAGTACCTTTTTTGTTTTTGTTTCTTTTTCTTTCATATAGGTTTCCATGGGATAAAACAAATGTAGCATTTGCAATTCCTACATAATTAGAAGTAAGATGCTTTGCATATAACTCATACCAACTAATTTAATTCTTTATACCGAGGTTGCCAAACGAAAGAAAAGAATAGAAATTGTCATCCGTGATAGGAGAAGACATAACTAAACAATTTTAAGCAAATAATTGTTTTCTCTAGTTGACATTTCTCGCATACTAAATGCTAATCACATGCAAAATTAGAAACCAATTCAAAGTTTTAGCTAGTTTTGAAAGAACATGCCCCAATCAAGTCATTCAAATTCCACCACCAAACCCAAATCTTGCGTTCTCCTCAATGCAAAGACCAATGCAATAAAGGGAAAGGAAGGAAAGAGAAGACCTAATAAGGATACCAAGATGACAACAAAGATTGACAGGGAAGCCTAGTGAAGAACACATTGAAAAACACAAATGAATAAAGAACCATGTAAACAAAAGATGCAAAACACAACCTAATAGGTATTTAAATATTAGGAAAGTTTGAAAGAGGAAGCAAATCATTGAAGAAAGCCATCTCAAAGAGACAAATGAGAAAAAGAAAAACATAAAAAGAATATCAAACTATAGTTAGTCCGGTTTGAAATTGGTTCAAAATATGCAATTAAATTTAAAAAGACTACGGATTTAAAATATAGAAAATATAAAATCTTTTTGTTAGCCGACACTATCTACATCCCCATACAAAGGCTCCGAACTCTAGGTTATATTAAAGCCGACTCTAAAAGATAAAATAGGAATAAATTTGAAAATGTTTTCAAAAAAATTTTGTTGAAAATTTGAAAGAAATGTGACAAGATGTCTTTCCCACCCCTAAACTTAAAGTTAACATTGTCCTCAATATTAAAAGAAATACAAGGAACAAAGTAGTAGGTCAGAGATACATTCTAGGTTTGAGGATTGCTTCTAAATGGTTAATGTTGTCATCAGGTTACCCCCAAACTTGTTTAAAAACCTATTGAACAAAATATACAGAAACATAAGAAAAATAATTAAAGGAAAATAAAAGAAAAGAAGCAAGGAAAGGAAAACTTGGGTTGCTTCCCAAGAAGCATTTAAGTTATAGTCGTTAGCTCGACTTTTTAGGTGGATCATTCGACTTCATTAACATGAATGGAGAACTTTTGTGACTCGAGCTCTCCATCAATATAAGGTTTCAAACTTTGACCATTAACATTGAATGTGTCCTTCTCATCTTGAATCTCAACTCTGCCATATAGAAAGACACGAGTTACAACAAAGGGTCCTGAGCATTTGGAGCTAAATTTCTCTAGGAAAAGTTGTAATTGGGAGATAATAAGTAAAACTTTTTGTCCAACTACGAATTCCCTGTTCAGGATGTGCCTGTCATGCCATCTTTTGGTTCGATCCTTGTAAATTTGAGCATTTTTATAGGCTTCATTCTTGAAATAATCCATTTCATTGATTTGTAGTAACCTCTTCTTTCCTGCAGCTTCTAAGTTGAAATTCAGGGTTTTTATGGCCCATTATGCTTTATGCTTTAATTCTACTGGTAAATGACATGCTTTTCCATAAACCAATCGATATGTAGACATTCCAATTGGTGTTTTAACTACTGTTCTATATGCCAAAGTGCATCATCTAACTTTTTCGAGCAATCCTTTTTAGAAGCATTAACGGTCTTTTCAAGAATAGTTTTCAATTCTCGATCTGCAATTTTCACTTGACCACTTATTTGAGGATGTTATGGGGTGCCCACATGATGTGTGACTCCATACTTACTCAATAAAGCTTTAAGTTGACAGTCACGAAAATGTTTCCCGCCGTCACTTATAATTGCTCTGGGAGTTCCAAATCAAGAAAAGATGTTCTTTCTTACAAACTTGACCACAACTCTTGCATCATTGGTCAGAACAGCGGCTGCTTCAACTCACTTTGATAGATAATCTACAGTATCTAAAATAAATATGTTAGAAAATGATGAAGAAAAAGAACCCATGAAATCAATCCCCCAAAGTCAAATAATTCAACAACTAAAATGTTGTTTTGGGGCATTTCACATCTTTTAGAAATATTTCCCATTCTTTGACATAGATCACATTTACTAACAAATTTGAACGCATCTTTAAAAGTGCAGGCTAATAAAATCCTAATTGTAAAACCTTAGTTGACCTCCAGTTTTCAAGGAAAGGCAATGGCACAGAATGTCTTCCATTTCTTCTTCAGGTACACACCTCCTGTTGATTTGGTTCGCACAATGCTTCTATAAGATGGTTCTCCCCAAAAATAGTGCTTTAAATCCACAAAAATCTTCTTCTTCTGTTGATATGTCAAGTCCTTGGCCAGTTCATGTGTAACCAAATAGTTAACAATGTCAGCGTGCCATGGATAATTGGGATTTTCGCTTACCATCGTAAGACTTTCATCCAGGAATTTTTTATTGATCGAGGGCCTTTCATCCTCCCGTTCAGGGAGTGATAAATGATCTGCCACGACATTTTCTGTTTCTTTTTTGTCCTATATTTCTAAATCGAAATCCTAAAGCAACAAAATCCATCTTATGAGTCTTGGTTTTGCATCCTATTTTGCAAAGAGGTATTCAAGAGCAGAGCGATTAGTACGAACAATTACTTTAGAATTTAGCAAGTAAGAACAGAATTCTTCAAATGCAAAAACCATAGCTAGTAATTCCTTCTTAGTGGTAGCATAGTTAACATGTGCGTCCGTTAAAATCTTATGAGCCTAGTAAATTACATGAAAATTTTTGTTCTTCTTTGCCCTAGCACGGCCCCTACTGCACAGTCACTAGCATCGCACATAAGTTCAAAGTGTAAGGTCCAATCGGGTGCTACGATTGTTGGTGCTGATACTAGTTTTTCCTTCAATGTTTCAAAGGCATGCATATAGTCACTATCAAAGTTAAAAGGGACATCCTTCATCAATAAATTGCGAAGAGGCTAAGTGATCTTAGAGAAGTCCTTAATAAACCTTTTATAGAAACCTACATGACCAAAGAAACGCCGAATGGTCTTAACATTAGTAGGGGCGACTATCACTCTATCACTTCAGTTTTTGCTCTATCAACCTCAATTCTCGTTTTTTGAAATCATATGTCCTAACAAAATCCCTTCCTATACCATGAAATGACATTTCTTTCAATTTAACACAAGATTAGTGTCAGTGGATCTTTCTAAGACCATAGAGAGGTTAGCTAAACAATCATCAAATTAGGCACATAAGACTAAAAATCATCCATATATACCTTTATGAACTTTTCACCATGTCACTAAAGATTGCCATCATACATAGTTGAAATGTGGTAGGAGTATTGCACAATCTAAAAGGCATTCTTTTATAGGAAACAGTACCATATGGACAAGTAAAAGTGGTCTTTTCCTAATCTTCCGGTGCTATGGCAATTCGGTTGTATCCTGAATAACCAACAAGGAAACAGTAATTCGAATGGCCAGCATATTTTTCTAACATCTGATCAATAAATGGTAAGGGAAAATGGTTTTTTCGGGTGGCATCATTATGTTTCCTATAATCAATACATACCCTCCACCCTGTGACGGTCCTAGTAGGGATGAGCTCATTGTTCCCATTTTCTACTACGATTATTCCTCCTTTCTCTGGAACTACTTGCACTGGACTTACCACGGACTATCAGATATGGGATAAATGATCCCGACATCTAATAACTTGACGACTCCTTCCCTTACCACCTCCTTCATAGCAAGGTTTAATCGACATTGTGGCTGCACGGAAGGCTTGAAGCTATCTTCGATAAGAATCTTATGCATGCATAAGGAAGGGCTGATTCCCTTGATGTCTGGAAGGGTCCATTTGATGGAAAATTTATGCTCCCTTTGAACTCTAAGCATCCTTTCCTATTCTACATTACTCAAAGAAGCATTAATAATAACAGGATAAGTGTTAGAATTACCAAGATAAGCATACTTGAGAAGAGGCGGCAATGGCTTGAGTTTGAGATTTAGAGGCTCATCTTTCCTTATTTTCAGCTCAGTTTCAATCACTTGTATGTCCTCCACTCTTGCTTCATGGTGCAAATCGAAAGGTTCACAATCCTCCAGATATTGGGCACACTCCCTTATCAATTCATTCTCAGTGTCTAAGGTCCCTGACTTTGCTAGACACGCTTCAAGTGGTAACTTAGGGAATGTGTCCCTGAACTTCTCAGCTACCAAACTGTCTATAATATCAACTTCAAAACAAGAATCCATGTCAGTGGGAAATTTCATGGCATTAAAAATGTTGAAGGTACCTGTTCATCTTACACCCTTCAAATAAGCTTCCAATGTTGCACATCGATAAGGGTCCTTCCAGTAGCAAGGAAAGGTCATCCAAGAATAAGAGGTATCTCTCGATCCTCTTCCATGTCAAGTACTGCGAAATTGGCCGGGAAGATGAATTTGTCAACCTTCACTAAGACGTCTTCAACCACACCTCTTGGATACTTGATCGATCTGTCGGCTAGTTGGAGAGATACTGTAGTGGGCTTCACTCCTCCTAAGCCAAGCTTCTTGAACACAGAGAGAGACATTAAATTAATGCTTGAACCTAAATCACATAAAGCTTTATCAAAGCTAATGGTGCCAATGATGCAAGGAATAGTAAAACTCTTGGATCTTTTAGCTAGGGAGGTGACTTCTTTTGGAGTATGGCATTGCATTCTTCAGTGAGTGCCACTGTTTTGAATTCTCCGAACTTCCTTTTGTTAGATATGATTTCCTTCATTAATTTTCCATACTTGGGCATCTTCTCTAACATATTAGCAAAAGAAACACTAATATGTAATTTTTTGAAAACTTCCAAAAATTTAGCAAATTGTTCGTCCACTTTTGTCTTTTTCAAACATTGAGGGGGCGGGACTTTCGGTTTGTAAGGTTGAGCTTCAACCCTTTTTGGTTCACCTTCGTTTGGATTTTTGTCCCTTCCCTATTTTCAGATTCTTGGTTTGTGCCGTTGGACAGCTCGATTAGGGGTTGCTCGTTTCGTGCTGTCTTGGTTACCTAAGTTGGTTTATTTAGAGTTTTCCCACTTCTTAATTCCATTGCTTGGACGTGCTTTCATGGGCTAGTAATTGTGTTACTAGGCAAGGAACCTTGAGACCTTTCAAAGAGTTGTTTTGAAATTTATCCGATTTGGGTATACAGTTTCTAATTGAAGCTTCTTGTTTTCGGATAGAAGCTTCTTGATTTCGAAGATTTGTTTGTGTTTGTTGCATTAAACTTCTAGTTTCTTGCATAACTTACTGAATGTATCTTCGAGATCAATTTTCATTTCTTTTGGTGTGTGAATGCATTTTTTTGAATTTCCTGGTTATTCCACAAAAAATTTGGGTGATTTCTCCATCTAAGATTGTAAGTGTTGGAATAGGGATTATGTTGTGATTTTTGAAAACCAGAAACAAAATTGGCTTGCTCGTGATTTAAAGAGGCCGTGGCAAAGGGATTCCCTGTCTGACATTCTATGCTCGGATGATTTCCTACACAAAACTCGCATGTTAAAGTAGTAGATTGTGTGGCATTAACACCTATGTTACCTACCTATTCCTGAATCATTGAAATTTGAGCGGACAAATTGGTTAACGCTTCTACTTCGTGAATACTTTCAGGTTTCTTTTGCACTGTTCGATTAGGTGTTCTTACATAGTTTTAACTAGCCATTACCTCTAGCAACTCGTATGCTTCGTCTAGTGTCTTGTTGTTTAGGTCTCCTCCAGCAGCCGCGTCCACTACTGTTTGTGTATTAGGTGCCAAACCATTGTAAAAAGTTTTGACTTGGATCCAAACTGGTCAACCACGGTGTGGGCACCATCTTAAAAGATCTTTATAGCATTACCACGCATCATACAATGATTTTATATCGTATTGCATAAACAGGGTAATGTCATTCCATGTTTTGGCTGGTGGAAAATATTCAGCAAAACTTTTTTGTGCCAAATCATCACATGAGGTGATGATACCTGGTGGTAATGACATTAACCATGCTTCAGCCTTGTTTCTTAGTGAGAATGGGAATAGTCTCAAGCAAATGGCATCATCACTGATCCCATGGCGCTTAAATGTATCACATATCTCTAGAAAGTTAGTGATATGTAGATTCAGGTCCTCACTAGATAGACTGTCAAACTGAAAATTCTGTTGAATCATTTGTATTATCGCAAGATTTATTTCAAAATTGTTCGCTTGTATGGGTGAGCATCTGATGCTAGAAGTGCATCCTCCAAAAGTTGGGAGAGCGTAATCTTTTAAAGCCCTTTCATTATCATTATTTTCATAAGCCATTGTTTATGTTCGTTTGGTTTTCCTAATTCACTGTAATGTTCTTTCAATTTCAGGATCCAACGGGATTACTTTGTTTTCGCTTTGATTTTGCATACAAAGTACGAAACACAAACTTTAAAAGTCATAAGGAAGATAGCAATAATGAAAGAGAAACAGAAAACTACAATATAATAAAAAGCTTAACTAAACAAAATTTTAAAAGTGTTAAAAATTTAAAAGAAAGATAAAACAAATAAGAAAACTTAAAATACAACTATCTAATACAAAAACCTAAAAAAAAAAAATTTTTAACAAAAACCAAAGAAAGATAACACTAATGTTTGGAAAAACTTAAAAATAAGAATTTAACTTTCAAAAATTTATCAAAGTCAACTTAAAATTAAAAGAAAATGAAAATAAAGAAAAAAAACACAAGAAGAACAACAAAATAACACAAATTTAACAAAACTTAACAAAAACACAATTTTAGGGGGGGTGTTGTATTCGAAAATAAAAATGATTTTACAAGTAAAATCAAGTGAATGAAATAAATAAAACAAAAGAAATTTCTTCTTCAAACTTAAACAAAATTTACAAGTTTAACAAACAACTTCAAATTAGTACCAAAACTAGTTGGTACCGATATCACTCAGATTAGAACAATCCTCGGCAACGGCGCTAAAAACTTGATGTGCTTGGTGTTTGCTTAGCAAGTGCACTAAGTCGTATCAAGTAATACAGACTAAGAAGAGTATCGTTCCCACAAGGAATGATTATTGAGTGAATACCGAAATTAGTAGCTTTAGCACTATTTGAAAGACCGAAAATTGAAATTTTGAATACGTAACAAATAAAATGAAAATGAACTAAATGTCATTGATTTTATGTAAAGGTTTCTGATTTTAGATTAATGATCACATTTACTAATAAAAGAAATACATAAAAAAACTAAATGTGATCGATCACATTTACTAACAAACTTTAAAGTGGACGTCGGAACCAAAGCCATTGATCTTCAAAGCTCTTTTACTTTTTAAATTCATGTAAGAGATTGATGAGTTAATTTGTAAAAGAGCATGCTAAATGTTGCTCGAGAGAGAATATTTAGTAAATTAGGGTTTTTGACCAACGTCTAATAACAACTTCAATATTGAGAAAAGAAAGGCGTATTGATGCAACTAGGTGAATTCGGATGCATTAGACTATCTTATTAAATCTTTAACTTCATCCGAAATCAGAAACCTCTTCATAAAAATCAGTGACATTTAGTTCTTTTTCATTTTGTTTTGTTTCATATCAAAAACTTTAATTTTCGGCCTTTCATATAGTGCTCAAGCTGCTAATTTCGGTACTCACTCAATAATCAATCCTTGTGGGAATGATACTCTACTAACTTTGTATTACTTGATACGACTTAGTATACTTGCTAAGCAAACACCAAGCATATTGTTATGAATAGGGCGCATATGAAATGGAGTATAAATGTAATAAGGTGTTGAATATAGCGGATTGAGTTGTATTAGCGAGTTGATGTTGTAATTAGAATAAGTCTTGATGTAATTAGTAGCTTAAGCTTGGGTTAAGTCGTTTAATAAGTGAAGTCTAGAGCTTGTTAGCTGCGATGGTCAAGCTAGTGGTCAATGCCGGTCAATAGTGGCTGCAAGTTAGTTAGTTGTTGGTTGAGTCGGTTAGTCCATGTGTCTAGGATCATTGTATCTCTAGATATTTTTAGACTTAGCCATCCTAAAGGATTAGTGCTATAAGTATGTAGAGCCTCTCATGAAGAGCTTATAATTTTGATGAATGACAAATTGATATCTTTTGATATCTCTCTTTACTTCTCATCTCCCTTTCATTTCTTATCTCATCTTAACTCTGAACTCTCTCCTCATCTCATACTCTCACTATCTCAACCTAGGTTAAGATCCAAGAGTAATCTTGAATCTTAACAATTAGTATCAAAGCTAGGTTTGCTTCCGAATCTAGCTCTAAATCAGTAAAAATTACAAAATCTGATTGATTGTGTGCAATTAATCGACAAAAATAGTTTTGATACTGATTTAGTTTAGTTTTATGTGATCAAGAATTCAATTCTGAATTTTGAAATTGAAGAGTTTATTGAACTGCAAGTGCCTGGGAGTTGCTTTCGGTTGGGATAAATTTGATTGAGTTACATTAAAGAAAGTTTAATTGATCAGTATTTGTTGATTACATTCAACATAAAAGCTGATTCAGATTGAATTCAGTAGAATTGATCAACCATTAGCTGCTGAAGTTGAGTGCTGAAGCATAGCATTAGTTGCTGAAGTTGAGTGCTGAGCATAATTGTTCTTGATCAAACACTCATCTGATCAGTGGGAGAAGAAGTTAAAGTGAGCTATTGGATCAACTTTACATTTGATCATAATCAAAAGATCAGAAACAAGCTGAATTGAGGTTAATTCGGATTCTACAATTCAGTAATTGAGGTTGAGGTAGCGGTTCTCTGAGCTTCAAGTTACAATTCGATCAGAGTCTGCATTGTTGCTGATTTGTGATATAATTCGTGTTAATAAGCACAGAAGTGGTGAGAATTCAGTTGATTCTTAAGAATTATATGTTATTGAGTTGAGATTTGCTTAGACACGAATCTGACAATTGAACTAGGAACCGAAAGTGTGAAATCTGATTTCGTTCTTGAAGATTGCTTTGAGTATTGTGTTGAGGGCTTGATTGCGGTCTAGAGCGAGCCTAATTCAGAATTGTAAGTCTGTTACTCAAGAAGCATCTCAGTTAGGGTTTGGTTCGAGGTCTCTGTGTGCGAAAATCTGCATATTAGGGTTTGTACTCATTGACGGTAGAGGAGCCGTTAGCAGGGAATTGTTTTGTGTGAATGAAGGGGTAGAACTTCATTAAGCAATCTGTTGTTGAAGAGTTGCGAAACAAGTCTCACTCTTCTGCGATTTTTGAACTTGTATTTCTGCGAACTGAGCTGTTTCAGATCAAAGCATTGTTGTTCATTGCAAATATGATGGTATGGTTGATGATAGCTCTTGTCAATCTATAATGAGTGATCCTTGGGAGAAAATAAAGCAAGAATTGAGACAAGAACATGAGGAGCTTTGGCAGAAAATGAAACAGGTATGGGATTAAGGGCTGCAGCGAATTTTGGATTGGCAGTATTCAGCTCATCAGTTTACAAACATCAATCAGGATGGTGCTGGTGTTCTTGATGCAAATGAGTTCCCTGACCTAAGGGATAGCGTTCTACAACAAGAGTTCAATGCTGAGCAAAATGAGAAGGTTGGACTGGAATCTGTTGCAGTTGAAGATGAGTCAGACCACGGTAATGCTGAACTGATGAACACAAGTTAGAGGAACCCAAGGTTGAACAAGTTGATCATTATGAAGACTCTTTGCTAGAGTTAGAGTATTTTGAAGATGATGAGCAAGATTTGCTTCCGGAATGGGAATACGATTCATGTGTCAAGAGAATGATAAAGAAAGCAAAGAGTAAAGTGAAGAGGAACCATCTAAACGAAGCATTGAAAGATTTTTGGGGTAAAAAGAAGTTGGCAAAGCATAAATTAAGGCATGAGCTTGTGTTTCAGCCTAAGATGCTTGAGAAATTGCAAGAACTAACTAAAGCTCCTGGTTTTACCAATGTATATGCTAGTATACAAGGGTTGGATATAACAGAACATCTGAATTCAACTGGGAAGGTTGATGTTACTGCTGAAGTAACAATGACACCACCACAAAATTTGTTAAGCTCTTCTCCAAGGCATCTTGATACTCGAAATCAGCATTTGATTTGTGGTGGCAGTAATATAATTGATACATTGCAAGGTTCTTGGAGTGGAGAAAAGTTGTATTCAAATACACATTCTTATGGCGAGTGGCCTCCTGATCCGGGAGAAGATTCTCAAGACTATATGAAGCTAAAAAGAGTCGATTTTCTGCTAAAAAGAAGTAATCAAGCTGCGAGAGTCCGTTTCAAGGTTCAACAAAGGTGAAGCATTGTGTCTGTACAAGCAATTGAGTTGTTGGAGGTGTATAAATTCAGTAAAGTGCTGAAACAGATTTCTGTTCAGACCAAAATCAGTACAATAGATGCTTTAACTGATGTAATTAATGTTGGAAGTCCTTTTGATCCGGGAAAGGATGAATTACAAGTGATTGGAGAAGCTAGGCATCCGGTGCTGCTGTGTGATGATAAAAAATTCAGTGCCAGTGCAAGCATTGGTGGAAAAATGGTAGTGGCTGTGGGTCATTACGAAGTTAACATCAAAGCAAGCTTTGAGGAAAGGGATTATACATGTTTCAAGCTGCATAATTTTTGTGACATTGAAGTTTCAATTGTTCTAGAATTGGTGTTGCTTCGGTTCATACAAAAGCATTTCCTTGAAAGGATGGTAATTGTTATTAGTTGGCTGATGAATTGTGGATGGTTTGAGGAGGTGTTGGGCCTCTGGTATGACCTCACAGCTGGTGCACAAAGCCAAGAAAAGACAAAGATTATAGCACTTGAAAATTGGAACAAACAGCGATTGAAGTTTGCTGATCAGATACAGAATCTGAATGTGTTTGGGGTGATCTGTTGTGGTTGTTCCGAATGGAAAAATCATATGCACAAGCTTCAATATTTTCTTGATGTTAGGAGGGAGAAGATCAGTGCAACATTGAGGATAACTCCAGCTAAAATTAGAGTCAACATCAGGGAGGAAGT
Source organism: Simmondsia chinensis (assembly GCA_018398585.1). Taxonomy (NCBI): domain Eukaryota; kingdom Viridiplantae; phylum Streptophyta; class Magnoliopsida; order Caryophyllales; family Simmondsiaceae; genus Simmondsia; species Simmondsia chinensis. The sequence continues at coordinate 28,795,478 of JAGTTD010000005.1, forward strand.
TTGGAACAGATCAACTCTAAGTTTGAAGGAGTTTACTGCTGTTCGAGAGTTCTTTTGGTGTCTCCACTTGTTTTATTTGTTACTCGTGTTTGAGATGGTTGACAAGAAAGCAAAGCTTGATCATTTGAGGCAAGTTTGGTTGCTGGATGAGCTTGGGATCCAGGAAAGTCTTGAGAACAGGCTGGAAATTGTGAGCTGCAGCATTAGCAATGCCAACTGGAATGTTTTGGGAGTTCAAGGTATAACATTGTTTCTTTGGCATTCAACAATGGCTTATGACATCTTAGTTTGGGTGGTCTATGCAAGAATTTGGGATAGAAAGGCTGAGACTTCCAGATCTTATAAGTTCACACTTAAGATTCAAGCAATAGAAGTAATAGAGGCTGCTGAAAATTCTTGGAGAATTCCACTTCCTTCACTATCAGAAATAAATGTGTTGCTCAAATGGAGTGTGATTGGTGTTATTATGATTTTGGGAAGATGTAATAACTTGTTCGCATCAAGAAGCTTCCATATGGATAGAAATCGAGCTGAAATCTATCATATCCACAACTATATGGTGTGTCGGTTAAACACTGCCGCAATTTTGAGCTCTGCAGCAAAACATGTGAAAGTGGGAAGCAATCAAGAGTATGTTGAGCTTGGTCTGAGATGGTTTAGTAAGTCGATGTTTAAACAATACAAATATTGGATAAGATCCAAGATGAAATGGTTGTAGCTGCATTCTTATGGGATTTCAATGTGTTTCGTTACCAAGATCAGGATATGGGGCTATTTTAGCTGCACTTAGGAATGTCTAAAAGCAGATTTTGATACTTGGTTCACTTGGTTCGAATTTGGAAGACCACTAGATGAGAGATCTTCATCTGATGCAAGCTCAGATAGCAGGATTTGGTGCTGGAATACTTCAGGATCAACATTCTATAATGTTATGCTGCTGGTGCAATACTTTAGTAAGCTGTAAGCTCTTTTTAGTTGCAGATTCAGCAAGGAATCCACTTATTTTTGCTGCAATTCAGAGTCAGTGGTGTTCAAAGACTTCTTATGTGGTCTATGGGGTTTACTGACATTCAAATTCTGTTGTGCAGCATACTACAAGCAGAAATTCAGAAGTATTGATGCGTTTTATGGTCCCCTATAGCAAGGTAGTGTTTTGGGTTGTATTAACTGCATCATGAGGTATCATGAATGGTTGTTAATGTTGGGATGGTTTGGTTTGATCGGTGCAAACCTCCTGAAGAGTACTACACATTGAAATGCAAACATTGTGTCGAAACAAGAGTCACACTCATGTACCTGCTGCATTTCAGAGTCAGTTCATCATTGATGCTGAATTTCGTAGCAGCAGCTTTACAACCAATTTGCTTCATGTTCAGCTCATGTCTCCTATTTTGGCACTTGGTCTTCAAGTTTCAACTCTTTTCTTGATTCTTGGGGACAAGAATCTTTTAAAGGAGGGAGTAATGTTATGATTCTCATAATAGGGGGCATATGAAATGGAGTATAAATGTAATAAGGTGTTGAATATAGCTGATTGAGTTGTATTAACGAGTTGATGGTGTAATTAGAATAAGTCTTGATGTAATTAGTAGCTTAAGCTTGGGTTAAGTCTTGTAATAAGTGAAGTCTAGAGCTTGTTAGCTGCGGTGGTCATGCCAGTGGTCAATGCCGGTCAATAGTGGCGGCAAGTTAGTTAGTTGTTGGTTGAGTCGGTTAGTCCATGTGTCTAGGATCATTGCATCTCTAGATATTTTTAGGCTTAGCCATACTAAAGAATTAGTGTTATAAGTATGTAGAGCCTCTCATGAAGAGCTCATAATTTTGATGAATGACAAATTGATATCTTCTGATATCTCTCTCTACTTCTCATCTCCCTTTCACTTCTTATCTCATCTTAACTCTGAATTCTCTCCTCATCTCATACTCTCACTATCTCAACTTAGGTTAAGATCCAAGAGTAATCTTGAATCTTAAAACACATCAAGTTTTTGGTGCCTTTGCCAGGGATTATTCTTATCTGAGTGATATCGATACCAACTAGTTTATTAAAACTTGCAAATTTTGTTTTAAGTTTGAAGAAGAAATTTCTTTCTTTCATTTATTTCATTCACTTGATTTTATTTGTAAAGTTATTTTATTTTTGAATGCCATCCCCCCCCCCCCCCCCCCAATAAAAAAAATTTGTGTTTTAGTTAAGTTTTGTTAAGTTTGAGTTATCTTGTTGTTTTTCTTGTGGTTTTTTTTCATTATTTTCATTTTTCTTTTACTTATAAGTAACTTTGATAAATTTTTGAAGTTAAATTCTTATTTTTAAGTTTTTCCAAACATTACTGTTATCTTTCTTTGGTTTTTGTTAAAATTTTATTTTTGTTAGGTTTTTGTATTAGATTATTGTATTTTAAGTTTTCTTATTTGTTTTATCTTTCTTTTAACTTTTTAAGACTTTAAAATTTTGTTTACTTAAGCTTTTTATTATATTGTAGTTTTATGTTTCTCTTTAATTATTGCTATCTTTCTTTTGACTTTTACAGTTTGTGTTTCGTACTTTGTATGCAAAATCAAAACGAAAACAAAGTAATCCCTCTGGATCCTGAAATTGAAAGAACACTATGACGAATCAGGAAAACCAAATGAACATAAACAATGGCTTACGAAGATAATGATAATGAAAGAGCTTTAAAAGATTACACTCTCCCAACTTTTGGAGGATGCACTTCTAGCATCCGACGCTCACCCATACAACCGAACAATTTTCAAATAAATCTTGCAATAATACAAATGATTTAGCAAACTGTTCAATTTGGCGTTCTACCTAGTGAGGACCCGAACTTGCATATCACTAACTTCTTAGAGATATGCAACACATTCAAGCATAATGGTGTCAGTGATGACGCCGTTCGCTTGAGAATGTTCCCGTTCTCACGAAGAGACAAGGCCAAGGCATGGTTAATGTCATTGCCACCAGGTGCCATCACCACGTGGGATGATTTGGCACAAAAATTTCTTCCTAAATATTTTTCACCAACCAAATCAGCCAAAATGAGAAATGACATTACTTCTTTTACGCAATACGACATAGAATCATTGTATGACGCGTGGGAACGCTATTAATACCTTTTAAGAAGGTGTCCACACCATGGTTTACAAGTTTGGATGCAAGTCCAGACTTTTTACAATGATTTGGCAGCTAATACCCAAATAATGGTGGACACGACTGCTAGAGGAGCCTTAAAAAACAAAACACCAGACAAAGCATACGAGTTGCCAGAAGTAATGGCTAGTTACAACTATGCGAGAACAGCTGATCGAACAACGCAAAGGAATCATGCAGCTATTTATGAAGTAGACACGTTAACCACATTGTTCGCTCAAATTTCAATGATTCAAAAATAGTTAGGTAATATAGGTGTTAATGCCATACAATCTCCTATGCTAACATGTGAGTTTTGCGCACGAAATCATGTGAGCATAGATTGTCAGATAGGGAAACCCTTTGCCACTACCTCTTCAACTCACGAGCAACCCAATTTTGCTTCAAATTTTCAAAAATCACATCACAATCCCTACTCCAACACTTACAATCCTGAGTGGAGAAACCACCCAAAATTTTCATGGAGTAATCCAAGGATTTAAAAATAGCCCATTCACCCACCACCACAAAAGAAAAGTGATCTCAAAGAATTGTTCAGTAAGTTTATGCAAGAAACCACAAGTTTCGTGCAAGAAACACAAACAAATCTTTAAAATCAAGAAGTTTCTATCCGAATTCAAAAAGCTTCAATTAGAAACCATGAGACCCAAGTAAAACAAATTTCAAAACAACTCTCTGAAAGGTCTCAAGGTTCCATGCCTAGTAGCACAATCACTAACTCACGAAAGCACGTCCAAGTAATTGTATTAGGAAGTGGGAAAACTATGAATGACCCAACTCAGGTAACCGAGACCGCACAAAATAAACAAACCCAAATCGACTTGCCCACAGACACGAACCAAAAATAGAAAATGGGGAAGGGACAAAAATCCAAAGCAAAGATGAACCAAAAAGGGCTGAACCTTAACCCTACAAATCGAAGGTCCCATTCCCTCAATGTTTCAAAAAGACAAAAGTGAACAAACAATTCGCTAAATTTTTGGAAGTTTTCAAAAAATTGCACATTAATGTCCCTTTTGTTGTATGTTAGAGCAGATGCCCACGTATGAAAAATTTATCAAGGAAATCTTATCTACAAAAGGAATATGGGAGATTTTGAAATGGTGGCACTAACTGAAGAATGCAGTGCCATATTCCAAAAGAAGTGACCTCCCAAGCTAAAAGATCTAGGGAGTTCCACTATACTTTGAACCATTAGCACAATTAGCTTTGAGAAAGTTTTATGTGATTTAGGTGGAAGCATTAATTTAATGTCTCTCTTTGTATTCAGGAAGCTTAGCTGAGGAGAGGTGAAGCCCACTATAGTATCTCTCTGACTAGAAGACAAATGGATCAAGTATCCAAGAGGTGTGGGTGAAGACATATTAGTGAAGGTTGACAAATTCATCTTCCTGGCCAATTTTATAGTACTTGACATGGAAGAGGATCGAGTGATACCTCTTATTCTTGGATGACCCTTCCATGTGTCATGATCGGATTTGGTTCTAAGGCTTTTCCCGGGTGTTTTGGTTCAAATGTTAGTTTTTAGCGGTTTTGGTGCCAAATTCTGTTATGTTGTGATTCGTTGCTGTTAGTCGGTTAATATCTAGATTTTTTGTCTAGATATTTGTTTCCTTGTTCTCTACTATAAATAAGCATCGTATTGTAAGATGTTGGCATTCAATGAAAAAAAATACATTCCTTTCTTTGTTCATTTCCAATTTCGTTCAATTTTTTCCTTGTTCTATCTAGGTTAAGCTCAAGAACTATCTTGGGCCTAACAAGTGGTATCAGAGCTTGACATTTGCACTTAATTGGATTGTATATCCGATTGCATTGTGATTGTTCAGTCGAGGTACTGCGGCATTGTCCATTGCAAACTGGCTAGGAAGAAGAGATCAGCTATGGCACCAACAACAAGAGCCAATGTTGCTGCTGCTGCAGGTGGTATCAATGATAATAATGCCACCGGTGGAACCTCGACTTATGTTGAAGCTGTTGCTGGTGATAATGCTTACCAACAAGTCGATCGTGTGGAGCAAATGATGCAGATGCAGAGCATGATGCAGATGATGCAGCAAGACATGAATCGAAGGTTTGAAACACAATCGATGCAATTTACTCAACAATTCTCTGGTCTCCAGTAGAGGTTAGATCGCCAGCAATCTTCTATCGGTGATGGAGGGTTCTTTCCATCCAATCAGCAAGCTCGGCCCCCGGATCCTGCCATAGCTCCATCTGGCAGTACTGACAGTGCATCCACTACAAGATTCAATGGATACAGGAAACCGAGGGTCAATTTGGACGTATTTAATGGAACCTTTCCTCAATCTTGGACAAGGAAATGTGAGAAATACTTTCGTTTTTACAACATTAATGAGAATGAAAAGGTAGAAATGGCATCTGTGTACTTGCGGGGTGAAATGGAGACTTGGTGTTATGGATTATTGCATACTAGACCATCCCTTACCTGGACAAAATTTGCTACTGAGTTGTGTGATAGATATGGTGATGAGGATGTGGGTGAAGTGGTGGATAATTTGAATAAACTTGTCCAAACCACCACCGTGAAAGAATATATGACAAGGTTTGAAGGCCTAGGGGCTAGAATGCTGTCGATCTATGCTAAAGTCCCTGAATCCTTTTATGTTTCCAGTTTTGTGAGTGGTCTTAAGCCATGTATCAAATGTTTGGTGAAGGCCTTTGATCCTAGTAGCTTGTCTCAAGCTTATTCTAAGGCCAAGAAAGTTGAAGGCTCATTTCTGTCGTCAGAATTCTCCAAGACTAAGAGCAATGTTCAAGGATCGTCAGCTCCTAAGCTCACACCAAACAGCAGCAAGGTTGCAGTTGGTGATGATAGAAGACCACAAAAGCTTTGTTTTAAATGCAACCGAAGATATTTCTTTGGACACAAATGTGATCCCAAGTTTCTCATGTCAGTGTCGGGAAAGAAAGCAAGGGAGGCTGAATCAGAGGAGAAAAAAGATGTTTCAGCAACTGAGATTGAAGCATCAGTAGACTTTGAGGAAGAGGACGATGTGGAAATTTCTGTTAAGGCCTTGACAGGAAGTGGTTCCCATAACACAATATGCATCAAAGGCACTGCAGGACAACGAGAGCTGCTGATTTTAATTGATAGTGGATCAACTTACAGCTGTGTGGATCCTAAGATGGTTCGGGCAGTAGACTAGGAGCTCATTCACACCAGTCCCTTGACTGTCACCGTTGCTGATGGCAACACCATCCTGACCCACACCAAGTGTAAGAACTTCTTGTGGAAGATGCAAGGACACAAGTTTTCATATGATTTCAGAGTTCTAAGGCTGGGTGGCTGCGATATAGTATTGGGAGTAGATTGGATGAAGAGTTACAGCCCAATACTCTTTGATTTTTCCCAATTAAGTGTGTCCTTTGAAAAAGAAGGAAGAAAGATCCAACTGCAGGGCATTGTAGAGCAGGCACACCTTCGATTGATGACAGGCAAGAGTTTGAAGAAGGTACTTTAGAAGGGAGATTTCAGTTGTGTTGGTCACTTATACTCGATTATAGCAGAAGTAGTGTCTGATGCAACTGAAACCAATGATGAATTAGAAGCTTTACTCAAGAGATATGAAGTGTTGCTTGAGAAGCCGGATTCCTTACCACCTCACAGAGAATTGGATCACGCAATTCCTTTGAAAGAAGAAGCAGGTTCGATTAATCTGAGGCCTTACAGATACCCTCATTCTCAGAAGAATGAGATGGAGCGACAGATTGAAGATCTTTTGAAGACTAAGTTCATAAGACATAGTCATAGTCCCTTTGCTTCACCGGTGATCTTGGTGAAGAAAAAGGATGGAACCTCGAGAATGTGTATTGACTATCGACAGCTGAACTCTATTACCATTAAGGATAAGTTTTCGATAGCCATTATTAATGATCTACATGATGAATTGCACGGTGCTTGGTATTTCTTAAACTTGATTTAAGGCAAGGTTATTATCAAATTAGAGTTCAAGAGCAAGACATCCATAAGACTGCTTTTAGAACTCATCAAGGGCATTACGAGTTTGTGGTAATGCCTTTTGGCTTGTCCAATGCCCCTTCGACATTTCAAGCATTGATGAACCTTGTGTTCAAACCGTACCTCAGAAAGTTTGTGCTAGTGTTTTTTGATGACATTCTTGTTTACAGCACCTCCTTATAGCAGCATTACACTCATATGGAACAAGTATTCCAAACAATGCAGCAGCATAAATTGTATGCTAAACTCTCCATGTGTATCTTTGCCAAGCAACAAGTAGAGTATCTTGGGCACATTTATTTCCGGAGAAGGGGTAGCAACAGACCCTAGCAAGGTGCAAGCCATGAAGGATTGGCCACTACCCAACACATTAAAGCAACTAAGAGAATTCTTAGGCTTGATAGGGTACTACCGCAGATTCATTGCTGGTTATGGAATCATTGCTAGGCCATTGACAGATATGCTCAAGAAAGATGGTTTCCACTGGAGTGAACAAGCAACTGAAGCCTTTGAAAGGCTTAAGTAGGCTATGGCCATGTCCCCTGTCCTTGTGATGCCAGATTTCAGGCTACCTTTTGTATTGGAAACTGATGCCTGCAACACTGGCATTGGAGCTGTTCTTTCCCAAGAAGGAAGGCTCGTGGCTTTTCTTAGCTAAGCTTTGGGTCCAAAGAATCAAGGGTTTTCGATTTATGAAAAAGAATACATGGCTATTCTTCTTGCTGTGCAAAAGTGGCAGCATTTCCTTGAAGGGCACCTATTTGTGATCAAAATAGATCACCAAAGTCTCAAGTACCTTCTTGAGCAACGAATCACAACAAGAGTTCAGAGGAAATGCTTAATGAAAATGCTAGGCCTGGAGTATAAGATTCAGTACCAAAAGGGTGTTGACAATGCAGCAGCTGATGCTTTATCAAGGCAATTCGAGGAATCTGCAGCTGAGGGTCATTGTGCTGCAATTACTCAAGTGGTGCCTTCCTGGATGATCGAAGTGATCAATTCATATGAACATGATGCCTTTGCTCAATCCCAAATTATTCCTAACTGTCTCCAATCTAGTTCTCCTACAGATCAAGCTGGTTCTCTTACAGATCAAGCTGGAGTGACTGTCAATCAGGGAATTATTAGAATTGGTGGGAAGATATACATTGGGGAAGGTCATGGGCTGAGGAAGCAAGTCATTAGAGCTTCACACGACTCACCTTGGGGTGGACATTCAGGGGTAGAAGGTACTTACAGGAGACTAAAGCTGCATTTTTAGTGGGCCGGTATGAAAAGAGAAGTACAAGACTTTGTGCAACAATGTGAAGTCTGTCAGCAAACCAAGATAGAGCATACCCCTTACAAGGGATTATTACAGTTGCTTCCCATTCCGGAGGGTGCTTGGAGTCATATTAGTATGGATATTATCGAGGGGCTACCTAAATCAGAAGGGAAGGAGATCATTTGGGTGATTGTGGATCGTTTTACCAAATTTGGTCACTTTATAACCCCATTACCTCACAGAAGTTAGCAAGGATATTCTTGGATCAGGTGTACAAGCTCCATGGGCTACCCCAGTCCATCGTTTCTGACCGTGACAGGTTGTTCACCCGTTCATTTTGGCGTGAGCTGTTCTTGCTGTTGGGAACAACATAGCTATGAGCTCCTCATATCATCCTCAGTCTGACGGCCAAACTGAGAGATTTAATTAGTGCATTGAGTAATATCTCTATGGTATGACATTCACACATCCCAAGCATTGGAAAAGATATTTGTCACTCGCTGAGTATTGGTATAACACTAACTTCCATTCTTCTTTGGGAGCCACACCTTTCACAGCTTTGTATGGCTACGATCCACCTTCGCCATTGATTCAACAAGGGGCAGTATCTCAGCTTGAAGATGTTAATGTAATGCTGCAACAAAGGGTTTAGTTGGCAAGACAGCTTAAGGATAATCTTCACTTGGCACAGGCTCGAATGAAGTTGTTGCAGACAAAAAGAGGGTTGACAGAAACTTCAATGTGGGAGATCTTGTTTACCTCAAATTACAGACTTATAGGCAAAGCTCAGTGGCTATCCGCAAAAATATCAATTTATCTGCACGTTTTTATGGGCCTTACAAAGTTGTTGAGAGAATTGGTAAGGTAGCTTATCAGTTGGAACTACCAGAGGATAGCTTAGTGCATCCGGTCTTTCATGTTTCCTTACTTAAGAAGCATGTTCCTGATCCAGAGAAGGGAGCAGTAGCTGTCTTACAAGCTTCCAAGGGAGAGTTAATTCTCGAGCCTATAGCTTTTTTGGCCAGCAGAACTGTGCAAAAGTTGGGCAAGCAAATTCTGGTGCAATGGGCAAATCTGGGTGCTGGCAGTACCTCATGGGAGAGCAAGAAGTTTATCAAGTCATAATTCCCTTCTTTTCATTCTTGAGGCAAGAATTTGCTCAAATGAGAACTTAAGAGCAAGGATGATGTCTGTTAACCCTGGTGCGAGTGAAGGCTACTATGTTTCGAGTTTTATTAGCGGCCTTAAGCCAAAAATTAAGAACCTTGTCAAAGCCTTGTGTCCTGGAACATTTTCTAAAGCCTAGGAAAAAGCCAAATTGTTTGAATCCACTATTTTGGCAGCCTCTGATGGCCAAAGAAGCAGAAGTAGCCAAGCTCCTTATCAACAGCAGAATGCACCGGCAAAGTCTAACACTATGAGTTTAGAGGAAAAGAAAGCCCAAAGGTTATGCTTTAGATGTAATCAGCGATACTTCTTTGGACATAAGTGTAATCCAAAGCTTCTTATGTTAGAAAATAGAGCAGAGGCAGAGGAGGATACTGAAGAGTTGGAGATGGAAGCTGGACTTAATGAATAAGAAGAGGAATTGCAGGAAGAGCTTGTGGATGATGAAATGCAGATCTCTGTTAAGGCTTTAACTTGGAATGGATCTCATAACACTATAAGTATCAAGGAAGAGGCAGGACGCAGGCCTATTCTGATTTTGATAGACAGTGGGAGTACTCACAACTTTGTTGGTCCCAAAGTTGTGAGGAGAGTGGGGCGTGAAGTGATTAAGACAAGTCCTTTAGTTTTTGACTGTGGCAAATGGGAATTCGGTACTTACTCAAACCAAACGCTTAGGATTTAGTTGGCAAATGCAAAATCACCCATTTGTGTATAACTTCAGGATTCTGCAATTGGGAGATTGTGACATGGTTCTCGGGGTTGACTGGATGAAGATATTCAGCCCACTGATATTTGATTTCTCTCAGTTATCGATCTCTTTTGAGATGCAAGGGAGTACTGTTAGGCTACAAGGAATTATAGAGCAAGCTCAGTTGCAAATGATGAAAGGAAAAAGGCTGGAGGAAATGATGAAGAAGGGAACCTATCAGTGGATAGGGCAATTGTTCTCTATAAGACATTCAGAGGCTCAGGTGCATTCTTATCCTGTAATTAGCAAATTGATTGATGAGTACAAGGAATTGTTTGAGCAACTAGTATCCTTACCTCACAAGAGGACTCTTAATCATGCAATACCCTTGAAGTCCAATTTAGATCCCGTGAATTTGAGTCCATATAAATATCCTCATTCACAAAAGACGGAGATAGAAAGGCAAGTTGAGGAGCCGCTAAAGACCAGATTTATTTGACATAGTCATAGCCCTTTTGCCTCGCTAGTTATATTAGTCAATAAGAAGGATGGAACTGCTAGAATGTGCATTGACTACAGACAGCTTAATTCGCTTACAATCAAAGACAAGTTTCCCATTCCAATTATTGATGACCTTCTGGATGAACTTCACAGTTCACATTACTTCTCTAAGTTGGTATTGTGACAAGGATATTATCAAATCAGAGTCTTGGAGCATGACATTTACAAGACTGCCTTTAGAACTCATCATAGACACTACGAATTTGTGGTGATGCCATTTGGATTTACAAATGCTCCAGCTACATTCCAGGCTTTGACGAATGATGTGCTCAATGAATTCTTGAGGAAATTTGTACTGGCATTCTTCAATGATATTATGATTTACAGTCCAACATTTGAGGACCATATGGCTCATCTAAGATAGGCGTTCAGTATCATGCGTAGTCACAAACTTTATGCTAAGCTTTCCAAGTGCTCTTTTGCTAAGCCTCAAGTGGAGTATCTAAGCCATATCATCTCCTATGAAGGGGTATCCATAGATCTTTTAACAATTCATGCCATGAAGGACAGGCCAACACCTACTACTTTGAAGTAGTTGAGGGGATTCTTATGCTTGACTGGATATTACAGGAAATTTGTAACTGGCTATGGTGCAATTACTAAACCATTAACTGACCTTTTGAAGAAGAATGCTTTTCTGTGGTTAGATGTGGCTTAAGATTCCTTTGAAGCTTTGAAGGCAATGATGTGCTCAACACTAGTGTTGGCTATGCCAGACTTCAGTCAGAATTTTATTTTGGAGACTAATGCTTATGGTCAAGGAATTGGAGCTGTCTTAACTCAGAAAGGAGGGCTGGTGGCCTATCTCAGTGAAGCCCTCAGTCCAAAGCATTTGGAGTTATCCATATACGGGAAAGAGTATCTAGCTATCCTCTTGGTAGTTAAGAAATGAAGGCATTATCTAAACGGAAGCATTTTATCATTAAAATGGATCACCAAAGTCTCAAATACTTGTTGGAGCAGAAAATTACAACAAGAGTTCAATGCAAAGCCTTGATGAAGATTCCTAGACTGGACTATTCTATAGAATATTTGAAGGGAAAGGAAAATCTTGCTGTAGATGCACTATCTCACAGGCTAGAAGAGACTGAACCTGTGATTTGTGGTGCTGTGCCAGTTGTATTACTAGCTTGGATGGAAGATGTATGTAAATCATATGAAGAAGACTGCTTTACTCAAGAATGTATGGCAGCCTTTAGCATCAATAAGGCCTCTCCTCCCGCAGATGCTGATATTACAGTAGTAAAGGGTATCATTAGACTAAAGGGGAAGTTGTATATAGGATCAACAATAGATTTGAGGAGACAGATCATTAAGGCTTCTCATGACTCTACTTGGGGAGGACATTCTAGCATTGAAAGGGCTTATCAAAGACTCAAGGGTTACTTCAGCTGGGTTGGTATGAAAAGAGATGTAGTGCAATTTGTTCAATCATGTGAAGTATGTCAACAGACAAAATCAGATGGCAAGAGTATTAAGGGTTGCTCCAGCCCCTTCCAATTCCTGATTGTGCATGGCACCATATAAGCATGGACTTTATTGAAGGCTTGCCTAAGTTTAAGGGGAAGCAAGTCATCTAGGTGGTTGTGGATTGATTCACCAAATTCAGCCTCTTTGTTGCTTTGACCCATCCAATCTATTATGTTTGTGGTTAATTCACAAACATAAGCTAGGATAAAGAGAATATGAGATGAGAAAGAATATAGAGTTTAGATGAGAGAAAGAAGGGAAACGGATGAGAAAGTAGAGGGGATATCAAAGATATCAATTTATTCATCAAAGTTATGAGATTACAAGCCTAAGCCTTACTATTTATACTACTTACATGATATGATCTATTACAATGTATCTAACTCATGCTATAGCCACCAACCACTCACTAAGCCGCCACTATTGACCAGCATTGACAACCTAAACTCTAGACTTCACTTATTACATGACTTCACCACAGCTTAAGCTGCTAATTATAATATCAACTAGCTATTACAACTCAATAGGCTCGATTCCATGCCTTATTACATTTATGCTTTATTTCATATGTCCCCCTAGTATGAGAGTCATAACAATACTCCCCCTTTAAAAGATTCTTGTCCCCAAGAATCAAGAAGAAGGTTGAAGCTTGAAGAACAAATGCCACAATAGGAATAACGAGCTAAACAAGAAGCAAACTTGGATGAAGAGCTGCAGCCAAAAATGCAGCAACATCTGAAGTAGCCTAAACACACCAGCAGCAGCCACTTAACTAATCAGTTAACCCATAACAGCCTTAACAACAATCTAACAGCAGCATGACAGCAACAGAACATCAGTAACAGCAAGAGCACATCTGAATCTGAATTTTAAGCTGGAAACTTGCTATTACTTATTGTTGTCGAGGGGAGAGCTGTAATTGATGAACTTATGCTGAAGTTTATTCAGCTCAACAACCAATCGATGAGCTAACTCTGAAATGTTGCAGGTACATGGGAAGGACAACTTGTTTCGCACAATGCTGCATTTGAGTGTACCATAATCCGCAAGAGGTCTGCATAATGCTGCTCTTGAGTGTACCATAATCCGCAAGAGGTCTGCACTAATCAACCCCACATCAACAGCACATGCACAATTCTTCTTGTAGCAGTTAACATAGCCCAAACTTCTAATTTGCTGCTGCGAACCACCAAATGCATCTTCAACCTCTGAAATTCTGTTTGTAGAGGGTTGCACAATAGATGGGTACGTTATTAACAACACAAACATGCATTCGAAGTCCTTTAACACCTCAGGAGGCCTTCCAAACTTGAACCAAGTGAACCAAACATCAAGTTCTGGTTGTTGGCATTCCCAGACGCAGCTCCAAAAGACCCAATTCTTGATCATGGCAACCCAACACATTGTAGGCCCATAAGGATGCAGCTGTGACACCAAAACTTCAGTGATTTCTTTGTCCTCAGCTGAAACCTTGGAGACAAACGACTTGCAAATGTCCTCCCAGTAGCACAGCTTCATGATAGAGACCTTATTGATCAAAACTCCCTTCAAAAACAGAATTATTTCACCCCGAACTTGCCGATCGACATGCCGAAAGTGCTTATTAGCTACTGGAACTCGATTCCTTGCTGATTTATCGTGCTCCGCTGCAATGTTTTCCAACAATTTCAACTCACACAACCACCTACTAACCCAACTCATGACATGCTTAATAAATCCATGATTGTTTCCCAATTGCACCGAAAGTGATGCAGAATCCAGCAGCTCAACAGAACCAACCCGATGCAGATCATAACAACATATTGCAGCTCGGTGTATGTCCAAGTGGAAGCTACTTGAAGTGAACAAGTTATTACATCTTCTAAAAGACATAATAGCACCAATCAAACCAAATCTGAGCAGCTCATTCACAACTGACAGTGAAGAATCTCCCCAAGAATGTTCTGCAACCTCAAAAACCTGTAATTTGTTCTTTCCAGGATCAAACGGTCTGCCAGCACCAATTACATCACCTAAATCACCAATTTCGACTCTTTTCAGCTTCATATAGTCTTGAGAGTCTTCCCCCGGATCAGGAGGCCACTTATCAAAAAAATTTGCACTTGGATAAGTCACAATTCTACTCAAAGGAAGGAATAGATCATGCTGAACTTGCCGATTGGCATGCCGATAGTACATTTCAGCCACTCTACACTCATAATCTCTCACCCAACACAAGAGACCTTGCTCAACCTCCAAGATGATGTTGTTCTGGACCCAAGTTAACACTCCATCATGCCCAAAAGTGAACTTAGACATGCTCTGCTCATCATTTGGTGATACTGCCGCAGCAACAACCGTCTTTTCAACTGGATGACATGGCTCAACAGAGAAAGTGCCTCCATTCTGCATATAAGCTTGCCATGGGATAATACTTATCAGGTTTGGAGATGATAGCAATGAAATCTCAGCAGTGGCATCAATTATTTTGGTTGGAATTCCAAACTCTGCGGCAACTACCCCTTGAACAGCAACATACATAGCTTCAGCACATACATCAGTAGAAGCAACATTTTGAGTTAACTTTTGTTGATCATCAAACCTCATAGGTTGCAACACAACTTTATGCTTCAATTTCTTCTTTGTAATCTTCTTTGTTCCCCAAAATTCTTTCAATGCGTCGTTAAGATGATTCCGCTTCACTTTACTCTTTGCACTCTTCATCATTCCCGTGACATGAAAATCGTATTCCCATTCTTGACGCATGTCATACTGCCGCTCATCCTCTTCAAAATACTCTAACTCTAGCAAAGAGTCTTCATTAAGATCATCTACTTCAACCTCAAGTTCATCCAACTCGTGTTCATCAACTACAGTATTACCTTGATCTAATTCTTCATCAACTACATTAAGTGGCTCCACAATGTGCGCTTCAGCTACTGCGGAAGAGTTTGGCCTTCGACAATGTTCTTGAATCTCAGCTAATTTCACTTCAAGTTCCTCCCTACACTGATCCCAACGCTTGTTAATCCTATCTTCTAATTTTTGTGATTGAAAATTGACCTAATCATATTTGTCTGATTCAAGCGGTTGAACTTGCTGATCAACCTTGCCATTGATTTGCTGCATCACCTGTTGTAATAATTCATCACAAAATTGCTTCATCCTACGGTTAAAGTATGCATTCGTAAGCCAATCCTGACCTGTTGCATCACTACCATCCATAATTGCTCTTAACTTCACACTGTGAATTGATCTGAATGATCTTCGAATTAACAGCAGCACAAATGGTTAAAATTGACAATTTTCGGAGCTTTTAAGATCGGGTTTAAGAATCACCGCATATTCAAACCCTACTGACGAACTACGAGCAGAGGAAGTTCGAACAAAACCTAACCACAATGTTAGTTGATTAATTCGACTTACACTTCTGACCTATGCTCGACTCAAGCTCGCAATTAAATCCTCAACTCAATACCTAAAACGAACTTCGCGAACGAAATCAGATTTCAGCAATTTTTCGTTTCTCTTTTCCACTGTCAGAGTTTCGCCTAAGCAAATCGCGGCTCGATAACATAAAATTCTTACGAATCAATGCAAATTCTGATGGATCCTCACCACTTCTAAGCTCATCAACACAATTTCATCACAATCTAGCAAGAAGAATAGATTTGAATCGAGTTTGAACTTGCTGTTCAGAACAGTTACCTTAAATTCAATTTCTGAGTTGTAGAATCTGATTGAACCTCTATTCAGCTTGTTTTGTGATCTTGTGATGATGATCAAGCGCAATGTGGATGAATTAGCTCACTTGTAACTTCTTCTAAGAAGATTCAAGTGAATGATCGACTTAGCTCAGCAGCACAAACTTGCTTCAGCATTCAACTTCTGCAGCAAATTGGATGATCGATTCCTTTGAATTTCAATCTAAATCAGCTTGATGTTGAATATACTCAACAATACTGATCAATTGAACTTTTGTTCTATGTAATTCACTCAATTATCATCTCAACCGCAACACCTCTTAATCATTTGATGAAAACTGTGCAATAACCGCCCAATCCACTTTAAAATTCATATTTGAATTCTGATCCAAAAAATTTGAACTAAATTTGTAACACAATTGTTTTTATTGATTAATTGCAATACAACTAATCGTATTTTGTAATTTCTTTCCGGATATGAGCTTGATTCGGAAGCCAAATCAAGGCCCTGATACCAATTGTTACGTTTGTGGTTAATTCACAAACGTAAGCTAGGATAAAGAGAATATGAGATGAGAAAGAATATAGAGTTTAGATGAGAGAAAGAAGGGAAACAGATGAGAAAGTAGAGGGGATATCGAAGATATCAATTCATTCATCAAAGTTATGAGATTACAAGCCTAAGCCTTACTATTTATACTACTTACATGATATGATCTATTACATTGTATCTAACTCATGCTATAGCCACCAACCACTCACTAAGCCACCACTATTGACCGGCATTGACCACCTAAGCTCTAGACTTCACTTATTACATGACTTCACGAAAGCTTAAGCTACTAATTACAATATCAACTAGCTAATACAATATCAACTAGCTATTAAAACTCAAAAGGTTCGATTCCATGCCTTATTTCATTTATACTTTATTTCATATGTCCCCCTATTATGAGAATCATAACATAATCTCAACTGAAAAACTTGCCAAGACTTTTTTGGACAGCATTTGCAAGCGTCATGGTTTACCTCATTCTATTATTTCTGATCGTGACAAGTTGTTCACCAGCCACTTTTGGCATGAGTTGTTCCTTCTCTTGGGAACTTCCTTGGCTCTGAGTACATCTTATCATCCCTAGATAGACGGACAGACAAAGAGGGTAAATCAGTGTATTGAGCAATATCGAAGAAGCATGACATTCTGTCATCCTAAGGGATGGTGTAGGTGGTTGTCTTTGGTAGAATTTTGGTACAACACACATGCCCATTCATCCTTAGGAACCACACCTTTCAAGGTAGTTTACGGATACGATCCTCTTTCTTCTTTGGTGCTATAAAAGATCACCACTTCAGTGCCTAAAGTATCTGATTTACTGCTTCAAAGAAAACAGCTTGTACAGCTTCTCAAGGACAATATGCACATGGCTCAGGCAAGAATGAAGCACTATGCTGACAAGAAGCATTCAGACAAATCTTTTGAAGTGGGAGATTTGGTTTATTTGAAGCTACAACTTTACAGGAAATCCACAGTGTCAGTGTGCAAGAATGTAAAATTTGGTGCACAATATTTTGGTCCTAACAGAGTGCTTGAAAAGCTGGGAAAGGTTGCTTATAAGTTTTTGTTACCTCCTGATTCATATGTTCACCCTGTGTTTCATGTTTCCCTTTTGAAGAAATACATGGAAAAGGGGAAGTCTTGTCCTTCTAATCCTCCAGAAGCAGTTTCTAGTGGAGCTCTTTTGCAGGTACCTGCTGCAATACTGGACTCTTCGGTGATTCAGCATTCAGGAAGGCAGATTGAAGAGGTTTTGGTGCGGTGAAGCAATTTGGCTGAAGAAGATTCTACTTGGGAAGAGCGGAAGTTCATTCAAATTCAGTTTCCTTCCTTTCATTCTTAAGACAAGAATGTTTTCAAGAGGGGAGCATTGTTGTGATCAAGCTATGTTTGAGTATTAAACTCATCGGAACTCTACGTTTTGATGGTAGTTAGCCGTTAGGGGTTCATTTGTTAGTTTGCCACCTTTTTATAGTTGTTAGTTCATGAGGTCGGTTTAAGCTTGAGTCTAGGTGCATTGAATAGCTAAATACTTTGCTTCTTGTACCGACTTGTCTCCACATGTATATAAAAAGTGTGTTCTCTTGTAATTGACATTCATTGAATAGAAATTGACCTCTTCCTTCTCTCAACCCTAATTTCTCTCTACCACTGATCTTTGTTACTTCTCTTCTCATCATAATTCTCTCTCTTCTTAGGTTAGGATTCAACATTGTTCTTGAATCATAACAGAAAAGTTTATAGAGCTATTTATTGATGAGTTTTCAGTCTTTGGTACCTCATTTGATGATTATTTAGCTAACCTCTCTATGGTTTTACAAAGATGCACTGACATTTCATGGCAGAGGAAGGGATTGTATTAGGACATATGATTTCGAAAAAAGGAAGTGAGGTTGATAGAGCAATTACTGTCTCCTACTAATGTTAAGGGCATTTGATGTTTCTTGGGTCTTGCAGGTTTTTGTAGAAGGTTTATTAGTGACTTCTCTAAGATAACTAAGCCCATTTCCGATTTATTGATGAAGAATGTCCCTTTTAATTTTGATAGTGACTGTATGCATGCTTTTGAAACTTTGAAGGAAAAACTAGTATCAGCACCAATAATCGTAGCACCCGATTGGACTTTGCACTTTGAACTTATGTGTGATGCTAGTGACTATGCAGTAAAGGCCGCACTAGGGCAAAGAAGGATCAAAAAAATTTTATGTAATTTACTATGCCAGTAAGACTTTAACGGGCGCACATGTTAACCATGCTGCTGCCGAAAAGGAATTACTGGCTATTGCTTTTGCATTTGAGAAATTCTGTTCCTACTTGCTAAACTCCAAAGTAATTTTTTACACTGATCATTCTGCTCTTAAATACCTCTTTGCAAAACAAGATGCAAAACCAAGATTGATAAAATGGATATTATTGCTTCAAGAATTCGATTTAGAAATCCAAGATAAAAATGGAAAAGAGAAAATTGTGGCCGATCATTTATCGTGCCTTGAACGAGAGGACGAAAGCCCCTCTATCAATGAAAAATTCCCAGATGGAAGTCCTATGATGGTAAGCAAAAATTCTAATTACCCATGGTACGCTAATATTGTTAACTATTTGGTTGCACAAGAACTACCCAAGGACATGACATATCAACCAAAGAAGAAATTCTTAACAGATTTAAGGCACTATTTTTGGGAAGAACTATTCTTATATAAGAATTGTGCGGACCAAAACATTAAGCAAAAATTCTGATTACCCATGGTACGCTAACATTGTTAACTATTTGGTGGCACAGGAACTACCCAAGGACATGACATATCAACAAAAGAAGAAATTCTTGACTAATTTAAGGCACTATTTTTGGGAAGAACTATTCTTATATAAGAATTATGCTGACCAAAACATCAGGAGGTGTGTACCTGAAGATGAAATGGAAGTCATTCTGCACTATTGCCATTCCTTGGAAACTAGTGTTCATTATGAGGGAACAAGAACTACAGCTAAGGTTTTACAATCTGGATTTTATTGGCCTACACTTTTTCAAGATGCCTTCAAATTTGTTAGTAAATGTGATCGATGTCAAAGAACGAGAAATATTTTCAGGAGGATAGGTGGACGTCCGATGCTAGAAGTGCATTCATTCTCCTAGAAACAAATTTCTCGTTCTTTGACATCTATCACATTTACTAACAAATTTAAAGGTATCTTTAAAAAATGCATCCATTCTCTTAGAAATATTTTCCGCTCTTTGACATTGATCACATTTACAAACAAATTTGAAAGCATCTTTAAAAAATAGCAATAGGAGCGAAAAGATGCAAAAGCGATTAAAGTTTGATGTAAAATGGTTTGAAAATGAACCTAAATTATATGAATAATTATATACTAAATTAGATTTACTTGAAAAATTTCAAAGAGAAATTATTCGATAGCTAAACTGAATCCAAAAGATCCCTATTTATAATAGGCGTTGGATAAAACACTAGGTATTTTTATAAATGTGGGATACAAAAATAAACAAAAACCTTGTCATTAAAAACCCTCAAATCAAAAAATAAACAAAAACCGTGTCATTAAAAATGTTCAAAACGACGTTGTACATAATATAAAACATGTGCAATTTTTCTATTATTTTGATGTACCACGTGTCAGTCTCTTATTGGCTAGGCCCATTAGGTGCGGATTGCTAAGGAAGGGAGGGAAGCCCCACAACATGAAACGTGTCGAACGCCTATTTAGTGAAAGCAAAAGTTGCGGATAACAAGCTTGTGCACGCAATCTTCCTTTTTTCTTGGTTTAAATTTTCACATGTGCAAAGATCATATTATGAATTTTATTTAGTAAAATAAATTTATTTATCTTACAAATAAATAGCTCATCTCATGCATTATATTTCGCAAAATAATATTTTCATCTCATGACCTATATATATATATATATTCATCTTATTAATTCTTTTTAAATATTTTCAACCTTAGGGTTCATTTACTAGGAACTAATGCACCGATCCCATTAGAACTCCAAAGTTAAGCGTGCTTGGACGAGAATAATACTAGGATGGGTGACCTCTTGGGAAGCCCTCGTGTTGGTAACCCTATAAGATTGATGGTCCTCAAAAATAGCCTCTGGGTAAGAGATGTGCCTTATATTAACATATTTTATTCTTCATTCCTATCATATATTTGGCTTTTACTTGTGTGTTTTGGTTGTAATCTATGTACATTTTGGCTAAGAGTGCAATGGAATAAACAAAGGTTGAAAAGTGGAAGAATCTAGCGTATTAGAGGCATAATCAATGACTCCTTTGAGAAACCCGACCACGTGTGCAAAAGAAGTACCCATCGGGTCAAGATTCAATCGAAAAGAATCTTTCCTTGAGCACGTGGATCGATTGACCGTGCAATTTGGGCAATCAGTCAAGCTTAAAATTAGCAAAAAGTTAAAAGAAGAGTATTTATGACCCAATAATTCTCCAATCTACTTATAAAACCACTTGGCCACATAAATCTCTTTGAGAGCTTTGATTTGGTATATATTTTGGCCCATAACTCCGTACGGATCAAAAGTTATGCTCGTTTTAAGTTAACTGTGTGAGCTGCCACGGGGCCATTGATTGATCAGATTGACCACCGATCGATTGGGGATGGCACGGCATCAACCCCAAAGCACGCTACTCTTATAAATATGGAGGGGGAGACCTATTTTCCCATATTTTTCCATGCCTCCTCTCCTCCTTTCCTTCCGAAGCCGCTATGAGATCTAAGGGGTTCTCAAACGCTGAAGCGCAGGTAGTTAGAGTAGTGGGGAATCAAAGCAAAGATCAATGTCAACATCAATTGAGGGAGTCTCCAAATCCTTAGCTTTATTATTATTGTTTTCTTTCTTGGATTTGAATGACGTGTAAAACTCCTATGGAGGAGTAGACTTGTAGTTCATGGATGAAAGGTGGGTAGCTGCCTGTATCTCGGATTTATATTATGCTTTTGACAATGGATTTATGTTATGTTATATACGCACCACTGTGGAAAATTTGTGATTGTGTCTGGTCTTTCTTTGTGTGAGCTTGTAGCCATGGTGAGATCTCCAAATTATTAGCATTAGTCTATGAGCTTGTAGCCTAGACCATAATATAACTGGTTTTCATGTGTGGTTAGGGTTGAGGTTGTACCCAACCCTAAACACAATCCTTTATACAAATTAGTATTTAATTAGGAGTGACAAAGAAATTTGTTAGTGCTATTGAGATTATCCGCGCTACACCTAGGGTGATACGATGGGTTATGCCCTTAGACTAGTTCATTTCCCTAAACCCTTGCTTAAGTATTGATATATGTTTAATATTGAACTAAGAGCAAGAAAGGAATTAAGTAGTGCTAATGAGATAACATATGCTACACATAGGGTGATATAATAGGTTATGCCTTTAGACTAGTGTATTACCCTCAGCTCTAGTTTAAATATTAACCCAGGCTTAGTGCTTGTAGCCTAAGCCTCCTAAACAATTGTCATAGTAGAATATAATGACGGGATACGAGTAAAGCTATCCCGAATTCATTTCTTTTGCGAACATTAATTGAATTGGCAATTTTAGTTTATATTTAATTTTACTATTTTAGTTAACAAATCATTCAAAGAAACAAAACCTATATTTCAATCGCTCATTAATAACTAAATCCGACTTAACTCCAATTCCCTGTGGATACGACCCGTATACCCAATTTAGCTACGACGATCTCGTATGTTGCGAGTAGACGGTTTAAAACAACCTCTAAGATCGCATCAAGTGTTTGGCGCCGTTCCCGCGGAATCGGTAGGCTAAGTTGATTTAGAAATTAACGGGTTATTTTATAATTTTATTTTCATTGTTTTCAGAAAAGGGAAAAAAAAAAAAAAAAAACCTACTTAATTTTCGTTAGTTTATTTTTATTTTTCATTTTTCTTTTTCGTTTATTTATTTTTTTGTTTTTTTATTTTCCTATTTTAATTTATTTTTTGATTTTCTTTGTTAAAAAAAACTTTTTTATTTTTTATTTTATTCTTTGGTGTTATTTTTCTTTTTCATTTATTTCTATTTATTTGTTTTAATTAATCTTCTTTCATGGCTAACTTCATACCTTGTACGATTAGGGACCACTTTGTCCCCCAAACGTACATCACTCCCGCCGAAGCTACGTTACCTGCTGTGGCTAATGCAAACTTCGAAATTAAGCTGAGGATCATCAACATGCTTCTCACCTTCTATGGGAAGCTGATTGAGAGCCCATCCGAGCATCTTGATGCTTTCATTGAAATATACGAAACTTGTCACTATCAAGTTGTCTCAATTGATGCCGTTAGACTGTGTCTTTTTCTGTTTTAGTTAAAAGACGTAGCTCAAAGGTGGTTTTAGTCCCTTCCAAAGGGTGAAATCACCACATGGGATGACCTCCAACAAAAATCCTGATGAAGTTTTATCCTAAAGCCAGAACTATGGCTGTTAGGCGTGTGATCAACAATTTTAAACAAAAAGATCAGGAACAATTTCACGAAAGTTGGGACAGATTTAAAAAGCTCCTTAGAAGCTGTCCCACCACGGGTCACCCAAATGGGCCCTCATACAGCATTTTTATGGTGGCCTTACTGCTTCTAATAAGCAAATGGTTAATGCTTCATGCGGGGGAGCATCTAACCAACAAGATGAGAATGAGGCATGGACACTATTTGAGCGCCTCAACGAACACTCTCTCGACCAAGCCTCTTCTGTGAGGGTGGTTAGAGGGGGCACACGTGGTGTCTACGAAGTAGCACCCAAAGATGACAAAAACCTTAGACTAGACGCCCTTTGGAGGAAAATGGATCAGATTATGAACTCGCACGCGAATCCTACTAATGTGCGCCTAATCAATGCAATCGAGTCATCAGGTCGTACTACTTCGTGTGGCATTTGTTTGGGTGAGGACCATTCTATGTGTGATTGTTTATATGCATCTCAGTTTCCTGAATACATGTAGGGACAGGTTTATGCAGCTCCAGAATATTCGAGGAATGACTATCCGTTCTCCAACACCTATAATCTCGGGTGCCATAATCATCCAAACTTCTCATGGAAGCATAATGCCAATCAAAATCAACCCGTGATAGTTGCAGATCCTCAAGCCACTAAATCCTATTATGTCTCAAGTTTCATAAGTGGCTTAAAGCCCAAAATTAAGAATCTTGTGAAAGTAGTTGGTCCTAAGATATTATCCAAGGCTTATGGTAAGGCTAAGCTCTTTAAGGCAACAGCTCATGCTTCAAATGATGGACCAAAATATCAAGGAAGTGGTTCCAAGAAACAGATAGGATCTGCTAAACCTTCAGGCTCTCGATCAAAGGAGAAGAAAACTCAAAGGCTTTGTTTCAAGTGTAATCAGCCTTATCAGTTTGGGCATAAATGCAACCCAAAGTTCCTCATGGCAGCTAGGGGAAAGAGTGCTGAAGAGCAATCTATAAGTGAAGAATCTGATTCTGAAAAGGATAATTCAGATCAGGAGTCACAAGAGGAACTTACTGAGGATGAGGTTGGAATCTCCATGAAGGCATTGACTGGCAATGGAGCTCATAACATAATAAGGATCAAAGGGAAGGTAGGAAAGAGATCAATCATTGTTTTGATCGACAGTGGAAGCACTCATAGCTTCATTGATCCGAAAGTAGTAAAGAAAGTGGGGCATGAAGTGATCAAGACACATCCATGGCCAATGACTGTTGCTAATGGTGATTCATTCCTAACTCAGAACAAGTGCCAGGGGTTTCAGTTGCATGATCACAAATTTGATTATGACTTCAGAATCTTACCCTTAGGATGATGTGATATGGTCCTTCAAGTTGATTGGATGAGATCTTTTAGCCTAGTTCTCTTCGACTTTGCTAAGTTAACAGTATCATTTGAGATACAAGGATCCATGGTTACCTTGCAAGGCATGGCAGATCAAGCTCAGCTGCAACTGATGAAGGGCAGTAAGTTGGAAAGAGGATTCAGAAAGAGTGCTTTTCAGTGGGTAGGACAATTGTTTACAATATCGCCTACTAAAGTGGATAGTATTTCTCAACCTGAGATGAGCGCTTTGGTTGAGGAATTTGAATACTTGTTTCAACAACCTAGGGCATTACCTCCTAAGAGAAGTTTGGATCATGCAATTCCTCTTAAGTCTAACTCTGAGCTAGTGAAATTGAGGCCTTACAAGCATCCTCATGCTCAGAAAACAGAAATTAAAAGGCAGGTTGATGAATTGCTCAAGACAAGCTTCATAAGGCAGAGCCATAGCCCTTTTGCCTCCCTTGTCATATTGGTTAAGAAGAAAGATGGCTCGACAAGGATGTGTATAGACTATAGACAGCTCAATGCAGTGACTGTGAAGGATAAGTTTTCCCATTCTTGTCATAGATGACCTTCTGGACGAGCTACACGGTGCACAAGTCTTTTCCAAGCTGGATCTGAGGTAAGGCTATCACCAGATCAGAGTGTTGGAGCAGGATGTGTATAAGACTGCTTTCAGAACACATCATGAACATTTTGAATTTGTGGTTATGCCCTTTGGCTTGACCAATGCTCCAGCCACATTCCAGGCACTGATGAATGAAGTGTTCCAGCAATTTCTGAGAAGATTTGTATTGGTATTCTTCGATGACATTCTGATATATAGCTCTTCTTTTGAAGATCATCTAAAGCATTTGAGAGAGGTGTTCTTAGTGAGGCGCAATCACAAGTTGTAATTGGCTAAATGTTCTTTTGCTCATACTCAGTTAGAGTACTTGAGCCATGTGATATCTTATAGAGGAGTCTCTACTGATCCTTCTAAGGTACAAGCAATGAAGGAATGGCCTGTACCTGTGATAAGGAAGCAGTTAAGGGGTTTTTTGGGATTGACTGGATATTACCGCAAGTTTGTGGCTGGATATGGATCAATTTCTAAGCCCCTAACTGATTTATTAAAGAAAGATGCATTCCAATGGTCAGTTAAAGCTCAAGGACCATTTGAAGCTTGGAAAACTGCTATGTGCGAAGCACCAGTTTTGGCAATGCCAGATTTCGCTGTGGATTTTGTTTTGGAAACTGATGCATGTGGCAACGGCATTGGAGCAGTTTTATTTAAAAAAAAAGGCCAATAACCTACCTCAGCTGAACTTTAAGTCCTAAACATCAAGCATTGTCCACCTATGAGAAAGAGTATCTTGCAATTCTCTTTGCAATGGATAAGTGGAGGCATTATTTGGATGGGCATTGATTTGTCATCAAAACAAATCATCAAAGTTTAAAGCATTTTCTTGAGCAAAGGATTGTCACCAGAATTCAGAAGAAGGCATTGTTGAAGATGTTGGGACTTGACTATATTATTGTGTACAAGAAAGGCAAGGATAACTTGGCTGCTGATGCTTTATCTCGCAGATTAGAGGACTGTGAGCAAGGATCTTGTGGTGCAATCTCAGTAATTCTTCCATCCTGGATCGAAGAGGTGTATGAGTCCTATGAGAAAGACACTTTTACACAGGATTGTATAGCTGCTTTCAGCATTGGCAGGGTAAGTAATTTGGCTTCTGATATAGATGTGGCAGTGGTAAAGGGAGTCATCAGGCTCAAGGGCAAGCTATACATTGGGACCTCCACTGATCTAAGGCAGCAGATTATCAGTGCCTCACATGATTGAACAATACCTTCGAAGTATGGTGTTTAATCATCCAAAGGTGTGGGGAAGATGGTTGTCCTTAGCAGAGTATTAATATAATACTCATGCTCATGCTTTTATAGGCACTACTCCATTTAAGGCTTTGTATGGCTATGACCCACCATCTCCCTTGAGGTTGCAAGGGGTTGTATCACCTGTAGCTGAGGTCACTGATTTGGTGTAGCAGAGAAGACAACTTGTGCAACTTTTGAGGGAAAATATTCATCAAGCACAAGCTAGGATGAAACTATACGCAGATAAGAAGCGTGTGGACAGAACTTTTGAAGTTGGTGATATGATTTATCTGAAACTACAGCCCTATAGAAAATCAACTGCTGCTGTGAGAAAGAATGAGAAGTTGTGTGCGAGGTTCTTTGAATGTTACAAGATCTTAGAGAAGATAGGCAAAGTAGCCTATAAGCTTGAATTGCCTCCTAACGCCTATATACATCCTGTTTTTCATGTTTCTCTTCTTAAAAAGTAGGTCAAGAAAGGCCATAAGCATTCCTCACAGCCTCCAGAAGTTGGCTTAAGTGGAGCCTTACTGCTACACCCAGCTGCTGTGCTTGATTCTCGTGAGTCAATTGTGAAAGGCAGGATCATACCGAAAGTTCTCTTGTCTTGGAGTAATTTGGTTGAGACATTTACTACTTGGGAAGAGCTGCACTTCTTGAAGAGCCAATTTCCTAGCCTTCATTCTTGAGGACAAGAATGTTTTTAAGAGGAGGGGAATGTTATGTTTTGTAGTTGTTTTGGATGTAATAAGTTGTATTCGTAGGTCTTGGTAATGTTTGAATTGTATTGTTTGTTAATTGGAGCCAAAGGGCCATGATTGTTAAGTAAGTCGATTGAAGGGGTCAATTGTGGCAGCTAAAGATCAAGGGAGTCGGTTTAGCTTGTCCATTTACATTGTATCCAGATCTAGTATAAGAAGCTTGCTCAAGTGTAATATTAATTTATTCAATCAAATATACAAACATCTCTATAAGATATTTTCTCTACTTCTTATCTCTTTTACTTCTCTTCTTATCTATACTCTCTCTTTCATAAGGTTAGACTTTAAGTTCATTTAGAAGTTTAACACTCAGGTTGTGTTAGTTTCAGGAGAGGAGAACCATAAGGAAGTTGAGGTTGAAATCAAGAAGGACGTGACAAAATGGCATCCCCCCCCCCCCCCCCCCCCCCCCCCCCCCCCCCCCCCCCCCCCCCCCCCCCCCCCAAAAAAAACACTTCTGATAGGGAGGGATCACTAGAGAGGTTTCCTAAACCCGTTGTCCCTTTTCCTTTGGCCCTTATAGGACCGAAGAAGAAGAATAAAACAAGGATGGCTGAGCTCATCGATGTGTTTAAGGACATGAAGATCAACTTGCCGTTGATCGAAGCTATTAAGCACATTCTTAAGTTCATCAAGGACCTTTGCACCAAAAAGAAGCGTGCATAAGCACATATCCCGAAGAAGGTCTAGCTCATAGAGAAGCTGAGCAGCATTTTAGTATCACGTGCCTCACCCAAGTTTCGAGATCCCGGGGCTTTTACAGTTCCATGCATCTTAGGACAGCGTTACACTCGCAGAGCCTTGCTAGATCTAGGAGCAAGTGTAAATCTCATCCCTTACTCAGTTTTTCAGGAATTGGGTATAGGAGACTTAAGCCAACTAATTTCACACTTCAGTTGGCTGGTAGGATAAGAGCGGGTACCTCGTGGGGTAGTGGAGGATGTACTTGTCAGGGTTGACAAGTTTGTCTTCCCTGTTGATTTTATTATCTTAGATATAGACCCTACTCCTAGGCAAAAGCACAACGCTCCCATTATTCTAGGTAGACCGTTCTTAACTACGGCCGACACTGTGGTTCATTGTAGGACGGTGTGTTAGAGGTTTCTTTTGGAAACCTTAAAGGGAAAATTGAAGGTCTCGAACTTTGTTCAACACCCTGAGACTGAGGATAAGTTGGAATGCCACAGGGTTGATGATATTGACCCTTGAGTAGAGCCGGGTAAGCCCGATTCTACTAAAACTGAGTATTGTAATAGTGTCCCTGTCTGTCAATAGCTGTGCTTCATCACCTACTCCTGGTAGGATAGAGATTTGCGACCCTGATGCTGGTAATGTTTCCCCCCTTGAAAGTCATGGGTCTCGAAACACTGTTCGGTTTGGGGATCGTCCCTACAGGGTCAATCTAAGTTCTATGGCAGACACTGCCTTGGATTTTGGTTGACATTGTGCTCTAAATGGCTTCCGGCTGAAGACTTTAAACTGAGCACTCTTGGGAGGCAACAAAACCTACTTTTAATTTTGTTTTAATTTGTTTTTCAACATGAACTCTCTCTCAATTGCAGATCCTTTTGTTATCTCTACCATGCTAACTTTGTTTTTGGTACTAAACACTTGTATGATCTTTATTTCTAACACTATGAACAAATTTGTTTAGTATTCTATCGTCTATGTCTTTGATTGATGCTTGCTACTTCTGTTTTCCCTCTTTGGATTTGCTCTCTACTATAGCTGAATATGTCACACCTCAGGTCGTCTCTTTCCTTCCTTGTTTGTATTTATTTTCATCGATTTGTAGTGAGAACAATGCAAGGTTTGGGTTTGGGGATGGCATGAATGGTGTGAACTCTTGATTGCCCTTTTAGCATTGTTTTTGCCTAAATTAGTTATGTTTTGGCATGAATGAGCATAGAATTATTTGTGATTTCTATTCGAGATCAAATTTGAGATGTACTATATTGATTAGAATATTTATGTAATGAAATTATTTTTGGAGCTGACTTTTTAATCTGTATTTTTGTCTTTTAACTCGTTAGAGAGATTATTATTTTCACCATTAATCTTGTGACATATCCTACCTTTTAGGTTGAAATAGTGGTAATAAATTTAGAAATTCGAATCCACCATTCCACTGCTAGCAATGTTGAAATCGATGTACTATCCCTTTATCTTGCGTATTTCCTTTAAAAAAAGTGACTCATTGGTTCTTGTAACCCCTATGTCTCAGGAAAGTAAGCCCATAGGGGTGTCTTAAAACTTGGTACATTAAGCCAGCAGGGTCGGGAGCTGCTGGTCGAAAGCTCGTTACATGGGCCACAGGGAAAGCTTAAAAAGAATCAACCCTTTAGATTACTATAATAAGCATTAATACCTAAGAAAAAAAAAAAAGAGTATGTGCTAACGGATTAGGCTATGAACTCCTTGGACTCGAGCCATTAGGTCCATAGGAGTCTCTTAAAACCTGGTACCTTAAGCCAACTGGATCGGGAGCTGCTGGCCGAAAACTTTCTACACGGGTCTGAGGGAGACACGTCCGGCCGTAAAAAAATTGCAAAAAAAAAAAAATAATGCAAAAACAAGAGACAAAAGAGAAGCATTTTGATTTCACTATTGATTAGTAGTAAATGATTAGGACAGCTGATTCCTTCTATTATTCTCTCTATTCATCTTAAATTTGGAGGATTTGAAATAAGACAAAGGGGAGAGAAGTTCTAAGCTCACATACTAGTAAAAGGGCTTGAATCGCGAGACTGGAGTTAGAACCAGTATAATAATAACATCACATAAAAATTCTCTACTCTTAGGTACTCCTTCAAAAATGCTTGGAAAATAGTTTTCACAAGTTATTCTTACTATTGCATGCCTAGCTAACTTTTTCCATCATTGGCTAGTTTAAGTTGAATCTTGCTTGAGGATAAGCAAGGAGTGGGTTTGGGATGTTGACGTGCCTTATATTAACATATTTTATTCTTCATTCCTGCAATATATTTGGATTTTACATATATGTTTTGGTTGTAATCTAGGTACATTTGGCTTAGTGTGCAATGGAACAAACAAAGGTTGAAAAGTGGAAAAATCTAGCGTAATCGAGGCATAATTGAATACTCCTTTGAGAAACCCGACCACATGTGCCAAAGAAGTACCTATCCGGTCAACATTCGATCGAAAAGAGTCTTTCCTTGGGCACGTGGATCGATTGACCGTGCAATTTGGGCAATGGATCAAGCTTAAAACGAGCAAAAGATTAAAAGAAGAGTATATGACCCAATAATTTGCCAATCTACGTATACAACCACTTGGGTCACGTAGATCGCTTTGAGAGATTCAATTTGGTATATAATTTGGCCCATAACTCTATACGGATCAAAACTTACACTCTTTTTAAGTGAACTGCGTAAGCTACCAGGGGGCCGCCGATCGATCGAATTAAGCACCGATTGATCGGGGATGGCATGACACCAACCCTAAAGCACGCCCCACTTATAAATTGGGAGGGAGAGACCTATTTTTTCATCTTTTGCCATGCCTCCTCCCCTCCTTTCCTTCCCGAAGCCTCTACAAGATCCAAGGGTTTCTCAAACACCGAAGTGCAGGTGGTCAGAGTAATGGGGAATCAAAGAAAGGATTAACATTAACATCAATTGCGGGAGTCTTCAAATCCTTAGTTTTATCATTATTGTTTTCTTTGTTGGATTTGAATGATGTGTAAAACTCCTATGGAGGAGTAGACTTGTAGTTTAGGGATGAAGGGCGGGTAGCCACCCGTATCCCGAATTTACATTATTCTTTTGATAATGGATTTATGTTATGTTATAAACACACCCCTGTGGGAAAATTTATGATTGGGTTTGGTGTTTCTTTATGTGAGCTTGTATCCACATAAAATACCTTTGAATCAACTAAGGGGACAAGTTTATCTCATAAAAGACTATAGATTCCACATAAAATACTTGTTCCTGCTACACTTCATGCAGTTACGCAACGCACATAAACTTTAAGTCAACACACTGTGACTAATCCTTGAGCACATCAAAGCGACGAACAATCCATGCGTGAGTTCATACTATTTCCCGAATTTAGAGTTATCGTTTTACATAATCAAATATTTTTGATAGCAATTAAGACACAAATAATTCATGTGGACCTGCTTAGTGTTCCAATCTTATTGACAACACCGACATAATACTCTTAGATCCCTATCCACATGACCAAGACAAGTCATCAAAGGTATCATACTATAGTCTTATTAGATTAGTTGTCCAAACTTATCACGAACTATGAACATACTTTGACAACATATCATTTGTTTAATCTAAGTCTGTATGTGGGTCAGTTTCATTGACCACTTAAACCAAACATGACATGTCATATTGTACTCCGTCCATCTCATGGAACGTTTTACAAAAAAAATTCTAGTGTACATTTGACTCATAAACATAATCAGATAATAAATAAATAAGATAATTATATTTAACTAATATTTCAAAACTAACTAATTAGGTTTTCCAAGACACCAATTCCATCAATCTCCCACTTGTCCTAAATCCAACTAGCCTTGCATTGCATAACTATTCCCTAAGGATCTATCAACTCTTTGACTACAAACCCTAATCAATACCGACCTTTTAAAGTCTCATATTTTTCTTACATGCTTTCATGTATAAGAAAGCTTCTGAGTCAAGTAGTCTACTTAATAACTTTGAAGCTCTCAAGTACCAGAATTATATAGTCAATTAAGCAAAACAATACTACTTCACTCTTCACCATCTAATCACTCCCACTATAAGGGTGAACATGAATTTCCGACATCTAACGTCTAAACTCCCTTTTAAAAATAGATAACCCACGATAAACTCAACATCCTTTCTTCGGATCTCGCTAAAGCTTGATTTTAAGAACATAGTGTGCTTATCTTAGGTCTTTCATTTATTTTTTTTTAAACAACTTGACAATAAAATCTTAACGACTCATAACAATTCTACACCATTCTTAATGAGTAGAATCCCCTCTATTCACAACACCATGAAAGTCACAACTTTCTAACTATGTCACACATACATCATGGTTCACTAACCATTAATTCAAATCTCTAAGACTTGAAAGGCATCATTGAATCTACCATTCAATAACATGATGCTTATTTAAGGCTACTAATAGACTTCTTTTGCTTGCATACTATATGCTTTTGATTCTTGCCAAAAAAACTTGTCTAGTTGTATCATATACATAACTTTCTCAAGATGATTATTCAGAAAACGTCCTCTTGATTTCCACCTCCATACCTCATCACAATCAGATATAATGGATAAAAGCATCCTTATGGACTTAAACATCGAATCTGGATAGAAGGTCTCATTAAAAATGATTCCTTCTAATAGGGTATAACACACTGCCATCAATCGAGCCTTGAAGGTCTCAACCTTCTTGTCCACTCAACTCTTTATTGTTATAGATCCATTAAAATCCAATCTAATGGGCTTAATGTCTTTCGACACCTTTACAAGTTCCTAGACATCGTTAAAATACAATTACTCTAACTTAACTTTTATTACCCTGACCAATTGGTCTTCATCTTTATATTTAAGAGTTTCATTATAGTCCAAAGGATCAGATTCACCATCATACTTAACCATTAAGACTGTAGACATGAATCCATCAGGTGACCCTAACCATTCTCCCACTACACCAAAGCTCTCATTTACTTAGTGTGACAATAACCTAGTTGAAGATATATTTAATACATCATCTACACTATGAGTTGCATCATGCTGTTGAGACATAGTATCTCATATTATCAATCTATCTAATATAAGCTATCTGTTGTTCTTTTAGAATACTTTCTAAAACCTCTTACGTAACAAGCCTTTTGATATGTAGATGTGGCTCATCATATGAATGAATCTTACCATATTTAGTAACACGTTATTGATCCTTTCTACAATACTTTGCAATAAGGAAAAACTAAGAGTTCTCCTAAAATCCTCAACTTTGATCTAATCAAAGTGATTTGATGTAATTACCTAACTGATCTCAACTTTAATATTTAATTCTTTGAAATTTTCAAAGGATTCAAGACTTTAGCCCTCATAGGTATTTCCTTATGTCAACTAATTGAGTAGTCATTCATAAACATTCTCTAAAATACGCATTGCTTCCGCTCACTTGAAATTTTAGGAGTCCGTAAACATTTTATGAACAAGTTCTAGTAGTCTAGTGGCTCCATTGCCTTTACTCTTAAGGGCTCTTTCAATCACCATTAATTCAACATGATCCCATACCAGTTATCATTTTTCTACTTAATGATCCCATAAGACAAATCAAACCTGCTTTGAATCATATTAAATTAAAGTGACTTAAGATCAAGTGCCACTCAAAAGGTATATGGACTTAGGATATTATTCTCTTATATGGTTACATAGCCTAGCTTGTATTAGAGTAATAAATTGCCATGAACATAGTTTTTGACTAAAATGAGTCAACTATCCACTAATATACCTTCTAAAAAAAATATTTTATTTACTTAACTATCAGTCTATTTTTTTGAAAAAAATAAATGAAATCTATTTTTAAAAAAAAATAGCAGATATAAATCAAATTTCTAAAGAAACTGGCACATTAAGATAGTTACTCAAAATCAAAACTACCTTCCTTAACCTATACTACTTTGGTGCCCTTACTGAAAGCCCATTCACCAGAACACTAGTAAACTACCTACTAGTCACAACTAGAGGAGCCAAGATATCGAATACCTTGAAATATTGGCTTTCTAGTCTTGACAACAACAGTATCTAAGTACCTAGGTAGTCCCTTTTAAATACTAATGTCTAGTGCTTTTATAAAAGAGACAAAACTATTTTGACTCATCATTTATTTACCCTTAAGAGGTTCCCAATTCTTGAGATACGTATTTATACTAAATGGACTCTTTCCTTAGTTCTCATGACACCTTTTCTCAAACTGTACATTTATTGGTTTAAACAATGAGCAATCTCTATTACTCAATGTATCCTGCCTAAACCAATTGAAAAACCTTGAAAAGCAAGTCAGAATCATATCCTGTTGAGATTGGCCATCAATATTTGCACCAAGAACTCTAGTTCAATTAAATAAGCCATCATCATATGATGCGTTCTTGAATTGAACTTTCTTAAAGTATAATATTGTCTTTCACCTTTCTCATAAGTCAAACACTAATTTCAAATATTTAATCATCGTGTTGTGCTCGTGATTGAATCACAAAGCATAAACTAAGTAAATTGAAGATAGATGAGAGTATGAGATGAGAAAGAAGTGAATTAAGATGAGAAGTAGAGAAATATAGATGAGAAAGCAGAGAGAGTTAGATGAGAGAGAGAGAGTTCATCTCAAAAGAGATAATTCTTGTTATTTGATTGAATGAATTGCTTAATACACTTGATTACTACTTATAGGCAATCTAGTACATTGGACTTAGACCAACCACCAACCGCCTCACTTACAAAATATCTAGGACATAAGGAAATATATAACTAACTACTAAAATATCCAACTAACTAACAATTAAGCCCTTTTGGAGCCAAGAGCAACTAACGCTCGTTGCTCCTACTGTAGCTTATTACAACCGAAGCTAAGGAAAGCAAGAATGACTAAGATACTGAACTAAAGTACTGAAATGCAGCACAACACGCAGCCAACTAACAGCAGCAACCGAACCCCCCCAGCCTCATCAAGCTTGGACCATAACATTCCCTTCCCCTTGAGAACATTCTTGTCCTCAAGAATGCAAATTAGAGATCGTCCATGTTTCGTAGTGTAACTCTAGATCCCCGACATTCAAAGGACACAGCTTGCTTAACATAATCAAAGGACACGGGGTTGAAAGAACACATCCAATCAACTCCAAGCACCATATCACATCCACCCAAGGGAAGGACTCTGAAATCATATGTGAACTGATGCTCCTGCATAGACCACTGAAAAGCTCGACATTTGTCTTGAGTAACGACAGAGTTTCCATCAGCCACAGTCAATGCTAAGGGATGAGTCTTGATCACCTCATGTCCCACTTTCTTTACTATTTTAGGATCAATAAAATTGTGAGTGCTTCCACTGGCTATCAAGATGAAAACAGATCTCGTGCCTGCTTTTCCTTTGATCCTGATCATGTTATGAATTCCTTGCCCTGTCAAAGCCTTCAAAGAAATCTCCATTCATCCTCAATAAAAAGTTCTGGATCAGAACCCTCATCTTCAACCTCGGCCTCATCACTATCAGACTGCCCTTCAATGTTAACTCCCCTAACTGTCATGAGGAATTTAGGATTACATTAATGTCCTTAAAACAGAGTCTTTGAGGCCTCTTCTCAAAAGTATTCTTCTCATGGTTGCGGTTCACCTTGGGTTCATCTATCCCCTTTTGATGTTTTTGGAAACTTTCTCCTCCATGCTTTGGCCCATCATTGGATGTTAGAACCATGGCCTCAAACAACTTGGCCTTTGCATAAGCTTTGGATAAAGAAGTAGGAATAATTGCCTTTACCAAGTTCTTGATTTTGGGCTTTAGTCCACTGATGAAACTTGAGACGTAAAATGACTCCATGGCTTGAGGATAGACAGTTATCATGCTTGTTCTAAGGTTTTCAAACCTTGTCATATACTCCTTCACGGTTGTGACTTGAGTCACCTTGTTGAAGTTGTCAACAATGTTACCAGAATCTTCATCACCATACTGATCACAAAGTTCAACCACAAATTTAGCCCAAGTTAACGTGGAATTACTCTTCAATAGGCTCTAGAGCCAAACTTCATGATCCCCTTAAAGGTAAACCGCAACTAATTTCACCTTTTGTTCAGCGATAATGGAATAAAAGTGGAAGTAACGTTCACATCTTCTTAACCAAGAATGTGGCTGCTTCCCATTAAAATTTTCAAGTTGAACTCTTGGTTGTCTAAAGCCATTGTCTCTACTACCACTTGTAACATCACTGCCTCGAATGGGATCAATTTCAGAAGCATACTGTCCAGAACAATGCCATTGAACCTGATCTGGAGGCCGAACTAAACGTTCCCCAAACAAGCAAGCCGGTTAAGTATGTGCTTGATCAGGTGGATGAGCAAACTGTCCTGCATCCATTGTTTTTGATCTGAATTGCACTGAATGATCCTATGAATGTCCATTATGTTCATGATTCTTGCTGGAAGATCAAACCTGCACCTGCTCGGTTAGATGTTCATGCTATCTGGCAGTTAAATCAGTTTCTGAAATGCGATTTTGTGGTCCAACATCAGTTGGTTGGAGGTGAACTTGAGGCCTAACAGGCACATTAGCCATTTGAGGTCTTTCTTGAGATCCAGCTGCAGCATTTGGTACCTGAGGGTGTATCCCATTAGCAGGTCTTCCTAACTGACTTGCAGGCAACAAACCTCCCACACCAGTATCAGTTCTCTGTCTTAGCATTTGATTATGCAGGGTAGCAAAGCGATCCTCAATTCTAGCCTCAATTCTTTGCAAATGTTGAGACAATCGATCTTCACTCTTTTGATTGCTATCCAGCTGCATTTCCCTCAAAAATTGGACATTCTTTCTTCCCTCTTTTGATCATTTTCCACCTGATTTTGCTTAAGTTAATCAAACATTTCAATCCTTTGTTGATCTTTTTTCGGCTAACTTTGCTTAAGTTGATCAAACATTTCATTCCTTTACTGGTTGCTCTCTGGTCTAAACCGTTCAAACATTGCATCAATTTTCAAATTCAGCTGTTCATTAGTAACAAATTGTGCCTCCTTTGCTGCACTTGCACCAACTATAGCAGCATAAGAGTTGTTAGGATCAACAAGAGTGGCTGAATTACCAGCTCCTGCACCAGATCCTGTAGTTACTCCACCAGCCATGATGGATGCTGCTTCCTATGTCTTTGCTGCACTATAACTGAACTTCACAATCTGAATTGATCTTGTTCAAATTGATCCAGTGGCAGCAGGCGAGCCTAGATCAGCTAGAACTGAGCTAAATCACAACTAATCAAACATCTTCTATGCAAAATTTAGGTCACTAAAATCACAACTTAATGACAACACATACCAATTCCGCAGCACATTCTCAGATCTCCAACATAATCATCAATTAAACAGTACCGAAATTGCTGATTTTGAGCTAATTATGATCCAGTTGTTCTTGTATTTGTACTAACACTTCTATCGGTTGGATTGAACTTAAAATTCAGCACCAGAATTGTTTTTGTTGATTAATTGCAGCTAGCACCAAGGGTTTGACACCATACAACTCAATCTAGTTGAATTGAATCAACTAAATCAAATGCAAAGCATCTAAAAACTCATACACAGCAACAACAATCTGAGTTTGAACTTTTCTTGATTAAGAGCTAGATTGGAAGCCAAACGAGGCTCTGAGACCAATTGTTATGCTCGTGATTAAATCACAAAGCATAAACTAAGTAAATTGAAGATAGATGAGAGTATGAGATGAGAAAGAAGTGAATTAAGATGAGAAATAGAGAAATATAGATGAGAAAGTAGAGAGAGTCAGATGAGAGAGAGAGAGTTCACCTCAAAAGAGATAATTATTGTTATTTGATTGAATGAATTGCTTAATACACTTGATCATTACTTATAGGCAATCTAGTACATTGGACTTAGACCAACCACCAACCACCAACTGCGTCACTTACAAAATATCTAGAACATAAGGAAATATCTAACTAACTACTAAAATATCCAACTAACTAACAATTAAGCCCTTTTGGAGCCAAGAGCAACTAACGCTCACTGCTCCTACTGTAGCTTATTACAACCGAAGCTAAGGAAAGCAAGAAAGACTAAGATACTGAACTAAAGTACTGAAATGCAGCACAACACGCAGCCAACTAACAGCAGCAACTGAACCCCCCTAGCCTCATCAAGCTCGGACCATAACACATCGCTAGTATGGTTGACAAGTCATGTATCTAATAATAGAATACATTTGACATCTAACGTCCGAATGTTGCATCTCTGTAACTTATTAGTCTAGTTTAACATTCCTAATTTTCATTTCAACTTAGTAGATATACGAGCAACAAACTAGAGAACTCTGAGCATCTAGTAGTGCTCCACATGTACTAAAACATATTAAATCACAGTGAGTAAAACAAAACGGACAAGTAACATACTATGCATAAGATAACAATCAGTTTGAAATCAAAATTGCAAACAAGTCATATAACATACTAGATTACTTTTCTTACTTTTAGCAAACAATCGAAGTTCAGAGTTCACAATCTGACTCTTACATGTGTGCCGTGGCGACCCAAATGAACGACCTAAAAACTCTCGTCAGTGTGGTCGAATTTAGATATCAATATAATAAATATGTTTTCTCCTAAACTCTTTACTAACTATATTTAACACACTATTCATCCCTCAACCTTTAAGGTCAACAACAGAGATCCTCAAGGAGGCTAATGTAGACCCCAGTTTAGTGTACACGCTACCTTGACATCCATACGAGTCCACAATGTGCTTCACGTCGGCGTGGCCATTCCTAATTTTCCTGCACTTCAGTCTATCATAAGTGATCTAACCTTATATTCTGCAAATGAATGCCCTCCTCGGGGAGTTGCACCCACCTGCTATACTGGTAGACCGATAATGGAGGTCATGAGCATCCATTTTGAAACTCGCTCTCACTTGATATTTTAAGGCTTATGAACCTTTTAAATAATTTCAGCAAATGAACAAAGCATAGAATCCACCTAACCATCCTCTGTGTGTGCTATGATGACCAAACTATTCTACTTGTTACTCCTTGTAGGCGGGGCCGCACTGGGTCATTAATAAGGTGAGAACTATTCTCAATTAATATTTTTCTTCTAAACATAATTAACTCACTGTATCTACCCTAGCTTCTAAGACAGTATCTCATTGTTTCCTATGAGAATAGCATACTATCATGGTCCAATGTATACCATTGGCTAGATACTTGTACAAGTCGATAGCACACTCCACGACAATATGGCCGTATCTGTTTTCCCATACCTTTATCTATCTTTAAGAAGTCTAAATCTGTATTCCGTGAACAAACGCCCTCCACGGGGAGTAGCACCTATCCACTGAACTATTAGACTGGCAATGGAGACCATGAGGAGTCAACTCCTTAACCTCGCTTCCACTTGAAATTTTATATGGTGGATCTTTTTTTATGTTTGATTATCTCATAATCAATTATTAAAATCATATTCTAAATTTTATTTAACTATTAAATAACACCCTAATCATATTAGGTTCCTTTAATTATCCTATGTAATCTAATCTCATTAGATAGTTTATGTGAATTTTATTTCCAAAATTCTCCCACTTGATGAAATCAAAAATTTCATGACGTTATTATAATTTTATTCACATTATACATAATATTTAACTCATTTAAATAATATCAAACATGTGAACAAAATTTAACAAGTATTATTTTATGAAACTTTTTGAATAACATTACTTAAGACCTAACTTGATTGGATTAATTAATTATTAGTATCTCATTCTAATTATTTATTTATTTATCTATCTATTTATCTATTTTATTTAAATAATAATAAAAAATAACGGGCGATGTGAGGTCACATCACCTATGCCTAGTTGCCAGCCTTCTTTTTAATTTTAAATCAATAAATAATTAAAATTCGATCTTAATCTGATTAGATCATAATAGTTAAAATAAACGAATGTCTAATCTCATTAGATATTCTTTGCGATAATGTAGGTATTCTAACTTGACCAAACATCTAATCTTATTAGATATTCAATGCGACATTCTATGTATCTAAATCATTCAACTATTTGAATATCTAATCTCATTAGATTATTTAGAAATATACTCCCACTTATTTAAAGAAATTTATCCTAGCTTAAACAATTTAAATTTGATGAATCTACAATCTAGTTAATAAACTACTTTAATAAGAACAATCAGGTATTCTTTCCTTCAATAAAATTCTCAATTTCTCTCATTTGCAACTCTATTCATGACATTTATTGTGCTTAATATTAACCTCATGACCATTATGAATAACATTAGAGGTGACTTTGATACCAATTGTTGGAAAACTTTAATTTCACGATCTAAATTTTCCTATATTGGCTCGATCAGGCACGGCGGAGAAAACTTTTAAATTCTTTAATTTTAAATCTGAAGGACCTCCATTCTAATATATACATAAAGAACATAAAATATCTTAGAATAATAAACATTGAATCAAAAGCATAAATAAAATTGTGAAAATTAAAGGAAATATTTAAAAGAAACATTAGAAGGTTCTGTCCTATCATGGCAAATCCCGTGATTCTTACAGTACCTTATGAAATCATGATTAATGTAATCTCTCTCATTACTAGTTTGGAGACACTTCAACAACATCCCTATTTCTCTCTCCACCATAGCATGAAATTGCTGAAAAACCTGAAATATCTGGCTTTTGGATGTCAAAAAGAACACCTAAGTTTTTCATAAAGCATCACCTATAGAAGTAACAAAATATTGATTTTCCTCAATAGACTCGACCTCAATATGACCACAAACATCAGAAAGTATCAATTCAAGCATATTTCATTTTGGTCAACTGTTTACTAAAACTGACTCCATTATGCTTACATAACAAACGATTATCCTATGGGTTTAGTGACT
The DNA here is from genome assembly GCA_018398585.1 of Simmondsia chinensis. Lineage (NCBI taxonomy): Eukaryota > Viridiplantae > Streptophyta > Magnoliopsida > Caryophyllales > Simmondsiaceae > Simmondsia > Simmondsia chinensis. The sequence continues at coordinate 28,836,096 of JAGTTD010000005.1, forward strand.
CACTTTCAAGTGAAGGAATGATCGAATCTTTAACCAATATCTACAACCTTGTCTCACTGACATGAGCTAGCCGTCTTTACCACAAATTCGGTTAAGCATCATCCTCGATCGCATTCAATTCACCACCACAAACGATCACATGTATCTTGTATAAAGAACAACATAGCTTTCCCTTGGCTATTATCAGTGACCCTCGGTAAGCTTCCATTTTCCATCGCTAAGATGATGAGTATAACCTTTCTTATCTTGAACATTCATAGAAATCAGATTAAAGTACAATTTAGGAATATAACGCATATTCTTCAGAGTAACAGTGCAGCCAGTACTAGTTTGCCAGTACTAGTTTGTACATGGATATCCGCAGTCCCAATGTTCTTAGTTAGAAACACTACTGTTGCCCATTTTCATAGTACCAAAGTCGCATGCTTTGTACGTAGAAAAATACTCTCTCTTGGGAACCCAATGATAAGAAGCACCAGAATCAATAGTCAATTAAACATCATGATCACTGATATGATTACACTCATCCGGAGCACAAAACAATGTTTCCTAGTCATCATCATCACCTGTTGCCGCAACTATAGTTTTATCATCTACCTTTATCTAATTCATTTCACCCTTTTGCTCCTTATTAAAAAAAAAAATTTAATCTTTCTTCAAGTGTCAAGTTTTATGACAATGCCAGCACTCTGGTTTTTCTCGCTAGAACTTAGACCTTCCATTTGACTTACCACGCACCTTACGCCCTGTACTGTTACTTCTACCTTGATTCTTAACAATAAGTGCTTGTGCAAAATCAACACCCATCACTTTTCTTCTCATCTACTCATTAAACAAGCAGTCTTTTAATACACTCATGGATAATTTCCCATCCAGAGCTAAGTTACTAATAGTTACCACTAAGGTCCAACAACTGTCAAGTAGAGAGCTTAAGAGAAATAGGTTTTGCAAATCATCGTCAAAAATATTCTTCATAAAAGTTAACTGGTTAATAATGTCCAACAATTCATTCAAGTGTTCAACTATAGACCAATCCTAAATTTAAAGTTTACCAACTTCTTAATTAGAAAAGCCTTATTTTGCGGAGTCTTTCTCTCATACCAACTCTCTAAACTTTTCCATAACGTCTCAGTATTAGTCTCTTGTGATCTATGGTTAACAACTTTAAAATCTGCACATTGTCTAACTATCCCAACAGCTTTTCTATTCATTTTATCCCATCCTTTACATGTCAATTTTTCCAACCTACCACTATCATCCTCAATCGGGTCATGTAAATGTTTACAATAAAGTAGATCCTCCATCATTGGTTTCCAAATTGAATAATTTTCATCAATTAATTTTATCATCATATTATAACTGGTACCATCTAGTATTATTCACTCTAATAATGAACCTTGCTCTAATACCACTTTGTTGGGGTTTAACCAAATTAATCGACCACGCAAGCCAATACTAATATAGATTAAATCACAGGCCACATCAATATCACTAAATATCGAAGAGAAAATAAATATGCGGCAATAAATTAAAACCATGTATAACGTGGAAAACCTCTAGGGTAGATGGAAAAACCACGCAGCAAATAGACAACATAATTCACTATAAAAATAGCAATTACAACGTTTATGGTTTTAAGATGTTTGCTCTAACTTGAAACCTATAAGCAATTGAAGCGATACAAGGATGACCTCCTTGGGATCAAGAATAATCGATTCTCTCCAATCAATTCATTACAAACAATGCCTAGAAAACACGCTCCAAATTTCTCCAAGATCAATCCCCAATCTCAACCCAAAAGATAATGGAATTCCCGAAAAGTTGCTCACCGTCATTGCTTTTGGAGGTCAAAACATCTTTTTTGAATGGCGACCTTGAGGAAGATATTTATATGGAACAAAGCAAGGGGTTTGAGGTTCTTGGTATGGAGCATAAAGTATGTGAACTTGTAAAGTCTTTGTATAGACTTAAGCAAGCTCCTAAACAATGGCATCAAAAATTTGATTGCACCCTGTTCATGCATGGTTTTGTAGTAAACAGTGGCGATGCATGTGTGTATTCAAAACATGTTGATAATGATTGTGTGATTATCTTTTTGTATGTTGATGACATGCTTATCTTTGGAACGAGTGTGAAAATTGTGAATGATATTAAATCTTTCTTGATCACATGTTTTGATATGAAAGACCTAGGTGAGGCCGATGTGATACTTGGGGTTAAAATAACTAGAACACTAGAGGATTTGACCTTGAGTCAATCCCATTACGTGGAGAAAATATTGAGAAAATTTGGTCACTTTAACGACATACCAGCTAAAACTCCATATGACCCTAGTGTTCATTTGAAAAGAAATACAAGAGATAGTGTATCACAGGAAGAGTTTGCTAAGGTAATTGGTAGTGTAATGTTCTTAAGGAACTACACTCGTCCTGATATTGCCTATACTGTTAGCAGACTTAGCCGTTACACCCATAACCCTTGTGATGAGCACTGGGGTGCATTGAAAAGGCTATTAAGGTATCTTGAGGGTACTGTGAATTGGGGTTTACACTATAAAAGATTCCCCGTTGTGTAAGAGGCATATTGTGATGCTAATTGGGTGTATGATTATGTTGAAATTCATTCTACTACTGGCTATGTATTTTTGCTTGTTAATTGTGCTATTTCATGGAAATCATATAAACAAACCTGTATTGCTAAATCGACCATGGAGTCAGAATTTATTGCACTTGAGATGGCAGGTTTGGAAGTTGAATGTTTGAGAATTGTCATGGGAGACATTCCATTGTGGGGGAAACCCGTACCTTTAGTGTCTGTGCGCTGTGACTCATGAGCAGCCATTGGAGTTACTCAAAGTGAGGTATTTAATGGAAAATAGAGGCATATTTGCCTTAGGCATGGTGTCATGAGAACTTTGATCATGAATAATGTGATCTCACTTGAATTTGTGAGGAGTGAGAAAAATCTAGCAGATCCTCTAACAAAAAGCCATACAAGGAAATTGAAAAATGAAACAGTAGAAGGAATGAGTTTAAAGCCGCTATATGTGTCCTATTCTCGGCAGATACAAGTCTCAGTAGTTACTGTCAATGTTCAACGGGTCAAACGAGGTCAGAGACCAGGATATTTGTGATAGCCACTCGAACCCTTCCCATTTTTGTTGTATGAGTGGCTCTAGAATCTGCCGAATCTGCCATAATGAAGGTTGAGCTTAAAGCTCTTAATGTTGTCCATAGTCTGATGTGGTGGTGTGGGGTAGCGCACCTGATGGACTCACCTACAAGATTGTGGGGATGAAAAGTCCTCCTGTCGAGAGTATGAGCTTACTCTCTAGAGCAGTCATGATACCAGGTTTCGGATTATTTTTTAAGGACCTCATACATCCTGATTGCGGAGTGCGTTTCAGCTTTGAAAACCTCATGAAGGGATTATGTGTGCTTCTCACAATGACTAGTCATGGTTCAAGACCTTGTTCACCAATGGGTGGTTGTGGGACATGCTTAGTCACTAGGTGCTGTTTCAAGTCTAAAAGACAATAGTATTGTCAAGTGTGGGTCTCACTGCATAGTAACATTCTTTCTTTCCTTTTGTTTCAAAAATTTGAACCATGTGGGGGATTGTTAGAAAAATGCTTCAATTTTGTTTGTTTTATATGATTGGGCACCAAGTATATTTTTGGATTGGGCACCAAGAAATTTTCAGATTAGCACCAAGTATTTTTTTAGCGGTGCCTAAGTAATGACTCCCATTATTTTCCCACTCTTTCCTTAACTAATTTTTTCCATAACTGTCAGGATTTTGAGGCCCTATATCTGCCATTTTCCTTATTTGAGGTGGATTCTTGCCATGATCTATTCCTTAACCGACAAAAATTTATTCTATAAATACCGGGGCTTAGGATTTTAACTAGATCACTGAAAAATGTTGTCATCATTGAAAATACAATTAACCAAATATTCTCCTTCTCCTTCATGGCTTTCTTTCCCTGTCAATATTCTCTCCTTCGTTGCTGAGCAAGTTGGGGCGTACTCAAACCCATCTCCCTGCAAAACACTGCAGTGATGGGTGCCATGTTAACTCTGGGGGTCGGAGTGCCGCTCATCCCTTTGAATCTCTGCGAGGGCATAAGAGACTTAGGGCAGTGGATTCTCCACGGCACTACAATTTCTTCAATTAATTCTCTCCCTACTGTCATTTGGTTTAAAGTCGTTTCTTTCATTAGCTTTTTGTAATCTTTGAAAAAAAAATTGATTGTAATACTTTGTAATCCTTGAGAACAAGTTGATTGTAATAAGAGTTATATTTTGACTACTCATTTATCCTATGTTTCTAACAATCTAAGTCGTTTGCTTTAATGTGTAATCACAATATGACTCACACAGGCTTTATCATTCCTGATTTGTCTAAAACTGAGCCCTCGGATGGGAAGAACTGCAAGATATGGGCTCATAAAATGGAGTTCTTCCTGGGCCAAATAGAGATTCATTACACTTTATTTAATGATAGAGCCCCACCGAGGTTCATTAAAGACTTCGAGAAAGATAACAATACTTGTAGGGGAATGCTTATCCACTACATGACAGCACCTATTTATCACATTTATAGTATTATAAAAATTGCAAAATAAATATTAGGAAGCATTTCAAACTAAGTACGATTCAGATTTAGCGCTGCTAAGAAATACGTTTGTAGGAAGTGGTTGTCCTTTACTATGGTTGATCAAAAACCTATTATTGACCAAATTCATGAATATGAGACCTTGAGCACGAACATACTAAATGAGGGAATGAAATTTTGTAAAACTTTCCAAGCTAACTGTTTGAGTGAAAAAATGCCTCCCTCTTGAGATAGTTACACGGCCTCATTAAAACATAAGAAAAAAGATATGACACTATAGGAACTGATCTCCCACATAAATTTGGAAGATTAGAACCGAAAACAAGCTAAGGGGAAGTCCTATGAGAACTCCTCCTTGGCAACTAACCTTTTTGAATCAAGAAATGCATAAAAGAAAGGCAAATTCAAGAAATCTTAGAACAAGGGTGGATCCAATGCTTGAGAGGAAGGCTCTAGTAACAAGCAAAGTGTTATGATAAAGGCAAATCTCAAATCATAACCTAGGGAAGGATAGAGTTTAGATGAGATAAGAAGTGAAAGTTAGATGAGAAGTAGAGAGAGTTTAGATGAGAGAGAGAGAAAAGATATCAAGTATATTCATCAAGTTATGATCTCTTCAAGAGAGGCATTACATACTTATACTACTAATCACTTCAGATGGCTAATCCAAAATATCTAAAGATATAATGCACTTGGACCATAGCCTAACCGACTTTGGCGCCCACACTAACTAACAATGCTTAACTAGTGTATCAACCTACTTACACACATCATTAACTTATACTACCACTTATTACATCATGACTTATTCTAATTACAATCTTTCATATGCCCAATCTATTGGAATCATAACAATACTCCTCCCTTATGAGATTCTTGTCCTCAAGAATTTAAGAAGAGAGTTGAACTTTGAAGAACACTTATTATTGTACAAGGAAGAGCTGAATGTGATGAACTCCTTGCTGAAATCGGCAGCTGAAAAGAACATCTGAAAGCTTAAGGTTTGCAGCTGAAGCGGACCTATTGATGTCGATATTAGAGTAATTCCAACCGTAGTCCTATTGTCAATTGCTGAACCTTGAGTATGTGTCTTGTCTCTGCCCTCAATGCTTGCATCTGTTGAAGAATGTTCTTCCGGAGGTCTGCCCAATTCGAACCAAATCAACCAAACAACAACATGGGTCTTCCCATTGAAGCTGTTAATCTTGCAATACACAATTTCCAATTCTTCCACAAGTTCTTCAACTCTTGTTTGGGTCACCTCCTGCTTCCTGTGTTCAAACTTTGGTTGCTTATTAGTGAGCTTAAGTATGATTACAAAGTAAACCAATCCATGAGACCAACAGAACATCAAAATATCCCTATACTTCACCAATTCAAGGACTGATCTGCTAACAATATCTTGCACCTGATTTAGAAAGTTGGCCTCTGGTGGTCTACCCATATCATTCCAAATCAGCCAACCATTAACAACAGTAATCACATAATGAGCCTTTTGTTGCGAATAGTCTTGCCACACCTCAATTTGTTGCAACAGTTGAGCATCGATGATTGAGATTGCAACAGATGGAATTCAGGAGCGCAGTTGCTTCGAATCTGCTTGTACTCCTCTTTGACATGCTAGTAAATAACCTTGCTGCACCTGCAATAGCCCCATAAGAGCTGCCTGCTGCTTAGAGCTACTGAGGAATTAGAATGTATCAGCTGGTACACAAAACCTGCAGCTTCCAATCTAAATTCCAAGCCCTTGATTCCCTTCTCAACACACCCAAGAAGGATGCTGTAGTAAGCCTTGCGAATCTTAGCTCCTTTGCTGCTTGGTAAGAGCCTCTTAATCGAACTAAGGCATCCGAAGACCTCATGAATCTAAAAGTAAATCACAAGCTTCCCATGGGCAATACCATCCTTAATTTTGGGTCTGTATAATCTGGTGCAGAAATCACCCATGCTATTAACATTGTGACAAGCTGATAGCTTCTGAAGTTCATCTGGAAGTCTTGCTTCTGGTTGTTGATCCACTGTTGTTGGTGATAATGCTGACGTGAAGAATCCACAGCAGAAAACCTGATCTCTTACTGAAGCTAAGTGCACTGTGACAGCACCCAACTGAGCCTGTCCTGAACTTGCATCAAGGATGATAACAAAGTGGATAAACAACTCACAGTGCTCTTAATTTATGCCCAGAAAATTTCCACTGTCAAGGACCCACTCGCATGTGATGGTTGTATACTTGTATAATTCGATTGTCCACTCTTCAACTCTTTCAATCATGTTTAAACCTCTCTTATACCTCACAATCATGCTCACAATTTCCAGAACTAAAAGAATGTTGTAGCTCTCAAAGTTAATGGCATAGATTCTTTCTAAATGTTGCTCAAACCACTTGCAAATTCCCAACAGACTAGCTATCTATTCAACACTTTCAACCTCACTCTTCTGCTGCAACCACCAATGTGACTTCAACAAACAATCTACATCATAAGGCCTTACATTTGGATGTACCATTGGAGTATGTTCCTTGTTCTTAGCTTGAGTACCGTACAGAATCAGCTTAGGACTTAGATTACTTGCAACTTCAACACCAAACACTGTAATTTCAAATTTGAAGGAGAGTCCAATCACAATCTTCATCTTCACCTTCTATCCCAACTCTAAAATATCAGGGGGTCTTCCAATATGGTACATAACAGTGTGCACACCAACTCCACTGAATTTAGCCTTCATCCACTTTTGTTTCCGCAAACTACCCAACTTATGTATCCTAATCAGAGCAGCTACTAGCCTAGGAACAAAACTTCCCTACTGCTGAACTCTAATGCATTTCGACAGCTTGGTTCATATATTCCTTCAACCATTTCCTTTGTTTCAGAACCTGATCTTGCAACACACCAAATTGATAATGAACTCTAGCTAGCTTGAGTTCAAAAAGCCCTTCCACCGAATCAGAAGGAGGTCTGTCACAACAGCTGGTACCTTGATACGTCACAACTCTACTCAAAAAGCCTTGCAATGCATCCTGATTTTGCATACTTCTTGGCTGAAATGATGTAGCTGAGTGTCCAAGAAAATTGGATAACACATTTGGCGTTGTATTTGATGATACCACAACCACAACATGTGGTGTCCTAACTGAATTCAATGGTTCTACAGTAAAAGCTCTTGATTTCCAACTGTAGCTTCCCATTCCAAACTAAATCTTGCACTGTCAATTGAATTCCCTTCAATGTGCTGCTGCAATTGGTGCCATTCCACTTGCTGAATTTGCAAAGGTGTTACTTCAACTCGAGCAAATGTCTTCTCCTTCCCTAGATCAAAAGGTCTCCAACAAGTCTATTTTGCTACTCTATTGACCTCTTGAGGGTTATTTGTTTGAACTTCTCTATCAATATGTTATCTTGCAGCAACAACAGTCTCATGTTTACTCAAGTCTGAATGTACTGCAGTAGTAGCAGCCTGTTCCCATGCTGAATATGTTTGCACCAAATTCCTTGTTGAATTTGCTGTAACAAGTTGTTATGCTGCTGCAACATTAAACTTATCCTGAATTTTCAATTCATGTGGCTACTAAACCAGCTCAACTTGATCTAATGAGTGCAATGTGTCATCATCTATTTATTGTTCTGCAGCAGATTCTAAATTCAGGTTGATTCCATTGCATCCAATAACATTTGAATCAATTTCTTGTTCCATATCAACCTCACTTGAATCCAAGCCTGCTGCAACAAACCCCAAAACTTGTTTCAATGAGCCATTCATCAATTTTTCTAACTTGTGAGCTTCTACTTCGACATTATCATGCTTGAATCCATCACCATCAACACAAGATCCCATTTCCATCTCACTTATTTGCAAGATATTCGGTAGAACAGGATCTATGTCCTCCATAGGCATAACAACCTCTTCATCTAGCTCATTCTCTTACTTAAACTTCTCCTCGTGAGCTTCATCACTATCCCCCATCACTTCATCACGAACAAGTGGATGAACTGGCTCCACATCAATCTGATTTGCAGCTTTAACTGGCTTCTCCTCAAACTGCTGCGATCGCTGAGTCCATCGCTCATAAGCCCTTTGATCCAGTTCTCGCAACAATTCACCTTGTGATTGCTGAAAATGAGCGAACATTTCTTTTATAAGAATGCTCAATTGACCAATTGTAACCTTATCTCCTGCCGTAGCAGTGTTTGAAGCAACATTTCCTTCTTCAACAACTAAGCTTGCACTGTAATTCATGATTAGATTCTTGAACCAACACTCACTGCTCACTAAAGAGGAGAATCGCACAGCCAAAGAATCAATATCTCGGCTCAGCCAAAGATGACAACCGAATGTCAAACCCTAACTGTCGAACTTCGCGAACCAAGAGAACTCGAACCAAACCCTAACAACAGCGATACTTGAGCAATTCTGGCTTTGAATCTGAATGAGTTTCAAACTTTAATTGCAATTATGATTTCAACACACTACTCAACACAATCCTTAAGAACGAAGTTAGATTTCTGCGATTTTGTTCTTAGTTCGTTGTTAATTCACTTTTGAGCAGCTAATTCTTCAATATTCAGTAAATTCCTATGGAATCAACAAGATACCAGTGCAACTACACTTGATCGATGCTTATCAGCTCAAAAAGCGCCAGAATTCAGCAACACTCAATCAACATTAAAACAGTTCAACAGCAAGAAGTTGATTCTGACGTAAGCATAACTTAGAAGTTTAGAATCTGCTACCTTCACCTCAACAATTAAATTGTAAAACTGAAGTAACCACAATTCAACTTTGTTAAGCTGATTAATCTGGTCTGATCAAGAACAATCTGATGCAACAGCTCACTTTAGCTTTTCCAAGCTGATCATACCGACTTTGATCAAAAATAACCTGCTCTAGCAGCTCAACTTCACTTGCTTCAACTGCAACTACCAGCTATGATTGAATGTAATCTCAATGCAACTGAATCAATGCAACTCAACCTTATTGAAACAAGTTCAATTAAGCCTTAATGCAAATCATCAAGATCTTACACCAATTCTCAATGAAACAGTTTGATCTTGAAAGCTTGATCAAAGCTTACTGTCAGCAGTAAGATTTTGGATTCAAGATCTCAAGTTTGAAACACTTTCAACCTTTTTTTTTTATTTGTTTCAATGTAATTACTAGCTATGTTCTTGATCACGTACTCAAGAACTTGATATCAATCAATCAAGAATTCAAATTGAACTCCTAATAAATTTGCAACGAAATCGAGGATATTTGATATCAAATCATGTTTGATTTGGAAGCCAAACGAGGCTCTAATACCAATTGTTATGATCGAGTCTAATCTCAAATCATAACCTAGGGAAGGATAGAGTTTAGATGAGATAAGAAGTAAAAGTTAGATGAGAAGTAGAGAGAGTATAGATGAGAGAGAGAAAAGATATCAAAGATATCAAGTATATTCATCAAGTTATGATCTCTTCAAGAGAGACATTACATACATATATTACTAATCACTTAAGATGGCTAATCCAAAATATCTAAAGATACAATGCACTTGGACCATATCCTAACCGTCTTTGGCGGCCACACTAACTAACAATGCTTAACTAGTGTATCAACCTACTTACACACATCATTGACTTATACTACCACTTATTACATCATGACTTATTCTAATTTCAATCTTTCATATGCCCAATCTATAGGAATCATAACACAAAGCCAATCTCGAGGGAAGAGGCCAATGGACAATGCGGATGATGGCTAAAAGAGGAACAAAGGAGCATATTGGACTTGAGGCAAGAGTGTCATACCTCGAGGAACTGGAGGAAGGGATTCGAACCTAGAAAGCACATAGAACACAGGTCCCAGGCTAATCTCACCGAGGAAGGAGACATGTTTGTTGCCATGATCTCTGAGGTGAATATGGTTGGGAACATGGTTGAGTGGGTTATAGATACTGGTTCCACAAGGCACATCTACATTAATAAGGACCTGTTCCTTGAATATGAGATAGCCACAGACAAGGAGAAGGTATTCATGGGCAACTCATTACCTAAAAAAAATTAAAAAAAATTCCAGTTCGATCCCTATCTATGGCAAGGGAAAGGTCCTCCTTAAACTCAACTCTGGAAAATCTCTGTGCTTGCAAAATATGCTGCATGTTCTTAACGTGAGTAGGAATCTAGTCTCTAGTGAATTGTTAAATAAAGTAGGCTTTAAATTAACATTTGAATCTGATAAGATAATCCTTACTAAGATTACAAAGTTTTTAAGGAAAGGCTTTTGTAATGGTGGTCTGTTTGTAATTGATGTGATGAAAGAGAATGCATTTACTTCTGGCGTATATTGGTTAATCTTTGGATTTATGGCATGCTAAGCTTTGCCATGTAAATTATAACTCAGTTAAGAAACTTAAACAAATGAGTTTGATTCCTAATTGTGATTTAACCGAACCAAATAAATGTGAAATATGTGTCGAGGCCAAACATCCAAAGAAATCACTTAACAAATCATTTGAAATGATTTCGAGCCTGCTTGAGTTAGTACATTATGACCGAGGTGACTTTAAAAGCACAATGAGTAGAGGTGGTAAGAGATATTATATCACATTTGTAGATGACCATTCGAGATTTAGTAAGGTGTATCTCCTAAGTACAAAAGATGAGGCTGAGGAAATGTTTCTGAAATATAAAGCTAAGGCTGAAAACCATCTAGATCATAGGATTAAGAGGATTAGGTATGATAGAGGAGGGGTGTACGATACTATGTTCCTCAAGATATATTGTGAAAAACTTGGCATAATTCATGAGGTCTCAGCCCCTTACACACCTTAATAAAATGGGATACCTAAAAGGAAAAATAGGACCCTTAAGAACATGATGAACGTTATGCTAATTAACTCATGCCTACCCTCGAGCTTGTGGAGGAGGCCATGTTATCTACCTATCATGTACTAAATAGGGTTCTACAAAAAAAGTTAGATAAGACCCCTTATGAATTGTGGAAGGCCTAACCCCCAACCTGAAATACCTTAAAGTGTGGGGGTGTCTAGCCAAAGTTCAAAAGAAGTAAAATTGGTCCTAAAACAATGGATATTATCTTTGTTGGTAATGCCATGAACGGTGCTGCATATAGATGCATGCCTTTAAATGACTCAAGCCCTGGCTTGGTGAAATTATGGAATCATGAGATGCAAAATTCTTCAAGAATAAGTTTCCCATGAAAAATCTATGCATGCTTCATTGCCTAATTTTATTCCCATTGCATCTGCTTTATCATTTAGCCATCTGCCCCCTGAGCTTGAGACTCAAGAGCTTTGAAGAAGTAAGAGGGCTCAAACTGAGACTAGTTGTAGACCAGACTAGTGGGGGAAACCCGTACCTTTAGTGTCTGTGGACTGTGACTCACAAGCAACCATTGGAGTTGCTCAAAGTGAGGTATATAATGGCAACCAAAGGCATATTCGCTTCAAGCATAGTGTCGTGAGAAATTTGATTATGAATAATGTGATCTCACTCGAATTTGTGAGGAGTGAGAAAAATCAGGCAGATCCTCTAACAAAAGGCCTTGCACGAAAATTGATAAATGAAACAGCAGAGGGAATGGGTCTAAAGCCCCTATGTGCTTTCCTAGTCCGAGCGGATACCCATCTCGTGAGTTACACTCGATGTTCAATGGGTCAAATGAAGCCAGAGACCTGTAATTTTGTGACAGGCACTCGAACCCTTCTAATGTTTGTTGTATGAGTGGCTCTAGGATCTGTTGAATATGCCATAACGGAGGTTGAGCTTAAAGCTCTTAATGCTATCCATAGCCAGATGTGGTGGAGTGGGGCAGCACACCTAATGGACACATCGATGCCAAAATGAGCCTAAGGCTCTTAATGATATCCATAGCCTTTTATAGTGGTGTAGGGAAACGCACCTGATGGACTCGCCTATAGGATTATGGGGGTAGAAAGTCCTCCTATCGAGAGCATGGGCTTAGTCTCTAGAGCAGTCCTAATACCAGGTTTCAAACTATTTTTGAGGGACCTCATACATCCTGATCGCAAAGTGCATTTCAGCCTCGAGAACTGCATGAAGGGATTATGTGTGCTCCTCACAATGACTAGTCATGGTTCAAGACCTTGTTTACCAATGGGTGGTTGTGGGACATGCTTGGTCACTAGGTGCTGTTTGAAGGCCAAAAGGCAATAGTATCGCCAAGTGTGAGTCTCATCGCTCAGTAGCATTCTTTCTTTCCTTTTGTTTTTAAAAATTGAACCATGAGGGGAATTATTAGAAAAATGCTTCAATTTTTGTTTGTTTTGTATGATTGGGCACTCAATAATTTTTTATATTGGGCACCAAGAAATTTTTGGATTGGGCACCAAGTATTTTCTGAGTGGTGCCCAAGTAATGATTCCCATTATTTTCCCGCTCTTTCTTTAACTGATCTTTTCATAACTATCCGGATTTTGAGGTCCTATGTCCGCCACTTTCTTTAATTGAAGGGGATTCTTGCCATGAACTATTCCTTAACCAACAAGGAATTTATTCTATAAATACTAGGGCATAGGATTTTATCAACATCACTGGAAAACGTTGTTATCACTAAAAATACAATTAACCATATATTCTTCTTCTCCTTCACGGTCTTCTTTCTCTGTCAATATTCTCTCCTCTGTTACTTAGCAAGTTGGGGTGCACTCCAACCCATATCCTCGGAGTATGCTGCTAAGGTGGGTGTTGTCCCTGGTGTCGGAGTGCCATTCATCCCATCTCACCTCTGTGGAGGCATAAAAGACTTAGGGCAATGGATTCTCCACTACATGGAAATTTCTTCGGTCAATCCTCTCCCTACTGTTATTTTATTTAAAGTCATTTCTTTCATTAGCGTTTCGTAATCTTTGAAAAACAAATTGATTGTAATACTTTGTAATCATCGAGAACAAGTTAATTGTAATAAGAGTTATATTTTAACAACTCATTTACCCTATTTTCCCAACATTGCTCACTGTCATTGCTTTCTGGATTTTGTTTTTGGGGGCTGGTGTCACTCACACCTCTCACGCTTTTTGTATAATAAAAGCCCAAAGAAGGCTTAAGGCCATAAATAATGGGCAAAGTCACAAAGCCCAAAAAAAAATCATTTTTATTTTAATGCAAAGCCACTTAATATTTGTGGGCTGAATCACAGTGTATATTATGCACCCCACATGAGGTCAACTCGTGATGACAGAAAAATGAAGCCTAAATCGTTTTAGAGAGAGACTACAACAAGAAGGACTCAGAATAAACAAGGTAGACCTTGAATTCAAACAAAAAGACTCAAGACAAGACAATTAAATAACTAAAACAAAAGATTAAGAGAACAAAGAATGAACCAAAGAAGTTGCAGTGCCGTGGATTTCACCATTGCCCTAAGTTGTTTACACCTCCACTACGGTACATATAGGATCGTCAGGCACTTTGACTCCCCGGGTTAACATGGCATCCGACACAGGAGTGTACTCTCTGGTGATGTGCTGGAGTACGCCCCAACTTGCTCAGTAACTAAGAGTAATAGAGATGGACTTAGAAAGAATCGAAGAGAAGAAGAGCAGTATCCTTTATGTGTTTTTGATGATTGCCCCAAGGCACGGTATTTAAAGCCTGTGTGCCACTTAACTTCACTCCGAAAGTCCCTCGTTAAATCAGGCTCCCAGGTACTCAAAAGTACTATGATGCGGAAATAATATAAATACAGAAGTAAACACACGAAATTGCTTGGAAAGTAAGGAAAAAGATTAGGCACACAAGTATATTGGACACTTATAACAATTGAGAGAGAGTTTAAACGGAATGAGTTGATCACCCATGGCAAATGCCTTACCATCTTGTTAATAGACAAAGTTATGTACAATGAAAGAATACATCTCTTCATAAAAGGACATATAACTAAGTACGTATATGCATCACAAGGTTGGGACACACCCCCTTATGCTAGCCATGTCAATGCATCTAGCCGAAGTACATAAATCTAGCAATACAAGGAAGGGACATGTCCCCTCATGTGATGCGCATGCATGAACCGTGTGCCAAGCACAAGGGACGTGCCTCTTTGTAACATGGGGCACGTCTCTTCCCCCATACATGAATCCACACTTGAATGCTCCAGAGGGATCAATCACGTCCTAGATCCTTCTAGAGTATTTCAAAACACTAAGCCTACTTAAGTAAAAATCCTACTAAAATAAGCAGTGGGTGACACTCTCCCCCACCTAAGCGATTGATGTCCTCATCAATGCTAAGCGGTTTTGAATGCCTCCAATGATTCCTGAAGCTTCAACGTCTAGAAGGCCCTTCCAATGAACTACATACTCTATGCACTTAGTCCTGCCTTTACGTATGTTGGCACCCACTGAGTGCCTCAAGTTTTGTTTGTCCCAACTTTGTAGAGGTTACAGCAACCTTGGCCAATTACATGGATCCTGTGTCAATGCCCCTATCCTCTCGGTTCCTGAAGGTCAAGCCCTAACTGAGTGGCATGATTTTGTCCTCTATTCGGTTTGAATATCTTAAGATTAGAAAGAACGGATAAATTGAATTGTCTTAGCTAACTTTTGAATTCGATTACCTAGGTACTTGACAGATTTTCCCTTGGGAAAGATGGTTTTGCCTTTAGAACCTTAAACCTTGAGCCTCAGTTATTCTGCTCTAATTTGAAGTATACCTGCTTTGACTTGTGGTAAAATTCTTAAAAAGCATGAGATCCTGAGCTTTAATATTCATCCTTGCTCGAGGACGAGCAAGATTTAAGTTTGGGGGTATTTTCATAAGTCTAAATTAGTATATAATTTTTTATATTATTTTAATATATTTTTAAACATTTTACATCAAATTTTTATCACTTTTACTCAATTTTGCTCTTTTTCGCTCATATTGCCATTTTCTAGCAAAAACACTCATTTTATGCTAAATCTTGCTAGGTTTTATCATTAACATAGACAAGTAAAAGCAAGATACACCAAAACAAAGAAAAAAATGGGCAAAACATAATAATTAATATGGCTAAAGCAAGAACACAACAAGTTCATGCGCAATACAATTCAACTTGCAAAAATGGGTAGCAAAATGCACAAATTAAGAGCAAGGATTGATTAAAAAATACATTAACATGTCCAAGTTGATATAAACTCAGAATTTAGGTGGTGTTAATCTCAAAAATCTGAAAAAAAAAAAACAGCAAGAACAACAACAATGCAAAGAATGAACAATAAGCCTGCACAATTCACTTCAACTTGCAATTTTGTGTGGCAAAATAGATACATAAGGTGAAAAAACTTCTTGTACACTTCATTAACATGTTAGAATTTATGATAAAGCTGATTTTGGGCTGCCAAAGCTGAAAAAACAAAAATGAAGAAAAACAGCAAAGGATAGTAAGTTGTAGAAACTGAAAACCAGCCTGCACAATTCATTTTAACTTGCAATTTTAGATGGCAAAATTGACTAATCAAGTGAAAGAACCTCTTGTACAATTAAAAAACATGTTCAATTTGATGTTAAGACTGATTTTAGACAGCCTTAGTTGAAGAAAAATGAAGAAATCAGCAGCAAGTTGCAAACCTACAGAATTGGCAGCAGTCGAAGATGTGTGGTGCAATGAGCTTTAAGCTTGCAATTTTTTGTATTTTTTTTTATTCCAACCTTATGTACTGTAAATATAGATTCTTAGGAGGTGTTTTAGCATCATTAAATCCAGAAAAATAAAATACAAAGTAGAGAAATAAGGTAGAAAATCGTAGGAACAAAGAAGGAGGAGAAAAGAAGAAGTTTTGTCTAAATTTTGCATTTTCAAGCTCTTTTATATCCTTATCTTCAATAAGTTCATGAATTTTGTGTTAAATATGTCTTACATTAAGTTTATCATGAACTAATTTTGTTATTCCAAGGCTACTATGTAGCCTAAGTTGTAATATATGCTCATTTCTAATTCAACGTATTCAATGTTTTGTTATTGCGTTGTTGAAGTGTTTATCATTGTTCTTCATGAGTTTTAAAATATTTATCACTATTCAAGGCCTATAATGATTCATATTGAGTCTAAGAGCAGATTTATAATGATTGCTAAGGTGATAAGCACCACAAATTGAGCGAATGCTCGAGAGAGATTAACGCGATTTGTGTGGTTTTTAAATGAAAATCATAGAGCTTTAAAAAATCTTTTCTTATTTAAATTCATGCACAAGAGTGATGGTTTAATACGTAAAAGACCATGCTAAATGTTGCTCAAGAGAGAAAATTTAGTAAATTAGGATTTTCAACCATCGACACGTAATAACAACTTGAATAACGAGAATAGAAAGGCGTATTGATGCAACTAGGTGAAATCGGATGCCTTGGATTTTATTAAATCATAAAAACACAAAAAAATTAGTAAAATTTAGATAAAATTCAGTAAACAAATTTTGTTTGCCTTTATTTTATTTTATTTTATATCAATATCTCAATTTTTCAGTTTTTCAAAAGCATCAAAGCTACTAATTTTTGTACTCACTCAATAACAATCCTCGTGGGAATGATACTCTACTCATTTCAATATTACTTGATACGACTAGTGCACTTGCTAACGCATACGCAAAGTAAGCATTAAGTTTTTGGCGCCGTTGCCGGGGATTGTCTCTATTTGAGTGATATCAATACCAACTAGTTTTGGTGCTAATTTGAAATTGTTAATAATTTGTAAATTTTATTAAGTGTAAGAAAATTTTCATTTGATTCATTTGTAAAGATAAATTCTTTGAAAAAAAAAAAACAGAGAAAAATTCTTATAGAACATACCCCTAAAATTCTATTTTTGTTAAAATTTGTTAGTTTTGTGTTATTTTGGTTTTTTTTTTCTTGTATTTTTTTCTTACTTTCATCTTTATTTTACTTAAAAAGTCCATTTTGTTACAATTTTAAAAGTTAAAGTTGTTATTTTTAAAGTTTTCCAAAACATTAGTGCTACTAACCCCCCCCCCCCCCCCCCCCCCCCGCTCTCTCTCTTTTCCTAAAATTATATTTTTCTCAATTTTTATTTTTAAATTGTTATATTTATAAGTTCTCTGATTAATTTTAACTTTGTTTTAACTTTTAATTCACCTATATAAGTTTTTCAAAGTTCAGTTTATTTTCTTTAAGTTTTTGAAAGCCTTTAATAGTACTGACACCCTTCTCTTAAAAATTAATTTTCAAAGGTGACTATATTATTAAACTTTCTCACTAATTTTATTTTTCCTCTAACTTTTAAGTTTATTTATTTATTCAAAAAAAATGGACAAGAGTGCTAAGAGTGATGGCTTGCTACAACTTTATACGACCTCAATACCAAGCTGTATTTGATGCATTATCTGCTCAACTTTCACTAATTGAAGACATGATTACTGCTAGTACTCCTAGATGTGAATTTTGCGCAGGTAGTCATTCTAGTATGGAATGCCAAATAGATAATAGCTTTTCTTCATCAGATTTTGAGCAATATAATTTTACAAGACCTCAATATCAGGCTATACCGAAAAGAAAACTGAGCATTTGTGAATATAGTGAATTATCTGCTCAATATTCACAAATTCGAAAAATATTAAATGAGATGATTGCTGCTCATGCTCCTAGCTGTGAATTTTGTGCAGGTAACCATGCTAGTATGGAATGTCAATTAGGTAATAGCTTTTCCTCATGGGGTTATGAACAAGGTAATTACATGTCAAATTTTAGCCAACCCCAATACAATCCGTACTCTAGCACTTATAGTCAGGAATGGATGGACCCTTCCTGGAATCGTCACAATGCATATTGGTTACCCACTAATCCATCTCAAGAAAAGAACAATGACTTAGAAGAGGCCTTTAGGGAATTCATGGAAACCGTGAGTGACTTAAAGAATCAAAGAACCTCCATCCAAAATCCCGAACCTCAAGTAAGGACTGTCATAGAGGAACAGTCGGAGAGGTCTGAAGAATCCCTGCCTAGCAATACCATCACCGACCTAGGGGAGCAAAGTAACGCCATAGCATTGAGGGATAAAGACACATTATAAGAACCACCTCAATGTGACATAATCCCCTTAGTCAACTCAGAGCCACCAAGGACCAACCCTATCTTTACTGACCCATCACCACCAGCCATTGAAATAGAATGTCGAGCCTATCTAACATGGTTAGAAATGTTCGGAACCATGGATGCCTCAGAGAAAAATAGCAGAAGAAATCGGAAAAGAAAATTCAAGCTGTGGCAAATCAGGCTCAAAGATCCCAAGATTAGAGAAGGTGGAGGAGGTCGTGTAAAGAAGGGAACAAGGAAGATCAGTGGAAGAAAATAGTCATTGTGGGTGGATGGTGGAAACTCTATTCTCCTTCAAGACATGGGATAGATCCACTCAAAGAGTCGAGCTAACGACTATAACCAAAAGCGCTTCTTGGGAGGCAACCCAAGTGCTCTTTTCCTTACTTCTTTTATTTTAGTTTCCTTTTATTTTTATTATATTCTCAGGTTTCTATACATTTTTTCAAACAGGTATTTTACAGCAAGTTTGGAGGTAGCACAATGTCAACATGCACCATCAAAAAGCAATCCTCAAACCTAGGAAGTATCTCTCACCCAATTTATCTTTTTTGTTCTTTTGAAAAATAAAGTTTGGGGTAGGAAAAGTAATGTTAATAATAATAATAATAATAATAATAATAATAATAATAATTAAAAATTAAAAAAATTTAACAAAATTTATTTGAAAAGTTTTCCTGTTTTATGTTTTAGAGTCGGCTTTAGTACCTCCCCGAGTTCGGAGCCTTTGTATGGGGATGTAAATAGTGTCAGCCAACAAAAAGTTTGTTTATTTTCTATAGTTTTAACCTTTAATCTTTTAAAAATTTCATTACAAAAAAAAAGAGAAAGAAAAAAAAAAAACTTATCATCATGCTTTTTAGGCAATTTTTCAACTTTTTTTTAGCTGCCGTACTTTAATTAGATTTGAATAACTGGATAATCAATTGTTTTCATGTTCTAATTGCAAAACACAATCTAATCTAAGGCACTATCTTGATAAAACCATGGTATTTGACTTCACTAGTTAGCATGGCTGTTTTACTTTTCTTTCTGATTAAAAGATGCTCAAATTTGAATAGATTGCATAAAGAGTATCATTTACATAATATATTTTGAAGAGTTATGCCTAAGTCTAAATAAAAGAAAAATATAATAAAAATAGAGAGAGAGAATCACTAAGCACCGCTATCATTTGGATATGTGCTACGATGTGATGGTTTCTTGCCTTGGTACCTCGAGCAAGTAGATTCGTAGGGGTGTTTCAACACCTGGTACCCTAGTCCAACTGGAACGGGAGCTGCCGCATTGAAAGCTCGCTATAAGGGGTACTTCGAAAACTAACAAGGAACCAAGCACAAAAAAAAAAAAAAAAAAAAATTAAATCCAATAAAAAGGGGACATTATCTCTAGCACCACTATCCCATTTATAAACATTTTAATGATATGTGCTACCATTATGAAGACGTCTCAGTGGTGGCTTCTCTTACTTATGGGTCATCGCCCAGGAGTCGGAACTTGATTCTCACTGAAGATATACCCGGGAAGTCATATTGAAGGCATTTCAGTGGTGGCTTCTCTTACTTATGGGTCATTGCCCAGGAGTCGGAGCTTGATTCTCGCTGCAGATATGCTCATGAACCAAAATTGACTTAAGTAAACGAATTCCTCCAAAAAAAAAAACAAAAAAAAAAAAAATTTGGCGCAAAAATAATTAGTTTGGGCATACTTGATAAGTCTTGTTATGAGTGGTATGATTTTGTCCTCTATTCTGTTTGAATATCTTAAGATTAGAAAGAACGGATAAACTTAATTTGCTTACCTAACTTTTGAATTCGATTACCTAGGTAATTGACAAAATTTTCCTTGGGAAAGATGGTTTTGCCTTTAGAACTTTAAACTTTGAGCCTCAGTTATTCTTCTCTAATTTGAACTATACCTGCTTTGACTTGTCGTAAAATTTTTAAAAAGCATGAGATCCTTGCTCGAGGACGAGCAAGATTTAAGTTTGGGGGTATTTTGATAAGTCTAAATTAGTATATAATTTTTTATATTATTTTAATATATTTTTAAACATTTTACACCAAATTTTTATCGCTTTTACTCGATTTTGCTCTTTTTCTCTCATATTGCCATTTTCTTGCAAAAACACTCGTTTTATGCTAAATCTTGCTAGGTTTTATCATTAACATCAACAAGTAAAAGTAGGATACACCAAACCGAAGCAAAAATGGGTAAAACATAATAATTAACATGGCTAAAGCAAGAACACAACAAGTTCATGCACAATACAATTCGACTTGCAAAAATGGGCAGCAAAATGCACAAATCAAGAGCAAGGATTGATTAAAAAATACATTAACATGTCCAAGTTGATGGAAACTCTGAATTTAGGTGGTGTTAAGCTCAAAAATCTGAAGAAAAGCAGCAAGAACAACAACAATGCAGAGAATGAACAATAAGCCTGCACAATTCACTTCAACTTGCAATTTTGTGTGGTAAAATGGACAAATAAGGTGAAAGAACTTCTTGTACACTTCATTAAAATGTTAGAATTTACTTTAAAGCTGATTTTGGGTGGCCAAAGCTGAAAAAAAAAATGAATAAAAACAGCAAATAATAGCAAGTTGCAGAAACCGAAAACCAGCCTGCACAATTCACTTCAACTTGTAATTTTAGGTGGAAAAATTGATGAATCAAGTGAAAGAACCTCTTGTACACTTCAATACCATGTTCAATTTGATGTTAAGACTGATTTTGGGCAGCCATAGTTGAAAAAAAAATGTTGAAATCAGCAGCAAGTTGCAAACTTGCAGAATTGGCAGCAGTTGAAGATGTGTGGTGCAATGAGCTTTAAGCTTGCAATTTTTTGTATTTTTTTTAATTCCAACCTTATGTAATATCAATAGATATTCTTAGGAGGTGTTTTAGCATCAGTAATTCCAGAAAAATCAAATACAAAGTAGAGAAATAAGGTAGAAAATCGTAGGAAGAAAGAAGGAGGAGAACAGAAGAAGTTTGGTCTGAAATTTTGCATTTTCAAGTTCTTTTCTATCCTTCTCTTCATTAAGTTCATGAATTTTGTGTTAAATATGTCTTAAATTAAGTTTATCATGAACTAATTTTGTTATTTCAAGGCTATGATGTAGCCTCAGTTGAAACATACCCCCATTTCTAATTCAACGTATTCAATGTTTTGTTATTGCGTTGTTGAAGTGTTTATCATTGTTCTTTATGAGTTTTAAATGCTTGATCACCATTTAAGGCCTATAATGATTTATAATGAGTCTGGAAGGAGATTTATGATGATTGCTAAGGTGATAAGCACCACAAATTGAGCGAATGCTCGAGAGAGATTAACCCGATTTGTGTGGTTTTTAAGTAAAAATTATAGAGCTTTAAAAAGTCTTTTCTTATTTAAATTCATGAACGAAGGTGATGGGTTAATACCTAAAAGAGCATGCTAAATGTTGCTCAAGAGAGAATATTTAGTAAATTAGGATTTTCAACCATCGACACGTAATAACAACTTGAATAACGAGAATAGAAAGGCGTATTGATGCAACTGGGTGAAATAGGATGCCTTGGATTTTATTAAATGATAAAAACACAAAAAATCAGTAAACTTTAGATAAAATTCAGTAAACAAATTTTGTTTGCTTTTATTTTATTTTATTTTATATCAATATCTCAATTTTTCTGTTTTTCAATTAGCATCAAAGCTACAAATTTTGGTACTCACTCAATAACAATCCTCGTGGGAACGATACACTACTCATTTTTATATTACTTGATACATCTAGTGCACTTGCTAACGCATACACAAAGTAAGCATCAGCAAACCGCACCTCATGCATGCCCTTGCGCACCTAATGCGTAGCCTTGAGCAATCCTCGCGCAAACCTGTGCGAGTCATGCGCAACACAAGCTTTGTCCTTGATCCTAGGTTTCAGTTGTTCTGGCAGCATCACAACCTTGTCAGCTTCAAGTCCTCCCTTCACTTCCTCGAGTTGCATGGCTGAGATCACCTTGGCCCATACTTGTTCCCAAAGTAAAGGCACTGCATAAGTCTCTTAGCCCTGCGAAATTTCCATCACGTTGTCCCTTGGAAATGATAGAGGCTTCATGGTATCAAAGAAGTCCATAACCTACCATCTTGAAGTCATCCATTGTGATCATTGTCAAATTTAGAGTGCATTGCCAATCTACCAACTGAATTGGCATCGCATATGCAATACCATGGATTGGTTTGGATAAAGAGTTCACTGCCTTCATCCATCCCACCTCTTAGGCATATCTCAACCCCAGCCATGCCAGTTCCTGCTTCGAAATGAAGTTATGCATGGCACCCATGTCAAGAAGTGCCCTTGCCTTAGCACCATTCACCCTTATGTTGACAAACATCAATCCTCACCTTTAGTGCACCACTGTTGCTAAGCCTTGCACACCCACATGCACACCATTTTGGACCTGTGTGCACACTTGTGCCTCTGTCCTTGTCACATATGCACCCTTTTGGACACTCATGCACCCCAGCGCCTCAGTCCTCTGGACATCCGCACCTCTCTGTGAACCCCTCTGAACCTCCGCGCGTACCTGCGCCTTGGTTTTGTGAATTCCTGTGGCTTGCTCACCGTGCGCTACCACAACCAACCCATGCGCACCCACAGTAGTCCTATGCAAACCCATGGTGGCACCATGTGCACTTCCTTGGACCTCCGCGCTTACTTGCGCCTCGGTCCTCGTGACCTGCGCACCCTTTTGGACCTCCGTGCATCTCTCCTCCTTAGTCCTCTGGTCATGCGCAGCCACGCGCACCTGTCCCCGGGCCTGAGCACTGCCTTGCACAGCCCCACGCCTATCACCCCTGACATGCGCACTGACTCTGTTGACTCCTGGGACTGATGCACCCTGCGCACCTCACTACATTAGGGCACACTACTGCGCATTGCCTCAGAAGCCTTACGCACTCCCTAGGACATGGCCCCTAGGAAGCGCATTGATCCCATACAAACTTCCTCTGGTTCTGCGTGCGGTTCCTGTCCTTGTGCAGCCACCAAGGAATTCAGTGCCTATCTTTGAGGACGATCCTAAACATATGTGGCCCATCACACAAGAAACATCACAGGTCCTGACTTAGTCTTGCTTATGCTCGTGCTGTTTTTAATTGTCTTTGAATGTAGGAGGTTTGTGAGGTTTGTCTCCCCCACCTTTCTTCTTGTCATCCTTGTTCTCCTTTCTCTTGGCAAAGTCCTTGGACTCCACCAAGTTCTCTGCTTCATAAATTGCACTTGCAAGATCTTGGACACTCCTCCTCCTCAACTGAAATTCAGCCCACAGTTATAGGCCATCCATAAAATAGAAGAGACGTAACGTCTTCGGTATGTCTGGAATCTCCAACATCAGGGATTGGAACTCCATGACATAGTCCCGAATTGACCCTGAATGCTTTAACCCATGAAGTCTCCTCATGGCCATCATCTCGCCATTCTCCGGGAAGAATTGCCTCTTGAACTCCTTAACAAAATCCTCCCACATACCCATGGAGCATAACCCCCTTGCTATGTCACCATGGCTCCTCCTCCACCAAAGCTCGACATCATCCCCCAAGTATATGGCAGCCGTGTTGATTTTGGAAGCATCATCTCCAATATGCAGCGCCTTGAAGTACCTTTCCAAACTCCATAGGAAATTGTCAACTTCCTTAGCGTTGTGATTTCCACCAAACATAGGCGGATCTAGAACCTTGACGCGTGACACCCCTCTAGTGCCAGCGCCACCCGCAATGGCAGTTTTGCACAACATGCAATCTGCCTCGACAATGTCAAGCTCCTCCCTAAGCCCAAACACCGTAGCCTTCAGTTGATCAAGCTGCTCCTTCATAGTACCTGGACAACGTCCACCATATAGAGCACCTTACCCTTTATCCCCGTGACACTTACACCCAAAGCATCAATGATGTCAAGGGTCTCGTGGACCTCACCCATAGCCAACTCCAACCTTGCCACAAGCACATCAAGCCTGCTAAGAGCATATCAAGGCACCGACGGGTCCCTAGCCCTGCTTGACTTCTTCAAACGTGTCTTAGGTCTACCCCTCGGTTGCTTTTCCATGGCTTGTGATGTACTAACGTTCCCTTCTTCCACAGCAATGCTCCCAGCCATATTTGTAACTCACTCTAATACCACATGTCGCGGGATGACTTTGGATGCCCTTGTCAAAGCCCGTGCTCCACTTAACTTCACTCCAAAAGTCCCTCATTAAGTCAGGCTTCCCGGTACTCGAAAGTACTATGATGCGGAAATAATATGAAAGCGGAAGTAAACACACGAAAGAGTTTGGAAAGTAGGGAAAAAGATTTGGCACACAAGTATATAGGACTCTTAGAACAATTGAGAAAGATTTTAAATGGAATAAGTTGATCACCCATGGCAAATGCCTTGCCATCTTATTTTTAGATGAGGTTACGTGCAATGAAAGTATACATCTCTTCACAAAAGGGCATATAACTAAGTATGTACATGCATCACACGGCTAGGACACACCTCGTTATGCTAGCCGTGCCAATGCATCTAGCCTAGGTACATGAATCTGGCAATACAAGGGACATGTTCCCTCATGTGATGCGCATGCATGAACCGTGTGTCAAGCACAAGGGGCACGCCTCTTTGTCACATGGGACATGTCTCTTCCCCCATAC
Source organism: Simmondsia chinensis (assembly GCA_018398585.1). Classification (NCBI taxonomy): domain Eukaryota; kingdom Viridiplantae; phylum Streptophyta; class Magnoliopsida; order Caryophyllales; family Simmondsiaceae; genus Simmondsia; species Simmondsia chinensis. Next base: position 28,861,437 of record JAGTTD010000005.1, read on the forward strand.
ATGAATCAAAACACATGAATCCACACTTGAATGCTCTAGAGGCGTCTAGCACATCCTATATCCTTCTAAATTATTCCAAAACAATAAGCCTACTGAAGGTAAAATCCTACTACAATAGGCCGCGAGTGATATTAAGGCCATAAATAATGGGCAAAGTCACAAAGCCCACAAAAAAAATCATTTTTAGTTTAATGCAAAGCCACTTATTATTTGTGGGCCAAATCACGGTGTACATTATGCATCCCACATGAGGCTAACTCAACAACAACAACAACAATCCCAGTGCCTAAAGGGCTCCCGCAAAAGCGGGGTCTGGGATGAGGCTAACTCAAGATGACAGAAAATAGAGCCTAAATCGTTTTAGAGAGAGAATTCAACAAGAAGACCTCATATTAAACAATGTAGACCTCGAATTCAAGCAAAAAGACTCAAGACAAGATAATTAATAACTAAAATAAAAGATTAAGAGAAGAAAGAATGAATCAAAGAAGTTGCAGTGCCGTGGAGTTCACCATTGCCCTAAGTCGTTTACTCCTCCACTACGGTACATACACGATTGCATGCACTTCGACTCCCCAGGTTGACACGGTATCCGACACAAGAGTGTACTCTCTGGTGATGTGTTGAAGTACGCCCCAACTTGCTCATTAACAAAAGCGATAGAGATGAACTTAGAGAGAATTGAAGAGAAGAAGAGCATTATCTTTTATATGTTTTTTATGATTGCCCCAAGGCACGGTATTTACAGGAAAAAACCTTCTCGTTTAAGCAATTGTTTTTTATGAAACGAGGGCATAAAATTCGTCCTTAATTAAGAAGGTGGGAAGATATGGAGGAGTCAAGAATCCGAATTCAACGGCTATGGAAAGAGTGGGCGGTTACACAATCAATACGCATACTAGAGCTCAAGCTTATAACTTTGAGCTCAAGCCTGAAGTAACAGACAAGACGTCGTGATTACAACCTCAAGGTTGGTCATGATAACACAACTCAAGCTTAAGCATACACCCTTAAGCTCAATCCAAAAGTAAGAACGAGCCTCGAATTCGCTTATAAAATACACAATATCCTCAAAAATCAAAGTTTGGACCAGAAAAAGTCCGCACCACGATGCAACGTGCCAGCCGATGCAATCCAACTCTCTATTGTAATGATCAATCAATGACTCAAACATACAATAAAACAAGCAACCATTGACAAAGAAAATTTGAACCCACTATTGTAATATATTGTAGTAGTGGCTTCTATGCGAAGAAAGCTTTATAAGTATCAAAGTATATATTAGTAGTTCTTTACATCCCAAACTCAAGGGATTTGGGACAACGCCGTGTTAAAGTGAAGTGTCATGTGTTTATCATGTGGGGCATCCTTGAGGGATGTAAGGCGTTTAGATATTAAAACAACGGCATCTCGAGCCTAGTTGCTTGAGGAGTTTAAACCCTTTTAAGGGTGTCAGCCACTCAAGGTGGTTAAAGGGGTAAAAGAGGCTTGAGCTTGAGGGACTTCACAAAAGCCTACAAGACAGGTTGTAAGCTCGAGGCAGTTACTTGCAGCACAATTCCAAATACGTGAGCCATAAGCCTATCCAGCAGAACATGGGGCATCTAGAAGGAACTCTAGCAAGATATGTGGACGTGGGGCTTCTTGAAAGACCCACAAGCACACAAATTCGGAGCACATTCACTGCCCATTTAGCTCATTGAAGTAGATGTGGAGAGGAAGTGCCGGGCAATTACGATGCAGCAGTTATTTCCATTTTCTATAAATAAGCAACAATATTGTTGTTGTAAAGGGTCTAGCACCACCATAAAAACTTTATCAAGTATCTTCATAGCACTCTTGTTGTTTTTACCTAGGAGTCGCGTGACGCAGCCTAGCTTAGCTTAGCATAGTGTAACGTAAATGTTTGTTTTACTTGCTTCTTTAAAGTAATACAGTTCTTCAAGCTTCAGGTATGAACTTTTTGTTTTAATATGTTTCCATAGTCGAAAAGTTGAGAATTGAGGCATTGGTTTAAGGGTCTGATGGCCAAGGCGTGACCTTGATTGCATTGGTCATAATACTGGTGTCACTGCTTAATAAGTCAAGAGAACTTAGGTTAGCATTCTTTTTTAAGGGCTTTGATGGTCAAGGCTTAGCCTTGATTGCGTTGGTCCTCATTTAGTAACCTAGACATGGTTTACTCCATCTTAATCTTTTCAGACTCTAACTTTTAAGTGTACAAGGAAAGGTGTTTATAGGCCCTACCCCGTCACTATAACTACCACTTGGGTTTGGTCCATTCCTTCGCTTTTCTGTCAAGTATATATTAAAATCCATAAAATATAAAAGTCTCCTTAATTGGAGCATAAGCAGAATCCACAAATTAATTGCAAACTGAAGTTGGATTTGCCAAAAGCACCATCCTTTTTCCTCGAAAGGGTGAGTGGTTGAGGTCAAACACGTGCGGTCCGAAATTTAGGCTCATTCCCACATCCCTGTAAGTCCCTTTTGCATATTTGTTTGACTTGTATTTATGGCAACCACATTCTCAAACTAAGCAAACAAGAAGGGGAAACACGCTTTTTGGCGACCATAATGTGTGGCTTAACATAGGACGTAATTGTCTTTAACCACATCATGGATTATTAAAATATAATTTCAAACCATTCACCAAGGATCAAAATAAGGAATCAAATGCTTTTAAACTTGAGGAACCCGACAGTTTAACCTTAATCGGGTGTCCACTTGAGCATCCCTTAGAACAAAGTCCTATGTCACGAGGGGATGAAACAAGTCATAATCACAGTAATGAAATCAAAGGTGATGAGGACATACCAGAAGACGAGCATATTGGGCTTGACGACTATTCTCGCAAGAGTTTCACGGCCATGCTTAAACGTGGCATGGAACTCGTTCACAAGAGGATTGACCAAGCTATGAAAGAGGTCTATGACAAATAACATGTTAAAATAGAGCGTACTTTGGCATCTTAATGTTAAAACTCTGCCACAACGAGGGCTATCATCAATGATGTTGGGACCTCAATAAATGAAAGGCTTCATAGAGAAACCGACAGAGTCTTGGTTGAAATGAACTCAACCATTGCTTCTCCCGCTATCCTTGTAGCTAAGGATATGTGGCAAGGTAGACGGTATTTGAAATTGAGCCTATCTAAGTCAGGCAGACTAAGACTCATAACAGTTTAGTCCAAGTCGTTAGAGAGGATATCAGGCAACTCAGGCCTATTCCTCTCCCCTCAATCCCTACTAGGTACCGTCGTGATATTCCTTCGAGCTCATGAATGCCAGTGACTAAGGTTGTTAGAACAATCCTTAAGAGACCGAGAAACCCAACTATGGCTACCTCAGGTGCTGCTCTCTCGAATTCGGGCCATAGAGGTGATAAGTCCAATTTAGTATGCACATCATTTAAGTTCATTTACTAACAATTTTACATCAAATTTTTATAGCTTTTGCTCTTTTTCACTCCTATGGATATTTTCTTGCAAAAACACTCATTTTATGCTAATTTTTTGCTAGGTTTTGTCATTAACATCCACAAGTGGAAGCAAGATATATCAAACAAAAATAAAAATAAAAAACTGGGCAGATTACACCAAAACCACATGGCTAAGACGAGAACAAGCAAGATCATGAACAACAGGAGGCAATTTGCATTTTTGGGCGGCAATTTGGATAAATCAAAAGCAAAAACTACTTTAACACTTCATGAACAACGCAAATTGATGCAAAAGAGAAAGTTTGGGCGGTGCAAAGTGGGAAAAATACAAAAAAACAAAATAAGCAAGATAAAGCAAGTAGCAAAAGTGGGCTGCATAGAGAGCAAGTAAGAAAGAACTTGTGTAAATTTTTTATTTCATGTAATTCCCACCTCAAGTACTATAAATAGGCATAGGTAGGAATATTTTAAGCATCTATTCAAGCATTCAAACAAAATCTAAAGCAGAAAAAAAAATATAAAAAATTCGGATTGAAGAGGAAGGGAGAAAAAAGGAGTTTGGTTTGTAATTTTTCAATTTCTAGTTCTTTTCTATCCCTTTCTTCGTTAAGTTTATAGATTTTGTTTTAGTTTTATTTTATATTATGTTTACCATGATCTAATTTTGTCTTTCCAAGATTACAATGCGGCCTAAGTTGTAATATATTCTCTTTTCTATTTCAACGTATTTAAAGTTTGTTTATTGCGTTGTTTGAGTGTTCATCATTGTTCTTCATGAGTTTTGAATGCTTCATCACCATTCAAATCCTACTATGATTCATAATGAATCTGAGAGGAAATTAATGATGATTTCTAAAACACCACAAACTGAGCGAATACTAAAGATAGATTAACGCAATTTGTGTGGTCTAAAGTGAAAACCATGGATCATCAAAACTCTTTCTTATTTAAATTTATGCAAGATATTGATGAGTTAATATGTAAAATAGTGTGCTAAATATTGCATGAGAGAGAACATTTTGTAAATTAGGGTTTTTGACCATCCATAATTAATAACAACTTAAATATCGAGAATAGGATGACGTATTAATCCAACTAGGTGAAATCAGATGCCTTGGATCTTATTAAATTACTAAACTCGTCTAAAAATCAGTACTTTTTTTTTAAAACAGTACACAACTTAAGTTCTTTTTATTTTATTTGTTACATATCAAAAACTACGAATTTCGGTCTTTCAAATAGTGCTAAAACTACCAATTTCATTAGTCACTCAATAATCAATCCTCATGGGAACAATACTCTACTCACTCTGTATTACTTGATACAACTTAGTGCACTTCCTAATAACCACATTAAGCATCATGTTTTTAGCGCCATTATCGGTGATTGTTTTTATTTGAGTGACATTGATACCATCCAGTTTTAGCATGAATTTGAAATTGTTTTGTTAGAACTTCTAAATTTTAGTTTGAAGAAGAAATCTATTTTCTTTCATTTATTTCATTCACTTGGTTTCATTTGTAATGTAATTTTTCATTTGCAAAATTCGTATAGCATCCCCCTTAAAAATTGGTTTTTCTTAACTTTTGCATTAGATTGTTGTATTTTTTACTTTTTTTTTATTAGCTTTATTTTTTTTTTTAACTTTTGAATTCACCTAGACAATTTTTAAAAGTTCAGTTTGTTATTTTTAAGTTTTTCGAAATATTAGTATTACTAACCCCCTCCCCCTAAAATTTTGGTTTTTGTAAAGTTTTATATTATATTGTTGTATTTTGGTGCTTTCCCAGTATTTTTATCTTTCTTTTAACTTTTGAGATTGTTTTACTTTCTTTGTAAGCTAAATCAACCAGAAAATGAATAATCCCGTTGGATCTTGAAATCGAAAGAACACTTCGACAAATCAGGAAAACCAAAGGAATTTAAACAATGGCTGATGAAAACAGGGATAATGAAAGAGCATTAAAAGATTATGATGTCCCAAATGTTAATGGATGCACCTCTAGCATCCAACGCCTGCCTATCCAAGCAAACAATTTTGAAGTCAAACCTGCGATCATACAAATGATCGAACAGACTGTTCAGTTTGGTTGTCTACCTAGTAAGGTTCCAAACTTACATATCACTATCTTTCTTGAGATATGTGATACATTTAGGAACAATGCTTCTGCGATGATGCCATTCGCTCCAGATTGTTCCCATTCTCACTAAGAGACAAGGCCAAAGCGTTATTAATGTCATTACCGCCAGGTACTAGCACCACATGGGAGGATTTTGCACAAACGTTTCTTGCTAAATATTTTCCACCAGCCAAATTAGCCAAAATAAGGAATAACATTGCCTCTTTTACACAATACAATATGAAATCATTGTATGAAGTGTGGAAATGCAATACAGAGCTTTTAAGAAGGTGTCCACACCATAGTATACCAGTTTGGATGCAAGTCCAAACGTTTTATAATGGTTTGGCACCTGATACCCAAACAATGGTAGACGTGGCTGCTAAAGGAGCCTTAAACAACAAGACACCAAAAGAAACATATGAGTTGCTAGAGGTAATGGCTAGCAACAACTATGTAAAAACAGTTGATCGAGCAATGCAAAAGAAACTTGTAGGTATTCACGAAGTAGACGCATTCACAATGTTATCGACTCAACTTTCGATGATTTAGAAAGAACTGGGTAACATAGGTGTTAATGCCATTCATTCTCTGTTATAATTCATTTAGTTGTTGGTTGAAATTGGTGCTTAATTGCTTGTATTGTGGATAGGCTGCTGTGAGGGTTTTCGTAATTTCAGTTAATTGTTGTTCGGTTGGTGCCAATGGTAGTTGAAGGTCAAACCAGGTCAAACCTGGCGGCTGTTATAGTTTTGGGGCCAAAATTTAGTTAGGTCGGTAGTTGACTTTAAGTCTTGATGCTTTGTATTAGATCTTCTATAAATAGGGCTAATGCTTGTAATATCTTAATTCAATGAATATAAACCTGATTTCCTTTTGGAAAATCCTCTCTATTTCTCATCTATTTCTCTACTTCTCATCTACTTTCAATTCTCTTTTCATCCTATCTCTCTCATTTGATGGATAACAGCCTGAGTCTTGGTTGAGGGGTTGTGAAAGGTACTTTCATTTTTATAACATAAATGAAGCTGAAAAAGTACAGCTAGCTGCAGTGCATCTTCATGGAGACCATGAGGTATGGTTTTATAGTGTCTTGAGAAGTAATCCTTGTCTTTCTTGGGACCAATTCGTGGAAGAGCTGTGTGACAGGTACGGTGAAGAGGACTCAAGTGATGTTGTTGATAGCTTTAATAAGGTTTATCAAATATCTATGGTGAAGGAGTACCTGATCAGATTTGAGAACTTGCATGCTAATATGATAGCCATTAATCCACATTCTACCGAAGCATATTATGTTTCAAGCTTTATTAGTGGATTGAAGCCAAGAGTTAAGAATTTGGTTAAAGCCATTGAGCCAAAGCCTCTCTCCAAAGCCTATAATAAGGCAAAATTGATTGAGGCTACATTTGTATCTTCAAGTGAAAAAAGTAGATTCAAGAGTAGTAATTTCAAGCCTCATCAAAGAGATTCATCAAGCAACAAGGCTGGCCGGTCAGTGGACAAGAGATCTTCACGGTTATGTTATAGATGTAATCAACCATATCAGCTCGGACATAGGTGCAATCCAAAGTCCTTGATGTCTGCACAGGGTTCCCGTGTTGCTGTTGAAACAGATACTGATGGTTCTGGTACTACAGATGACAGCTCGGTGCTTGATTCACAGGATGAGTTGTTTGAGGATGAGGTTGAGATTTCCATGAAGGCTCTTACCGGGAGTGGTGCTCACAACACCATACGCATTAGTGGAAAAACAGGAAAAATTTCCATTACCATTCTTGTAGATAGCGGAAGCACTCATAGCTTTGTCGATCCCAAGTTGGTAAAGAAGGTGAAGCACGAAATCATCAAAACTCATCCTTTGGTCGTAATGGTAGCTGATGGCAACTCAATTACAATTCAAAACAAGTGCCAATCATTTCACTGGTTTATGCAAGATCACAAATTCACTTTTGATTTTCGAGTTCTTCCTTTGGGAGGGTGTGATATGGTGCTTGGAGTGGATTGGATGAGGACTTTTAATCCGGTGTTGTTTGATTTTGATAAGATGACAGTTTCCTTCGAAGTTCATGGCAAAAAGGTCACATTACATGGGATTTCAGACCATGCCCAGCTGAAATTGATCAATGGCAAAAGCTTAAATGGTAGCATCAAGAAGAATGCAATACAATGGTTGGGACAATTGTTCATGATCTCTCCTACAGATCTACAGCACGACTTACAGCCTGAAGTTCATGCTTTGCTCGAGGAGTTTGAGGATATTTTTAAGCCACCAAAGAGCCTTCCTCCCGAAAGAAGTGTTGATCATGCCATGCCAATTCGAGCTAATTCGGATCCGGTGAAAATTAGGCCATATCGCTATGCGCATGCTCAAAAATCAGAGATCGAGAAGCAGGTTGAGGAGTTGCTGCAAATGAGCTTCATTAGCCCTAGTCATAGTCCCTTTGCTTCTCCCGTGATTCTTGTTAAGAAGAAGGATGGCACGGCTAGAATGTGCATCGATTATCGTCGGCTGAATTCTTTGACAGTGATGGATAAATTTCCTATCCATGTTATTGACGACTTGCTCGATGCGTTATATGGAGCACACTTCTTCTCTAAGCTTGACTTAAGGCAGGGATATCATCAAATTAGAGTTCTCGAGCCGGATATTTACAAGACAGCTTTTCAGACACATCATGGGCATTTTGAGTTCGTTGTCATGCCTTCCGATTTAACGAATGCTCCGGCTACATTCCAAGCGGCTATGAATGACATTTTCAAGCCGTACCTGAGGAGATCGGTGTTGGTTTTCTTCAATGACATCTTAGTATACAGTTCATCCTTTGAAGATCACCTTAAGCACCTTAGACAAGTATTCCTTGTGATGCGGCAGAACCGGTTTTTTGCTGAGTTATAAAAGTGCTCCTTTGCTAAGTCCAAGCTTGAATATTTAGGCCATATAATCTCTCACGAAGGTGTCTCTACCGATCCTTCCAAGGTGCAAGCTATGCAAGATTGGCCAACTCTCATGACATTGAAGAAATTGAGAGGGTTCTTGGGGCTGACCGGTTATTATAGAAAGTTCATAAATGGTTATGGGTCCATTGGAAAGCCCTTAACCGAGCTGCTTAAGAAGGATGCATTCAAGTGGAGTGACAAGGCACAAGATGCTTTTGATGCCCTCAAGTCTGCTATGTGTAAAGCCCCGGTATTAGCTATGCCGAATTTTGCGGAGGACTTCATTTTGAAGACAGATGCTTGCGGTACTGGTTATGGGCTGTTCTCTCACAAAATGGAAGACCAATTGCTTATTTGAGTCAGGCTCTAAGTCCTAAACATCAAGCCATGTCCACAACAACAACAACAATCCTAGTGCCTCGTGGCTCCCGCTAAAGCAGGGTCTGGGAGGGGTATATGTACACAGCCATACCCCTTCCGAGTGGAAAGGAGACTGTTTTCGAGGACCCCTATCCTGAAGTACAGGAGCGCCTGCAAATAAAACCATCAATTTATCGCCAAATGAGTGAAGGAAATAGGCAGACCATTTGGCTATTACTTAGATGGGCATAGATTCATTATTCGGACAGATCACCAAAGCCTTAAGCACCTCTTGGAGCAAAAAATAGTGACAAGAATCCAAAAGAAGGGATTGATGAAGTTACTTGGGCTTGACTATGCAACCCAGTACAAAGGGGGAAAAGAAAATCAGGCTGCCGATGCTTTGTCAAGGAAATTTGAGGACAATGAGCAGGGTTTTTGTGGAGCATTATTAGTTGATTTACCTTCTTGGATGGATGAAGTTTACAAATCTTATGTACGGGACGCTTTTGCTCAGGAAATTGCGGCTGCAGCAAAGGTGAAAGGCACTGCCAGTGTTGACAGCGAAGCTGGTGTGCTTGTGCAGGTAGGAATTATCCGTGTGCAGAACAAGATTTACATTGGCATCTTGACTGATTTGAGGGATCAGATAGTGAAAGCTTCACATGATTCAGCTTGGGGTGGACATTCCGGGGTTGAAGGTACTTATCAACGAGTTAAGGCATATTTCAGTTGGCACGGTTTGAAGAAAGTTGTATCCAATTTTGTTAAGTCTTGTGAGGTGTGTCAACAAACCAAGTTGGGGGATCATCGATATCAGGGACTCTTGCAGCCACTACCAATTCTGGAGGGTGCTTGGATCAACATAAGTATGGATTTTATAGAAGGACTTCCCAAGTCCGATGGTAGGGAAGTAATTTGGGTCGTGGTGGATCGTTTCACCAAATAAGTCATTTTGTAGCATTGATTCAACCTGTTACAACTGAAAGGTTGGCTAAGAGCTTCTTAGACAACATATATAAGTTGCACGGATTGCCCCAATCCATTGTCTCTGATAGGGACAAGATCTTTACGAGCAACTTTTGGCGAGAACTGTTCAGATTGTTGGGCACAACCTTGGCACTCAGTTCATCATACCATCCCCAATCGGATGGTCAAACAGAGCGAGTCAATCAGTGTGTTGAGCAGTATCTTTGGAGTATGGTTTTCTCACGGCCTCGACAGTGGAATCAATGGCTTTCGTTAGCAGAGTATTGGTTCAATACCCATTTCCATGCTTCCCTTAGCACTTCTCCCTTTCAAGCGTTGTATGGGTATGCACCATCCTCTCCAATGTTGCTGCAACAGCCAAATCAGTCCGGATCTGCAGCAGGGGACCTAGTACAGCAGCGTCAGCAGATGCTTTAGGTTCTTAAGGTCAATCGTCATCAAGCTCGTGCTCGAATGAAATTTTATACTGACAAAAAGAGAGTAGACAAAGCTTATGAAGTTGAAGACATGGTCTACCTAAAATTACAACCCTATAGATAGTCCTCATTTGCTGTTAGGAAAAATGTCAAGCTAAGTGCACGTTACTTTGGTCCTTACAAAATCTTGGAGAAGATCGCCAATGTTGCTTATAAACTTGATTTACCGCCACAATCGTGCATTCACCCGGTGTTCCATGTTTCTTTATTGAAAAAGCAGGTCAAGAAGGGTGTTAAAGGCTCACAAACTCCACCGGAAGTAGGGGCAAATGGAGCATTACTGCTGGGACCAGTAGCTGTCAAGAAGCCGAGCAAGATCGCAGTTGGTACTGGTACTTTTCAGCAGCTTTTAGTGAGGTGGTTGAACTTGGATAAGAATGTCGTCACATGGAAGAATCCTACATTCTTGAAGAGCCAATTTCCGAGCTTTTCTCCTTGAGGACAAGGAGCTTCTCAAGAGGGAGGGAGTGTTATAATTCATTTAGTTGTTGGTTGAAATTGGTGCTTAATTGCTTGTATTGTGGATAGGCTGCAGTGAAGGTTTTTGTAATTTCAGTTAATTGTTGCTCGGTTGGCGCTAATGGTAGTTGAAGGTCAAACCAGGTCAAACCTGGCGGCTGTTATAGTTTTGGCGCCAAAATTTAGTTAGGCCGGTAGTTGGCTTTAAGTCTTGATGCTTTGTATTAGATCTTCTATAAATAGGGCTAATGCTTGTAATATCTTAATTCAATGAATATAAACCTGATTTCCTTTTGGAAAATCCTCTCTATTTCTCATTTATTTCTCTACTTCTCATCTACTTTCAATTCTCTTCTCATCCTATCTCTCTCTTCCACAAGGTTAGCTGTCAATCTAGGTTTTGGTAGTTAACATTCTCCTATGCTAACATGTGAGTTTTGTGTAGGAAATCATGCAAGCATAGAATGTCAAATAGGGAACTCTTTTTCCATATAAATTCATAAGAAAGCAAATTTTGTTTCAAATTTTAAAAATCACAACACAATCCCTATTCCAACACTCACAATTCTGGGTGGAGGAACCACCCAAATTTTTCATGGAGTAACCCAGGGATTCAATTCACTCACCACCGAAAGAGAAAATTGATCTCGAAGAAATGTTCAGCAAATTTATGCAAGAAACCACAAGTTTTGTGCAAGAAACACGAACAAATCTTAGAAATCAAGAAGCTTCTATTCGAAACCTCGACACCTAAATAGGACAAATTTCAAACCAACTCTCTGAAAAGTCTCAAGGTTCCTAGCCTAATAACACAGTTACTAACTCACGAGAGCATATCAAAGCAATTTAATTAAGAAGTGGGAAAACTCTAAATGAATCAAATTGGGTAACCATGGCCGCAAAAAATGAAGAACCCATAATCGACCTATTCACATACACAAACCAAGTAACCGAAAATGAGGAAGGAATCCAAGAAGAAGCTGAACCTAAAAGGGATGAGCCTAAACCCTACAAACCGAAGGTCCCATTTCCTCAGCATTTCAAAAAGACAGAAGTGAATGATTCAAAACAGTGGCAATAACTTAAGAGTGTAGTGCAATATTTCAAAATAAGTTACCTCCCAAGCTAAAATATCCGGGAAGTTTCAATATGCCTTGCACCATTGGCACCATTAGCTTTGATAAAGTTTCGTGCAATTTAGGTGCAAGCATTAATGTAATGCCGCTCTCTATGTTGAAGAAGCTTGGCTTAGCAGAGGTGAAGCCCACTAAACTATCTCTCTAACTTGCTGATAGATCGATCAAGTATCCAAAAGGTGTGGTGGAAGACGTGTTAGTGAAGGTTGGCAAATTCATCTTCCCGACCGATTTCATAGTACTCGATATGGAAGAAGATCATGAGATACCTCTTATTCTAGGCCGACCCTTCCTTGCTACAAGAAGGACCTAATCGATGTGCAACAAGGAAAACTTATTTTAAGAGTACAAGATGAACAAGTAACTTTCAACTTTTTTAATGTTATAAAATTCCCCACTAACATGGATTTTTATTTTGAAGTTTATATTATAGACAGCTTGGTAGATGAGACGTTCAGAGACACATTCCCTAAGCTACCACTTGAAGTGTTGCTAACAAAGTCAGGGACCTTAGACATTGAGAATGAATCGATAAGGGAATATGCCCAATACCTAGAAGATTGCGAACCTTTCAATTCGCACCATGAAGTAAGAGTGGAGGATATACAAGCGATTGGAACTCAGCAGAGAATAGGGGGGCCATTTTATTGGGTTTCTTCTCGTGATTCACTCAATATATGACTAGTTCTTTTCCTGTAATTTTTTGAGTACTGTTATTTCATGTAAGGAGTTAGTTTTAAAAAAATTAAGGCAATCAGATAAACGTGAACACTTTAGCAAGATTAAGAAGGAGATCCAAGCTCAACAAATCTGAACACTTTAGCACGATCTGTTGATCAAATACAATTTGATCACACGTTTGATATCAATAAACCTGATATAGCGCTTTTACAATCAAATTGAGTTTAATTCAACTTAATTGGAAACAAATTCACAAGCTCTGATACCAATTGTTATGATTCAAGATTAATCTTGTATCATAATATAGGATAGGTGAAGAATTAGAGTAAAGATGAGAACAAAATTAGAGAATTTAGGTGAGAATTAGAGAACTGGGAAGAGAAGTAGAGAGAGTTAGGATTGAGAGAAGAAGAATAGAACAATTATTATTCATCAATACCTCTTACAAGTGAAGAACACCTACTTATACTACATACTCACCTAAGTTGGTTATATAAGAAATATCTAACTATGCAATGTACCTAGACAATACAAGACTCATCCTCAACTACTAATAACCGACTTTCCCTCCACCGTATGAATTTTAACTGCTAAACGACTAAGTAAAGTACTAATATTGACTTATACTATGGTCTAAACTATTTATTACAACTAATGAATTATTAGTACTCAATTTCATATGCCCCATTTTCTAGAATCATGACAATACTCCCCTGTCAAGATATTCTTGTCCTCAAGAATCCTATGAGAGGATTGTAGTATGAAGATTCCCTTTATTGTTGCTGAATTCACCACTGGAAAAGAGTTGATTACGGCTCTTGAGGTTGAACTACGCCTGTTGCTGACATTGAAGCTGCTCCCATCTTCATTCATGATTTGTCCGATCTCCTCAATAGATACTGCTCCGGTTCTCATATTTTGCACCTCAACAGCAACTCCCTAGTTTTTACATTCGAGGAGAACAAACTTCACAATATACCTCTCATACTTATCCACCAATTCCCTCTTGGTGTAATCTTGAACCTCACTTAAGAGTTGATTCCATTTAACATCAATGCCAAGGCTGAACGGTTGTTTCAGATGAGAATTTACTGCTTTTCCCACATCAAAATCATGCTGTTGGAGTGTAAGCCACACGAACTCTTAAAGTCTCATGCTTGCTTGTACCCTTGGGGGTTGGCCCTTCCCCTTGAGTTGCCTAACATAAGCTTCCAGTTCCCATCGATAGTTCCCACTCTTCACCTTAAAGCTTGAGTTAAGCTGAGTACCACTATCATTGCTCCAAGAATGAAATTGCTCAAAAGATATGTCTTTCAACATCATTTTTCTTCTAAATTCAGCCCTATCATAATTTTTTCCTGGATTGAGAAGTCGCTCCCAAGGAGAGCTAGTAGTATCGATTTGATCTTTTGCTCATATTGGAGAGGTAACAGCTTGATTTTGAACTGAATTATTTGGTATTGCAGCAGTCACATTCCCATTCCTTGTTGAATTGGAGTATTCCGCAGCAAAAGCACTCTGAATTGTTGCTGAACCTGATCCATTGTAGCTACGAAGTCTTCTTTTCTTTGCCTTCTTCATCAACCTTTTTATCCAAGAATGTGCTCTACGTCTATCAATTGACAACATAACCACTTTGGGCTGCTTCAATTGCATCTTCTTGATCATATATATCCTTTCAAGAACCCTTTATTTGACTTGAGAAGAAGGAAATATGGAGGTTTGCCCTTATAGACCAAGATTGGCTTGATCAATGCTCTTAATTTCTTGCTTAAAAACCACTTCTTGCAGCTAAGAAAAAGGGCTAACTTGATTTCAAAACCATGTTGTAATGTGAGCTTAAATCACAACTCCTTGATGCTAAGAACTTCAGTGTTTACTTGCAACTTCTCTGCTGCAATATTTAGTGGCATTACTTACTGTTCAACAAATTGGGAGGCTCCAACACTATCTTGAGATGTGGTAACGCTTGCAACCATGAGCTCATCAGACACTACCGAATTAGGAACATGTAAATTCACATTACTTTGGTTGATGTTTGCATACAACTGTATTGAAGTTTCTGCTACAGCCTTCAAATATGATGCAGGGGCTTGCATTTGCATCATCTCATCCAGCTCAAGCTGAATTTCAGCATCATGAACCTATTTTGCTGTTGTAAATTCCATAGTCAAGCTGACTAGAATACCAACAGATGTGTCTTGCTCACATTTCTAATGTGAATGTTGATTAGCTTCCAGTGTAGCACAAACCTCCTCCTTCCCTAGATCAAGAGGCCTTACTTTCACTTGATCTGTTTCCTTTATAATAACTTGGGCGCTCTTGACTTGTGTGCTCTCGACTAATTTTAATATTGCATCTGCTGCTTCCAAACTCCCACGGTTTCTAGTTCTACCAGGCGTGTATTGCTCCACTTCAATTTGCCTTTGATTGTGCCTTACTTATAGATTCAACTTAGAATTCGATGTCTCAATCATCTTAACTACTTCAACCTTTGATTCACTAACGCTTGTGAATCTCGAAATGTCATTCTCCTTAAGAGAAGGTTGAGCGATTGCCATACTTGGCTCCTTAGCTTGACAATTAGTATGTCTTATCATCTCTAGCTCCCCTTCCATATCATTACTCATCATGAGGAATTTTATGTCTAAAACACAACATTCATCATATATGTGTCTCCCGTATAATGAAACGAAGGCTAAGTCAGCACTCCTACTCGTGTAATAGCTAACATGAGCAGTAACCTTCATAATGGATGATGAGACCACTTATACTTTCAAGAGGACCATAAGGATAAAATACTTAGTAAGAATATCCTCATTTATAGGGTAAAGAAGCTTCGAGACTTTGAGCAAAAGCCTAGCATCATTAGGAGATTTATCTTGAACTGAAGCTGGATTGAACCAATGCGGATTTGCATATTGTGGCATGTTGTCTAACACCTTCTGTGTGCAAATCACAAGGTCACAAAGAATGTACTTCAGCTAATCACTTCAAGACCTCAACCAACAACTCCGCACCTTTACTCAACCAAGGCTAAGATCCTAAGTACAAAACCTAACTTGAGTGCAAATCACTTTTTTTGTGCCTTTTTTTTCAGTGACTAAGATGCTAATTTTAGCTAACAGTGACTAGAACAGCAATTCTGTCCAAGAAGTCCATACATTGAAGCTAATTGAATGTAAATTCAGCAAGTTATAATATAGATTCAACAAAAAAAATCGAATGCAGGTTCAACTAGATAGATAAACTTTTGCACCAGACCACTATAGATCATATCAGATCAGCAAATCAACTAACGAAGATCTCAAGAATACTGCTTAATTCAAGGTTACTACAGCAAATGTCAGTTAACAAGCAGAGCAGCGAATTTCAGTTAACGAAATCTTTTAAAATGCAGCTCGAATTGAGGATAATTCAACAAATGCAATCTGAAAGCTGTTGGATAGAAGGAATTTTTGGCCTAATTGATGACTGAACAGCACAAGATCATAAGAATTCAGCTACAGAACACAATTACAGCTACTTATGAACTGAAATCTATGATCAAATTCAACCAGAATAGCAAAACTTGATCTTAATACCGCTCGAACAAATTTATATAAATGCAACAAGAAAGTGATCCAATGTAACTACAGCTAGCTCAACAAATCCCAACACTTTAGCACGATCTGTTGATCAAATACAATTTGATGACACGTTTGATATCAATAAACCTAATATAGGGCTTTTACAATCAAATTGAGCTTAATTCAACTTAATTGGAAGCAAATTCATAAGCTCTAATCCCAATTGTTATGATTCAAGATTAATCTTGGATCATAACATAGGATAGGTGAAGAATTAGAGTAAAGATAAGAAGAGAATTAGAGAATTTAGGTGAGAATTAGAGAATTGAGAAGAGAAGTAAAGAGAACTAGGGGTTGAGAGAAGAAGAATAGAACAATTATCATTCATCAATACCTCTTACAAGTGAAGAACACTTACTTATACTACATACTCCCCTAAGTTGGTTATACAAGAAATATGTAACTATGCAATGTACCTAGACAATACAAGACTCATCCTCAACTACTAATAACTGATTTTCCCTCCATCATATAAATACTAACTGCTAAACGACTAAGTAAAGTACTAATATTGACTCATACTAAGGTCTAAACTATTTATTGTAACCAATGAATTATTAGTACTCAATTTCATATGCCCCATTTCCTAGAATCGTGACAATATTGTCATGATTGTGATAGAAGAGGATAAATAGTAATAAGACATGAGTAATAGTCTTGTAATTCATTTCAATAATTGTCATGTAATTTTCCTTAGTCTTCGTGGTAGTGATGTCGGTTAGTTAAGTCAAGTGTTAGTTGAATCAAGTCAAGAGTGGCGGTTGTTCTCACTGGTAAGTAGGTTAGCTAGTGTTCTAATGCTTTTTATCTTGCTCTTAACCCCCATTAGTCTGGTACAGTATAAGTAGGTGAGTTCTTCCATTATAATGTCATAAGATGAATGATAATTAATATCACTTTCCCTCTCTAATCTTCACCTAAATTCACCTCTTATCGCATCTCATACTCTTTTATCTCTCTTTTATTCCTAGGTTATGATCAAGATCCATCCTGAATCATAACAGTTGATATCAGAGCTTGTGAAATTGCATCAAATTGAGTTGAATTCAATTCAATTTGAGTCTATTAGCATTAAATCAAGCTTATTTGCTGTTAAAATTCTTGATCATATTGTAATTGATCAAGATTGTGCGATATTGAAGACATTCAAGAGTGTGCAACATTTGATCAAGATCGTGCTGCGCTTGCTTGAGATCATGAATTCGACATCAAGTGCTGCTCTAAGATCATTTCGATTAAGATTCAGTTCAAAAGCTGATGTTAAGGTGATCACACAGGTGATTCTTGTGACTTAATCATCGCACTTAATCCTCCAACACCATCTAGAACTTATTCGAAGGCAAGATTACATGAATCCGCGATACTAACAAACTTTGAAGAGGGTCAAAGGAGTAGGTCTGTGGCTTCCTTGCCGCAAGTTGCACCTGATGCGACTAAAGTATTGAGTTTGGAGGAGAAAAAGGCACAAAAGCTATGCTTCAAGTGTAATCAAAGGTACTACTTTGGTCACAAGAGTAATCCTCAACATCTAATGGCACTAACAGGAACTGAAACTGAACGGGATCAAAGGGATGGCTTTGAGCATTGTGATCCAGTCATGGAGATGACCCAAGACATGGAAGCCATAGGTTGTGGATGATGTAGAGAAGGAGGCAGAGAGTATTGTTTGACCATAGCAACATTTTCATTGAATAAGGGTTCTTGAATCATTTTCTTTCGAAGGACATTCTCCTACGATTCTTGAGGGCAAGAATCTCTCAAAGGAGGAAGTATTGTCTTGATTGTGATAGAAGGGGATAAATAGTAATAAGTCATGAGTAATAGTCTAGTAATTCATTTCAATAATGATCATGTAATTGTCCTTAGTCTTACTTTATGGTAGTGATGTCTGTTGGTTAAGTCAAGTGTTAGTTGAATCAAGTCAAGAGTGGTGGCTGTTCTTGCTAGTAAGTAGGTTAGCTAGTGTTCTAATGCTTCGTATCTAGCTCTTAACCGCCATTAGTGTGGTATAGTATAAGTAGGTGAGTTCTTCCATTGTAATGTCATAAGATGAATGATAATTGGTATCACTTTGCCTCTCAACTCTAATTCTCTCAACTTCTCTTCTCTATTCTCTCCTAATTTCACCAAATTCTCTCTAATCTTCACCTAAATTTACTTCTTATCTCATCTCATACTCTTTTATCTCTCTTTTATCCCTAGGTTATGACCAAGATCTATCTTAAATCATAACATATCTAGACTCATTTTCAATGGTTGTTCGGGTAGGGGAAGGACGAGGGCCATTTTATTAGGGTTCTTCTCCTTATAAACTCAATATATGAATAGTTCTATTCCTACAATTTTATGAGTACTATAGTATCATGTAAGGTGTTAGTTTTAAACAAATTAAGGCAATCAGATAAATCCTCACATAATTCCCCCATAAAAATGTTGACCTTCTGAACTTCAAATAACCCACATCGACTCATAAGTAACTCAAACGCATTCCAAAACTCGTCTAGATTACCTATTTTCTTAATCTTTGCGAGTTCAACTAATGGATCCTTAGGGCTGTCCAAAACATGGGAAGGAAATTGGTAATTGCCTCGCTAATGATCCACTAAAGTAGCCAGTGATCCAAGTCATTGATCACTCTGATGATGGCTTCCAATTGCTTTCCGATCGGGGCTATTGGTGGTGCCAGTGATGACGATTGACCATGAACAACGCCAACCAGAGATCTGATGTACAACGAATTATCTTTGGCAATCTATTTCATCTCATTTATTTACTAATCGAGAGCCAAGCATCGATCATAGACAATTCCTCTAAATCCCTCATCAATACCCACGACCTAGTGTCGTCTACCATTGTTGTAATCGCCGACGTAACTGATTTTTAAAGCTCTAATGAATGCTATTGATGAATGACTATTTAAGCTATTCATCGAACACCTTATGTGCAGAACGAACAATCAACAATTGAGCCAAGGATTGCAAGTTCTTATACCAATAATGCAATCCAACTCTCTCTCAAGCAAATTCAATAATAAACAATCAATGACTCAAAAATACAATCAAACAATCAACCATTAACAAGAAAATTAGAACCCCTTATTGTAAGATATTGTAATATTGGCTTCTATTTAGAGAAAGCTTCACAAGTATCAAATTGCATAATAGTAATAGTACTGAAGGAGGGAGGAAGATTGAGAGAAAAATCAAAAGATCTAGGGGAGGGAGAAGATAGAAGAGGTTTAGAAGCGAGGAAGAAAACTTCAATCACTTTAAACATGATATGAACCTAAACCCTCATCTCTTATACTAGAAAGTAGCTACTAAAGGTGATGTGGCACCCAAAATGATGAGGCGCTTAGGATTACGTGGCATCAAATGACGTGCCGCTTAGGATGACGAGGCATTAATGAATGGAAATATATGTATCATCAGCTAGCCTGAGTGGCGGGGCGTCCACGCCCGTGTGGTCCACTAAGTCCACTATGGGACCACAAGACTTTACTAAGAGATAGGACAAGGGGATATTTAAAGCAGATTTCTCATCTTTATTCTTTCTATGTGAGATTCAGGTATTTACACAACCTCAACGAAATTGAAGCACACTGCCCCAAATTCCTATTTGAGGCATGCTACTTAGCTCAAGGTTGGAAGGGCTCCACTTCATCAACTTGGGTAGGTTGCTCATCTTGTGGTTTTGCTTGCAGATTCTGGCAGTTGTCTTGTTGCTGGAGTACATTTCGATCCTTGGTGGTGGCGATGGGTGGACTTTGCCTAATTCCCAATTATATTCTGGTCCCATGCAAAATAGCCATTCATGTTTCGAATTGCATTAATATCTTTTCTTTTGCTCCAAAGCCCGACAAAGCCAATGAAGGAATTACAGTTTGTCCTTTTTCTGTAGGAAGCCAATTTGATCAGCCACTATTATAATTAATATCTCATAATTTGATATTAGTGGAAATTATCCCACTAATATAGTGAGAGGATTCTCTCCCCTTTTGTAGGGAGTATTGGCTAAAGGAGAACTAGGTTTAGTGTCTATAAATAGTAATCTCTTCTTCCCGTTATTTAAAATTAATCTGATTATGAAATTAGTAACTTCTCTAACACTTACCTCTCTCCATAGAGTCACCATCCCCGACTCTTGATTTTGTGATGCGGAAAACCTAGAGGACTCCGGTAGCCCTCTAAATCGATACTTCAAGTTCCTAAGGCGATCTAACAAGGTAATAAGGCAAGTCTCGATCCTAATTAAGGGATTCCGTAAACTTAGTGTTTGTGTATTTACCTATATTTTCCTACAGTGGTATTAGAGCCATTATACTTGTCTTCGCCGATTAACTACTAATTATACGTTAATTAGTAGAATATGAATTGTTAGATTAATTTTTTGCATGATATGTAATGTAAACTTGAAAGTCTTGATTTAGAAACCCTAGATTCCAAAATGCTTTTGATCTGAGCATCGCATAATGCCACCCAACGCCATGGAACACTCATGCCGCCAAGGACAAAGCTGGTGACCCCTGCATCGCCATGTGAAGCGTCTTGGAGTCTGTCATGATTCAAGGTGGTCTTGAATCATAACCAAAAAGGAAGAGAGTTTGGATGAGAAAGAATTCAGAAAGAGATGAGGAAGAGATGAGAAGTAGAGAGAATAGAGGGAGAAGTAGAGAGAATATTGCGGACTAAAGAGAATTGAGATATGTTTCATTACAATGCATGAGTGATTACAAGTCAAGAACAACTACTTATACTAGCTAAGCAAGAGGTGTCTACAAGCAAACATCTAACACAAAATATCTAAGCTCTAACCAACCTAACTAACTAATTAACGCTCCGTCCAAAGCAACAACTAATACGATCCCTACACAACACTAGTACAATTAAAAGACTAACACAATCTAATACAATTGGATGAACTACTCGATTATTACTTGATTACTACTAATAACTTATTACTATTTATTCAACCTATTACAATCATGACATTACATCCCCTTTTTGAGATTCTTGTCCTCAAGAATCTTATTAGAGAAAATTGTAGCTCGATGACTTGAATGGTTGCTTAATTGAGTAGAGAAGTGTAGCTGGAAGCACTTTTGTTGTTATTGAACTCGCATCTGCACCACTGCAAACCGGAACTTGAATTAAGAAGCTACCTGAAGACCATTTGCACTTGTATTTCATCAGCTCATGCATCTGTATTGTAACCCTTTCTGCAGCAATATGTGTAAATAGCTTGCAAATCTCCTCCCATTTGTAATGTTTCGCTACGAAGTCCCTATCACCCTTATTGAAACCAGATTATTTTGCTTCGAAGTTTCATCTGCCTTTAGCCTCAAGGCATTCAGAGAAACTTCCTCAGTTGCTAATTGTCCAACCTGAACATAGCATTCTGATGCTAACTGTACTTCCATGTTACTAAATTCCAAGATCCAGACCTCTCTGAAGCTGCAAAGACTTGTTCCTATGCTGAAAACATTACTGAAATCAGCCATTTTCATCAACATTTTGTTCTATCCAGACCACATGACTGTCTTCAATACCCCAATGGTTTTTTGAGCTGAACTAATACTAACCAACATACACTTCTTGGTTGCCAAGGGTGTTGCATTGAAGGAGTTGGATGTTGAAATGCAAAATGAACTTGCCTTAAGCTGCCCAATTTATGACTCAACTTGCCAAACTAAAACATTCTTGCCCACCACATTCAATTGATCAACCATTTCACCATTCCTCTTCCACCATTCCATCACAATTTCTTGCCAAAATCGCACGGAATTTCTCAAGTTCAACATGTGAGTCCCAACTTCTTGATTTACAAGTAGATGATTGGCTACCCATTCCATCTTTTGTGAACCAAGATTACCATAGGGACAATTGTATTTAACACCTCTTTGGATACAACATTGTTTTTGAATAGTATCAAATGCCTTACTCTTAAATTTTGGTTGTCTCCATTTTGTTCTCTTGGCAATGCTCCATCTTTCAACTAATTACTCTTAAATTTGGGCTGTCTCCATCTTGTTCTCTTGGCAATGCTCCATCTTTCAACTACATTTGCCTTAGAAATTAAGAAATCAGAAGGTCTTCCACTATAACCCCTAGCTAGAATCGATCTTGCTCTATTTATCTGGCTGATGTATTTCAACTTACAGTTACTACAGAAATTCAACTTACAAAATCTGCTTGGATATACTGTAAACATCAACCTTAGCATCTTATTGCCCAACACCTGAGTATGAACCTTCATTGCTCTTGCTGCAATAATCGATGGCACCACTTCTTCACATACAACTGAGTGTAGTGATGCCACCTCATCCTGAATTAATGCTGAATTTTCTGAAATTAATCTTCCAGGTGCTGCTTGATAATTCTTATTTTGATGTTTCAAGGCTTGTCGCCCATTAACATGATTCTTTAAGTTATGTTGCTGCTGTATTAATAATAATTTTGCTGCCATAGTGTTCATTTGCATCAATTTATCTTGATTAGACTATAAATTTATGACATTAACTTGAACCGGTGTTGCCCCTTTCGGCTTATGAAGTTGATCATGCTTTCTTGAAGGTTCAAGCACTTCCTTGGGCTGCCTCACTCTTGTTCTAGCTTTAATTTTCTTGCTAATGCCACTTTTCTTGCGACTAGGATGCAACCTAATCACAAGGTTTGGATGTGCTAATTGCTTCAATCATAGTGATCTCTTATTCTTGACTTTGATATGACCCTTTGATTTCATTGGTACCACAGTTGGTAACAACACATCGTTGTACTTAGCCAATTGCCGCATCGCTCTTGCTATCTTAATCACATCATAGAGGATCTGTAATGAATCCATGGCTGCTGACATGCAAAACTCAGTGAGCTTGAATGCAATTACAGCCAATAGTGCAATAATTCAGCAAGTTTGGTGTCAAGAATCGAAACTCTAATACCAATTGTCATGATTCAAGGTGGTCTTGAATCATAACCAAAAAGAAAGAGACTTTGGAATGAGAAAGAATTAAGAAAGAGATGAGAATTAGAGAGAACAAAGGGAGAAGTAGAGAGAACAGAGAGGAGTAAAGAGAATTGAGATATGTTTCATTACAATGCATGAGTGATTACAAGTCAAGAACAACTACTTATACTAGCTAAGCAAGAGGTGTCTACAAGCAAATATCTACAAAATATCTAAGCTCTAACCAACCTAACTAATTAACACTCCTTCCAGAGCGACAACTAATACAATCTAATACAAGTACTTAGACTTCCCTACACAACACTACTACAATTAGAAGACTAATATAATCTAATACAATTGGATGAACTACTCAATTATAACTTGATTACTACTAATGACTTATTATTGTTTATTCCACCTATTACAATCATGACAGAGTCACCGAAGCAGCTAGGGGATTCGAAAGTTGCAAATGGCTGTGAAAGTCGGCGCTGGTGAATCGAGCCACCGATAGCCTTGTGTAGGCACTGGCGGTGGCGGCGACTCTAGAACGGCGGCGATGATGCGATACGATAGCCGGCCGCCTGTGGTCTTTGGCTCAGATATGTTTGGGTCCAATTGCCAGTATTTGCATGTCCGATTTCTAGCTTGGCTCTGTCGTCCAAGTGGCGAAGACTTCGAGCAAAGAGACCACCATCTGCTTAAAAAATTGAACACCGGTGAGGTTTTGGTGAGTCCAAGTTCAAAATTCGACACCAATGGGCCTTCACGGCAGTGCGGGCATCGAAGAAACGCCTACGACGGGGGTTACAATGAGTTCATGTAGTGGCTGCAATGGCGCCAGCGAAACGTCCCTGAGAAAGCTCACGAAACCACCGGCATGAGTTGTCGATTGAAGGTTACGGCATTGGTGCTCGTGGCCAGTCGTGGCCGTGGCGTGATAGGTAACCGTCTTCCCCTGGCCTTAAAGACTCTATTCGTTATCCAATATTAATGTTGCAACCACCAAATTTACAACAAGCTATGCAGTTATCTCGGTTGTAAGAAGCCAATTTACATTCCACTTCACGCTCAGGCTCCACCGAGCCGAGGTAGGTTCTGCGTCCAGGGGGCGAGTCTAGTACCGTGTCTGGCTTTCTTAGTCGTGAGGGCCGCACTATTTCAGCTGCTGAGATAGAGGATCATAGGGAGAAGGGTCTCTGTTTTTTCTGTAATGAAGCTTTCACACCAGGCCACATAAAATTTTGTAAAGCTAAAAATCCGCAGTTACAACTGATTTTTGGACCAATTGAGGACTCCAATGGCTTTCCGATTGATCCGAGGGGCACTATGATGGGTGCTCTGTCCTAGCTTTCGTGCATTGCCTTGGTGGGTGCTTCTCCCTTTCGCATGATGAGTATCACGGGTTTTTATCGACGTCGGCCGCTTCACATTTTGGTGGACAGTGGCAACGCACATAACTTCCTTAACTTGAGTACGGCGCTTCACCTTGGTTGCATTATTACTTCTAGTCCTTGTATGTTGGTTACTGTGGCCGATGGCAAAAGACTTTTGTGTTCATTCATGTGTCGGGATTTTACTTGGAGTGCTCAGGGGCACAAGTACTCAGGGGATGCGTTATTACTTGCTTTGGGAGGCTGCGATTTGGTCCTCGGTATACCGCAGTTGTTGACTTTGGGACCTATTGTTTGGGATTTTGCGCATCTACAAATGGAGTTCACTTGGCAGGGTGAAAGTCGTGTATTATGGGGTCATCCTCATTCTTTCCCACGTTCATTGGCAGGCTCGTGCGATTGAGGAGGCGACATGGGAAGCTTCCACAACGTTCCTTCTTTGGCTTCTTATTTTCTTTCCTTGAGGCAAGGAACTTCAAATGGGGGGGGGGGGGGGGGGGGGGGGGGTGTATTGATACATGTAAATGATCAATAAAGAAAGAATCAGTATAAATACTGGATGTAAAAGGTTTTTTAGGGAATCAATAACAAAAACTAATTCTCTCTCTCCCGGATACTTCTTTTTCCCCAAATCCTAAACCCTAATCTCTCTCGCTCTTCTTTTTAATTCTACTTCTAAAATATACACCTCTAATCGGTGTATCATTCTCGCACTCGTTCCATTATTAGAGGCAGATTTTTTGGGTGGTTGCTGATTATTGTTTTAGCATAAGTGTATTTTATTTTATTTAAAATAATAATGGGTAAGATCAGTTTGACCTGTCACTTCTTTTTTTTTATATATATATTTAAAAATAATGGTGATAGTTTATTATTATTTAAAGGTTATAAATTAATAATAAATTAGTCTTATTATATATTTTAAATATTTTTTTTTGGCCTAATATGTACCTTACTCAAATTATTTGTGTAATATATTGAGTTATATAGTTATACATGAGCTAATAAATTTCTAATTGAATATGTTCCATTAAAGTGAAATGGATTTGTTTCATACCTACATTAAATCAATTGATATTGACTTTTGTAGTCGAGCATGAGCAATTAAAGTAATCAATTGACATCTCAGTTTAAATTTTAAAAAAAAAAAAAAAAGAGGATATGTTCTTTCATTGAATAGAAGCAATTTTTGATGACTTTAGTAGTCATACATGATTTGTTAACTAATTGATTATCTTAATGAGCCAAGTGAATTTGATCCATACAACAAATTTGTTTTTGTTACCTAATTGAAATAACTTATCTTTGACTTTTGTGGTCAAACATGAGTTTCAAATTAACAAATTATTGATTCAATTAATAAACAAGATTTATTTGCTAAAGAAATTGGATTTGTTCTTTCTTTAAATCAAATCAATTTATGATGACTTCAGTAGTCCCGCGTGAGTTTTTAAATTAATCAATTGGTTATGTCATTTCAAGAAATTGATTTGTCCTTTTCTTTTCTTGAAATAAAATAAGTTGTTATTGGCTTTTGTGGTCATGACATTAGTGGTTGAACTGAAATTAATTGATATTGACTTTTGTAGTCATAACATTAGATGTTAAAGTCAGAAAAAATTACTATTGACTTGTGTGATCATAGCATCAGTTGTTAAAATCATAAAGTATTGTTTAGTTATTAAGCAGGATTAGTTTCTTGTTTGAATTTAGTAATTATTGTGGACTTTTGTGGTCCTTCTTGAGTTATTGAAATGGATTTGTTCCTTATTGAGTTGAATGATTGATTAGATTTCACATTACAAATTATGTTGTTTGAGATGATTACGTGCTTAGCCAAATTTTCCATCTAGTGGCCTAAGATGTAATGTGATAATCTAGTGAATTAAAAATTGAAAGTATTTACCTTAGTTTAATGTTGCCTATGTTCATTATTATGATGTGTGGCACAAGAAGATAACTTATCTGTTCTTTAGAAGAGTTTTAGAAACTCTATCCCATAACTATGTCTGTAACAAAACTCAGTGAATCTGAACAAATGGAATATGGTAACTGTAATTGTTGCTTGGAAAAGATCGCAATGCACAATATATTGTGTTGTATTATATGTGCAACGGCCATAGTGGCATTTGAGAACTATAGCAGTACTACAACTATATGAAACTAAGTTAAGGATCACTTATGTACTTTTTTTTCTCTTTTTTTTTTTTTAAGAAAAAACTCCAAAAGGAGATTAAAAGATTCAAATGGTCTTTAGGTGATCAACTCCGGGTGATGTACGTCACTATTCGTGACTTACAAGATTTTAGAAATAAGAATTAGCCAAATGATAGATTCTTGTAGTTATATGTTCACTAAATGACCCTAGATGTAGCCAAATGGGGCCACTAATGATCAATGACGAATAAATTAAGATATTTGTTATCTTAAGTTGGAATCAAAATATCTCGAAGCCAATCGAGTCACTACTAATTGCTCCTGTGAGATCTAAGCATGAGGGTTTTGTGTCTAAGTCTAGTTAATGTTCTCAAAAATTATCTACCTTAGTATGCTGTCATAGTACGGTTATCCATGCTCTTGTATGTCTTGAGCTAAAAAGTGGTACCTTTCTCTACCAACATTTGAATTATGCATGTTTTTTTTATTTAGCTTTAGTAGCTCTTTTTATGTTTGGACATAGTCTTCTGTGTGAAGTTTTCTCTAAGTTTGACTTGGATTATTGTAACTCCTGAAAAGTATTAGTTACTTTTATATTTGTTAAGTGAACTCTTAAGTGGCATGCTAGTTTTCGTTGTATTCGTCCGAAAATAATAAACCAATTAGTTCGGAGAGGCTAATTGGAGTCTATATTTAAGGTACACTTCTCTTTATGAGTTGTGTTTACTAGAAAAGGCAATTACCAAAGGATTTTTAGTAAAGCTTTAATATGAACCTGCTAATTAGAGTTTGATCTGTTCAAACACTTGTATACTTTTGAATGTAAAGGTGGGAAAATGGTGTGCTTCACTTTGTTACATTCATAGACTACCATTTACATTATTGATATGTTTACCTTTCACTTAGTCATTCTAAAGTATTAATTTGTTCAAGTGCTTCATATAGGATGTTGAAAGTCAAATATGAAATTTGTGCAAATTGTTCGTAACTACAAAGGTAGTTAATATTTGTCTAATTTGTTTAAGGCAATTGTAGAATATGGGTGTTTCTAGTAGTCAATAGACAATTCCTAGAATGCCATAACAAATTGATGTTGTGGATCAAATGACTTGAAACCTTTATTGCTATGGTTTGGTCAACGACGGCAGAAGCAACTCTACCTAAAAATTATTTGGGAAATTCGCTTTTGTCTGCTGACTATATGCTTCACAATATTTGCAGTAAGTCAGTGAATAGTGAACACTACACCTTATAAGTTAAGGAATACTATCAAACTTGCCATGGGCCATGTTCATCCAAATTGACGTTGTGGTTATGTCCATAACTCATTGCACAATTAGGGAAACTTGGTCTACCATGTGTGTGATTTTGTTGACAAGCATCCTTGTAGAGGCATAACACGAGAAGAGTCATGTGTCTTGACTTCCAATTTTTTAGTTGTATGAGTTTTTAAATGAGGATTCCACCATTGCTTGGCGAAGGTGGGGAAGTTTAAGTTTTCTCAAACTCAAGAGTTCGCCAAGGATAGTGGGAGTGAGATGAGTTATAATTAGGTTACATCCATATGTTGGGATAAACCTAAACTGCGTAACACTGATCATAGTCTCATTCTGTGGTGTTATTTCCATATCAAAAATAAGTTTATTCTACACTCTTTGTTGAAATAAGAAACTGCTTCATATGTAGAAGCATTGATTTCACCTACATCTTTGTGAATGGTAATCAATATGATATGATCATATACAACATGTGGGAGCTGATTGTTTTCCTACATGGGCGTAAATATATTAGAAGCAAGTTGGTCTTGTTTATATCTTAAAAATAGGTATGTCTTGTTTTTAAGTGCAAAATAAATGGATCAATTAATAAATATGAGGCCATTTAATAAGTGGGTGTTTATACTAAATTGAGGGTATAGACTATAATAATGTCTTCTCTCCAGTGGTGAGAATTGCCTTAATAAGCGTAACGTGTTATCATAGTTGCTCGATTGGACTTAGTGCTCTTCAAAATGGATGTCAACATGACTATCCAAAATAGATAGTTTGAATGAGAAGACTTATACATGTTAACCCTTTTGTTTTGCTACTACGGGATAAGAAAGAGGAGTATGCCTCCTAAATAATCTATATATAGTCTTCAACAGTGGTCCCAGTAGTGGAAATGGAATTCCTCACTATCTTTGGCTTGTCCATAATAGGTGGGGAATACTGTCATTGTGTTAAAAAAGGATGGAAGAGAGAATCTTGTTCCTCTCATTGTGTGTCAATGACATCTCGTTGAATGAAAGCAACATGGAAATGACTAACGCCACTTAATGGTGGTTATTCTTTATTTTCAGATGACGGAAAAGAGTGATGGGAACTGTGTTCATGGATGAGTTCCTAATAAATCATTCTAAAGATCTTTTAGTTTGTCTTGAGTGACCTATATTAAGAAAGTTTAGATGATTTTAGATGCATTTCTAAAACTCCATAGATACTCTTATTGTGGAGTGTCATGGATCAAGTTTTCAAGATTGCCTCAAAACATACAACAATGGAACAAAAGAGTGACGTTCCTTATTCTTGTGTTGTGGGAGCTTAGTGTACACTATGTTGTGTACATATTCGGTATTTGTTTAACTGTTAAGATGGTATGTCCATGCTCAAGTAGAACTTAGTGTACACTATGTTTTGTACATATTCGGTATTTTTTAAACTGTTGAGATGGTATGTCCATGCTGAGGTAGTCAAGCCAATTGACAAATAGATAAGAAAATCTTTAATTACCTTTGTGGTACTACAGTTTTGGTCCACCGTTACCTAGATGGTAATATAAGACTAATTAGATTGGTCCATGACCGAGATGAACGTAGATGCACCTAACGATATGTTCGTTCTTAGAAGTGAAGTCGTTGCTTGGTCTTGAATGTGTCAAGATGGAATTGACCTCTCATTGTCTAAGTATAAGGATTGTGAAGCATCCTAAAAACCTATGTGGTTGAGAAAGTTTAACTATGGTTGAATGCAACAAATACACTTGTTGGGGTACAAGTCAACAACCTAGCTGCGATGCAAAAATGTAAAGGACCCGAACTTATTTGTTATGCAATTTAATGAATGGTTTCTAGGTGATTCATTCTTGTTTGCATAAGTGGCTTAAGGCACATCAATGTAAAGATGTCACCAGGTTATGATAAGTCCACTCACATGGATGATCACCTCAACGCTGAGTGCATGAGAAATGAGACCACATGAGATCATGTTTTGGATAGATATGAATCTCATCATGCCTTGGACATGGGTTGTATGAGAGGCATGAGAAACAATGTCGCCTCAGTTAGTCTGAGATGAGATTCAAAAGAGTCGAACATGGATTTCATTAACTTGTTCCATGTCCTGCCTATTAGATAGCCAAACTCTAGTGGCATATTGTGTATTGCCTGTGAGGAAATTCGTGTGGCATAAATGACAAAGTGGCATGCCCTGTTAAGTGGGAGCTATGCCATAGCATATATATATCATATTGTACGTGCTATAAGACGACCAGAGTTGAAAGTGATTGAATGGATATCCTCTTCTTCACTGTGTGAGCTCTTGAACTTAATAGTTCACATTGGTACCCTTTGGGACTTGGAACCAAATCATGAAGTTGGAAACTAGGGCTGCTACTTTAGCATGTAATCCAAGGGCCATGGTAGATACAGTCCAGCAAAACATATCTAGGAAAGCAACTAGGCTAAGATGGATTGACGTGTGTGTCCAAGGAAAAGCTGTTTTTGTGTTACCTGAGCTGCCCGGGCGATTATGTCACATTAGTTGTGACATAATTAAAGTTGTGTGAATTTAGCATATTTATTTAAGGGATCAATGAAGCTAGATTCTTGGTGATACCAAATAGTTTGGGGTATTATGAACTTATTTATGTGTTCTTAAGGTATTATGTTAGTTAGATGGTGACTTAATATAATATGCTCGTTTTTTCTTTGTATCGTTTAGTCGCATGTCTCATTACTTGTATAAAGTAAGAGAGTAGCCTTAGTGGTTGAGTGGGAGATGTAGGACGCTAATTTGATCAGCTACTGTTATAATTAATATCTCATAAGTTGAGATTAGTGGAAAGCATCCCACTAATATAGTGGGAGGATTATCTCCCCTTTTGTAGGGAGTATTGGCTAAATGAGGACCATGTTTAGTGCCTATAAATAGTCCTCTCCTCTTCCCATGTTATTTAAAATTAATCTGATTATGAAATCAGTAACTTCTCCAATACTCACCTCTCTCTATAGAGTCACTATCTCCAACTCTTGGTTTTGTGATGTGGAAAACCTAGAGGACTCTGGTAGCCCTCTAAGTCGATACTTCAAGTTCCTGAGGTGATCTAACAAGGCAGTAAGGCAAGTCTCGATCCTGTTCCGCAATAGAGGTATTCCGTAAACTTAGTGTTTGTGTATTTACCTATATTTTTCTACACCTAGATATAAATATATTTTCTATTGGTCCATAACTTCTAAAAACTTTCCTGATTCCACCAGGGCTTATCGACTGTGGGTGCTCGTCCAATTTCCTTCCAAAAGCGTTTGTATGCTCTCAATACTGATTTGCAATCCTCTGAAAATCTATACTTCTTCTAAAGCCATTCCTACTAATTTGACCTACATTATTACCTCTATCCACCTAATATTAAATTTCACCAGGCCTTTAGGTATGACCCACGGAGTTGCATACATGAGCTCAACATATAAACCCAAGGGGAGTTCTGTCCTCGAACTAATTGGCAACAGGTGGAGTACACCACTAGACTTATATATCTTCAATCTCATAACTCTAATGTAGGATTCTTATAGTAGACTCACTTGTGCAATCTTTAGCACTAATCTCTTCTGAATTGCCTCATGCCCTGTTGTCCTCTTTCTCTTCCATGTCTTTTAGGTCTCTTTCATTAGAGTCCCTAATACTAGCAATTTGAACCAATTCTCCAAGATCTGTGGTAAGGCCATTTCCATCGCTGTTGAGTAGTGCACCGATGAAGACCAACAATTAAAAATAGGAACACGTAAGATGATGGGAAATTTGGATAATCATTCAAAAAAAAAAAACATAGGCAAAGAAAAAGGCTAAAAATCTAGACAAATCCATAATAACTCCATTGATGCTCCTAGCAATGGAAGAGTTGCTTTGGGAGAAAAAGAGAGGGAGGCTAGTGATGTCCTCACAGAAAACTAGAGTAATGGCTAGAACTATTTTATGACATTAATACCTAAATACTAGAAACAAAAATACATGTACAAACAAAATATTGCAATGTGTATTTCAACACTCCCCCTCAAGTTGGAGCATGTTAAGTTACAATGCCCAACTTGCAAAGGAAGGAAGACGAAGATGGACATCCAAGTGCTTTAGTAAAAACATCACCATATTGCTCCATACATCGAACATAAGAAGTAACAATTTCCTTTGTCAATCAAGTGTTCTCGAACAAAATGACTGTTGTTCTCAATGTTCTTCGTGCATTCATGAAACACTAGATTAGAGGCTATAGAGAGCTACTTGATTGTCACAAAATAACATATAAAGTCACAAGTAATAAATGGCGTAGCCAAACAAACTCACTAGTCACAGTTTCCACGGCCCAATACTCGACCTCAGTGGAAGAACAAAAGACTACTGATTGTTTCTTTGAGCTCCATCAAAATGGCACCCCACCTAAAAATATAACAAAACCGGTGGTAAATCTTCTAGGTGTAGGATAACCAGCCTAACAATAAGCTCGCAATTGAGGATCACATTAAGATGGAAGTAAACGCGCCCTTTAGGTAACGCAAGACCCATATAACAACTTCGAGATGCGGTTCACAAGGATCATGCATAAATTGACTAAGAACATGAAGGGCATAACAAATATCAGGTTGTGTAATAGTCGAGTGTAATAAACGTCCTAGTAAAAGCTTATATTGACCAGGGTCAACAGCTAGTTTTCCCTCTTTATCAGCTTGATGATGGCTTTGAACAACCAAAGTGGAAGTAGGCCAAACTCTGAGCAAAGCGACTTCACTCCAAATGTCAAAACACATAGATTGTTTGACTTAACATGATCCTGGTTTCAAATCGAGTAATCCCTATTCCTAAAATGTACTTCACTACCCCCTAGATCCTTAATGCCGAATTTTTTATTATAGAATGTGTTCTATACTATTTCCCATGATAATAACATCATCAACATAAATAATGACGGCCATATAAATTGAACCACTCATAGTCGAATTGTTTTGGGAAAAACCAAGATTTATTAATAAAGTGGTGAACTCTTAAATCCAACTACGAGGAGCTTGTTTATGTCCATAACGAGGCTTATGGAGCCAACACACCTTACCCATATATTGCCCCTAAAGATAACCATGATGAAATGCATTATTAACATCTAATTGATGTTATCCAATTGAGGAGAGCTGCTACTACAAGAACACACCGAACGTAACAAGTTTAGCAACAAGGGAAAAAGTATCATGATCATTGATACCTTGAACTTGAGTGTACGCTTTGATCACCAATGGAGCCTTATATTTCTATTGTTCCATCTGACTTATATTTGATCTTGTATAACAACTTCAAATCAATCGCCTTCTTTTCGGGAGGCAAAAACTTCAAAGTCCATGTTGTGTTATGTTCAAATGCATCAATCTTTTTTTTCATTTCATCTCTCTAATTCTCATACTAAACAACATATGAAGAACTTTTTGGCTCATCACTAGAGGTAATGGCCTTAAGAAAAATTGAGTGAGATCAGAAAGTCGAGCATTAGACACAACATGTGACATAGGATACACAATACTAAACGGCATCAATCTTTTTTTCATTGCATCCCTCTAATTCTCATACTAAACGGCATATGAAGAACTTTTTGGCACATCGCTAGAGGTAATGACCCCAAGAAAAGTTCAGTGAGGATTAGAAAGTCGAGCATTAGACACAAAATGTGATACAGGATACACAATACCTGAGTCGGCCAATGAAGTGCAAGATTGAGTATGGCTATAGAAGAATAAAGCAACATTCCTAGTGCCCCAAGGGCTCTCGCCTAAGCAGGGTCTAGGGGGTGGAAGCCTTCCCCCTTCAGGGCTATTTTCGAGAATCTCCAACTTGAGGGGTGCAACACAAGGACTTCCCAGGAGGTCACCCATCTTGGTACTGCTCTCGCCCAAGCACACTTAACTTCGAAGTTCTAATGGAATCCGATGTTTACATGTTGGTACCCTCTTAGATAGTATGGCTATAGAAGAATGAACATCACAAATATAATCTCGATATTTAACAAGCATACTTCGGACACAGGCTCCCCTATCCATCACTTCTCCTCCTTCGATCGATAGTGGTTGTCCACCACTGTTAGTCACGCCACCAAAACTGGGCTAGTTGCTGTCAGTCACGCTACCAGCACCCTATAAACGGCTCAAGCCTAGTGCTGCTTTGATTGGCAGTTGGAGTGGACTTAACTGATTCAACGAAACGACCTGACACATCACTCACAACTCCAATTTCATCTCCATAAACACCTAATGATTCTCGCACATTAGAATCTTCAAGATATAAAAAACTGCCATAACAAAATACCACATCTCGAGAAATAAGTATTGTACCGCTATCTAGGTTGAAGACTTTATAATCCTTTTTACCATGAGTGCAACCAACAAACACGCATTGGTCTGCAAAACTCCCCATTTTTTCTAAAACGATCCTTAACATTTACATAACATAGATAACCGAAAATCTTAAGATGCTCATAATTAGGGACTTTCTCTAACAAAACTTCATACAGGCTTTTTTTTTTTTTTTTTTTGAACAGGTGTGGAGTGATGTGTTGGGATGAATTTCGAAAGTTTTCCCTAATTTGATAAAGTTAACGCAGTGGAAGGGTTTAAAGTTCTTAATTTTAAACCTAAGTTGATTTAAAATTCCTAATTTTAGATCTACAGATTTAAATTCCTAATTTAAATCTATAGGCATCTATTCTAATACACTCATAACAATAACATGAACTTAAGGCAAGAATAACAAGAATACTGTAAATAAATAAAAAAGTGAAAAACTCAAAAGAGAAGGGAAAGAAAGATACCTCGAATTGCTCCAAATAAAGAAAACTGAAAAAATAATAAATAACCCCGAGAAAACTGAGAAAGCCAAAAGAACACCCAGACGCTGCAGCCTTCTACACACCGGAGATCCAAAAAATATTAAACTGGGGAGAGAAAAAGATCTCCAAAATTCAACACTTTCAGAAACCTTTAATTTTTCAATTCAATGCCAAACCTTGAAATTAGTATCTCTATTTATAGTAGGATACTGAAGCGAAAAAAAGGCTGAAAGTTCAATGTGGGCCACGTGAACTCTCAACAAAACGCAACGTTTTAACCAAAAACACAGTCAAAATGCAGCGTATCATTCACGTGCAAATGCCTCTCACCGCGTGCCACGTGGCATGCAATGATTGGTCAACGCCGAAGGTGCAGATCAACCCCCTCAACAGTCGCACGCTGATTGGTTGCTGGCATTTCACGCAAATCACCACCCTGATTTGCATTTTTTTTTTTTTTTTTTTGCTTTGTTTTCCACATGTAAAAGTTCATCTTATGAATTTTAATCTCAAACAATTATTTTATTTTATAATTTATAATTTTTATTTATCACACGAATAATGTTTGGCAAATTTAAATTTACTCATCGCATGAATTCTTTAATATTTTCTTCAATGGCAATAAAAATAGAGACTTGCGCAGAGACCTCAATGACAATTTAAATTTAGCTCCAAATAGGTTAAATTAATTACCATATAATGGGTTTAATTCAACTAAATAAATTCCTCTAGACTTAAATCATTTATTGAATAATTCCCAAATAGACTAATCTTGCAACAACAATCCCTTTATGAGATGTCCATGATGAAAAATAACTATAACTACTACCATTATTTTTCCCCAACTTCTCCATTAGTTACCGACTCACCTTTTACTGAAAAATTCATTTATACTTGAATATATTCACATTATAAAATTCAAATGTCAAACATGATAAGTCTAATTTAGTATATAGTTATTCATATCATTTAGGTTCATTGTCTAAATATTTTACATCAATTTTTTATCGCTTTTACTCTTTTTCGCTCCTATTATTATGTCTTGCAAAAACACTCATTTTATGCTAATTCTTGCTAGATTTTATTATCAACATCAACAAGTGAATGCAAGATACATCAAACAAAAGTGAAAAATGGGCTAAACACATCAATTCTACACGGTTATGCAAGGAAACAACAACATGTACAAAATATTGCAAATCTCACTTTGGGCGGTTAAATGGACAAATCAAGTGCAAGAACTTCTTAAACACTTTATGAACACATCCAACTTGTAAAAGCTTAGTTTTGGGTGGAAAAATGAAGGTGAAAAAAAAAATGAAGAAATCAGCAACTTGATGCCAAGGCTAAGCATGGGCGGCACTTCTAGTAAGAACTTGTTGTATTTTTTTTATTTCATGACTTTCCATGCTCAAATACTATAAATAGGAATGTTTGAGAAGTCTTCTAGGATCAATTCTCTCAGCCAAAACAAAATATAAAGTAGAGAAATAGAGGTGAAAGCGTGAGAAAGGGAAAGGAGTGAAGGAAGAAGTTTGGTTTGTAATTTTGTATTTTTTAGTTCTTTCTATATTTTTCTTCTTTAAGTTCATAGATTTTGTCTTAGTTTTACTTTATATTATTTATGCCATGAACTAATTTTATTTTTTTCAAGGCTACGATGTAGCCTAAGTTGTAATATATGCTCTTTTCTAATTCAACGTTTTCAAAGTTTGTTTATTGTACTGTTTGAGTGTTTATCATTGTTCTTCATGAGTTTTAAATGTTTGATCATCATTTAAAGCTTATAATGATTCATAATAAGTCCAAGAGGAGATTTATGATGAATGCTAAAGTGATAAACACCACAAATTGAGCGAATGTTGGAGATAGATTAACGTGATTTGTATGGTCTTAAGTGAAAACCATAGATCTTCAAAGCTCTTTTCTTATTTAAATTCATGCAAGAGATTGATGAGTTAATATGTAAAATAGCATGCATAAATGTTTCTTGAGAGAGATTATTTAGTAAATTAGAGTTTTCGACCATCAACATGTAATAACAATTTGAATATCGAGAATACAAAGGCGTATTGATGCAACTAGGTGAAATCAGATGCCTTGGATCTTATTAAATCATAAAATTCATCTAAATTTAGAATAATTTTCATAAAAATCAATAACAATACTTTTCATAAAAATCAGTAACCATTTTTGTTCTTTTTCATTTTGTTTTGTTTCATATCAAAAACTTTAAATTTCGGTCTTTCAAATAGTGCCGAAACTACTAATTTCGGTACTCATTCAATAACAATCCTAGTAGGATGATACTTTACTCATTTCTGTATTACTTCATATGACTTAGTGCACTTGCTAAGCAATACACCAAACATTAAGTTTTTGGCACCGTTGCCAATGATTGTTTTTATTCTAGTGATATTGATACCACTTAGTTTTATTACTAATTTGAAGTTATTTTCCAAAAATTTGTACATTTTTTTTTAAGTTTGGAGGAGATTTTTTTTTTCTGTCATTTATTTTATTCACTTGATTTTATTTGTAAATTTATTTTTTTACTTAGAAAATTTATATAGCACCCTCCCCCTAAAATTGTGTTTTTGTTAAGTTTTGTTAATTTTGTGTTATTTCACTGTTTTTCTTGTATTTTCTCTTTATTTTCATCTTTCTTATACTTATAGGTTCACTTTGATAAAATTTTGAAAGTTAAAATTGTTATTTTTAAGTTTTTCAAATATTACTATCCCCCTCCCCCTCCCCCCAAAAAAATTAAAATTTGGTTTTGTTGTTAAGTTTTTGTATTAGATTATTGCATTTTTAATTTTTCTTCTTAGTTTTATCATTATTTTATCTTTTTAATACCCCTAGATAAGTTTTTTAAAGTTAAGTTTGTATTTTTAAGTTTTTCTAAATATTAGTATTACTATTCCCTCCCCCCCCCCCCCCCCCCCCCCCCCCCCCCCCCCCCCCCCCCCAAAAAAAAAAAAAAAAAAAACAAAATTTTGTTTTTGTTAAGTCTTGTATTATATTGTAGTATTTTGGTTCATTCTCATTCTTGTTATCTTTCCTTTGACTTGTAAGTTTATGTTTCTTACTTTGTATGCTAAATCAAATCGAAAACAAAATAATCCCTTTGGATCCTGAAATCGAAAAAACACTTCAACAAATCAGGAAAACCAAATGGATTAAAACAATGGCTAATGAAAATAATGGTAATGAAAGAGCTTTAAAAGATTATGCTGTCCCAACTGTTGGTGGAACAATTTTGAAATAAAAACTGCGACAATACAATTGATCCAACAGACTATTCAGTTTGGCGGGCTACCTAGTGAGGACCTCAATTTACATTCACTAACTTTCTTGAGGTATGTGATACATTTAAGCACAATGGCTTCAATAATGATGCCATTCGCTTAAGACTATTCCTGTTCTCACTAAGAGACAAGACCAACGCATGGTTAATGTCATTCTCGCCAGGTACTATCACCACATGGGATGATTTGGCACAAAAATTTCTTGCTAAATATTTTTCACCAGCCAAATCAAACAAAATGAGGAATGACATTACCTCTTTTACGCAATACGATATGGAATCATTGTATGAAGGATGGGAATGCTATAAAGAGCTTTTAAGAAGGTGTCCACACCATGGTTTACCAGTTTGGATGCAAGTCCAAACTTTTTACAATGGTTTGGTACCTAATACCCAAACAATGGTGGATGTGACCGCTTGAGGAGCCTTAAAAAATAAGACACCAGACGAAACATACGAGTTGCTAAAGGTAATGGCTAGCAATAGCTATGTAAAAACAGTTGACCGAACAATGCAAAGGAAACCTGTAGGTATTCACGAACTAGACACATTAACCACATTATCCACTCAAATTTCGATGATTCAGAAACAGTTAGGTAACAAAAGTGTTAATGCCATTCATTCTCCTATGCTAACATGCGAGTTTTGTGCAAGAAATCATGCGAGCATAGAATTTCAGACAGGGAACCCCTTTGCCACAGCCTCTTCAAATCATGAACAAGCCAATTTTGTTTCTAATTTTGAAAAATCACAACACAATCTCTAATCCAACACTTACAATACCGGGTGGAGAAATCACCCTAATTTTTCACGAAGTAACCCAAGGATTCAAAAACAGCCCATTCACGCACAACAAGAAAAGAAAATTGATCTTGAAAATATGTTCAATAAGTTTATGCAAGAAACCAGAAGTTTCATGCAACAAACACAAACAGAATTTCAAAATCAAGAAGCTTCTATTAGAAACCTGAAGATCCAAATCGAACAACTTTCAAACCAACTCTCTGAAAGGTCTCAAGATTCCTTGCCTAGTAACACAGTTACTCACCCACGAGAGCACCTCCAACAATTGAATTAAGAAGTGGGAAAGCTCTAAATGAACCAACTAAAGTAACCAAGACCGCAAAAAACGAACAACCCCTAATCGACCTGTCCATAGACACGAACCAAGAAATTGAGAATAAGGAAGGGACAAAAATCCAAAACAAAGATGAACCAAAAAGGGTGAACCTCAACCCTATGAACTTAAGGTCCCGTTCCCCTTAACGTTTAAAAAGGACAAAAGCAGACGAATAATTTACTAATTTTTTTGAAGTTTTCAAGGAGTTACATATTAATGTCCCTTTTATAGATATGTTAGAGCAGATGTCCAGATATGCAAAATTTATGAAGGAACTCTTATCTGACAAAAGTAAGTTGGGAGAATTCGAAACAAGAGCACTAACTGGAGAATGTAGTGCCATACTTCAAAAGAAGTTACCTCCCAAGCTAAAAGATCCAGAGAGTTTCACTATACTTTGCACTATTGGCACCATTAGCTTTGATAAAGTTTTATGTGATTTAGGTGCAAGCATTAATTTAGTGCCTCTCTCTGTGTTCAGGAAGCATGGCTTAGGAGAGGTGAAGCCCACAACTGTATATCTCCAAGTAGCGGACAGATGATCAAGTATCCAAGAGGTGTTGTTGAAGACATCTTAGTGAAGGTTGACAAATTCATCTTCTCGGCCGATTTCATAGTACTTGATATGCAAGAGGATCAAGCAATACCTCTTATTCTTTGACAATCCTTCCTTGCAACAGGAAGGACCCTGATCAATGTGCAATAAGGGAAACTCATTTTAAAAGTGCAAGATGAACTAGTAACCTTCAATGTTTTTAATGCGATGAAATTCGCCACTGACATGGATTCTTGTTTTGAGGTTGATATTATAGACAGTTTGGTAGTCGAGAAGTACAGGGACACATTCCCTAAGTTACCACTTGAAGCGTGTCTAACAAAGTTAGGGAACTTAAACACTGAGAATGAATTGATAAGAGAATGTCCCCAATACCTGGAGGATTGTGAACCTTTCGATTCGTACCATGAACTAAGAGTGGAGAACATACAAGCAATGAAACTCAGCAGAGAATAGGGGAAGACGAACA
Organism: Simmondsia chinensis; assembly: GCA_018398585.1. Lineage (NCBI taxonomy): Eukaryota > Viridiplantae > Streptophyta > Magnoliopsida > Caryophyllales > Simmondsiaceae > Simmondsia > Simmondsia chinensis. The sequence goes on from JAGTTD010000005.1 coordinate 28,901,729, forward strand.
CCCAAACTCGAGCTCAAGGCATTGCCGTCTTGTTAAGCTTCAAGATCAATCTTGAAGTTAACCTAGTGGAAGAAGAGATTAAGATGAGAGAAGAAGTGAAAGGAGATGAGAGATTTAGAGAGACAATTAGGTGAGATAGAGAAAAGATATCAAAATATATTTTGGATTTGATTGAATGAGGATTACACTTGAAACATAGCTACTTATATTCAATCTAGACACATTGGACCAAGACCAATCTAACCCACTTACTCAAATCAACAGCCACCACAATTGACTCGATCTAAGCTCCCCTTGACCAACAACCGACTTAACTAACCACATTTGAACTTTGGCGCCAAAAGCCCTTAAGACCTTATGCCAAGAATTACAACAAAATGCAGCATTCCTCTTAACAGAAGCTAACAACAAGCCTAACAGCAAGTATGAAATATGGTTCATAACAATCCCCTCCCTTTGAAAACATTCTTGACTCAAGAATGAAAGGTAGGGAATCGACTTCTCTTGAATTGGAACTCTTCCCATGAAGCATCATCCTGCTCCAGATTAGTCCAATGCACCAAGATCTCCTTGACTGATCTTCCAAAAGTGTGCTGCAACCTGGAATCCAAGATGGTAGCTGGGGCCAGCAGCAAAGCACCATTGGAACCTATTTCTGGAGGCTGAACTAAACTTGCCTTGCCTTTCTTCACCTGTTTCTTCAAAAGAGACACATGAAACACCGGCTAAATATAAGAGTCAAGAAGCAATTCCAACTTATAGGCCACTTTTACAATCTTCTCAATGGTCTTGTAAGGCCCAAAGTATCTAGCACATAGCTTGACATTCCTTCTAACTGCCACTGAAGCTTGTCTGCAAGGCTAAAGCTTCAAATAGACCGTGTCTCCTACTTCAAAGGATTTATTCACACGCTTCTTATCAGCATAACACTTCATCCTTGCTTGAGCTTGATGAAGATTATCCTTCAGAAGTTGCCAATTGTCTTCATTGTTGCATCAAATCAGCCACTTCAAACCTTTGGATGACTAAAAACCATGCTCCGAAGATAGTGTTCTAAGCACTGATTTACTTTCTCTGTTTGGCCATCAGTCTGAGGATGGTATAAGGAACTCAAAGCCAAAGTCGTGCCCATGAGGATGAATAGTTCTCTCCAGAAATGACTGGTGAAGAGCTTGTCCTGATCAGAAATTATGGATTATGGTAATTCATGAGGTTTATAGATGTTGTCAAGGAATACCCTTGCAGGTTTCTCTGCTGTCACTAGTCTTTCCAATGCAACAAAGTGGCTGAACTTTGTAAATCTATCCACTACTACCCAAATAACTTCCTTGCCCTTAGATTTGGGCAAGCCCTCAATGAAGTCCATGCTTATGTGCTGCCAAGCACCATCAGGAATGGGTAAAGGTTGGAGAAGACCTTGATATCTGTGATCTCCAGACTTGGTTTGCTGACAAGTCTCACAAGTTTGCATAAATTCCTTAACATCTTTCTTCATTCCAGTCCAACTAAAATATGCCCTGAGCCTCTGATATGTCCCTTTAATGCCAGAATGGCCTCCCTAAGCTGAATCGTGGGAAGCACTGATGATTTGTCGTCTTAAATCAGTAAAAGATCCAATGTACAATTTCCCCTTTAATCAGATAATTCCCTTGACAACAGATACTTCAGCGTCAGGAGCAATGTTATTGAATCTGTTGATGTAATACAATCTTGTGCAAAGCTGTCATTCTCATAGGACTTGTATACTTCCTCAACTCAGGCTGGAAGAATGACTGATACAGCTCCACAATAACCCTGCTCAGCTTCTTCCAATCTTCGAGACAAGGCATTTGCTGCTTGATTCTCTTTCCCCTTCTTATACTCAATTGCATAATCAAGTCCAAGCATCTTCATCAAGCCTTTCTTATGAATCCTGGAAACAATCTTCTGTTCAAGCGGGAACTTCAAGCTTTGATGATCTGTTTTGATGATAAAACGATGGCGTTCCAAATAATGTCTCCACTTCTCAACTGCTAGAAGGATTGCAAGATACTCCTTCTCATATGTGGACAACTCTTTGTGCTTAGGACTTAAAGCTTGGCTAAGGTAAGCTATTGGCCTTCCCTTCTGAGACAACACTGCCCCAATGCCACTTCCACAAGTATCTGTTTCTAACACAAACTCTTCATCAAAGTCTGGCATTGCCAGAGTAGGAGCTGCACACATGGCTGCCTTCAAAGCTTCAATAGCATCTTGAGCCTTGTCTGGCCATTTGAAAGCATCCCTCTTCAAAAGATCAGTTAGAGGCTTGGCAATTACACCATAACCAGCTACAAACTTTCTGTAATATCCGGTCAATCCCAAGAATCCTCTCAACTGCTTCAATGTACAGGAATTGGCCACTCCCTCATTGCCTGCACTTTAGAAGGGTCTGTAGAAACACCTCCATGTGAAATCACATGTCCTAAGTACTCTATTTGTGATTGAGCAAAAGAGCACTTAGTTAATTTGGCATAAAGCTTGTGACTGCGCATCACCAAGAACACTTCTCTTAGATGTCCCAAATGTTCCTCCAAGGTTGGGCTGTAAATCAAGATGTCATAAAAGAAAAATCTCCTTAAGAATTGTTGGAAGACAACATTCATCACTGCTTGAAAAGTAGCTAGAGCATTAGTCAATCCAAAAGGCATAACAACGAACTCTTAATGCCCATGATGAATTCTGAAGGCAGTCTTATAAATGTCTTGCTCCTTCACACCGATCCAATGATAGCCTTGCCTCAAGTCCATCTTGGAGAAGAAATGTGCACCTTGTAGCTCATCTGGAAGATCATCAATAACATGTATAGGAACTTTGTCCTTAACTGTAAGCGAGTTAAGTTGTCTGTAGTCAATGCACATCCTAGCCGTGCCATCCATCTTCTTAACCAAGATAACAGGAGAAGCAAAAGGACTGTGGCTTCGTCGAATGAAGCAAGTATTGAGTAATTCTTCCACCTGCCTTTCTATCTCAATTTTCTGAGAATGTGGACATTTGTAAGGCTTGAGCTTCACAGGTTCTGAATTTTGTTTAAGAGGGATCGCATATCCAAGTTCCTCTTTGGAGGCAATGAATGTAGTGCTCAAACAAATCTTTGAACTCCTCAATCAAAGCTTGCATTTCAGGATGAGATTGCTCTCCCAACTCAGTATATGAGATTGCAAACAACTGTCCAACCCACTGATAAGCCTTCTTCCTGATTCCTCCACTCAAATTCTTGCCACTTAGGCCTCATCAGCCATGCCCTGCAATTTTATAGGAGATCCTTTCCTCTCAAAGGACACATTCAATTGGGCAAAATCAAAGACAACATGACTGAAATATCTCATCCAATATACACCAAGAACCATGTCACAACCACCTAATGGCAAGATCCTAAAATCATAAACAAACTTGTGATCCTGCATAGACCAATTGAACCCTTGACATTTAGTCTGAGTAAGAATGGAATTCTCATCTGCCACATTTACAGCTAAAGGATGAGTCTTGATCATTTCAGTCCCAGCCTTCCTAACCACCTTTGGATCAATGAAATTGTGAGTACTACCACTATCTATCAAGATCACAATGGTTTTCTTGCCTGCTTGCCCTTTGCTTCTAATGGTGTTATGAGCTTCATTCCTAGTTAATGCCTTCAAAGAAATCTCCACTTCATCATCTAGAGACTCATGAAGTGAATCTTGTTCAAAACTATCCATTGCAGCCTCTATTTCCTCATCTTCAGATTTATCATTTGCAACAGCTCCTCTTGCTAACATAAGGAACTTAGGATTGCATTTGTGTCCAAAGTAATAAGGCTGATTACATTTGAAACACAATTTTTGGTCCTTCTTCTCATCGGAGCGAATAGACCTTGACCTCACTGATCCCTTCTGTTGCTGACGTAAACTACTGCCTCTGTTCCTTGGCCCCTTATTGGATGCAAGAACCATAGCTTCAAACAATTTAGCCTTAGCATAGGCTTTTGATAAAGTTCTTGGACCAATTGCCTTGACAAGGTTCTTAATCTTTGGCTTTAAGCCACTATGAAGTGAGATACATAGTATGATTCAGTTGCCTAAGATAAGTTGCGATCATACTAGCTCTAAGGTTCTCAAATCTCATCATGTACTCTTTCACATATGTGATTTGCACTACTTTGTTGAAGTTATCAACTATGTCACTTGAGTCCTCATCCCCATAACATTCACAAAGTTCTTCCACGAATTCCGCCAAAACAATGAAGGATTACTCTTCAAAAGACTATAAAGCCATACCTCATTATCTCCATGGAGATAAATAGCTGCTAATTCAACCTTCTCGGCTTCTTCAATGTGATAGAAATGAAAGTATCGATCACACCTTCTTATACACGATTGTGGCTGTTTTCCATCGAAAGGCTCAATTTGAATCCTTAGCTGCCTGAAACCACTACTCTTATTGCTGGATGAAGCATCATTACTTCCAGAATTTCAATGTTGCAACTAATTTGATGGACGATCATTCTGTCCCAAGGTCATACTTGCAACTGGAGCTTGTACTGGATCAAGAGGATGATCCTACTGTCCAACAGCCACACTAACTGCTTGAGGTTGCACTACACCTAGAGGTCAAACCTGTTGGCTAGCAGGTAACAGAATTCCAACACCGGAGAACACATTCTATCTATTGAGCTAATCCTGCAGTCCAACAAACGTATCCTCAATACGTTGAGTTTGCTTAATCAATAGATCAGCAAACTTCTGATCCTGTTCCAACTGTAATTGCTGCATCTGAGAGAACATTTCATCCATTTGAATCTTCAATTGAGCAGCTGTAATGTACTCAGCTCCTCCTGCAGCATTAGCACTACCAACCGAAGAATAAGTGACACTAGGATCAACATTTGCAGCAGCATTTGCATCACCAGATCGTGTTGTTACACCTCCAGCATTGATATTTGCTCCTTACGCCTCGCCAGCTCTAATCAATCAAGAAGTAATCAATCGGCGGCAACACACAAGCTCTGATACCAATTGTTAAGCTTCAAGATCAATCTTAAAGTTAACCTAGTGGAAGAAGAGATTAAGATGAGAGAAGAAGTGAAAGGAGAGGAGAGATTTAGAGAGAGAATTAGGTGAAAGAGAGAGAAGATACCAAAAGATATTTTGGATTTGATTGAATGAGGATTACACTTGAAACATAGCTACTTATATTCAATCTAAATACATTGGACCAAGACTAATTTAACCGACTCACTCAAATTAGTAGCCACCACAATTGACTCCATATGAGCTCCCCTTGACCAGCAACCGACTTAACTAACCACATTTGAACTTCGATGCCAAAAGCCTTTAAGACCTTATGCCAAGAATTACAACAAAATGCAACATTCTACTTAACAGAAGCTTACAACAAGCCTAATAGCAAGTACGAAATATGGTTCTAACATATCTCATGTCAAGTATGCTTAGCTTGGCAATTATAACACTTATCCTATTATTATTAATGCTTCTTTGAGTAATATCGAACAGGAAAGGTTGCTTAGAGTTCTAAGGGAGCATAAATCAGCCACCAGATGGACCCTTTCAGATATCAAGGGAATTAGCCCTTATGCATGCATAAAATTATCATGGAAGATAGCTTTAAGCCTACCGTGCAACCACAATATCGATTAAACCCTGCTATGAAGGAGGTGTTAAGGAAAGAAGTTGTTAAGTTATTAGATGCCGGGATCATTTATCCCATATCTGATAGTCCATGGGTAAGTCCAGTACAAGTAGTTCCAAAAAAGGGGGGATAACCATGGTAGAAAACGAGAACAATGAGCTCATCCCCACTAGGACCGTAACAGGGTGGAGGGTATGTATAGATTATAGAAAACTTAATGATGCTACCTAGAAAGACCAATTTCCCTTACCATTCATTGATCAAATGTTAGAAAAACTTGCTGGCCATTCAAATTATTACTTCCTTAATGGTTATTCAGGATACAACCAAATTGTCACAGCATTGGAAGATAAGGAGAACACCACTTTTACTTGTCCATATGGTACCTTTGCCTATGGGAGAATGCTTTTTCGATTGTGTAGTGCTCCTGCCATATTTCAGTGATGTATGATGGCAATCTTTAGTAACATGGTGGAAAACTTCATAGAAGTATTTATGGATGATTTTTCAGTCCTTAATGTCTCATTTGATGAATGTTTAGCTAACCTCTCTATGGTGTTACAAAGATGCACTTAAGCTACTCTTGTTTTGAATTAGGAGAAATGTCATTTCATGGTACAGAAAAGGATTGTGTTAGAGCATATGATTTTGAAAAAGGGAATTGAGGTTTATAGAGTGAAAACTGAAGTGATAAAGTGATTACCGCGCCCCCCCCCCCCCCCCCAAATGTTAAAGGCATTCAAAGTTTTTTGGGTCATGCAGGTTTCTATAGAAGGTTTATTAAAGACTTCTCTATGATCACTAAGCCTCTCTACAATTTATTGATGAAGGATGTCCCTTTTAACTTTGATAGCGACTGTATGCATGCTTTTGAAACTTTGAAGGAAAAACTAGTATCAACACCAATAATCGTAGCTCCCGATTGGACCATGCATTTTGAACTTATGTGCAATGCTAGTGACTATGCAGTAGGGGCCATGTTAGGGTAAAGAAGGAATAAAAATTTTCATGTAATTTACTATGCTAGTAAGACCTTAACGGACGTGCATATGGGCTTCATATTCTCTAAGGTGTCAACCATAAGTTTGATTACATCACGTTCAGTTCGAGTTTGGCGATGAAAACACAGGTTAACTATGCTAACACCGAGAAGGAATTACTGGCTGTTGTTTTTGCATTTGACAAATTTCTTTCCTACTTGCTAAATTCTAAGGTAATTGTTTATATTGATCACACTGCTCTTAAATAACTTTTTCAAAATAGGATGCGAAACTGAGACTAATAAGATGGATTTTATTACTTCAAGAATTCGATTTAGAAATCGGGACAAAAAGGAACAGAGAACGTTGTAGCGGATCATTTATCATGCCCTAAACAAGAGGACGAAAGTCCCTTTATCAATGAAAATTTTCTAGATGAAAGTCTTATGATGGTAAGTGAAAATTCAAATTATCCATGGTACGCTGACATTATTAACTATTTGGTTGCATAGGAACTGCCCAAGGACATGACATATCAACAAAAGAAGAAGTTCTTCACTAATTTAAGGCACTATATTTGGGAAGAGCCATTCTTATATAAGCATTGTGCCGACCAAATCATTAGGATGTGTGTACTTAAAGAAGAATGGGAGACATTCTACGTCATTGCCACTCCTTAGAAACTAGTGTTCATTATGGTAGAACAAGGACTACAGCTAAGGTTTTACAATTAGGGTTTTATTGGCTTACACTTTGTAAAGATGCTTTCAAATTCGTTAGTAAATGTGATAGATGTCAAAGAATGAGAAATATTACCACGAGACATGAAATGCCCCTAAGCAACATTTTAGTTGTTGAATTATTTGACATTTGGGGGGATTGATTTCATAGGTCCTTTTCCTTCATCATTTTATAACATATTTATTTTGGTTGTTGTAGATTATGTATCAAAGTGGGTTGGAGCAGCTACTTTTCCGACCAATGATGCAAGAGTTGTGGTAAACTTTGTATGAAAGAACATCTTTTCTCGATTTGAAAATCCTAGGGCAATTATAAGTGATGGCAGAAAACACTTTCGTGACCGTCAACTTAAAGCTTTTGTGACCGTCAACAAGCACATCAAATTTTTGGTTCCGCATACCATCCTCATACAAGCGATCAAGTGGAAGTTTCAAATTGAGAATTGAAAACTATTCTTGAAAAAACCATTAGTGCTTCTAGAAAAAAGTTAGATGACGCACTGTGGGCATATAGAACAACAATCAAAACACTAATTGGAACATCTCCATATCGACTGGTTTATGGCAATGCGTGACATTTACCAATAGAATTAGAACATCAAGCATAATGGGCCATAAAAACTTTGAATTCCAATTTAGAAGCTTCGGGAGTGAAGAGACTACTGCAAATCAATGAAATGGAAGAATTCAGGAATGAAGCCTATAAAAATGTTCAAATTTACAAGGATCTAACCAAAAGATGGCATGCCAAACACTTTCTGAACAGGGAATTCGCAGTCGGACAAAAAGTTTTACTTTTTAACTCTCGATTACGACTTTTCCCAAGGAAATTGCGCTTCAGATGGTCAAGACCCCTTGTTGTAACTCGTATCTTTCCATAAGGCACAATCGAGATTCAAGATGAGAAAAGGGCACATTTAAAGTAAATGGTCAAAAGTTGAAACCTTATATTAATGGAGAGCTCGAGCCACAGAAGTCCTCCATTCATCTCAAAGAAGTCGAGTGATCCACCCAAAAAGTCGAGCTAACGACCTTAACTTAAGCGCTTTTTGGGAGGCAACCCAAGTTTTCTTTTCCTTACTTCTTCTTTTTTAATTTCCTTTCACTTTTATTATTTTCTACTATTTCTGTACATTTTGTTCAACAGTTTTTTTGAAACAAATTTGGGGGTAACTTGATAACAATATTCACCATCGAAAAGTAATCCTCAAACCTGGGAAGTATCTCTCACCTACTGCTTCATTCCTTGTATTTCTTTTAACATTGAGGACAATGTTAACTTTAAGTTTGGGGGCGAAAGAGACATTTTGTCACATTTTTTTTAAAATTTTGAGCAAAATGTTTTGAAAAGTTTTCTTGTCTAGTCCTATTTTGTCTTTTAGATTCGGCTTTAGTGCTTCCCAGAGTCCGGAGCCTTTATATGGGGATATAGATAGAAAAAAATTTTTCTATTTTCTACATCATTAGTCTTTTTAAATTTTATTGTACATTTTCAATCAATTTAAAATCATAAAAAAAATTTAAAAAAAAACAAGATTTTGAGATCTTGTCATCATACTTTTAGGCATTTTTTCTACTCATTTTAGCTCATTTACTTTAATTGGATTTGAATAACTTTAGAATCAATTGTTTTTGTGTTCTAATTGCAAAACATGATCTATTCTAAAGGCACTATCTTGATAGAACCATGGTATTTGAGTTCACTAGTTAGCATGGCTGTTTTACCTTTCTTTCTGATTAAAAGATGCTGAAATTTCAATAGATTGCATTAAGATTATCATTTACATAATAGACTTCGAAGAGTTATGCCTAAGTCTAAAGAAAAATATGAAAAAAAAAGAAAGAGAAAATGAGGGAAGCATCTCTAGCACCACTATCCTATATAAACATTTCAAGATTTGTGCTGCCAACATGTGGGCATCTTAGTGGTGGCGTCTCTTACCCATGTGATCATTGCTCAGGGGTCAGGAGTTCGATTCTCGCTGAAGATATACTCACACGGTCATATTGAGGGCGTCTTAGTGGTGGCGTCTCTTACACATGCAGTCATCACCCAAGGGTTAGGAATTCGATTCTCGCTGAAGATATACACATGGGCCAGGGTTGACTAAGGTAGATCAGTCCCTTATAATAGTAATTAAAAAAAGGAAGAAGAGAATTTTGTGAATAATTTTAGTCTTGGGCATACCTAAAAAGTCTTGTTATGAGTGGCATGATTTTTGTCATCTACTCGGTTTGAATGTCTTAGGATTAGAAAGAAAGCATAAACTTAATTTTCTTAGCCAACTTTTGAATTCGGTTACCTAGGTGATTGATAGGTTTTTCCTTAGAAAGATTGTTTTACGTTTAGAACCTTTAACTTTAAGCCACTGTCATTCTTTTCTAATAGAAGTAGTCTTGTCTTGGATTGTGAAAAATTCTTAAAAAGCATGAGACCCTATGCTTTCATGCTTATCTTTGCGTGAGGACAAGCAACATTTAAGTTTGGGAGTATTTTGTTAAGTCTAATTTAGTATATAATTATTCATATCAGTTAGGTTCATTGTCCAACCATTTTACATCAAATTTTTCTCGCTTTTGCTCTTTTTTGCTCCTATTGTTATTTCCTTGTAAAAACACTCATTTTATGCTAATTATTGCTAGCTTTTTATTATCAACATCAACAAGTAAATGTAAGACACATCAAACAAAAGCAAAAAAAAAAAAAAAAAAAAAGGGGGCTAAGCACATCAATTCTACACGCTTATGCAAGGAAACAACACATAAAAATTGTTGCAAGTCTCAATTTTGGGCGGCTAAATGGACAAATCAAGTGAAAGAACCTCTTAAACACTTCATGAACTTGTCCAACTTGATGTAAAAGCAGAGTTTTAGGCGGCAAAATGAAGTTAAAACAATTGAAGAAACTAGCAACTTAATGCAAAGGCTAAACATTGGCGGCACTTTTAGCAAATGAGGAAGAACTTGTATTTTTTTTATTTCATGAGTTCCCATCCTCAAATATTATAAAAATATTATTTGGGAAGTCTTTTAGGATCAATTCATTCAGCCAAAACCAAATATAAAGTAGAGAAAGAGAGGTGAAATAGTGAGAGAGGGTAAGAAGTGAAGGAAGAAAGTTTGGTTTGTAATTTTGCATTTTTAAGCTCTTTCTATCCTTTTCTTCTTTAATTTCATGAATTTTGTCTTAATTTGCTTTATATTATGCATACCATGAACTAATTTTGTCTTTCCAAGGCTCCGATGTAGCCTAAGTTCTAATATTCACTCTTTTCTAATTTAACGTTTTCAAAGTTTGTTTGTTGTACTGTTTGAGTGTTTATCTTTGGTCTTCATGAATTTTAAATGTTTGATCACCATTCAAAGCCTATAATGATTCATAATGAATCCAAGGGGAGATTTATGATGAATGCTAAGGTAATAAACACCATAAATTGAGCGAATACTAGAGATAGATTACCGCAATTTATGGTCTTAAGTGAAAATCATGGATCTTCAAAAGTCTTTTCTTATTTAAATTTATGAAAGATATTGATGAGTTAATATGTAAAAGAGCATGTTAAATGTTGCTTGAGAGAGAATATTTAGTAAATTAGGGTTTTCGACCATCAACATGTAATAACAACTTGAATTTCGAGAATAGAAAGGCGTATTGATGCAACTAAGTAAAATCGGATGCGTTGGATCTTATTAAATCATAAAAGTAATCTAATATCAGAATACTTCAATAAAAATCAGTAACCATTTTTGTTCTTTTTTATTTTGTTTTATTTCATATCAAAATTTTCAAATTTTAGTCTTTCAAATAGTGCTGAAACTACTAATTTCAGTCCTCATTTAATAATAATCCTCGTGGGATGATACTTTATTCATTTCTATATTACTTGATATGACTTAGTGCACTTGCTAAGCCATATACCAAGCATTAAAACACATGGAACACTTTGGCCAGATATTCCGTATTAATTCAAATGCTTGCGAATCAACTAAGGGGACGTCTACATCTCGTAAGAGACTATAGATTCCCTATTGAATATCTAATCCTTATGAATACATCTTATATCTTGTGTTGATGTCAATTGTAATAAGCATTGTAGTGCTGCGTTCTGCGGTCTATAGCATTTGGCCTTAGCTGAGGTTGTTGGTGCCTCATTTTGAGTTGCTGTTGAGTTGGTTAATGGTCAATTAGCAAGTCAAGTGTGGCGGCTGAGGTTTAGTTAAGTCGGTAGCTAAGAGACTTGGTCCAATGTATCCTAGCCGGTTTAGGAAGCATATTAATAGCTTATTCATCTTGTTGATTCATTCATCAAATGAAGTAAGAAATATCTTGATTCTCTCTCTCATCTAACTTTCTCCCTATATCTCATCTCTTTCACTTCTCTTCTCATCTCCTACTCTCTTTTCCACTAGGTTAAGATCAAGATTGTTCTTGAATTTTAATAATTGGTATCAGAGCTTGTGTTTGCTGCCGATTGATCATTCCTTGGTTGATTGGACCTGGCGAGGCAGTACCAATGGCTGGTGGTGTTACAACTCGATCTGAGGCTGTAAATGCTGCTGCAAATGCCACTGCGAATGTCACTTATGCTTCGGTTGTAGGTGCCAATGCAGTAGTAGGGGCTAAGGTCAATCCAATTGATCAATTGAGGCTTCAAATGGAGGAAATGTTCTCTCAAATGCAGCAAATATAGCTAAGTCAAGATCAGAAGCTTGTTGATCGTTTGGTTCAGCATTCTCAGCAAATCGAGGATAAGATCATAGGCTTGCAGCAATAAATCACTAGGCAAAATGTACCTTCAGGTACTGGTGTATTATTAGCTGCTAGCCAGCAGGTGCGACCTCCAGAGGTTGTGCAACCGCAATCAGCTCGTGTGGTAGCTGGTCAATCAGATCATCCACCTGATACAGTGCAACCTCAAACAGCAAGCATGACATTTGAACAAGTTGATCGTCCAACAGATCAGTTGCAACAATAGAATTTTGGAACTAGTGATGCTTCTGCCAGCAACAGGAGTGGTGGTTTCAGGCAGCCAAGGATTCAAATGGAACCTTTTGATGGAAAGCTACCTCAATTGTGGATAAGGAGATGCGAACGGTACTTTCACTTTTATCACATTAGTGAGGCTAAGAAGGTGGAACTGGCAACTGTTTACTTTCAAGGTGATCTCGAGGTATGGTTTTATAGCCTTTTGAGAAGCAATCCTTCATTTTCATGGGCTGAATTTGTGGGAGAATTGTGTAAGAGATACGGTGAAGAAGACTCAAGTGATATTGTGGATAATTTCAACAAGTTGGTGCAAACTACCACTATGAAAGAGTACATGACAAGATTTGAAAACTTGAGAGCAAGCATGATCTCTGCTTATCCTAATACAACTGAGAATTTCTATGTTTCGAGTTTCATTAGTGGCTTGAAACCAAAGATTAAGAATCTTGTTAAGACCATTGGTCATAGATCTTTCTCTAAAGCCTATGCCAAGGCTAAATTGTTTGAAGCTACTGTTCTTGCATCATATGATGGACCAAGAAACAGAGGAAATAGCTCACATCAGCATCAACTTCAGAAGTTAAGCGTGCTTGGGCGAGAGTAGTACTAGGATGGGTGACCTCCTGGGAAGTCCTCACCCTCAGGTTGGGGGCACTGGGAAACAGCCTCTCTTCAGGTTAACACCCTGAAGGGGGAAGGCTGCGTACATCCGCCCCCTCCCCAGACCCTGCGTAGGCGGGAGCCCATGAGGCACTGGGTATGTTCCTTTCCTTTCCCTTTTAGCATCAGCTTCAGAAGCGATCAAATAGGTCCAGATCTGCTCGTTCTAATGAGAAGAAGGTCCAAAAACTATTTTAAATGTAATAAGCCTTACTTATTGGGACACAAATGCAATCCTAAGTTCCTTATGTCAGCAAGAGGAGCTGAAGCAGATGATGATTCTGAGGATGAAAAGAGGAAGGCTAAATGGATAGTTCAAGACAAGAGTCACAAGATGAGTCTCTTAAAGATGAAGTAGAGATTTCAGTGAAGGCTTTGACAGGAAATGGATCTCATAACACCATAAGAATTAAGGGACAAGCAAAGAAGAAAGCTATTGTTATCTTGATTGACAGTAGCAGTACTCACAGCTTTGTGGATCCTAAGGTGGTCAGGAAGGCTGGGCATGAAATGATCAAGACACAGCCATTGGCAGTGACCGCGGCAGATGAAAACGCTATTCTTACACGGACCAAGTGTCTGGAATTCAGTTGGTCAATGCAGAATCACAAGTTTGTGTATGATTTCAGGATCTTGGCATTGGAAGGTTGTGACATGGTTCTGAGAGTGGATTGGATGAGATCTTTCAGTCCAATCATCTTTGATTTTTCTCAGCTGACAACTTCATTTGAGAGGCAAGGTGTTAAGATTCAAAGATTACTCTTGGACCTTAACCTTGGTTGGGATAGTGAGAGTATGAGATGAGAAGAGAATTTAGAGTTTAGATGAGGTAAGAAGGGAAAGGAGATGAGAAATAGAGTGAGAGATATCAAAGATATCAATTTCATTCATCAAAGTTGTTATGAGCTCTCCAAGAGAAGCTCTACATATTTAAACTACTATCTCTTAGGTGGGCTTACACTAAAAATATCAAGAGATACAATGATCCTAGACACAAGGACTTAATCGCCTCGTAAGTGAGCCACCACATTTGACTTAACTAACTTAACGGCCTTGACCACCTAAACTAATAGCAACTACTTCACTTATTACATGACTTAACCAAAGCTTAAGCCACTAAATACATCAAGACTTATTCTAGATACAATATCAACTAGCTAATACAACTCAATCAACTAAACAACCTCCAACATAGCAGCAGCACCAATATAACAGCAATAACAAATCAATGCAGCAGCTATAGCAGCCCCCTAGAATTCATCGAACTCGGATCATAACATTCCCTTCCCCTTGAAAATTTTGTTGTCCTCAAGAATGGAAGAGAGTTGAAGTCTACGAACACATTTAATGCAGATCATGAACTAAATTGCACTGCAATTGGACTTGCTGAAATTTGCTGCAGCTGAAACGAGCCAATGATGTCTGACTCTGAAATGCAGCAGATACATGACCCTGGTTTCGACATAATGTTGCATTTGAATGCATAGTACTCTTCAGGAAGTCCACACTGATCAATCAAACCGTCCCAACATCAACAACACATCCACGACACCTCATGATGCAGTTAATACCGCTTAAAATTCTATCTTGCTGCAGAGAATCATAAAACGCAGCAACAATTCTGTAATTCTTCTTGTAAAATGCCGCACAACAGAATTTGAATGTCGTTAAACCCATAAGACTGCATATGAAGTCCCTTAACATCTGGGGAGGCCTTCCAAACTCAAACCAAGAGAACCAAGTATCAAAATCTGCTTTTAGACATTCCCAAGTGCAGCTCAAACAGCCCCATATCCTGATCTTGGTATCAAAACACATTGAAATCCCATAAGAATGCAACTGCAACCATTTCATCTTGGATCTTATCCAATATTTGTATTGCTCAAACATCCACTCACTAAACCATCTCAGACCAAGCTCAACAAACACTTGATTTCTTTCAAATTCCACATGATATGCTGCAGACTTCAAGAATTCAGCAGTGTATACCCAAGACAACTCATAGCTGCGGATATTACAGATTTTAGCTAGATTCTTATCCATATGGAAGCTTCTTGATGCCAACAAGTTATTACATCTTCCTAAAACCATAATAACACCAACCACACTCAATCTAAGCAACTCATTTACTGCTGACAGTGAAGGAATTGTAATTCTCCAAGAATTTTCAGCAGCTACCTTGAATTCCTGCTGTCCCATCTTGATCAATTGAGCACTTGTGACTTTGGCTTGAAGTTCTGGACTTTTGCTCCACCAAATCAAGTACTCATGGGTCACAAATGAAGTCCTGTCATCAGACTTAAGGATGAACATCAAATCAGGACACCAATGACACTTCCAAATAACTGAGATTAATTTCAATACAAGAGGAAATATGTCCTGATCTTTACTGCTGAAATGTAAAATATTTTCAGCTAGAATTGAGCTTGCTTCCTTGTTGTACTCCTTCATCCAAACATTGAGAAGATATTGAAGCTTGTGCCTATTATTTTTCCATTCGAAACAACCACAACAGGTCACCCCAAACACATTCTAATTGGCATTGCTAACGCTGCAACTCACAAATTCCAGCCTGTTCTCACGAATTCCTTGGATCCCCTGCTCATCCAGCCACCAAATTTGCCTCAAATGATCAAGCTTTGCTTTCTTGTCGATGAGCCTAAGTATGAACACGAAGTATACTAGCATAAGGAACCGATGGAACATCTGAACAGCTGTGCATAATTCAAGAGCAAGACCTGATCCATTCTTAACTCTGCTACTGATGTATATACTGCCTCTACCACCTGATGTATTAAGCTGCAGCAGTGCTACACTACAGATCACAGTGCTCGAATTCAAAACATGTCTCAATTTCTCAGCAGCTGCCATGCCTCTTTCATTTCCATACCCAATCCACAATCCAATTGCTATCTTCTGCATCACTACTTGGCTATGCTCACTATCTTTGGTTGCAAACAAGAAGCTCACAACATCATCAGATCCTCTCTGAACTGCGTCCACTTTTGCAGCAACCCCACTTGAGAGATCTTGGTTGAATGGCTTAATTTTACCTACTGAATTTGCTCCAGTCCTCAAGTACTGCACCTCCACTTTAATTTCAGGAGGCCTCACATTTGGTTGCACAATTGGAGCATGTTCTTTGTCCATAGCTTGATTAGTACCTAGCCTTAGTTTGGAACTCAATACACTTGCCAATTTGTTGTCCAACATTGTCATTCCAAACCCATAGCAGAAAACAAACTCCACCAAAGCCTCAAGGGATCTTCCAACTTCGAACACATCAGTTAAAGCACCTGTTGTACTGATTTTGGTCTGAACAGAATTCTGCTCCAGCACATCACTGAATTTATACACCTCCAACAACTCGATTAATTGTACAGACACAATGCTTCGCCTTTGTTGAACCTTGAAACGCACTCTCGACATTTAATTACTTCTTTTCAGGAGAAAATCGACTCTTTTCAGCTTCACATAGTCTTGAGAATCTTCTCCCAGATCAGGAGGCAACTCGTCATAACAGCGTGTATTGTATTGGAATACATTTTTTCTCCACTCAAAAGCACACCTTGTTCTGCATCAGGTAGTACCACAGCAGCAACAACTGATTTCTCAACAGAATGTGATAGTTCAGCAGTGAAGGTGCTTCGATTCTGCATACTAGCTTGCCATGGGCTAATACTTAACAGATTTGGTGATGTATTCATTGATATTACCACAGTAGCATCACATTTTTCAGTTGAAATCAAAGATTCTGCTGTAACAAATCCTTGTATACTAGCATATATATCTGAACCTTGTATACCAGCATATACATCGGTAAAATCAGTATCTTGAGTTAGTTCTTGTTGATCATCAAGCATCCTAACTTCTTCCAGTGGATCATCCCGATGTCCTACAGCTGAATTGGACTCAATTACAGCAACAACCGGTTGTCCATTGTTCTGTTCTTGCAAACTCAGAAGCTCCTTAGGCTAACACACAACCTCACGCTTCAATTTCGGCTTTGTCAACTTCTTTTTACCCCAAAAATCTTTCAATGCTTCACTTAGATGGCTTCTCTTCACTTTACTCTTTGCTTTCTTTATCATTCTCTTGACATGTGAATCATATTCCCATTCCGAAAGCAAATCTTGATGTAGCTCATCATCTTCAAAATACTCTAACTCTAGCAAAGAGTCTTCATAATGATCATCTAGATCAAACTCGGGTTCTTCTAACTTGTGTTCATCAATTTCGGCATTATCGTGGTCGAATTCATCTTCAACAGCAACAGATTCCACTTTCTCTTTTTGCTCAACATTGAACTCTTGTTGTCTAACGCTATCCACTAGCTCCGAATACTCATTTGCATCAAGAACACCAACACAATCTCGATTGTTGTTTGCAAACTGACGATCCTTAATTTCCTACAGCCATTCGTCCACTACCTGTTTCATTATCTCATTGCTTTCCCGCCAAATCTCCTCGAGATCTTGTCCCAATTCTTGCTTTATTTTCTTCAACTGATCACTCAACACAGATTGACAAGAGCTGGCATCAACCATACCAACCATATTTGCAATATTAAGCAGCGTTTCGAAAAGAACCAACTTAGTTCGTAGAGATAAGAACCAACTCAGTTCGCAGAAGAACAAAACTCGATTCAAATCACTTCAACAGATGATTGCTTAAAGAAATTATACTCCTTCTCTTGGACAACAATCACTTGCTAACGGTTCCTCAATCGTCACTGATTACAAACCCTAATATGCAGATTTTTCGCCACACAGAGAACTCGAACAAACCCTAACTTGCAGAATTCGCGAACGAACCCTAATAGAGATGCTTCCTTGAATATTCGGACTTACAATTCTGAATTAAACTCGGTTCTAGATCGCAATCCAGTCATCAACACAATACTT
This sequence comes from Simmondsia chinensis, assembly GCA_018398585.1. NCBI lineage: Eukaryota > Viridiplantae > Streptophyta > Magnoliopsida > Caryophyllales > Simmondsiaceae > Simmondsia > Simmondsia chinensis. The sequence goes on from JAGTTD010000005.1 coordinate 28,919,646, forward strand.
AAAGCAATCTTCAAGAACGAAATCGGATTTCAACACATACGGTCCTCAGCTCAATGTCAGATTCTCAACTAAGCAATTCTCAACTCAATAACATATAATTCTTAAGAATCAACTGAATTCTCACCACTTTTATGCTTATCAACATGAATTATATCACAAACCAGCAACAAACACAGATTCCTATCGAATTGTAACTTGAAGTTCAGAAAATCGTTACCTCAACCTCAATAACTGATTATAGAACCTAAAGTCACCTCAATGTAGCTTGTTTCTGATCTTTTGATTATGATCAAGTGTAATGTTGATCAAATGGCTCACTTTTAACTTCTTCTCGATCTAATCAAATGAATATTTTATCAAGAACAATTATGCTCAGCACTCAACTTCAGCAACTAATGCTTGCTTCAGCACTCAACTTCAGCAGCTAATGCTTGATCAATTCTACTGAATTCAATCTGAATCAGCTTTAATGTTGACTGTAATCAACAAATACTGATCAATTAAACTTTCTTCAATGTAACTCAATCAAATTAAGCCCAACCAAAGCAATTCCCGGGCACTTGCAGATTAATAAGGCAGTAACCGCCAATCTTCAATTTCAGAATTCAGAATTGAATTCTTCATCACATATACTAAACTAAATCAATATCAAGACTGTTTTTGTTGATTAATTGCAACACAATAAATTAGATTTTATATTTTTTCCTGTTTTAGAGCTTGATTCGGAAGCCAAATCGAGGCTTTGATACCAATTGTTAAAATTTAAAGATTACTCTTGGACCTTAACCTTGGTTGGGATAGTGAGAGTATGAGATGAGGAGAGAATTTAGAGTTTAGATGAGATAAGAAGGGAAAGGAGATGAGAAATAGAGTGAGAGATATCAAAGATATCAATTTCATTCATCAAAGTTGTTATGAGCTCTCCAAGAGAAGCTCTACATATTTAAACTACTATCTCTTAGGAGGGCTTACACTAAAAATATCAAAAGATACAATGATCCTAGACACAAGGACTTAATCGCCTCTTAAGTGAGCCACCACATTTGACTTAACTAACTTAACGGCCTTGACCATCCAAACTACTAGCAACTACTTCACTTATTACATGACTTAACCAAAGCTTAAGCTACTAAATACATCAAGATTTATTCTAGTTACAATATCAACTAGCTAATACAACTCAATCAACTAAACAACCTCCAAAATAGCAGCAGCACCAATATAACAGTAATAACAAATCAATGCAGCAGCTACAGCAGCCCCCTAAACTTCATGGAGCTCGGATCATAACACAAGGAACCACTATCAAATTGCAAGGAATGGTTGAACATGCTCAACTTCAGTTGCTTACAGGCAAAAGTTTGAAAGATGGAATCAAGAAAGGATCTTATCTATGGTTTGGCCAGCTATTTGCAATTGAACACACAGAGATGGGAGAGTTATCTCGTCCTGAAGTTCATTCTTTGATTGAGGAGTTCAAGGACTTGTTTGAACAACCAGATTCATTGCCTCCAAAGAGAAGCTTGGATCACGTAATACCCCTCAAGCCTAATTCTGAACTAGTGAAACTGAGACCTTACAAGTATCTACACTCACAGAAGATTGAGCTAGAGAGGTAGGTAGAGGAATTGCTTAAGATTTTTTTCATTCGATAGAGTCACAGTCCATTTGCTTCTCCGATCAATTTGGTTAAGAAGAAGGATGGCACAGCTAGAATGTGCATTAACTATAGGCAGCTTAATTTGCTTACAGTCAAGGATAAATTTCCAATTCCAGTTATTGATGACCTTTTAGATGAGCTTCATGGTGCACATTTCTTTTCTAAATTGGATTTGAGACAGGAGTACTATCAGATCAGAGTTTTGGAGCAAGATGTTCACAAAACAACTTTCAGAACTCACCACGAGTTTGTGGTAATACCCTTTGGTTTAACCAATGCTCCAGCTACTTTTCAGGCAGTAATGAATGATGTATTCAAACAATTCTTGAAAAGATTTGTGTTGAAAAGATTTGTGTTGGTGTTCTTTGATGACATTCTGATTTACAGTGCTTCATTAGAGGAACATTTAGGACATTTGAGGGAAGTAGTCATGGTGATGCACAACCATAAACTTTATGCCAAGCTGTCTAAGTTCTCATTTGCTCAATCACAAGTTGAGTACTTAGGACATGTGATTTCTCATGAAGGTGTTTCCACGGATCCCTCTAAAGTCCAAGTCATGAAAGAGTAGCCAGTACTTGTTATACTTAAGCAATTGAGAGGATTTTTGGGATTGACTGGTTATTACAAGAAGTTCGTGGCTGGGTATGGAGCAATTGCTAAGCCATTAACTAATCTCTTAAAGAAGGATGCTTTCAAGTGGTCAGATGTAGGTCAAGATGCTTTTCAAGCTTTGAAGGCTGCTATGTGTGCAGCTCCAGATTTGGCAATGCCTGATTTCAAGCAGGATTTTGTGCTAGAAAATGATGCTTATGGAAAAGATATTAGGATCTCAAAAAGGGAGGCTTGTAGCCTAGCTTAGCCAAGCATTGAGTCCTAAGCACATGGAGTTGTCTACATATGAGAAACAGTACCTTACTATCCTCTTGGCTGTTGAGAAATGGAGACACTACTTGGAGGGCCGCCATTTTGTCATCAGGACTGATCATCAAAGCTTAAAGCATTTGCTTGAGCAAAGGATTGTGACTAGAATTCAGAAGAAAGGGTTGATGAGGATGCTTGGTCTAGATTATGCAATTGAGTACCTGAAGGGAAAAGAAAATCGAGTAGCAGATGCCTTGTCTCGTTGATTGGAAGAAGCTGAGTATGGTTTTTGTGGGGTTGTATCTATTGTACTTCCAACTTGGGTTGAAGAAGTCTATAGGTTTTATGAGGATGACAGTTTTGCTCAAGAATGTGTGACGGCTTTCAGCATTAACAGGACCAATTCCCATGCATCTGATGCTGAAGTATCTGTTATCAAGGGCATCATCAGACTGAACAGAAGGTTGTACATTGGATCCTCCACTGAGTTGAGACAGCATATTATTAGTGCCTCTCATGACTCTGCTTAGTGTGGCCATTCTAGCATTGAGGGAACATATCAAAGGCTCAAGGGATACTTCAGCTGGACTAGATTGAAGAAAGATGTTAAGGAGTTTGTTCAAGCTTGCGAGGTTTGTCAGCAAACAAAGATAGGAGACAGTAGGTATCAAGGTCTTCTCTAACCTCTACCTATTCATGATTACACTTGGCAACATATTAGTATGGATTTCATCGAAGGCTTGCCTAAGTCAGAAGGCAAAGAGGTCATTTGGGTGGTTGTGGATCGCTTTACTAAGTTCTACCATTTTGTTGCTTTGGAAAGACCTATTACAGCTAAAAGACTTGCAAAGGTCTTCCTTGATAACATATACAAACTTCATGGATTACCACAATCCATAATCTCTAATCGAGACAAGCTTTTCAGCAATCACTTTTGGAGGGAATTATTTGTTCTTATGGGCACTACATTGGCATTGAACTCTTCTTACCATCCTCAAACTGACGGTCAAATAGAGCATGTAAATCAATGCATTGAGCAGTACCTAAGGACCATGGTTTTCAGTCGTCCTAAAGCATGGGGTAAATGGTTGTCTTTATAAGAGTATTGGTATAATACTCATTTTCTTTCCTCTATAGGAACTACTCCCTTCAAGGCTTTGTATGGATATGATCCTCCTTCACCTTTGGTTTTGCAAAGAATTGCCTCTTTAGTTGTAGAAGCATCTGACCTTTTGCTTCAAAGAAGGCAACTGGTGCAGCTTCTCACGGATAATCTTCAACAGGCTCAAGCAAGAATGAAGTATTATGCAGATAAGAAGCGTGCTGATAAGTCCTTTGATATTGGTGACATGGTTTACATGAATCTTTAGCCATACAGACAAGCATCTGTGGCAGTACACAAGAACACCAAGCTTTGTGCTCGATATTTTGGACCTTACAAAATTATTGAAAAGCTAGGAAAAGTGGCTTATAGGTTGGAATTGCCTCCCGATTCTTATGTTCACCCGGTTTTCCATGTTTCCCTCTTAAAGAAACAAGTTAAGAAAGGCAAATCAAGCTCTGCTCACCCACCAGAAGTTGTTACCAGTGGAGCATTGTTGCAGGCTCAAGCAGCAATTCTGAATTCCAGGCTGCTACAGTCCTCTAGGAGATCAGTGGAAGAAGTGCTGGTCCATTGGGCTAACTTGGAAGAAGAAGATGCTACTTGGGAGAAGATGAAGTTCTTGAAAAGCCAATTCCCGTCCTTCCATTCCTTAGACAAGAATGCTTTCAAGGGGTGGGAATTGTTATGAATCCGTCTTATATCTTGTATTAATGTCAATTGTAATAAGCATTGTAGTGTTGCGTTTGGCGCCTCATTTTGAATTGTTGTTAAGTCAGTTAATGGTCAATTAGCAAGTCAAGTGTGGCGGCTGAGGTTTAGTTAAGTCGGTTGCTAAGAGTCTTGGTCCAATGTATCCTAGCTGGTTTAGGAAGCATATTAATAGCTTGTTCATCTTGTTGATTCATTCATCAAATGAAATAAGAAATATCTTGATTCTCTCTCTCATCTAACTCTCTCTCTATATATCTCATCTCTTTCACTTCTCTTCTCATCTCCTAGTCTCTTTTCCACTAGGTTAAGAGCAAGATTGTTCTTGAATTTTAACACCTTGTCACACTTCACACCGCTACCCAGTGTACGTGGGAATTCAGTCGTTTATCAAGATCTTACTTATGGTACACCAAAGTAACTAACAATCCATGCACAAGTCCAGAATACTCTCAGAATTTAGAGTCGTCGTCCAGACAGTGCAACATAAATCACTCATTTCCGATAATGGTCTAGAAACAAGTAATTCACATGGTCCAACTCAGTGTATTAATCTTATTACACACACCAAACTAACATTGTGGGATCACCATCCACATGACCAAGACAAGTCATCCAAAGTGGTCCAAACTTGTCTTTGACGACGAGTTTTTCAAACAACAATCTATACTATTGGTTCCAAGTCTATCTGTGGGTTAATCTAATAAACCACTTAGAACAAACATGTAAATTGTAGTCTAAGGACCACACCCATCTCACAGATGCCACTAAAAAGGAAATCAAATGCAGTATATATGCTCACTTGCACAAATTTAATAAGGAAGTGATTGGAATTTCGAGTTTATTCATTAATAAAATAACATTTACAGGACAAATTTGAATTTCAAGACACTATTTCTAACATGATGTTAATGAGATAGGCAGCCATTAAAACGCACTCGCCCCAAAATTGTGTAAGAAGTCCATCTTCAAAAACTTAAGGCTTGTCTTACTTCAAGAAGATGTTGACACTTCCTTTCTACTACACCATTCTGTTGAGGAGTGTCATTGTAACACACTTGGAATTGCATCCCTTTCTTAGCATAATAATCCAAGAAAAAGCCATATTGAAATTCCTGCTCATTACAATTCCGTACTTGCTTAGCCTAGATTCCAAACTATGTACGAGCCATATTACAAAAGTCCATAAGCAATTTACGAAATTGAGATTTGTCCCTTATAAGAAAAACCCAAGTGTATCTATTGTAATCATTAACAATGGTCAAAAGGTACTAAGTGCCAATTAAAGGCAAATGGTGATATGATCCCCAACCATCACAATATATGAGTTCAAAACACGATCTAGTCTTGGTAAATGAAACAAAAAATGAAAGCATATCTGCTTTGCCCGATGACAAGAATCAAAAATCACATCAACTTTATTTGGTTAATGTCAAATGAGAAAACAAAGACAACTTAGAAAAAGGCACATGCCCGAAATGCCAGTCCCACAAAACTGCCTCTTCATTACCACGAGCAACTTGTACCTTCCATTTCCATCAACAAATACAATTAAAATGCCGATTATTGTGTTTGAGAAGGTACCCCCTTCTACCATATTTTCTGCATTCCCCCTTGTAGTGGGTTCAATTGGTGACATTACCCAACATTTCAAAGGTGATCTTGTATTGACAAGTCTCATCTTTCTCTTGTTAAGTTTGAATCTCTAGTCAAGATTGCAGGGCATAAACTTGATTGAATCGAGTCTAAGATAAGCTGTCGAGCTCTCAAACTTATATCCTCCCTAATTCTCGGCTCTTAAATGTTCAACATAATTCATTTGAGAAGTGTCGTATATTGTCCTCCCTACTACCGCTTAGGCCAAGTCCCTATCTATAATTTTCCGCACTTAATATACATTAAAACAAAAAAAATACAATAGTCTTCTTTAATTAGAGCATTAGTTGAATATACTTAAAAAAGTTACAAACTGAACTCAGATTCTCCAAGAACACTAAAGCACATAACGGGTAATATGGTTGAGGTCAATCTTGTGGGATTCAAACTTGCTTACCCCTAAGTTATGGTCAATCCTGAAGCAAGTTTGTTTTCTTAAAGTCAAGACAATCTTACATGCAAACTAGAAAATGAAATAGGGATAAACAAGCCAATTGAAGCTTTTTATTTTTTTGTTTTTTTTTTCATACAATGGGCCCCATAACAATGTGTTAAGAATAAAAATAACCAGGTTAATATTAAAATGGAATAACGAAATAATAACAAAAAAGGCCACAAAAAGATAAAATAACATACTAACACCCCACCTTCTCTTTTTCTCTCTCCTCTTTTCCCTGCCACCTCATGTCCTCTCCTTCTTCCCCACATTCTCTCTCTTCCCTCCTCTCTTCTCTCTCTCTTCCCTTACCATCCGCTTCCACCCCTGGTACCACCTCGCACCGGCCACCCACTACCGCCGACCACCGCCGTCGCCTGACCCACGCCAGTACCGCGCACCACCGATACCCCCCGGTACCGTCCTCCCTCACCTCCTCCTTTGTCGTCCTTCACTCTCTCTCTCCTCTTCACTTTCCCTAACCTCCACCATCACACCTCTACCGCCGATCTACCACCTTGGTACTCGGCCACCTCAACAGTACCGTTCACCATCGGTACTGCCCGGCTACCAGCACTACGGTACACCAACGCCGGTAACGCCCCTTCTTCTCCCTCCTCTCTCCTTCTCTCTCCTCTTTTCTCTCTCCTCTCTCCCTCACATGGTACCATCCCTACCTTGCCACTACCGTCCAGCCACCGGTACCACCGAACACCTCAGCACCACCATTACCGCCATCTCCCCCTTCTCCTATAAATACCCACCTCTCCCCCAACACAACAACACAACAACCCCTTTTCTCTCTCCTCACAGCCTAAACCAAAGCTCAACCATCACTTCTCTCTCTCCTAAAGGCCCCACCGGCCCTTCCTTTTCTCTCTCCTCTCTCAACTCCGACCACCTCGCCGGTGTAGTTCCGGCCACCTTGCCGGCATAGCTCCCCTCTCCAGCAGCCCCTCTCTCTCTTCAGGTCCCGACCTTCTCTCCCTCTCCTCAGGCCCCTCGGGTCTCTCTCTCCTCTCTCACCAGGCCCACAAGGCCCCCGCGCCGGCCACCGACCACCGAGGACCCCATCTCCTCCATATATGATAAGCATTTATTATTGTTTACTTTACGCTATTTACTTATCGTATATTTACTATTGTCACGCCTTTACTTAGGCATCAGAGGGGTCCCCCGCGGGTAAACCCGTGGGTCCCTCTGACGGCCTTCTTCGTTTTGCAGGAGAGCCCGGGTCAAGCGCGCTAGTGGCTGCTTTCTCAAGTGAGGGTTGAATCTCGCTCTCATCTAGAACCTACAAATATTTGTTAATCGGGGCATTTGGGTCTGACTCACTGACTGAACCAAATTTAACCGAAATACAATGGATCTCACTATTTAACTTAAAAAGAGTCCTTACAACTCTATTAATAAGTTGCCCATGTTAGTAACAATCACCAATATTAGCCAATTACTTAACAAAATATAGGAAACAGAAGCACATGAATAAATACAATGTACCTCGGCTAACAGCAGTAGCTATATCATACAGTATATCTACTTCTGTTATTCGAGACATCACTTCACACTTGTTCATCGCAAGGCACTAGCTTTCCACCTTTCTCGCACAATCCTTGCTCACCTATCGAATTAACCACCTTTCCATAACTATACCTCAACGGCATTTTCCCAAGTATCTTATGGAACTCCGTTATACACTCCCCTCTCCTCTTCCTATGCTCTCCTCCACCTCTTCTACTACCACTTAACCCCACGACTAACTGTTCTACCCTCTCCCTATCCATTTCCTCATTTCTCGCGTCGCCCCAATCTCTCACCCTTTCCGACCCCACAAGGAGCGGTCCCTTCCCTACCTCATCAGCCACCACAAAGTTCATCAATATGTCCTCACAATTTCGAAAATTGTCAACAAAGCCTCTCATTTTACTATATTTATCTTCTGGCCCCTCACTCCCACAACTATATAAATCCAAGTACTCCCTCTTTAATATCATAAACTTGGTCAAAGTAATCGAGTATTTTTCCGGATGGACAGTGTAGATCCACTTCTTCCCGATTAAATCCAGATCGTGCGATCTCGCAAACAGCCCAATTAGACGGTCCTGATTTAATTGCCAAACCCTGAACGCAAACTCCACAGACTTAGAGTCCACCTCAATATCATCATCACAAACAAGAACCCCCCTGGTCCTGATCCAACGGCGAGGGAGGAACCGCAAATTCAAGCCGTCGGATCGCTGGGGGTGCAGGGTAACAGGTGCGCCGGCTGAGTAGAGGGTGGAGAGGTTAAAGGAGAGGTCAGCAAGGGTATTGGAAGGCGTGGAGGGGTTGTTCCAGAGGACGTGGACGGCGGCGATGAAAGGAGAGGCGGCGTATGAGGCTGCAATGGAGCGGAGGATGGGGACACGGCGGTGGGAGTAGCCGGAGATGAGGACGGTGAGACGGTCCGGCGAGAGGAGGGGCGGCGGCACGTGAGCGGCGCGGTGGCAGGGATGGGAGCGGAAGGAGAGAGAGGAGATGAGAGGGAGTGAGAAGAAGAAGAAGAAGAAAAGGAGGGGAGAGAGAATGAACGGTGATTTGACTTCCATTGTTGCGCAGAGAGAGAGAGAGAGGAGGGGGTTGGAGGAGATCCGGTCTTGTTCAGAAGAGGAGGAGTTGGGACAATTTAATTTTTTTCAAATTAAAAAAGAAAATACTATAAAACTATATGGTACAGCATAGTATTTACAATCATATAATACACTATAATCTCATGAGTTATCATGTTCAAAAAAAAAAAAAAAAAAAAAAAAAAAAAAATCTCATGAGTTAAATGAATGATGGCAAATTTATGGTAGCATCTGTCACGGGTCTGCACCAGAGGCTTGTCATGACACTATCTTGGTCCGGCCCGAGTACGCGCCTAATCTTGTCTTGACATTGTCAAGGCCCGTTAGCGACTATGTCATGGCATTGCATAGGCCCTACACTTTTGTTTGTTTTGACACCCGATAGAGTCAAGGACATTTTGGGTATTAATTCAAACAAAAGGACACGCTTGAAATTATTAAATTGTAATAAAATAATCTAGAAGTATCTAGATCAACTTGTAACTAACCCGCTCCTCTCTTTCCCGCCCTTTTCAGATGACGGTTATTTCCCGCCTTTATTTTTGAATGCATTGTAAGTAGTATAAATAGAAGTGATCATACTTGTAATAAATCATCCAATCAAATATCAATGAAACTCTCTTTTCTCATCTAAATTCTTCTCTTTAACATCTTAAATTCTCAAGTTCCCTTAAACCTCTAAGTTCATTGATCATCCTTGATCTCTGAATTTAGATCACGAAAGTTAAGAAGATGACAAGGTGGTATCAGAGCCATTTTCCAATCACGAAGCTGGCCATCACTCGTAGTACACGATCCGCTACAACGATGTCATCATCTGAAGAGACGATTGATTCTCATGTTCAACAAAGAATCGAGTCCGTGGAGAAACTTTTGGAGAGATTGGAGATGATCTCTGAAAATCAAGTCAAGATTAGCATTGAGCTCAAGACATCCGTAGATTCTCAAGCTCGAATCACTGAGGATCTAAGGTCCACATTGGAAACATTGAATGCCACGGTTCGCAATCTGCCAAGAGAAGTGACCGGAGGTAGAAATACCTGCCACCACAGCCAATACAAACACTGGAGGTTTTGGAAATTATGTTCGCTTGGGAGGAAATGGCCTAATTCCTCCACCGCCACCTCCATCAGAGCTCAGGAACGATCGTGTTCCCTCACAGACAGATGAAGATGGAGAAAACAGTGGATTCAATCGCAGTAACTGCACTTGAAGTTCGCATCACATGGCCAAACTTGATCCACCACGTTTTGATGGATCCAATCCACGGGGCTGGATCAGAAGACTTCTCAAATACTTTCGTTGGTATCAAGTGCCAAAGGAGGAATGGGTGGAATTTGCTTCTAATCACCTACCGGAGCATAGTGACGCTTGGTATCAAGCTCTAGAGCTCAAAAATCCGGTGATCACTTGACAGTTCTTCATGGATGAACTTTGCAAAAGGTTTGGCGATCGATCTCTCCATGACATTGTGGAGGAATTCAGCAAAATTGTCCAAAACCAAACAGTGGAGAACTATATCATACGTTTTGAAGAGCTCAAGAGCTGGATGTTGATTTATCATCCAACTCTAACGGAGGCCTACTTCATTTCCAGCTTTATCAGCGGCCTCAAGCCCGTGCTTCAAGCCTCAGTCAAAGCCGCACGTCCTAATGACTTAAGTTTGGCGTTTGAGCAAGCCAAGCTTCAAGACATTGCTATCGCTGAGATCCGTGGCACTAGAGGGTCCGGACAGGTTGTTGCTAGGCCTGGTTCCAGTGTCAAGCCAGCCTCCAGTGCGCGAACCAGATCGTCTATGTCCTTCCAGGGCCCAGCGCACTCCTACAGGTCCGTGTCAAGGTCTGGAGGGGCCAAGTCAGGCCCAGCTGCTTCCTCAGGCTCCAGCACCACGGCGCGAACCCGGTCAATGTTACAAGTGCAGGGAGCGACATTTCCCTGGACACGTTTGCAAGCCCAAACAACTCCAAAGCATGGAGGGGTAAGAAGAAGTAGAAGAGGAGCAGAAGGAAGAGGTCCTTGAGGAGGAGGAAGCTCAAGAGGAGGAAACATGAGTGATGGAGATCTCCCTTAACGCTTTATCAGGGCGCATCACTCATAACACCATGCGCTTAAGGGGATCCATCAAGAAACAGGCCGTCACGGTCCTCATTGACAGTGGGAGCACCAATAGCTTCCTTGATGCAACCGTGGTCTGTGAGTTGAGGCTGGAGACCGTGCCAACATTGGTGATGACTGTCACCGTAGCTAACGGTGAAAGCCTAATGAGTTACCAAAAGTGCACGGGTGTTAGGTGGAAGGTCCAAGGGACCACTTTCATTAATGACTTACGTGTTCTTGAGCTACGGGGTAGAGACATGGTTTTGGGAGTTGATTGGTTACAACGTCACGGGCCTGTGACCATTGACTTCACAAACCTCCAGTTCTCTTGCTTCAAGGAAGGCAAGGCAATACAGTTGCAAGGGATGGCTGAGCAAGCGTCCTTGTACTCTATTTCTGAGCGTGGCATCACCCGGTTCTTGAAGAAGCAAGCAAGTTGTGTTTTAGGCCATCTTTTTCTGGCCACTGGAGTAGAGGAATCTGAAGCAGAGGTTCATCTGGACATAGCGCATCAGCTACGCCACTATGAGGATGTGTTTGACATCCCCAAGGGCTGACTTCTGCCTCGCGCCCACGATCATGGCATTCCCACACTGCCAGAGGCTAAGCCGGTTCACATCAGGCCCTACTGGTACCCTCACAATCAGAAAGATGAGATTGAAAAGCAAGTAGAAGAGATGCTCAAGACCTCCATTATTCAGCCCAGCCGGAGCCCCTTTGCTTCACCGGTCCTCTTGGTCAAGAAGAAGGATGGAACCTACCGCTTTTGTGTAGATTACTGTCAACTTAACCAGATCACAATCAAGGATAAATTTCCTATTCTGGTTATTGATGATCTCTTGGACGAGCTCCAAGGCGCAGCGATTTTCTCCAAAATAGACCTCCGGGCTGGTTATCATCAAATCCGGGTCCGGAATGAAGATCGCCACAAGACAGCCTTCCGTACACACTAAGGGCATTATGAGTTTCGTGTCATGCCCTTTGGGCTCACAAATTCCCTTGCCACATTCCAAGCCCTAATGAACGAGGTTTTCGCCCCGTTCCTAAGGAAGTTCGTTTTGGTATTCTTTGAGTACCTGGGACATATAATCATACAAGAAGGTGTGGCTACAGATACGGGCAAGATAGAGGCTATGAGAGATTGGCCCATGCTAACTAGTGTCAAAAGCCTCCGTGGGTTCCTTAGTCTCACAGGATACTACCGGAAGTTCACCAAGGGGTACGGTATCATGAGCAAGCCCTTGACTAGTCTCCTCAAGAAGGGGGCCTTCCTATGGAACAATGCCCCTCAGGTCGCCTTTGAGTCCTTGAAGTCAGCTATGATGACAGCGCCCGTGCTAGCACTGCCGAACTTCAGTGAACCGTTTGTTTTGGAGACTGACGCATGTGATGTGGGAATTGGTGCCGTGTTGACACAGAGAGGCAGGCCTTTGGCTTATCTCAGCCAAGCACACAGCCTACGCCACTTGGGCCTGTCCGTATATGAAAAGGAGCTCATAGCCGTGATCACGGCTGTCCAAAAGTGGAGGCACTACCTGTTAGACAATCATTTCATCATCTAGACTAATCATTCTAGCTTGCGCCACCTCCTGGACCAACGCATCAGCACCAGGCTGCAGCAAAAAGGAGTCTCCAAGTTAATGGGGCTCAGCTACAATGTCCAGTATCGCAAGGGTGCTGAGAACCGTGCCGCAGATGCCTTGTCAATGCGCGGTGAAGGTCCGGACCAGGCAACGTTGTCCCAACTAACCACGATCACTCCACTTTGGGTGCGTGAGGTTAGCAATAGCTATGAAGGTGATGCCCAAGCCTCCCAACTCCTTGCCTAGCTAGCCCTTGATTCCAAGGGGCAACCTCTGTTCTCTCTTGAGCAAGGAATCATCCAGTGCAAGGGGTACATCTATATGGGTGAAGGCGCAGCAGTGAGGGACAAGGTCTTGCACGCCCTTCATGATTCTCTAGTGGGAGGACACTTTGAGATGACTGGCACTTTGATGCGAATCAAGAGCGTGTTCTATTGGCCACAGCTAAAAGACAGTGTTCAAGAATGGGTGCGCAGCTGTGACGTATGTCAGTGCACCAAGGGGGGAACTTGTGCACTACCCCGGCTTACTTCAGCCTCTGCCTGTGCCAGAGCGGGCTTGGGCTAGCATCAGCTTGGATTTTGTTGAAGGCCTTCCAAGGTCTCAAGAGAAAGACGTGATCCTTGTCGTAGTAGACCGATTCACCAAGTATGCTCATTTCTTGACCTTGGCGCATCCCTACACGGCAACATGAGTGGCCCAGCTCTTCTTGGACCACATATACCGTTTACATGGGCTGCCAAAGGATATAGTGTCAGATAGAAACTCTTCCTTCCTGAGCTTGTTCTGGAAAGAACTCATGCGTCTTGCTGGAGTGGACTTGCACATGAGTAGCTCTTATCACCCACAGTCATATGGGCAACCAGAAAGAGTTAATCAATGCCTTTACAATTACCTCTGTGCCATGGCTCTCCTCAAACCCAAGCTTTGGGCACAATGGATGCCTTTGGCCGAATTCTGGTACAATACAAATTACCACTCCTCATTGAAGACTTCACCGTTCCGGGCCTTATACGGCTATGAGCCACGTCTCCTAGCTTGGGACGTACCATGCCATTCCACATTCCCTGATGTGGAGGCCTTTATGGCAGAACGGGACATTATGATCAATCTTCTCAAGGAAAATTTGAAGGCAGCTCAGCACCGGTATAAGCAAATGGCAAACTTGAAGAGGACCAAACGTACTTTTGAAGTAGGGGACCTAGTGTACCTCAAACTTCAGCCATACCATCAGACTTCCCTTGCTCTAAAGAAGATTTTGAAGCTGGCAGCACGCTATTACGGACCATATCCAGTCTTAGCAAAGATTGGGACGGTTGCTTACAAGCTTGCCTTACCAGAAGGGACCCAGATTCATCATGTTTTTCATGTGTCCAGGCTTAAGAAAAAGATTGGACAACATGCACAAATCAGCAACGAGTTTCCACATTGTGACTTGGAAGGGGACCCTGAAGTAACGCCACAAGAAGTGATCCAGCACTGCACCATGACAAGAGAAAAGAAGAAGATTGCTCAAGTATTGAAACGTTGGAAGAACCTAGCAGATGAGACCTAGGAGGATTGGACCTTCATTCGCAAAGTTTCCCCACTTCAATCCTTGAGGAAAAGGATCGCTTCATGGGCGAGGCAGTGTCACGGGTCCACACCAGAGGCTTATCATGACACTGTCTTGGTCCGGCCCAGGTACGCGCCTGAGCTTGTCTTGACATTGTCAAGGCCCGTTAGCAACTATGTCATGGCATTGCATAGGTCCAGCACTTTTGCTTGTTTTGACACCCGATAGAGTCAAAGACATTTTGGGTATTAATTCAAACAAAAGGACACGCTTGAAATTATTAAATTGTAATAAAATAATCTAGAAGTATCTAGATCAACTTGTAACTAACCCCACTCCTCTCTTTCCCCCCTTTTTCAAGTGGCGGTTATTTCCCGCCTTTATTTTTGAATGCATTGTAAGTAGTATAAATAGAAATGATCATACTTGTAATAAATCATCAAATCAAGTATCAATGAAACTCTCTCTTAACCCGTCTCAATTCTATTTATCTTTTCTCATCTAAATTCTTCTCTTTCTCATCTTAAATTCTCAAGTTCCCTGAAACCTCTAAGTTCATTGATCATCCTTGATCTCTAAATTTAGGTCACGGAAGTTAAGAACGTGACAACATCATAAAGAAGTCAGTTATATATTTAGTTTTCAAATATTATTCAAGAGAAATTACAATATTAAGACAATTTATTGTTATCATTTTCTATAAGTTACATCATTATCTTAACAATAAGAACTATTAATAAATAAACTACAAAATAAAAATCATAATAACTATTTTTCTTTTTTTGAACAAATCATCATAACTATGGTTGATTCTTTTCTTTTCTTTTTTTTTTTTAATTTGAATTAAGAATTTTCAATGTTTATCAAATTAATCTGTCTTATTTGTATATAAAATAAGCAAAAAATATAATTAAATTATTAAATTAATATTAAATTATTAATTTGTTTGAAAGAGATGTTTAACTTTTATTTCTCTTGTTTAACTTTTATCTCTCTTTCTCTATCCTACTGTTCCGATTAAAATCATAATTTCTTTATTAAAATCATAATTTCTTTACTTTTTCCTACAAAATAATTTTAATAGTCTCTACTTTTAATTTTAGTCTTTTAAATATTCTTTTTTTAAGCACTGTCTTTTAAATATTCAATGCTAGTATCACTCTTCTCTCATATCTATAATTTTTTTTTCCTGAGTTAGTGAATTTAATAGATTTTTCCTTTATAATATAAACATATACTTATTGCTATTTTTAAAATGTATAAAATTCAGGAATAAACAATTATTTTATAGTATTTAGCTATTTATTTCATACTTGTATATCAAACAAAATGAAAGTAAAGATTCTTACATTTAAATATGAAATAAAATATGTGGGTGTTCGCTTTGGTTTGTCGTAGTTGGGGCGTTTCGACGTCTTTCTTGTCTTTCCTCTGGGTGTTCCAACGGTAGATTGGGGTTTTAAAAAGGATCTTTAAATTTTAGAAGGTAATCCTAGCTAATAAATTAGGGTTCAGATTGTTTGAAGTATTAATTAAGTCAAATAAGAGTTTAGGGTTTTTAAACATAATAATAACATATTTATATTATATTAGTGGAGTCCTATGTGATGGAAGGATGATATTTATATTCTGAAAAAATTTAAGTCTAATTTGATAGTTATTTGATCAGAGAAATAAAGTATATTTATAAAATATAATGCCTAATAATATTTTGTTTGAAAAGTGTCTTGTATCATCATCCTTTTTTGCACTATTTGCGGTAGCTAGTTTAATTTTTCTGTACATGATGAATATAGGAAAAATAAAATTCTTAGTAAGTCTGTTTTATGTAGATTTGTTGGTCCAACCCACTATTTGAGTTTTTAGTTTTATTTTTATGAATTTAAAACCAAAAAAAAAAAAAAAAAAAGAGAGATATTAGTGAGATTTGCTTGTTTGATATTTTGGGTAAGATTTAAAAGATTATATTAGATAGAAATTGATTTGTAGTTATTTTTTTTCCTTGTTTGTAGTTTGATTTGATTTTGAATTAAGTTTTTCCCATGTGGCACACGGATTGTTTTTATTTATATACTCTTTTTTAGTTGTTGATAAGTAAAGTTATTAAATCGAAATTCTCTTTGTACTATTGAAAATATTGTTTAACATACATGTATGTTACTCAACCAAACTATAAAGTGAAGAATTATGCAAATATGTTTCTCGTTGCTTTTATGCTTGATTCAACAATTATTTTTATAATTGCCTAAGGTTGATTATTGAATCAATTCATACGACATGTAGAGAAGTTGTTTGCTCTAGTTTGTTTCAAGTTCTTTGTGTGTGTCGTCGTACATTTCAAACAAAAAAAAAATCAAAATGAGACCCACCGCGACTTGGGAGTGAGCCTAAATATGGCACGTCTTTGACCACAACCACTCACCATTTTCAGAGAAAATATAGTGATATGTTTGACGGGACGTATTTTAAAATTTCTTATGTTAATCTAATTAACGGCAACGGAACGATTTAAAATTTCTAAGTTAAAACCTACTAGTGACTTAGAATTCCTAATTCCAAATTTATCGATTTAAAATTCCTAATTTTAAACCTTCAAGCTTCTAGTCTAGTAAATTCATAATAATAACATAAATAACTAGCATAATAAAATACTGTAAATAAATAAAAAAGTGAAAAACTAAACGAAAAAAAAAGAAGAATATATGGATGTAGACCGCAGTGTTGCTCCAAGAAATGACCGAGATAGAGAACCTTCTATACAATCTCCTCTGAACACCGGAATTTTGGGTTCTGAAAAATACTAACTAAAGGAAAATTTTCAATGAAAATTTTATCTATTTTCAGTTCTTCGAAAGTCCAACACTTTTAGGAAATTATTTAATATTTAAATTAATTCTCAATTGCTAAACCATAATTCTAGGACCCCTATTTATAGTAGGCCACTGGACTAAAAAGCACAAATTTTTCGATGTGGGACAATTGCAAAACTATCAAAATGATGTTGTTTAAGCCTAGGGAAGAATTCCTCGCTCGCCAGCACAATTGCGCCATGTGGGCCCGGATCGCTTGCGCAGGATGCCCCAGCATGTGACACTTGTCGCGTGCTGGCTCGTCCAAATCGAGATGCATGGATTGCACCAATCCTTCTCTAACAACGCGACACGATCGTGATTGGCCGAAGATGAAACGTGCGAATTTTTGCTTTGTTTTTTTGGTTTGTTTCCCAAATGTAAAAATTCATCTTATGAATTTTATTTTAACAAAATTATTTTATATTACAATTTTAATTTTATTCATCTAATGATTACTGTTTAGCAAATTTAAATTTACTTATCTCATAAATAAATAATTCATCAAATAAACTCTTTAATATTTTTCTGATGGTGTAAAATTAGAGGCTTACGTAGAGACCTCAGGGACAATTTACATTTAGTTTCAAATGGGTCAAAACTGATTATCATCTCATGATAATATTTGATTACTATTTAATAGGACTTAATTTTACTAAATAAATTCTACTGCACTCTAGAGTTAAATTATTTATTCGATAATTCCCAATTTGTCATAATTGAACGATCAACCCTTCTATTCCATACCCATGAGAAGAAATAAGTAAAACTAGCATCATTATACTTCTTACCTCTTCTCATTAAATTCTCGACTCGCCCTTCCCGAATAATTCTGCAATACAAGGACATATTCTTCGTATCAATTCTAATGACGGACACTAGGAATACATTGGCCAAAGATTTCGAATTTTTTGAACACTTGCAAATCTATTTAAGGGGACATCTGTATCTCATAAGAGACTATAGACTCTATGTGTACTAATTTGTTCCCGCAACATTTCATGCAGTCACCCAACATACGTAGACTATTTGCCACTTTACAAGATCTCACTTTGAGTACATTAAAGTGGCAAACACTATGTGCACGAGTTCAAGACAATCTCAAGATTTAAAGTTTTCGCCTAATCACAAAGAACTATTTATTTTCAATAGCAGTTGAGAAATAAACAATTCCGGTGGTCCAGCTCAATCTTCCAATCATATTGACGAATACTAACTATGATACTTCTGGATCCCTATCCACATGACCTAGACAATCAGTCTAAGGTATCATGTTATAGTCCTAACAGACAAGTTATCCAGAACTCATCACCGACTATGAACTTACTTTGACAATATGTCACAATTTTGATTTAAGCCTATATGTAGCTCAATCTCATTAACCACTTAAACCAAGCTACGACATGTCACAATGGACTACGTCCATCTCATGGAACGTCTTAGAAACATTCACATGCATACTTGACCCATAAACCATAATAAGACATAAAATAGATAAAATAATTTTATTTATTAATATTTAAATACTAATAATTGGATTTTTAGGACATTGGTTCCAACAATCTCCCACTTATCCTAAATGTTGGGTATAAGTAACCTAGTTATTAATTAATCAAACATTGATGCCAATTGTTGGGTTTACAGTTCTCCAACTGTAGTCACAACAAAGTACATCTATCAGAGCGCTAAGTGTAGGGGACTCTTCTCTATACCTAAGCCCCCGATCAGAGAGTCAAGCTTCGTGACACCTCACGCGCAAGAGTTCTTGGTAATAGGATTATCTCTATAGATTCCTTTTCTCTGATACCAGTTGTTGGGATGAATTTCAGAAAATTTTCCCTTAGTTTATTAAACTAACATAGCAGAAGGGTTTAAAATTCTTAATTTAAAACTTAGGGTTGATTTAAAATTTCTAATTTTAAATCTGTTGATTTAAATTCCTAATTTAAATCTACAGGCATCTACTCTAATACATTCATATCAATAACATGAACTTATATCAGGCATATTAAGAGAAGCTATAAATAAATAGAAAAGCGAAAAACTTAAAAGAGAAGGAAGGAAGAACATATTCTGATTTGCTCCAAATTAAAAATGCCAGAAAATAATAATACTCCAAGAAAGCTGATAAATCGAGACCAAGTGGCCTTCTACGCAATGACCACGAATTGCCCAGAAAGTAGGCTCCGAAACATATTAAACTTGACGAAAGAAAAAAATTTCAAGAGAAATTTTTCTCTCCCACAAGGTCTTCGAAAGTCAACGCTTTCAAAAAACCTTTTATTTTTAAATCTAAATTAAATACAAGACCTTTGAAATAAAACTTCTAATTATATTAGGCTACCGAAGCAAAAAATTACAAAACTTTCGATGTGGGATTCACAGAATACAAAATCAAAAAGCGTCATTTTAATGGAAAATCAAGTCAAAATGCAGCGTATCACAATAAGGGAAAACGCGCGTCATTTTTATTTTAAAACGCATGACACGTGTAGCTTTCTGATAGGCACGGATCAACCCCTCCCCTTTGTACCAGAGTGTGCCACATGGCATGCCCTGGTTGGTCCGTGCCCTACAGCATGGATCGCCAAGGTTAGCCATCCCAACGCGCAACACGTGTCGCACTCTAGTTGATGAGATCTGTGCGACACGGAACGCGAGTTGTGTGCGTTACATTTTGACTTTTTTTTTTTTTTTTTGCTTAGTTTATGATGCGTCTCATACTTATGCATCTTTTAATTGTTATTTTAGTCATTTTGCACCTATTTAATTATAGTTTTATACTCACTTTGGCAATTTTTATGTTTTATAGGTTCGAAATTAAAGTTCTGAAATTGTTAAATTTTGGTGCAAATAAGACAAATTCGATGTGTAAACAATTAAATCAAATTAATGGAAATTCAGGACAAGAACGTATAAGCTCAGCCCACTGCTGCATCGTCAGCTACCAGACCCCTATTTCACTTACCGTCATCCTCAGACCCAACTCATCCTCAAGCCCACCAACGCGCAGCACACTTGAACTAATACAACCTTAGCCCAAGTCCAGCGGCCAAGCCCATCTTCTCAAGCCCAGACCTTCGTCAGCACTCACGCTCAGCCTAGCACAACAACCCACCATCACCAGGCCCGTCATCGTCAGCCCAAACTCATAGGAGTTTTGAGGAGCAATAGCAGCGAACATCGATTTAAAAATGAGGGGAGGAAGCTTTGTTTTGGGGGGTTTAGTTTTTACTGCTTTTTGGGGCACCACTTAACAGGCCTCTCTCGCCTTTCCCAGTGTTTTCTCTCTCTTTCCTAGTTTAATTTTCTTTTTTTCGTCAAATTGGAATGAGGGTGAAATTAGTGTGAAGACCAACATGAGTTCATACATTTCCTTCTTCACCGGTTCATCCTTGATGGAGAGCTAACTTGCTCTCTAGGGTTAGATGAAGTCTTATCCTTTACTTTTGTATTACTTTTAGCTTGGATTAATTTGATTGTTTGCATGAATTGCTTGATTGAGATAAATACTTTGAAATATTATGTTTTTATCGTTTATTCAATTGAGATGATTATTGAGTTTGTAACATTTGATCGTTGATGTTGATATTTATAAATTAATTCTTTGAGCTTGTAGACTTAGGATTAATTAATTAAGTAATAGTATTCACTGAATTGTTAATTAAAGCCTATCTTCCCTATGATTTAGTTAGATCGAGTCAATATGTGATAATTAACAATATATTAGGTAGAGCCTATTTTCTTTATGCTTTAGTTAGATAGGGTCAATACGCAATACTAACAACATCACCTTAGTAGGTTGAAGCTTGTAGCTTAAACCACTACCCGTATGACAATCGATAATTAAAATTTAAGAGTTAACACAAGAATAATTGGCTAATGATAGATTCAAAGCCATAGGTTCTAATTTCACACACTTTTCCCTTTAAAAATAGAATACTTTGTTCAATTTTTGCTTCTTTAAATTAATTAACATAAAATCCTATAATTTTCCTTAAATCAATTTAGGTCATAGAACAAATTCACGCACTCTTAGTCCCTATAGTTCGACACCCTCTCTCCCTAAACTTCAATTTAGATATGTTTAGCGGATAGAGTTTAATATTGAATTTTGATAGACTTACAAAAACACATCAAGATTTTGGCGCCATTGTCGGGGAATGTTAATTAATCAAGTAATAGTATTCACCGAATTGTTAATTGAAGCCTATCTTCCCTATGCTTTAATTAGATAGAGTCAATACGTGATAATTAACAATACGTTAGATAGAGTCTATTTTTCTTATGATTTACTTAGATAGGGTCAATATGCGATGATAACAACATCACCTTAGTAGGTTGAAGCTTGTAGCCTAAACCACTACCCGTGTGACAATCGATAATCCCAATTTAAGAATTAACGCAAGAATAATTGGCTAATGATGGATTCAAAGCCCTAGGTTCCAATTTCACACTTTTCCCTTTAAAAATAGAACACTTAATTTAATTTTTGTTTCTTTAGATTAATTAACATAAAATCCCATAATTTTCTTTAAAACAACTTAGGTCTTAGAATAAATGCACGTACTCTTAGTCCATATGTTTTGACACTCTCATCCTAAACTTCAATTTAGATGTGTTTAGTAGATAGAGTTAAATATTAAATTTTGATAGACGTAGAAAAACGCATCAAGATTTTGGCGCCGTTGCCGGGGACTAGGCAACATTCGTGATTTTATTTTTGTGAATTTTTTTGATTCTTAACTTAGGATTCTTATTTATTTTTATTTTTATTTTTATTTATTTATTTTAGTTATTGTCTCTTTTCTTTAAAAAAAATAAAACTAAAAAAATATTTTCTTTACTTTTCTTAAAAAATATTTATTTTCTTTTTCTTAGCATTTCTTATCTTGTGATTTTCGTGATTAGATAGATTTTAGGATAGCTTATTATTTGTTTTTCTTTTTAAGTGTGTTTTGTATTGCTACTTTTAGTTTTTAGTTTTGTTTGCTTCTTATGGTTGTTTGCTCATACACGGTCATCACTCTTTATCTCTTGACCTTACCATATTCGACCCCGAGATTGAAAGAACCTTGAGAGACTTTAGAGCCCAGCACTGAGCACAAACTGCAATGGCTAACGAACAACAACCACGTCCACTTATGGAGTATTTTACTCCCACCACATACACCTCACCTTCATGCATTAGGTTGCCACCTGTAGCCCATCAGTTTGAGCTTAAGCCACATACCATACAAATGCTTCCTTCATTCCATGGCTTAGGCGATGGGAACCCATACACACACTTGGACAGTTTCTTGGAGGTTTGCTCAACCTTCAGGATTCCTAATTTTAGTGATGACACCATCCTACTTCGCCTTTTTCCTTTCTCTTTGAAGGATAAGGCTAAGTATTGGTTAGGAACCTTACCTAGTGGGACGATTAGTACTTGGACTCAAATGCAACAAGAATTTCTTAAGAAATTCTATCCCATTAGTAAGACCACCACCGCTATGAGAGCCATTCACACCTTTGCCCAACTTCCGAGTGAAGAGTTTCATGAGAGTTGGGATAGATTTAGGGAACTACTGAGAGCTTGTCCACATCATGCTATCCCTAAATGGCAACTGGTCCAAAACTTTTATTATCGGTTGAATGAAAAGGGTCAATAAACTGTTGATGCCTCTTGTGGTGGTCAGTTCCTTACGAAGAATGAGGATGAGGAGTGGAAACTTTTCGAACATTTGAATGAGAATTCACAACAGAATGCTACACATGCACGTTTAAATGCTGCTAGGTTAAATAGAGGAGGAGTACATAAAATTGCTCACACCTTTATCTTAGATAAGAAAGTAAACTCCCTTGCCTCTTCTGTGGAGCAGCTTACTTCTTTATTTAAGATGACATTGACTCAATCTACTATGCCTAATGTGTCTAATGTTCAAAACATGCATAGTGCTTGTTCTTCATGTTCTAGTGTCTCTCATTCTATATTTGAGTGCCCCTCTGCTTCATCCTTTATTGAGTGTTCACAGGAACAGGTTAATGCAGCCTAAGGATTCTCAAGGAACGATCCATACGTGAACACATATAATCTGGGCTGGAGAAATCATCCAAACTTCTCCTAGAGGTAAAGAGGAGAAGGAAAGTTCATGCAACAACAACCGAATCTATGACCTCAACAATTTGGTATGCCACAACCTCTTTGTTTTCAACAGCAAGGGTATGTTTCTAACTACTTTCAACCTTCTAATTTGAGCTCTAATTCGAACTTTAAAGAGAAGGTCTTGAGTGTGCTGAAAGGTTTAGAAGCTAATTCCCAACTCCTCCGCTCCCAAAACACAATCGATCTTAAAGCTCGAAACCCAAATAGGTCAACTAGCTAACGCTTTGAGTAGGAGAGATGAGGGAAGACTCCCTAGCCAAGCCTCAAAGAACCTTACGAATCATGTGAGACAAGACAACTATCCTCCCCATCAAGAGCAAGTAAAGTTCATTACAGTATTGAGAAGTGGGAAGGACATTGACAATAGGGTAAGTGCTAAGAGTGAAGTACCCATAAGTGGTGAGGGAGAAGAAAAGAGCGAGGAAAGAGAGAAGGAGACTAATAAGGTCATGCACCCTTCTCCTGCTCCTAAGAACTCTGATCTTCCTTCCTCATATGTACCTAGAGTGCCCTTCCCCAAGGCTTTAGCTGCACCACATCTAAATGGGAAGGATAAGAAGTGGTAAGATATTTTGGAGACACTTAGGCAAGTCAAGATAAACATTTCCCTTCTTGATGCAATTAAACAGATCTCGGCTTATGCGAAGTTCATTAAGGACTTACTGAACCAAAAGAGGCGATCTAAAGCACATCTACCTAAAAAAGTGTTTTGAGCCGAGTAAGTGAGCTCCATTGTGAAGTGTGACACTTCGATTAAGTACAAAGACCCTTATGTCCCCACCATCTCTTGTTCACTTGGAGACTACCCGATCGATAAAGCTTTACTGGACTTAGGAGCGAGTGTCAATATTATTCCTTACTCGGTTTATGAGAAGTTAGGCCTAGGAGAGTTGCAACTCACGACAGTGACCTTGCAGTTAGTGGATAGATCAACTAGAGTCCCCTGTGGTGAGCTTACTAATGTATTAGTGAAGCTAAACAAAGCCTTGTTTCCTACTGATTTCCTTGTACATGATATGGAATCTTCTAGTCATTCAAAAAACCATATCCTTGTCATTTTAGGTCGGCCTTTCTTAGCCATGGCCAATGCTACCATTAACTGCAGATCTGGGGTAATGGATGTTAGTTTTGTAAACATGACTATTAGGTTGAACATTTTTAAGGCTTCTGTGTCACCCACTAGTGAGGATGAGTCAGAGTGTTTTTGTGTGGATTTTATTGATGATTTGGTAGACCAAACACCCCCTCTATCCTAGTTAGTGACCCCCTAGATGAGAATGCAAAACCTTCTAAAGAGACGCAACGAATGTTGAACCCAGACATGAAAGAAGTTTTGGGTTGGGAGAAGAGTCATGTTATAGTTCTAGAAGGAATTGTACTAGATCGTAGGTTATCTAAGGAGGGCATTGAGGTTGATATGGCTAACATAGATTGGAATGTTAACTCGCCCCCTCCCTTAAATGTGAAGCAAGTTAGAGCCTTTCTAGGTCATACGAGTTTCTATAAGGGATTTCTTAAGGACCAAGGGAAATTAGCCTGGCCATTGACTAGTTTGTTATCTAATGACATGTCAGCTGAGCTCAATGAGTCTTGGTTAGAAGCTTTTCGTAAGCTTCAATCTACACTTGTTGCTGCCCCTATTAGAGATCCACCTGACTACTCTCTCCCTCCTGAAATCATGTGCGATACTTCATATTTTGCTTTAGGTGCTGTCTTAGGTGAGCTTAGTGAAATCGTTTCCTTTATTGACGTCATTAGTTGATCTCTGCCGGATTCATTGCGCCTGGCTGAAGGCGTAAAACTTAGCGCTCCTAGGAGGCAGCCTAGGTTTTGTTTATTCTTGTTTTTAGTTTAGTTTTAAACTAATTAGTTTCTTGGAGACTTGTTTTCTCTCTTTTCAGGTTATTGTCCCGGGTTGAAGGAGTCATATATAAATGTCCACATTGCCTTGCCAGATTGTATCGCTCTATCTCACCTATTTCTTATGCTTTAATGATTAATGTTGTCACATTGAGGACAACGCATGATTTAGTTGCTGGGGTGAGGCTCATTTGCATGTGCTCATTTTTTGGTCAAATTTTTAAAATTTTGAACATCTTTTGTGCTTTTTGAGAGTGCATTATAACCGTTTAGGCAAGCTTTTCTTAATCAACGCGTATGTTAGAATGACAGTAAGATTAGCTGTCTATTTCATTCTCTTAATTCCATAAAATTAAATGATTTTTCTCCATACTTGTTAGTAAGTATTGTCGATCATTGTTGATATTAATAGGTTTTACTCATGCAGCTCACATATTCACTATGCACAGGACTTTCGTATTGTGGAAAATCTGAAAATTTTGAGTAAACAATCATATATGTCTTGAGTTTTGCAGGCTTGCCCTATTGGCTTATCCTAATCACTGCCGCTTGATACGATGTAAAGTACTTATTGATCAATATCAATTATAAAGTCGAGGTACTTGTTATGCGAAAGTCCAAAAAATGGGACAAAAAAAGAAGAGGAAACGAAAGAAAAAAAATGAAAAAATGAAAAGAAAGAAAGAAAAAAGTTTCCTCAAAAAAAAAAGGGAAGAGATAAAGGAGAAAACGAAAATTGACTTCTTTTTTGCTATATCGAGGTCAAAATGTTGTAAGCTGGTCACTCATATGCCACTTAAAATTCTCTATGTAATGGCATGTGTTTAGGTGATTCAATGGTGTGAGTGTACAAAACCTTGGTAAATTTGGTTGGATGCGAGAATTTGATGAGATTTTATGGCATGAGATCCTATTCATGTTCACTTGTGTGCTTAAATTGCTTGTGTAATTTCTATTAGTTGAAACAGGGTTAATGGATTTTTTTAATGTGTTTTGAAGTTTAATCATCTCAATTCATGGAATTGAAGAATGTTCTAGATGATTAAATCTTGTCTTAAATTATAATGTATGTGTTAATCTCGGAAAACTTGGTGAAGGTTGGGGTAGTTGGTCACTTGAGTCGTCATGTTTGTCTTATGCTTTGCTCGAGGACTAGCAAAGGTTAAGTGTGGGGGTGTTGATGCGTCTCATAATTACGCATTTTTTAATTGTTATTTTAATTACTCTGCACCTATTTAATTATAGTTTTATACTCACTCGGGCAATTTTTATATTTAATAGGTTTGAAATTAAAGTTCCAAAAATTGTCAAATTTTGGTGTAAACAAGACAAATTCGATACATAAACAATTAAATCAAGTAAATGGAGATTTGGGACAAGAACGTATAAGCTCAGCCCGCTTCCGCACCATCAGCTACCAGGCCCCTGTTTCACTTACCGTCATCCTCAGACCCAACTCATCCTCAAGCCCACCAATGCGCAGCACACTTGCGTTAACACAACCTCAGCATAAGCCTAGCAGCCAAGCCCATCTTCTCGGGCCCAGACCTGTGTCAGCACTCACCTTGGGACAAGAACGTATAAGCTCGGCCCGCTGCCACACCGTCAGCTACCAGGCCCCTGTTTCACTTACCATCATCCTCAAGCCCACCAACAAGCAGCACACCTGCGTTAATACAACCTCAGCCTAAGCCTAGCAGCCAAGCCCATCTTCTCGAGCCCAGACCTGCGTCAGCACTCACGCTCAGCCCAGCACAACAGCCCACCGTCACCGGGCCCGTCATTGTCAGCCCAAACCCATAGGGTTTTGAGGAGCAACAGCAGCGAACATTGATTTAAAAAGGAGGGGGGGTTCGATTTTTACTGCTTTTTGGGGCACTGCCTAACAGGCCTCTCTCACGATTCTCAGTGTTTTCTCTCTCTTTCCTGGTTAAAATTTCTTTTTATGTCAAATTGGAATGAGGGCAAAATTAGCTTGAAGACCGACACGAGTTCATACATCTCCTTCTTCACCGGTTCATCCTTGATGTAGAGTTAACTTGCTCTCTATAGTTAAATGAAGTCTTAGCCTTTCCTTTGTATTACTTTTAATCTGGGTTAATTTGATTGTTTACATGAATTTCTTGATTGAGATAAATACTTCGAAGTATTATGTTTTTATCGTTTATTCAATTGAGATGATTATTGAGTTTGTAACCTTTAATCATTGATGTTGATATTTATAAATTAATTCTTTGGGCTTGCAGCCTTAGGATCAATTAATCAAGTAATAGTACTCATCAAATTATTAATTAAAGTCTATCTTTCATATGCTTTAGTTAGATAGAGTTAATACGTGATAATTAACAATACGTTAGGTAGAGCCTATTTTCCTTATGCTTTAGTCAGATAGGGTCAATATGTAATACTAACAATATCACCTTAGTAGGTTGAAGCTTGTAGCCTAAACCACTACCCGTGTGATAATCAATAATCCCAATTTAAGAGTTAACGCATGAATAATTGGCTAAAGATGGATTCAAAGCCCTAGATTCCAATTTCACGCACTTTTCCCTTTAAAAATATTAGTTTAATTTTCGTTTCTTTAGATTAATTAACATAAAATCCCATAATTTTTCTTAAATCAATTGAGGTCATAGAATAAATTTGTGTACTCTTAGTCCATGTGGTTCGACAACCTCTCACCCTAAACTTCAATTTAGATGTGTTTAGTAGATAGGGTGAAATATTAAAGTTTGATAGACGTAGAAAAACACATCAGTTTCCCACATATAAGCATTCATCTTAAAAGTTTTAATTTTTCAAAAATTATTTTTTTGTTATAATTTTTAATTTTTATTCATCTCATGAATAATATTTGGCAAAATTAAATTTACTCATCTCATGAATAAATAATTCATCACATTAATTCTTTAATATTTTTTCGATAGTAATAAATACAGGGGCTTGCGTAGGGACCTCAGGGACAATTTAATTCTAGCTCCAAATAAGTTAGATTAACCATCTCATAATATAATTTAATTACTTTTTAATGAGACTTAATTCCACTAAATAAATCTCACTGCACTCTAGACTTAAATTATTTATTTGATATTTTCCAAATAGACTGTATTGATGACAACTATCCTCCACTTAAATGTCCACGACAAAGAATAAGTATAACTACTACCATTATCCTTCTCACAGCTTCTCTATTAGTTACTGACTCACCCTTCACTGAATAATTCATTTATACTTGAACATATTCATAGCATAAATCCCAAATGTCAAACACTTGGAATACTTTAGCCAAAGTTCCAAACTATTCAAATACTTGCGAATCAACTAAGGGGACATCTGTACCTCATAAGAGATTGCAGATTCCATATTGAGTACTTGTCACACTTCATGCTGCTACCCAATGTATGTGCGAATTCAGTCATACGTTTAGATCCTTACTTATAGTATACCAAAATAACTAACGCTCCATGCACAAGTCTAGAATACTCTCAGGATTTAGCGTCGTCGTTTAAACAGTACAACATGAATCACTCATCTCCGATAGTAGTCTAGAAACAAGTAATCCACATGGTCCAACTCAGTGTGTCAATCTTATTAAACACACCAACCTAACACCTTTGGATCACCATCCACATGACAAAGACAAGTCATCTAAAGTGTTAAGTCATGGTCTTAACAGAAGTAGCCCAAGCTCGTCATCCACCATGAGTTATTCAGCATTCCATACCATTTGTTCCAAGTCTATCTTTGGCTTAATCTCATTATCCACTTAGAACAAACATGTAAAATGTAATTTGAGGACTCTGTCCATCTCATGGACGATACTTAAAAGAAAATCATATGCTGTATAAATGCTCGCTTATACAAATTTAACAACGAAACGACTGGAACTTCAATTTTATTCTTGAATAAAATAATATTAACGGAATAAATCTGGATTTTAGGATACTATTCCTAACAATCTCCCACTTGTCTTAAATCTAATTTATGACAAGCTTTATACCCTCTCTTTTGTGTATGATTCAAAAGTCTACTAGGTCAATTATTATATCTGAACCAACATGCCCTCTTGCAGCTTCTGAAGCTACAACGTATTCAGCCTCTATGGTGAAGTTAACAATACAATACTGCTTGACATTTCTTCCACTAATAGCTCCTACTCCAAGGTCAAGACCTGCCCAGACATCGAACATCTAGCATCTCTATCTGACTGGAAGTCTGAATCCGTATAGCTAACTGGAACCAACTCAAACTGACTTGACAACCAAAACTTTACAGCTATTAACAACCTACATCATTCCCAATAAGTTGTATATCGTCAAGATATAATACTAAGAAAGTCACTACTTTCTCTTAATGTTGTTTGTACACGCTTTGTTCATCAACCAATTGCTCAAAACAATATGACTTAATCACTTCATTAAATCTAATATTCGATAAGCGCGATGCTTGCTTCAGTCCATACATGGACTTCTTCAGTTTGCATACCATATGCTCCTGATTTTTGCCAATGAAACTGTCTGTTTGCACCATATAGATCTCTTCTTCAAGACGACCATTCGAAAGGGCCATTTTGACTTTCATTTGGTAGATCTCATAATAAGCTGCAATGGATAGGAGTATCCTTATCAACTTTAGCATGGCTACTCGTGAGAAGGACTCATCATAATAAATTCCTTCCTTTTAGATAAAACCCTTAGCAACCAGCCTTGCCTTAAAAGCTTCTACCTTCCCATCCACTCCTCCTTTCCTTTTGTAGACCCATTTACAACCAATAGGCTTAATGCCAACAGGCGCCTCTATAAGATCCCAGACCTAATTAAAATACATAGATCCTATCTCATATTTCATTGCTATGACACATTGGTCAGCATCCTTGTCTTGAATTGCCTCATTGTAGATGAGATGATCAGATTCAATGTCACGGTTAACCATTAAGGCTCTCGTCATGAACCTGTCAGGTGCCCGACAATCCTCCCACTACACCTAGGTTCTCGTGTGCTTAGAACATTCTCAACCCTAACAGTAGGTGCATCTAATGCATCAAGTGCATTTAATGCATCCACTGTATCCCGAGTTGTATCTAGTTGTTCAGAATTAGCATCATTTTCTTTAAAAACCCTCTAACACTACTCTGTTGTTGTTTTTGCAATTAGGAACTCTAGAAACGCACCCTAAAATTATTCACCACCTCGATCTGATTGAAGTGACTAAACCTATTTACCTAATTACTTTTCAACTTCATCGTTGTACTCTTTTGAACTTGTCAAAAGAGTCTGACTTATGTCTCATCAGGTAACCAACATGAATAAACCATTTGCAAGTGAGCTTGTGTTAGAATCATTTAGAGTTTTGATTAGGAAACAACATGAACAAACCATTTATACATGTACTTTTGCAAATAAACAATTTATTTCTTGTAATGACATGTTTAAAACCAAAATTAACTGAATAATAATTAGCCATAAAATGAAACACATGAATCAAATTACTGCACAATGCAGGTACAAATAAACAATCTTTTAAAATCAAAATTAAATACTAAGCTAGCATCTCCCACTCCTAAGATTGCTACTCTTGTGCCGTCTCCAACTGTCAAGTACAGCTTCCCATCATTCAGCTTCCTGGTTAGCTTGAGCCCCTTCACTAGATGGCTTAGCAGTCTTTACAGGCAGTGCAGCTAAGTCCTTAGTGCAGTCACCTTTCCAGTGGCCCACTTCTCGGCAGAGGAAACACTTTCCTTTGACTTGCTGACTGTTGCTCATCCCCAATTCGTGGGCACTTCTCATGCCTCGCATAAAGTCCTCTGTTGCTTACAACTATTTCATTAGTTCAGGTAGTGAATATTTTTTATTGTTCAAGTAAAAATTTAGCCAGAACTCAGTGAATAAACTGGACAAAGAACTGAGGATAATATCCTGCTTAGTTTGACTATCAAACTTAGCTCCGAGGATTTCCAACTTAGAAAAACATGCCATCAGATTCATGATGTGTTCCTCAACTGGTATTCCTTTGTACATTCTCATGTTGAGCAACATCTTTATCAGTTCTTGCCCCGCTGCTTTGTATTGTTCCTCGAACATTTCTTGCAAATGTTCAATCATCTCAGCTGCTGTTTATTTCTCAAGCATCTAATGCCTAAGCACTTCTATCACTAATGTCAATATATAGCACTTGGCTGACTCATTAGCCCCATGCCAAAATCTATAATGCTCTTTTTCGGTAGCTATGCAATTAGCAGTGGGCATTGATGGACAAGCTTTGGTGAGAACAAATTCAAGTCCCTTGTGAGTAATAACTAAGTCCAACTTATTTTTCTACGTAATGTAATTTGATCCATAGAGTGCATTATGTATTAGAATCGAGTGAAGTTCACCAGCCGCATCCAGTTTGAAAATACTGTAAATGCAAATATTTGTGTAACTATCTAACAAGAGTCATGTATAATGCAGTGATATCTATTCTTTTATTTTAGTAAACACAATCAGCCAGGTATCCACAAAACTGTACTATCATGCATGCAATGATGACCCAAACACACTACTCCTTACTCCCCGGCAGCGGAGTCGCACGAAGTTAGCTTGGGTGAGAACTATTCTCGATTAACATGTTTTCTTGTAACTCTTACTAAACATGATTAGCTCATCACTTTACCTTAGTCTCTAGCATAACACAACAGAGCTCCTCAAGGAGGCTAATGCATCACGATAGTCAAGTGTAAACTATTACCTAGACCTGCATACAAATACATGTAATACACCACGGTAGCGTGGTCGCATCGCTTCTTTGCACTTCAGCTTATCCCAGTGGAAGTCTAATCCTATAATCTGCAAACCGACATCCTCCATAGGAAGGTCTATCGATCTACTATACTACTAAGCCAGTAATGGAGACCGTGAGGTTTCAACAATTGGAACTCGCTCCCACTTGATTTGTATAAACAAGTGGTTTTTAATTAATGCATCTGTACAGAACACACATTCTGTAGAATCTCATCCTAAAAATTAACAAACAAAAATTAATTAATTAATTTTTTATTTAAAACACTATCGTCTTACAACATAGATTATCTTATAATCTACCTTAGAATCTCATTCTAAAATTAACCTATAAAATTAATTAATTAAATTTTATTTAGAATAGTAGCAACTTTATAATTGAGATTATCTCATAATCTACTTTAGAAACCCATTCTAAAATTAAATTAATTAATAGAAATTAATTTTTATTCAACCAATATAGTTACTTAGATTATCTTATAATCTGTTTTTGAATTTTATTCCAAAATTAATTAATTAATAAAAATTAATTTTAATTTAAATAGTACCATCTTATATTTTAGATTATCTCATAATCTATCTTTAGATTCTTATTCTATAATAAATTAATTAATAAAATTAATTTTTAATTATTATGTAAACCGGTACTGATGTCTATACCTCCAAAAAAAGTTTTCATTTGAAAATGCTAACATCAGCAGCTGACGCAGCATAACAAAAAATTAAATTTTTTTTGCAAAATTAAAATATTTAATTTAAAAAATAATTAAATAAAATCTCATTAGATCAATTTTATCTGATTTCATAAAATAATTGAATCTAATCTCATTAGATCAACTTTACCGATTTCATAAAAAATTGAATCTAATCTCATTAGATCAACTTTATCCGATTTTGTAAAAATCAATTGAAGCTAATCTCATTAGATCAATTTTATCCGATTTCAAAAAATCATGATTAAATATGCACAATCTCATCATGCAAAGAATATGAATGTAATTTCATTAATTGAAAAATTCAAATTAACTAATAATTAATTAATGATTTAAACAATTTAAATCATTACCTTAGATAATCTAATTAATTATTAATAATGATTTAAACAATTTAAATCGTTACTTTAAACTATCTAATTAAATATACATTCATAATCGGTTCAAACAATTTCAATCGTTATTTTAAACAATCTAATTAACTATTAATTCATAAACAATTTAAACCGTCACTTTAAAGAATCTTTCCTACTTAATAAAATCCATATTTTATTAATTTGCAAGTTTATTTATTTCGATCTTATTATACCTATAAATGTATATTATGAATATAATCAGAGGTTGGCTCGGATACCAACTGTTGGAAATAACTAACTTAGTTATTAATTAATCTAACTCTGATTCCAATGGTTGGTTTCACAGTTCTTTAATTGTGGTCACAACAAAGTGCACCTATCAGAGCACTCAATGTAGGAGACTCTTCTCGCTATCTAAGCCCCCGATCAGAGAGTCACGCTTCGTGACACCTCACGCGCCAGAGTTCCTGGGAATAGGATAGTTTCTATAAATCCCTTTGCTTTGATAACAGCTGTTGGGGCGAATTTCAAAAAAAATTCCCTTAGTTTATTAAACTAACGCAACGAAAGGCTTTAAAATTCTTAATCTTAAACCTAGGGTTGATTTAAAATTTTTAATTTAAATCTACAGACCTCTACTCTAATACATTCATAACAATAACATGAACTTATATTAAGCATAATAAGAGAAGCAGTAAATAAATAAGAAAACCAAAAAACTTAAAAAAGAAGGAAGGAAGAACATACCCAGATTTGCTCCGAATTAAAAATACCCGAAAATAACAATACTCCAAGAAAGCCAAGATATTGAGATCGAGCAGCCTTCTACGCAATGACCTCGAATTGCCTAGACAGTGGGCTCCCAAAAATATTAAACTTAAAGAAAGAAAAATTTCAAGAGAAATTTTTCTCTCCCATTAGGTCTCCGAAAGTCAACACTTTTAGAAACCTTTTATTTTTAGTTCTAAATTGATTACCAAACCTTTGAAATAGGCACCTTTATTTATAGTAGGCTACCGGAGCAAAAAACTAAAAAATATTTTGATGTGGGATTCACAGAATACAAAACCAAAAGGCGTCGTTTTAATGCAAAATCAAGTCAAAATGCAATGTGTCACATTAAAGGAAAATGCGCGCCATTTTAATTTTAAAACGCATGAGACGTGTTGTTTTCTAATTGGCCTGTGCCTAATGGCACGAATCAACCCTTTCTACCAGAGCATGCCACATGGCACGATTTGGTTTGTCGGTGCCCTAAGGCACAGATCGCTAGCGTTAGCCATCCCAGCTCGCGACATGTGTCACGCGCTGGTTGGTGAGATCTATGCGACATGGATCGCAAGCTGTGTGCATTATATTTTGATTTTTTTTTTTTTTTTGCTTTGTTTTCCACATGTAAAAATTCATCTTATGATTTATAATTTTTTTCAAAAATTATTTTATTTTATAATTTTTAATTTTTATTCATCTCACGAATAATGTTTGGAAAAATTAAATTTACTCATCTCATGAATTCTTTAATATTTTTTTGATGGCAATAAATACAGAGGCTTGTGTAGGGACCTCAGGGACAATTTAATTCTAGCTCCAAATAGGTTAAATTAACCATCTCATGATATAACTTAATTACCATTAATTGATACTTAATTCCACTAAATGAATCTCACTGCACTCTAGAATTAAATTATTTATTCGATATTTTCCAAATAGACTGTATTGATGACAACAACCCCTCCACCTAGATGTCCATGACAATAAATTAGTATAACTACTACCATTATCCTTCTCATAGCTTCTCCATTAGTTACCGACTCGCCCTTCACTGAATAATTTATTTATGCTTGAACATATTCATAGCATAAATTTCAAATGTCAAACACTTGAAATACTTTGGCCAAAGTTTCTATACCTCATAAGAGATTGTAGATTCCATATTGAATACCTGATCCTTATCACACTTCACGCCGCTACCGAGTGTACGTAGGAATTCAGTCATATGTTTAGACCTTACTTATAGTACACTGAAGTAACTAACACTCTATGTACAAGTCCATAATACTCTCAGGATTTAGAGTCATCGTTCAAACAATACAACATGAATCACTCTTCTCTGATAGTAGTCTAGAAACAAGTAATCCACATGGTCCAACTCAGTGTATCAATGTTATTAAACACACCAATCTAACACTTTTGGATCAACATCCACATAAACAAGATGAGTCACCTAAAGTGTTAAGTCATGGTCTTAGCAGATAAGTGGCCCAAGCTCATCATCGACCACGTGTTATTCAAATAGCATTCCATACCATTTATTCCAAGTCTATTTGTGGCTTAATCTCATTGCCACTTGGAACAAACATGTAAAATGTAATCTGAGGACTCTGTTCATCTCATGGACGATACTTAAAAGAAAATCACATGCAGTATAAATGCTCACTTACACAAATTCAACAAGTAAATGACTGGAACTTCAATTTTATCTTTTAATAAAATAATATTAACAGAATAAATCTGGATTTTAGGACACTATTTCTAACACTAAACCCTATTAATTCTGCATTGCACAACTATCCCCTAGGGACCTGTCAACTCGTTAACTATAACAATTTCGATACTAATGCCTCACTGTCTCATCCTTTCGCTAACAAGTTATGGAACTATATGAAGCCTACGAAGTCAACCAGCTTAGTTTATAACTTCTTAAGTTATTAACTACCCAGCTTCCATAGTGAACTAAGCAATACTAGATCGCTTTACACTTCACCATCTAATGACTCCCACACCTAGGTTAAATATAAATTCTAGCATCAAATGTCAAAAATCCTTAAAGGTCATGTGCAACCTATGATTAACCAACATCCTTTCTCACAATCTCGCAAAAGTTCGACCTAAGAACACAGTTGATTTGTCCTAGGTTTTTTTATTTTTGAAGTAATTGTACAGCCAAATCATAACAGATTATTGCAATTCTACAGCATTCTTAAGGTGTAGAATACAATCCAATTACATTACTTAAAAAGTCGCTACTTTTTATTACGTCACTTGCACACCCATGATTCATTAACCATTTCTTCAAACCCATAGAATTTGATGATCATCATCGAATCTGCTATTCAATGATCTAGATGCTAATTTAAGTCCATAAATGGACTTCCTCAATTTGCATACTATATGCTCCTGATATTTGGCAATTATCTTATCTGATTGTATCACATACATATGTCCCTCAAGATGACGACTCAGAAACCGTCATCTTGACTTCCATTTGACATATCTCATCATAATGAGATACAATGGAAAAGAGTATCATTATGGACTTAAGCATAGAAATTGGCTAGAAGGTCTCATCATATATTATTCCTTTCTTAGGGGTAAAATCCATTGCCATCAATCTTTGCCTTGAAGGTCTCTACCTTCTCATCCACTCCCCTCTATGTCTCGTAGATCCACTTAGATCCAATTTAATGGATTCAATGCCTTTCGGTGCCTCTACAAGTTCCCAGACATTGTTGCAATACATTTACTCCAACTTAGCTCTTATTGCTATGATGTTGGTCTGCATCTCTATCCTTAAGAGCTCCATTGCAGTCTAGAGCATCAGATCCATTATCATGCTCAACCATTAAGGCTGATCAAATGAATCTATCAGATGCCTTGATCATCCTCCCACTACACCGAGTCTCCCGTGTTTTTAGTGCAATTTTAGATTAGCTTTAGTACACATCAAATGCATCAACCAAAATGAAGTATGCTGTTAAGACACAGTATCTCCTATTATCAAATTCTCTAACACAAGCTTACCATTACCCATTTATTAAACTTCATGCATAACAAACCTTATTGGTATGTAAGATTGACTCATCATATGAATCTTACCATTTTCAATAACACATTATTGAACCTTCCTATAACACTTTGCAGTAAGGAAAAACTAAGAGCTCTCTAGAAATTTTCCACCTTGATCTAATCGAAGTGACTTGAGTCATCTACTAAAAAACTTGATGAAATATTTATAGCTTCCACCTACTCGAATAATCATCAGCTCACAAACATTTCGTGAACAAGTTCAAGCAACTTAGTGGCTGTTTTGCCTTTACTCTTAAAGACTTTTTAAATCTCCATTTATTAAAACATGACTGGCAGACTGGTCACCATTTTGAATGCAATGATCCTAAAGACCACCTCAAACCAGTCTTTGAATCATATTAGACTAATGTGACCCAAGCTCAAGTGCCACTAAGAGCTATATGTACTTCAAGAAAATCGTCTTTTCATGGTAATGCAGCCTAGCTTGTATCAGACATAGGATTGCCACTGACAAAGTTTTGACTTAGAAATGTTTATCTATCAATATACTTTTCAAATAAGCATTTGATTTGTATGCATTTTAGTTTATCTTTAAAATAACTGAAAGTGATTTTATAAACAAACTAAGAAATAGAAATCAAATTTCTACAAGGCTGGTATATGAAGATAGTTCATCAAAACTATGTTCCAAAACCTTAAACCATTAATTCGTGGTGCCAAAACTGAAACTCTTGTACCACCTTCAGGCGAAGGATACAACTTGCCATCTATAAGCTCCCTAGCTTACTTGAAACTCCACAACTCCTTGTAGATTCAATTGGTTGATGTGCAGTCCACTAGGACACCGGTGGACTACCAAATAATCTCGATGACAGTCAACAAGATATCGATCACCTTGTTCTGATGGATTTTAAACCTTGGCAACAAGAATAAATGAGTTTCAAGGGAACTCCTTCTAAATTTTTATGACCAGTCCCCTTTTTTATTTTAATTTACTCTTTAGAGGTTCCTAAGTTTCCTGAGATGATTGCTCCCACTAACTAAACGCTTATCTTAGTACCTATGACACCTTTTTCTCACTTTCTGTACCTTCATCAATTCAGAAAACAAGTAATCACCGTTAATCAATGCATGTTGAACTGATTAAAGGACCTTGATAAGAAAATCAGGATCATATCCTGTTGAGATTGGCTATCAATATCTGCATTAAGAATTCCAGTTCAATTGAAGGAGCTATCATCTTTATGACACGCTCTTGAACTGAAAATCCTTAACACGTTCTAGTGTCAATAATTTTCTTATAAGGTGTTCTCATACTATCTAATAGCCCATCAAACATTTATCTCAAAAATTAGGCATCTCTACTACAGTTGATTTTTCAAGTATCTCATACTAGAATATATTCAATACTAATATTCGAATCTAAGCACCCTACTGACTAATTAGCCTAGGCCACTGTTCATAAATGTTCTTTCAACTTAGTAGACATTTTAGCAATAAACTAGAGAACAACGAGCATTCTTATGTATCGAACATATATTTACTAGTGAGCTTAAGAGGACATCAATATTGATCATAATGCATTATAAAATTTAAAAAATAAGCAGTCTGAAAAATAAAAATGTAAAAAAATCACATAACATACCAGACATATTTCTTTATTTTAGCAAACAATCAAATGAGGAGTTCACAATCCTGTTCTAAAATGTATTCGTTGTGTCCCAACCAAACTATCCAATGCTCCCTGGCAGCGGGGCCACATTGAGATATCAGTAAGGTGAGAACTTTTCTTAGTTAATTTGATAACTCTTACTAAACTAGACTAACACACCACTTTACCCTTAGTCTCTAAGGTTATATGACAGAGCTCCTAGGGGAGGCTCACGTAGTACCCCAGTCAAGTGTATACCTAGACATCCATACAAGTCCACGAAGTACTCCACAGCAGCATGGTCGCACCTATTTTCTTGCATTTCAGTCTATCTCTAAGAGGTCTAACCGTGTGCACCGCAAAGGAGTGCCCTCTGTAGGGAGTAGCATCCATCTACTATACTGTTACGCAGGTAATGGAGGCCACGAAAATCATAGAAATTGGCTCCCACTTGGTATTTGTGTAAGTGAATTTTCTAATTGCTTTAGCAAACAAAATAGAGCATGAAATTTACCTAACCATTCTCTGATGTATGCAATGATGACCTAACTAATCTACCTGCTACTCTTAAGCGATGAAGCCGCATCGAGTTATCAGTTAAGTTAGAACCATTCTCAATTAACATGTTTCTTAAACATAATTAACTCACCAATTTTTCTTGGCCTCTAAGATGATATAACAGCTCTCCCTAGGAGTCCTATATACTATCCTAGTCAAGTATGTACCATTGCCCAGACTTTGGTACAAGTCCACAAGATGCTCCACGGCGGCGTGGCCACACCTGTTTTCCCCTGTACCTCAATCCATCTTGTAGAAGTCTAACTCTGTACACCGCAGATAAAACACCCTTCTCAAGGAGTAAAGCTTATCCAACACACTGTTGGACTAGCTATGGAGGCCGTGAGGATTCAACTCCAAAACCTCGCTCCCACTTGATGTTTACAATAGTGGACCTTTCTTTAATCTTAATTATCTCATAATCACTATCAGAATCATATTCTGAATTTTATTTGACTATTAAATAATTTCTAATCACATTAGGTTGCCCTTTTATTATTATTATTTTATTTATTTAACTCTAATCTTATAAGACGTTACAAAAAATATTTTCTTTCCAAATGATTCAACTATTGAATTCTAGTCCCGTTAGACCTATCTAGAAATACTCCCACTTGATATTTTATAAACTAGTGGTTTTAAATTTCTTTAAAAGGGCATTTACAACTAGATTATCTTATAATCTACATTAGAATCTCATTCTAAAATAAATTAAATAATAAAATAAAAATTATTATTATTATTTAAAATTAGTACTGATGTTTGCACGTCTCAAAAAATATTTTTTAAAAATCAGTGTCAATGCCGTTGACATTAGCCAGTGACGTCAGCGTGAGAAAAAAAAATAAATTATTTTTTATTTATTCATTTTTTATTTAAAAACATATTGATTCTAATCTCATTAGATCAATAATTAAATCTAAACAACTAATCATAGTAGATATTCAAAATATCGTATCTAATCTCATTATATCTTTATCTTATCTAATCTTATTAGAATAAAATAATTTTTAAAATCTTATCCAATATTTAAAATCATATCTAAAATACAAATTTTTTTGAAAGTCATAATTTACAGATCTGAATTAAGCTTTAACTCAATCGGCATTTAAAATAATTTGAAATCGATTCGATAATTCAAACTGTTATTGAACAACTTTAATAACACTTTCACGTTTTTCTTTTTCTTTTAATAAAATCTCTATTTTTTATATACAAATCTATTCATTCAATTTATTATGCCTATTATGTATATTATGAATGTAATAAAAGGCTGGCTTTGATATCAATTGATGGGACGTATTTCAAAAATATTCCCCAAGTTAATCTAATTAATGGTAGCGGAACAATTTAAAATTTCAAATTTTAAACCTACTAGCGACTTAGAATTCCAAATCGATAGATTTAAAATTCCTAATTTTAAACCAACATGCCTCTACTCTAATACATTCATAATAATAACATAAATAACTAGCATAATAAAATACTGTAAACAAATAGAAAGGAAAAATCTAAAAAGAAAGACGAATACCTGAATGTAGACCTCAGTGTCACTCTAAGAAATCACTGAGACCGCGAGACCTTCTACACAATTTCCTCTGAACACCTAGAGTGTGGGCGCTAAAAAATATTAAGTAGAGAAAAAATTTCAAAGGAAATCTCTCCGCTTTTCAATTCTGCAAAAGTCAACACTTTAAGAAAACTATTTAATTTTTTAAGTAATTTTAAATTGCTAAACCATAGTTCCATGACTCTTATTAATAGTAGGCTACTGAGCTAAAAAACACAAATTTTTTTGATGTGGGACAATTGCAAAACCATCAAAATGACGTCGTTTAAGCCCAGGGAAGAATTCCTCACTCGTAAGCATGGTTGCGCAACGTGGCACAACATGATTGGCCTACGCCCGAAGGCGTGGATCGCTTGCACAAGACGTCCCAGGGCGCGAAACGTGTCATACGCTGGTTCGTCCAAATCTAGAGGCGTGGATGGCACCTGTCCTCCCCTCCGCTATGACAGGCCGAGCCTGAAAAGTGCGGATTTTTGCCTTTTTTTTCTTTTGTTTCTAACATGTAAAAATTCCTCTTATGAATTTTATTTTAATAAAATTATTTTATTTTATAATTTTAACTTTATTTATCTAATGAATATTGTTTAGCAAATTTAAATTTACTCATCTCATGAATAATTAATTCATCTCATTAATTCTTTAATATTTTTCTGATGGTGTAAAATTAGAGGCTTGCATAGGGACTTCGCGGATAATTTAAATTTAGCTCCATATGAGTCAAATTTTGTAGCTTAACAGGTGCCAACAATGGAGGCTATTGAACAAAAGAGGAGCATCACGTTATGCTAGAAACATACAGGGGTTCCTCATTTAGGAAGCTATCACCACTAGAAGAGCAAGCTCATGATATTTTGATATGTTATGCTTTCAAGAAATTACAAGATAAATTTGCGAGGGCAACTCAATATCCAAACTTTAGAGGAAAATGATACTTTGTTATATAGTATTATATGGAAAAAAAAATAGCCAAAGACACAAGGTTTCATGGGATGGTGAGGTGGCTTCTTGTTCTTGTAAGCCCTTTGAATTTTGGGACATACATTGTCGCCACATGCTCCGTATTTTTTCCACAAGGATTACTACGAAATTCCTTTAGAATACTTGTCTCCTAGATAGAGCCAACACTCATTAGATGGTCAAGGTTTGCTATATGACAACACTGATGTTGACGGTGATATTACTAATCTACTTGATGTAGAAGACCATTTTGTTAACTATCCTCCAATTTTAAAGACAAAAGGTTGTCCAAAGAAAAAACCACCCAAAG
This sequence comes from Simmondsia chinensis, assembly GCA_018398585.1. NCBI lineage: Eukaryota > Viridiplantae > Streptophyta > Magnoliopsida > Caryophyllales > Simmondsiaceae > Simmondsia > Simmondsia chinensis. The sequence goes on from JAGTTD010000005.1 coordinate 28,961,477, forward strand.
ATGGACGTGAGACAGGGAATTAAATAAAGGCTAGTGGAACTACAGCTTGTGGATTTTGTAAAAAAAATTGGACGCAACATCACAGAGTGTCTGGATAAAGTTAATTTTGCTTGTTCAAGCAAGAAAAAGAAGAATGTTGCATCAGATATATAAACAATTTTAGTGTTTTCTATTTCTAGTTATGTTTTGATGCATTAGATAAAAACATTAAAACTTTGACATTAGTTGTATTTACCTTTATGCATATAATTTCTCAAAAATGACAAATTATTTTTATATACACTTGTTAAAATAAAAATAAACTAAAATATTGTAATTTCCACCCAAATACCCAAAATCCCTAAAAATCATTAAAATAATCTCACCCCTTCTTAAATTTATCAATAAAAATAAATAATAAATTTATATTTAATAGGTCTTATGGACACATGTCAGACAAACTCTTATATTAATTGGTTTATTTTGTTAATTGATTTAGTAAATCCCAGAGTTTGAAATCACGATTATTTTTCCAAGTCTGTGCGGAAATAAACAATATCCCGGTATGCAATCCGAATCAAATACCACGACAATAACGAGAAATATATGGACTAAAAGAGAAAAGAAACAATCAACATAATGATTTACATGGAAACTCCTTTACAATCGAAAGGGGAGAAAACCACGGGCGAAGATCGGAGCTTTTATTATTGAATTAAAAGAAGAATTACAATATTCTCTCACACACTCAGATTTTATTTGGTGGCGGCTTCACTAGGAAGAATACCTCACTTTGAATATTGGATCTAATGACGTAAGCCTACGTCCCTATTTATAGCCACGCAGGAAACGCGGTTCCCGATCGATCGGCCTGCTCTCTGGAGGCGTCCTTCTTTTACGTAACTTTCCCGATCGATCGAACTCCTCACGGCCCTTCTCCTTAATATGCCAAGTAATTTTGAGACATTTTCCTAACAAATCTCCACTTTGGCTCAAAATTAACATCAACAATAAAATAACTCCACCTTCTCCACAAACGCCCCCTCAACCGGGGCTAACATACATCAAACTGAAAGACCCACCAAATTTGAGCAATGCTCGAACTTGCTCCCTTGTAGAACCTTTGTGAACATGTCAGCAGGATTGTCCTCAGTCTCAATCTTCCTCAACTCCACTTTCCGCTCGTCAATCAGATCTCTGATAAAGTGATGCTTCACATCTATATGCTTCGTTCTATCATGATGTGTCATCTGATCTTTCGCTAGGTGAATGGCGGACTGACTATCACAATAGACTCTAACTGTGCCCTGCTCAACACTGATTTCACTAATCAAACCTCTCAACCGGACGGCTTCTTTGAATGCTTCTGTCACTGCCATATACTCGGCCTCGGTAGTAGACTGTGCTGTCACTGACTGTAGACGCTCTCCAACTGATAGCTGTGTCACCTAAACAAAACACATACCCTGATGTGAACTTCCTCTTATCGAGATCTCCACCATAATCAGAATCTACATACCCAACCAAACAACACTTACTTTTCCCATATTCTAAACACAAGTCAGAAGTTCCACGAAGATACCTGAGAATCCACTTCACTGCATGCCAATGCTCTTTACCTGGATTCGCCATGTACCTACTAACTCTGCTAACTACAAAAGCAATATCTGGACGCGTACAAACCATCGCATACATAATACTGCCAACTGCACTAGAATAGGGAATCTGAGACATGTACCTGACATCCTCCTCGGTCTGAGGCGAATCTAATGCTTAAAGTCTGAAGTGAGCTGCTAAGGGCGTGCTAACTGGATTAGCATCCTTCATATGAAACCTGTCTAACTCCTTCTCAATATACTTCTCCTGAGACAAGTATAATTTTCTGGCTTCTCGGTCTCTATGAATTTCCATGCCTAAGATCTTCTTAGCTGCTCCAAGATCTTTCATCTCAAACTCACTCTTCAACATAGATTTCAAATCATCAACATCTTTCATGTCTCGTGCTGCAATCAACATATCATCAACATACAAAAGCAAACAAACGAAGCCTGAATCGGTCTTTCTGAAGTACGCACAACTGTCGTACTTACTCCTGATGTACCCATGACCTGTCATGAACTGATCAAATCTCCTATACCACTGCCTAGGAGATTGCTTCAAACCATATAAAGACCTTTTAAGCAAACACGCATGATCTTCTTTTCCTTCTACAACAAAACCCTCGGGCTGATGCAGAAAGATACTTTCTTCTAGTTCACCATGCAAAAATGCAGTCTTTACATCTAACTGCTCAAGCTCTAAGTCATGCATAGCAACCAAAGACAACAATGCACGAATCGAAGTATGTCTAACTGCAGGTGAGAATATATCATGAAAATCAACACCTTGTACCTGATTGTAGCCTTTAGCTACCAACGCGCCTTGTACCTTGCATCTTCAACTCCAGGAATGCCCTCTTTTCTTTTGAAGACCTATTTGCATCCAATCAGTCTTTTCCCTGTTGGAGGCTTCACTAGTTCCCAAGTCCGATTCTTATGAAGAGACTGCATCTCTTCATTCACAGTAATGAGCCACTTCTCAGCATCTGATCTCGATACAGCTTCTGAATATGAAGTCGGCTCATTGTCATCTAATGACTCAGCAGTAGTAAGGGCATAAGCAATCATCTCCTCATACCCATATCTCTCAGGAGGCCTAATCTGTCGCCTCGGTCTACCACCAGCTATAGTGTCATTCTCCACCTGCTGACCTGTTTCTACATTATTAGTAACAACATCAAAAACCCGTACCTGAGGTGCTGGAATACTCTCTAGCTGAACAACCTGCTGATCTGGCTGTATCTCTTTAACATCAGGTGTCTCAACCTGAACTGAATCACTGCTAATGGAGGGTGTGTGTGGCGGATGTAGTAGAGCATATTCATCAAAGGTAACATCTCTACTAGTCAGAAACTTCTAGGCACTGGGATCCCACAGTCTATATCCCTTCACACCTGACGAATAACAAAGAAAGATGCATTTCTTGGCCCTAGGCTCTAGCTTTCCATCATTCACATATGCATATGCAGGACAACCAAAAACTTTAATATGAGAATAATCAGAAGTAGAACCAGACCATACCTCCTCAGGTGTCTTCATTTGTAATGAAGAATGCGGTACCTTGTTCACAAGATAGCAAGCCATGCTAACTACTTCTGCCCGCCATTCTCTTTTTAAACCTGCATTTGAAAGCATACACCGAGCCTTCTCAAGTAACGTCCTATTTAACCTTTCAACCACTCTATTTTGTTGAGGTCGACCTGTACATGTCCTGTGTCTGACTATACCCTGATCTTCACAAAATTTAGTGAAATCACCTTCAACGAACTCAAGACCGTTATCAGTCCTCAACCTCTTGATCGACTTCCCTGTCTGTTTTTCAAGCAGAATTTTCCACTTGAAAATATCATAAACTTCATTTTTCTGCTTCAGAAAATAGACCCAAACTTTACGCGAATAATCATCAGTAAACGTTAGAAGATACCTAGACCCACCTCTAGAAGCCACTCTGGAAGGTCCCTACAGATCAGAATGTATGTAATCTAACATTCCCTTGGTCTGATGCACTTCTGACTTGAAGCTGACTCTCTTCTGCTTCCCATAAATACAGTGCTCATAGAATTCCATCAGTCCTGTTGACTGACCACAAAGCAGTCCCCTCTTACTCAACTCAGACAATGCCTTATCACCAATGTGATCCATTCTCATGTGCCACAGTTTTGTGATATCTGCATCTGTCATAGCAGATGTGGAAACAACAGCTGAACCTGTCACGGTTGTATCTACAAGCTCATACAAAGTACCAACCCTATTTCCTTTCATCACAATTAAAGCACCCTTACTGACCCGCATGGCTCCACCTTCAGCAGTGTACTTGTACCCACTAGACTCAAGGGTACCTAGAGAAATCAAGTTCTTTTTCAACTCCGGGACGTGACGTACATCACTTAACGTTCTAATAGCCCCATCAAACATTCTCACACGGACTGTCCCAATTCCCACTACCTTACAAGCAGCATCATTACCCATCAAGACAACCCCACCTTGTATAGACTTATACGTGGAGAACCAGTCTCTGTTTGGAGTAACATGATATGAACAACCCAAATCCATGACCCACTTATCCTTGGGCCTGGACTGAGAAGTAGCAACTAATAGAAACTCCCCTTCACTAGCCTCCTCTACAACACTAGCCTCAGCGGACTTGTCTTTGCCCTGGTCACCCCTGTTACCTTCTTTCGTTTTATTCTTATATTTGTAACAGTCTTTCTTTATGTGCCCTTTCTTATGACAATAATGACACGACAGGTTCTTATGTTTAGATTTAGACCTAGACTTATTCCCACCATTGGATCTCCTATGTTCTGGTCTACCTCTCACATGCAAACCACTACCTGAGTCATTCACCGAGTCCGATAGTTCCCTATCTACCCGTTCTTGACTCACAAGGTTTCGTTTCACCTCATCAATAGTAATGGCTGGCCTACCCCTGTATATCATGCTTTCTACGAAGCCCTTATACGAATTAGAGAGCGAACACAGTAATATCATAGCTTGATCCTCGTCCTTAGGGATATCATCCAATGCCTTAATTCTTGTATAATTGAGTTAAACTCGCTAAGATGGTTTTTAACAGATGTACCTTCTGTCATATGGAAAGTGAACAACCGATGCTTCACTGCGAGTTTGTTGGAGACTGACTTGTGGCAAAGCATGTCTAACAATTTCTCCTATAACTCCTTTGTGATTTTCATCTCCAAGACCTCTGACAGAACATCATCAGCCAAACACATTTGTATCGCCGTGAGAGCCTTATCATCCAACTCTTCCCATTGTGCCTCGGTCATAGTCTCAGGTTTCTTCTCTTTCCCTTCCAGTGCTTTCTTCAAGCCGTTATGAGTCAGGGGTCCTTTCACACGAACTTTCCATAAGCTAAAGCTTCCTTGACCATTGAACTTCTCTACTTCGGTCTTAATACCTGATGCCATTGTACCAATTTGAAGAACCGGGCTCTGATACCAATTTGTGCCAAAATAAACAATATCCCGATATGCAATCCGAATCAAATACCACGGCAATGATGAGAAATATATGGACTAAAAGAGAAAAGAAACAATCAACACAATGATTTACATGGAAACCCCTTTACAATCGAAAGGAGAGAAAACCACGGGCGAAGATCGGAGCTTTTATTATTGAATCAAAAGAAGAATTACAATATTCTCTCACACACTCAGATTTTATTTGGTGGCGGCGCCGCTGGGAAGAATACCTTGGATACCTAATGACGTAACCCTACGTCCCTATTTATAGCCACGCAGGAAATGCGGTTCCCGATCGATCGGTTCTTCACCGATCAATCGGCCTGCTCTCTGGAGGCGTCCTTCTTTTACGTAACTTTCCCGATCGTTTGAGCTCCACCTCGATCGATTGAACTCCCCACGGGCCCTTCCCCTTAATATGCCAAGTAATTTTGAGACATTTTTCTAACAAAGTCAATAATAAAACTTTTTGGTTCATTTTTCTTGGTTTTGACCTGACTTTTTTGGTTTCAATTGATACTCCTAAGTTTTGTATTGAAACAAAGAAGAATTATAATAGTCTTTTACCGTACAATTCGACTAAGCATATTTTAGTGACTGATGCTCTGTTTGGGAAGTTCTTTTGCTAACTTTTTATGTAGCATCTAGCATTTAACTAGTCAAATAGCTAAATAACATAACTAGGAAAAAGTTATGTCTATTAGTGTTTAGTTATTTGACCATTTAAAATACTAAACACTGAATTAGATGATGATTTTCTTGATTAGTGTTTACACATGTTTTTCGTGTTTATGTTTAACTTTTTGGGGCAAAAATACTAACTTTTTAACCCTATGGAAAGTAGTTTTTCGTTCCAAAAGCTAACTAATTACAACAACATTCTCAGTGCCTCAAAAGCTCCTGCTTGCGCAAGGTCTGGGAGGTTAGGATGTACATAGCCCCCATAGGGTGAGGCCCTGATGAGAGATTGTTTTCGAGGACCCCCAGCCTGATAGTTGACAGTTGTAAAGGACTTGTATAAAGAGTATGTAAGTGGAATGTAAGGTGCATGTAGCATATAGTGTGTGGGGAGCTAGTAAAGCATAGGAAGCATAGAGGCATAAAGATTATGTAGGCATGTACACATGTAAGCACGTAAGCATGTAAGCAAGTAAGCATATAAGCATCTAAGCACGTAAGCATGTAAGCATGTACACATGGGGCATATCATCTAGGGTAGAAGATATATCACACCTGCGAGACAATGTAGGTATATAGAGATAGAGAGTGAAGCATGTAAAGAGTGTTGGGAGGGGGGGGGGGGGGGGGGGGGGGGGGGGGGGGGAGTATGGAGAGTTTCAGCAGCGATTAGCGCAACTCTAGAAACCCAAGGAGCACTAGGCAGCGAACATACACCAGTACTGCGAGTCTACAAGTGAGCGTATGTTATGATTCTCATAGTAGGAGCATATGAATTAGAGTATGAATGTAATAAGTGATGACGTATGTTAGTTGATTGATGTCATGATGGTCTAACTAGTTAAGGTCGGTTATGTCGTTAGTCAAGGCTAGTCCATTGTAGAAGCTTGCTTAGGCATTAGTAGGACTAGATTGTCTTGATTCAAGGCATTAGCTCATAACTAGTAAGTAGTATATAAATGTAATCTCAAGATTATAATCTCATAACTTTGATAATGAAAATATCTCTTTTAAGATCAATTCTCTCTACTCTCATCTAACCTTCTCTATTTTCTCATCTCAATTCAATTCTCTTCTCATCTAAACTCTCTTTGATTCTATCCTTCCTAGGTTATGATTTAAGTTTAACCTCGTTCATAACAATTGGTATTAGAGCCTCATCTGGCATTACAAGTTGATTAAGAGTTCAATTTTGAGTTCTTGATTGATAAAGCTTGCGGTTATTAATTGAAAACAACAAAAAAAAAAATGTTGAAATTGATTCAAAATTGAGTTCTGAATTCAAAAGTTAACTATTGACAGTAGCATTGATCAAAGCTTACAAGATCAACTGTTTCATTGAGGATCGATGTATGATCTTGATGATTTGCATTAAGGCTTAGTTGAACTTTGCTTCACTAAGGTTGAGTTGCATTGAATCAAGTTCTATTGATCAGTTGCATTTTGATTACAATCAAACATAACTGGAGGTTACAAGTGAAGAAAGTATTGGAGTTTGAACAAGTTGCAAAAAGTGAAGCAAGTGTACTGCTGGATCATACTATTCTTGATCAAAACCAGAAAGATCAGCTTAGAAAAGCTGAATTGAGGTTTACTTCAGGTTTTGCAATTCAGTTGTTGAGGTGCAGGTAATAGATTCCGAACTTCTAAGTTACGTTTTGGTTAGAATCAACTTGTGGACTGAGTGTTGCTGAATTCTGGGGCTTTTTGAGCATATAAGCTTTGATCAAGTGTAGTTGCACTGAAATATTTTTGATTCCAAAGGAATTTACCGAATATTGAATAGTTACTTGCTCGAAAGTGAAATTAACAACAAACTAGACTAGAATCGCATAAATCTGACTTCGTTCTTAAGGATTGTGTTTAAGTAGTGTGTTGAAGTCATAATTGCAGTTAAAGTTCGAAACTAATTCAAATTTAAAGCTAGAATTGCTCAAGTATCGCTGTTGTTAGGGTTTGGTTCGAGTTCTCTTGTTCGCCAAACTACTACTGTTAGGGTTTGTTTTCGATTGAGATTGTTGAGCCGAAAGCAAGTAGAGATTCATTAGAGTAAAGAAGTAGGATGCAGTTAAGCAATCAGCTAAGGAGTTGGTTCGAATCAAGTCTCATCCTTCTGCGTTTTTTTCGAACTGGAATTTCGGCAAGCTTATTCGAATAGAATGGGGTATTTCGATAAGTGGGTCGATATCAAATTTGAGGAGATGAGGTTGAGTCTAGCAAAGGTTGCCCTTGAAAGACGGCACTTCAAAGAGTCTATGATCGCGGTTACGATTCGCAATGTTCCTTGTGTGATCAATGAAGACATTCTTCATCAAGTTTTTGATCCTTGTGGAAGTGTTGTAAGAATTGTAATTGTTTTAACATCCTCCTTAGTAGTTCAAGCTCGAGTGACCTTCTCCACGAGAGCACAAGCTGCTTCCTACATCGAGCTAAGACAGGGAAGTAACATTTTTTACCACTGTTGTGGTTTGGATATTCGTTTCCTCATTCCTTATGTGGAAATTGGGAAATCTGGTGAAGTTGTTACTGCAAGTAAGGTCGAAGATGATGTTGAGCAACCTGAGCTCGATATTGATCAAAAAGAGGAGTTAAATGAAAAATGTGCTGAATCAGGTGAAGGCAAAGACCCTGATGTGCTGCATATCTCACAAACAGAGGAGATGGAAATGGGAGCTTGGGGCTGTTAATACTGGATTTATGCTTGAAAGTGTTGAAGTTAAAGCTCACACATCGGGGAAAACTGAGAATTACTCACTGCTGCAAGATGTTCAAGCTGCTGCAGTCAGTTTATCTTCACAGTAGGGTGTAAGCGAACCGGTACAGCAGGATACAAGCCGCAATCGAGAGGTTGTTGGAGTTTTTCAATCCAGTGAACAACTGGGAACTAAAGCGAAGAAATTGCAAGTGAGCATTGAGATTCTAACCATTAGAAAGCAGAAGTTTAAGCTCACTTTTCGGAACAAGATTGAAATCAATTCGAAAGTTTGCCTTAATCAAAAGAAGTGTTTCTCAAGTAAAAGATTGAGATAATTGGAAAGGCCATTGGTGATTTATAAAGGAGGCATTCTGGAGTTGAGAAAAATAAGTTATTCCTCGAAAAGCAACATATGTTAGAGAATATTGAAGTGGGAAAAACGAGGATGGTGTTTTGGTATGTGGAAAGACTCAGAGCTTCTTCATGGATCAAGAGAATGCTTAAGAAAACAAAGAGTAAAGTGATTCCTAGTAGTAGTGATTCACGAGATGAGCATATTGAGGTTTCAACCAACAAACAAAAGGATAGTACTACAGAACCGAAATGTACTGCTGAAAATTTTAATGCTACTATTATTGTATACTTCTCCATGGCACATTGGTATGCAAAATCATAACCTGAGGTGAGCAAGAAGCTGCCGATTGGATGCAATGCAAGGTACTTTGGGTGAAGAGAAGGTTTATCAAGTTGGAAACTCTTATGACAAGCTCCCTCCTGATCCGGGAGAGGTAGATCTGGATTACAAGAGGCTGAAACGTGAGGCGGAGTTAGAGAAAAGGTTTAATCAAGCTACCAAAATTTATTCCCTAGTTCAGCTGAGGCCAAGTTTTGTTTCTAGAGAAGTTTTTGAAGTGTTAGAAATTCACAAGCTAGGTAATGAGCTGAAAATTAAGTCTGTTCAGCCAAGATCTAGTAGAATTAAAGGTCATTGGGTTATGTTCGAAGTTGGAAGACCCCCAGATGCTTTGGTGGAATCTGGTTTCTGCGTTGGGTTTGGAATGATAGTGTTGGACAACAAATTGGCAAGTGTATTAAGCTCCAAACTAGGCTATGTAATAATCAAGCTATGGGCAAAGAACATGCTACAATGGTGCAACCAAATATGAGGCCTCCTGAATTTGAAGTGGAGGTGTAGTACCTGAGGAATAGGGCAAATTTAGATGCTAAAATTGAGCAGTTCAATCAAGATCTCTCGAGCTGGTCTGCAGCAGATTGGAGACAGAGTTTGAAACTGAATCTGGTGAACTGTTGTGTTTGTTTTGTAGAGAGGAATCAAATGCACCATCTGTTGTGTCCTCAAAATGCTTGGGTTGAAGAGCTCAATGAGAAATCAAGAATAGCTTTAGCTAAAATTAGCTTGTAATGCAGCAGTGAAGAACAAGACAGAACCATTCTTGATCTGGAGAAGTTCTTAGCTGTTCTGAATTGCCATTGGGTTCCTGATTTGATGTTCATACTTAAGCTCGTTGATAAGAAAGCGAAGTTTGTACAATTGAGGCAAGTTTGGCGGCTGGAAGAGCATGGGATCCAAGAAAGTCCTGTGAACAGGCTGGAAACTGTGAGCTGCAGCGTGAGCATTGCCAATTGGAATGCTTTGGGAATTCAAGTAATGACATTGTGTCTTGTGAATTCAGCAATGGCTTATGAAATCTTAGTTTGTGTGGTCTATGCAAGAGTTTGGGATGGAAAGGCTGAGACTTTCAAATCATACAAGTTCACACTCAAGATTCAAGCAACACAATTAATAGTGGCTGCTAAAAATTCTTGTAGAGTCACTGCCAGCAACATACCAGTCACTGAATGGAACCATGTTTTATGCAATTGTTGTTTGAGAGGTCTTATGAACCTGCTAACGGCAGGAAGTTTCCTTCTAAACATTATACGAGCTGGATTCTGTGACAGCAGGAGCTACATTTTGCTTGGGATCTGCACAATGGAACTTCTGAATTCTACAGTTAAGAAGGTGACATGGGAAGACACTGCAGGAAGAGATGAGCCTGGTGTGTATTGGTTCGGTAAAACGAAGTTCAAATATTATACATCATGGAGGAGGACTGAGGTCAATGGCTGGCAGCTGCACTCTCCTTAGTCTCCTATATATTTCTACAACAAGCTGGTGTTGTTAGGTTGCTTTAGTAACAACTAGAGGTTTATGGAAGGGAATTTTGCTGCTTGGTTCAATTGGTTTAAGCTGGGAAGACCTCTCGAGGAATGTACAGCCTTCATGGGTAGCATTGTGGGTAGCAACAACTTCATACTGAAGTACTCAGCAGTGACAGCAAGCTTCTCCGCAAGTTCCAATGCACTGCAGCTTCAGTTCTGGAAAATTGTACTCAGGATGTACTCATGGTGTCACTGATTGTCGTAGTTGCAACACACAACAAGCATGTTCTCTCATCCAGCTCATTCTTCCTCCTATAGCAGCTTTGATCTTCAAGTCTCAACTCTTTTTTTAGATTCTTGAGGACAAGAATCTCTTAAGGGGAGAGTATTGCTATGATTCTCATAGTAGGAGCATATGAATTAGAGTATGAATGTAATAAGTGATGTATGTTAGTTGATTGATGTCATGACAGTCTAACTAGTTAAGGTCGGTTATGTAATTAGCCAAGGCTAGTCCATTGCGGCGGCTAGCTTAGGCATTAGTAGGGTTAGATTGTCTTGATTCAAGGCATTAGCTCATAGCTAGTAAGTAGTTTATAAATGTAATCTCAAGATTGTAATCTCATAACTTTGATAATCAAAATATCTCTTTTGAGATCAATTCTTTCTACTCTTATCTAACCTTATTTTCTCATCTCAATTCAATTCTCTTATCGTCTAAACTCTCTTTGATTCTATCCTTCCCTAGGTTATGATTTGAGTTTAACCTCGATCATAACAGCGTACAAGCAGCCTCGTGGTAACTTACGGGTGCTCGACGCTCCTACACCGCTAAGTCGGTCATCCTAGAACTAGTCCTCCGCTGAGCTCTATCTAGGGCCATCTCTTCATCTAGGTCGAGTTAGGCGAGGTCCTGTCAAATTGTCTTCATCCTGCTCTTTTTTGGCCAGCCTCTTCCTCTCTTCCCATCTGTACTATGGAGTTGTTCGCATCTCCTTACAGGGGCAGTGGTGGGTCTCCTTTCAACTCTTCTTTGGCCAACCTCTTCTTCTCTTCTTATCTGAGCAATTGTCTCCATCAACCCCTAGGAACACTAATCGCTTCTACACCCCTAGGAACACTAATTGCTCACATATGTTAGTCCTGCGTATTAGTCAAGCATATGAGCATTATAAAGCGTATCTTACGAGTGCTCGATGCTTCTATAGGTCGATGCTCTTACCCCCTATATCTGATACACCTATACTAATCCTCCACCGATCTCTGTCTACGGCTATCACTTCATTTAGATTGAGATAGGTGAGGTCCTGTCGAATTGTCTCCATCCAACTCTTCTTTGGTCGTCCTCTCCTTCTCTTCCCATCTGTTATCTGAATTGTTCGCATCTCTAGACAGAGGCAGTGGTCGGACTTCTCCTGACGTGCCCAAACCACTGAAAGTTTCTCCCTTAACTTATCTTCTATTGGAGCGACGCCTAATTTACTTCTTATAACATCGTTTCTAATCCTATCCTTCTTTGTGTGCCCACACATCCGCCTCAACATCTTCATCTCCGCCACCTTCAGCTTTTGCGTGTGCTGGCACTTAACTGGCCAGCACTCTGCCCTATGAGACATAGCCTGTCTCACTGCCGTCTTATAATATTTATCCTTTAACTTGAAGGGGAACTTCTTATCGCACAGTACTGCAGAGGCCATTCTCCATTTATGCAAACCCACTTTAATCCTGTCGCTGACATCTGCGTCCACTTCAGCGTCTTGATGTACCATGGAACCCAAGTATTTAAAGCATTCTTTCTCTGGTATATGCTCTGATCCAATCTTGACGACTTCTGTGCTTGGCAAGGTCGAGGTGCTGAACTTGAGTTCCATATACTATGTCTTCGATCTACTAAGTCTTAGCCTTTTCGATTCCAAGGCCGTCCTCCAGCAGTCTAGTTTTTCATTGACCTCCTCCCTAGATTCTCCCACCAAGACTATATCGTCCACGAAAAGCATGCACCAAGGCACGTCTCCTTGGATGCTCCTAGTGAGCTCGTCCATCACCAAAATGAACAAAAAGGGACTCAAGGCTGATCCTTGGCGTACCCCCGCGGAAATGGGAAAAGCGTCTGTCTCCCCTTCTGTTGTGCGCACATTAGTATGGGCCTTTTCGTACATATCCTTGATAATTTGTATATATGGCTTGTGGATGTCTTTCTCCTCCAAGACCCTCCACAAGACTTCTCTTGGTACTCTGTCATATGCCTTCTCCAAATAAATGAAAACCATGTGAAGATCCTTTTGTCTATCTCTATAGTACTCTTTAGACCTCCTCAGGAGATGAATGGCTTCTCTCATTGATCTGCTTGGCATGAATCCAAATTGGTTCCCTAAAACTGTTGCTTGTTGTCAGAACCTTCTCTATGACCCACTCCCAAAGTTTCAGAGTGTGACTCATTAGTTTGATTCCTCTATAGTTGGCACAACTTTGAATGTCACCTTTATTCTAATAGACGGGAATTAGTGTACTCTTCCGCCATTCATCAGGAATCTTTTTCCCTTGGAGAATTTGGTTGAACAATTTTGTCAACCATCTAATACCCACTTCTCCAGTACATTTCCATGCCTCAATGGGTATTCCGTCTGGGCTGACTGCTTTACCCTTGCCCATCTTCTTCAATTCTTCCCTCACTTCCTGGGGTCCAACTCTAGTGTCGTAGCAGTGGGTTTTTCGCCGGTGCTTGTAGTTCTCCTGGGGGTGAGACTATATCTCCCTTTTCATTGAACAGATCGTGAAAGTAGGATTTTCACCTAGCTTTAATTTGTTGCTCGTCCATGAGCACTTGTCCATTAGCCCCCTTTATGTATCTTACTTGGTCCAAGTCTTTAGTCCTTCTTTCTCTTGCCTTTGCAATTCTATAGAGATCCCTAGCCCCCTCAGCTGTATCCAGTCTTTTATAGAACTCCTCAAAGGCTTTAGATTGTGCGTCTCTTACTATTATCTTTGCTTCCTTCTTACCCTGTTTATATCGCTGTCTTTTGTCTTCATCACCACTTCAATCTCACTACTTAAAGTAGTGTCGTTTAACCTTAATCTTTTCCTGGACCTCCCTGCACCACCACTAGGTCTCTCTGTTATAGGGTGCCCTGCCTTTTGATATGCCTAGGACTTCCCATGCCTCCTCTCTTATCTTTTGGGCTACTTAGTTCCGCACGCGGTTTAAATCTCCCTCGCAATCCCCTCCAAGTTCTGCCTCAACTCTTTCCTTAAAGACTTAGGACATTTCTCCCTTTAGATCCCTCCAACGTGTGCATGGTCATGATGGTCTGATGGCTTTCTTTCCCCTTCTCTATACCTTGACCTCCACACACACTACCCTATGTTGTGTTGAGAGGTCCTCCCCAGGGATAACCTTGCAATCCTTGCAATCTTTTTGAATCCACGTCCTTAGTAATATGTAATCAATCTGAGTCTTTGCACTACCACCTCTGATACATAATGATTTGGTCCTCATGTTTTTTGAAGAAGGTGTTGGCCACTGTTAACTCATAGGTGACAGCGAAGTCTAATAGAGCTTTCCTTCCTCATTTCTCGTTCCAAAACCAAAGCCTCCATGGTGGGATGCATAACCTTTTGTGTTCGCTCCCACGTGGCCATTAAAGTCACCCCAATCACAACTTGTTCACTTTGGGGTATGCCTTGCATTGTTAAGTCTCAGTCCTCCCAGAATCTAGCTTTCTCCTGCTCCGTCTACCCAATCTTTGGGCCTTATACGCTTAAGACATTCAATATCTCCCCATCTAAAGCTAACCTGATGCAAAGGATCCTATCGCTAGTCCTAGTGACCCCTACTACTTCGTCCCTAAGGGATCTATCCATAATAATACCCATCCCATTCCTCCCCCTAACTTGGCCCGAATACCATAATTTGTATCCTAATACATCATTTGCTTTTGTGCCCACCCACCTAGTCTCTGGGAGGCACATGATGTTGATCTTTCTCCTCATCATCATTTGGGCGACCTCAATGCTTTTCCTCATTAGCGTACCAACATTTACTGTCCCAATTTGCAGGCTCCTCTCACCACATGACCTGTTCAGTCCCGTCCCTAACCCATTTAAAGATGGCATTGAGTTTTGGGCTGCATTGCTAGTAAAGTTCATGCACTAACTCCCCCTAGTCACGATTAGACACGTATACAATCACCAGAGACAAGAATATAGCAGACCCAGCACATGTATACAATCACGATTAAAGGGGCACCGAATAAAAGGAGGGAGTAGGAGAATTCAAACCTGAGGCCAACCTGTTTTTACTTACTTGGGCTGGTCGACTGGCTGCAGTTTGGTCTAGCGAAGGTGATGATCAGGTTGCCTTGAGGTGGTTAGGCCTGCTTGTGGTTACGGGCAGCAGGCTACTCTTGGTTGCGCACGGTGGGCAGAAGGTTGTTGGTAGTGGTTGATGGTTCTAGGAGTGTGGGTGCGTGTGGTGGTGCCGGGTGGTTCGTCCGAGTGGTGGTGGTGGTGCGCGAAGTGGTGGTGGTGCGAGGGGTGTCTCGATGGGTTGAAGAGGGTGTGTGGTTGACCACTGGACCCGCTTGTGGCAGGGTCAGGTCTAGGTGGGGGGTGGTGGTGGTGCTGGAGGTGATAGGGTGGTGGTGGAGGGGGTGTTCAGGTGGTGGTAGGGGTGGTTGGGGGGTGGTTGGGTGAGTTGTCGTGGGGGGAGGGGGGTTTGGTGGTGGTGATTTGGGTGGAGTGGGGAGGGTGCGTCGGTGGTGGTGGTGCTATAGCTGAAGATGATGGTTGGGTGAGGCATCGGCGCTGAAGCGGTGGGCTCGCCTACGGGGTGGTGGTGTAGTCAGTGGGGGGTGGGTGTGGTGGGGTGTTGTTGTGGAGGTAGGGGAGGTAGTGTGGCTTTTGTGGGTGGCCCTTCACCGTCGCGGAGGTCACCCAGTGGTCGTCTGTCGTCGGCGAGGCTGCCGACGTGTGGGGGGGAGGAGGAGGGTCAAAGAGTGATGTTGAGCACAGTAACTTCGCAGTGGTAGAGAGAGACGTTAGGAAGAGTCAGAAAGAGTCTTACCCCAGAAGCTAACTAATTAGAAACATGAGCCATTGCCCGAAATGGCTCGAAAAATAAAAATATTACCCAAAATAATATATTTTAAAAAATATTTCCCATAATAGCACACACGTGGTAAAAAAGTATATTTAATAAATTTTAAATTTTATTTTAAAAAATGTACATAAGCCGCTGCCTTTTGAGCAGCGGCTTACGTGTATATATATATATATATATATATATATATATATATATATATATATAAATATATAATTTTTGAAAATTAAATTAAATATATTAATTATAAATTTATATTATTTAATATTTAACTTTATAATATTTATTTTAATTAAATTACGCATATAATTTATAATAATTAGTTAAATTAAGTTATCTATTAAATATTAGTTTAATTATTTTTAGAATTATGTAAAAATATTTATTTTATCATATATTATTTTGCATAAATTATCATATTTAAAAGATTATGCAATAATAGTTATTTCATTATATGTTCCTGAAATTATGGACAATAATATTATGAAAATCCTGAGACTTAATTGTATATTTATGGGGGTTTTGTGCTGATTAATTTGCCACAGTAAACCTAGCACAAGTGATAGTTAGGGTGACAAAGTAGAACCCATAGATAATTTACCTCGTACACTTAAGAGCTAGGAACTGGGATGGAGACAAGTTCAAAAGCTCAACAATGTGTTGGTATAACAACAACAAGAGTCCCAATGCCACAAGGGCTCCTGCATACGCAAGGTCTAGGGGTTGGATATACGCAGCCTTCCCCTTTAGGGAGCTACCCTAAGGGAGGCTGTTTCCGAAGACCCCTAACCTGAGGAGCATGTCGTCAAGGAAGCATCGAACCTGGAAGCATGAGAGCAACGTAAAATTAGAGCAATATATAGCATAAGCCAAGCCCTACGCAACAAAATACAATGGAAGGTTGTTGCTAGCAAATAGTCAGCACGTACGCAAATGCAAAAGAGCACAAGTACACAGATACGCAAATAGGCATGCCAATGTGTGCACCAAAGAGGGAGTCAAGACACCAAGAGACACTAGTACTGATAATAATAAGATGCACTACTCTAAGCCGCTACCTCGGCTACCTCTATGCTCACTCTCCTACGAGCTCTATCTAAGGCCATCTCCTCTTGTGGATTTAGGTGGATAAGGTCTGGTCAGATTGTCTCAAACCATCGCTTCTTTGGCCTGCCTCTCCGTCTCCTCCCTAACATAGTATGAAGCTGTTCTCATCTCCTAACTAGAACAGTGGGCAATTTCCTCCTAACATGACCGAACCACCTTAAACGCTGCTCCTTAGCTTATCCTCAATGGGGGCCACGCCCAATTTTCCTCTTATGATGTTGTTCCTGGTCCTATCCTTCCTCGTGTGTTCGCACATCTATCGCAGCATCCTCATCTCCGCCGCTTTTATCTTTTGTGCGTGATGTTGTTTCATTGGCCAACACTCCGCCCCATAGGACATAGTCGGTCTCACCACCATCTTATAGTATTTCTCCTTTTGTTTTAATGGGAACTTTCTATTGCAAAGTACCGCGAGGGCCATCCTCCATCTATGCCAGTCTACTTTAATCTGGTTGTTGATATCGTTGTGAACTTTGCCGTTCTGCTGAACTATGGAACCCAAGTATTTGAAACTCTCTCTTCTCTGTATGGTCTCAGATCTTACCTTGACGTCTTCTATGCTTGGTGTGGTGGAGGGGTCCAACTTAAGTTCCATGTACTCTGTCTTAGATCTACTGATTTCTAAATCCTTCGATTCCAATGCCCTCCTCCACAATTCTAGCTTCTCGTTTACTTCTTCTCTATATTCTCTCACCAAGACTATATAATTTGCAAAAAGCATGCACCAAGGCACCTCTCCTTATATGTACCTAGTGAGCTCATCCATAACCATAATAAATAGGAAGGGACTCACGGCAGATCCTTGATGTACCTCTACTGTTACTGGGAAAGCCTCTGTCACTCCTTCCATTATGCACACGTTAGTTTCTGCATCATCATATATGTCTCTAATGGCTCGGATATATGGCAGTGGAATGCCTTTCCTATCCAGCACCCTCTATAGGACTCCTCTTGGCACTCTATCATATGCCTTCTCTAAATCAATGAAGACCATGTGCAGATCCTTTTGTCTCTCCCTGTATTGCTCTATCGTTCGTCTTAAGAGGTGGATGGCTTCTATTGTCGATCTCCCAGGCATAAATTCGAATTGGATCTTGGACACCTTTGTCTTTAGCCTTAACCTCCTTTCTATGATCCGCTCCCACGGTTTCAGAGTGTGGCACATTAGTTTAATACCCCGATAGTTAGCCAACTCTAGATGTCGCCTTTGTTCTTATAGATCGAGACCAATGTATTCTCCCTCCACTCGCCAGGCATCTTCCTTCCTAGCAGGATTTAGTTAAATAATGTAGTATGCTAGTTGATACCCTTATGTCCAATGCATTTTCATGCCTCTATGGGTATTCCTTCTGGGCTAACAGCCTTACTCCTTCATATGTCTTAGAGCTTCTTTGGCTTCGTCGGGACTAATTTCCCTGCAATAACAGTGGTTCTGGTGCTCCGCAGATGTTTGGAGATCATCTAGGGCTATCTTAGGGTTCCCCTGATCGTTGAGCAGATCGCGGAAGTAGGATTTCCACCTAGCTTTAATTTGTTGCCCATCCACAAGCACCTAACCAACTTTTCCTTTCATGCACTTGACTTGGTCCAATTGCCTCTCCCTCCTTGGCATCCAGCCTTTTGTAGAAATCCTTATATGCTCTTGATTGTGCTTCTCTGACGGCTCTCTTTACATCTTTCTTAGCTTGCTGATACTGATATCGCTTATCCACTTCTCCACTACTTTCCCACTCCTTGAAACAGTGTCGTTTGGCCTTAATCTTCTCCTGGACCTCCTCGCACCACCACCAGGACTCTCTATTTTTCGATGCCCCGTCCTTTGACATGCCCAGAACTTCATGTGCCAATCCTCTGATCTTCTAGGCCATTTGGTTCCACATTTGGTATGTATCTCCCTCCAAATCCCACTCGAAACTCCGAAGCTGCTCTTTCCTTATAGACTATATACTTATCCCCCTTCAGATCCCTTTTTTTTTTTTTTTTTTGGTAAGTCAACGAAATATATAGAAGAAAAGAAAATTAGTACAGGCTAAAAGGGGCATACCCCAGGGCACAGCCAAAGCCTACAAATATGAAACAACATCAAAGGAGGTCCAGACAAAGTCCATACAAAAAGCATCCAAAGTACAACTAAGGGAACAAAGAAGAAACTAAGTCTCAAAACCCCAGTGCCGAAGCAAGGAGGTGTGATGATGAGCTCCTCTGAAAGAAGAAGGAGCAAGCAAGCAGCTCCTGACCAAACCCGTAATCTCCTCTCGCACGGCCGCAACTGATCTGGACTGAGAAAGCTGAACCCGAAGGTTGCGCTCGTGCCAGATAGTATACACAGTCGCAGAGAGGCAGAGTCGAGCAATGATACTGCCAATCTCACGCCCCCTAAGATGCTGAGCAACCCAAGTGACAAGAGTGTCCAGAGGAAGGGTAGGCCAAGCGATAGATGTACTCGGTGTGACGGAGCTCCAGACCGAGGCAGAAAAGGAACAAGCAAAGAAAAGGTGCTCATGAGTCTCGTCAGCAAAACCGCAGAGAACACAAACACTCTGAACCTCTAGTGCTCCGAGACCCCGAAGTCGGTCCCGGGTCCAAAGTCGCAGCCGAGAAGCAAGCCAGAGAATGAAGGAGTGCCTCGGTATATGCATCTGAAACCACAGAAGGTGATGAATGGTATCATCCTCTCTCCTACTCCACAACATCTCCCAAGCGGACTTGGTGGTGAAGTTCCCCGAGGGGTCACCCAACCACCGGATGGAGTCCGCTACACCAGCCCAGGGGCTAAAATCAATCGTATCCCAGATGGGACGGAGCTCCAAACAACCCTATGCAAATCTCCACCGACCACCCTCAACAATGGATGAGACCCGAGAATCCCAATGAAGACCAGAGGAGGTGAGCAGTCAAGCAGGGAAGCGCTCCGAAAGGCGACCACATTGCAACCAGTAATCAGTCCAAAGGGCAGTGTCAAGGCCATCACCAATGACATGGTAGATCGCACCAGAGCAGAGGCGGCGGACCGATAGAATCTGACGCCAGCACCATGAAGCAGAACTCGTCGCCCGAATAGTCTAGAAGCTCCTCCCTCGAAGCCGGTTCAGATGAACCCAACACGGCCATAACGAGGAAGGGTCAGAGAGGAGGAACCAGATATGCTTCATAATCGAAGCCTGGTTCCACTCAGCAAGGCGGCAGAGCCCAAGACCACCCTCCCGTCGAGGGTAACACAGATGCCTCCAAGTGACCTTCGCCCCTCCCGGGGCCAACGAAGATCCTCTCCAAAGGAATGCCGCAAGAGTCGACTCGATCTTCCTGATCATCGTCTTCAGGAGCATGAAGACCTATGACCAGTAGACCTTAGTGGTGAAAAGAACAAATCAGATAAGCTGTAGACGACCAGCATATGATAGAGAATGGGAGGTCCAGAGCTGTATACGAGAGAGAATGCGATCCAGAAGTGGCTTGCAGTCAAGTACCGCAGCCGAGAAGTGATAAGTGGTACCCCTAGGTAACGAACTGGGCATTGCCTAAGGCTGAAACCTAGAACACCCAAAATGTCCCGCTGAGTCGTGGAGTCCACCCCTGCAAGAAAAACTGAGCTCTTCACTGCATTCGTGGATAGCCCCGAGAGTACAGCAAAGCGGTCTAAAACCTTACGGACAACAGATACACTACCCATATCACCCCGATAGAAGATCATCAGGTCATCGGCAAAACACAGGTGTGTCAACCCAGTACGACGGCAGCATGGATGATAGCGAAAACGCGGGTCATCGATAGCATGGCGAAGCAGCCCTCAGAGACCCTTCACAGCGATAACAAACAAATAAGGAGAGAGAGGGTCCCCCTGACGTACACCTCAACTGGAGTGGAAGAACCCCTGAAGTTCACCATTGATGGTGACGAAAAAGCTAGCTGTAGAGAGGCACTCGCGGATCCAACCAATCATGACCTCGGGAATCCCCATACACCTCATACCAGCTAGAATGAAATCCCATCAAACAGTGTCAAAAGCCTTACAGATATCGACCTTCAGTGCACAACGAGGCGAGACCTGAAGTTGATAACAGCGCATCAACTCCTATGTCAAAAGGATGCTGTCAGAGATCCGACGACCCGGAACAAACGCTGTCTGAGCATCGCCAATCAACCCGGGAAGGATACACTTTAGCCTGTTTGCAATGATCTTAGTGATACACTTATAGATCACGTTGCAACAGGAGATAGGGCGGAAGTCACCGAAGGTGGAGGGAGTCTCCACCGTAGGCCCAAAACATATCCTGGTGGTGTTCAGGGCATCCAGCATGCGCCCTGAGACGAAGAAAGACTGCACGACCCTGATCATTGCTCCGCCGACCACCTCCCAAGCCCTCTTAAAAAAGAGGGAAGTGTAGCCATCAGGCCCCGGGGCCTTGTCATCACCTATGGAAAAGAGAGCATCACGAACCTCAGCTGCAGAGATCGTGGAGATAAGTGGGCAAGGCTGATCCTCAGAAATGCGAGCCCCAAAAATGTCAAAAACATCCTCAGTCAGCGGACCACCCGGCTCAGTCAACAAATCCTGGAAGAAAGCAACCCCGGCACGAGAGATCAACTGCGGATCATACGTCCTCACACCATCAGAACCAACAATCGACGAGATCCGGTTCCGGGTCTACCGATTGAGAACAAACCTATGAAGAACCGAGTGCTCTGATCCCCGAGCAAAAGCCACTGAATACGCGACTTCTGATGATAGAACGCCTCCTCATCCCGACACAAAGCAAAATACTCACGAAAAAGACGGCGCTTCTCAAGACTAAGAGAAGGACTCTCAGGGTCCTCATCCAAGGCCCTCTTGCTCATGGCCCAAGCATCACGGGCCACCTCAACTCTGGCCGAAATGTGACTATAATGGCGGGCGTTGAGGGCCTTCAACTCACTCTTCAGCAGCTTCAGCTTCTGAGTGAGCTGATACATCGGAGTACCCTTAACACATGTGTCCCAGACTCGTCTAACAGTGGGAAGGAAGTCCTCATGATCAGCCCAAAACTTGAAGAACTTGAAAGGAAGTCGCCTGGCACGACGTTCCCCAAGTCCTCGCACAACAATGGCGCTATGATCCGAAACAAAATGTCGAGCAAGGATCTCGGCAGATTGCGTTAGCGAAATCACGGAGCCAACCCTCACTAACAAGGCACCAGTCAAGCCGCTTGAGAATCAAGCGGTCATCCTCGGCCCCATTGGACCACGTAAAATGAAGACCCGAAGAGGAGATGGGTGTGAGCTCAGTCTCAGTAACACACTCCTGGAAGTCATCCATGTGACCCGGCCAACCCTCCTGGCCACCGCATCGATCAGAGAGACTAAGGATGGCATTGAAATCCCCAAGTAGGATCTAGGGCTCACCCAAGAGACTCAAGCTAGTGCCTCGAATGTAGTCCCATAAAGCCCGGCGAGGACCCGGCTCGTTAAAGTCGTAGACAAAAGAAGCGAGAAAGCTCACAGCCCCAGAAAGATCAGAGATACGACAAGTAAGGAACTGGTCCCCTCCTCGAATGAGCTTGACTCTAAAGACACCCGGATCCCAAGCAACAATAATGTGACACCGAGCAGGGCATATGCCACTAAAGAGAAAGCTCCACCCATCGGCACAATGAGCAATCACCGCCTCAACATCAGAAGGTTTGGTTTTGGTCTCGACCAAACCAACGACGGATAAACGATTGGAAGAAATCCAATCACGCACAGCACAGGAAGATTGGGGATTGTTAAGCCCCCTAATATTCCAACAACCAACCACCATGACGAAACGGTCAAGAGGGGGCGCGGCCCGCACGCTTGGCTGCACGAGTGAGCAGCCTCCTCGGGCCCTCTACGGCAACCTCAACACACGGGGAAGTGGAAGTGCCCGACAGACTCACAAACAAGTTCGATGTGCCTAGACTCGGCACACTAGCCGACCGATTCAAGGAACGAACAAGAGGGGTAGCAACTCCAAGGATGCCATCCTGAGCCATCTCCACCTCAATAGGAACATCCACTATCTCTGAGTCTCCTCGAAGAGGAGTGGAAACATGTAAAAAATCAGCGAAGGTCCGAGGTGAAAGGGAAACTGATCCAGAATCAGAAAGAACTGTACGAGCGCTAACTCCCTCCTCCCTAATATCCGAGCCAACATCCCCCCTCATCTCAACGGCACCCCCCATGCACGATATAGAAGCCTCAAACCGGCCCTCAACCCTCCTTCGGTCGGCATCTACCCCGAATGACCCGAAAATCGGCCCACGACTAACATCCCTAGAAGACAGCCCCTCCAAAACGGGCCCATTTCCTCTAGAGGTAGTGGGGTGGATGCACTAGAAGGAAGCCCCTCCAAAACGGGCCCATTCCCACTAGTGTGAGTAGCAGGAGAAACTCTAGGAGAAAGCCCCCCCGAAACGGGCCCGTTTCCCTTAGGTGTAACAACGGGTAGGACACTAGAAGGAAGCCCCACCAAATCGGGCCCATTCCCCCTAATGCAAGTAGTAGGTGGATCACGAGAGGAAAGCCCCTCCAAAACGGGCCCATTTCCTCTAGAAAAAGAAAGTCTTGAAGGGCAAGAGCCATTGGGCCCAGTAGGACGCAGCCTAACCGTGGGCCAATGGAGAGAAAGGCGTGGCCCAAGAACAGTCGGCCCACCAACAGCCCGCCCCACCAACCGCACGCAACCCCCATCCTCAACCGGCCCAACGTCATCACCTTGCCCACCAATAATTTCCTTCTCAAGCCCAATATTTGGCCCATTTCCTCTTGGGCTATTGGAAAGTGGCCCATTATGCACCTCATCTCCCCTTCTTCCCCTTACGCCGCCTCCGCCGCCGTTGGGCTTTACCGCCGGCCACCACCTCCGGTTGCTCCGGAAGGGTAGTAACGGTGTTCGGGGTGGAACAAGAGTGACCAAAAACCCTACATTTACGACAAACTGTCGGCATGCCCTCCAATTTGACAATCACCGGTATGATTCGGCCATTATAATTAACCGAGAGTCGCTTCGGGGGGTCAGTCCAAGCATCAAGCTGTACACATACACGAGCATAGCTAACCATAGTACCCTCCAAGGTTGGTTGGTCCATGTAAAGGGGGTGGCCAACACCACTAGCTATCGAACTTAAAGAATTCTCCGACCATAAGGAGACCGGGAGGCCATGTAATTGGACCCAAATTGCGATTCGAGGGAGGTCATGCAAGGGAGCAAAGTTAGGTTGCCAACACTCAAGGGAGAGACAGTGCCCATTTAGGGTCCAAGGCCCACCCCTAAGAATCAAATCCGACTCAGTTATCGACTTAAACCAGAAATAGTACACTTCCTTATCCGCAATTACGCATTCAAGCCCTTTCGACCCCCAAAGCATCCGAGTTAAAGCAACACACCGAGAGTATGCAACACGACCCCCAATAATATGACCAACAAGACATCGGCCCCATTTTTCAAGACCCGGTGCTACATCGCCATCAGTGATGGTAGTAACCACTTCCCCATTCACGAGCCTCGGAGGAACAAACCGAAGTGTACCACCTGGGGGTGACGAGCCAGCCATTGAGACCCACGGCTGGGGTGGGGCACCCGGTTCAGCCATGGTGCGACCAAACAAAGCAAGCAAGAGGATTCAAGTAAGAACAAGAATGTACCAAACGTGTAACAAACTTTCAACAACCCCAAATCTTCAAACAAACAAAACAAACCATGCACTCCACTACCCACCCCAACAATGCCGACCAGGATCAAGAATCAAGCAAGTAAATCAAGAAGCAATTTGATTAATTCATCATCAACACCAAAACATAAGCCCCTGTTTTACAGCGAAAACAGGGCCCGAGCATGCCACAACGAAACTAATCCGAAAGCCACTCAAACAGCCATGCCAATAGCAAGTAAGCAAGCGGGATAGAGGGTGTGTACCAAGATTTGCTCCACAAGAAGAGGTACAAGCAAGATTCGATAGAGAAAGAAGACCCCGAGGAGAGAGAAAATGAGCTCCAAAGCCACCAATCGACCAAGAAACAGCAGGGGACCACCGTGGTTGAAAGCACCATGAAGATGAAGGATGAGAAAGAGCATCCTACGCCATCATCAACACCGAACTCAACCACCCTCGCTCACGTGTGTTTCCACCCTCAAAAAATAAAAGTTATCAGATTGATGCAAAAATGGTCCCACAAGAAAGAGGAGATCACGACGAGTCCAGAACTGGCCTCCGCGCCGCCGTACAAGCCTCCACGCCCCCGCGCGCCTCCAAAAACAGCCCCAGTGCACAGGGGGTCATGCCCACGCGCCACCAGTCAGGTCTCACTCGTCTGCCGGAAATCGCCTCTCCATGCGCTTTTCTTTGCTTGTTTATTCATACAATGATGACCCAAACACACCACTCCTTACTCCCCGATGGCGGGGCAGCACGTGCCCTTCGGATCCCTCCTGTGAGTATATGTTTGCGCGGGTTTCTTCGTACTTTTGGTCCATTTCTTGGCCTTTACATCAGCCCACAGCACCCTATGTTGTGATGAAAGGTCTTCTCCTAGGATAACCTTACAATCCCTACAATCTCTTTGTACCCTTCTCCTTAATAGTATGTAGTCAATCTGTATCCTTATCCCACCGCTTTATCCCGCTTTCTGAAGAATGTGTTGGCAACTGTTAGCTCGTAAGTGACCGCAAAGTCTAGTAGTGCTTTGCCCTCTGCATTCCTAGTTCCAAAACCAAATCCTCCATGGTATGGTGCATAACCATCCTTAGTCGTGCCAACATGCCCATTAAAATCCCCGCCAATCACCACTTGTTCTCTTTGGGGTATGCCTTGCATCGTTGTATCTAATTCCTCCCAAAATGTTGCCTTCTCGTGCTCTGATAGTACAGTATGGGATGCGTAGGTACTGATGACGTTCTATATCTCCCCTTCTAGGACTATCTTGAGGGCTATGATCCTATCACTAGTCTTGAACACTCCGACTACTTTATCCTTGAGGCTACCATCCGCCATGATGCCAACTCCATTCCTGCCTCTGACCTTGCCCCCGTACTGCAACTTATATCCCATCACGTCTCTGGCCTTCATGCCAACCCCTTTAGTCTCTTGCAAATAGAGGATGTTGATCCTTCTCTTCATCATCATTTGGGATACTTCAAAACTCGTCTTTGTTAACGTTCCAACATTTAGTGTCCCTAGTCGTAAGTATCCCACCCTCTTTTGTTTCTTCCTCCCCCTCCCAAACCCCTTTGAAGATGGCCTTAAGTTTTGGGTTCCATAACTAGTAACAGTCATCCACTAACTGTCAACTATTGCAGGTAATATAGTACAGGAACATGAAGCATAACAATAACAGTCAAAATCAATGCAATTCCAAGTAGTAAAGAGGATAAACTAGCCAATCAAGATAATAACACCCAACGACAGTAATTAAATACTTAAATACTGCCCAGCAGTAAAATGACAGATCAAACCTGGTGCAGGTCCCTGGTCGAGACTCTGACCCATGTAATACTTACCTGGGCCCGCTTGTGACTGCAGGCTGCAAAGGTGGTTGGCTTAGCCAAGGTTAGGGGGGCGGTGGGTGGTTCGGGTGTGAGTTTGAGAGGGGGTGAGAGGGGGGTGGGGTGATGGTGGTGGGTGGCGATTGTGTTGGTGTTCGGCGTGGTGTGGGGTGGTTGTGTGGTGGTATGGGGTGGGTGGTACACCGGGGTGGGTGGGGTGCGGGAGAGAGAGGTTCAACGGTGGTGGGGGACGGTGGTGAGGTGTGGGGGAGGTGGGATGGCAAGGTGTGTGGGGAGGTGGAGGAGGTGTGGGGTGGGTGGTAGTGTGAGGCGGGTGAGCTTGGGCTAGTGGGGCAGGGGGGGCGGGGCAGGGGGGCATGGTGTTTCACAGGGGGGTAAGGGGAGGGATGGCGGCGCTGTAGCCAGCAGTGGGTCATCGTCGTCGTTGTTGCGTCACCGGCAGTGGGTCTCGGTGGGTGTCAATGAGTAGGCCGATGCGACAGCCGAGGGGTGGGGAGAGTGGTAGGGGGATGTTGGTATGTCTGAGAGAGAGAGAGAGAGAGAGAGAGCAAAAACCAAAATAGCTCAACAATGTATTGGTGTATTTTCAAAATATATGTGATAAACAAAGCGTTAAAGATTGTCCCAATACTTGATTTTAAGTGTATTTGGCTTGCATGGAATGTGTGTCAACACACTAGGCCAGTGTGTCAATACACAATCTCACAGAACCGAATTGGAACAATTGTGTGTCGACACGTAAAGCCCTTGTGTCGGCACACAATGTAGTTTTGATAGTTATTGAGTAGTTTTTCTGGTTCTTTTTGGCGATTCTTTGGGTGATATTTGGGGACATCTTTAAGCCCTCTTTTACATAAATATTCCCTCTGGTTCATTTGGAAAAATACGCATGAAAGGTGTTGGCTTGCAAGTATTGTGAAATATTAAAAGGAAGTGTCACTTCATAAAGGGATGTGTCCCTTATGAAGAGACAGTTGCAAACTATAAATAACCCCTTCATTATCACGTTTAGGTTATGAAAAATAATTGCATGAAACACTTAAACGAATTCATAAGAAAGTGTTGTAAAAGTCTTGGAAAACTTCATTCTCATTTATCTCAATCTATCTCTCCTCTTATACATCTTTACTTCATTTTTGGTTGTCGTTGTGTCCTCAATGATATTTCGCACTCCAAAATAAGCCTTAAAGAAAGTGTTTACACTGCCTCAACACCTGAGATCGTTTGGTTACCCGGTTCCCAGTTTATTGGGAAATTCTCCAACAGTCTTAAGGCTTATTTTCGTTAATTGAAAATGGCTTCTTCACTTGGTGTGTTTTGATGGCGAACCATGTGATATTGGAGAAAGTGATGAATGGAGAGGATTGGGATCTTTTCTTAGATCTTTCTTTTAGATGAATTGCTATGGATTAAGGCATGTCTTTTTGATTCAAATATCAGTAAGAATCATAAAATCTAAGATTCATATCTTAAAATTTGTTAAAGAGATTACAAATCCTGAGATTCTAAGATTGATATCATAAGATAAATGAGAATCTGTGTTTGTGTATTGTTGATTATGCACATCATTAATTTGCATATAATTTCATAACAAAATCAAGAATTTTGATCAAATGCTTTCATGTCAAGATTATGGGTATGTATAAAGATAATAGTAAAATGCCTAAGAAGTGGAGTTTAATGCATTTTTTTATGCATAAAAGTAATCTCACTTGTGGGGTTGTAATCCCTAAGTTTAAGAACCCGTGATTTTTAATTTGGGCATTGTTTAGATGTGTTATGTATCATGAAGTTTGATTAAGTACTTTTCAATCATACGTGACTGTTGATTCATAATGAGCATATACATGTGATAACAAAACTAAAATTAAATAGGCATTGATTGTTTACATCATGAATTTATGATCAAGTGCCTTTGAATTAATGGTGGTTGTGAATTATGAAATTTGATCAAATGATAGATGAAATGAATTGAATGATTTAGTATCATGTTAATTTAACAAAAGTAATAATGGAAAATTAAAAGTAGAAGGAGAGAGAAAGAGAAAATCAAAATAAAAAAAAGGGCTTTAGTTATGGGAAATCGGACCGACATGCCCTCAGGGAAATACTTGTGATGGCAATTACCATTGATCCAGTTACACTCTTTGTACATTATTCATCAAAATAAAATATATAATTAAAAAAATCGAAAAACTGGTTTTGTTGGGCTGTTAGTAGGGGTCAAACATGCGTCCTCCAAGGAGGAAATAGAAGCATTTAGCCATTGATCCCAAGTGACTTTGATGCATCAATCTAACAAAGAATGTATATTACCCATGGTTAATTTTGGCATCATGACAACCGCTAACTTTTGGTGGTTTAAATGGTATATAAATTTTTATTATGCATAAAATCGTTGTTTTGGGTGGTTGTTGAAACCAAACGTCGAGGCGATGTTAAAATGGGAAATCCTTATCTAGCGTGGTTGGTGAAACTAGACAGCAAGACGATGCCAAAACTAATAATAATAAATAAGTGAATGAAGTATGTTGATAATGATACATGTGCTTTTCGAATTAAAAAGAACAATGGGTATTTCATGAATTATGAAAACACATTTAGATTTCGGAACAAAGTATGAATTATGCATTATGTATAGTAAATTATTGTTGTATGAATTTGTACTATGAGTACTTAAGTTGAGGTTTAATGCATGTATGCATGATTAATGCAATCATAAACTTTGCTGTTTTAATTTGTAAACATGAATATTATATATTTACTTGTGAATCTGAAAGTGGCTTGAATATGAGCGAAATTAAAATTATGGATCACAACAAAATTATGTGATATTTAATATTATATGAAATTGGATCATGACAGGCAATGTTTATATGATCGTTATTATGAAAGAAATTTGAGTATGATCATCTATATAGATGTTGATAGAATTACAAGACTGATGCATGCCCAATTAATATTATAAATGTTTAGCAATTTATACAAAAGCAGGGATGATAATGCAGTTATGCGATTAATGCATTTATGCACATCAATGGTCATGAATTAATGCGATTTTAATTTATGAATATGAATGCCTTTGTTTGCTCGGTAAAACAAAACTAACGTAAATTTGAGTGTATTTAGTGGATCATGAAGTATATGTTTATTTTACATATGTTGATCCCTAATATGACTGATATAAAAATGTTAAAATAGAAGTACATGATTAAGGATGATGAAAAAAGTTGTATAAAAGCACTTGGAAATGATGAGTCATAATTTCATAATTGACCACGTATCTCCGGTGGATTTTTCAGTGTTATTGGATGTAATGCTTCAATGGAAACCAGCATGCGTGTGAAAGGTTTTATCACTTATCATAATTAATGCAGTTAAAGTAATGTCTACATGCATTTTTAAGGGGCATGTGCATGACGGTTAAGTAATCCATGGTTAGTTGGTGTAATAATTGTGATTCTTTTCATTGGTTAAAACGAAGTGCATTTAAACAATGAATGTGAAAATGCTCAGGTTGAGTCTAATTTATAAGCAGTTGATGCATATGTGATCCTACATTCACATGTTGTTAGTCATCAAAGTGACAAAAATTAAGAGCATATGAATACTGAATTTTGATGACTTATGTGTTATCCATAAAGTTAGATGCCTATAAATGGCATGATAATTCATATGATTTAGCTATGGGTAAATTGATATGTAAATATAAATGAGTATATTAAAATGGCTTTACGTCTTTCATTGATATTGAATGATGCATTATGATAATGTGAAGTAAAGCATATTATGACGAAAATCATAATTGAGGAAAAATCCCTGAAAATACTCTAGAACTTTGACAGAGTAAAAGAACGTGAAAAGAGAAGTCCTAGTGATCGGACTTGTATATTTCAAGAGGAATAAACTAGAGATAATATGAATGTCAAAGTTCAATACTGTTATATCATAAAATGTGCTCCGATGATGGGATTGTGAAGTTTTGCAATGTTGCCTTTTGAAAGAGGTAATTAATGAATCCGAAAAGTGCATATGACTGGTTTATCAATTACAAAGGATTCGCTGTATGTATGTATGTTGATTACATGTTGAAATTTGGTATGAATATTTAGAACCAGATGAAAGTCTCTCAATAGTATAATTGAAATTTGAAAAGGTTAGATGTAGCCTTTGTTGTTGGATAGCTAAGTGTATATAACTAGCTATGTAAGTAAAGGTACCTGGCATGTGGTATATAGGGTACTGGAATGACCATGAATTATGGTGTTATTTTTAATAAATACTCTTCTATTTAGAAGAATACTTGGATGCTAGTTGTATATCCGATAAGGAGGACTACGCTTCTAAAGCGAGTGAATGTTACAAAGTGGTGGAGTGTTATTTCTTAGATTTCAAGAAACAAACACGTATTATTAACTCCACCGTGGTTGTAGAGTTTATTGCTCTGGTTTCTGCTTGTAAAGAGACAAAATGATTAAAGGATCTTGTGTTTAAGATTCCTTTGTGGCCTAAGCCAATATTGACCATTTCTATCCATTGTAATAGTAAGATGTGCTTTCAAATGTGTAAGAGTGAGATGTATCGTTGAAAGTCTGGACACATTAGTATCAAATATTGTTAAGTGAAATAACTCATGAAAAATTGAGTGATCACTGTGGATTTTGAAAATATAAGTCAGAATCTAGCAGATTTCTTATTTAAAAACATTGCTAGAGACTTGATAATAAATAAATGGACGGTGTAAAACCTGTCATTATTAGTCGCCCATGATAGGCCCTCAACTCAATGCCTAGTATGACACTGGGTCTCGGGTTTAATGAGAGAGACTTATCATCTGTGTGACTGCAAGCACTAAATGAGAATTTTCGATCTCGCGTGTGTAGTGCATGGTACCTGCGTCGGAGATACTAAAAGGATGAGCTATGCTCTTAATGGACCTGATTTTTAAATTCTTATTGAATGTCGCGTCGCAGGGTCATGATCAATGAGGTCTACCTTAGTGAGTGTTGAAGTCTGGCTGCTTCAAAGAGGTGAATTTTAACTAAGGTTTGGCCTTGAAACACTCACAAAGGATACATGACACAAAGCCATAAATGTGTCAAGCTGGGAGTTGTAGGGTGTGTACGGGGGAGTACACCTTGTGCATGATTAGATAGTCGGCCAGTCAAATGGGTTATATGGTTTAAAGCTTGGCCTACCATTTTTGATCTGATTAATTATATGGTCTCTTCACTAGGTGGGGTTTCAATCGCGAGACACCCTCATTGATGCACAATAAGGCCTCCTTTATTTGAGATGTCATTTTTGAGAATGATGATATTTTGAAAATGGTGGGGAATGTTGGTGTATTTTCAAAATATATATGATGAATAAAGTATTAAAGATTGTCCTAATACTTGATTTTAAGTGTATTTGGCTTGCATGGAATGTGTGTCAACACACAAGTCTAGTGTGTCGACACACAATCTCACAGAACCGAACTGGAACAGCCGTGTGTTGACACATATGGTAGTTTTGATAGTTATTATGGGGTTTTTCCGGTTCTTTCTGGTGGTTCTTTGGGTGATGTTTTGAGACGTTTTTAAGCCCTCTTTTATATAAACATTCCCTCTGGTTCATTTGGAAAAGTACACATGAAAGATGTTTGCTTGCAAGTATTGTAAAATATTAAAAAGGAAGTATCACTTCATGAAGGGATGTGTCCCTTCATGAAAAGACACTTGCGAACTATAAATAACCCCTTCATTATGTCTATTCAAAAAAAAAAAAAAAAAAAAACCCTTCATTATCATGTTTAGGGGATAAGATTATGAAAATTAATTGCAAGAAACACTTGAATGAATTCATAAGAAAGTGTTATGAAAGTCTTGAAAAACCTCATTCTCATTTATCTCAATATATCTCTCCTCTTACACGTCTTCATTTTAATTTTGGTTGTCGTTGTATCCCCGAGGATATTTCGTACTCCGAAATAAGTTTTAAGGAAACTGATTACACGACCTTGACACTTGAGATCGTTTGGTTACCTGGTTCCCAATTTATTGGGAAATTCTCCAACGCAATGCACTCACAAGCCTGAATCTACATATTTTTAGGCCTAGCACCCTTGACTTGTGACAACTCGAATGAGTTAAAACTTGACATGATTAAGATATAGTGAACCGCATTCGAGTCACATGATTAGGACTAACACAATCACAGTTAAAGCCTTAGTCATAAAAGCCTAAAATTGTGATTCAAACCGAAATTCACCTGACTTACTAAGCTATGACGCCAATTCAAGACCAACACAATTAAGCTTTGGGGCTTGGCCATCAAAGCCTTAAACCAATGACGCTAAACTTAACTTGTCGATTTTTGGGAACATAAATTATGGCAACAATGTCATACTTGAAATTCGAAATGTATTACTTGAGGAAACAAGAGAAAAGGTACAATTTATGCTACTCCTAAGGAAAGGGAAAAAAAAAAAAAAATAAATAAAGCACAAGTGTGCTGTAGAAAAACTCGAAGAAGTTTTGCATTGGTGTTGGGACCCTTTATAATGTCATAATAATCCTTTGTTTATAGCTTAAGAATCTAACTGTTTAGTCCTTTAAATGTGGCATATCTATCCCACATTTAGCCTTAATGCCTTCCATAACGCTGATTTAGTGTTGAACGTGCATTGCCACATCGAGGCTCCCATGGTCTTCCCACGTTCATCCACTCTTCCTTGAATGTACTTGAGGCCTACATTCTTTGATATGCGCTCTAAATAACTCTCATGAGCTGGGTAGTTACCTTTCCTAGAGCGCTCTTCAGCTTGAGCTTACTGAGCCCCAACCAGCCATCTCTAGTGGCTTTTATATTGAGGCTTCATTTGACGATGCAGCCGGAATCAAGATGCCGTTATCTCCATCTCTTAAGCCATTTATGTCTGGAGTGTGGCTTCACTTGTTGTTCACTTGTCCCTTTATCTCAAAACGGCTTCATTCCAACTCCCTTGAGTTTGGGGTGCAAACAAATGACCCTCTTTGAGTCGGTGGTAATTTTTAGATTCCCAACAGACAAAGAACCTGCCTCATTTGACCCCTAACGGCTACAGAAAGCTCGAAGTGGCACTGTTTAAGGCTTGAGACTTGTTTTGTTCTCGTGCACCTACAAGTACTCAAACCATTGAGATTAAATCCCCCTACTTTCGCGCCTTTTTCTGGAATCCCTTACAATCCTTTAGTGCTCAAATCTTGCTTTAAGTTCTTGATTCTTGCGTGTTCTTGTAACAAGCTCTCAATCTTCTTTTAGATTTGTCATTCTCGCTTTGAACAATGACACAAATTACTCTGTGTTTCCATTATTGTTCCTCAATTAGATAGCCCTGTGGAGTTCTTCACCCGCTTGGTGCAACCTGATAACTCCATCATTCTTGATAAACTCCAAGTCTCCATGGGCTCTATACTTCTCGAAGAGGGTCCCTCATGCCCATCTGAGGAAGGCTCATCTTATGAATATGAACTTTTTATCTCAAAACGACGTCATTATAACTCCCTCGAGTTTGGGGGGAGTAAACAACTACATTAACAAGCTATTTGGTTTGTGGGAATGAGGGGTAAGAGTGGAAATGGGCAATCGATTTCTATTTTTAGTTGTTTGGCAAGTGAGAGTGGAAATGAAAGGCGGGTGGGACATGTACAATATCCATAATTCAACCCTAATAACCCTTTGCACCAGGAAACAAATTAGATTATAAAACATTTGTTAGCAAAATAAGGTGTGGAAATTAAATAGGATCTACTAAGTATTTGTATTATTCAGTTATATACATGGAACATTGGCCAAAAGTCCGTGAACTTGTAAAAATAAAGAATAATATTAATCACAATAATCGAACAAAAACACATAGTAAATAATATGGTACAATCAATATTTGAAAGTTAAAATAATAAATTTAGCAAAATATAAAATATGAATATTTAATTTAATTGTAGGCATCAATTATTTCAATTATCATTTTTTTAAAAATGAAAAAAATACAAATAACATCAAGAAAACATGTTTTTTAACTTCCTATTGACAATGATATGTAAACACATTTTTTAAATGGAAAAGTATGAATATGTATCCAAAATTTGCAGCATTATTATTATTATTAGGTTTATTTACGCTAAAGGTCTCTGTACTTTATCCATTATGTTAATTTAGTCCTTGTACTTTTAATTGAGTCAATTTAGTCTCTGTATAATTTAAAATGTGTTAATTTAGTCCTTTAGTCAAATGTAAGCTAAGTCAATTACGTGATTTTGAATGGAAAAATTATGTTAGATGCAAGTAACTTATTATAAATTCATTCGTTTGCTCAATTTAACCCAACTTGTGGCCAAACTATTAAAAATTTCATCAAAAACTTAACAAAAATTTTTCTCTAAGAACCAAATTGACACATTTTGAATTATACAGGGACTAAATTGACACAAGTAAAAGTACATGGACTAAATTGATACAGTGGACAAAGTACAGGAACCTTTGGCATAAATAACTCTTATTATTAGTATTGTTATTATTGTTTTAATAATAATTCTATTATAATAACACAATAATAACATACCCAGTGCCTCAAGGATTCCCGCATAAGTAGGGTCTGGGAAAGGTGGTTGTACGAAGCCTTACCCCTTCGGGGCGTAACCCTGGCGAGAGGCTGTTTCCGCGGACCCCCAGCCTGATAGGGTTGGCAACACAAGAACTTCCCAGGAGGTTACCTATCCTGATACTACTGTCCACTAAGCACGCTTAGCCTTGGAGTTCTAAAGAGATCCGGTGTCTTAATGCTTGGTAAATGAGTCCTATAATAATTCAATAATAATAATAATATCGTAATAACAATAATAATATTATTATCATTATTATACTATTACAATATTAATATTACTATACAGTATTAATATTATTATCATTACCATTACCATTATTATAATAATAAGATATCATAGAATATATTTCGATCAACTTTTGCTTATATCCACATTTAATAGTGCATTCTATGCATAAAAATAAAAATAGCTATTTTAATCTCAATTTTACAATATACAATTTAAAAATAAAAATAATTGGATCATTATCACTCTTTGAATGTCATTTCCATTCCCTAATTTTTACCCTAATTTTTACATCTACAAATTCATTCCTATGATCAAACGGACCATAATATTTTAGGGTCAAAAATTGATTTGATTTTAAGAAAAATTCACTTTAGTCATAGGTAGGTAGTTATTAGCCAAAGCCGGGATCTACAAACTCCACCTCATCGGTCGAGAGTGTGTGAGTGAGAGAGAGCGAGGAATCTGATCGAAGGAGTGCGGTGGTGGTGGTGAAGTTCCGATGGCGATGAGCACGGCGGCGTCCCCCGCATCGCACAGCGTTTTCGTGTACGGAAGCTTGTTGGCGGATGAGGTCGTCCGAGTCTTGTTGAAGCGCGTCCCCGCCTCCTCTCCTGCCGCCCTCCATGGCTTGTCTGTCTTTCTTTCTCTCGTCATTTTTTTTGTGTTTTTTGGCCGGCCATCATTTTGAATTCGTTAGGCTATGTGTGAAAACAAAGAGCTTTTTACACCATTGGTCCGCAATATTTTAATTTTTTTCTTTAATTTAAAATGATTATTCAAATCAGTACCGCATCTGTTTTTTTTTTTTTTTTTTCCCCAAAATGTTCTCTAATGTTCGCTAATGTTTATAATTTTGTTCAAATTAGTACTACATCTTTTATTTTAATCAAAATGGTATCTACTGTTTTATTTATGGTATAATTAGTCCCCTTCTAGTGACTTAAATGAGGTAAAAATTAAAAAGATGAGATACTATTTTGTTGCAAATGAGTGCATTTGGGACTATTTTGAACAAGAGAAAAGATGAAGGACCATTTGAACAAATTATAAACATTGAGGACCATTTTAAACAAAAGAAAAGATGAGACATTAATTTGAATAAATTTAAAAACACCGGGACCAATGGTGTAAATAACTCGTGAAAAGTAGTAATTAGGTCATGTTGTATTGTTTCGGGGAAGTGAAATTTTGTTGGGCCTGGTTTTGACGAAATAAGTTGGCATTAGGTAGAGTATCCTCGTGGACATGTATGTTGTTCATCTTTCTCACAGATTTTATATGAGACTTGTTACTCGACACAAATGTGGATTTTGTAACCCTCTACTCACATGCGGCTCTTCTTAAGTGCACCCGTAGACTTGTTCCAATTAGATTGTGTATTTAATCCATTGCAATTGGATCCATCATTAATTGCAAGGCTTTCGATGTGTCCAATGCAAGTGCACTCCTAGCCTTGAGCAATACCTTTTGATATTGCCAACTCTACCGCAACCTTTGCTTTGAGTGAAGCCTTTTTTCTGAGGCTCTCAATGCGTTAAATAAGGCCCCAAATAGTCAACATGCTCTAGCTTGACCCAATGGACAACATATGAGATCCACATGTAAGCCTCATTTTGGTTTCAGTCCAACCCAATAAAAATTAGCATTATATTGAGTAGCTTACCAACCTTATACGTAAATTTCTTCTTTCTTGCAACTCTGCTTTAGGACTCATTACTAGACTTGTATGTGAATTTGTTAACAACTACTGAAGTTGGGGTGTTTGAGAATCATCGTAAATTACATTATTATATTGGGAAATGTTATATCATTCAACTGTTAGTTATCCCTGTGAGTACTAATTGTATAACGCTATACCTAATGCTTCTATATTTGAATTTCACTCCGTTGTGTCTTTAAATGATGTCGAATTGCTCTGTTTCTGTCAAAATGGTGTCTGTATAGAGGGTATAACACTCCATGTGTAATTGGTATTACCTTCTTGAGAAAAAGTGAATGTATCTAGTAACTTTTGTTCTTTTATGTCTATGTTTTATTTTCATTTCTCTACTAAGTCCTTATCATGCATTTTTAATCTTTCTGCAGCCATCGCTTCAGCATCAAAGGACGCGTTTATCCAGCTATTCTACCTGTTGAGAATAAGACAGTTGTTGGAAGAGTAGGTGACAATTTCTGTTTGATCCATTTGTCGTGACAATCATCTCATTACGATTTATCTATACATTAGTTTTCATTCATTGGATAATGACTTAAAATGGTTTTTGATGATGTCACAATGTGGCACCCTAATGTGAGGTTTTGGCCCCCTAGTGATGAAGAATGGTGAATTGGTGATGTTGGGAGGAGAGGATTTTTGTCAAATTGTTCCCTGAGCATAACCTATAGAACTGAGGTTAGGGGCCCTGAGTTTGGTCTTCAGTAAAAACCTTCAATTGCTTAAGACAGTAAGATAAGATGTGTTATATAAAATTTAGAAATTGCATCTTGGTTCAAGAATGCGTAGCTTACAAAGAACCAAGTTTCATATAGAATTTGAATGTCGAGAGACTCTAGAGGTGAAATCTATTAACGTGTGCTTGTAAAACTTCCTTTTTATATTAGAGAGTAGTTGATACACATAGACTATTGAAGGCTCAAAGAGCAACCTAAGAGGGGAGGTGAATTAGGTGCTTTCGTGATAAAATGAAAATTTGAACTTTAAGAACCAAAAAATGATTTAAAAGATAAATAATAAATGCAAAATATAAAAAGTAAACGCAAGAACAAAAAGATGAGCAACGATTTTTATAGCGGTTCACTTCCAACCCGGAAGCTAGTCCACTCCTCAAGTGACTACTTTTCGTTGCTTGAGCCTTTAACTAAGCTTGATGATCCTTTTTAAAACTAAGCTCAGGACCCAACCTTTACAACCAGTCTTTTTGTACATAGGCTCAAGACCCAACCTGTACAACCGATCCTTTTGTAACAGTAGGCTCAGGATCCAACATTTACATTAAGAAATTAAAATAAAGCGATGAAAGAATTAAATCACTATTACTCTTCACTTTTTCAAGAGTGAATTGACAATAGATCAAGCTTAGTCAAAGCTAAGGATATGCCAATTAAGCTCAATGGTTAGCAATAAAGAGAACTAGTGATGCTAAAAAAAAAAAAACTTTAAACGAAAACTCGAAATTAAAATGTTAAAGCGCAAGAGAGTAAGAGCCTTTTATTAAAGAATGCTTAGAGAGTATTGGATGATTTAAACCAAAGCATTCAAGCCCTATTTTTAGGAAAATGAGAGCTTAGGGGACGTTCAAAATGAGAGAAAAAAGATTAGCAAGAAATCAAGTCAAAAGTAGCCTTTTGGAGCCTTTTCTGGGCTATGTGTCGACACACACCAGTTCTAGAGGGCTACTGTATGTCTGTGTGTCGACACATTCCTTATGTGTGTCGACACTCGGTATGTCTGGGTGGATTTGAATGTTTTTAACCATTTAGCTTCATTGATTGATTGATTGATTACCATATTATCTGAATTTTTGAATTAATTTCCATGATTTTGCTCATTCATTTGAAAGATTGATTGATTCAATCAAGGTAATAAACCACCCTATTAAAATTTGATCTTGTTAGATTTGAGCATGCTTTCCATAATACCAATCTTGAAAAATATTTTTATTGACAAGCTTGATTGGCTTGACTTGAGTATTTTTCAAAAGACATTTGGAAATCAGATTTCAAGAATATTTTAAAAACATTTTTGTTAGAGCACCACATATCAAAATTGAGATATTGACTCAATTGATATACCACCCCGATCCTAAGTCCTAGAAAATAAAAAGTAACTTAAAGCGCTTGAACTTGGATCTCGTTCTCTTCATTTTGGATGAATCTTCTCTTCAACTTTGATCTCTCTTCCTTTTGATTCGTCGTCTTAGAAAGCTTGGTATCAACATGATTAGCCTTGATTTTTCCTAGCTTTCTTATGAGTCACTTGCAAACAAGATTAGAACAATTTAAACACAATGACTCACTAAATGATTGTTATCATCAAAATTACAGTATAAATGGCCTTTAGGGCCAACAACTATAGACAACGTCGCACTGCACACACTGGGGTTTTTTGCATCCTCTTTGTTCTTGCTCAAATTTGGATTAGTTGCTTCATGCTGAGCTAACCTTGCAAACCTTGACTAGCATATTGAGCTTGACTATTCGTCACTTGGTTTAACCATCCACTTCAATTACTGGCTTAAGTCGATATTGAGCTCCTGATGTGGCATTCTCTGGTTTTCTTAACATTTGGTATGTTCCTATTTGAGGGTGCTTTTCATATTGGTCTATATTCATGTTTGTCCTAAGAGTATTGGGGATTATGTTGGACCTCTAGTATTCCTTTCTTACAAAACTAAATAAGATTGAGTTGGGCAATGTGGCTAGATTAGTGGTGGATCCACGTTGAGGGGACCGGGGTGCACGGACCTCGTAGCTTTACCACCCGATCTTTGAAGTTGCTTATATATTGACACCAAAAATACTTAAAACTGGTTAGATAAAAGTAAAGTGATCCCGCAACATTGTATGCCATGTTGGTTTAGTAGTAAGAGTGTCATACCGTCTTTAGTTGATCGCGTGTTCGAATCCAGACGCGTTCGTTGTTAGGTTTATCTTTTTAACATGCTTCTTTTTGGCACAATTCTTAAATGCTTGCTACTCCCATCACTTCTAAACAACAACAACAACCATAAACTCGATGCCTCAAGGGCTCCCTTATACGCAGGGTCTGGGGGGTGGGATGTACGTAGCCTTACCCCTTCAGGGTGCTACCTTAAAGGAAGGCTGTGTCCAAGGACCCCCAACCTAGGAAGCATACATCATAAACCCATGGAAGCATAATGCAACAACATGGCATAAGGCAAGCAAAACGAAAGCATAAAGCAACCAAAAGGCATATAGTAAGGCAACTAATAGGCAAATAGGCAAATGAGCAAGTAGGCAAATGAAACAGCTCTCAACCATATCAGGTATACTAAAAAGGCAGTCATATAAGCCTAGGAACCCTAGTGTTAGCCAGAATATGCTCCTTTATTCTAAACGGCTACATCGGTTATCCCTAAGCTAGCCCTCCACTAAGCTCTATCTAAGGCCATCTCCTGTTGTAGGTTTAGATGGGTTAGGTTGTTTCGGATCGTCTCCAACCATTTCAGTTAAGGATCTAGTTTAACTTGATCCTTAACTAGTGAAGAGAAAGAGTTGAGAGAGAAAAGAAGTGAAAAGAGATGAGAGATTAGAAAGAATTAGGAGTTGAGAAGAAGAATCATCAAGGTTTTCTATTCATGACTCAAACAATACAAGATCTTACCTATTTATACTAAACTAAGATGCAATGTCACTAGACAATTCAAAAGACCAACATTGCCGCCAAAAAGGACTTAATTAGACCAAGCTTGACTAATGGAAGCTAACTACTACCTTAACCGACATACATCCATAACAATTCTCCCCCCTTAAAACATTCTTGTCTCAAGAATGAAAAGAAGGAAATTGGGAACGAAGGAAAGTCCAATCCTCCCAAGAGGTTGAAGTAGCATCCAAATTGCTCCATTGAATCAGCACCTGCTGCCTACCAATGCTCCAAGACAAGACTGAAGGATAGCCTGAGGCTGTAAGACCAGCATACCTTGCAAAGTAGCCTGAG
Source organism: Simmondsia chinensis (assembly GCA_018398585.1). Lineage (NCBI taxonomy): Eukaryota > Viridiplantae > Streptophyta > Magnoliopsida > Caryophyllales > Simmondsiaceae > Simmondsia > Simmondsia chinensis. The sequence goes on from JAGTTD010000005.1 coordinate 29,002,311, forward strand.
GATGGATCACTGCAATGTCCTCATTAGCTGAGACAAACTTCTTCAATAGAGACACATGGAAGACTGGATGGACGGTGCAGTCATCAGGAAGATCCAGCTTGTAGGCAACCTCACCTATCCTTTCAAGTATCCTGTAAGGGCCAAACTAGCGCGCATTCAGCTTAATGTTCTTTCGAATGGCAAGAGAGCTTTGCCTGTAAGGTTGCAATTTCAAAAGAACAAGGTCTCCAACAGCAAAGGACTCGTCGTCCATTCTCTTCTTATCAGCATAGAACTTCATTCGTGCCTGAGCCGCTTGCAAATGATCCTTCAATTGTTGAACCAGTTGCCTCCTTTGATCTAATAAGTCATTGACTTCAGTAACATGGGAAATTCCCCCTTGGAATAGAACTGGTGCCGGGGGATCATACCCATAGAGGGCCTTGAAAGGAGTGGTAACCAAGGCTGAGTGAAAATGGGTGTTATACCAAAATTCTGCAAGTGAAAGCCACTTATGCCAATCTTTGGGATGAACAAAAGTCATGCTTCTCAAGTAATGCTCAACACACTGATTTACTCTCTCAGTCTGGTCATCTGATTGCAGGTGATAGGAAGAGCTCATGGCCAAGGTTGTGCCCAATAAAAAAAAAAGGCTCCTTCCAGAAATGGCTGGTGAACAAACGATCCCTATCAGAAACAATAGACTGAGGAAAACCGTGCAATCTGTAAATCTGAACAAGGAAAAGCTTGGCTAACTTCGCAGCTGTAATTGGATGTTGGAGAGCCGCAAAATGACTGTACTTGCTAAACCGATCAACGACCACCCAAATAATCTCCTTCCCTTCGGACCGTGGCAGTCCCTCAATGAAGTACATATTGATGTGCTGCCAAGCTCAATCTGGTATGGGCAAGGGTTGCAATAACCCCTGATAAGGCTGGTGTATACTCTTTGTACGCTGACAGACCTCACAAGAAGGAAGTAAAGCATGGATCTCATGTTTCAAACGAGGCCAATGAAAATACTGATGCAACCTCTGATATGTGCCCTCTACTTCAGAATGTCCTCTCCAGGCTGAGCTATGGGCAGCTAAGGTCACTTGCTTCCTCAAATCAGTACCTGTCCCTATGGAAATCTTACCATTCACACGGATAATGCCTTGGGACACAACCACTTCAGCTGCATTCTCCCCTTGAACCAGGTGTTCCTCGATCCTCTTGTGAGCAATTGCGTCTACTTCATAAGACCTGATGACATCAGCCATCCAAGCAGGCACCATTTCTGATAGAGCTAAACACTCCCCTGCATCAGAATCTTCCATTCTCCTGGACTGGGCATCAGCAGCCCCATTTTCCCTACCTTACCTATATTCAATGGTGTATTGTAAGCCCAACATCTTCATGAGACCCTTCCTTTGCACCCTGGTAGTGATTCTTTGCTCCAAGAGATACCTTAAACTCTGGTGATCTGTTCTAATGATGAATATGTGGCCCTTAAGATAGTGCCTCCATTTTTGAGCTGCTAAAAGCACAGCCAAATAGTCCTACTCATACGTAGACAATGCTTGATGGGTTGGGCTTAAAAGCTGACTCAAATAAGCTAAAGGTCTACCATTTTGAGATAAATCTACACCAATTCCCTTGCCACTTGCATCAGTTTCCAACACAAAGGGTTGACTGAAATCAGGTAAGACGAGAACAGGAGCAGTTGTCATGATCTCTTTAAGCTGCTCAAAGGCTTCCCCTGCTTGATCATTCCAATTAAACGCTCCCTTCTTCGGTAATGCTGTCAGAGGTCCGGCAATTATACCACATCCTGCTATAAACTTCCTGTAGTAACCAGTCAGGCCAAGGAATCCCCGCAATTGTTTGAGAGATTTTGGAACTGGCCACTCTTTCATTGCTTGTACCTTGTTGGGATCAGTAGCCACACCTTCCTCTGAGATGATATGACCTAGGTACTCAACTTGTCCCTGCCCAAAAGAACATTTAGAGAGTTTTGCATACAATCTATTCTGCCTCATGAGCTGAAATACTGCACCAATGTGCTGAAGATGTAAGTCCATTGTGGGGCTGTAAACTAATATGTCATCAAAGAATACCAAAACAAAGTGCCTGAGGTACTGCTTGAAGACTGAGTTCATTAGAGCTTGGAAAGTGGTCGGAGCATTGGACAATCCAAAAAGCATCACAAGGAATTCATAATGTCCATGATGTGTGCGAAAAGCAGTCTTGAAGATGTCCTCGTGCTGAACTCTTAGCTGATAATATCCCTGGCACAAATCCAACTTGGAAAATAATCTAGCCCCATGTAACTCATCAAGCAAATCATCAATTATAGGGATGGGAAATTTATCCTTCACCGTTACTGAATTTAGTTGCCTGTAGTCAATACACATTCTCGATGTGCCATCCTTCTTCTTAACCAAAATGACAGGTAAAGCAAAGGACTATTGCTGTGTTTGATAAATTTAGTCCTTAACAATTCCTCAACTTGGCGTTTAGTCTCACCTTTCTGAGAATGTGGATACCTGTAGGGCCGTAGATTAACTGGATCAGAGCCTTGCTTTAGAGGTATTACATGATCATATTCTCTTTGAGGTGGCAAGGCAACTGGCATATCGAATATATCCTTGTATTGTTCCAGCAGTGAGGTAATGGAAGGATCATCTTCCACGTCTTGTCCCTGACTGGTAGCAGAAAGGGAATGCAAGTGTCCCACCCAATGGAAATCCTTCTTCTTGAACATTTCCTGCAACTGCTTCCCACTAATCATTTGCATTTGGGCTTGTTCTCTGATTCCTTGCAACTTAACAGTTTTGCCCTCCTTACTGAAGGAAATGGTCTATTGGCCATAATCAAAGAGCAAAGGACTGATGGTTTTCATCCAATCGAACCCAATACCATGTCACAACCTCCCAATCTTAGGATTCTGAAATTAAACTCAAAGTCATGACCCTGCATCTTCCATTTGAAGCTGCTGCACTTGGTGTGAGTTAATATGGCATTCATTAGCTACTGTTACTGCTAATGGATTGGTTTTAATCATATCATGTCCTACCTTTCTCACAATCTTAGGATCAAGGAAGCTATGTGTGCTACCACTATCAATCAAAATCAAGATTGTTTGGGCCTTGGATTCACCCTTAATTCTAATGGTGTTATGGGAACCACCACCAGTTAAGGCCTTAACATATATCTCCATATCATTACCTTCTAAATCCTCATAGTCATCTTCATACTGCACCTCCTTTGGCTCATGAATCTTTTCAACCAGTTCCTCATTCATAGCTTCACAAGCGTAAGCAGACATCAAGTACTTTGGATCACACTTGTGGCCAAAGAAATACTTTTGGTTGCATTTAAAACATAGCCTCTGGAACCTCTTTTCTTCTTGGCTCAAAGGTTTACTCCCAAGGTTAGGCTGCTTAGAACTAGAGTTGCCAACAGGTTGAACTCTGAATCTAGGTATGTCGTGTGAAGCCAGGACTGTTTTTTCCACCATTCAAGCTTTGGAATAAGCTTGTGACAGGGAGATAGGTTTAAAAGCCTGGACCATGTGTTTCACCTTTTGTTTCAATCCACTCATGAAGCTTGAAATGTAATACTCTTCAACTGTGTCAGGATAAGCAGACAACAATCTAGCTCGCAAATCCTTAAACCTTGACATGTATTCTTTAACAATTGTAGTTTGCACCAGCTTGTTAAAACTGTCAACAACATCACTAATGTCTTCATCTCCATAACGATCACATAACTCCTTCTCCAAGTCAGGCCAAGAGATAAGTGGTTTCACTCGCATAAGATTGTAATACCAGCTCTCCATTTCCCCCTTGAGATAAACAGCAGCTATTTCCACCTTCTCTGATTCCATGATGTTGTAGAACCTGAAATACCTCTCACATTTTCTAATCCAAGCTTGAGGCAAGGTTCCATCAAATACTTCTAGCTCAATTCGAGGTTGTCTGTAACCAGGTCCTCTTGTGGCTGTTGTATTGTCACTGTGATGTAGTTTTACATTTGCAACAGCCGAAGATGGAACAACATTAGCAACATTACGTGTCGCTTCTAGCTGACCAGCAAGTGTAAGCACTCCTACACCCTGTGGAAGTTGCTGCCTCTGTATTTGTTCTTATATTCCTCTAATTTGCTGCATTTGTCTATCAAATTTGTGATTGAAGTTCTGTCGGCTCAGCTGAAACATGGACATCATATTCTCCATTTGCTGGCTCAAACGATCTATTCTTTCATCATGTTGATCTCTTACTTCAGTCACTTGTTCTGTTCCAGTCACAGCCTCAGCATAAGAAGGGAAATTGGTAGTAGCATTGTTCATAGTTCCTGCTCCGGATCTCGTGGTAACCATGATTTAACCGTCAAGCTCAAGAATGAATTTTATGACCAACAGATTCTGCAATGAAGGTAATGGATGCAGAAGTCCAACTTCCTAACTTCGTGAATGATCTTAGAGAGTTAGATTTCAGCAATTGCGATCAAGATTGTGAATTGATCTGAACCTGCAGCAATGACATTCAACCAGTAAAAAATTCACAGAAAAATTGTGTTCACAATTAGGTTTTGCACTTAGTTGTCAAGGATCCTATACGAGGATCAACAACAATAGCTTCATTTAGTGTGAACAGCTCCAATTGGATTAGTGTTGATTGTTTAATGCGAGATTACAGCACCTTGAGTTATGTCAGCAACAATTTGCATCTTAACCGTTCCTGTTCAACTAATCCATAGCTTATTTCAACTAATTGCAATGCTCAGCTCGAAATCAGGATCAATTTAGCTTTGAAACTAAATTGTGAAGCTCTGATACCAATTGTTAAGGATCTAGTTTAACTTGATCCTTAACTAGTGAAGAGAAAGAGTTGAGAGAGAAAAGAAGTGAAAAGAGATGAGAGATTAGAAAGAATTAGGAGTTGAGAAGAAGAATCATCAACGTTTTCTATTCATGACTCAACAATACAAGATCTTACCTATTTATACTAAACTAAGATACAATGTCACTAGACAATTCAAAAGACCAACATTGCCACCAAAAAGGACTTAACTAGACCAAGCTTGACTAATGGAAGCTAACTACTACCTTAACCGACATACATTCATAACAATTTCTTCTTTGGCCTGCCTCTCCCTCTCATGCTGAGCGTAGTATGGAGTTGTTCGCATCTCCTGACCGAAGCAGTGGTCGGTCTCCTCCTAACATGCCCAAACCACCTCAAACGTTGCTCCCTCAATTTATCCTCGATTAGTGCCACGCCCAATTTGCCTCTGATGATGTCATTCCTGATCCTTTTCTTCCTTGTGTGTCCACATATCCTCCGCAACATCCTCATCTCTGCCACCTTCATTTTCTGTGTATGGTGTTGTTTCAACCACTTTTAAACAATAATTTTATAATTATTTTTCTCTTTGTTTCTTTTCTTTGTACATGATTGAATTTACAGGTTAATTTTTTAACTAATATATTTTACTTTGACACACACAAATATATATTTTCATATTTATATTATTTAATTTTTTTATTAACTAATATATTTTTTTGTTTTATCATTTTTGTTTTTTTATTATAAATACAGACCCTGGTTTATGAAGGTTCTAGATCCGCCACTGGGCTAGATGATGAGAGTTCCTAATTGGGAGGAAGTCTTCTTCTATCCCATTGCTACTGTTTGCTTAAATGAGTGACTCAACAACTCAACAACCACCCAATGCGTGAGAGGCACTCTCCCTTGCCCCCTAAACCGAGGCTATGTCCAAATGTTTGCTTAAATGAGTGAGCAGCATAAACAATTCGAAGGGAAAACATCTTTATGCAAATGGGAGAAACTGATTTCCTCTAAAGGAGATTCTTTTAAACCACTACTCCTATCACCCTTAAGCCTCATATTCTCCCCATCCAAGCCTAACCTCAATTGTGCTAAACCCTACTCGATGCAAAGCTAAATGAAATTTATTTTTGAAACAAAAAGATTTTCAAGGAAAAAAAATGTTTTCAGCAATACAATATTTCCCTTCAGACAAATGGAACTTAGTATCGATTTTATCTTTTCCTTCCATCGAAATGGTTTGCACCAAGAAATCCTTGAATTTCCTCGAAATCCCCCCTCCTCTCTCTCTCTCTCGAGTCTTTTGCTTGGCAGATGGTTTAAGCTGATTAATAAACACAGTGAGTGACTATCTTGCTTAGTCACAGTAATCATTCTCATTACTTATATGACAATAATCTTTTTTTTTTTTTTCTTTTTTATTTATGAATTACTGCATTCCATCCAGATTATCTTCAATGAATTTCTAAGTTAAGTGTTATTTCCTCTTTCATTTTACAATGAAGCCCTTGTACGATCTTAGAAAGTTTATGTCACGCCCCTAAACTAAGCAATCAATGGGTCAGTGACTTATAAGCCAAACAAAGAAACTAATGGTCATCATAAGTGAAATGCTAGGAATCTTTATGTCAATATTCTTTATAATACATATAACGAAAACAATAACTCAAGTAATGTCAACATTTTCAAGAAGCAATACATAATCTTACATAAAGTACTACTACCGTCATTGAAAGTAAAAGAAAGTCTTCTAAGCTTGTCCCAACTTTAACAATGTAGGAAGTAAGTTCCTTAAACTTCTCCAATTGACTCACTACGCCGTGTCTGAAATTGGTAAACAAAACGGTGAGCATAAAGTTCAGCAAGTAACAAATTCGCCAACCAAAAATAAGAGGCAAGCATACTATGAGCATTAATAATACTTCAAAATTAGAAGTAAAAGACTTAGTAGGAATGTTGTAGAAAAACTTAGGGAGAACGTTAAATATACACATAAGTCATATGCTCTTAGGTTGTGGTTGCATATAATCCCTGCAACTGGGCTTAGATTTGGCTATCTTAAAAGGGTCCTCGGCCATCTTCGGGTTCAAAGGAACGTTCCATACGGCGCACTACTAGCGGAGATGATATAATCCCCCTATCAGAGGCTCAAAGATGTCTTCCCCGTCATCAGAGGGCACAACCCTCAAAACAAAGCATAAAAAGTGCATTGCAGATTTGCACATCACAAAGTATAAATCAAATCATGTCTTCGAAGTACCATAGACCAAAGAAACATAACAATAACCAATGTTAAATTCCATATTTCATAAACTTAGAAAAATTATGCTTGATCCCATTTTAGTTTTCAACATATAGAGGAGTAAAAATGTCAAAATGTGGTGTGCAAAAAGGATGTCTTAAATAATTTTGAGAAAACCATAAAACTTAGCTATAAATAAATAGATAAAAAACACTTGGAGGTTTTTGGCCAAATCGTATAAGAGTTAATGGATAAGCCACTTACTTGAAGAAATAAAGCTTCCTTGAAATCTCGAGCCCAAGCTATAGAGTAGCCTTCCTAGACTTGGACTCTTCTTTCCCTTAACTCTCACTCTTAGTTACGAAATTTGATTTGGATGAAGAGAGTTTGGCTAGGAGGGTGTTATTTACAGAAGAGGAGGAGGGTAGGTGAAATGCTAAATGCACGAAAGGGGGTAGGCTAAGGGCTGCATAGGTTATTATCATAATAGGCACTAAAGAGGGTGTTATGAATTATCAAACAAATCAAGAGTCACAAGATGTAATGCAATTAAAATAGCATGACCAATAATTAGATGGGGTTACAAGAAACTAAAGGTTATCCTAACTAATATTATTATGAATAGAAGGTGATTTAATATTTCCAATTCTTTAAAAAAAAATAAAATAAAATAATTTCCAATCCTTACATCCTTCCTCCCTCAAAAGAAGTTTCGTCCCCGAAATTTACATACCTGAGTCACCAAAAACTGAAGGATACTTTTTGCGTATTTCTACCTCATGCTTCCAGGTCACCTCAACTTCACTGTGTTTGCTTAATGAACCTTTACTAAGCTTATGGTTCGAGACCTTAGAACTTTCTCCTTTCATCCAATAATTTGTACATGATTTTCTTCTTAAGAGAAATCACCCTTTATTTGCAAGGGTTCATAATCTAGGTTGGGCACATACCTCCGCAACATGGATACATGAAGTACATTATGCACTCCAAATAAGGAAGGTGGAAGTGCCACTGTATAAGCTACTTCACCTATTTTCTTAAGGATTTCAAAAGGTCCAACTTATCTCGGGCTTAGCTTCCCTCTCTTGCCAAACCTCATTATACCTTAAGTTAGGGACACTTTCCAGAAGACATAAATCTCCAACTTCAAAATTCAATGGCTTTCTTCGAACATCTGCACAACTTTTTTGACGGCTTTGAGCAGTGCGAAGTCTTTTACAGATTAACCGAATTTTCTCCATTGTAATTTCTAGGATCTTAGGACCCAAAACCTTCTTGTCCCCAATGTCGTCCTAGTAAATAGGTGGTCTGCACCTCCTCCATATAATGCCTCATAAGGTGCCATTCCAATATTGGACTAGCTATTGTTGTAAGCAAACTCAATTAGTGGTAGATGATCATCCCATCTGCTGGCTAAATCTAGAACACATGCTCTAAGCATATCTTTGAACACCTGAATTGTTCTCTCAAATTACCCGTCTGTTTGAGGGTGAAAGGCTGTACTAATGCAAGTTTGGTACCCCATGGCCGTGGCAGACCTTGCCAAAAATTGTGAGATGAAGCGAGGGTCACGGTCAGAAACGATAGATACCAGAACGCCGTGCAACCTGACAATCTCATGCAAGTATAACCTTGCAAGCCTTTCCAGATTTTAGGTGATCTTTATGGGTAAAAAGTGGCAGATTTTGTTAGACGATCCGCTATTACCCAAACTGTCCTTGGAAGCCCAACCACAAAATCCATTGCAATATTTTTTTCACTTCCACTTTGGTATAGACAATGGTTGAAGCTGACTTGCTGGCTTTCGGTGTTTCTCCTTGAGTTGCTGACACCTTAGGCATTGAGCCAAAAATTGAGCGATGTGCCGCTTCATGTTATTCAACCAGTATCTTTCACGCAGGTCACGCTACATTTTAGTTCCACCAGAATGCATGGCATAACTCGAGTTATGAGCCTCCTATAGTAACTCCTTCAACTGGAAATCATTAGGGATACATAGCCTCCGTTCCCCAAATCTCAAGGAACCGTTTTCATGAATGCTGAATATCGTTTCTTGACCACTTTCCACATTATTGCAATTTTTACATAATTGATCATCTACTCTTTGGGCGTCCTTGATCCACTCTATTGGGGCCGGCTGAACCTTTAGGTGAGAAAAAGAGCTTGAATTGTCTTGCACTTTAACTCAATATCCAACTTCTGTAGGTCCTCAAGGATGCGCTTTTGTTTCGTTAATAGACAAACCTAATTTTCCACATACTTCGTGCTTAGAGCATCAGCAACAACATTCGCTTTTCCGGGTGATAGTGAATGGTGAGATCATATCCTTAAGTAGCAACAGCCACCTACGTTTAGGGTTGCACATCGGTCCAAGACCGGACCGAACCGGACCGGATCGAACCGAAGACCTAAGTACGTCAAATCATGAGACCGAGGACCAGACCGATTAAAACCGGGTTTAATTAAAAAATGTATTCATACAAAAGTTAAAAATTAGAAAATAACGTATTCATACAACAGTTAAAAATTAGAAAATAACGTATTCATACAAAAGTTCAAAATTAGAAAATAACGATACTAGTATGATTTATACAATATATATATAATTTAAGGTTAGTTATACGGGATATTTATATAATTATTAAATAGTAAAATTTTTTTTTATTTTTTATTTTCTAAGATTTAATGTTTTTAGATACATACATTGTATATTAATTATATATAAAAATTATTTACCCAAATTGTTCAATGCGTAATTGGTGTTGATCGGTCTTTAGGTTTTCCAGTCTTGGACCAAATCGGACCAAAGACCAATTAAGCCCATATACTAAGACCGAAGACCGGACCGATATATGGTCAGTTCGGTCCACCGATCCGGACCAATTTTTGTTCACCCCTACCTACACTGCCTTAAATTCAATTCCTTTTGGCTAAAAATGTACTTAAGACTCTTATGATTAGTAAAAACGTCACAAGAAATCCCATACAAGTCATGCCTCCAAATTTTGAGGGCGAAATTCACTGCAACAAGCTCTAAGTCATGGGTAGGGTAGTTCTGCTTATAGGGCTTCAATTGACAAGAGGCGTATGCAATACCTTGTCATGTTGCATCAAGACACACCCGATACCTCTCCTTGAAGCATCACAATATATTGCAAATCCCTCTTTGCCAGAAGAAATTGTTAAGATAAGAGCAGAAATTAGATGTTGTTTGAGCTGTACAAAACTCCTGTCACATTCCTCATTCCATTTAAATTTAGTATTTTTTGGCATCAGTTAAGTCAAAGGAGATGCAATGCTAGAAAATCCTTCCACACAAACTTGTGGTAGTATCCAGCCAAGCCAAGAAAGCTATGAATCTCAGCTACATTAGTATGTCTGGCCCAGTTGACGACAACCTCAACCTTCTATGGATCTACTGTAACTCCATCTCTAGATATCATGTGACCCAAAAAAGCTACCTCCTCTAGCCAAAATTCGCACTTTTTGAATTTGGCATAGAGCTGGTTTTCTTGAAGAGTTTCAAGGAGAATCCTTAAGTGCTCCTCATGTTCTTCGTGATTCCTCAAGTACACCAGAATGTCATCGGTAAATACCACCCCAAATTGATCTAAATACCACTTGAAAACCCTGTTGATAAGGTCCATAAAAACCATAGGTGCATTAGTCCATCCAAAAGGTAGCACTAGGAACTCATAGTGCCCATATCTCGTTCTGAAAATGCCGTCTTAGGTATGTCCTCTTCTTTGATTACCCTGACCGAAGATCGATTTTGGAAAAGACCTTTGAACCTTGCAACTGGTCAAATAAATCGTGAATCCATGGGAGAGGATACTTATTATTTGCCATCACTTTGTTTAACTCTCGATAATCTATGCAAAGCCTCATACTCCCATCTTTCTTCTTCACGAACAGAACAGGTGTACCCCATGGGGATACACTTGGACGAATAAACCCGTTCTCTAATAGTTCCTGCAGCTGTATTTTCAAATCCTTTAACTGAGCAGGGCCATCCGATATGGAGCCTTAGAAATAGGTGTGCTTCCTGGTACAAGGTCAATAGAGAAGTCTATCTCTCTATTTGGAGGCACAGCGGGAATGTCTTCTGGAAATACATCTGGGAGATCTTTAACGATAATAATATTTTCTAGCTTGGGACCCTCTTTGTTAACTTTTCTAACATAACACATGTAACCCTTACGCCCATTCCGTATGAGTCTACGAGCTTGTAATGCAGAGATTGTAGGTGGAGTGTTGTGATGGCTACTGCCTAGGAATGCAAACTCAGTTTGGCGCGTACCGCAAAATGTCTCCTTCTTATCAAAACAATCAAAAGATGCATGATATGTTGCAAGCGAGTCCATACCGTGAATAATGTCAAAGTCGTGAATGTCTAAGACGATTAGATCTGCAGGTAGAATCCTACCCTCAATTCAGATTTCACACTCCCTACAAACATATCTAGCGATCATAGAATCTTCCGCTGGTATTGCCACACATATTTCGGTTTCTAGAGATATGGGGTTTATGCCAAGTTTTCGAGCTAGCCGAGAAGACACAAAGGATTGTGTTGAGCCAGAATAAAAAAATGCACGAGCATAATCCGAGGATAGACATAAAGTACCTCTCATTATAGAGTTAAGCCTTGCACATCTTGTTGGCTTAGGGCAAAGGCTCTATCCTGAACTTGAGGCTTCTTTCCTTCCGATTTCTAGAAATTATGCTTGTTATGGTTGCCCTTGGTCTCATTTGTTATATCCAAACAGTTAGCAATCTGGTGCTTCCGGCTACCAAACTTGAAGGACACTTCTGACTTTCTGTAGCACTCATTTGAGGATGGAAACCGCCATAGATGTGGCATTTACAACTTCTAGGAGAAGTCTTGTTGTTAGAAGCTGCAACGTTTTGCTTTTTCGCGGAGTTGTCCCTTTGTGATGTTGTGTTAGTTCGATCCTTCCTTTCCAACTCTCTGGCTTGTTGGCCGTCTTCGAGTCCCCTTTCGACCACAATAGCAGTATCGGCCACTTCTTAGTAGGTCTTGTGTCGAAGTGGCACCACTTGAAGCTTGATATCTCGCGTCAATCATCTTTCAAACTACTTGGACTTGGCGTAGTCATTCTAGATCACATGCGGGGCATAAGGGGATAGCTTGGTGAAGCGCTTTAAGTAATCATTTAAAGACATGTTGTCCCCTTGCTTCAAGTCTATGAATTCGACTGCTTTTTGCTCTCTTAGCACCTCTGGAAAAAATTCAGCATTGAAGAGTTCCTTGAAGTTCTGCCATGTAACCGATTCTAGAATTTACGGTTTTGTTGACTTCCACTGGTCTTTCCCCCGATCACGTAGCATAAAAGGAGCATACTTAACTTTCTATGAATTGGTGCACTCTAACATTTCAAAATACTCTTCTATCTCTGTCAACCAGTCAAGGGCCTGGTGGGGATCTTCGTCTTCGGCAAAGGATGGTGGATTCATCCCCTTAAGCCTTTGAATGGCCTTATGTGCTTCTAAAGCACTCTCATCATGAACCACATCTTTAGGAACCCATTCATTGACGTGCATACTGATTTGCTTAGCTAGTTGTTGAATAAAAGTTTCTGCCAAATTTTCAGGTAGGGGAGCGTCAAGGTTCTTAGTAACACTTGCTCCAGCTTGACTCGTTTGCCTCCTTCAAGCATATTGGATGATAGGTACATCCCTACTATTGTCTGAAGGGTTTGATGGATGAGTCAACATCTTATCTTAAACAAACATGGCGGATCAAACTTTAGTATGAGAGGGAGATGTATCTAAAGATGTTTTGGATAAATTTTAAAGAGGGCGTAGCAATCCACTAGGTTAGAATCCTGCTCTGATACCATACTCTCACGCCCCTAAACTAAGCAATCAAGGTGTTAGTGACTTATAGGCTAAACAAAGAAACTAATGGTCATCATAGGTGAAATGCTAGGAATATTTGTCTTAAATATTCTTTATAATATAATCGAAAACAACAACTCAAGTCAAAATGTTAGAATTTTCAAGAAGCAATACATAATTTTATATAAAGTACTACTAAAGTCATAGAAAGTAAAAGATGTCTTCTAAGCTTATAGCAACTTCAACAATGTAGAAAGTAAATTCCTTGAACTTCTCCACTCATTACGCTGTGTTTGAAATTGGTAAACAATAGGGTGAGCATGAAGCCCAGCAAGTAACAAATCCGCCAACCATAAATAAGAGTCAAGCATACTTTGGAGCGTTAATAATACTTCAAAATTGAGAGTAAAAGACTTAGAAGGAATGATGTAGAAAAACTTAGGGAGAACGTTAAGTATACACGTAAGTCATACGCTTTTAGGTTGTGGTTGCATAAAATCCCTACGACTGGGCTCAAATTTGGCTATTTTAAAAGGGTCCCCAGCTAACTTGGGGTTCAAAGGAACGTTCCATGCAATGCACTGCTAACGGAGATGGTATAATCCCCCATCAAGGCCTCAAAGATGTCTTTCCCGCGTAGAACAAAGCATAGAGAGTGCGTTGCATATTTGCACATCACAAAGCATAAATCAAATCATATCTTTGAAGTACCATAAACCAAAGAAATATAACCATAACCGATGTTAAATTCCATATTCAATAAACTTAGAAAAATCATGCTTGATCCTATTTTAGTTTTCAACATATAGAGGAGTAAAAATGTCAAATGTGGTGTGCAAAAAGGAAGTCGTAAATAATTTTGAGAAAACCATAAAACTTAGCAATAAATATATAGATCAAAAACACTTGGGAGGTTTTTGGCCAAATGGGCAGAAGAGTTAATGGATAAGCTACTTACTTGAAGAAATAAAGTTTTCTTGAAATCCCGAGCCCAAGCTATATAGTAGCCTTCCTAGACTTGGACTCTTCTTTCCCTTAACTCTCACTCTTACTTACAAAATTTGACTTCAGTGATGAGAGTTTGGTTAGGAGGGTGCTATTTATAGCAGAAGAGGGTAGGTGAAAGGTTAAATGCACTAAAGGGGGTAGGTTAAGGGTTGCACAGGTTATGATCATTTGGGCACTAAAGAGGGTGTTAAGAGTCACAAGATGTAATGCAATTAAAATAATATGACCAATAATTAGATGGGGTTACAAGAAACCAAATTTTATCCTAACATTATTATGAGAAGGTGATTTAATAATTCCAATTCTTTAAAAAAAAAAAAAAATGCCCAATCCTTGCGGTTTTCCTTGCTTTCTCTGGATATCTCAGTGGCCTAATCAGTGATGCTTGTGACACAATCTGCAAAATTGAAGAAATAGTATGTTAATAGTTCTTTTTGGAGTAGATCCCGAAAGTTAATCCTTCATAGAAGCTGGACCGCATGAATTTCATGCAAATGTTTTTTTTGTAAATGGTTGTATATGATTGCGGTGTAGTGATTCTCTATACCTTTAATATATAGACTCAATCTGACGTGTCTTCAACATGTGATCTGGGCATATAGAGTATGAGGAATCCGTAGAGCTTCCAGCTCCATGTAGTCTGACATCGTTTTCCTTCTGTTTTGATGTAAAGTTTGAATTTTGGCTGATTGAGGATGTGCTTAATTTCAATTGACGATTGAAGAGTAAGATTGAGCACCTCAAGGTAACAGTTTCCAGAGGACCTTGTTAAGCAGTGGTGCCATTACCTGTGTATACAATTAGAAGACTATGCATTTGTCACGTTTCTTTCATTACGCTTAGTTATGAAGACAAAATGGTGGGTGTAATTTTTTCAGTGATATTTAATTACTTTATACGTATTGTTAGCATCCTTCTTTGATAAGAAAAGAAATGGTATCAAGAGAGAATATACATGTTTAGGACAAGATGTCCCCAAAGAAAAATGAAAACACAAAAATAAGCTAAGATAAGAAAGCCTCCAGTCTCTCTACTAACCAATCATGCTTGCATCTGTGAAGCGTCCAAAATATTTTGCCAAAGAGGATCAATAAAGATGACATTATCCCCCAAAAATTAAATGTTGTATATTAGTCCTTGAAAATCCTTGTAGTTCTTTCTAACCAAGACACAGTAGAGTTTCCATCCTAGCCTTATAGAATAACTATTTAACATCCATATTCTTGCACAATTCTCTGAAGAGCGCTTTCCATAGTTCCTGGAGATACCCACACCTGTTTCAGAAGTGAGAAAAGATTGCACCACAAATTCCATGCCATAAGACTTAGTAAAACTAGATGTGCGCTGTTTCCACACTCTTGAAGAACATGACAGAATCCTATGTGGCAAAGCTTTGTAAAACCTTTGCTTTTGCAAGTAATCATGAATATTAAGCTCACTGAGAGTAAAAGACCGTAAAGAAGTCTTCTAAGGATATATTTGCTTCATTTTCTTTCCGCTTATCTATTTTAATGAGATCTGTATACTTATGATCTGTATCTTTTATTGTGTGTATTGAAAGACCTTTTTAACAAAAAAAAGTTTGTGGGTATATATTTGAAGAACTTATCTATTATAATGACCAAAAAAAGACCTAACTATGTAAAACACCCCATAGTGGTAGGTGATGGTGGTGGTCGGTTGTGTTAGTGCGGTGGAGAAGTAACAATGATATATAATAGACAACCTTAGTAGTGCATGGTAGTTGTGGCCTAGTCATGTTGATGAAAAGGGTTGGTCATGTTGGTCAAGGTGGACCTTGGTGGCATCGAGCCATGGTGATTGGCAATGGAGGTAAAAAATGGCAGTGAGGTGAAATTATTGGGGTGGCAAGCCATGGTGGTGGTAGGCCACAATGGTGGGTGGTAGGAGTGTACTGTGTACCTTGGTGGTGGCGACTAATGGTGGTGGATGGTGATACATGAAATGGTGGCCATGGTGAGAGGGTGGTGGTGAATCATAGTGCTTAAGAGTGAATTATGACAGTGATTAGTCATGGTAGCCGAGGGTGGTGAGAGTGTAGCGACGTGAGGTGGTGGAGGGGAAAGTGGATCCTAGTGGTGAAACTTCAAGGCTAACGTAGGTTTTTTTTAAAGATTTTTCTGAAAAAGCTTTGAAAAAAAATCTAGTTTTGCATTTTTTACTACTTAATTATAAAATAACTCTTTTATCTTCTTATTTATCCTTTGAAAAATATGTAAAAAGATCTTTCTGTTAACCAAACACAAGCCTTGCACTAGACCACAACTTTTTCATAGCTTTAAGTAATTAAAAAGGTGTGTCAAACACAACCTAAAACTCAACTTTTCAAATAAAAGAACAGAAGTAATAAGGGTTTTCTTTTTGGTTGATCTAGGTTTGTTATTGGAAACGAGATTAATAGTAAAGCTATATAATCTGTCCACTACCCAGACCTCTCTTATCTGGCGGTGTAGACCTTTATGTTTAGTACAATATGACTTAACTGAATGATCAATTCCCTGTTAGATTTCTGTGGCAGTGTAGTTCCGAGTCATGCAGAAAAAAAGTGAAAAAAAAGGAAAGGCACATGCACGAGAAAATGAAATAGTAGACAATAGATATATGAGTGGAAATTGATCTGTAGAAGAAGTCTCTCCTACCGTGATATCTTCTAAAAAACATATTCAATTACCACCCCAACCTTAAGGTGAATATATGGATGGAGAAAATAATATAACTTTGGTATTGGCTTCCATTGGGAAGAACTTCCAGTTGTGACTGTCAACACAACATGTGCACAAGGGAATTAGTTTCAGTTATCCAAATTATGTTGTCTCAGATGATTTTTGTAGGTTTTAGGTGTGAGTAACCAAATTCGGTACTATTGACTATATTGACTTGGGGGGATAATTCACTCATCAGAATCACATTCGTTTCTTCATACATATGCATAGCTGTGTGGTTTCTGGAAATTTAAAACCTGATTTCCTCAAGCATGGAACTACAGGAAATCAAACCTTCTGGCTTCAAGTAGATCTCAACTCCCTAATGCAAGCTATTCAAAACATATTGATCAACTTTGTCTGAAATATGCATTTACTTGATTGGGAGGTGTAATGATTAAACATGCTGCATTTTACTCATACAACAGTCAAGTGATCTGAAAAGAATTGGTGCTACTACAAAATTATTATATTTGTATGCATACAACTGCCCGTAAATTGTGAACTTCTGTCAAATATTCTTATTTGAACATACTTTCTTTTTTTGTTGTTTATGTTCTTTTCTTTTTCAGGTGTTTATGGGTCTTACTGATCCCGAGTTGGATGTTTTGGATATATTTGAGGATGTTGAGTATGTTAGAGATTTTGTAGAAGTTTCTCTGCTGGTAAGTATACCTTGGATTATTTCGTGATCAAATGGTGCTACTAATTACATTTATGAAAATGCTAATAGGACATTTACATGCATAATGTCATGGTCTATGTCACAACCCTAGTGTTGGTGACGGGGAAGGAGAGAGATAGAGTTTATTTGAGAGAAAGAAGTAGAGAATTGGAGATTAGAAAGTAAGAGAATATTTGCATTAATTGTGTTGATTGATGATTTACAAGAGGTTTACATCAGCTTTTATAGAAGGCTAACAAAGCACATGAAAGTACTAACTAAGCACATGGCTCTAACAACCTAGAAACTAAGCTACGATAACATGACCCAAGCTGTGACAGGCTGCGCATGACAGTGTGATGTGGAAGGACCCAGGCGTGCACCTGGACTGCTGTCTGGTACCGTGACAGCTGCTGCATGACTTGCCTGTGACATAGGCTGTTGCTAATAGTGTGCGCCTGATCCTAGTGCCATGACAAGTTGTTGTGACACTTGCCCATGACCATGACACCAACTACCCCCCATGATAGCCCTGCGACATTCACACACAACCCACGGTACGTGACATTCCCTTCCCCTTCGAAATCCCTGTCCTCAAGTATTAAAGGATGGGAATTGCTTTTGAATGAAGGACCAATCCTCCCATGTAGCTTCCTCCTTGGTGTAATTCACCCATAGATTAGGACTTGATGCACCCATTTATTGTTGCGTTTTATCATTCGCCATGGGTTCCGCAATGGCGTTCTCTTTAGTGACTTTAGCCTTGAGTAAATGGCCAACTATCGTGCTCATCTTGGTCTTTACGGTTTTCACAAATCCTTTCCTTCACAATGATTACAAGGAAGCTTGTTCTGAAATGCCTTGCAATTTAACCTCCTTCCCCCCTTTGTGACAAGAGAACTTAAGGGAAATGAAGTCAAATGTTATGGGTGCATAATTTTGGGAGCGAATCCACTCCAAGTATCATCTCACTTCCCCTTAGCTCGAGCGCCCATAGTTCATCCGTGAATGTCTCACCTCGAACCTTCCATTCCACACTTGGGCAATGCAAGTAACTGACGAAGGCTCGCCATTGTCGACCGTGACTGTCATTACTGCTGTAAGAACCATTTGCAATTTTAGTTCTTTCACCAAGCAAGTATCTATAAAGCTATTTGTGCTTCCACTATCCACCAAGACCGTGATTGCTCGTTTCTTGATGGTTCCCCTTAGTTTTATTGTGTTATGCGTGAGTTTTCCTGAAAGCACATTCAACGAAATTTCCATGGCCTCATCTTCCTCTTCTCGTGGGGTTCCTTCTTCCCCATACCCAATTTCTTGCGCCTCTATCTCCACTTGCCTACTCATGCTATTCAATTGCTTGGTGCTACACATTTGACCTGGAAAATACCTCTCATAGCATCGGTAGCACTTTCCAGTTTGCGCCTAGGTTGTGAGGAACCGGTAGACACCGTTGGCGCATTAATGGATGGGGGATGTTTCACACCCGAATCTTAAAGGCGTGACGAAGGCTGCTGCAGGGACAATGCTCTTGACTTGAACATTGATTCTTCTTTGTGCGCATAGGGTGGCCTGCGCGCTGACTCTCCCATGGCCGTGGAGCTTCTAACTTTAGCCACCGTAATTTCCTGTAACTTGGCTTGTTCATGGGCTATGTTCAAATCTGGTGGCCTTATCATTTTCACCGTTGCCCTAATTTTAGGCTTCAATCCACTCACAAAACTAGATATGAAAAAGGCTTCGCTGAGGTTTGGGTGATGTACCAGCATCCACTCTTTGAGTTCTTCGAATCGAATTTGGTACTTGTCAACGGTACCCGTTTGCATTACTTTGCTGAATTCTTCCACCACATCATGGAGCGATTTATCCCAAAACGCTTGCATAACTCTTCCAACAAAAAACGGCCAAGTGAGTAGATTATATTACAACTCCAACCCTTGGTACCACACGTCACCATACTCGTGCATGTGGGACGAAGCGATGTCCACCCACTCATCCGGAGGGACATTGTACCAACGAAAGAACTTAAAGGACTTCCTCACCCAAGCACGTGGGTTGGTGCCATCAAAAGTTGGAAATCCAACTTCGGGTTGTAATTGGGGTTCCACGCTCGCATACCCCCATTGTGACGGCTGCTATTACCGTCCTCCATGTTGCGTGAGTTGAATCTTGGGCCATTTCTTGATTCTGTAACACAGTTAGGAGGTGGAATCAAGCCTTGTCCACCCATCCCGGCATAATTCCCAGCCGCTACAGTTTCCCCATTTGCTACGACATCTGGAATTGTCTTGTGAATAGGTTCTGGGCATTTTTCTTGGCTGTGCAACATTTTGTTCACAGCTACGGTCAAAGAATCAACGAAGGACTGGAGCTTCTCTTGAGAAGACTGAAGTTTCCTGTGGGAGTTTCGGAATCCCTCATTGATTATGTCTTGTTCTTCCTTGTCCCTTGCTCTATCATGCTGTAAAGCATGGAATATGCCGTCAAGATGCTCCTCGATCGCAGCATTTCGCTCATGTGAACCAGAAGTCTCTTCTGAAGAAGGCATGGCAGCAACCGCACGGGTGTTCCTTCCCTTAGCTAGTTTTCTAGTCATGTAACAGCTATGATACCACTTTGTCACAACCCTAGGGTTGGTGATAGGTAAGGAGAGAGGGAGAGTTTAGATGAGAGAGAGAAGTAGAGAATTGGAGATGAGAAAGTAAGAGAATATTTGCATTAATTTTGTTGATTGATGATTTACAAGAGGTTTACCTCCGCTTTTATAGAAGACTAACTAACATGGTCTAACAACCTAGAAATTAAGCTACGATAACATGACCCAGGCTGTGATAGGCTGTGCATGATAGTGTGCTGCAGAAGGACCTAGGCGCGCGCCTGGACTATGATCTGGGACCATGACAGCTGCTGCATGACCTACCTATGACATAGGCTGGTGTTGACAATGTGCGCCTAACCCCAGTGCCATGACAAGCTGCTGTGACACTTGCCCATGACCATGACACCAACTACCCCCATGACAACCTTGCGACATGCACACACAACCCATGGAAGTGCACGTGTCTCCGCTCCTGTGCATTGAGTGCACGCGCTGCCCCGCACGCAAGCGCATGTGTGCACAGTGCCGTCCACCACCCAACCCCCAAGTCACATCATGGGTAATTTTTGTATTTCTTATTTTTTCTAGATGGGCCTCTTGCACATCATCCCCATTGGTTGTAAGATAGCTTAATTTATGCATATTTCTTCTTACCAGGGCTATGGACACCCATTTTCTATATCATCTGTTGTGTGCTATTGGTTGAATGCAATTTGTTTACATTTCCAAGCATTGTGTTTAGTGTGTGATTGTCTGCCGTATACTTGAGTGGGAGTAGAACATCGCCACGTTCGCACAACTTGACGTCTCGGGACCCTGAGGATCTGAGTCCCTTAAACTGCAGTGCTGTCAAAGTGACTTATAGCATGCAATAGCACGTTTAGCGCGCGCCAAATGGTTCCGGAATCCTAGGACTGTAACACATAGCGTCCCCTGCCTCGTTAGTAATGAAAAACCATGTTCTGTGATGTCTTTCTAATTGTTGGAACCTGAAATCCATATGCCCAGAGCACTGTCATCAAGAGTACTTGCCAAAGGAAAAAAGAGGCTAAAAGTCTTGATCTTATCACTAAGGAATTTTGAAACTTCAATTGAAACCCTTGTTTTCCTTTCATAACAATTGGAATATTGTGAATACGGATGTACTCGTCCTATGTCATCTTGAAAATCTTTGGACCTAGGGGTGTAAACGATCCGAGCAGCTCGTGAGTAGCTCAAATAAAACTTGACTTGAACTCAAATTAACCGAGTTCGAGTTCAAGTATCAAAAGATACTTGATTAATAAACGAGTACGAGTCGAGTAGTGAACTACTCGGCTCGATACTCGATTAAGTACTCGACTCGATACTCGATTAAATACTCGACTCGATACTCGAATTGGTACTCAACTCGATACTTAACTCGTATGAAGTAGTTCTTGTGTATTATTTTCTTTTAAAATGGATGTCTTGTGACATTAATAATAGAATGAAAGAAGGAAGATTGAATTTCATGTAAAAGATGACATGTTACATTTGTGGCGGAGTGAAAGAACTTGTATTTGGTTTGCTTATTTTTTGAAACTTAGGTTTTTGATGCAGATTTGCGATTAATATATATGTGATTTAAAAGGTTGGGGGACCTCGAAAATAGTCTCTCGTCAGGGTCTCACCCTGATGGGGTAAGACTGCGTACATCCTTCCCCTCCCAGACCCTGCGCGAGCGGAAGCCCTTCAGACACTGGGTTTGTTGTTGTTGTAATATATCTGTGATTTATGGCTATATGAGTTAAAATATAGTATGGGCAATAATTGAGTATCCAAATTGAGTATAACTAATATTTGAGTGTATGGAATCATATTATAATGGAGCTAATTTGTTGAACGTTCATATGCACAATAAACGAGTACTCGAGTCGAGTCGAGTAGTTAATCGAGTTCGAATTCGAGCAAAATTAACTACTCGAATCGAGTTCGAGTATGAGTTCGAGTTCCCGAGTAGTTAATCGAGTTCGAGTCGAGTATTGAGATACTCGGCTTGGCTCGATTACACCCCTATTTGGACCCCAGCTGTGCTATAGGCTGAGTGTTTATTGGTTAATATGTCAAATATATTTTATGTAAATTTCTTATGTGAATTTCTCAGAGTGTGACCATTGATCTGTTTGAGTGTTACATACTGGGAGCTTTGTAGAAACTGAATTTTGCTTTCATTTTCTAGTCCGTCTGGTACATTAGTTTATTGGCTTTGTGAAATCATTTCTAAGGCAAGAATAATGGGTGCATGTTGCAGCACAGTTTGGAGAAGTTACAGGCATATGCTTATGTTTGGGATGACAAAAATGATCCGAACTTGTACGGAGATTGGGATTTTCAGGTAACCTCCTTTTCTGTTTTTAAGTTCAGCTTTTGACTCCGCGACATACATTTCTTTGATTCATTAGTATTTGTGATGAATGGGAGGGGAGTTAAACTCGAGACCTTCTAGACCCGTTATCCCTTCCTTGATAGTTTTTAATTTAGGGAAATTATCATCTAGGTACTTCGAGTTTGATCATTTATCGCCTAGATATTCTAACTTTTCAATATATATAATGAGATACTTTGAGGTTTAAAAATTTATCACTTATATACCCCTGAAGCTCTAAACTTTTATCATTTAGGCGCCCTTTTATTGAAATTTAATAAACTTTTAGTTGAAAAATGCTAAGTGGTGCATGATTGTGTCATGAATTGTTATGTTTTGATATGTTTTGTAAGAGTTCTAATTGTTCATTTAGCATTTAGCATTGTTATGTTGTATTCTTGCTCTTGTATTGCATTGTATTACTCACTAAGATGTTGTACCAGGTTTAGCATTGGAGGGCAAGTCGGTTAAGAGGGTGGGTTGAAGGATTCTAGATCCTTCCCACCAATGTAAGAATATAAGGGAAGTTGTTGCTTCTTGATCAATCATCCAATGAAATAGTATCTTTTCTCCCTTCTAATTCTCTCTATCTTTCTCTCTATCTCTCTTCTTCTTAATTCTCAATCTCTTTCCTAGGTTTTGATTCAAGAATACCTTGAATCATTACAAGTGGTATCAGAGCTTACATTGCACTCGATTGCTTTGATTGCTTTCGTTCAAACTGGCAAGGAACAAGAAACAAGAAACAAGCTCCAATGGCCGGGAAAACAGCTTCGGAGGTAGATCAATCTGATCAAATCACCAAGTTACGGAAACAAGTGCAAGAAGTGCTGCTTACCATGCGATCTAATCATCAGTATCTACAGCAAGTTGAACAGAGGTTGGATGGGATGCAGGAGCAAATCAACAGACAAGCATTGCCAAGTGGAATTGGAATTCTCCCTCAAGGGAGACCCCCTGATACATCCGCTGCTTAGGTGATTGAAGAATAAGAGGAATTAAGGCCATGAAACAGAAATGCACAATTTAGACAGCCCAAGGTAGATTTGGATACCTTTGATGGAGTACAGCCCCAATCATGGATTAGGAGGTGTGAGAGGTATTTTCACTTCTATGCTATTCCTGAATCCCAAAAAGTTGAGTTAGCAGCAATTTATTTGCACAGTGACCAGGAAGTCTGGTATCATAGTTTGATATTGGGACATCCCACAATCTCTTGGCAAGAATTTGTTGATGAGTTGTGTGATAGATATGGGGATGACGATCCGGGGGAGGTGATTGATAAGTTCAACAAAGTAGCACAAGTTGGGAGTGTTAAAGATTACATGGCTCGTTTTGAAAACTTAAAGGCACGAATGATGGTAATCAATCCTGGAGCAAAGGAATCTTATTACGTTTCGAGTTTCACCAGTGGGTTCAAACCCAGGATCAAAAACATGGTTAAGGCCTTGAATCCTCCCAAATTGTCTAAAGCCTATTCTAAGGCAAGGCTGTTTGAGTCTTCTACCATAGTTGCTGCCGATACTGGGCAAAAGACTAAGGCAGTAATTCCTTTGCAACGGCTAGCTCCTTCTGCCAGTAGACCATTGAGTCTTGAAGATAAAAAGGCCCAAAGATTGTGTTTCAAATGTAACCAGAGGAATTTCTTTGGTCACAAGTGCAATCTTAAGCAGCTGATGACAGCAACTGGTGTTGAAGAAATGGATGAAGATCAGGAGGTATCAGCAGAACTTGATGATGATCAGTTGGAGGAATTGCAAGAGGAATCTGTAGAGCAGGATGAGGCTGAGATATCAGCGAGGGCTCTAACTTGGGGAGGTACACACAACACTATTAGGATCAAAGGGTTGGCAAACCGCAAGTCCTTATTGATCTTAATTGATAGTGGAAGCACTCATAGCTTTTTGGATCCCAAGTTAGCTAGATTGGTGGGCCATGAACTCATCAAAACAAGTCCACTAGCTGTGACAGTTGCGGATGGTAACTCAATATTGACCCAAATGAAATGCAAAGAGTTCAAATGGGAGATGCAAGGACATCTTTTCTCCTATGATTTTAGGGTTCTGAAACTGGGAGGTTGTGACGTGGTTTTAGGGGTGGATTGGATGAAAACTTTCAGCCCCATAATCTTTGATTTTGGGCAGCTCGCATTGTCCTTTGAGAAGGATGGATCCCCTATACATTTGCAAGGTTGTGTGGAATAGGGAAGTTTGCAGCTTATGAGTTGTAAGCAATTGCAAGGAGTGATTAAAAGGAAGAAGGTGCGATGGGTGGGTCATCTGTTCTCACTTAGTGCAGAGTCTTGTGATGCTAAGGTGAATTCTAATCCCTCTCTTAAGAAGCTATTGCATGACTTCGAGGATTTATTTGAGTTACCCACTTCCTTGTCGCCAAAAAGATCACTTGATCATGCCATACCCCTTAAAGCTAATTCCAATCCAATCAATCTAAGACCTTATAAGTATCCACATTCCTAAAAGAATGAGATTGAAAAACAAGTGGAGGAGCTTTTGAAAACTAACTTCATTAGGCAAAGTCACAGTCCCTTTGCATCCCCCGTTATCCTTGTAAAGAAGAAGGATGGAACATCACGTATGTGTATAGACTACAGGCAACTCAACTCGTTAACCATCAAAGATAAATTTCCAATTCCCATTATAGACGACCTACTAGATGAATTACATGGTGCTGTGTACTTTTCAAAGCTTGATTTAAGACAAGGATATTACTACATTAGAGTAGTTGAGCAAGACATCTACAAAACAGCCTTCAGAAGTCATCATGGCCACTTCGAATTTGTAGTTATGCCATTTGGGTTGTCAAATGCTCCTGCCACTTTCCAAGCTTTAATGAACTCCATTTTCAAGCCCTTCCTAAGGAAATTTGTCCTTGTTTTCTTCGATGACATTTTAGTTTATAGCCCAAATATGAATGCTCATGTTGCCTATCTGTCTCAAGTCTTTACAGTTATGCGCAAACACAAACTTTATGCCGAATTACCCAAATGTTCCTTTGCCCAAACTCAAATAGAATACTTGGGCCATGTAATCTCTTATGAAGGGGTAGTCACTGATGCATCTAAGATTCAAGCTATGAAACAATGGCCTACACCCACTTATGTTAAAACAATTAAGAGGCTTTTTGGGACTAACTGGGAATTATAGGAAATTCATTCAAGGGTTTGGAGTGTTGCTAAACCTTTGAATGCCTTGCTTAAGAAGGAGGCCTTTACTTGGTCCCCAACAGCTCAAGAGTCCTTTGAGAACTTGAAGCGTGCTATGTGTACTGCTCTTGTATTGAGGATGCCTGACTTTTGAGAGTCTTTTGTCATTAAGACTGATGCGTGCAACCAAGGGGTTGGGGTAGTTCTGTCTCAGCAAGGCAGGCCAATTGCTTACTTAAGCCAGGCTCTTAGTCCAAGGCACATGAGTTTGTCCATATATGAAAAAGAATACTTAGCCATACTCTTAGCCGTGCAAAAGTGGAGACAATACTTGGAGGGATAGCGCTTTGTGATCAAAACAGACCATCAAAGCCTAAAATATTTGCTAGAGCAGAAGATATCCACAAGGGTACAGAAGAAAGGCTTGATGAAAATGTTGGGTTTGCACTATACCATTGAGTATAGAAAGGGTAAAGAGAATGCTGCTGCAGATGCCTTATCTAGAAGGTAAGAAGGAGTGCAAGAAGGGTCCTGTTCAACTGTCACAATTGTAGCTCTTGAGTGGATGGAGGAAATTTACAAGTCATATGAGCAAGATTCATTTGCTCAAGATCAAATAACGACCTTGAGTGTTCAAGGTCCAATAGCAGAGAAGAATGGGTCAGAAGTGACCTTGTTGAATGGTATATTGAGGGTAAAAGGGAAGGTTTACATTGGAGCTGCCTCTGATTTGAGGAAACAAATCAAATTGGCCTTTCATTCTTCAGCCCTGGGTGGACATTCAGGTAGTGAGGGATCTTATCAAAGAATGAAGCAGCATTTCTTCTAGCATGGAATGAAGAAAGATGTGATAGCTCGTGTGCAAACCTGTGAAGTGTGCCAACGCACTAAGACTAATCACACTCCTTACCCTGGTTTATTGCAACCTTTACCTGTACCAGAGGGAGCTTGGCAGCAAATCAGCATGGACTTCATAGAGGGGCTACAGAAATCTGGAGGAAAAGATATCATTTGGGTGGTAATTGATCGATTCACCAAGTATGGACATTTTATAGCCCTCAATCATCCCATATCTGCTGAAAAACTTGCCAATTCCTTCTTAGATAACATTTACAGACTCCATGGGCTTCCGCAGTCAATTTTATCTGATAGGGACAGGCTATTCACTAGCACATTTTGGAAGGAGCTGTTTAGATTGTTGGGTTCAGCGTTAACCTTGAGTTCTGCTTACCATCCTCAAACAGATGGGCAGACCGAGAGATTGAATCAAAGTGTGGAGCAATACTTGCACAGCTTGACCTTCAACAATCCCAAATAGTGGTGTAAATGGCTGTCATTAGTTGAGTATTGGTATAATACTTATGCTCATTCTTCTCTTGGCACCAGTCCCTTCAAAGCCTTATATGGATATGATCCTCCCTATCCTATTATGTCTCAAGTTAGTTCCACTCATGTTAGTGAAGTGGAGGAGGTTATCAAGCAAAGGAAGCAGTTAACTCAGCAGTTGAAGGATAACTTGCAGCTGGCTCAAGCAAGGATGAAGTTTTTTGCTGACAGAAAGAGATCTGAAAGGTCCTTCGAGGTAGGAGATATGGTTTACTTAAAATTGCAACCTTACAGGCAATCATCAGTTGCAATACGCAATAATGTTAAGCTCAGTGCACAATATTTTGGGCCTTACAAGATCCTACAGAAGATAGGAGCAGTGGCATACAAGTTAGAATTGCCACCTGAAGCTTCCATTCATCCTGTTTTTCATGTGTCAATCTTGAAGAAGCATATCAAGGCTGACACCAGATGCTCCAGCCAGCCTCCATTGGCAAGTTCAAGTGGAAAGATTCTCCAGGAACCAGTTGCTATCTTGGGTTCAAGAACAGTACAACAGAAGGGACAGAAGATTAAGCAAGTGCTGGTAAAGTGGCCTGATTTGGAGCAGATTGCAGCAACCTTAAGTTCCTCAAGAGTCAATTTCCCGAGTTTGATTCTTGAGACAAGAATCCTTTCTTTAATAGAGGGGTATTGTCATGAATTGTTATGTTTTGATATGTTTTGTAAGAGTTCTAATTGTTGATTTGGCATTTAGCATTGTTATGTTGTATTCTTGCTCTTGTATTGCATTGTATTACTCACTTAGATGTTGTACTAGGTTTAGCATTGGAGGGAAAGTTGGTTAAGGGGGTTAGTAGGAGGATTCTAGATCCTTCCTGCGGATATAAGAATATAAGGGAAGTTGTTGCTTCTTGATCAATCATCCAATGAAATAGTATCTTTTCTCTCTTCTAATTCTCTCTATCTTTCTTCTTCTCAATTCTCAATCTCTCTCCTAGGTTTTGATTCAAGAATACCTTGAATCATTACAGATTGCGATAATATATAAGTACTTTCCGCTAGAGTTGACGATGTTTTGCCAAAAAATACTGACATGACATATGATTTCGGAAATATTTAGGTAGCTTACATCAAAATTCGCTGAATTTATGTAATTAGCTTATTTTTTGTTGAAAACATTAATATGACTTATATACATTATTATAACTATGTATTACATCAACATTTTCTATATAAAGTTGGTTAAATTCTTATAAAATTCTTCGAATTTTGACATAGGGTACATAAGTGATTAAATCTCCAAACTTCAGGAGTACGCCATTATATATATTGAAATGTCATGCTACCTAGTCGATAGATACTCAACCTCAGGTACCTAAATGATAATTTTCCTTCTTTCTTATGCTTTTCTACCTGTAAACGTTGCTTGCTGGAATAGCCTGAGAGCACCCACCCAGTTGGCTGACCTGGGTTTGATGCTCATCTTTCCCTCCCCCTTGTGATCCTTGACCTTCTAAAATCTCTCTTTTCCACGCCATTGATTACCTAGCAAATGCAACCTATCTGATTCAGACAAGAAACTGTTGCTTTGTATACTCATGATTTCATTATGAGACTGCTTACAAACATAACATCTCCAATATGGTAATTCATCCGAGGGTAGAATTGGAAGCTCTAAAATCTTCTTTTGAAAAAAGAAATCTTTCCTACTAGCTTAAAGAGATTGGATTATTAAAGCAATGTGTTAAGCCATTTTAAAATTTTCTTTAGTAGTGTTACAAGAAACTGTAGATACCTACCAAAAAGAAAGTTTACAAGCAACCTTGTAGTGGAAAAGGGCTACGTTTGGTCTGGTTTTCTTTCGGAAATGTCATAGTGTCACGCTACGTTATCTAGACTCAGACATGGAAGTTGGACATTTCTATGCTTCTAGGGTTCAGTATTGATTATTTTCTAAGATTTTTAAATGTTTGTTTAATTTGAAGCGTCCAAGTATCAATGCCAGCATCCTTAGTATCATTGTCCTATGCTTTTACGCATAGTAGATGATAGAGATTAAGCATCCCTGTGCCTAATCGAGGGGTGCCTAGGCATCACTGTGCCTAAGAGCGTGGTTGAACAGCCCCGTGCTCAACTGACTAAGTATCCATGTACTTAACTTTAAATAGCCCTATGCTTAAGAAAATAGAAAAGAATTGATTTTTATTCAAGGGCTTTTCTAACCTTTGCCTTCAACATTAAATACTAGAAATTGTGCAGCTTAACTTTGAGTAAATAGTTTACTTTCATTACAAGCATTAATGAATTGTATTTGAAAATAAATAGTATTAATGTTAAACAACCAATTTTAGCATTAGTTTCTTTTTTTTTTTTATAATATTAAATTGTATTTTAACATTGTGTTTTTATGATTAAAATTTTGATAGCTTTGTAATCTGATTTTTGTTTTCATCTTAATTTTTTAATTAATTCAAAATAGAAATGGATATTTGTTACTAATGCTTTAGTTTCTAATAAAAGACACATTTAATACGTGTATTGAACATATATTCGTATTTTGCTATTTAAAGAGCGCATTAATGCATAAAGTTAACGATATAGTAAAACACGTATTTTTTAATGTTATTTGTATAAAATATGTTTTATACCATGTATCCGCATTCTTTTGCATTAAAAAAATAAATGATTGATTGAAAATAATTACACTCATGTCTAAATTAAGTATCATATTCTATATTTTGTTAAAATTTTCACTTCAATTAGATTATTTTATCATTTACTATGTTTTATACTTCTTGTCACACTATTGTGTCCATATGTATTTTTTATGAGTTAACAAACTTGATCAAAATTTTTATTTATAAAGCTGAATTATATACGTATGTATTGAATCACTTTTAATTCTACCCTATTTTTAGTGACTTTTATTTATTTATACATTGTTGTGTAAATAAATAAAGAAGTTAACAATAAAGATCAAATAATAAAAAAATAAAATGCAAAGTGCAGCCATTGGCACAATATGAAAGTATTAATGATTTAACTAATTCTTTGTATTTAATGTTGACTAAGGGCATAGGCTAGAAAAGCTCTTTATCAATAGTCTAATAATCTGCCTCAGGCTTTGGTTACATAAGTATTTATAGAAAAGAAACTAGAATCCTAGATGAAAATAAACTCCTAAATGGATAAAACAAACTTCTAATATGATAGTAACAAAGAAAGCTAATAATAATCGTAACTAATAATGTCTTCTAGATCTTGATAGAACTTACAACAATTCAAAATCTTAATAAGTATCCTAAATCTCCATCTTGATCCTTTCTCCTCTATCAATAGAGAGTTATAATTGTGTTCTCATGGCCTTTTGTGAAATTGAGATTTTTTTCCTGAAGAACAAGTCCTTGGGATCTAGTATGTTTCTTTTCTTTTCTTTGCGAGTACCCAAAAATTTGGTAGATTTACTTTAGTTGAACGGACATAATATCATGGTATGCATTTGCGAATACTAACATGTCGGTTTTATGGAAAATAGTGCTAGTGAGCCAAAAATTCTAACTTAAGATAAACAAAACAAAGTCAAGATAAACAAACTGAACCTAATAGAGCAAACTCAGTGATCTCAAACTGAACTACCTTAGCCTTGAATCGAGCCAGTATTCGCTTAAACAGAAGCAATCTCGAGTTGATAGATCTTAGCATGAATAGGAACAATATCAATGGATCACCTCGAATAAGGAATATTTGTGTCATGGAGTTAATCGCTACTCTAAGTCATTTATGCCTCTGCACCTGTACAACGAGACCAAATGGCACTCTACCTCCTAGGTTAACACGATGCCCACTATTGAAGTGTACTCTTAAGTGGACGACTAGAGTACACCCTAATTTGCTCAATAATGAAAAGAGAAGAATCTCGAGAGATAAGGAGAAGCAATAGGGGGGAACAAGGAAGAATGATTTTTGTGCATCTCCAAGCCTTAGATTTGTTCTATTTGTAGGAGGAGAAATTCACCATTGGAGTATCAAAGTAGTTAAGGAAATGGCAAAATATCTAGCTTAGTAATGGAAGGAGAGGGAAGATGTGGAAGGAGTAGGAGAATATTATGAAGCAAAGAATCTAGCCTTCATTATAGTAAAAACGGTTATGGAAGAAATCAATAGCTTTAGTTGGATCATGGAATTTTGGCCCAAAAATAGATCTCCCATGTTTCCTATTTTGTTGCAACGACTATTAAAATGACAACCTAAAAATAAAATTTTGGGTCAGAAAAAATCCATGCCGCATTGGACGCGGTCGGTCGACCCAACCATAGCTCGGCGCGGCTAGGCGGAGCGCACCCTTGTGGCCACCAAGCCCTCTCAAGGCTCATAAGAGTTTACCAAGCCAAATGAAGGAGAAGTATAAAAGCTGACTCCTACACTTTAGATTTTCTATGTGGGTTATGGGTTATCAAACAAAATTGGAGCACATGTTGCCAACACTTCCCAACATGATTCAATTGTGAGAAAATAAAAGGATAGGACTACTGAGCAAGAGAGATCACACTTGGCGATAACAATGTCTTTTAGACTTGAGTCGATATCTAGTGAGTATGCATGTCCCATAACTATGCGGGTGAACATAGTCTTGAATCTGAATGGTCCTTGTGAGAAGCACAGACACCCATTTCATGTGATCTTCGAGATTGAAATGTACTCTGGGAACAAGTCGTTTGAGGTCTCTTTGAACATCCTGATATCTGGGTATTTCGGAACACATTAGAGAGTAAACTCATACTCTCGATAGAGGATGATTAACAACCACACATCACTGTAGGTGACTCCATCAAGTGTACTACCTCACACCATCATATTAGGCTGTGGACTTCATTAAGAGTATTTGAGCTCAGCCTCAATGTCATGATAGTAAAACAATTATAGCTTGAAGGTTGTTGGAAGAAGCCAAGCAATAC
Organism: Simmondsia chinensis; assembly: GCA_018398585.1. Taxonomy (NCBI): domain Eukaryota; kingdom Viridiplantae; phylum Streptophyta; class Magnoliopsida; order Caryophyllales; family Simmondsiaceae; genus Simmondsia; species Simmondsia chinensis. The sequence continues at coordinate 29,034,053 of JAGTTD010000005.1, forward strand.
TTTGATCACGAGGAAGGTCAAGATGAAGATGCGCAAGATGAAGATGCTTAAGACTCCACGGCGAGTCTTCTTGAACTTGAGAAGTATGACATGGAGTGTCCATGAGGCCTGGCCCAAGATTGATCCATGAAGCCTAGTCCAAAATTGATTAGCTATTTTCTTTGTTGTTTAGTTATTTTCTTTTATCAAGCCTAGGTCAAGATGAAGATGATTTTCCAACTTGAGGAGTATGACACAGAGTGTCATAAAGATTGACTTGGGTTTAACTAGTTAGTTTTAGTTGAGTCCAATTTAATTAGTCTTAGCCTTTATTAACCTAATTTAATTTATTAGTTTTCTTTAGTTGGGCCTTATTTAATTAGTCTAGTTTCTATTAGTCAGTTTAAATAATTGGTTTTTTATGGTATTGATGAAGGGGGGGGGGGGGGGGGGTGATGGATGGATGAAAGTATGGTGATGATGGACAGTGATGCGAAGATGGATGTCAATGATAGGCTCTGATGCCAGCATAACGTTGGAACATATAGGGGAGAATTGATAGGCACTGATTGTAGTGAAGTCAGAAACCCCACTACGGCCAATTGATAGATTGTTGATCCTAGGGAGGTTAGAAATGTTGTGATTGTCATTTGGTCAATTGGTTAGGTTGTTAGCTTGATTAGTCGTGTATTGCTATTTGTTGGTTGTGGAAGTTAGGCCTAGATATTTCCTAGATATTTTTGGTTGTTTTGCCGCCTTATGCTTGTGTGGTATAAGTAGTTGTTTCTTGCTTTGTATTACTTATTCAATGAAATAGAAATATCTTCTTTTCTCATCTCAATTCTCTTTATCTTTCTCACCTCTTTCTCAATTCAGCCTCATCTTATATTCTCTCTCCTAGGTTATGATCCAAGATCTTCTTGAATCATAACAATTGGTATCAGAGCTTGTGTTTTAGGTTGAGAATTACTTCGATCAAGCTAGCTAAAGGCAAGAAATCTGCTGCAATGGCTGGAAATGCAAGTGCTTGATCGGATCAAGCAGAGCAATTGGATCAATTGCGACAACAAATGAAAGATTTGGTGCTAGCAGTAGGCAATATGCATCAGTCCGAACAGCAATTGCAATTATAGTTTCAACAGCAGTTAGTCAGAATGCAAGAGCAAATCAATAGGCAATCAGCACCCGCAGGAGCTGGTATTCTCCCCACGGGAATCCAAGGCAGGCCTCCTGATCCTTTATTTCCAAAACCAGCTGAAGAACCTGCAGAAGCCATTGGTGAAGAATTAAGGATTTCACCAACCTAAAGTGGAGATTGATGCGTTTGATGGAGTGCAACCTCAGTCTTGGGTGAGGAGGTGTGAAAGATACTTTCGTTTTTATGCTATACCTGATTCTCAAAAGGTGGAATTGGCGGCAATTTACTTACAAGGAGATCAAGAAGTTTGGTTTCATAGCTTGATCTTGAGCAATCCTTCTATATCTTGGCAAGACTTTGTAGATGAATTGTGTGAAAGGTATGGGGATGAAGATCCGGGAGAAGTGGTTGACAAATTCAATACAGTAGCTCAAGTGAGTAGTGTCAAGGAATGCATGACTTGATTTGAGAATTTGAAAGCAAGGATGATGTCCATGAATCTAGGAGCAAGTGAAGCTTATTATGTGTCTAACTTCATTAGTGGTCTTAAACCTAAGATCAAGAATTTGGTTAAGGCCCTTAACCCTCCTACTTTGTCCAAAGCATATTCTAAAGCTAGATTGTTTGAATCCACGGTTTTAACAACTCCTGAAGTAGGACAGAAGGGCAAGGCTATTGTTCCTTTACAGCAGTTAGCACCAAGTGCATCCAAAACATTGAGTTTGGAGGAAAAGAAGGCACATAGATTATGCTTTAAGTGTAATCAAAGATACTTCTTTGGTCACAAATGCAATCCTAAGCTAATGGCAGTGACTGGCGATGAATCTGATGAGAATAATGAGGAAACATCAGACCATAGTGTTCAGGTGGAGGAATTGCAAGAGGAATCAAAAGAGGATGAGGCTGAGATTTCAGTACGAGCCTTGACTGGGAATGGGACTCACAACACAATCAGAATCAAAGGAGAGGCAAACCACAAGTCCTTATTGATATTAATTGACAGTGGAAGCACCATAACTTGGATCCCAAGATGGCTAAGATTATGGGTCATGAAATCATAAGAACCAGCCCTCTTGCAGTGACAGTGGCTGATGGTAACTCAATGCTCACTCATATGAAGTGCAAGCAGTTCAAATGGGGTATGCAAGGCCATCAATTCACATATGATTTCAGAGTGTTGAAGTTGGGAGGTCGCGACATGGTCTTGGGGGTGGATTGGATGAAAACAATCAGCCCAATTGTATTTGATTTTGCTCAATTGGCAGTGTCCTTTGGAAGGGAAGGGGTCTCAGTTCAGCTGCAAGGCATTGTTGCTCAAGGAAGCCTACAGATCATGAGTTGCAAGAGGCTGCAAGGAGTGCTTAGGGAAAGTGATGTTCAGTGGGTTGGACATCTGTTTTCTCTTAGTGCAGAACCTATGTAAGGTGAATTCTAACCCATCAATTAATAGGTTATTGCATAACTTTAAGGATCTATTTGAGCAACCAACTACCCCACCACCAAAAAGACCCTTAGACCATGCTATTCCCCTCAAAAGTGAATTCTAATCCAATCAATCTTAGACCATATAAATACCCCATTCACAAAAGAATGAGATTGAAAGACAAGTGGAGGAGCTTTTGGAAACTCATTTCATCAGGCATAGCCGCAGTCCCTTTGCTTCCCCGGTGATCTTAGTCAAGAAAAAGGAAGTTACATAATTCACTCACAATTAAAGACAAATTTCCAATTCCCATAATCGATGATCTCTTAGATGAGCTCCATGGTGCGGTATACTTCTCAAAGTTAGACTTGACACAAGGTTATCATCAAATTCGTGTAGTAGAACAAGATATACACAAAACAACTTTTAGAACCCATCATGGACACTTTGAGTTTGTGGTTAATGCCATTTGGTTTATCAAATGCTCTTGCCACTTTTCAAGCTTTGATGAATTCCATTTTTAAACGATTCTTGAGGAAATTTGTACTTGTCTTCTTTGATGATATATTAGTCTATAGCCCAACAGTGAAATCTCATCTTTCACATATGTTTCAAGTCTTCAAGACCATGCGTAAACACAAACTTTTTGCTAAATTCTCCAAGTGTTCCTTTGCCCAAACTCAAGTAGAATACCTGGGTCATGTAATTTCCTATGATGGGGTTGCAACTAATGCAACCAAGGTTTAAGCTATGAAACAATGGCGTATTCCCACTTCCCTTAAACAATTGAGAGGGTTTTTAGGCCTCACCGGTTATTACAAGAAGTTCATCCAGGGCTATGGAGTCATTGCTAAACCTTTGAATGATCTTCTCAAGAAGGATTCCTTTGTTTGGTCGACAATAGCTCAAGAAGCATTTGAAAACTAGAAATTGGCAATGTGTTCAGCTCTGGTGTTGAGGATGCTTGATTTCAGTGAGTCTTTTGTTATAGAAACTGATGCTTGTAGCAAAGGAGTGGGGGCAGTGTTATCTCAGCAAGGAAGACCTATTGCTTACCTCAGCCAAGCCCTCAGTCCAAGACATTTGAGCTTGTCAATTTATGAGAAGGAATACTTAGCTATTTTGATGGTAGTCCAGAAGTGGAGACAGTATCTTGAAGGGCATCATTTCGTGATCAAAACAAACCATCAGAGTCTAAAATATCTTTTGAAGCAAAAGATTACCACCAGGGTGCAGTGCTAGGGGCTAATGAAGATGTTGGGGTTGGATTATTTCATTAAGTATTGAAAAGGGAAGGAAAACTACTGCAGACGCATTGCCAAGAAGACGGAAAGGAAATAATTTAGCTTCTTGTTTAGCTATTACAACTGTTTTGCCTTCTTGGATGGATGAAGTTTATAAGTCTTATGAAGGGGATCAATTTGCTTAAGAACACATAATGGCCTTATGCATACAGAGACCTGCAGCAGAGGCAGTTGCATCTGAGGTTACCTTGATCAATGGCACTGTGAGAGTTAATGGCAAGGTTTACATTGGAACTACCATTGATCTGAGAAGGCAAATCATCTTGTCTTTTCACTCTTCAGCTTTGGGAGGACATTCAGGCATTGAAGGTACTTACCAAAGAGTCAAGCAACATTTCCATTGGCAAGGGATGAAGAAGGATGTGATGGATTGTGTGCAAACTTGTGAGGTCTGTCAGCGCACCAATGGTGAGCATTTTCCATGCCCAGGGTTCAACCCCTTCCAATTCCAGATGGAACATGGCAGCACATCAGTATGGACTTCATAGAAGGGCTGCCCAAGTCTGAAGGGAAGGAGATTATTTGGGTGATAGTGGATCGTTTCACAAAGTATGGACATTTTGTTGCCCTTAATCATCCCATATGTGCTGAAAGACTTGCAAAGATATTCTTGGACCACATCTACAAGCTTCATGGTCTCCCCACGCAAGGAATTAAATTGGACTCTACTAAAACTGACTGGTTAAATCATGGTCAATCCTTATGACACTTCGTGTCAAAACCTTAGGGTTAATTGCTATGAATTGATAGTTTTTGGTTTTTGTTTGATGAAATTGAAAGTGGAGGTCACTTTGATTTCAATCAACAATTTTAAAAAGTTTTTATGGTATTTACCCGAGCTTTAATAAGGGTTACGCCAATGAGACCTTGGTTGCCCATTAAAACACTACCAAGATTGAGTTTCATGAGAGAGAGTCTTGGGGCCAAGTAAACCATGTAAGTAGTGATGAAAATTGGAATGTAGATGAAGGTTCAACTAAGGCCTTTATTTGCACAACCTACTTGAATTCTCTCAACATCAACCACCCCCCAGTGCCTCAAAGAGGCTCCTACCAAGGCAGGGTCTGGGAGTTACCCCTACAGAGTGCTACCCTATAAAGAGGCTGTTTTCAAAGGGCATCCAGTCCTAAATAGACTACTTGAATTCTCTATGTATTTGAAAAAAAAAAAAGCAATTTATTAGGACAAAAGTGTGTATGTTTTCAAATACGTGAATTCTCTACATATTTGAAAAATTAGACACATGTTTTGTCCTAATATTTTTTTTCTTTTCTTTTTTTTTTTTTGGTTGGGGGGGGTGGTGGTGAATGGGGTCAGAAGTGAGGGGATTTGAACCTATGACTTGTTACCATAGAGCCTCAATTTTGTCATTACTTTAACAACTAGACTAAGGGCTTAGTAGGGTACGTTTGCTTCGTCTATTTTCAGCTTAAATCCCTCCCTTAGCTTGCTTTCATGCTGACTCTTTTGAGTTTATTATGATTAGATTTCATGTTCTCTTGAGCTTATATTTGCTGATGCATTTTATTCTAATGATTTGTTTCGTGTCGCTTTGCTGAAGGATGAAATGTACTCCGTACATCACCTTCATGATTCAAATACAACACGAATTTCTTGACAGAAATCCAAACACGACAAAAACTCTACTTCGACTTAAACCCAACAATGCCTGCCATGTCAAATCCAATCAAACTGATTAATATATTTGCTATTGTTTGTCATGTTCTTTGATTTGATGCCCCACGTTCTAACCGTTGTTTTGGCAACTATGAATGTGTCAGGAGTGGAAAGAAAAACATATGGATGATTTTGTAAAGATGACGGAGGAGTTCGTGGAAGAACTGGAGCGGCCTGAATCAAAGACAAGGGTAGAAACTTATGAGTCCTTTTACCGCCCCGATGATAATCGATCATCAATGTCTTGATGGTGATCATACTCCTATTTGTTCACCTCTGTCGATGTTAAATTTTTCTGTATAGAAATTCGATGTTATTTTAGGTAAGCCACTAAATTTTACCACTAGAGTGATTTCTCATTGTGGGCAAATGAGTTTGGATCTGCAGGTCATACCCAGATTTCATATCAATTCAGGAAACTGGTGATTTGAAATAAGAAATACCTTATTGTATGCAGTACAATAATTATATACAGCTTATGATAAAGATATTTGGACATGATATCTCGTGAAGTGTCAAGCCTCGGCTTGGAATTTGTTAGATGCAAAAGGTTCAATCACTTGCTAGGTTTGTAGGCTCAACTTGCCCGGTTGGACTTGGCTTTTCTATCGGCAGATGTATAACTTCATAAATGGTTAAGGTTTGCATAAGCCGACCCCGGTGAACTCGGTTACCAAAAAAAATGGAGAATTCAGGTTGAAGCTACTTATATAATGTACAAGAAGCATCATTTCCGATCTATTGAGTTTATTGCGATGATGAATTAAGGGTATTGGACGATCTATTTCTCTATTAACCTCAGTCTTAGTTTTGGTACACTGGATATTCTCATATTCCTAGTTCATACCATCGAGTAATGGTCGTAGCCATATAGCTCCTGTTGGTGTTTTGCTTGTGTTTTTTTCTTGTAACCCTATTTCCTTGGCGGTTGTATGTTTGTTACTTGTCATTATTTTGTTCTCTGTTTTGCTACAGGTTGAATTAGGTCTAATACCTGTTGTATCGCGACTTTGTTGCTAATTGGGGGGGGGGGGGGGGGAATCGTTTCCAACTTAACTTATTCTACTCCATTTCACCTATTTTATTATGCAAATACTTGTTACTTTCCTTATTATTGTTTTCAATTTTTTTTTTGGTTGTTTTGGTTGGTTGGTTACCTGTAGTCTGCATATTATTTGATTTTAGTAGTACAAAAGCGCTAGAAGGAGTGAGTGCAAGTACACGGGTTAAAGGGACAAAAGCACAAAGGAAGCAAAATAGACAAATTGTTGGAACATGAAATGATGGACTTGCACCTACGCCCCTAGAGTACCATCTCCAAACCTACTCAGCCATCTGGCTTAGGGGTGTATTTGAGCCGAGTCAATCATATACTTGTCACGATTGAAGCTTGGCTCCCGTTACATTTAGTGCAACTCGAGTTTGGCTTGAAGCTTGCCGAGCTAGAGAACTTCAAGCTTGAGCTTGGCTCGTTGGGCTCGGGTGAGCACGAACACAGTTTGGCAAGGTTAAGCTAAACTTGTGACTTGTATTGGGCTCGTTTAGTCTCGGGGTTGGATTATTTAGGCTTGATTTGACATATTTAAGCTAATAAGTTATAGATTCTTTTTTATATAAAATCACCTTTAAAAGTATTTTGCTTTCAATTAATTACCACAACTTTATTGTTTTTTAATTAAATCATTGATAATCAATCACCTATATTAAGGCGGTTAGATTTCTATTTGTGTTGGATATGTGCTTTTAATTAGGGAATATATAAAATCAAGAAAAAAGGTTCACATGTTAAGTTTTAGCTCTCATGGAAAAATACAAGAAATTAAATAATAATTATTTATATTTTATATCAAAAATATATTATTAAAAATATATTATTCATTTATATTTAGTAGTATTAAAGAATATTAATATTATGTTCAAATAATATATGTATATATTTATACTAATTATCATTATTAAGTAAACTAAGAATATGTTAGGTATTTAATAGTAAAATCTCATTATATTATCTACTTTGTGACCTAAATAACAAATATATTTCCTATGGTAAAACTATACTCTATATTTCATTAAAAATAACATTTACATATATGGAAATGTACTATTCTTATAAATATTACTATTAAATATATTAAATATTATTATTAAATATAGATACATAATACATTCTTTGAGCCCATATTTTTTAGTATAAAATATAGTGTCATTTACGCTAATGACCTCTATGCTTTGTTCATTGGGTCAATTTAGTCCTTTTAATTTTAATTGTATTAATTCAGCCCTTCTACAATTTATATTTTTTTCAGTTTAGTCTTATAGCAAAATTGAAGTTAAGTTAATGACACAAATTTTTTACAATACAATCATGTTAGATACAAGTAGCCAACTACAAATCCATCAATTGACTCAATCTAACTTAATTCATGGTTGAATTATTAAAAATTTTACCAATTTAACAAAAGTTTTACTCAAAATCAAATTGATGCAATTAAAAGTATAAGGACTAAATTGACACATTGATCAAAGTACAGAGACTTTAACATAAATAACCTTAAATAAAGTTGAGTGGCAGGTTTGAGTAGGTATAACTGACATAGGATCTAGGATAGAGGAGCACAACGAAGCTAGTCCATGACGCCCCTAGGCTTACATGCTTGCTATTATTGCTTGCTGCTTGCGTGTTTAATTGTTGCTCCATTGTCGTTTTGTGCTTTGCTATTTGTTGCTCTATTGTTCCGTTTGTTTTTTTTTTTCGCTTTTTAGGGTTGAGGGCTCTCGGATACAACCTCTCTATTTGTAACACTCTGAGGGGGTAAGACTGCTTACACCCCCGCCTCTCTTCTCCCGGGAGACCCTTCGTTGATGGCAAGCCCTTGTAACACTGAATTTGTTGATGTTATATTGAAAAAAGTTCTAAGGAGCATATTTCCCAACTAAGCTTAAAGCAAAACTCTTGCTCCACTTCTCTTCAATTTGTATGTAAATTTATCTATTTTATGCATGCAACTCAAACAAAAATCTAACGGTGTTAAATTAAGTGGTTGATTGAAAATTTTAAACTTTCAAAGATAATTTTCTAAAAAATTATAAAGTCGTAGTTAAGTAAAAAATAATAAACTAAATGAATCAGCTTGGCTAAACTTGAGCCTGAAATGAGCTCAGCTTCTCTAGCTTTAGAACTAGTTGGTCTGCAAGCCCATTTACACCCGTAATCTAATTGCATCATCTCTACATTGTCCTCTGGGTAACACCTTTCGTAATTGAAGATTTGAACCTAAATCATCAATTTTAGCCTTCCACGTTAGCTTTAGGCGTGAACCAAAATTAATGTCTTAAAGGTTGACCTTCATATTTTACCATAGCGATAATTCATTCATGTCAATTTTATATCATAAGAGTAGCAACTGTTTGGGTAAGGTGAGCTGTTTGTTTTACTAGTTGGAATTTGTTAAGAAATAAATAATTAGGTCAAAAGGGTCAACCACGACACCAGCCTTGGCAATACGTCCCTGACGAAACCCGTGCACCCTTCACGGCTAATACTTGATGTAAAACCCTAACGATACAACCCTGGTAGCAATCACATATGCCTTACAGCAAGTATCTACCACGAGTCTATGGCGGTATCACCTTGGCGGTACCCCACATACTGCCATCACCTTGCTTACACCCAACGGCTTCCTGCTGCTCTACCATCAATAACGATATCCTCCTCAAGCATCATCTTACCATGAAGCCCAAAACCGCCAGTGCCTCACTCACGGCATTTAGCCTCGCCGCGAGTCCCTGCGAACATCACCCTGGCAGTATGAACTAGGGGTGTATTTGAGCCGAATCGAGCCTGAGCCTGCCAGGCTCGAGACTCGGCTCGTTTGCTTTAAGCTAGGCTCGGGCAGGGCTCGAAGCTCGCCGAGCTTTGAAAATTTGGGCTCGAGCTCTGCTCATTAAAAGCTCGGGCTCAACTCGATCAAAGCTCGGTGAGCTTTAAATTAGGCTTGCAATATTTCAGCTCATTTAAGCTCAATATAGGCTTGTTTGGGCTCGTTTAAGCTCGGGTTCGACTCATTTAGGCTCCAATATGCATTCATTGGGTAATATTTAAGCAAATATATTATATTAAAAAAAGCTCGCTTAGGCTTGTTTAAACTCGTGAGCCTACTAGCTCGAGCTTCAATAGGCTCGGGGCTCGGCTCAAGCTCAAAACGAGCTGAGCTTTTCAAGCTTTATGACAAGCCGACTCGCGAGCGCTCATGAACCGGCTCGGGTCATTTACACCCCCTAGTATAAACCATACCGCCAACCTCTGACATTCACGACATCCAGCATCCCTTGCCTCTACTAGCCATCACAGTACCCTTTCACCTCCCTTATAAGCGTATACATGGAGGCTTAACCATCACGGCATGGCAGTCCACACGGTTGCACCATCCCCTCACCACGAGGCACGCTACCGCCAACCCATGGCTACCTTCATCCCATCACAATACTTAATACCGCATACCAGGACACCGCTACCCACCTAAGCCAATGAGCATCCGCCACCCGCCTAGCCACTCAATACCCAACACTTGTCTTTACCCACCATATTAAGCAATCTCCTCCCTTCCTATAAATACTACTCTCTCTCTCCTCTCATTCGAGGCAAGCCAAGGGGAGGCACAAAGAGGCCATGTACCTCTCTCTCTCCTAAGAGACCCCACGTCTCTCTTGCCTCTCTTTCTCCCGAGAGACCCCACATCTGTCTCTTCTCTCCCCCCCCCCCCCCCCCCCCCCCCCCCCCCCCCCCCCCAAGAGACCCCACATCTCTCTCTCCTCTCTATCTTCAGGGACCCTTGTCTCTCTCTCTCTCCTAAAGGTCATCTCTTACTTTACTTCATGCTATTTATTTATGCCTATTTATTATTATCTTGACCTTTACTGACTTAGGCATCGGAGGGGCCTCCCACGGTTCAAACCACTGTGGGTCCCTCTAACTGCCATGCTCGTTTTGCAGGAACATCCGGATCAAATGCGCCAATGGATGACTTCTCAGCGAGAGCTTGAGTTTGGTTCTCATCCTAAAGAACCTACTCAGCTTGTTTGGGGAAATTGGAAACTGATCTTCTTTCATCAACCCAATTAAAAATCCCCGAAACAAGTGGCGCCGTCTTTGGGAAGGATAGCCTGCTTGCGTTTGGTTTGGTACTTTCTGTAGAACACCCAGGTCTCCCACTAGGCTGGGGGCTATGGTGTTCGCCTCAAGTAAAGTGCTTGGTGAGGGAGCAAGGGTGTCCAATTTGGGCCAAGTTTTTGGCTAGGGGCTTGGATGCTGACCTTAAGTCGATATTAAACGGGAAGGCTGCCCAAGTAACTCAGACCGTTAACTCCTTCTTACTATGTCTACCCTCAAACCAGGTTTCCTTTGCCTAAGAAGGTGACACCCGATCCTTAAGCTGGGGCTGGGCATGTAGAGTTCAGTTTTCAGTGTTAATCTATTTATTAAGCAGCTCCATTAATATAACACTTCAAAGTATTCCTAAAGGCTAAAAATCAAGAATGATTTTAAAAGTATGGGCCAATATGGCCAAAAATCAAACTAGAATAAATTAACATAGATATTTGGTTAAGAGTTACCGCCAACCAACAAACTTCATTGAGCCATGACATACCGCCAATAAACTTCGCGAAGGGCTGACCATTAGACGTCTTTCGCTAATCAATTAAGACAAGAGCCACCTCCAACAAACCTGGGCAAAACGTCTGCAAATAGATAAGCTTCCGCCAATCAACTGAGCCGGATGCTGCCGCTAACAAGTTTGGTAGGGGACCCTCACACAAGTGTTTTATAATTCCCTACGCGTCTTTTAAGTAATTAAGTATTTAGGTCATTTGAAATGTTACTACTTGTAAAATTACTAAGAATGACCAAAGACTTATAAACCTAAAATATTTGTGTAAAATAAGCTAAGAATTATGCTTCGTAAATCATTACCACCTACTAATTATGCCAGAGGTTGCCGCCAACATATGGGACACGGAACTCCCCACTAATCGTGTTGGCACTGCAGTACAAGGCCAGTGTTACCACCAACCCATCAAGAGGGTTATCACCGTTAACAAGTGTGATAAAGGACCCATCAACACTAGTGGACGCCAATGATATTGGCGGTATTACTGCCAGTTATTGCATCATAAAGTTAACATTAAACAACAAGGGATACCACCAACATGTTTGGCAAAAGTCTCGCTAATAAAGAGTATTACCGTCATCTCATGGAGCCCTCCAACAAGATTGGCAAGGGGCTCGCCCATAAACTTGGTTAAACATTTCCGCCAACAAGTTTGGTTAAAAGTTACCGCCAACAAGCTCGCCTATTATCGCCAATGAATTTGACCAAACATTAACACCAACTACCCTGGAAGGACCTTTGCTAGTAAAAATATCACTGCCAACCATCCTGGCTAAGCATTGCCGCAACGAATATGGTGGAGCACTAACATCAACAAATTTGGTTAAAAGTTACCACCAGCAAGCTTGACATTGCCGCCAATACACCTGGCTATATGTTACCAACAAGGTTGATGGGGTGCTCACCCATACACCCGGCTTGACGTCAACTTCCCAAAGCAAAAGGCTAACACCTTCAGCTCTGGCTGGAGGTTGCCACCGAATTCGTTATTTCTAAAGGACAAATATCATCCTTCTTCCCACCACACGATTGCATAACCCCTTATCAATAAAGTTCCAATACGCATAAGGGAAAGGCCATCTAATGCAGTATGCGGTATAAACTTATCGAATACCTCTCATACAATAAAGCTATCCACTTTTGCAGGAAATAAGTGTATGTCATCTGAAAGGCATACCCGTTAATTCTTATTCATGTGTAATTGTATAAAGCATTCCTATGTGCTAATGCAGTACGCCTTAGAGGAATCTCTGCTAATACCTACTCGGGTACACTTAATCAAAATGATTCTTTTTTAATAGAATCAATACGTTTGAAAGGGATTTCTCTTAAATACCTATTCACTTAGTCCTATAAATTGTCTCACGGTACTTATAGGGCCTACCACTCATTAACGATGATTGGTCGTATACGCAACTCATCATATGTCAACGTTGACACTACCCGACACGCTACTCACTATTGACTAAAGTTGACTGATGTATGGGCACATAAAATCTCAACTCTATTAACAAAGTGAGTATGACCCAACCCAGCTAATGGCTGGGGACTGCAGGCTCATGATTTATCTATTCACGAATTGTACGTGTACGCTGTAAGCCCTTCTTAGGCAAGCAAGACACTCTTGCAGCCATAAGTCCTTCTAAAGCAGGCAAAGTCTATCTATGTTGTAAGCCCTTCTCAGGAAAGCAAGACATTAACCTAACCGTAAGCATGTCTTCGGCAGGTAAAGTCCTTTTACGCTATTCACCACTCTCTCTATTCATCAACAGAGTGGATATGGCCTATTTACGGTACGCTCCACCCCAGTTCGCAGCTGAGGACAGGGGGTTGGCGATTATCAATTCACGGTGTGCTCCACCCTAGTTCGCGGGCGAGGGCAGAGGGCTGGCTATTTGACTATTTACGGTATGCTCCGCCTCGGCCAACGGCCGAGGACTGGGGGCCGGCTACTTGACTATGTATAATACCCTCCACCTCAGCGCATTGCTAAAGGCAGGGGGCTGGTCATTATAATTCAGCAATGTAAAGGGCTAAAAACCACAAGTTGGAAATTACTAAAATTAGCCAAATCTAAAACTCAGCAAACAACCAAGGTTGGCAAAATCATAACACAGTGCCAAGACCAAGAGACATTGTTGGAATCACATACATGCGGCAAGTACAAACACTCAAGCCAAAAGCCCAACATCACAAATAAAGACTATAAGAGTAATTCCATCAACACAGGGAAGTCCTACTTCGCTCAAAGGGAGGTATTACTTAACCCATTGTTTAACGAAGTCGTGACGCCAAGTGCTTATTCGCGGAAAATGGTGCTCATGGGCAACCATTCGCCAACAGCATGTATATTTGCAAACACTACTTGCCCGATACTTGGTTGGTCACAACGTTTAAAGTCATTAATGTACATCCTCACTAAGGCCATTTACACGCCAACTCAAAAGCATTCCTTGGTGTCACAAATCTTCCAAAGCAAAGCAAACAACATCCTTAAGGTTTACGCACACCAGCTACTTTGAGGATAACGTAAATCACAATAGAAAGAGGAGAAGAAGATATACATTCCAAGTTAAGTGATAAGTACAAAAAGGTCATTTAACTTATATTTACAACAAAAATAGGCTAAAAAGCAGACATAAACACCCAATATGAACAAAGTCTAGTCTTCTACTCTCCACCTCATCCTCAATCTCCTTGCTAACTTCATCAGCCATTCTTTGGAGTAAAGCTGCATCAAGTTGAGGAGCGAGGCCTTGAACTTTTTTTCAAAATTTGGCTAAGGCCTTATCTACCCCCATTCCAACGCCATTGCTTCTGCACTTCAGAAAAGTCAGAACTGGCCATGTAGTCCTCTACTGCTACCTCCTTGGCTGCCGCCACGCGAACTGGCAGCTCTGTAAGAAGATCTCCAAGCTTGCTTTTGGATTCCTGGACGCTACGCTCCTTCTCCAAAAGAGATGTCTCAAGTTCACCAACCCTATTTTAGAATTCATTAACCCTGCTCCGAAGGTCCTCGAGTTCCTTAGGCTTGCGCTCTTCTATGTCCCGCAGCTCCCTTAGGGAAGCCAAGAGCGAGGTTTTCTCTCCTTGCATGCACAGAATCCGAGATTCCTTGTCCAAGAACTCGGAACATAGAAGCCCTATCATGTCTAGGCCCTGTGACCAATAAATACGATGAATAAAGGCAAATCAAACGAAAACAAAAATGTAACTACTAAATACCAATACCTGAGACAAACGTTCCGCCATCTCCCCCTTTGAGATGCTACTCACCACTCCGCCATCCCTCGAAGGAGCAAATCCTCTTAGTTTGCGAGCCACATACTCCAAGTCACCCCGCATAGCGGACGATTTAGGCGCCGCTGTGCCCCTCACTTCAGCCCTCTCGCTAAGTAACCCTATGACAATAGTCCTCTCGGGAGCCTCTTGAGGTGGATCCTGTGCCACCAAAGGGGAATTAGCCAGTCCCGCCAAGTCAAGCGTAACTCGGTGGCGTGATCGTCTTAGGACACGGAAGCCTCCCCACTCGCTAAACGACGACGGCTACTCCGAGATGCCTTCTCTACAGCTGACGAAGAGGGTAGGCGTGACGACCTCTTCGTTGCATTTGGAACGGGATGTCTTTTCTGCCCCCTGTTGCCGGTAGGAAGGGATAAGAGCCTTCGAATGTCCAAAGCCTCAAGCTCTTCGACTAAAAAGAAAAGAAAGGCAAAGTTAGGATCTCATTGACATAATAAAGGCTAACTAAACACACACACTTGATAAGACCCTTACCTGGATATGGCTTCTGACTCAACCCCACCTTGGCGAGTACTATTTCTTGTTCCAACATTTCGCGAGTAGCCAAAAATTAAACCCCTTTGAAGTCCCCAATGAAATAATCATACACCTGGCGCTCCTCTGGGCTCGTTGACTCTAACTCAGGCCAAGTCAGCTTATTAATGGATGGCTAGCCCATAGGATAATGGGGCTGTGTTGGCGGTTTAACTCAAAAAATTTACTTAACCAATTTTTTAAGTTCGAGGGATTACTTTTGATACCAATTGCTCCTCCTCGTCGTTCAAAAGTAGCCCCACTATTAATATTTTTTGCTAAAAACAAAATATCAAAAACTTTGTTGGTCGGTAGAAATAGGGATGGCAATGGGGCGGGGTGGGTACGGGAGGCGCCTCCACCATAACCATACCCGCCACACAAATTCTATACCCGTACCCGCCCCATTACCCGCCACGGGTATGAAGTGGGTACCCCTACTTGCCTCAACGGGTACAAACCCATACCCATTACCCGCCCATTACCCGCGGGTACCCAACGGGTACCCATTACCCGCTCCTCGTACCCACCTTGTTACCTATCCATTGTCCAACTTATTATACGTAAAATTCTTTTCTTTTTCCCTTCAATAATAACCATGACTTTATAATTATAAATTACCTGAGAAATTTATTTTATATAAAATAACACAACAGGATATGCTGGTACGGGGAAGAGCAGGGCGGATACATGCGGGTACGAGGCAGGTGGGGGTGAGGCGGGGCGGGTACAATCCTATACCTGTACCCACCCCATACCCGTGACGGGTATTGAAATGTGTACCCTACCCATATTCGTTACCCGCATCATGTATACCCATACCCGCCCCAAACGGGGCTGATACCTACGGGTAACGGGTTTCACCCGCCCTATTGCCATCCCTAGGTAGAAACCTATTGACGAAGCAACCCAATAAAAACCCGTATATACTTCTATAAGCATTTGGAGTTGCAGTGCTGTGCTCTAGATATTACTTCCCGGATGATTTTGAGATCCGTGGTCCGAAGGCAGATGAATGTCCCTTGCACCCACCAAGGGGTTTTTTGCGGTCACCACGGAAGCCTGACGTTTCCAAGTTAAAGGACCGAGAAGGACGACCCTTAAACGCCTCCGAAAATTCCTTAGCTAGCCAAGCTTGCTCCGGCATCCAGTGTGCAACGGGAAGACATTCTGGAAAAGGCTCCGAAGTAGCCCTGTCACCGGACGGTTGCCCCGAAGTCGAAGTTTCTTCACGCACCCTAAGAACATCGTCTTCTCCATTAGCAGGATTACTGGTGTAAACCACAATTTCACCCATAGAATGCTCAGCACGGGCCCCAATCTCATGCGATTCAGTAGCATCAGCCATCGCCACAGCTCTTGAACGTTAAGGAAAGTGAAGAAATAATTGTAAGCTCGACATCAAGGGCTTCGCCACCTCAAGTCAAAATTCGAACGAAGGAGAAGTAAAAACCATGAACGAAAGAGAGAAAAACATGATGAAAATGGTGATATTCTCTTTAGGGCTTTGAAACGGCTTAAGAGGAAGAAACGAAGAAGTAATTAAGAGCTCAAAATTAGATTCTTACTCGCCGTAGACAAATTCGAACCAAGAGAGGACAAAAACCGTAAATGAAAGAGGGAAAAGCGTGATGGAAATGGAGGTGGGACTCTTAGGGTTTCGAAATGAAAAAACAGAAGAAGAAATGAGGGAAGAAGAAAGCAAAAACAGCAAAGTTCATTTATGTAATTTAAAAATATACAGTCCAGATCTACTTAAACAAAGGAACGGCTAGGATTTAGCCAAATTCTGATGGATGGGACAACCAGCCGTCATGTGTCAATCAAGCCGTCAGCGCATTAATGACCCACGTATTCCCAAGAAAGACCTTTCCACTTCTTTTCCGCTAGTACTCAACACCCGCCATACTTACTGCATGAAACCACCTATACTTGCCATCTCGTGAACACGGGACGAGCTATTAACAAGACACCAACCTCGAATGATGGAATACACTTCACGGCCGAATGTTAACATGTCCCCATTCGTCCATGGAGTGGGGGGATAACTGTCGAGAAATAAATAATCAGGTCAAAAGGGTCAACCACGGCACCAGCCTTGGCAGTACATCCCTGACGGAACTCGTGCACCTTTCACGGCTAATACCTGATGCAAGACCCTAACAATACAACCCTGGTAGCAATCACATATGCCTCACAGCAAGTATCTACCGTAAGTCTATGGCGGTATCACCTTGGCGGTACCCCACATACCGCGATCACCTTGCTCACGACCAACGGCTTCCCGTCGCTCTACCATCAATAACAGTATCCTCCTCAAGCATCATCTTACCGTGAAGCCCAGAACCGCCAGTGCCTCACTTACGGCATTCAGCCTCACTGCAAGTCCCTGCCGACATCACCCTAGTAGTATGAACCATACCGCCAACCTCTGGCATTCACGATATCCAGCATTCCTTGGCTCTACCAGCCATCACGGTACCCTTTCACCTCCCCTATAAGCGTATGCATGGCAGCTTAACCATCACGGTGTGACCTTCCCCACGGTTGCGCCATCCCCTCACCATGAGGCACGCTACCGCCAGCCCATGGCTACCATCATCCCATCACGGTACTTATTACCGCATACCAGGACACCTCTACCCACCTAAGCCAATAAGCATCCGCCACCCGCCTAGCCACTCAATACCCAACACTTGTCTTTACCCACCATATTAACTAATCTCCTTCCTTCCTATAAATACTACTCTCTCTCCTCTCATTCGAGGCAAGCCAAGGGGAGGCCCAAAGTGGCCATATACCTCTCTTTCTCCCAAGAGACCCCACGTCTCTTTTGCCTCTCTCTCTCCTAAGAGACCCCACGTTTCTCTTGCCTCTCTTCTCTCTCTCTCCTAAGAGACCCCACGTTTCTCTTGCCTCTCTCCTCTTTCTCCCCCAAGAGACCCCACGTCTCTCTCTCCCCTCTATCTTCAGGGACCCCTCGTCTCTTTCTCCTAAAGGTCATCTCTTACTTTATTTCATGCTATTTATTTACTCCTATTTATTATTATCTTGACCTTTACTGACTTAGGCATGGGAGGGGCCTCCCGCGGTTCAAACCACCATGGGTCCCTCTAACTGCCATGCTCTTTTTGCAGGAACATCCGGACCAAACACGCCAGCAACTGACTTCTCAGCGAGAGCTTGAGTTTGGCTCTCATTATAAAGAACGTACTCAGTCTTGTTTGGGGAAATTAGAAACGGTTCTTCGTTCACCGACCCAACCAAAAATCCCTGAAATAGAATTCATAAGAAATGGATATTTTTCCTCTTGTTTGTTTACACAAAATTGGTAGAACATGGAAAATAAAAATTATTGGGAATTTTCAATTTCTTTGTTACACAAAAATTAATTTACTCTAAGGAGAGTTAGGTAAATTCTAATTCCTGAAAAATTCTATTTCTCATCTTATTAACCAAATGAGAGGGGATCAAGTATTGTAGGAAATCCACAGTACCTTTAGCCGTGGATTTCCACAAAAAGAGAAAGGTGATTTTTTTTTTAATATTTTAAAATTTTATTATATAAAATAATTTTAAATTATAAATTTATATTTTGATTATTTATTAATTAGATATCTGCCAAATTTTTGTTGTCATTTGATGTTCTCAACAAAAATTTAACAGGTACCTAATTAATAAATAATCGAAACACAAATTTGTTATTTAAAATTATTTAAATTATATATTTATATTTTGACGATTTATTAATTAGATATCTGTTAAATTTTTGTTGTCACTTGAGATTTTCAATAAAAATTTAGCGGGTATATAATTAATAAATAGTCAAAATATAAAATTATAAATTTAAATTATTTAAATTTTAAATTTATATTTTGACTATTTATTAATTAGATATCTTTTAAATGTTTGTTGTTATTTGATATTTTCAACAAAAATTTAATGGATACCTAATTAATAAATAGTTAAAATACGAATTTATAATTTAAATTATTTAAATTATAAATTTATATTTTAACTATTTATTAATTAAATATATGTCAAATTTTTGTTGGTCATTTGTTATTTTCAACAAAAATTTAACAGACATCTAATAAATAAATAATAAAAATATAAATTTATAATTTAAATTATTTTATATAATTAAATTTTAAAATAAAAAAAATCAACTCTCTCTCTCTCTCTCCTTTCTCTCTCCCCTTTCTCTCTCTCTCTCTCCATATGTGTGTGTGTGGGAAATCCAGAGCCAAAGGTACTGTGGATTTCCCATAGCACCTAATCTCCTCCCTAACCAAACACAATTATCTACTTCTTAAAAAATGGATACAAAAATATAATTCATAAAAAATACAACTTTCCCTTGGAATTTAATTCCTCTGTTAACCAAATAAGGTCCATGTTTCATCTCTCATTTTAGTGTCGATTTATACAGCTCATTGGAAGGAATTTTTTTTTTTTTTTTTTTTTTTTTGGGGGGGGGGGGGGGGGGGGGGGAAGATAATGTCAAAACAAGGGGTGTATTTGAGCCAAGTCAAGCCAAGCTCGAGCCTCGCTTGTTTGGATTAAACTCAGCTCGAAGTTCGCCCTAGAAAAGTTCAAGCTTGAGCTCGGCTCAGCTCGGCTCGATCTAAGCTCAATAAGCTTCGAATTAAGCTTGCAATGTTTCGATGCATTCAAGCTCAATGTAGGCTCGTTTGGGCTTGTTTAAGCTAGGGTTCGACTCACTTAGGCTCAAATTTGGCTTCATTTGACATATTTAGTCAAATATACTATATTAAGAAAGGCTTGCTTAGGTTCGTTCAGGCTTTGCAAGCCTATAAGCTCGAGCTTAGCTTGATAAACTAAACGAGCTGACTTGGCTCTTCTCGAGCTCAAAGCAAGCCGAGTCTTTCGAGATTTATGACTAGCCAGCTGGCGAATCATTTACGTCCCTTGTCAAAACCCTACATAGAATCAAAATAAAGAGCAAACTCTCAACACAGGAGAGCAAAGCTTAAAAGAAAAAACAAAAACAAGACCAAAAGCACACGAAATACATAAAAAAAAAAAAGGCAACATCGATTCAACCTAGAATCAAACACGAACACCCAGAAGGAGGATAGCTATCAAACTCTGAAAGACTAAAATAGAAATAATTTCCCAAGCATGCAACAACCAAGCAACAAAAAATCATGCAACTGCAGCAGCCAAAGAAAGTAGTGAACATATATCCAAACAATAAAAGAACCTCAACAATTTCAAAATCTTTCTTGCCTAAACATAGCAACTCCCATAGCAAAGAACGGGACCAACACATCAAATACAAGCAAAAAGGAAGTGACTCACCTACAAAATTATGCAATATTCATGTAGTAGTGATTCATAACTAATTTGCTAGAACAACCATTTGATCTTGTTTGTCCAACAAAACGGTTGTCCTAATAATCTCTTTTGGGCTTCTTCACACCTAATCTCTACCATAGAGTAAACCTCCCAAGTTTTCCTAGTTTCTGCCGGCTCAGCCCTATCTACTGCAGGAAACCTAGACTCGTTCTACACCTCCTTCTCAGGAATCATGTCTCTAAGGAGCTCTAGAGGTAAGTGATTGGCTTTCTCTTCACACTTCTTTCTAACTCTTCGATTCTTCATAGAGTTTAACTGTAATTTATCGAATTTAAACTATCCAATCATCTTTTGTTTTTTTTTTTTCCTTTTTCTTTCTAAATTTAGAACCCCCTATAGACTTGACTTGCTCGGACATGTCATTAACACTTAGCTGGCAATACAATTCATCAATGTCAAGACCAGCAAGAACTGCATTTGGACCAAAACACATGCGGGTAAGGGGGCCAAAATCTACACTGTGTCATTAGGATTGCTGCAATGCTCCATATGCCCAAAGGCGGGGAAGGTCAATGATTGCTCGAAGTATGTCCTTCTATGACCTGATCAGTCGGAAGAGGAGTTGTCAAATTGTCCCTTCTTATATCAACATCGTTCTCATCACCCTCGGATTCATATGCCTTGAAGGGAGGGTGAAATCCTACACTACATCATCTAGTAGTTGTTCCTTCAAAGTTCAACCCCCTTGTTTAACATTGGCTAAAGCAAGACGTCTAATAACCCTATCCACAAAAATGCAAAAATTATGGCCAAATAAATCAACCAAGTCATTGAGAACAAGTTGCATAGCTAGCTCATTCATAACTTCTTCTTTAACCTATATAGAGTGATTATTATCATCAACCACCGTAGATAATGATCTCTTGAATAGGGGAAGGGACTTTCATTTCCAACAAAATATTTGCTCTACCTAAATAGCCCATCAACAAGGATCCTTCATCAACTTTAACCACTTCTCCCCAAATCTCAACAATTTTTTGAAGGTTTGAAAGGGACCAAACGTTTGAAGGAACATCATAACAACTCATTCAGGTTTTCCTCTTTCTAGACAACATCTCAAAAGGGGTCCAACTTCTTACAGAATTGAAGAAATTCCGTGATAAGGCAAGCCCTTCATCCAATAATTGACTACACTCATGTAGATTTAAAAATAATAAAAAATTGTCCTGCAGCTACATACCTTAACCTACACATTCTCAATGCCTACATAACTTAGGACTTGCTTAAACTCTTGGACAAAAGAAGGATCATTTGTTACAACTAATAATCTTTACAACCACCCTAAATTAATTTAGAATAACTCACCAATGACAGACCGTCTAGAAGACCATGTATGATGCAAGCACTCATCCCCCGAAAAAAGGGGCTTGGTTAGGCTGTTGGACAACATTCACCTACAACTAAAGGATTCTTGAATGCACTAGACGAGTTCGCTCCCGCTCTCAAACAACCTCAGCAAAGGACCTTCTATCCACCAAATTACTTCTATTGTAGCCTCAGAGGACCTTGGAAGAGATGAGAAAGGGGAAGAATCTCCATTCTTTATTCTCCTTCTCTCATACTTAACCCAATGCACAAACAATTTCAACTTAACCAACAACTTCCCATCCATTCCCTTCATAACCATGACTGCATCCTCCTTATCTGCAAATCATACAAAACCAAACCTAGCTTTTAAATCTTCTTTAACGTTTCAATATACAAAATTATCAACTATAGTACCAAGCTTTTATAGGTATAAATGCATCCTCCGGTTTTTTGATTGATCAATAATTTTCCCAATTAAACAAAAAAAACAAAAAAAAAATCAATTTTGTCAGAACTGTACTCTTGATATCAGAGTTCTAGCTAACATTTAAGTGAAATATCATATGGTACTCGGACATTTCCCCGTAATTTCATTTCATCCGGGCTTCATCTTTCATCAAAAGAAAAGAAAATCCATGCCATAAAAATACCAATACCGACTGCATTAGAACAGTACAATAACCAAATATATTTACTCCCCCCCACCTAAAAGGAGTACTAAGCTACAGGCACAATGCTAATTAATTACTTAACATTATGAACATAATGATCAAGTGAAATTCAAATTTGAACACCCCCCTAACCTTAGGCCACAACATTTGCCTCCACTCTTTTTCTACATAGAGCCCAAATGCACAGCTGAAGGTTGGTAAAGGATGATTTGCGAGAAAATCGAAAATTGTAAGGTCTCTAACTTTAGCTCTGCGGTGTCGATTCAGAATCAGGTTGTTTCGGGACGTTGGTGGTGGCTATGTTCATTCTAGCACGAGCCTCCGCAAACATCCTTTGCTGCTCGGCAACTGCTTCTTCCTCTGTCATCTCGGCTCCGTTGCCAAACTTCCCTACACCCCTAACTCCGTCCTGCTGCAGAATATACAGTGCATATGTTGTAATCAATAATTTTAATACCTCTTTTAATAGTTTTTAACATTTAAACAAATTTATAAGCATTTGCAGTATACTAAATACAATGAAGTGCATAATAACGGTCTTTAAAATTACCGTTCTATGTAAAGGTGATTAGTATAACGGCTAATCCAAAATACTTACAAATGACATTTATTTGATTCTATAGGCCAATCACATTGGATTTTATAAGAAAGATAGGTAACACAGCATATTTTGCTACCCGAAAATTGAATTCTATAATATTTATCCTAAAACTAAAACAAAACGAATTACAAAGCTATATTTATAAACAAAAACTAATCCCCAAATTAATATTGGATAACTAAGGGGATAGAGACCAAATCAATAAGGAAAGTATTTCTCTAAAATAAACATAACTAAATTATCTTATTAACTAAAATAAAGATCATAATCTTCAAGTGCATAAAATGAATATATATAAGATATTTCATGCTAATCCTAATAAAATGTCTAACTAAATCTAATGAAATAAAACTTAAAAATATAATATCTTCTAAAATAATTAAATTCCTCCTTGTGTGCTACATCAATTTGCCTCAATTCAGAGAAGCTCAACCTCGAGTTTTAACAAGCAAATGGGAGGGAAAGTACAACGTGTATTTGTTGCGTCCAGGGCTCCTTGATATGGTGCAAAACTTTTCCATCAGGGAAGTCACGCGGAAACTCTCTAAAAAGGATGAAATCAATAAAATCTTTAGGATACACATCATTTTCATTTGTAGGCGATTGAAATGTTTGAGATTCACTGCAATTTTGCTCTTCCTCCTCTTCTTCTTATGCTTTGTCTTCATCTTCCCCTTCAGCTTCATCCGTTTCTCCCTTACCTTGGATGATAGTTAGGGGTGTAGCAGCGGAGGAAGGTAGTATTTTGAATCCAAATCATGGAAGCTCATAAGTGATTACAAGGGACGAAGTTGACATAGTTGCATCATGATAAGTCCTAACAAACACTCTGAGCTTGTCTAATGAAAGTACAGTACAACTTAGCCTCAAACATAGAAACGTTATAGGCATGATCATAGGATATATCTTGAATGAAAGTGGATGTCAGACAAATTCCCATAGATGATTGGATAAAAAAAGTTATCCTTATTATATGGCTCATGCTTACTTAACTCGAGCCAATCCAACTCCCAAGTCGTAAGTAATCAACATAAGTGTGATATATGAGAAGCTAGCCCTATGGGCAAGGATAAGTGACCTTTTCAAATATGCCAAATTTTTTTTTTCACTCTACTTCTTTTCCTTTCCTTTTTCTTTACCACCCCCTCTCTTTTTCTTTTCTCTGTTAGTGGTTATTGGCAATGGGGCTCGGGTAAGGTTCAAATTTTTTCTTCATTTTTTGGTTTGGTGACGGCTAAGGTTCTGGAAGGAGTCTATGATAAAGGCGTATACTACAGTGTGTTAGTAATGGGGGAGAAATACTACTTAGCAGTAGTAGAAGGGCATAAGCTGCGGCCCCTATGGGGGCGAGTATAGCTGCTCTCCTATAAAGGTCCAATACTAATGTTCCAATTCGAAATAGATGCAGAATTTGCTATCCAACAGCAAAACTTAATATTCCTCCAAACTAAAAATATTGAGTTAAAAAGTTATATATTTATATGAGAAGAAAGTTAATCCTATTATACTCTGAGAACTAAGGAGATAAAAGACTAAATCAACTAGGACAATCCTTCTCTATAATAAAGATAATTAAATTATACTATCAACCAATTTAAAATATCCTACTGAGTAAAATAGAGATATCTAAGAAATTTTATTCTATCATAAAAAACTGACAAACCAAATCTAACAAGATACAAGTAAAAAATATCACATCTTCTAAAATCATTAAATATCTTTGTATATTGCATGTTAAGTTATTTAAGCCTTAGATCCGCAAAAACTAGAAAGGACTAATATAACTTAATAATTTTGATACCCCTTCAATATTTTAACATACATTTGGGATCACTAAATAAACGAATGCTATGATCGATCCACTTGCAGGTACTATCACCAGGCAAGGGTGAAATTGGGGAGAGATAATTCTGAAGCAGTTGGATAGAGAGAGAAGTAATCACCATAGTTTCCAACTTGTGCTGTTCATATGCTGCATAAACCTCCTCACTGTACTCCCCAAACCCAAGAACCTGAATAATAGAATACCCAGAAGTTGAACAAAGGAGAAGCACAAACAAAAAGCAACGGTAACCACAACCAATAATAATAATGATTTCCATGTCACACACATTCCACATGGCTAAAAAAATGTCCCATAACATAGCAAATAGAAAAACTACGGACACAAATCATAAAATAAGAAAGTGGTTTGCGGTTTCCTAGCATAAATGGAGTGTCAAAAACGTTATATTAACGGGTGCGGTTTTTAAGGGAAAACAAGTAGATTTTTAAACCCTTTGCTAGCAAAAATTTGAATAAACAGCCATACAATCATAAGTTTGTTATATCTATTCAATAGATTTAATATGAAAATTCAATCATAAATGTGTTTTAATAAATAAAATGTTATAGGCAGCTACAAAAAAATTATTATGTAACAACCAGCTCAAAAACCCATAAATAAATGCAATTATGTAATGTCAGCATAGGTGTATGATATGCGACACTATCAACGGCATTTCTATGCTATTCCATGTTCACCTGCAGAAAGGGAATGCGCCAATAAAAACATTTGAGTATGGTTTTCAAGTTGCATAAGGGGATGGTTGTAACGTAAGAGTCAGGATAATTTTCTATCGTTTACGAGTCTATGGGATTCCACACATTGGAGCACTGCCACAAGCCTATAGGAATTAGACAGCAGACAACAAATGCCCCGGCAACTTCATAAGGTCCCTACAACATCAACCATGAAATAAGTAAAGGCAGCTCCTAACAATTTTAAGATATATGTGATTGGCCCATTAAATATATGATCTTCATACAAACTTTTACAATAAAAGGCTTGAAAGCGAGTTATGGTCCAATAAAAAACCCAAACCCATAGTGGTCACATGTTAATTAATGTCATAATATCTCACGACCACAATTGGAACCACTATTTGACTCAATTTAGGGCTATAAATAGCTGAGCTAGCTCGCAAGGCTTGTCATAAAGCTCAAAAAGCTCAACTCATTTCGAGCTTAAGCCGAGCAAGATGGCTCATTTCAGTTATCGAGCCCAAACCGAGCCTATTGAAGCTTGGGCTCGTAAACTTCCGAGCTTAAATGAGCCTATATTAATATAATTTATTAGCTTAACCATGTCCAAGCAAGCCAATTTTGAACCTAAATGAGCCAAGACGAGCCCAAACCCAAACAAGCCTATATTGAGCTCAAACGAGCGCAAATATAGCAAGATCAGTTCGGAGCATGCCGCGCAGGATTCGAGCTAAACCAAGCTGAACCGAGCCTATGACAAGCCGAGCTTGAGCTTGACATTTCCAAGCTCAGTAAGCTTTGAACTGAGTCCAAGCCAAGCTAAATGTAAATGAGCCGAGCCTCAGGCGTAACGAGCTTGGGCTTCGCTCGGCTCAGGTACACCCCTAATTCATGGCCCACTAACTGGCAAGTATGAAAAGAAAAATCGGCCGTGCTAAGAAAGGCACATACTTAACGCATGCTAAACTTATCAAATTCTCCCCTACTTCCAGCAAAATATACATAACAAATTTCCAAGGTAGATGAAATACCTCTAAAGCCTTGAGTACATGCTCGGGAGCAATAGTTCGTTTATCCTCTCTGTTACATACTTCATTTGATTCTGATGAAACAAGATTGATAAATTCTGCACAAATGAGAGATCTTTAGTTACGCAAAAATATAGGGTATCCCACAATAAAACTATAAAGGCTAACTTGGCAATGCTGTGAAAATTTTAATTTTTTTCGAATTACCTTTTTTCTCACTCACTTTTCTCAAATTACGAGTCAGGCATTTTATCTTAAGAACGCTATATTCTACTTCTTTAACGGAGAAGCATTATTTTCTTGCTTCTCTCTAAAAGTAGAAAAATAGATTATGCTTTTACTTAAAAGTGCTTCTATGTGTGGGCCAACATCCCAAAAAAAGTGCTTTTACGTTAAAGCGGGCATGTACTATACAAATAGAGCAGAAAGGGCATTCACAGGAAGTGATCGCGACCCCTTCATCGGGGAGGGAGGAGAACACCAAGATTATCAAAATCACGATAAACAAATAAATTGGCAAATATTTTATTGTAATGTTCCAAGAAAATAAGTAGGTAAACATAAGAGATACTAATAGAAGAAAAAAGGAGGAAAAACTCAAATCCACAAGGTCAACATACTCTCACCTACGCAACATTCAATTAGTAAATCTTGAGCATCCCTTGCTACCCGGACATCTGGGGGTAACATCTCCTTAATAATTTTAGTCATGGTTGCTGAAATCAAAATCAAAACATTAGTAACCAAACCTGCAGCAAAGCAGTGGGATGTAACTAGCTTCATGTTCTATCAAGACTGGTAGATAATACATTAAACTACCGCAAAAGTCCCCTTCTACATGATGGCTGTGAAGCAACAGAAAGGTTCGAAATACAGACAGAAACTCTCAAGAAAGAGAGAAAAATAATGTATTCTTCTTCGGGGAATAAAGCGCAGAAATATGCTTCATAATTCTTTCGCTTTTAGCAGAAACACACAAACCATTCTCTCATGCATGCAAACAAATGCAGCGTACAATAATTCTGGACCATCAGACAGCAGTGAACATTGACGAAGTTAACGTTGTGTTAAGCCTTCAACCGTTTCACCCATCCCAGAGCAACAAAAACGTTTTTAACTGAGAATGATATTCCACACCTCTACAAACTAATAGGGGAATTTAAATTGTTGTCTTAGGGGGGAAAAGTAGGAAACAGACATAGAACAAAACCATCTAGACCATCTGATTATCACCCAGAAGACGACCTTAACTTACATGGAAAATTTTCTATAAAAAGGGACGCATGATACTGTAGCTAAATGTTTAAAACAAAAAGACATGAACTAAAAAGGCAATTATTTATGTAGTTAACAGATCAAACAAAGAGCAAACTGGTCAAGTCTGGAGCATATAATTAGTTAAAAGAACTCTTCCTGTTTCTTGAACGACACAGCATATAAATGTCATGCACTTACATTCACTTCATGAATGGCCAATACGCACCGGTTTTGCACCACATTGCAATCGAAGGAAAAAGAAAATACAGTACCTTTAGGAAGTGAAGCATCCTCTTTTGTCTTGCCAATTATGTCCATTGGGTCCATCATGTAAGCTACTAATCAAATGCATGCCCTATACAAGAATAAAGGGGATAATCATCTCAACAACATAAACTGCAATAATACAGCTAGATTCAGAGCAGATGTGAGCTCAAAATACTTTATCTTATAGCATAAAAGAAACTTTCTCATGAAACAAACAAATTTTAGAAAATTTCGAGTAACACAAGGACCGACTGTTTGAAGACCCAGCATTCAAATCCCAGGAAGAAAAAAACTTATCTGCATTCTGCCCAATTTTTAGGTAAGGTCATACTAGTAACTAGTAACATATGTAGCTTTAATCTACGTCAGTATGATGAACTGCAGTCTGGCACTTTTTAAAACACTATGATGCCCTGTCTTATATTTGATATTTGTTCATCCCTTTTCTATGCTTTCATAATCTAACATTTCATAACAAAAGCCATGCAAAATCTTTTTTATTCATCTATTCCAGCAATGTTCCTGAAGAGTGTATGCCTAAGAAGGGGCACTAACTAATGAAACAATCAAACACTTCTTTTTGAAAATGTGAGTGATGGAAGGATCCAATCTTTGAAGATCCAACAACTGATAAAATTTTTGAAGATGGAAGGATCCTTTCTTCTTTAAGTAAAGTGGTTTTCCGTAATTAGTCACATTCTGCTTTCTTTTCCAAAACCTTGGTAACTTGAAGTCTTGCACTTCATCAGACGATAAAATTTCACGCCTAATTTCCTTCTTCCTTCCATTGCTTTTTCTCACTTTTCAGCATTCAACGTTAGCAATAGAGAGATGAAGAACCTCCAGTTACTTATTCCACCAATGATCCAGAGCAGCAAATGCAGAAAAGAAGGGCATCAACTAGCTCAACTCCAATAAAATTCACATATTCCAAAGGGTCAACTCGTTCCATTCAGTTTGAAAGCTCAACAACAACCACCCATTGCTCAAGAGGGTCCCGCCAATGTAGGGTTTGGGGAGGGTAAGATATACGTAGTCTTACCTCTATAGGGTGCTACCCTGTAAAGAGGCTGTTTTCAAAGGACCCCCAACTCCAAAAAGAGGGAGATGGAATTTTTATATAAGGAGGATCGAGGGAGATGAAATTCAAACCTAGGACCTTTTGAAATTGGGTAAACCTCAATAATATTTTATGACTGGACCTAGGCCTCATTAAAAGTTTCAAACTTTAATTCACAACAGATACTCTAATATTTGCCATGGCAAACCATTCCAAATTCATGTGCAGAATTCCTTTTTCGATGCTATCCAATCTCGTATGATGCCTCATTACATATGACTTCTGGTGTCCACTTTAATAGATAACAAAAAGGTAAGGAAATTCCACATGATAGTAAGGAAAGTCCACTTGATAGTAAGAAATGAACACGACCAAACTCTTCAATATCAAGTTATTTACACCGTTGGTCCCTCGTGTTTTTAAGTTGTTCAAAGTGGTCCCTCATCTTTTCTTTTTCAAAATGGTCTCTATTGTTTCTAACTTTTTTGAAAATGGTCCCTTATCCTTTCTCTTTTTCCAAAATAGTTCATAATGTTTTATTCTATGAGAAAATTATTCCCCCACTTAGTAACTAAAATTAGGTAAAAATTAAAAAGACCAGGAACCAGTTTTGTCATCAAATAAAACATTAGGGACATTTTTGAACAAAACAAAAGATGACCGAAACATTTAAACAAACTTTAAAATATCAGAGACCAATTAGGATAAAAGAAAGAACAACTGCCCAATTTCAACAAAATTTAGAACATTAAGGACCAATGTTGTAAGTACCTCTTTCAATATCCAAAATACGCAAATTAGCAAACAGCTAAATCATAAACCCTAATCGATACAACCACTAAAGTGCATCACATTGACTAGAAATATCTAAATGAAAAGTAAACCCCTCATCTACACATCTCAAAATCAAAAGCAAATCGCTGAAACCACAAAACAATGAATAAACCCTAATCCAACCTGAACCCTAGAACCACATATTGAAACCCTCCCCCTCCCTGTTTCAAAACCAAAATAACGACGACAACAACAACCACCCAATGCCTCAAAAAGGCTCTCGCCTAGGTACAATCTGAGGGGGAGGATATACACACAGTCTTATTCCTACAAGGTACTACCATATAGAAACACTCCTTGGAAACCAAAAACTTGGCAAAAAAAAAAAAAAAATGAAAAGTAGGGAATTTGTGAAGAGAAGAGATCGAAGATTACCTGAAGCGCGTCAATTTGTTGAAACCTTCACGTGGCAACCTGAAAGGAGTGGAAGATGGAAGATGGAAGATGGAAGATGGAAGTTATTGCAACAACACAGAGCACATAAGTCTTCCATTCCCTCTTTATATTTTTTATTACTTTCGTTTTTCTTTTTGCGGGTTCTTATCCTTTTGTTTTCGTGTTGTATTAAAAAGTTCCTAAAGATGATTCCATGCAACTACTGTTTCGCTTGGCCAATAGTTTGTGCACTTTTTTTTTTCCAACGAACAATGAGGGTATTTTATAGGGCATTGATATTTTCAGGCTACAAATTACTATTGACAGGATAATTTTTACTTTTTACTTTTTTAAAGACTATTTTGTCCATCTTATTAAATATGTTAGGATTATTTCTCAAATTACTTGCTTTAAGTTTATGGGTTGCCGAGGAGTCACCGATCGATCGGGAGAGAAGCCCGATCAATAGGGTGATTTAAGTGACTTTCCGGATTTTGGGCCACAAGAGGGCCGATCGATCGGGACCCTCCTTATACCCGTGCCTATAAATACGAACTCTAGGGTTTGGTTTTGTGTATCCAATTAAAGTGAGGCTGCCATCATCATCTAGAGAGAAACCCTACGAGAGTTAAGAGAAAGTAATTTGTAATTCTTTCATAGATCTCGTCAAGAGGAAATATCGTTGTAATTCTTCCGTTCAAGTATCAATAAGGAATCTCCATCTCCGTCCGTGGTTTTCTCCCCTCTCGATTGTAGAGGGGTTTCCACGTAAATCCTTGAGTGTTCTCGTTTGTTCTTTCTTTCTCATATATCTGTTTACTTCTCGTTTGTGTGAGTCATATTATTTGAATCGAATCAAGTGATTCGGGTTTACGCTTCTGCATCAAGATTTTCCTAACAAATTGATATCAAAGTATATCAGTTTGTTCCAGATTTATCCGCACAAATTGGTATCAGAGCCCTGTCTATTTCAATTTGATACTATGACGTCCGCAATTAGATCCGAAGTTGATAAGTTTGGTGGTCAAGGGAGCTTCAGTTTATGGCAGGTTCGCGTTAAGGGCCTCTTGACTCAGAGTGGCTTGAAGAAAGGTTTAGATGGGAAAGAGAAGAAATCAGAGAATCTGACAGAAGCACAATGGGAGGAGTTAGACGAAAAGGCTCTCACTGCAATTCAGATGTGTCTTACCGATGACGTTTTGACAGAAGTTCTGGAAGTGAAGACAGCTAAGGAGTTGTGGGAGAAATTGCAGGATATGTTCTGTTTCAAGTCTGTCTCCAACAAACTCGCAGTTAAGTGCCGGTTGTTCACGTTTTGTATGTCAGAAGGTACGTCACTTAAGAATCACGTCAATGAATTTAATTCAATTATTCAAGATTTGAAAGAATTGGATGATGTTCCTAAGGATGAAGATCAAGCAATGTTGTTGTTATGTTCTCTCTCTATTTCATATAAGGATTTTGTTGAAAGCATGATTTATGGTGGTGGACAAACCATATCTGTTGATGAAGTTATGAGAAACCTACTGAGTAAAGAACGGGTAGATAAGGAATTATCAGATTCTGTTAATAACTCAGGTAGTGGTTTATTTGTGAGGGAGAGAACTGAGTATGATTATAGTGGAAGCAAGTCTAAGTCTAGGCATCAAGACCTAACCTGTAACTACTGTCATAAGAAAGGGCACATTAAGAAAGACTGTTACTAGCTTAAGAGAAAACTTGAAGCAGATAACAGGTCTGACAAGAGATCCATAGTAGCTAGTGTTATGGATGGTGAGAATGACGATCTTCTACTGTCTGTGTCTGAACCTCAATCCAATTTGAGAGATAGTTGGATTTTAGATTCGGGTTGCTATTATGTCTATCCCAACCGGGATTGGTTTTCCACGTACAAGTCAGTTCGAGGTGGAGCTACTTTGATGGGTAATGATACTCCATGCAAAGTTCTGGGTATAGGAACAATTCGTTTTAGGATATTCGATGGCACTATCAGGGTTTTGAGCGAAGTTCACCATGTTCCTGATTTGAAGAAGAATCTCATCTCTTTAGGTACTCTTGAGTCGAAAGCGTACAGGTACACAGCTGAAGGTGGAGTTTTGAAGGTCGTTAGGGGTTCTTTGACAGTCATGAAAGGCAGAAGGGTAGGTACTCTGTATGAGTTTGTCGATTCCACAGTTGTTAGATCTGTTGCAGCATCTTCATCATCCTTGTTGTTGACAGAACCAGGGATCACAAATTCAGGACGTTTGAGATTGGATCATTCAGGTGATAGGGGTCTGCCTGAGCACAGTGTGAGGGGCTCTTTGTGTGGTCAGTCTACAGGACTGATAGTATGTGAACAAGGGCTTTATGGGAAGCAGAAATGTTTTCGCTTCAAACAATTCCCGACGAGTAGAGATGTCACGTTTGGTGAGTCTTCATTATTGTCTCCACAGAAGATGTCATCAGTTGATTGTGATTCAGGTCAGGTGAGTAAGCCAGAGGGAGTTCAGTTCAGTTAAGCAACATAGTTCAACAGCAGGTGGCTGTTTCAGATAATGTGACAAGAGCCAATTCAGAGAAGAAGAAGATTGGCATTGCTGATAACCTCTCAGACATGTTCACTCAGTTGCTACGTAGCAGAAAGTTCAAGCTTCACTCGAACTCGGTTAGGTTTTATGTTTTGTTGAGATAAACCCGTGTGTGGGATGTTCAGTAGAGAAGGTGGAGGAAATTCTTTTATGTATGTAATTTGAGTCAAGGTGGAGATTTGTTAGAATTATATCTCAAATTACTTGTTTTAAGTTTATGGGTTGCCGAGGGATCACCGATCGATCCGGAGGGAAGCCCGATCGATCGGGTGATTTAAGTGATTTTCTGGATTTTGGGCCGTAAGAGGGCCGATCGATCGGGACCCTCCTTATACCTGTGCCTATAAATACGAACACTAGGGTTCGGTTTTGTGTATCCAATTGAAGTGAGGCTGCCGTCATCATCTAGAAAGAAACCCTACGAGAGTTAAGACAAAGTGATTTGTAATTCTTTTATAGATCTCGTCAAGAGGAAGTGTCGTTGTAATTCTTCCGTTCAAGTATCAATAAAGAATCCCCATCTCCGCCCGTGGTTTTCTCTCCTCTCGATTGTAGAGGGGTTTCCACGTAAATCCTTGTGTGTTCTCGTTTGCTCTTTCTTTCTTATATTTGTTTACTTCTCGTTTGTGTGAGTCATATTATTTGAATCGAATTAAGTGATTAGGGTTTATGCTTCAGCATCAAGATTTCCCTAACAAATTGATATCAAAGTATATCAATTTGTTCCAGATTTATCCGCACAAACTAATAATAGTTTTGAAATTTTATTCAAAATGCAAGGGTAAAATAGTTCATATAAAATAAAAATTTAGAGTTGCCTGGTATTAGTAATTCTAGTCCTAACATTATAATCACCCATTTTATATTAGTAACTTGTGATTTGATATATTAATTTTTCTAATTTATAAATTTTGTAAAATAATATTTTATTTTAAAAGTTACATATACTTTAATGAAATAGTTTAAGTGACAGTGTCAAAGAGTGAAATTTTTGTTATTTGTTAATGAAAATTTTATATTAGTAACCGCAATGACATGACACTGCTAACGAAAAAAAGCGAGGTGAAAGGCATATGTAAACCCTTACACAACGTCTTTTGGACTAATTTGTTAAATATACATGTAACTTTTGGATTAAAATATTATTTTATTAAGTTTGTCGACTAAAATATAAATTGTATCAAAAAATAATATATTAAACATCGGGATACTAATGTATAATATACCCAACAATATAATAGAGTTATTTATTGGAAAAATAGCACAAATGGATAATCAAGAGCTCGAGCTCGAGCTCGAGATGGTGAGGCTAGCTCAAGATTGGGGTAAACAAAGTTGAACTCCAAACAAGAGTCCCTAAAAACTAAATAGTATAGACCTTGAACTTCGCTAAAGAGATTCGAGACAAGATAACGATAGAACGAAAGGCAATTAGAGAGCAAGGATCAAACCAAAAAGTTGTCGCGACATGAAATTTAACATTAACGGTAGAAACCCCCCAAAGTAATGGTGAAATTATTTTGAGGGTGGGAGGATTCAAACCTCAAACCTCCCACATGTTAGGTAAAGCCTCCACCATATGAGCTACAACCTTTTTTGTGATATATTAGGGTAAAAAAAATATTAAATTATATATATCTTAAAAAAAGGGGGAATGACCATCCAGGCTTTATATAAGTTGTTTATAAAAAATATTTTGAGATATACATGTTAATAAAAAATATTAAAAAATATTAAATTAAACACAGAGGCAGTTGTATTAGGTATAATTATTGCTTATATAGTTTGTTTATCCAATAAAATAAAATAAAAAATTGGAGCTCACATGGTAATTGGTAAGTACATGTTAGAGGTATGGGGTTCGAATCCCACTAGTATCATTTTTATGTCCAATTTTCATGATATTAAAAAAAAAAAATGGGATGGGGTAGAGCCTGGCTGGGCGAAATAGCCGCAGGCCCATGCCCGATCGGAAACCGGGCCAGGTGAACCAGCCCGTGGCCAGCTCTACCATTACCCTAAGTTGTTTATGTCCCCACACTGGTACAAACAGGATCATCAGGCACTCTAACTCCCAAGATTAACATGACATTCAACGCAAGAGTGTATTCTCGGGAGATGGGTTATAGTACACCCCAACTTTTCAGTAATAAAGAATGAAGATGGAGTCAGTAAAGAGAGAAGAAGTATATGATTTTCGGTTTATTTTCTATGTATTGATCAATTCCCCAAGGCACTGTATTTATGGGCAAAAATCTTCTAATTCAAGCAACTACCAGTTATAAAATGTGGGCATAAAATTCGCCCTCAATATGGAGAGTGAGTGGACATGGAGGAGCAAAGAATCCAACCTTGGTTAAGAAAAAAACGGATATGGAAAGAGTATGCACTGAAATGGTCAAGACAGGTATTTCCTGCTTGAGCTTGTAGCCAGAACTCGAACCCAAAGTAACTGAGAATGCCTTGAGCTAGCACCCTTAAGGTTGGCTGGGGATGACAACTCAAGCTCGAGCTCAACCCAAAAAGAAGAGTTCAATTTCAAGGACTAAAAATACGATGGCCAAAAATAAAAGTCCAGAAGGAAAAAATTCGAAACCACATCACATCACATCACAATGCCCCAGCGAGTCCAGCAGGGTAGAGCGAGTGGGCATGGGTGTGGAGCCCACCATGCTCACTCTAACCCCACAAAACTTTTTACTAAGTCAAAGGAGAATGGGGTATATAGAATGGCTTCCCCACTTTTAAAACTTCTATATAGGATGGATGACTTTGAAAAAATTAAACAAAATTGAAGCATAACAACAACAACAACAATAAATCTAGTGCCTCAAAGGCTCCTGCATAAGCAGGGTCAGGGGGATGGAATGTACCCATTCTTACCCCTTCAGAGTGCTACCATAAAAGGAAGCTGTGTTCGAGGACCCCCAACCTAAGAAGTATGAAAGCATGGAAGAATGAAAGTATAAAAGCATAAAAGTATGAGAGCAAAAACACGGCACAAAGGCAAGCATAATGAAAGTGTAGGGCCTCTAATACCACTAATTAAGATCACCCACATGAAATATACAAATCATAAACCGAAGTAACAATTATAAACAAAGGGGATAGGGAGAACACCGGAATTTATATGGTTCAGCCGAAGTCTACATCTATGGAGGGGAGCACAACAATTTTATTATAATATTATTAAAGTTGATATAAGACGTCTCAACTCTCAATCTTTCCTCAAACCCTTCTCAACCTTAATGATAACATACACATCCTCTACATACACATAACCACCCACATTAAACCCCAATGTGACATAAGCTTCGATAAGATTGGCCAGATCCTATACTTTATAAACAAGGCTTAATACAAATAGGCTCCACACATAACCCAACAATTCTCCACTTGAAGTCTAGTTGGATTATTTATCATTATCAGACTAAATTACTCGAGAATTTTACAATTTAGATTTAATAAAATTTTAGAACTAGACCCAATTAGGTTATTCAAACCCAGTCAAGCAATCCATTGACCCAAACTGAAAACCCTAATTTTTTAATCAAAAATCAAATCAACCGTGCCGCAGGGTGATGCTTCGTCTTTCATGTTTAACAGCCACGAAAACCCTAGCTTTTCCGAAAACAAATAGCCGCCGCTTACCGATTTCAAACTCAAACCGTCGTCAACTCACGTTAGCCACCGTCAACTACCACTGACCCTTTTCGTGGTCAGTCACTGTCTTGGTCACGTACCACCACCGAGATCAAAACAAAACCACTGCCAGCAAGGACCACCGAGACTCAACTCGCTGCGACCACCAGCGAAGCACCACCGACGTTCGTGTCTCTCAGGCGCTCAAAGCCCCGCGCCACCACCGGAACTCCCACTGGCGTTTGAACCATCTTTAACGACGCCGACTTGCATCAGGTCCACCAAATCCAACTCTCATGTACACCGATCTAGTCTCTTGCTCTTCCACTCAGACCAAAATACCACCACTAACGCTCAGCCAACAACTCTTTAACTGAGGCACATCCCATCACTCCAACTAGGGCATCACTGCAGTTTATGCCTTCGATTTACAGATCAAATCCATAATCTACCTGAATCAACCACTGTTGCAGTTTACACCTTCGGTTTACCGATCAAACCTATGATCTACCCGAATCAACCACTACAGCAGTTTGCACCTTTGGTTTACCGATCAAACCCATGATCTACCCGAATCAACCGCCACCGTGCCTTTACCGTTGAGATCGAGTCACCACTAGAATCACCGTGTAGAAATTCACCACTGACAGTAGCGACCGGCTCTCATCTCCCACTAGCTATTAAACCTCCAAAATTTAGGTTCCACCAAGACTTTGAACTTGAGCTCGGATACCATTTGTAGGGCCTCTGATACCACTAATTAAGATCACTCATAGGAAATATACAAACCATGAATTTAAGTGACAATTATAAACAAAGGGGATAGAGAGAACACTAGAATTTACATGGTTTAACCGAAGCCTTTATCCACGGAGGGGAGCACAATAGTTTTATTATAATATTATTGGAGTTTATATGAGACGTCTCAATTCTCAATATTTCCCTAAACCCTTCTCAACCATAATAATAACGTGCACATCCTCGTGTATGTATAGAGCCTCCCACACTAAACGCTAGTGTGACAGGAGCCTCAATAGGATTGGCCAAATCCTATACTTTATAAACAAGGCTCAATACAAACAGGCTTCACACATAACCCAACATAAAGCATAAAGTAATGAAAGGCAAATAATAAGCAAATAGGCAAATAAAACAGCTCTCAGCCATATTAAGTACCCCTAAGCGGCAGTCATATAAGCCTAGGAATACTAGTGTTAGCCAGAATATACTCCTCTATTCTAAACCGTTACATCAGCTACCCCTATGCTAACCCTCCATTGAGCTCTATCTAAGGCCATCTCTTCCCGTAGGTTTAGCTGGTTGAGGTCATATGCTGAATTTTCTCCAATTATCTCTTCTTTGGCCTGTCTGTCCCTCTCCTGCCGAGCGTAGTATTGAGTTGTTCGCATATATTCCAACATTATTTACATAGTTGGTCCCATATATTTAAAAAAGGCTCAAATTAGCTATTTATGTTTATGAGAAATGCTAATAGCATTTGTGCAGTGAGAAACTCGCCCAACACTGCACCATTAAAACCTTTTAGTGCAGTTTTATATTATTATTGTTATTATTATATGTATATCGTTATGTATATAATTTTAAGGAGACATATATAAAAAGCCCAAAATTTTGCAACTAAATACAACGCACTTTCTATACTTTCAATTTCATAAATAGCTCCCTAAACTTTACAAATTAAACACAATATCCCTTGCACTTTTAATTTCATAAAATAGCCTTTTGAATTTTGTAATTAAACACAACACGCTTCCTGCACTTTTAATTTTAAAAAATAGCCTCCTAAACTTTGTTATTAGACATAATTCATTTCTTAAACTTGATTTGAGTTTAATAACAAAGTTTATGGGTTGCTTTTTTGTATTAGATAAGAAAAAGTGGGTTATGTTTAATTTAAGCACTAAATTTGATATTTTGAGATGATTTGGGTTTAGTAATATAATTTCAGGAGTGAAATAAAGTAAATGAGCAACAAAAATATAACTTTAACGCCAACATGAATGAACTGAAGCCACAGTAAAAAATGACAGAAGGTAAGGAGAGATTAAACCGAAGAATTGTCGTGCCGTGGAGAACTCCACTGCCTTTAGTCGTTTATGCCCCCGCACAAGTACAAAAGGTCATGTTATAACTATATCTCTAAGAGGTATAAAACGCCACCTCCAAAAATTCCTATTATACTTAAAATGCCACCTCCTAAACTCAATTAGCCTTGCATTGTATAACTATTCCTTAAGGATCTGTCAACTCCTTGTCCATAAAATTTAACCAATACTGATATGTCATTGTCTCATTTCTTTGCGTACAAACTTCGATCTACTAGGAACATTCTGAGTCAAGTAGTTTACTTAACAACTCCGTATCTGTCAACTACCCAACTTCCATAGTGAACTAAGCAACATAAAACTGCTTCTCTCCTCACCATCTAATGACTCCTACTAAAAGGGTAAACACGGATTTTAGACGTCTAATGTCTAAAGTCCCTTTTAAAACAAACGACCCATGATAAACTCAACATCTTTTCTTTTGCATCTCGCATAAGCTTGATCCTAAGAACATAATGTGCTCATCTTAGGTCTCTACTTTTCAACTAACTGGACAACAAATTCTTAACAGCGCATAACAATTCTACATCATTCTTAATAAGTAGAATGTCATCTATATAAAACACTTAGAAAGTCTATACTTTCTTGTTATGTCACTCGTACACTGATGGTTCACTAACCATTGACTCAAATCCCTAGGACTTGATTAACTGTCATCGAGTCTACTATTCAATAAGCAAGATACTTATTAAGTTTATAAATAGACTTCCTTAGTTTGCATACTATATACTCCTAACTCTTGGCATCCAACTTGTTTGGTTGTATCGTATACGTAAGCTTATCAAGATGAACTCTCAGAGAATGTCGTCTTGATTTCCATTCCCATACCTCGTTATAATGAGATACAATGGATAAGTGCAACCTAATGGACTTAAGCATAGCATCTGACTAGAAGGTATCATTAAAGATGATTCTTTTCCATGGGGTATTAACCCATTGCCATTAATCTAGCCTTGAAGGTCTCTACCTTCTTGCCCAATGAACTCTTTATACTTGCAGATCCATTCAGATCCAATCTAATAGATTTAATGTCTTTCGACGCCTCTATAAGTTCCACACTTAGTTAAAATACAATTACTTTAGCTTAACTTTTATTACCATGACCCATTGGTCTGCATTTTTATACTTAAGAGTTTCATTGTGGTCTAAAGGATCGTATTCACCATCATGCTTAACCATTAAGACTGTAGATATGAATTTGTCAAGTGACCCTAATCATCCTTCCCCTATACAAAAGCTCTCATGTACGTAGTGTGACAATGATCTGGTCGAAGACATATCTAATACATCTTCTATAGTATTAAATATATTCACTCAAGATTTTCCCAAATAACTTTTCATCACGACAATTAACCTCTCTAGTAGATATCCGTGAGCAAAGGTGACTTTAACTACTATCATTACTTTTCTCACATCTCTCGCCGTAGTTCCCAACTCGCCCTTCTCGAACAATTTAATAATACAGAAACAATTTTAATATTAATTTCAAATATCAAATATATGTAATACTCTGACCAAAGATTCTAGAATCTGTTCGTATATTTACAAATCAACTAAGGGGATATCTTTATCTCGTTTGAGACTATAGATTCCACGTAAAACATCTAATCCTGCCACACTTCATGCCTTTACCCAACGTACGTAAGATTCAAGTCAACGCACTTTGACTAATCCTTTTGGTACATCAAAGCAACGAATAGTCCATGCATGAGTTCATACTGTTTTTTGGATTTAGAGTTATCGTTCTATGAAACATTTCTGATAGTAGTTAAAGAAACAGCTAATTCAGATGGTCGTGCTTAGTGCTCCAATCTTATTGACAATACTAACATGATACTCTTAGATCTCTATCTAATAGCCAAGACAACTCATTAAAAGTATCATATTATAGTCTTATTAGCACTACAAAAAAAGTGACTAATAGTAACAAACTAGAAAAATTTCTGTTACAATTGATTTACCAATAGCAACATAAATTTTCTTTTGTTGCAAATGCAAATTCTCATACACATGCTGCTTAGGGCTGACCCCTTTGTAACAGAAAAACTAATCTATTGGTATTGTATATAGCATTACCTACAGTACACTTTGGTTTGTTGGTAACGGTATTTTAACAAAAAAATTTTCATATCTCATGAGCTAAGAAAGAATCTTCACTTTCCTCCAATATTACGTTTAAAAATTTTTTTTTATCAAAAATACATAGATAATTCAATTATATTATTTTTTAGTCATCTAAGTTCATTACATAAACTTAATATTAGCAAGAATTAAAAATTTTATGTCAATTTACAAAATTTTGGGTAAAAAATTTGCGCCACTGTAATTTGCCACCCTCACTCACTCTCTATATTTTGGGAATAGATAATTTTATTAATAGTTTATTATATCATGCCCTAAAACCCACTCTCTCTCCCATTCAAAAGAAAAACCCATCTCTTTCACCCTCGTCTCTCTCTCACTGGTCTCTCTCGTTCTCTCTCTCGCTCTCTTCACTCGCTCTCTCTCTCTCTCTCACTCATCTTTTTTTTTTTAATTTGTTTTTTGTGTCCCAAGTGCAGGTCAAGTAGACCGAAAGGGATTGAAGCTGCGAGATTGACTTTGTTGTGAAGGCATCAATTTCGTGTTTCAATTTCCTCTGTAATGTAGTTTAATTGCCATGAATTGAGTGATTATGCTAGGTTTAGACTGTTTGAAAGTATTGTGAATCTCATCTTTAGGTCTTCGCTCTTTCTTCTCATCATTCTATTGTTTCAGGTACAAAATAGGGTTAGTTTGTAATAAACTATGGTTAAAGCAAGATTCCTATCAATTTGTTGAAGATTGAGTATTTTAATGTAAGATTACTATCAATTTGTTGAGGATTGAATAGTTTAGTGTATTCCTAATGTGTTAATGTCTGGTGTGGAGCTAGCTTTGATGTATGCTATCATGATTAGTTTGCTCGATTTTAAGAAAATATGAACTAAGTATATGGTGTTTTAAGCTATTTCAATGAGTTCTAGTGTATTAGATTATAATGTTTTATGCTTCATTATGATTAGTTGTGTTTTTGTCACGTTTTTTAGCTTTTGATTTATTTTGGTGTTTGGAGATTGAATTTGAGTTGTTGATTTGGATTATAGTTAGTAAAATACGAATTGCATGGAATTTGAGTGTAGTAACAAATCTTACTCTATTCCTATTGTCAATAAGAGATTAATATATGTAATTTCACTAATATTCTGTCCTATTTTAACGATATTTATACATTCTAAGTGTAGGATTTGTCCATATGGATGTGGTTTAAAACAAAGATTGGGTGAAAAGCACACGAGTTTCATTTGAATTTCGCGATGGCGTGGAAGCATGTGTTACTGATGTGCTTGCTATTGTGGGTGTGGATGAGTCGATACCTTGCCCATGTAAGACTTGTGCAAATCGATATGAGTTGGACATAGATAGAGTGAAACTTCAGCTTACACTTGAAGGCATGGATGATAATTACGCACGTAGCAAGTGGTATCTCCATGGGGAGGTGGAGGATCCCGAGCTAAATAATTTTGCTAGTGAGATGGATACTTCTGATGAATCATCAGATGATGGTATGCATGAAATGTTAGAGGATGCTTATGGATTGCATTCTCCTAATTTGAGTGAATCATCAGAACCACCTAAAAAGGGACGCAATGTTGAGGTTGAAAATTTATATAAACTCATAGAAGATGTAGATGCACCCTTGTATCTTGGATGCGATGATTTACAAAGCTCTCGTTTATTGTCGAATTATATCATCTAAAATGCTTGCATGGAGTGACTAATGCTGGATTTGATGCTTTTCTAAAGATTTTTAAAAGAGCTCTTCCAAAAGGTGAGACATTGCCGAACTCTTTTTATAAAACAAAAAGCATAATTCGAAAGTTGGGTCTTGGCTACAAAAAGATTGATGCTTGCCCCAATGATTGTGTGCTATTTTGGAAGGAGTTGAAAGACTGACACATGCCCTATTTGTGGTTCATTAAAATGGAAAACTACAAATGGTGGGGTTGTGGTATCACTAGTTAACGGTGCTAAAATTCCTAGCAAAGTGCTTCGCGATTTTCCCTTAATACCAAGACTGAAGAGGATATTCATGTCATCTAAAACAGCTGGATACATGAGATGGCATGCAGATGAGCGCACAAAAGATGATAAGCTTAGGCATCCAGTAGACACTGCGGCTTGGAAACATTTGGATGAATGCTACCCTAATTTCTCTTTCGATCCATGCAATGTTAGGCTTGGTCTATCAAGTGATGGGTTCAATCCCTTTAGGATAATGGGTACACAATATAGCATATGGCCGGTTGTTCTGATGATGTATAACTGACCCCCATGGATGTGTATGAAGCAAGAGTACTTCATGATTTCTTTGCTCATACCTGGGCCCAAGGCACCAGGCAATGATATTGATGTTTACCTACAACCTTTGATCCAGGAATTAAGTGAGTTGTGGGAGACTGGCATGGAGACATATGATGTCTGGAAGAATGAGACTTTCTTATTGCAAGCTGCATTATTGTGGACAATAATTGACTTTCCGGCTTATGGTAATTTGTCTGGGTATAGGGTTAAAGGAAAATTTGCATGTCCCCATTGTAACATGGATACATGTTCTCATTACTTGAAAAGGAGTAGGAAATTATGTTATCAGGAACATCGACACTTTCTTAGCGATGATCATAAATCGTCGTAATAGAAAATCATTTAATGGAGCTAGTGAAAGGAGGCATGCTCCAAAATTCAGATCAAGGTCTGAGTTGTTGGAACAGATGGTAGGGTTAAATGTGACTCTAGGCAAGGGTCTTGCATCTCAACAAAAGACCAAGAGAATGGCAGATGAAGTTGGACCTTGGAAGAAGAAGAGCATATTCTTCCAACTCCCATATTAGGAACATCTTCTAGTACGACGTAATTTGGATGTTATGCATATTGAGAAAAATATCTTTGAAAGTTTGATCGGGACTCTTTTTGATATTGAAGGAAAAACAAAAGACACATTGCAATCATGCCTTGACTTTCAAGATATGAATATTCGGAAGCATCTTCACCCAAAAGAAGAAAGAGGAAGGACAGTTTTACCTTCATCATGCTTCACAGTAAGTGGTGAAGAGAAGAAGGAACTTATGAATGTGTTGGCTAGAATTAAGGTCCCCGATGGATATGCATCCAACATTGCACGATGTGTGCACATGAAGGAACATAATATATCTGGATTGAAAAGACATGATCATCATATTTTAATGCAACAGTTGTTGCCATTAACAGTGCAAAAAATGAAAAATAAGGAGGTGAGTCGCGTAATAATTTAGCTATGCAACTATTTAAGAGAGTTATGCTCAAAGGTGGCGACGCAACGTGAGTTGAGTGCTTAGAAGATCGCATGAAGATAGTTCTTTGCGACCTTGAACAAATATTGCCCCTTTCTTCTTTGATGTAATGGTGCACTTAGCCATTCATTTAGCATATGAGGCAAAGGTTGCTGGCATTGTACATTTTCACTAGATGTATCCAATAGAGAGGTATGTCTTTTTGATTTTGTATTCCTAAAAATAATCAACACATACTTTTCCAATAATGTCTTATTAATTACTTAGTGTATTGTGCTAGGTTCCTCCATAGGCTTAAAGATTATGTGGGTAATAGAAGTGGG
This sequence comes from Simmondsia chinensis, assembly GCA_018398585.1. Lineage (NCBI taxonomy): Eukaryota > Viridiplantae > Streptophyta > Magnoliopsida > Caryophyllales > Simmondsiaceae > Simmondsia > Simmondsia chinensis. The sequence continues at coordinate 29,078,374 of JAGTTD010000005.1, forward strand.
CCCGAAGTATCTATTGCTGAAGGATATCTTGCAGAAGAGTGTTTAAGTTTTTGCTCGAGGTACTTGCATAGTGTTGAGACAAGAGAGACTCATTCTAAGAGAAATAAAGACTTAGATGATGGTGAAGTGCGTAAAGGATTATCAATATTCTCTCTCAAAAGTCGTTACACATCGAAGAAGGATGTAGTTGCTTGTGACGAATTGAGAAAGGAGGCACGTAGGTTTGTTTTGTTCAATTGTGATCAACATCTACATCGAGTAAGTCATTTCCATGATTCATGCCATTTCAATCGTCTTATCATATTCAATAATCTATTGTGATTATGTTATGATGGTATTTTTACAGAGAGTATAAACAACTGCTTTCAATTGAAAATACTCAGATGCGACAATTAGATGTCGAAGAAATTCACAGAAAAGAATTTTGTACTTGGTTTGAGTCTAATGTAAGTTCTAAGACGGAATAATATTGGGCACCCACATTATCAAGCGACTCCAACATTTTAAATACATGTATTATTCTAATTTATTTTTAATTTTTTTAGGTAAAGCTTCATCTACCTACGAATCCTGTTGTAGTAGAAGACCTACAATGGTTGAGTAAATAGCCTAACATGCAGATAAAGACAATGACATGAATCACTTGAAATGGTTTTAGATTTCGGGTCAAAAGTGTAGACATCAAAGCATAACTCAAAATTCTGGTGTTGTTGTCACTGCTAGTACACATACAGGTGGTTTGGAAACATGTTATGGTGTGCTAACAGAAATACTGGAATTTAATTATCATCAAGGAAGAAAGGTCATATTTTTTTGGTGTGATTGGGTTGATCCTAATAAGGGTGTCAAGAAAGATCGACTTGGATTTACTCTTGTAAACCTAAAAGCATTGTGGAAAACAGATAAACCTTTTGTGCTAGCTTTCTATGCATTGCAAGTGTTTTACACTCTTGATGATGAGAGAAAAGAATGGCATGTTGTCACTAAGACAAAACCAATAGATTTATTTGACATGGGAGAGGAAAAGATACCTGAAATAGATTGCGTTCTGTCTACAGCAATGATGGATATCAATGTTGATGATATTGACATTGTTAGAGAAGATATTAAAGGGGCAATGATTGACATACCTTTAGATGAGGCTACTTTACTTGATGAAGATAATGAAGAGTACTTCTACTATTGTGATAGTGAAGAAGATGATACCCTATATGATTATGATTCATACTAAAAATTTTGGAAATATGTTATCAACATCTTTATATGCTTATGACAAACTTTTTGTATTTGAATGATTAAACAACTACGACATTTTCCTTTTTCTTCTTTCTCAAATTTCCTTATTGTATGTTTGAATGTTATTGATATTTGGTTTAATTGTGTCATTGAGCTTGATGTGTTGATATTTACCGTTGTGTGTATACTATTATATTGCATCATTTTCTAGCCTTAAATTGTGAAGGACGCCATGGCCCCCACCGAGAGCAACAACGGAAAGAGGAAAATAGTAACAATAACTGATTTAAAGGTGTGACTCATATTTCTAAAATATTTTTGTATTTGTTATTGTAACATTACTTATTGAAACTGAGTTGATAGCTTGATGTAACGCCTTATGGAGTCGAAGAAGAACAAACTCCAACAATCTTCTGTACAAATTCGTTGTAGTCCTAGATTGGTTTCTTCATCTTCACATAGGAACCAAAATGGCATTGAACCTCCCTATAAGAATTTACCACAATGTGGAAGTGATGTCGAGAACCCCCACAATATACCGGTTACCCAAGCTCGACGTGCCCTATTTCAGAGCTCTACTGTTAGAAGAAGCCCTAGGACACTTCAACAGCTGCAGGAAGATATTAGGGAAGATTCAGAACGCCAAGTGACTGCAGATGGTGAGCTTATGCGTTCTATTTGTTGGCTCTATTGATCTTCATCTATTTATATTTTAATCGTGCTTTCTAACTACATTATAATGCTTCTCATCTTTAAGCTTTTGAATGCGGTGATGCTATTTGTCCTCAAGGGGAGGGACATGTTGGGAGTTCCGAGGGAGCAGGTTAAGCAATCTCATTTGTGTAGTTTCTTGTTTAATATACATATTATGTCACAATTCAATTATTTTCTCTAATGATTACTATTTTTCTCATATGAAAAGGATTTTGATATGTTATGATGATTTTATCATTTATATAGGTTTTGAAAGTCATGTTCCTACATCATCCCGAGGAGAAACACAAGCAACAAATGATGGTCAAGATTCAGGTTATGTTACACAATTGTGTGGGAAATGAGTAATCTTATATTTGGGTTTAAAATTATACTAAAACAACTACATTGAATTTGTAGGATTATAACAATCTGTAAAGAGGAGGGGAAGAAACAAAATGCACACTCCAAAGGAACCAATTTTGGTAGATGTTAACGACCATGGCCAGCCATGTTCAGATTCACAACGGAAAATGTCATCTTTAATAGGATTTTACGCATGTGATCCTAGAACATTGCCGATCGATGTTGAGGAATGGACAAGTATGCTGGAATGGAGGATTACCCACGTATGGGATGTAGTGAATGTAAGGTATTTTATACCTATAATGTAAATATAAAGGACTTAGCATCATCGGTCAGAATATATAATAATTGTGGAATTAGAAAATATGCCTATAAAGTATAGATGCTAATAGCTCTTTATTTGCATATAGCAATCATACTACTTTTCCAAAGGAAAAAAGCCATATGCATGGGTGAAATCAAAGATGGATCAATCATGGAGAAGTAATAAATGTTCGTGGAGAAACAAACTCATTGAAGGAAAGACAAAAGATATAGCTTTAAAAAATAGGTCTTCCGGTACACCTGCTACGCAATGGAAAAATTTTGTCGAATTTTGCTTTTCTCCAAAAGGACAGGTATACTTATATGTTTCCACAAGCATATTGTCGTAATATATTTTGTTACGTATTATTCACTTGTCATGTTTTGGGTTTAGGAACGCCGCAAGAGGGGCATCAAAAACCAAATAAATCAAATCAGAGGCATTATTGTGGCACTAAGACACTTGCTAGAAGATGCAATGAGAAGGTTGGTTTAATCATTTAGTTTGCTTTGAATAATGAGGTCTATTTTTTGTAGAATTTTTTTTGAAAAGTACAAGTCATATGTGTGTGCAGTTGATAACTGATGGGAAAGGACCAGATGAGCTCACAATGTTTCAGCAAACACATCAACCAAAATCTTCATCCAAACTTGATGTTGGATCTGCTACTGCTCTAATGTGGTTTATCTTTAGTTATTTCGTATTTCAATTTTTTCCCATGTCACTTCTAAAAGTTAAGATCATCATTTATTAATATGATATCAGGCTGAGATTGATAGAAGATTAGAAGAGCTTCCATAGGATCTTGATGAGGCAACATGAGTTGAGGAACGCAAAAAAATCTTTGTACAAGTTGTCGGAGAAGACAAAAATGGATACGCGAAGACATATGGGTTAGGCGTTAAAGTCCCTCGATCTGGTGTGAAACGCTCTTTCTTGGCTTAAGAGCAAGAGAAAAATAGGAAGTTGGAGGCTGAGCTCAAAGATGTAAAACAAAGCTTGAAATCTGTACGTGAGCGGGTAGATTTTTTAATGGCAACTATGATGAAGAGGGGAAACAAGGTTAGTGTGCTTTTGCATTGCTTTAGAATTCCACATAATGCAAATTTTAATTACTTTGGATTGAATGTTGAAGTTTATTTCTTTGGATTTTCTATACATAGTTTGTGGTGGCTTGGGTGGATGTAGCAGGGTTGGTCTCGAGTTGTAGTGATTCTGAACATAGCTTATTGGGTGATTGGATCTACTTCTGCTAGGTCTAGTTCTAAACTTGGTTGTATTCAACTTTTTTAGGTTATCTTAGCTAATATGGAAAAGTTATTGCTAGAATTGTTGTTGGTGGTGGTGGTGTTCAAATCTTATAATTTTCGATTTAAGTTTACTTTTACCCTTGTTGTATTTTTATATAGTTGGTTGTCATATTGTTCATTCTGTTCTCTCATCCTCTCTCCTCTCCCCCTCAAATTTACATAAAAACTGCAACTACGAAACGATATCCAACCGGGCCTAAAAATGTATGAATGTTAGTATGTACTGGTTTTGGTCTTTGGTGAAACTAGTATTTTTGCTTATGTTCCAAGTAGTTATACAAATGGTGCTTGTGGTTTGTGATAATACTGTTAAAATAATTATAGTTTTATAAGCTTATGATTTTATATTATGTATATTTGGTATATAAATTAGATAACTAGAAAGATTGGGTTGTCTGTGATGAATTTGTAGACTACTTAGTTAATTTAACCTTTTCTTTAGGCCCGGTTGGATATCGTTTCTTTAATTGCTTTGGATTTGCATTGCTCTCTTTTAAACGTTGGCCTTGTTAGCTGTTGCAACATGTATATGTTTTTACTTAAAACACTCAATTCACTTTTGAAATGTGACTACCTACTCTAAACGCAAGTGATCTCCGCCCTTACAAAAGTTTTGGTTTGTTTATCTTTGTTTTACAGGAAGCTAGTTCATCTCGTGATGATGAAGTTTATTATGAGGAACAAGATGGGATGATGTCTTAGAAGACAAGGATGATGCAGTGGAAGATGACCTGAATGAATGATTGTTCGTCGCACAATTGCCAAGATACTTATGTTGGACTGCTTTCTACCAACTCTGCCATCTGTTGAACATTATGTGTTTTTGCTAAACCTGCAAATGATGGGAAGAATTGTATTGAATGTTGTGTTTTACTCAACTATGTGTTTTTTTGTTTGGATTTATGGATGATTCTAGTTGTATTTAATGCATGACAAATTTGTCCGTTGGTATGATGATGATGCAGGGTTTTTGGTTTTATTATTTTCAATTATGTGTTCTAATTGGTTAAAAAATACGAAATTTAGAAACAGAAGTAAAATGCTGTTATTAATAGCAATAGTGACAGAACTCTAAAGACGTTGCTGTAACTTTGTTATTGCTATAATCAATAGTAACAGAAAGCACTTTTTTGCTGTAACCAATAGCAATAGAAAACATTTTGTTGCTGTAACTAATAGCAACAGTTGTCATGTTGTTGCAAAAGGCAATGGAAACAAAAGTAGCAACAAACACTAGGTTGTTGCTATCGGGGTGCAATAGCAACAACACGCATTTTCCATAGCTATAACTTTTAGTGACACCGGCAACAGCAACAACGTAGCAACAGACAAAATTCTATTGCTAAAAGCTATAGTAACAAAAAAATCGCCAATAGCAATAGAAACTGCTTTGTTGCTACTGGCCACTTTTTTTGTAGTGTAGACAAGTTGTCCAAACTTATCACCAACTACGAATATACTTTGACAACATATCTTTGGCTTGATCTAAGTCTATTTGTGGTTCAATCTCATTGACCATTTAAACCAAACTTGGCATGTCATCTTGGACTACGTCCATCTCATGGAATGTTTTAGAAAACAATCACACGCATGTTTGACTTGTAAAACATAATCAAACAATATATAAATAAAACAATTTTATTTATTTAATATTTAAAACTAACTAATTGAGTTTTTCCAGGACACCAATTTCAACAGTGGGCACCTTGTTAACCGTGGGAATTGAAGCTCCAATTGATCATGTTCTACCAGTGTGGGAGCATAAACCACTTAGTGTAGTGGTAAAGGCCAAGGCTTGACAATTCTTTGGTTTGATCTTTCCTCTTTGCTCCTTGTTTTCGTCTGTTACTTAATTGGTTTTGTTGTTCATTTGAGGTTTAGTTCGAGATTTTTATACAATTTCAAGATTTCTCTATTCAAACTCGAGCTTGGTGTCATCTTGGACAAGCTCACTTTCTAGTATCTCAACAATTTTATTTCTTTCCTTCTTGATGGAACACAATCACTATTTTTAATAATTACTACAAGTTATAATTGATTAATCTAAAAGTCTCACACTAAATTTTCAATGCCAAAAAAAAAAAAAAAAGGGAAGAAAATGCCATCAAAGAGCAGACACTCGTTAGTGAATTAACTCTAATGTTGTTAAACAAAACAGTAAAAGGGTATTCACTTTAATACCAATTAAATGTATTGAAAACGTAAACTTTAAAAACCAACTAATAACCAAATATAAATGTAAAAAATAAATGAAAGAGCACAAAGAGTACGCATCATGATTTTATGGCAGTTTGCTTCCAACTTGGAAGTTCGTCCACTCCTTGGGTAACTACTCTTTGTCTTTTAAGCCTTTCACTTCGCTTGAAACTTGTACACTTGATTCATTTGTAACTTTGGCTTAAGATCTAATCTTCAACACTTTATCCTTTTGTCACTAAGCATTAGGATCGAACCTTTGCTCTTGAGCATTTTTTAACTTATGTTAAAGATCCTACTCCTTATACTTAGTCCTTCTCTTGCCTAAGAATCCAACTTTTAATCAGTAATCATTTTGTAATGTAGGCTAAGAATCCAATCTTCACAAATAAATTTGTTTGAGCAATAAAACAAACACTTCTAAAAGAGTGTTGCAAAACCATTCAGCCTTAGCTTAAGCTACGAGATATTCTGATTGAGCTCAATAAGATTTCTTAAAAGAAAACATTTGGTGGTCAAGAGAATTTCAATAAAATCAACAAGATGAAAACTTTCAAAGCTTACGAATGCAATTTTTTCATAACTAGGAACAAGCCCCAAACAAAGGGGTATGAGTCAAAAGAGTAAGAGTACAGGTATCAAAACTAGAACATGACTTATCTATGCCTAATCAACCATCTCTTAATATAGTCAAGCATTCAATTTGTATGAAAACTTCACACACCATGCATTTACCACAAAAGCCCAATGTCTTGGAAATACACCAAGAGACGTCATCTTCAACCTAGGCCCCATTTTCAAATATGACTTTATTTCTCCTGCACTATATCACGCAGTTCACAATGAAGAATAGGATCATCCAAACCTGCTTCTGGAAAGCATCCGCCTACATCATATTCCATCAATATAACATACTCGTCAAAGTCCTTGATAGCGCACTAACAGAGCCCCACTATTCCAGACGCCTACTTGAAATATGGCACGATACTAGACATATGATGAATAGTAGGGGTGTTCATGGATTGGTTAATCATATTGAAAAGTATTTCGATTTGGTTAACCACAACTAAAATACTCAAATCTCTAACTATTACCGTAACTAAAAAGATCAGTTAACTAACTTTCGTTAAACTGGCTATTCAGTTCAGTTATGCTGGTTAACCTGTAACCGAATAAATATTCTAATGGCTCTTTCATTTTATATGATTTATCTCCTTAATGGTTTGTGATCGTCCAAAAAATGCATTAAAGGTGTAAATATTCAATAAAATTATGAGCATATAAGTACAGTATAAAAATTACAAAGTATGATGTCTCATTTTAACCAAAGTGTGAGCAAACGAGTAGCACTGAATTGTAGCAAAGTAGTGCTTACCTAGAATTTGGAATATAACACTCGGGCACGAGTACTCTGTGCTAGGAGATGAGTTGGGGGTAAAAAATATCGTTGACCATGCATTATAAATTAGTTTTAATGACCTTTTTTTATTTTAAAAGAATGTATTAGAAATGTGGAGTAAAATTGAACAGTTTATGTAATAATTCACTTACATGCTAGTAAAGCATAATTTAGTGAACAATATTTTATTATGAACACGTACAAAAGTATATATGATATATATTATTTTAGTAAAGCGGTTAACCGAATGAACAAAATCACTGACCATTGTGGTCCTGAAATTCCTCAAATTTATTCAATTTGATTAACGAACTTGAAGTTCGGTATGGTTAACCTCATTTTCAGTTTGGTAGTTCGAAAATTCGGATACGAATTTTTTGGACACCCCTAATCAATAGGTGGTCCACATCTTCTACAGCCTCCCCATAAAGTCCGCAAAGATTGTTATTGGGACTAAGAACATGAACTCTACATGAGCGATCTTTTGTGCACAATCTACCAAGTAGAATGTGCCAAACTAGGAATTCCACCTTTGGTGAAGCCAAACCTTTCCAAAACCCATAAACAAGATTATCAATGTCATATATGGAGGTTGTTTCAGTCCAAATCTTATCCATGAGATTTGACTATATATTTTCCTGCTAAAGTTTCAAATTATGTTGTCCTGGTCATCGAGCTGAGGTGTCACATTCTCTATGATTGGTGAGAGAACGAATACAAGTGGGCCATCCCATGGCATAAAATGTCTTCTCCAGTTGAAAGTCCATTTCTAACTAGACTTATCCCATATCCCTATTTGTGCTAGATATGGTCTATTTGAAGGAAAACCCTCAAAGGACAAGAAAAACGAGTTTTGAGGGGGTAGCCTGTAATCCACGAATCATGCTAGAACTCGGTCTTCTTGGCGTTGCCAATTTTCACTACGATTGAGTTTCTGAAAATACTACTCATCTCTTCATGATGGTGCTGCAGATTCTCTACTTTGCCTAATGAGTTATTACTCCACCAATACTTCAGTTGGTCAAGGAAATAAACATTGTTTCCATGGATGGTAATAGTTTATTTTTTTCTAAAAGAGTCTCCTTCAACTAAATATACCCCCTCCCCAAAAAAAATAACAAGCCTGCATTCTTTATCATCGGACCACCCATACCAAGATTGGGCAAGTGCTTTAGATTTTATACAACTTCCCATTCCACAAGAGGTAAATAGTGCCCATTATTCTTTTTTTTTTCTTTTTTGGAAGTCAACGAGATATATAGAATTAAAAAAAAAATATGTGCGATCTATGAGAAGCATACCCAAGTCACGACCAAAGCCCACTACAAAGAACAAAAGTCAAAATAAATGTCCTCAAAACAACAAAACGCAATAGACAAAAGGCTACAAAGGCAGCGATAAAATGGAACTATGCCTCAATACCCCATTGCTTGAGCAAAGAGGCATGGCACTCAGCACCCCTAAAAGATGGATCAACAAGCAAGCAGCTCCGGATCCAACCCGTGATTTCCTCGAGCACGGTCTCAATAGGCCTGGACTGAGAATGCTAAATCATGAGGTTGCACTCGTACCATATGATGTACATAGTTGCTGAAAGGTAAAGACGACCAATGATGCTATCGATCTCACGAACCCTGAGATGCCGAGCAGCCCAAAGAACAAAGTCACGCTAGAAAGGAGTAGGCTAGTCAACTGATGTGCGTAGAGTAACTCGACTCCAGACAAAAGTAGAGAAGGGGCAGGCGAAGAAGAGGTGCTCGCGGGTCTCATCATCAGAACCACAGAGAACGCATATGGTCTGAACACCCTAAGCCCAATGCCTCAGCAGTATATCACAAGTCCACTGCTGCTCACCGGAGGCAAGCCAAAGAAGGAAAGAGTTCCTCAAAATATGAAGTTGAAACTAAAGTAAATGATGCGCAGAGTCTTCCTCTCTCCAACTCTGAATCATCTCGCAAGCGAACTTGGTGGTTAATTTCCCCAAAGGGTCACCATCCACCTAATGCAGTCCACTACACCTGCCTGAGGGATAAAATCAACCATGTCCCAAACCGAGCCGAGCTCCAAACAACCTTGCAGAAATCTCCACTGATCACCCTCAATAATATCCGAGACTCGGGAGTTCCACACGAAGCAGGACCAAATGAGTGGCGTGCAGGAAAGCGCTACCCATTATTCTACCTTTCCAAATCAAGGATCTTTAAAGTTGGACAATCTTCCTTGGAAAAATGCTAGAAGTCACGAGCCTTTGACCCACGAAAAGCCACGAAGTTAGGGGGAAAAGAAAATTTTAAGACAAAAAAACAAGCGGGTGAGGGGATTCAAACCCCACACCTCTCGCGTGTCAGGCGAATTCCTCTCCAATTAACATAAGAACATATAAAATGACTTGGTCGTTACAGTAAATATTAAGCGACAAAGAAATAAGTATATTTTCATTTATATACCTGATGAGGTTCTTGGACATGGAGTTGGTCCCGGTATAAGGAGTGGATGCGCTTTGGAGACTAGAGGAATGACAAGGCGGCACTCCAGCTGATGAAATATGCAGTGAATTATATTAAGATACATACATAATATTATGTATACATTAAAGCAGAATATTAACGAACTATTTTATCTTACTGAGCGCCCAATGGTGGTGGCGGATCATCAACTGCACCTTGATTGTGACGGGGGGCGGAGATAAGTGGTCGATCGATGTGTAAGTGCTCCCACGACCACAACTGCACATGATAAATTGTAAGAGTTGGGATCATGCTACACATTAAAAAATTAAACATGAATTGTGAACCGTATCTAGAGCAATAAAACACATCTGCCTAGTTTCCTGCTACCCCGCATGCAACATCAACACAGTTATCTGTACAGGTTGGTGAGCACCGCTGACCCCCAGCTGTACTGACTACAGCCCTCCATTGTTTCAAGCAATGGTAGGTAGAAAGCGATGCCCAACTACTAGTACTATTGCTAAACAATACAGAATTGATCAAATAAAGGATGTATAATCTTGCGTGCTGCAACAACACTTGCTCATCAGCGTCATCTGGGGGTCCCTGTTCTACCAGTCCATTCAACCATGTGGTTCTGATCATGCCGCCACGCAAGTCATTCGTATGATCTACGCTCAATAAACCTGGCAGAGGTTTCTCCAATCGTAGTTCGAGGTACCAGTGACTGCCTGGCCATTTACTCGTAGACCTAGTAAGACAGTAGCATCCTGTAGTGTTGGCATCATCTCACCAACACGTAAATGGAATGTATGAGTTTCTCACCTCCACCTCTCAAGCAAAGCAGTAATCAAGGTGTTATCAACTTGGATATGACCTATTTGTGTCACTCCAATTAAGCCAGCCTCTACGATATAAGGTCATACTAATTTGTGAGGCACTATGGGACGGTGTATCCTCCCCTTGGTCTCATCGTCGACCTATAACACGAAACATCAAGCATGTCAGTCAACTATTCGAAAAATTAAAACATTATCTCGTATGGCTAACCATAGTTTATTAACATACCGTTCCATTCCAAATGTCCTCCGACCGATGGTCGGCCTGAAGATGCAATACTGAGTCGTTATCTGGACCCGGATTTTGTTCGGCATATAGACTGCTGGAAACATGTCCTTGTCTTCTTGCCATATCTCTAGAAAAATTAAAAATAGTTACCAAAATACATGAGTTAAAAATAGAATTTAAAATACTATAACATTCAATTGATCGCAACACAAGAATAAGATTACATTTATTACATCTAATTACAATTGCTAATAGTACATGTTACAACACATTGCTTAAAAAAATGAAAGGGATACAGCTATGAATCTAATTACAAAACTACCACTGTCTATTCACACATGATTTTTTTTATTATGGCTCCTCTGACCATATATGCTACATTTATTATTGGACGTGCCTTCCCTGGCATCCTGTTTCATTATGTATCCTAGTTGATCTCGGCCGTCCTCTACCCATTCTCCACCTACTAAGATCTAGAACCACCTCCCGCCCAGTGTACTCTGGCCATAAAAACAGATCAGGAAGGGGGTGAAACAGTGGAGCATAAGCATTTGCGTACATGGCAAGGCCGAACAGCGGACCAATATATTGTCTGAAGTCGATCTTACATGCCATACAACACACCATGACATGTGAACATGGACGATGAAATCGTTGCCATGCACCACAAGTGCAGCTCCATTTAGTCAGCATTACCGTGTTGTTAATCGCCCTTCTGACGCCTGATTCAGTGCGACAGCTAGGAGTTGTTAGCTGGAATTGCATGGTGTTTCGATCAAACAGTGTCACCGTATGAATCCTTGATTTCATGGTGGCATGCTCTACTTCAGCGAGAACAGTGGGCGGCTATAGCAAAACACATGAAAAATACTCCCCGATAAGATCCCTGCGACTGACGAAGTATTTGTTACATCGAAAAAATATTAGTTCCACAAGGGCAGTTACCGGGAGTGCTCGTCCCCCTTTGAGCACACTGTTGAACACTTCCGATATATTGGTGGTCATGTTACCATAACGATAACCACCATCATACGAAAGTGCCCAACGTTCTTTTGGCTCTCTCTGTATCCACTCTCTGACCTCATCATTGACGTGGATCAAATGATTGTACATAGCATCAAACCTCCTCCTGAAAGGTTCCCTCGCCATCGCACTCAACCTCTTCTTCAGTGTAGAGTTTTTGAATCTGTGGTTGAAATTACTCACTAGATGACGAGTGCAGTACCGATGCTGGCCTTCAGGCTCCGGCCAAATGATTGACATCCCACGCTTGATTCCAGCATGTCGATCAGATATTATACACACTGGGAAGCGATCTCCTGTCACATAGGTCCGTAGACATAACAAAAACCAAGTCCAACTCCATCCATTCTTCTCATCCACCAAACCAAAACACAATGGATACAGACTGTTGTTAGCGTCAAATGCGACGGCAACCAGTAACTTCCCAATGTATTTCCCATATAAATGGGTACCATCCACATTGATCAATGGACGACAACACTTGAAACCCTCTATGGATGGCCTGAATGCCCAAAAAGCTCCACGAAAAAGTCCTTCCCAGGCTTCTTTGCTCTTAAACTACAATTCGACAACAGTGTCAGGGTTTGACTGTTGCAACGCAGTCAGCAAATTAGAGAGCATCGAAAATGCTTCCTCATGTAACCCAAACAACTGCTCAAACACTTGTTGCTTAGCTTTCCATGCCTTGAAATGCGAAATGTTGTACCCCATGCTGCTCTTGCACTACTGCTCAAATTGCAGCAATGTTGATCTTTAGATCAGCAGACACAATAGGGAACACCATATCCGCAACAATATTTGAGGTTAGTTAATGGTGGTCTTCTGCCAATATAGTGGTGGAACATGTATAATGCCCCTTCAAAACTGATATCTCAAATTGGCCTATCCTCTGTTTTAGTGCTTCATGTAGATACCACTTACATTGTGGTGCTTGTATGCACTTTAGGGCTACGTACTCAGGACATCACATATTGTAGCTTGTTCTTAATACGCCACAAATTCACTGCACTGACTAAGTTCTCCTTCATTTGAAACAGTTGTCCCTCTTGTAAATCAAATCTTGTTGACCCATGTCTTCTACCTTCTTCCCATTCAGAACAGATTGTCTGGTTTGCCCATGAAACATCTTCAAACTCTGGAATAGGGGCTTGGAATACTGTAGGCCCGTCCACAATATCTAGGTCGTTCTCACAATCGTCAATACCAACATCTTCATCGTCATGCGATGCCTCGGAATCATTGTTGGCATACACCCCATCAAATACACTTCTATCCTCGTTTGCAACCATCCCTTATACCAATGAAACGTCCACAACAAGACTTATGGATGGGCAAGCAGCTTTGAATTGAAAATGCGATACATGGTATTGAGAGCTGCCTAAAACATCCACAGCATTTACGTATAGTTCTACAAATGCCACCCTACTTCCTAAAACAAGTTCGAACATGGACCTCAAAGCCACTGGAGAAGTGATCTCAACAGATGTATATCGCACAGGATTTTGGGACAACAACATTCTTCATGTAATCACAATGTCAATTCTGTTACTATCCCACCCAGTATGTTCATGCATCATTCCCTTCAACTCAGAAAGAGAAATTCCAGACCGTGCCGTGAGTACAAATTGTCTTCCACCCATGTAATCAACACCATCAACAGTTTGCACCATATTTTCATCATAATGGCACAACAATGATGTAATACCCGGCCTGATTAAATTAGATTCTGTAGTACAATATGTGGAACTTAAGGTATTTAAATTAGGTTAAAACTCACTATTATTTAGATTAGGTTACAAAGAAAAAATAAAAAATAAAGTAATAAAATATATAAAAATAAATAAATAAATAAAATAATTAGAAAAAGAAAAAAAATAAAAATAAAGTACACCCCCTCCCCCCACACGTCTCTCTCTCCCTCACGCGTCTCTCTCTCTCATATGTCCCTCTCTCTCTCCTCTACCGTGCCCACCGGCGCCGCCACCCTCCTACCGCCAGTACCTCTACCGACCACCACGGAACCGCGCACCACCTTTGCCGCCTGACCACGACACCGTCCCTATCACCGCGGTGCTACTCCGACCACCACGATACTGCTCGACCCACGCCGGTACCGCTCGACCACGGTGCCGCCTCCCACCACCACGGTACCGTCCGACCACCTCGGCACCGTCTGACCTCCAGGGGCCTATAAATACCCCTAACACTCAGCCCTTAAAACCTCACACCTCTCACCACAATTTTCTTTCTCCTCTCGGTCTCTCTCTACCACTCACAGCTCTCATTCTGCTCCGGCCACCTCACCGATCTGACTCTGGCCGCCCCCCCGGCACCGCCACCTCATTGGTATGGCTCCGGCCACCTCGCCAGTGGCTTAGAAGCTAAACTTGTTGGATTAAAAGCTAGTGAAAGTAAGTATACTACTCCCCTTACTTGTTTGTAAAATATGAAAAAAATATACTTTACATGGTTTGATATTTAAGACTTATATTTGAATAATTTGTTAGTTTGTTAAAAGAGGTTCAGGCATCTATACTTGGTTGATTATGTGATTTCTACTTTTGCGATTTGAACTATACTGATTTATATGTTGAAGTGATGTTTAAATATGTGAATTTTGAAGAAGTTGTATTTTTAAGTATGTGAAGGTAATTATTGTGAACTTGTGATTTAAATTGAAATATTTTTATGAGAAGAGTTTATAGATAACTACGTTGACCCTCTGAGGTCTATTGACGATAGAATGTGAAATGTGAAAGTTGATCTATGACCCTGTCGCGGGAATAATACCCGCAGTAGTTTCCGATTCGTCTATGAGTTTTACCAAAGAACTCTTGTGAAATGAACTAAATTATCAAACAATGATTGTCATATCTTAACATGATTTTGAAGGTAAATTGATTTTTACTGGTTTTGATTGGAATTTTTATCTGTTTTAAATAATATGCCTGATCCGTGTAGGGAGTGTGGTGTACTTACTGAGCATGTTATTTGCTCACCCAATTTATTTATTTTCCAGATTAGTAACTCATGACAAGTTCCTAAAGGAAGAAATTATGAAGCAGCTTACTATCTCGAGAATTAGTTTATTTCGCATAGTTAAGTAGTAAATGAATTTTGTAGTAGCATATTATAGACTATCTGAGTTATTATAATTTTAAGCTTCCGCACTGCGAGTATTCAATTGTTAGTATTGATGTATTTGGGATTATGTTTTATATATGTTATGGGAACCTTTATGGAATTTTGAGGATTTATGATGGAAAATATTCGGGCTTTGTACTATGATGAGGGGATTCATTATAGTACGGTCGTGTAGCGCCCTTTGACTTAAGCCTATTCAGTAATAACGTTCGGGGGCGTTACAAATATGACTACATTGCACGCCATAATTTCTAGTTTGATTACACAAATATAGATTAACTACACTAGAATATTAACTACACTAGGCACATCCAGGGATGTGTACCTTGGTGCATGCTTTTTGCAGATGACATAGTACTGGTGGGGGAGTCGCGGGAAGAGATCACTGAGAAACTGGAGCTGTGGAGAGGGGTTCTAGAGTCGAAGGGCTTGCGACTAAGTAGAGCCAAGACCGAGCACATGGAACTCAAGTTCGATCCATCTACCACGCCTAGCCGAGAAGAAGTCAAGATTGGACACAAGGCCATTTCAAAGACGGAAAGATTCAGGTATTTAGGGTCCACGATACAGCACAACGGCGAAGTGAACGAGGATGTCAACTGCAGGATCAAAGTGGGTTGGCACAAGTGGAGGATGGCCTCTGCGGTACTGTGTGATAGGAAATTCCCCTTAAAGCTAAAGGGAAGATACTATAAGACGGTGGTGCGGCCAGCCATGGCGTATGGGGAGGAGTGCAGGGCGATGAAACAACAGCACACTCAGAAGATGAAGGTGGCGGAGATGCGAATGCTGAGGTGGATGTGTAGACACACAAGGAAGGAAAGGATCAGAAACGACATCATAAGAGGCAAATTGGGCGTAGCTCCCATTGAAGATAAATTAAGGGAGCATCGTTTGAGGTGGTTCGGACATGTCAGAAGGAGACCGGACGAAGCTCCAGTCAGAAGGTGCGAACAGCTTATTACTACATTAGGCAGAAGAGGCAGAGGCAGACCGAAGAAGAGATGGCTTGAGACGATCCGACAAGACCTCACCTACCTAAAGCTTCGGGAGGAGATGGCCTTAGATAGGGCCCAATGGAGGGCTAGCATAGGGATATTAGATGACCCGGTGAGAGTAGGGTAGTCTTTAGCTCTATCTGTTTATCACTTTCTATCTTTCTATCCCCATCTCATCCCCTCTCTCGTTCTCTTTCTGTTTCTCATCTATCTTTTTTTTTTTTTTTTTTTTTTTTTAATAATGGTATGACCCATACTTATGCTTTTTGATGTTTGCCAGGTTTTTTGGCTGATGGATGCAAGACCATCATCTTAGGCTGGGGGTCCTAGGAAACAGCCTCTCTTCAGGGTAGCCCCCTGAAGGGGGAAGGCTGCATACATCTACCTTCCCCAGACCCTGCTTTTGGCGGGAGCCCTTGGTGGCACTGGGATGGTTATTGTTGTTGTTGTTGTATTAACTACACTTATTACATACAATACTAACTAATTACATAATAAATAATTCTACAATAAATTATTTAACAATATTAAACTTTCATCTTAACAAATTATCATACTTAAAACACAAATACAAGGTTAACATTATCACAATAATATTAAAACCATCAAATATAAAACTATCAAGTTATTTGTCGATAATTTATGGTTGCATAATAATTTTAAAAATAAAAAATCGAATTTAAGAATTTGAAAAAATTGTATGTCACTTTACATTAATTATAATATTTAAAAAATATGTTAAATATGTAAATGTATTATAAATATTTAAAAAATAATTATATATTTAAAAAAATTGTTCTCTAACATTTTAAAAAAGAAAAAATAGCTAAATAATTATGTAATAATATTTCACAAATATATTTCACAATAAAAATTTACAACCTATTACATAACGATGTATTATTTAATTATATAATAAATAATTCTACAATAAATTATGCAATAATATTATACTTTCATATTAACAACATTAACTTTTGTTAATTTTTGCTCTAATATATTTATATATCTATTAAATCTATGAATTTATCTTTTAATATATTCAAGATTCGTATCTGACTTTAAACTAAGTTTAATGTACATAACCAATAATACAAAGATATACTTTTTTTAAAACACAAATACATCATTAACATTATCACAATAATATTAAAACAGTCAAATATAAAACTATCAAGTTATTTGCTGATAATTTATGGTTGCATAATAATTTTAAAAATAAAAAAATCAAATTTAAGAACTTGAAAAAATTGTATGTCACTTTAAATTAATTATAATATTTAAAAAATATTTTATGTAAACATATTATAAATATTTAAAAGTTAATTATAAATTTAAAAAAATAGTTCTCCAACATTAAAAAAAACAGCTAAATAATTATATCATATAAATGTATAACCATAACAATTTTCTAACAATTTATTTATTATTGGGTGAATTAATAGTATTCCTAAAAATTTGTGTACTACATATATAGAATTTGAACTACACTTATTACGTATCATATTAATGTAATTAAGTAATAATTTATTTAACAAATATATTTCACAATAAAAATTTACAGCCTATTACCTAACGATGTATTAATTAATTACATAATAAATAATTCTACAATAAATTATGTAACAATATTATGCTTTCATAGTAACAACATTTACTTCTGTTAGTTTTTGTTCCAATATATTTACATATCTATCAAATCTATGAATTTATCTTTTAATATTTTCAAGATTTGCATCTCACTTTAAACTAAGTTTAATGTATATAACTAATAATACAAGGGTATACTTTTTTTAAAACACAAATACATGGTTAACATTATCAAAATAATATTAAAACCTTCAATTATAAAACTATCATGTTATTTGTTGATAATTTATGGTTGCATAGTTTAGTTGTTTTCAAAATAACATAAAAATAAATACGATTATATATATACTAACTTTAATCAAAGAACAATACAACAAATAACATAATAATTTTTCTAACAATATATTATTCAGTACATATTAACAAACAAACTTTATAATATAATATTTCATATATTAATTTTACAATATTTATAAAACTAATCTAATAAAATCACAAAAATAATAATTCTCTACAAAGAAATATGACATCAGGATATAAAAACAAAAATAGAACTGAAAATTTACCATAATAACTTACGCAATAGTGAAAATGAAAGTAAGAGTAAACTTCTTAAGATGAAAATAGAGTCAATTGAAAGATGTAAGTAAATAAGTATTTTGAAAATTATATAAATGGGAGAGGGTATATATAGAGATTGAGGGACAAGGTTGAAGAAGAATAAATAGGGTTTTCAGGGTTAGAAACAGGGGAAGTGAAGTAGAAGAAGAATTGAAGTTGGGGTTGGTGTTGAAGAGGAAAGAGAAAAAAAAAAAGGGGTCACGGGTAAGGGGTCACGACGACGACCGGCAGAATTCCCAAGTGGCGGGGTGGCAGCAGGAATCACGGTGTGGGTCACGGGTATGGTATGGACAACGTTTGGGTCGTCGTGCACTCGTCGTTCGTCTTGGTTGCACAACGTGTGGGTCGTCGTGCACTGATGTTGTGCAACAACCTCTCGGAAGGCATGTAAAAGCTCGTAAACAGTAAACTATGCTAGTTTGCTAAATATTTTTTTATTTGTGATATTTTGCTAAATTTTTTTAAAAATTGTGATATTTTGATTAAAAAAAAAAAACTCATCAAACACGCCCGAAGTCCACATAAAATGCAATTAAAGTTGAAAAGCGACTACTGAATTGGGAAAATATAATACAACTTGATTTCACGAAATAAATTCTCATAATCGGAAACAAAATTTTTTATGCTCAGAACTTTGATATTTAACCAAACCCATACGCCATAATTACAAGACTGAGTCCCCATTGAATTGTCCTTTGTCAATTATTAACTAAACTAAAATTTGTAAAATAAAGTTTTCAGCTGTTTAAAAAAACTCATCATCCCCACTGAAGCCTTCCAGAGCATCACTATCATTCTCATCACCTTCATCACCTTCAGTCAGAATATCAAAAAAGCCACCGGCAACACCGCCACCATCAAACCCCACTTCATCCACAAAAAAGTCCCCATCATCTTCATCCTCGTCAATCTCGCTCCCGCTCCCATCGCTGGTCATAAACTCCTCATCGCTATCAATGTCTCCTTCGAGACTCGGGCCCAGTAACGAGTCCCCGTCAATGTCGTCTTCATCCTCCTCGTCCTCTTCGCTCTCCACATCATCAGGGTCTGAGTCATCGTCAGGCGGTCGACATCGTCCAATCTCATACAACCGAGCAGAAGAGAACATGTCCCCCTGGTCATCCATGGTGACAAGCCCAACGAATGAATCGGTTGGCTCGGTTGCAAAATCAAGCACACAGCGATCTACAGGGACAGTGGCGATGTCTGAGTAGTTGACAGCATCTACGGTGCGGAAGGCAGCAAAGAGCGGGTGCTTGGCACGGCGGCTGTTCACCACAGACATGACATTGTCCAAGTTCCGCCGAAGGATAGCATAGATCACATCCCCAGAGCTGTTGAATGTGATTGTCGTTTGGTCGAGAGAGGGTACGCTTCGTAGGAGCCTGAACTTGCGGAGATCCCAGACTTCGGAGTTTATAATAACCTGCGAAGAAAAGTTGGCAAAAAGTAAAATAAAGGTTGCTGCATTACTTAACAAGTTTCAAGCGAATTCCACAGCATAGCGGCCACATTTGGAGACGTGATTTAATTGCCTCATCGATACATTTAGGGTTAGGATGCCTCACATGAGCAATAAATTCTTGTATCTAGTGAATGAGGTGCATTGACCATTTGGCAGGCCATAATGGGTTGCCTTCAAATTGCAGTTATGGTCACAATTGAGATATCACAAAACATGCAAGCCCTATGTTCGAGGCAACTCAAATGAATAGACAAACAATCACAAATATTATTGTCTTCTCAATAGGGTTTAAAATGTTAAGTATGTTTTAATTATATATATATATATATATGGCTTCGCATCATGATTGGCTAGATCTTACTTACTTTGTTTAGTAATTCTAGTGTTTTTCTTACCTTTCTAATATATATATATATTGAGGTAAAGGTGTTGATATAATGGTTTGTCACCCATCCCCCCATGCAAAAGGGTTGGGGTTCAAAGCCTGCAGAGATGTGTGTATATAAATAGCTTGGTCTAGTGGGGATGATCACTGGGGGCCAAAGACACCATCTAGGATCGAATCCCACTAGTAGTAAAATACTTCATATCCCCTCCCTATCAGGTATCTACTACAACGTATTCTACAACTGTGATGGATAAGTTGCAGGCTTAGTAAGATATACCTCATTGCCAGCAGGATGAAAGCCCCCACCCCCATAATCCGTAAACTGGTCAAAACGATGCACAGGGCCAGACACCCGCCGATCCCATAAGACCCCATTCCAAAGCAGCATTGTATCTAAAGGGCTAAAGTGAACAAGGGAGTAGGGGTGTCCACGACCAGATGAACCAGCAGAGGTGTCGGTCAACTTCTGATCCAACTGGTACGCCTGGATATCATACAAGAGAATTTCTCGTTGAGACATGTCTGAAGGTAAAGCAGCAAATGTCGTCCCTGAATTGCCGAAAGTAGCAGCTCGACAACCATCAAATGGATGAAGGGGCCCACCTGAGATAGAAGATGCATCCCACAGCCTTACATCTTGGGAGCTTGAGGAGAGCACGAGCTGCGTTTCACCAGAACGGTAAGACTCAATAAGTATCAGAGGAAATTGGTGACTGCTGCAGCTCTCAATCACATTATTGCTGTTGGTGTCGAATATCTTCAGCTCCCCTGAGTGACACCCAGCAGCAATCTGCGAGGAGTCCCCGAGAAATGTCAAGCATGTCAGCAATGCTCCAGCATTGTCTCTACAAGTTCTCCATGGCCTAAATCTGCTGTAAACGAATTGACGATCCCTTCTATTTCCATGAATCCCACCATACATGCTTCTGAATTCACGGGTACTGAGGCGAGCAGTCACGTTTGATGGAGCATCAACGCTTCGTCTAGGTTCAGGACAAATATGAGGGTGTAAGAGGGAAAGGGGAGGGAGTGTAGTTATAGGAGCAGGGCATTGGCGATGCTGGTGTTTCAAATACTGAACAACTATGGAGTCTAGAGTTAATCGCTCTGTGCTGATTGGTTGTGAATCGCCAATTTGTCCTTGTTGTGAGGACCCCGCAGGAGTATCGGCATACTGAACATCATTCAAAGCATCTGCCTGTCCAGAAAAAGGGGTCAACCGCCCATGCCAATCCTTGAAACCTGAAGTGGAGACCCCAGGTGAATCGTTTAATAGAGTGCTTCTGCGAGCAATGTTAGGAGTATGGAAGACTGGAGACTTCAGTGCACTATCGCCCATGTTCATCCGTTTCCCTGACAATGCTGGACCAGTATCCTTCAATTCCATCAACTTCCTTTTCAGAGGCAAGACAATCGGGGTCTTTACTTGAGTTTCTAAGTCAGTTGAGACTTTGGCACCAGATACAGGAGTTTCAGTTGCACCTGTGGATGCAAGTGCCTTTCTTGAGAAACTATGAACCTTCCCAATTGGTGGTGTCAGAAGAGAACTGGATGATGTCTGACCCTTCGGCTGAGAACTTGGTGTGGATATGAAGACAAGCGGCTTCTTCTTCAGAGAGGCAATTGAATCGAATTTCAGATGAGGATCATCATCTTGTGCCATAACCTTTGATTTGTTGGTCAGGAATCCTCCAGGAGCACGCCCAGAAGGCCACTGAATTTGTATGGATGGTAGTTCTTGAACAGATGCATGATGCACAAGATTTGATGGAGATGACAATGGTAGAGGTGTTAGGTGGGCCTCCTTCAATAATGTAGTAGCAGTCGAAGATAATCCGCATGCCTGCAGATGCTCGTGTATAAGAAGCAGAAGCTCTCTGAAAATTTAAACACCAAGCAAAAGAAATTAGCACAGCACGAGAAGGGAACAATGAACTGACGGAGATACAACCTGGCCAAGCAAGAGTAAGATACCTGGAATGGTACGTAATAGGAGTAGCAGCAGCAATAGCAGCTCTCTCTATACGCCTCAACGTAGGGGTAGCAGCATCAGTAGCCGCCAATGTGCTTGCACGTCCCGCATTTGTCACAATCTATTAAACAAGAGGGAAAAAAAAGGTAATATGATTTCCCAGGATCACAATCTCCGAAATCATGTTTTACAGAAAATGCTGGCTAAAGCACATGCGTACCAAGCGAACAAATAAAAAACTATATCTGTGTCTACTTGATATAATCTCACGGTTCACTTGTAGTATGTTTTATTTTTGGTTTCTCGAAATAAAAAGAGTGAAGAACCAGCTAGACATTTCGAGTCTAACCATTTTATTCATTAATTTCCTAGATACTCCATTTCTCAAAGATAAATATATTTATAGAGCAGAACAGTTACTGTTCGTACCGCTATCAACTCAATAGCCACCTGCGCAAGCTCAGTTTGCCACCGGTTCTGCTCAGTCCCTCCTGACGTATGACTGCCTATATCACGAATCAGTTCCGATAGCTTTTTGCCAACCTGAAAAGCCAGAGTACAGTTGCCAATTGAATCTCACTTCATCGGGAAAAAAGATGAACTTTCATTGACAACTTATAACAGAATGAGTATCTCACTTTGAACTACGAAAATAACAGAAACAGAAAATGGTATGATAAACAGCTGCCGTAACATTCATCAACTACCCACATACCACATGTAAAACTGACACTGATGCAAAGGTTGCTGGAAGGTCAAAAGGGTGTTGTCATCCTAGATATCAAAACAAGGAATTCCGAATCAACAACTGATGGTGAATATTAGGCAATCATTGTTCTCTTTTAGGCTTAGTTGAATTTTGGCACCCTAAGTAATGCTTCCCGAAAAGCAGTATGCAGCCTCACAGGCAAGTTAATTTTCCAGCTAAACCACCACCACCACCGACCTAATGCCTCGAGGGCTCTGCATATGCAAGGTCCCCAGCTGTCACGAACCTAAGTCCGTGACTTGGATAATTTTGGGAGAAAGAACCGGGAGAGAGAGAAAGAGTGGAGATTAAGGAGAGAGATTAGAGAATAGATGAAGGAAAGAAAAGAAATTTTAGTAGAAGGAAAGAGTGATCGAGAGTGACGGTTGAAGGAGAGAGGGAAAGAGAGAATTCAAATTTTTGTAACTTTCATTCACGATAAAAAATACAAGGTTACAAGTCTTATATAGAGTTTGGGAAGGGGGGAACAACCGGTACACAACACACCCCCACAATCATCAACTACATTTAATGCTAACCTTGCAAGATAAGTTTACCTAATCCCTACCTACTCCCCAATGGGAAACCGGTTTGGCTAAGCAACCGGTACACTTCCCTCCATTTTAATATATTTTCCTTAATTGATATTATATGACATATTACATAACTTGTACAAAATAACACGAGCGAAAAATGACTACTTGACACGGTCCAAGTGGGCTGTTCGGTCATGGCACATGACAATCCCCTTTCCTTCAAACAATCCTTGTCCTCAAGGATTAAAACTTGGAAATTGCTTTAAGATGTAAGACAAGTCTTCCCAAGTTTCTTTCTCCTCGGTGCCATTGGTCCAGTGTACCCTAATCCTGCGTACTCTCTTGCCCTCGTGCTTGTCCCAACGTCATTCTATGACTCTTGTAGGTTCGAAGGTAGCGGTTTCACGGCTCTTGGCCTTCTTTAATTTCTTCATCACTTGTTTGACCTTCTTCTTAACCGTTTGAACTACCCCTTTGTGAGACGAGTTTAAGGTAGCCTTCTTCTTCTGCCCCTGAAGCGTGATCTCCTTGCCCTCCTTGCGGCATGTGAGTCGGAGTGCGGTGAAGTCAAAAGTGATGGGTCCTTACTTCTGAAGCCATTCTACCCCCAATACTAAGTCATGGCCCTTCAAGTTCAGGGCCCGAAGGTTGTCTTTGAACGTGACTCCTTGTGCCTTCCACTCAATCTCGGGACAACGTGAGTAACTCACTAAAGCTTCTCCGTTGGCCACGGTCACCTCCATAGCTGCTGTAGGGAGAGTCGGTAGCTTGAGCTTCTTAATCAGGTGCTCGTCAATGAAACTGTGGGTACTTCCATTGTCTACAAGGATCATTACAGGTCTTCCCTTGATGCTTCCTTTGATTCTGAAGGTGTTGTGCGCGACCTTTCCTTCCAAGGCACACAACGAGACTTCCATTCCTTCTTCTTCTGCTTTATCTGCTTCCTCCTCTTGGCTCAGTTCTTCCTCCACCCCTCTCATACTGTTGAGTTGCTTAGGTTTGCACACATGACCGGGATAATACCGCTCTTGACGTCGATAGCATCTGTCGTGATCACGTTTGGGCTGTGAGAACCCGGCTGACACGGTGGGTCCTACTTTGGACACGGTTGGTTTGGACACGGATAGGGATGAGGACTGTGGCTGCTGTGTCTGGTTCAGCGTGAGGGACTTAGTCACGGTTTCGTCCCTGCAGACCTAGACAGGTCTTGGTGTTGGCTGCATAATGATCCTTAGTTCTTCCACTGCAACTTCTTGTAGCCTAGCTTGCTCAAAAGCCGTAGTTAAGTCTGGAGGTTTTCCAGCCTTAACCGTGGCTCTTAGGGCAGGCTTAAGTCCACCGATGAAGCTTGAGATAAAGTAGGCTTCATCCAAAGTGGGGTGATGAATTAACATCCAATTCTTCAATTCTTCGAATTTTACCACATACCCCTCCATCGGTCCTTCTTGAGTCATTTTACTAAACTCCTCCACGACATCTTGAAGTGAGCGATCCCCGAAACGTTTGCAAAGCTCGTTCATAAAAAACGGCCATGTCATTTGAGGGTGCCTAAGTTCAAGAGCGTGGTACCATATGTCCCCATGGTCGTGAAGATGGCTTGATGCATACTCTACCCATTCATTCTCGGGAACTTGATACCAACGAAAATATTTAAGACATTTTCGAATCCATGCTCTCGGGTTCGTACCTTCAAACTTCGGAATTTCAAGCCTTGGCGAGTAGTTGGACCATGTGCGGTTGCTTCCGTTGCTTCGGCTATGGTCTCCTTCTTCCATGACCCGGGGTGGGCCACGGTTGCTCCTAGGGTCCGAAAAGCGTGCGGTTGGAGGTGGTAAAATTCCATCTCCCGTTCAAGCATGGTTCTCGGATCCTCCTTGAGTGGTAAATTCGGTTGCAACCACGGGCGGTGCTATGGGCTCAACTTCAGGTCTCTTTTCTTGGGCTTTAACCAATTGGCTAACGGCTTCGGTTAGGGTCTTGAGC
This sequence comes from Simmondsia chinensis, assembly GCA_018398585.1. Classification (NCBI taxonomy): domain Eukaryota; kingdom Viridiplantae; phylum Streptophyta; class Magnoliopsida; order Caryophyllales; family Simmondsiaceae; genus Simmondsia; species Simmondsia chinensis. The sequence goes on from JAGTTD010000005.1 coordinate 29,103,864, forward strand.
TCCAATCCTATGTTGTCCACTTTGGCTCCCAGATTTTCCACGGTATCCTTCATCTCAAGGTTGGTTCGGTTTTGTCGCTCGACTAAGCCCTCCAAACGGTTCAATTGGCCTTCAATAGTGCCAACCCACTCGTTGGACTCAGTGTTTTCTAATGAGGACATACTCGCAGCGGGACAGGAACTTCTTATTTTGGCCAGCTTAGTGATTTTAGGGCAGCGGATTTTTTTTTTTTTTAAACAATAAAAATGCGGTGAATATATATATATTACTTAAATTCGATTTTTTTTTAATTTAAATTCGAAAATGATAGCAGCGGAAAATACCTTTTTTGATGAACGAGCCTCTTGATCGCAAGATTGCTCTGATACCACTTTGTCACGAACCTAAGTTCGTGACTTGGATAATTTTGGGAGAAAGAACCGAGAGAGAGAGAAAGAGTAGAGATTAAGGAGAGAGATTAGAGAATAGATGAAGGAAAGAAGAGAAATTTTCGTAGAAGGAAAGAGTGAGAGAGAGTGACGGTTGAAGGAGAGAGGGAAAGAGAGAATTCAAATTTTTGTAACTTTCATTCATGATCAAAAATACAAGGTTACAAGTCTTATATAGAGTTTGGGAAGGGGGGAACAACCAGTACACAACACACCCCCACAATCATCAACTACATATAATGCTAACCTTGCTTGCAAGATAAGTTTACCCAATCCCTACCTACTCCCCAATGGGAAACCGGTTTGGCTAAGCAACCGGTACACTTCCCTCCATTTTAATATATTTTCCTTAATTGATATTATATGACATATACATAACTTGTACAAAATAACAAGAGCAAAAAATGACTACTTGACACGGTCCAAGTGGGCTGTTCGGTCATGGCACATGACACCATCCTTACCCCTCCATGATGCTACCCTAAAGCGAGGCTGTTTCTAAAGACCCCCAACCAGAGAAGCACAAAAGTATAACAACATACAAACATAAAGCATAGAAGCATAAAAGCATAAGAGTACAAAAAACAACGGCCCAAAGCAAGCCTAAGCAAGAAGAAAAAAGTAGCAATAGGCAATACGTAGTAAGCAATAAGCAATAAGACAGCTCCCAAACATATCGAGTAAATTAAACAGGCAGACATATAAGCTTAGGGGCACTGATGCGAGCCAAAATATGCTCCTCTATTCTACGCCGCTACATCGGCTACCCTTATGCAAGCCCTCCCTTGATCTCTATCTAGATTATCTCCTCTTGTAGGTTTAGGTGGGTGAGGTCGTATCGGATCGTCTCCATCCATCTCCTATCCTATGCTTTGTCATAGTCAAACAGCATGGTCTTCTGTTTTTCCTATTTTCTTTTGGGTCGGAGAGTGAGATTGCGGTTGAGGAAATTTAAGCCTAGGAACTCATATCCTAGAGCCTTTTGAGCTTGGTAGTTTTAACCACAGGCACAAGGTTTTATTGTCTTAAGTTAAATTGTTCACATGATCGAGCACTCGTATTTTCCAAGTCTCTGAGACATTCGATCATACAGTTTTCACATGATGATTTTGCAATATATTGGTTTCCGGAACCCTAGTCGAGTGTACTATTTATGCCCCTTTTGGTATATGATGGATTTAGAGATACCTGGATTTAAAGATTGTCATGCGCATGCCATGACATAGGCGGTGACGTAGCAAATTAGGTGTCAAGGTCCATGCCCTATGAGCCAGCGTTCTGTCACAGCTAGGGGACGCTCACTGGCACGCGTCTGTGACAGCACCTAAGTCACAACCTCTTCCGGTAGCTTCCAATTCGCGTAGTCCCAAGTCACTGCCAGGGCATCCTAGCACACGTGCCCAAATTTTGTTTTGCCGTTGGAGTTATTCTAGATCCTTCTAGATTGTTATTAGATATTTTTCCAGATTAGTTCAATTGTACTTAGCTTCTTGAAGTATAAAATGTGAATGTAAAGCATTGTAGTGATCATCCGATCAAATAATAAGAAATATTTTCTCTCTCCTCTCCCATTTCTCTCTATTCTCTCTATCATCTCAACCTCTCTCTTGCGTCACAACCCAAGGTCGTGACAAAGTGGTATCACAGCTGTTCTGAACCTGGAAAAGCTGACGAAAGGCAAGAACACTCGTGCTACTGCAGCAATGTCGTCCTCCGAAGAGACCTCAGAGTCACACAAGCGAGTTATTTCCATAGAAAAGCGTCTTAACGCTATGACCCAGGCTTGGCAGCGTGACAGAGCAAAGGACAAAGAAGAGTAAGGCCGTATAAATGAGGAATTCCGATCCGCTCACGAGAAACATCGGTCTTCTCAAGAGAAGCTGCAATTCACAGTTGATTCAATTGCGGAAACACTCAACCAATTGGTTCGCAGCCAAGAAAAACACCTGGAAGTGGTCCAAGAAGCTATTCTAGAGGTAGTAGCTAATGGAGAAACTATGGCTGCTGGAAATTACGTGAGAACTGGTGGCAAGGCTTGATTCCGCCACCAACCCGTGTTCCGGACTCAAGAAATGGACCAAAGGTCCATCCTCCTCACATGGAGGAAGGGAACAGCAGCCATTAAAACGGTAGTATTCGTTCTTGGAACCTCAATTACAATCCTAAGTTGGATTTTCAGCATTTTGATGGAACCAACCCATGGGCGTGGGGCAGCAAGGGCATCAAGTTCTTCCAATGGTACAATATGCCTCCGGAAGAGTGGCTGGATATCGCTTCTAGCCACATGCGTGAGTATGGAGACATGTGGTATCAAGGGTTGGAGCTGCAGTATACTCATCAAACTTGGCCATTTTTTGTGGAAGAGTTATGTAAGAGATTCGGGGACAGATCTCTCCAAGATGTGGTTGAAGAGTTTAGTAAGGTGGCTCAAACAGGTGCCATTAATGAGTATCAAATTCGATTTGAGGAGCTCAAAGGATGGATGCTTGTGCATCATCCTACCCTCAATGAAGCTTTTTTCATTTTATGTTTTGTGAGCGGGTTGAAGCCTGCGATCAGGGCTATAGTGAAGGCAACACATCCCCAAGACCTTAATGCAGCCTATGAGCAGGCTAGACTCTAGGAGATTGCCATGGAAGAAACCCGGAACACAGTAGGGATCAAGCAGATCCCTTACAAACAGCCTGTGGGGTCCAAGGCTGGTTCCTCATACAAATCTGGTGCTCCAGCAGCAACCCAGACTACTGCACACTCGCAGTCCTCAGTGTCAAAGACCTGTGATAGCCAAGAGTGGTCAAACCGCTACCGGTTCCTTCCAGCGCATGTGCAAACCTAGGCAGTGCTATAGATGTCAAGAATGGTATTATCCAGGCCATGTGTGCAAGAATAAGCAGTTGCACAGCATGGAAGGGCAAGAGGAGTGTGATGATGAGTTAGAGGATCTGGAGGAGGAGACACCTCAAGAAGAAGGTGAAGGTGCTATGGAAATTTCTCTCAATGCCTTGTCTAGGCTCATTACTCATAACACCCTTAGGTTGAAGGGTACTATAAAGAAGAGAAGCATGACTATTGTAATCGATAGTGAGAGTACGAATAGTTTCTTGGATGCAAATATCGTCCAAGAATTAAGGTTGGAGACAGTGCCTACCATGGTGATGATAGTGACCATGGCTAATGGGGAGAACCTCATCAGCTATCAAAAGTGCCCGCGCCTCAAGTGGAAAGTGCAAGCGGTGATGTTTGTTAATGATTTGAGGGTTCTTGAGTTACGTGGCAGCGACATAGTCCTGGGAGTAGATTGGCTTCAGTGCTATGGGCCCGTTGCCATTGACTTCACCAATCTCAAGTTCTCTTGTCACAAGGAAGGGAAAGTGGTGCAACTACAAGGAACGTCTGACCGAGCAACCCTACAATTGATCTCAAAAAAGGGGATAAGGAAGTTTCTAAAGAAAAAGATGGGAACCATGGTGGGCCACTTGTTCATGGCCACCGCCACGAAGTTTGGGAGCGAGGAAATCCATCCAGACTTGGTACGCTCGTTGCGCGCATACAGGGATGTCTTTGACACCCCAAGCGCACTCCCTCCACCACGTGCACATGATCAGAGCATATCAATGCTACCAAGGGCCAAACCCATGAACATACGGTCGTATCAGTACCCGCACAGTCAAAAGAATGAGATAGAAAGGCATGTCCGTGAAATGTTGGGCTCCGCCATCATCCAGCCAAGCAGACGTCCGTTTGCCTATCCTAGGTTGCTAGTACGCAAGAAGAATGGGACATACCGGTTTTGTGTTGATTACCGGCAACTGAACATCATAACGGTGAAAGACAAATTCCCCATTCTGATGTTAGACAATTTGCTCGATGAGTTAAGTGGGACAAGTGTCTTCACCAAGATTAATCTAAGGGCAGGCTACCATCAGATCCAGGTCAAAGAAGAGGATGTGCATAAGACAACGATCCGCACGCATCAGGGCCATTATGAATTCAAAGTAATGCCCTTCGGTCTGACAAACGCGCTTGTTATCTTGCAGGCATTAATGAATGAGGTATTCGCGCATTATCTCCGCAAATTTTGTTTCAGTGTTCTTCGACGATATACTGATGTATAGCCCCACGATGGCGGCGCACCTGGCACATTTGGAGAAGATCTTGAAAATCTTGCGCGCGTACATCTTCTATGCCAAGTGTAGCAAATGCGCATTTGGGCAAAGGCAGGTAGAGTACCTGGGACATGTCATATCCCAAGAGAGGGTAGCCACTGATTTGGGAAAGATTGAAGCAATAAGCTGCTGGCTTGTGCCTAGAAATGTCAAAGGGTTGAGAGGTTTCCTTGGATTGACAGGGTACTACAGGAAGTTTGTGAAGAACTACGTTACCTTGAGCAAACCACTTATAAACCTCCTCAAGAAGGGGGAATTTAGTTGGTCTCAAGAGGCGCAAAAGGCGTTTGAGGCGCTGAAGAACGCTATGACAACAATGCCAGTTTTGGCACTGCCAGACTTTGGCAAACCGTTCGCTCTTGAGACAAACGCATGCGCAGTTGGAATTGGCGCAGTTTTGATGTAGGAAGGAAGACCCCTAGCCTATCTGAGCAAGGCGCTATGTCAGCACCACCTTGGGCTATCCGTATATGAGAAAGAACTGCTGGCAGTACTTACGGCAATGGTGAAATGGAGGCACTACCTATTAGACAATCATTTTGTCATACAGACGGATCACGCGAGCCTGAGGCATTTGCTTAAGCCGCGCATCACCACGCATTTGCAGCAAAAAGGGCTAGCGAAGCTTATGGGAATGAGCTACAGTATTTGCTACGAGAAAGGGGCAGAGAACAAGATGGCTAATGCCTTGTCAAGGCGCGATGAGGATTAGGGGTGCAACAACACAGTTAGCAGCGCGCGCACCGGGTGTGTCAGCTAGAGTTGGTGCTGAGTGCACATTGATGACAGCAATAGTGCAAAATTGGATAGTCATGCCTGTGAGCCAGCGTTCCGTCACAGCCAGGAGAAGCTCACTGGCACGCGTATGTGACAACGCCTGTTTCACAGCCTCTTCAGATAGCTTCCAGTTCGCGTCCAATACTGTCAGCACAGTCCCAGGTCATTGCTAGGACATCCTAGAACACGTGCCCAGATACGGTTTTGCCGTTAGAGTTATTCTAGACCGTTCTAGATTGTTATTAGATATTTTTTAGATTAGTTCAGTTGTACTTAGCTTCTCGAAGTATAAAATGTGAATGTGAAGCATTGCATTGATCATGCAATCAAATAATAAGAAATATCTTCTTTCTCTCCTCCCAATTCTCTATATTCTCTCCCTCATCTCAACCTCTCTCTTGCGTCACAACCCAAGGTTATGACACAGACATCACAAATTTCACACGCAACACAATTTTTTTCCCCAAATAGAATGAGGAAGCATGACTATTGATAATTTTCCAGTACAATGTGCCGATCATTTTCAATTTCTTAGGTGCATTGCTTATCTATTGCATACTGTTAAATAAGATGCCCTAGGTCATCTTGTTTGCATACGAAATTGTGGAGGCAGATGAATCTAGTCTAATGCAAAAACAAGGAGGGAGCCATTAGCGTCTAAAGGTCTTCTTTATTAACTCTAGAGCTATGCTTTGCTTGGCGAAAAAGTAATATCTACAAGATAAAGGATTCTTCTCTTTGATTGATCCACTCGAATTTTGTTGTGAGTCACAATATCTAGTCTTCCCTTGCTAGGAGCGCCTACAAATAAAGGAACCAACAAAAAAGTCGGAAAGGAAGGGTTAAAAAAAGAATAGGAAGGGGAAAATTAACAAAACAAGATAAAGGCTGCCAACAACCACCCTTCACAAAATCTTCCTTGTCCCCACTCACCAGCCACCTGTTGTATTCCCCTACCTCTTTGCGAAATCCTCCAAATGAGGGACCTTGAACAATCAACCCTCACCATGTCTTCAACTCCCTCCTCGCTAATCAGCCAGCCACTGAAGTCTGTTCACTACAATTCCCCCAAAAGGGAACCACCCCCCCCCCCCCCCCCCCCCCCCCCCCCCCCCAAAAAAAAAAAAAAAAAAACCCAACCTCCTCCAGCATTTCCATCCTACGCGACATGGAATATTGGTTGACCACTGTAACAAGAACACCCTTCCTGACCGACAGCCAAGTGCCACCTCATAGGCAGTGATGCATACAGGATGCTGAGCACTAGTAAGGAGGCTGGGAAGCGGAAGTCAATCTGGTGACAGATTGATCAATCCCAACTCGAGTAACTAATCTACACCAAATCCTAAAGAATCCAATCCACTCAGGCTGAATCAAACACAAAGGCAATTAGGAATGCTTCTCCCTTCCCTGTTCAATTTGTTGTACTCTCAGGACTTCACCACTGGATCTAGCTTCCTAGGGGATGATAATCCACTTAGCAGGACAAAAGTCTAAAATCATAAAAAGCTAAAAATATGCTCATATCAAGCATTACCTGGAGCTTGGTCAGTATATGAGCAATGGTCTCATCTCTGGATAAACCAAGCAAAACTCGACATGCAAGAGCACGTAGACAATCAAGAGTAGCAGGGGGCATCACTATGCGTGTTTGAAGGAGCTGTAGAAGAACCTTGATACCATTGTTAGCACGGACAGCCTCCCTAGCTTGACGATATCCTTGTTCTAACTGTGCAGCAAGACCAGCAGAACCAGCTCCAGCACCTAAAGATATTCTACGATCACCAACCAAACCAGAAGCCACAGCATTAGGCGTCTGTGTGATACTGGTCATAGACGAACCCCGATCAATGATACCAGGTTCTCCATTTCTCTCTGACACATTAAGTTCTGTGTTTCTTTCCCTGGTCTCAAGAACAGGACCACTAAAGGGTTGAGTAGGGGCAGATTGCTGAGCTTGTGCAAGCAGAGGGGGTTTATTACTGATTGAAGGAGGAGGGCAAACAAGATTGATTAACACATTCAATGCCTGCTGGATAATCTGAAATTCAGGAAAAAGATAAAAATAAACATACATTAGCTCATGTCACAGTTGGCCACAGAGAAGGGCTTGCTTCCATGAAAACAGTGAGAGGACAAGAGCTCACCTCAGGGTCAAAATAACCGGGACCATTAGCGGCATCCAAAATGACAGCTATACCAACCCGATCATTGCTTAGTGTGGCATTCAGAATCACTTTGCGACTGTAAGGCACTAATGTGACAATATGCAAAATGCCCAGAGCATATTGGAGCAGATCATGTAAATAGCGGTCAACAGGTGGGGCCTATAAGCAAAGTAATCAGTAGCATGTAGAAAGAGTAAGAGTTTGAAGCAGATAATTGATTGAAGAACAAGAACATCCGTACCTGACATAACTCTAGCATTGTGATATGCCCATTACAACTTAAGAATTTGTCAACAGCAGACCATCGAGCTTTCACCAATGCAGGACCAAGCTTTCTGTCCTTCTGTATCTGAACAAAAATTGCATCCATAGCCTCATTGCCAATGTCGAGTGGCTTATAAGCTGCCCTTACACTAGGAATAGTACGAGCCGAGCTGCGATTATTTTTGCTTGGACGAAGAGAGTCCACAAGCAATAGAAGTTGCGATCTAAAATATTGTCGCAAAGCAACACAAGTGTGATAAGCTATCTGCTTTTCAGATGATGTCAGAACTTCTGCATTAGGACGATCATTTCTGAGTGTCCCTGAAGGAGAAGCAAGGGTCCCTGAACTAGTGCCTGATCTTACAGAAGCAGCATCATGTAAAAGGCTGAGTAGTTTTTGCAAACCATCCAGAGAATCAAAAGCATCAAGAACAGCTCTGAAGACAACTGCAGCTGCGAAAAATAAAGCTGCATTTTTTCGTGCTTGATCCAGCGGGCACTCAAGAAGCTGGAGACCAAGTTCCACTACCTGATAGACAACATCAGAAGGAAGTGCACATACACGCTCCATGATCCCCTGAAAGAATATTTTCAAGAGTCTATGAGAACCTACACACAAAAGCTACAATAATAACAAACAAAGAACGGTTGAGGTCATTTGATAGCAGAGACACATGAAGCTAACATGTTTACAAGGCCAAAGCAGCAACCCCATTATTAGATTACCTGAAGAGATCCAATGGTAAATAGGCAGGACGAAAGGCCAAAATAGGTAGGAGAAACTCTGGGGACAGCAAGAAGCTTTTGCATACCACCCCTATCGACAAACATTGCAGCGAATTTCCTATGAGCAGCCAAAGCACAGATAAGCTTCAGCACGTCAGGCAAGACAGTAACAATCTCTAGTTTCTCCTTGTCTTTGGAATATCTTTGCAGGAGTGCAAGGCAGACATCAACCCCCTTTTCATGCAATACAGGCCCCAAAACTTCAACGTATTCGCCGAGGATCTCCAGACACTGAATACAGAACTTCTCTCTCTGCTGCGCAAGGAAGTCATTATCTGGGATGAAGAAGTCAACATCATCCTCCTCAACTTTAGGCTCTGCCACAGTAGCTTCGGGTACATCACTGACAATGTTGGCACTCCTACCATAGACAAGGGAGACAATTTAGCACCTACCACCAGAAAACAATTACCTAAAGCTGGATAAAGATGTCAAAAAGATCAAACTCTACAGAAGTCACCACATAAATTTTGTGTTGCATTCACCAACCTTGATACTTCAGTTGCCTTAGCAGCATCAATTACTGTGGATGCTGCTCTTGAAGCAGCTAGGACAGCAGCCTCTTCATCATTACTGGTTTTGAATTCCTGTTGTATAAAAGCAGTATTAGGAAAAGATAAGTTGATTCGCAGTCAACGGATACTAGTCATTCTGTTTTAGGGAAAGGTCTTACATCCAGAGCAGCACTTTTCACCAGTTCAGCAGCAGCATCTCCAGCTGCTTTGATAGCTTCCTGAGGTGCATCAGCAGCTCTTGCTTCAGCTTCAGCAGCTCTAACAGCTGACCTCACAAGTTCTGAGATATCCTTGCTGCCAACTTTACAACCCTGGAAGCAGTCATCATTATCTCCTCTTTCCGAGGCAAAAGAGTCGGCAGTTGTCCTAATTGAGTCATTCCTAGTTTCTATTACTCTTTTCCCATCCAAATTTCTCGTCAGGCTCCGGTCCCTAGCACTGCGCACCTGCCCTGAACGATTTCCTGATCCAGGGGAGACCACTGGTTGGTCAGAATCAAAATTAGATTCATTAACCCTCACTTTCCCTCTATGTCTTGCCCACCCACGATTTGCTCTCCGCCTTGAAGAATCATCCCTTACACTTTCATCCAAATCTTCCTCAAGTCTTGATCTCCCAGGACCATGTCTATCCCCAATCTTTAATCTTCCATCATGTACATCTTGACAATGCCACCGCTCCTCACCATCTACATCTGCATCATACACCTCGTCTTCGGCCAAACCATCAGGCATCTCCCCATTGCCACAAGGTTCTTCACCGCACATGTGCCGACTAATGTTTCGATCTTGATCCCTTTGACCGCTCCGATCAACTAAAGCTCCATCTTCCAGCATATTAAAATCTTCCAAAGAAGTAGCTTCCATAGCATGCCGGAATCTATTCCGGCTTTCCTCCCGACCTCTACCATTAATTTTGTTGTCTGTGGAATGGCTAATTTCTTTGTGGCTGTTGCTTGTTTCACTGAAAACCCGACTACGAAGATATCGCATAAGCTTGGTAGCCAAACCAGAAGTTAAGGCATCTTCAACCACATGACTCCCGCTGCAACCAACAGCATGAAATTTAGTATAAAACACAGCATACTCAAGAAGTCATGCACAACATACAAAAACAAACATCTTTTACACACCCAGCTAAACATATAGCAAGAAGACCCGTGGAATAAGTCCTACGCATCTCAAAATCTGATGATTTCTTTTCACCCAATTCCCGTTTCCATATGCCATCATCACCAGGCGTGGCCGAGTCTTCCATTACCCAATTTTTTATGTTCTCCAGTACATCATCTTCAAAAACATGGGGATACTGCAAGGCGAAACAGATCACTAAACATACTGACAAGGGAATATGGCATCAAAAAATGGAGATGGAACTCTGAAGTTTACCATCCAAGTCAATGAACAGCTGACAAGCAGCCGAACAGCAGCTGCTTGCACCGACATTGAGTATGTAGGGTCTAACAGAAACGTTGAAGATATCAATTCAAAGAATTCATCATTGTCCTGAAGAAAAAAGACAGAAGAAAACAGAAGGTTAACATAAAGGATGAACAAGAGAAAATTTTTCTCTCAATCCATGCTTTCCTATGTAAAAGAGTGCAATGGATGCAGAAACTCCAATAAAGTAAACTAAATCCTTAAGTAATTACCCTAACTAAATTTCCAAGCCTTCCAACATTATGAGAAGACCGACTGTTTGCGGAATGATCTGTCCCTTCCATAAACCTATATAGACAGACATGAACAAATATAGATTGTTAGGTAATACTAAGAGTAAGACAAAATAAATACTGCTGTATAAAGCATGATACTTCAAATGAATATATGGTACAACGCTATAATGAGCATAACTTCCACAAACAAAAAGCTTTGGAGTAAATAAAACCAAGGACCATTAACAGAGTAGTGGAGTGAGATGGTGTGAAGATATCTACATGGTTCTCAAAAGGGGCGTCAGACCAAAGACATGGGGAAGGCACACGATGCAAAGCACTATATGCTTTCTATGGCTCGATAAGTTTTTGTCTAGAAAGGAGAATGAGGTGAAGAGCGGGGATGCCAGAGGAGCACATTAAGTGCATCTGGGCCATTAGCCCCATGAGTGCACATGCTAAAGCTTTTTGATGCCCAAATCCATATCCATAGCTAAAACTGAACAAAAGGAAGACTTGTTGGCTTGCTTTTGCCCCCTTTCATTTCCACAGCTTGATTCTCATTTCCAAATAGCATTCCCTCCCTCCCTCCTTCCCTCTATGTACCCTGCCCTTCTCCCATCTCTCTCTTTCTCTACTTCTATCCCCTCTCTTTCCCTTTTTTTTTTTTTGCTATTCTTTCTCTCTCTGGAACTAAATCTGCCATACTAAAGGAGGTCAGCATCTTCTCCTTCACAATGTACCTTGTTTCTACGCTTTAGCTCTATCATATAAGTTCTCAAAAGATGGTCAGACTAGGACTTGACATCAAAACCAGGCTAGATGAATTATATTTTGGTACGGTCCATAAGAATGCGTTTTTGGGGTTTTCAAACTAGTCTAGCCCAAACTCAAAAAACTTTTATATATATGTATAGTTTGTAATTCATAATATTAAGCACATGGCAAAAGAACTGGCCAAAGATAGTAGACATGATCAATTGGTCATTGCAAACTGCCCGTCTTCTTCCCCTGCCAAAAGGAGGAGAAAAAAAAGGAAAAAACAAAGCCTGAAGAAAGTCATCACACCATTAACCAACCTGACTCAGGCCAATGTCAAAATGGTGCACAATAAGATATCACTGCGATCTATTTACTGTTTAGAAAGGTCAAAACGCAAAAAAAAAAAAAAAAAAAAAAAAAAAAAAGAAAAAGAAAAAGCTGTCATCAAGCAGTTGAACCTCATATATTTCAACCCAACCCAATAAAAAAGAGAAAAATATATTATAATTTTAAGGTCCTCTGGAAATAATACTTTCCGTTAAAACGTTGACAATAATACTCGATAGAGACAGCTTTGCAATACTATGCCATACAACATTATATAAAGTATTGTCCCACATCGGAAACAAAGAGTCTCTCACACACTACAACCTCCCATTCCTCAATTCAATTTCAAAGCCAGTATTAAATTTCAGTCAGTACTCGACTATAAGTAGTTCTAGAGTTAAAAACCAACAATTCAATTGCAGCCACCTGACTGATGAATCATACACGCGAGAGCCGGTGGGTTAGTCTAGAGGTTAGGCTACCACCCCCAAGCTTGAGGTCTTGAGTTCAAGGCTCATTTCCCTCCTCCCTCGATCATTGGCGGCCCTTATTAGGGCAATGCTAGACCCATACCTTCTACAGAAAAATAGAGTTATTTACGCAAAAAATTCATTTACTTTACCCATTGTGTCAATTTAGTCATTGTACTTTTAATGGTGTCAATTTAGTCCTTTTACTATTTACTTTGTGTCAATTTAGTCCTTAGAGTAAAAGTAGTATTAAGTTGGTGACAAAATTTTTAATGCTTGGATGACAGTGAATCTAAATTGAGTAAACAAATGGGCTTATATTGGGTCCTTTACATTTTACATAACAAAATCGTTAAAACTTACGTCGTTAACTTAACTTCAAGTTCCAATGTAGGTTTAATTGACACAATTTGAATTATATAGGCATTGAATTAACACAATTAATAATACAAAGATTAAATTGACACAATAAGTAAAATACAAGAACCTTTCACATAATTAACACAAAATATATATATATAAAAAAATGGAACATAAAATTAAAGGTTATTTACACTAAAAGTCCTTGTACTTTGCTCATTGTGTCATTTTAGTCTGTTATACTTTTAATTGTGTCAACTAAATCCCTCTACAATTTATATTGTGTGAATTTAGTTCTATATCAAATTGAAGTTAAGACAATGACGTAATTTTCTAACAGTACAATCACATTAGATGCAAGTAACCTGCTACAAATCCACCGGTTAACTTAATTTAACCCAACCCGTGTCGGAACCACCAAAAATTCATCAACAACATAACATAAATTTCACACTAAGCACCAAATTGACACATTATAACCAGTACATGGACTAAATTGATACAAGGCCGGTCCGAACATTTTCGAGGCCTCAAGAGAAAAGTTTAAATGGGGCCTTTCATATACAACAAATTATAAAAATTTTAATCATAAAACTTATTAATATTAACAATTAATATTTTAAAAATCACAACTCTAAAAATTGAGGCCCTAAAATTCAGGGGCCCCAAGCAGTTGCTTGGGCTTATGTTTGGCCCTGAATTGATACAACGAACAAATTACATGAACCTTTGCTGAAAATAACTCTAAAATTAAATGAAAAAACAATTAAGATAGAGAGAGGGAAAAAAAAAACCTAGATTCCTGGGATTCAAGGAGGGAAGCAAGGGCATGTAAAACTTTAGGGTTAGGGTTATCCTGAGAGGAAGTGATCATCTCCATTAACTTCCTCGCCTTGGCCATCAACCCCTCCTCTTCCTCTTCCTCTTCCTCCTCCTCCTCCTCCTCCTCCCCTCCTCCACCTCCGCCTTCTCCCACCGCTGGCTCCGCGCCCGGAGGTGGAGGCGGCGGCGGCGGCGGCGGCGGCGGCTCCGGTGGCTGAGCCGACTCAGATTGTGATTCAGATGGCAAAGCCTCCGCTGCCGAATCCATTGATTATTTACAGGGAAGGTATTGGAATCAAATTTGAAGGTAGAGAAATTTGAAGGATGAAATCTTTGTCAGTAGCAAAATAGAGAATGTCCCTCCCCCTCTCTCTCTCTGAGAATTGAGTTGGGGTGGGGGGGTGTTTTATTTATGCGGAGTGTTGTTATTAGGGATGGATGGGACCTTTTTAGAAGGTTCCGGATCGGGTTTGAAATAGCCCGTGTATTTGCGTCGGGTTTGCTATTTCCATGGGAGTGTAAGATGCGACACGAAAGTGGAGTTCAACTGTAAAATTGTAATTTTAATTGAATAAAATTAAAATTTTAATATTTGTTCGAGGAATTGCAATTTTATTATTTGATTTATGAGATACATTATAATTTTATTAATGACTAATTACTAATATATTTTTAAGAATATATTTTTTGAAATTTATATAAATATTTTAAATATATAAATGTTAAAGATATTTGAAAATTAAATTATTACTAAAAAGTAATAAATATATAAAAACTATTATTTTTTGAATGATTGAAGTGATTTCTTATGATAAAATATACCATGAAATATTTAGTTAATAACTATATTACAACATTATGATACATAAAATATAAATATATGTATACCTTTTATATTAACCTAGCAGCTTTGACAAAAAAAATATATTAACCTAAACGCTATGTTGTTTAACTATGTTTCTTCACTGAAAAAAAAAATAAATAAATAAATGGCACCTTGCTCAAAAAATAAATAAAATTTGACGCTTTGATTTTTGCAAGATTACTTGTACCAGAGTTGTAAAGTATATGTTCTAAAAAGAGCTATAAAATCACATCATAAGTGATTACTTGTAGCAAAGTTTTCATGGAGACGGAGAGAGAGTGGCCTTGGTACAAGCAATCTCTCCCTCCTTGTTTTCGACAATTAGCGGTAAAATCGCAATAAAAAATAGGTAACTCGTATGGATGAGTTTTAAGTTAACCAGTATATAAACTAGGGGACAAAGTCAAAAAAAAGGATTACTACGGAAAAGCAAAAACCAACAAACACTAAATATCTTAACCACCTCTGCAGAGGACTCGTTGTGGACTAAATTAGGGTGGGACGAGCCAAAAGACAAAAAAACCAAATCCATCGATGTAATATGCTCAATCATGATTGATTCATCTCCATCAAATTTCAGCTCACAAAAACAAATCCATCGATGTAATAAGCTCAATCACGACCGATTCATCTTCATCAAAATTTAGCTCCAACTTTTTCTCGAGCTTCTATGCACGCTCCACAACAAGAAACTTATTAATATCTTTAGCATTATCGCCCCTTTTTTACCAAGTTTCTTTTTTTCTATTCGCCAAAGGGCTTGATTGATCTCTTTATGCCATTCCAGGGTGGCATATTTTTCAGGAATTTTTGTAGGTCCCGCCACAATTACTCTTTAATCCAGCGCTTCAACATTCTTCGACCCTTTTTTGACGAAACATAGCTACAAGCCCTGGCATCTCGCCAACAACTTTTTTCCTCTCTCCGCCACCTTGCCAGATTCCCGTTTATATGGCACTTGGATAATCCTGATAGACCTCTCATCAATGGGTGGGGATCTTACAAAGAAGGGAGGCACAGCCCCGCGAGTACTCAGGCCTAGAGGACCCTCAGTCATTATCAATTACGATGTCCTGGGCTTGATTCTTTTGAGACGATGCGTGATCATGAGGCCCAATTGATTGCCCCAAATATTTCTCGATCCATGGTAGGGGGAAGAGAAAGGTGTTGGTTTACTCGAACTTCCTGGACTAATGGTTGAGTAACATGTTGGGACAAATTTCAAAAATTTTCCCTAATTAATTAGATTAATGCAGTGGAGCAGTTTAAAATTCCTAATTTTAAACCTACAAGTGATTTAAAATTCCTAATTTAAATTTACAGACTTAAAATTCTTAATTTTAAATCTATAGGCCTTTACTCTAAAACATTCATAATAATAACATTAATATTAACTAGCATAATAAAATATTGTAAATAAATAGAGAAGCGAAAAACTAAAAGGAAAAAGAAAGAAGAATACCTGGATATTGCTCCAAGAAAGAAAACCGAGACCTGGAGACCTTCTATGCAATCACCTCAAAAACTTAGAGTGTGGGCTCTGAAAAATATTAAACTAAAAGAAAAAAATTTAAACCAAAATTTTCTGTCTTTTAGTTCTTCGAAAGTCAACACTTTCAGAAAAACTTTTAATTTTTAATTGATGCTAAACCTTAATTTCAGGACCCCTATTTAGTTGACTAATGGAGTGAAAAATATTGAAAAGCTAATGTGGGATTGAAAAAATTAAACAAAAACGACGTCATTTGGCACAGGGGAACAACGCACGCATCAGAACGTCATTTGTGCCATGTGGCATGTGCAATTGGTCCGCACTGATTGGCCCATCCTAGTGCATGCGGATCCGGGGTCCGTTAGTTACAGTGCGAGACGTGTCGTGCTGTGATTAGCTGTGCACGTTTAACACGGATTGCTGCACTGTCCGATCCCTTTTTTTTTTTTGCTTTCTTTCCCACATGTAAAAAAATTCATCTTATGAATTTTAATTTATAAAAAATTATTTTAATTTTATTCATCTAATGAATAATATTTAGCAAATTTAAAATTTACTCATCTCATGAATTCTTTAATATTTTTCTGATGGTATTTAAAATAGAGGCTTATGCAGGGGCTTCAAGGACAATTTAAACCCGGCTACAAATGGATTAAATTAATTACCTTCTCATGATAAAATTTAATTATCATTTAATAGGACTTAATTTCACTAAATAAATCTCATTGCACTCTAAACTTAAATTATTTATTCGATAATTCTCAAATAGACTATATAGACAACAACAACCCTTCTACAAGATATCCATGAGGAAAAATAACTGTAACTAGTACCATTACTTTTCTCATAGCTTTTCCATTAGTTCCCTATTCGCCCTTTTCCTAATAATTTATTTATACTTGAACAAATTCACAGTATAAATTCCAAATTTTAAACACTTGGAACACTTAGGCCAAAGTTTCCGAATTAATTGAAACATTTGCGAATCGACTAAGGGGACATATGTATCTCATAAGAGACTATAGATTCGATATTGAATACTTGATCCTTGTCACACATCATGCCGTTATCCAATGCACATAGGACTTTGGCATTTACTGAGACCTTACTTATAGTACACTAAGATAACTAACATTCCATGCATAAGTCCAAAATACTCTCAGGATTTAGATTCGTCGTTCAAACAGTACATTATGAATCACTCATTTCCAATAGTAATCTAGAAATAAGTAACTCACATGGTCCAACTCAATGTATTAATCTTATTGCACACACCAATATAACACTTTTTGATCACCATCTATATGATCAAGACAGGTCATCTAAAGTATCACATTATAGCTTTAGCAAATAAGAAGTCCAAACTTATCACTGACTATGAGTTTTTCAAATAACATTTCATTCCATTTGCTCCAAGTCTATCTGTGCCTTAGTATCATAATTCACTTAGAACAAACATGTAGATGTAGTTTGAGGACTACATCCATCTCATGGATGTTAATTAAAAGAAAATCACATGCAATATATATACTTACTTACATAAATTTAAAGAGGAAATGACCGGAACTCAAATTTTATTCTATAATAAAGTAATAATCACATAATAAATTTGAATTTTCAGGACACTATTCCTAGCATAATAGGCTGGGGAAAGGAGTTAGAAAGGACGAGCGTGGGGAATGACAACTTAGGCCCATTTCTAGATAAACTGGTCATCAACGTAAGTGCAATTTGGCCCATACATTTCCTATCAAACCTTACAGCATCGTTAACTAACCTTGAATGAGGTACCAGAGAGTACACACAAACTCCCATGACACATGTCGTCTGCTGACATAGAGGGCGAACCTATGAGGGAAGTGGTACTGGAGTGCTACAAGCTTTGTCATCTTGTGCATGCCAAGAAGATCAAGCTTTTTCTCTGGTTAATATGGCAGAGGCGGGGAGGGCGATGAATCCAAGAGAGTAGCTTCGGATCAATTCTGAATTACCCTCTTTGACAAATACCATGCGAGATCCCTCCCTTCCTCATTCTCATCATGGATCACCTCTCTAGAGCAATAATCGTTTAAGCCTCCTACTCTTCTTAGGCTAAATATTTTATATCTATTATGTCTATTATTACCTGTCTTTATTATTATTGTTTTATGAGATTGATACTGACTTGAGCGTTGGAGGGGTCTCCCGAGGGTTAGCCCACTGGCTCCTCTAACCGTTTGTTTAATCTTGTAGGGAATAACAAGTCGGGGGTGTAGCTCGAGCTTGACTTCAACTCATCCTAACGAGCCCCACCTCATATAGAACTCCAATATGATGTACAAGCATACTGACCCCAAAAATTATGAACAGATTGGCATCGTCTCTGGGAAAGATTATAAGCTCACGTTTGGCTTGGTATTTCTTGTAAGATTCAAACATTTTAAATATCAGGTTAGTCAATTCTTAGCATCTTTCAGTCTCTTTTGAATTTTTTCTGATAAGAACAAGCCTACTTAGGCAAAAGTAGCTAAAGAAGCTCCCTAATATCCTTACACATATAAGGAGATTCACTTGAGTATGTCAAGTATTGTTACATTCTTTTTACCTTCTTAAAGTACGTTCTTGATCAATAAAAGAGATTTGCTTGAGTAAAAATCAAATACTTTTACATCCTTTTTTACCTCTTTCAAACATCCTTGAGTAATAAAAGAGGTTTACTTGAATAAAAGCCATCAAATACCTTTACATTATTTTTACCTATTTTAAGCACATTCATAAACATAAAAAGAGGTTTGCTTCAGTAATTCAAATATTGTTACATCCCTTTTTACATTTTTTAGGCATCCTTGAACATACAAAGAGGTTTGCTTGAGTAAAGTTAAGTACTGCTACATCCTTTATACCTCTTATTAACTTTTTTAAACAAAAATTCAAAAAATAATTATAGGCACCTAGAACCCTTCAAGAGCTTCATTTTGATATATAACTCGATCTGTAACTCGTCAAGGATTGGAACCTATGCCCGTTTCAAGTTACAAGGTAAGTTATACAATCAATACGTGAAGTACATGCGTACTTCATCTTTTATATACTTTCTGTGAACAAAAATTCAAAAAATGATCATAGGCACCTAGAACTCTTAAAGAGCTTCATTTGGATTTATAATTCTATTTGTAACTCTGCATTGATTAAAAATTATTCCCGATTTAAGTCACAAGCCCAAGTTATATAACCACTACACAGGTAAAATGCCAACTTCATCTTTTGATATATTTTATTTAATCAAAAATTAGAAAAACTATTATATTTACATAGATCTCTTCAAGAGCTTCATATTGATAGGTAATTTGCTGCATGACTCTTCATGAATTGAAAGTTATGCTCGTTATTAGTCACAGGGTCAAGTTATATAACAGTCAACACATTGGAAAAATGTCCACCTCATCTTTTATTATCTTTTCTCTGGTTGAAAATAGGAGAAAATATTACATTTGCGTAGAGCTCTTCAAGATCATTGTTTTGATATGTGACTCGTTTTGTAATCCTTACGGACAAAAAGTTATGTCCATTTAAAATTACATGATATTTTATACATTTAAATAAAAAAAAATAAATGGGTAAACTTTGACCACCATCATCAACATTTTCAACCATCGTCGTTATCTGTCTCAATAACCACCAACACCACGCCAAACCACCATCAACACCACCAAACCACCATTAAAACCACCAAAAACACCACCAGACCACCAAAAACACCACCGGACCACCATTATCAACTACCTACCTACCACGCTACCCGCCTTGTCATGCTACCTGCCACCTTACTACCCTCTGTCTTATTACCCATCGCCTCGCATTAACCATCGACGTCCAACGCCAAGACCACCACGCGACACTTTGAATTCCGGCATCGTTTAACTGGTCACATGCAAACTTCCGCATGACGCTTCATCTACCATTTGACAACCACCCCTTCGCACACCACCATCATCTTCTTTGACGACCACCACCGCCGCAATGCCCTGAATTCAAATCACCATCATTCCTTACAAAAACCTCTATCTAACGCTTCATATTCCGGTCATTATTGTCTTTCTTGAAAAACAACGCCACGTGACACTTCGCTTACCACAGTGGTGGTGCTTCACCTACCTCCATTGTCACTGTGCACGACTGCCCACAAATCCAGACCTCCATCGCACGTGATTTCGCATCCATGCACACCACCCATATTTCACACCCACCACCATTGGTTCGCACAACCGCCACTATGCGCACCAGCCATCTCCATACTACGGTGGCCTATTAGGAACATATTTCAAAAACTTTCCCTCGATCGGCTTGAGCAGGCGCAGCGGAATACCGATTTAAAATTCTTAATTTCAAATCAAAAGCCTTGACCTAATTAAATTATTTAATTAGATCTAGATCTTACTCTAATGGTTTCATAATATGACAAACAAAACATCATATAAAAGCAAGTTTAAACATAGTATGTAGAATAAACGAAATAAAGAAAAAATAAATTAAATATTAAATACTTAATTTAGACATACCTGAAACGCGAAACCAAGTTCTAATTTGAAGATTTGAAAATAGAAGAAGAACATCTTGACATCTCAAGGTCTTCTTCTCAATAACATCTTCTAGCACCAAGAGTGTGGGCTCCAAATATTTAACTTAGAAAAAATTTCGAAACAAAATTTTTCTTTCAATCTCTCCGAAAAATAATTTTTTAGAAAAATATGCAAAATAATAATTTAGAAAACCCCTAAAATAATTGTAGGGTTTTCATAATGGGAGAAGACTAGGTTACAACAGCTTAAATCCTTAACCTTAAAAAACTAAGGCCAAACATCCCTTATATAACAAAAAAATAATTTTTTTTTATTGTTGTGGGGCCCACATCACCTTGCATTGGGCAGCGGGGCATCCTGGCCAGCTCATATATAAATTTATATATTCTTTTTGTTTTATTTTAAAATATGATATTTATTATATTATATATTCATCTTATAAATATATGTTTAGCATAAAAATTTATTTATCTTATAAATAAATAATTCATCTTATGAATTTATTTTTAAATATTTTCGAATGATGCTTAAGTTGAGGTTTGCAAAGGGACCTCAAGGACAATCTAACTCTAACTACAAATGGGTCAAATTTGATTATCATCCCATGATAATAATTAATTACCATTTAGCAAAAACCTAGTTGCATTAAATAAGTTTTACTGATTGGAATTAAATTTATTCATTCAAAATTTCCCAAATAATTTTTACTGCAACTATTAACGCCTCTATTAAATATCATTGAGCAAAAACAATTTTAACTATTATCGTTATTTTTCTCACATCTATCAACATATTTGCCGACTCGCCCTTCTTGAATAGTTCAATAATACAGAAACAATTTCTCAATTAATTCCAAATGTTAGACATATGGATTACTTTGGCCAAAGATTCTAGAATCTATTTATATATTTGAGAATCAATTAAGGGGACATCTTTGTCTCATTAGAGACTATAGATTCTACATAAAACAACTGTTCTTGCCACACTTTATGTTGTTACCTAACGCACGTAAGATTCAAGTCTAAACACTTTGACTAATCCTTTTGGCACATCAAAGCAACGAACAATCCATGCAGGAGTTCAGACTGTTTCCTGAATTTAGAGTTACCGTCTTACATAATTAATTATTTCTGATAGCAGTTAAAAAATAAATAATTTAGGTCGTCCTACTCAATGTTCCAATGTTATTGACAACACCAACATAATACTCTTGGATCCCTATCCACATGACCAAGATAAGTCATCAAAAGTATCATATTATTGTCTTATTAGACAAGTTGTCCAAACTTATCACTAACTACGAACATACTTTGATAACATATCACTCGTTCAATCTAAGTCTATCCGTAGTTCAATCTCATTGATCACTTATACCAAACCTGACATGTCATCTTAGACTATGTCCATCTCATGGAATGTTTTAGAAAATAATCACACGTATATTTGACTAGTAAAACATAATCAGACCATAACTAAATAAAAAAATTTCATTTATTTAATGTTTAAAACTAATTAATTGGGCTTTCAAGGACACCAATTCCAACAATCTCTCATTTATCCTAAACCCAATTAGCCTTGCATTGCATATCTATCCTATAGGGATCTATCAACTCTTTGACCATGAATTCTCAATACTAATTTTTCACTTTCGCATTCTTTTGCTCACATGCTTTCATCTTTTAAAAACCTTCTAAATTGAGTAGTTTAGTCAATAACTTCATAGCTGTCAAGTGCCCGACTTCCATAGTGACGTACGCAATACAAGACTGCTTCACTCTTACCATCTAATGACTCCCACTAAAAGGGTAAACAGGGGTTTCGGACCTCTGACTTCTAAACTCCCTTTTGAAACAAATGACCCATGACAAACTCACATTGTTTCTTTTGAATCTCGCATAAGCTTGACCCTAAGAATATAGTGTGCTTATTTTTTATTTTTCACTTTTTAACTGATTGGGCAATTAAACCTTAACAACTCAAAACAATTCTACACCATTCTTAATGAGTAGAATGTTATCTATATACAACACTTAGAAAGTCTCTACTTTCTTGTTATGTCACTCTTCCACTGATGGTTCACTAACCGTTGATTCAAATTCCTAAGACTTGATTAGCCATCATCCAATCTACTATTCAATGAACAAAATGCTTATTTAGTTTACAAATAGACTTCCTCAGTTTGCATATTATGTGCTCCTGACTCTTAGCAACACACTTGTCTATTTGTATCATATATAACCTTTTTTAAGATGACCATTCAGAAAATATCGTTTTAACTTCCATTTTCGTATCTCATCACAATGAGATACAATAGATAAGAGTATTGTTTTGGACTTAAGCATAGCATTTGGCTAGAAGGATTCATCAAAGATGATTCCTTCCTTTGGGGTATAACCCACTGCCTTTAATCTAGCCTTGAAGGTCTCTGCCATCTTGTTCACTCGACTCTTTATACTTGTAGATCTATTTAGATCCAAAATCTAATGGATTTAATGTCTTTCAACGGCTCTACAAGTTCCCAAACTTAGTTAAAATACAATTATTGTAACTCAACTTTTATTGCCCTGACCCATTGGTCTGCATCTTTATTCTCAAGAGTTTCATTGTAGTCTAAAGGATCAGATTCACCATCGCGCTTAACCGTTAAGATCGAAGACATGAATCCGTTAGGTGACCCTGACAATCTTCCCACTACACCAGAGCTCTCATGTACTTAGCGTGACAATAGCCTAGTTAAAGATATATCTTCCCACTACACCAGAGCTCTCATGTACTTAGCGTGACAATAGCCTAGTTAAAGATATATCTAATATATCATCTACGCTATAAGTTGTATCAAGCTATAGAGACACAGTATCTCATACCGTCAATCTATCCAACACAAGCTATATGTTGTATTTTTAGAACATTTTCTAAAATACATTACAAGCATTTTGATATGTAGATATGATTCATCATATAAATCTTACCATATTTTACAATATATTATTGATCCTTTCTACAATTCTTTGTAATAAGAAAAAATAAGAATTCTTCTGAAACCACCACTTTGATCTGATCAAAGTGACTTAATATAATTACCTAATTGATCCCTGCTTTAGTCTTTTATTCTTTGAACTCTTCAAATGATTCAAGAATTCAGTCTTCATAGGTATATCCTTACATCAACTAATTGAGTAGTTATTCATAAACATTTTATGAAATACTCATCGGTTCCGCTCACTTAAACTTTTAGTGGTCCATAAATAATTTATGAACAAGTTCTAGCAATTTAGTGATTATGCTGCCTTTACTATTAAAGGCTATTTTAGTCACCATTAATTCGAATAGGATTCACATACGAGTTATCATTTTAGTACTTAATGATTGCATAAGACAAATCAAACCAATTTTTGAATCATACTAGATTAATGTGACTTAAGATTAAGTACCACTTAAAAGCTATATGGCTTCCAGAAATTCTTTTTTTATATGGTACACAGCCTAACTTGTACTAGACTAATAAATCGCCATTAACGTAGTTTTGATTAAAGTAAGTAAACTATCTACCAATGTACCTTTTAAATAAATGTTATTTATATAACTATTAGTCTATTTTTCTAAAAAATAACTAAAAAACTGTTTGAAAACAAATAGTGGTATTTCGAAAGTACATTAAGATAGTTACTTAGATTCAAAACTACATTCCTTGATTTAAACTGCTATCTCTTGATGGACTTACTAAAAACCCATTCACCAGAATACTAGAGAACTACCTACTAGTCACAACTAGAGGAGACAGGATGTCAAATACCCTATCATGTTGGCTTTTAGTCTTGGCAACAATAGTATCTAAGTATTTAGGCTATTCCATTTAAAGTCAAGTGCTATTATAAAAGAGACACAACTATTTTGACTCGTGTTTTATTTTATCCTCTTAAGTTCCTAATTCCTGAGATAGATACTTACACTAAGTAGAGTCTTCCCTTAGTTCTTATGACACTTTTTATATCAAACTGTACTTTTATCAGTTCAGACAATGAGCAATATCTATTACTCAATGTATCCAACCTAAACCGATTGAAAGATCCTGATAGGCAAGTTAGGATCATATCCTGTTGAGATTGGCTATCAATATTTGTATTAAGAACTCCAATTCAATTAAATAAGCCATCATTATATGACACACTCTTGAACTGAACTTTCTTAATACAGTCGTGTCCATCATCTCTCTCATTAATTATTCTCATGCTACTAGTTCTCTAATCAAACACTTCTTTCAAATATCTGATCATCTCTAATATAGTTGAATTTTCAAGTATTCAATACTAGAACACATTTTACATCTAATATTTGAATCTTGCATCCGACTAACTTATTAGCCTAGTTTAATGTTTCCAACATTCTTTTCAACATAGTAGATATACATGTAGCAACCTAAAGAACTCTGAGCATCTCCTAGTTCTCTACATGAACTAAAATATATCATATTATAGTGAGCATAACATAACAGACAAGTAAGACATACCAGTATTGATCACAATGCAAAAGTATAACAACCAGTTAGATATCCAAAATTGTAAGCAAGTCATATAACATACAGGATTAGTTTTCTAGCTTTTAGCAAACAATCAAAGCTCGAAGTTCACAATCCGACACTTACATGTATGCCATGGTAACCCAATGGAACTACCAAAAGCTCCCTATCGGCGAGGCCGAATTGAGATATTAGAAGGATGATAATATTTCTTAATAAATATGTTTTCTTATGAACTATTTTATTAAATATATTTAACGCACCACTCTTCCCTTAGCCTCGAAGGTCATACAATAGAGCTCCTCAGGAGGTTAATGTAGACCTTAGTCAAGTATACACCCTACCCCAACATACATACAAGTCCATTAAGTACTTTACGTCAGCATGGCCGCACCCATTTTTCTTGCGCTTCAGTCTATCATAAGAGATATAACCTTATATTGTACAAATGAATGCTCTCGTCGGGGAGTCGCGCCCACCTACTATACTACTAGACCGGTAACGGAGGCCATGAGCATTCATTTAGTAGCTCGCTCCCACTTGAAATTTTGAGTCTTATGAACCTTTTAATAATTTTAGCAAACAAACAAAGCATGGAATCATATAACCATTCTCTATGTGTGCAATGATAAGCTAACCAATCTATCCGTTACTCTAAGGGAGAGGGGCATAACTAATTATTAGTAAAGTGAGAAATATTCTCAATTAATATGTTTCCTAAACATAATCAACTCATCATTCTTCCTTGGTCTCTAAGTCAATATCACAGTGCTCTTTAGGGGACTAACATACTATCCTAATCAAGTGTATACCATTACCTAGACGTTAGTAAAATAAATGCGATACACCACGGATACGCAGTCATATCTGTTTTCCCGTACCTCCATCTATCTCTAAGAAGTCTAACCCTGTATTGTGCAAACGAACGCCCTTCTTGGAGAGTAGCGCCCATCCATTATAATATTAGACCGGCAATGGAGACCATGACGAAACAACATCTGTACCTTGCTCCCACTTGAAATTTTAAATGGTGGATCTTTCTTTTAAGTTTAGTATACAAAGAAATTGTAGGGATTGTAAGGTTACGCCAGGAGAAGACCTTTTTACATAACACAGGGTGTTGTGGGCTAATATAGAGGCCAAAAAGAGGGCAAAAGAACTACCAAACCCGCCCAGATACATACCTGCTAGAGGGATTTGAAGGGAGAGAAGTATAAAGCATAGAAGGGAAGAGCGATGTCTGAGCTCGAGTGGGATTGCGAAGGAGATACAAACCAAATGTAGAACCAACTGGATTAGAGGGCTAGCACGGGAAGTTCTAGGCGTGTCAAAGGGAGGGGCGCCAAGCAACAGAGAGTCCTGGTGGTAGTGCGAGGAGGTCCAAGAGGAGATTAAAGCTAAACGAGACTATTTCAAGGAGTAGGGTTGCAGTGGAGATCAAGATAAACAACATCAGTATCAACAAGCCAGGACAAAAGCAAAGAAAGCAGTTAGAGAAGCACAATCAAGAGTGTATGAGGAGTTCTGCAGGAGGATGGAGACCAAGGAGGGAGCTATGGATATATATAAAATTGCCAAGCCAAGAGAAAGGAAGAAAAGAGACTTGGATCAAGTACAATGCATAAGAGGGGAAGACAGACATGTGCTCATAGACAAGCAACTAATTAAAGCTAGGTGGAGAGCCTACTTCTACGAACTGCTCAATGAACAGGGAGATATAGAGATATGCCTTTGTGATATTCAAACATCTAAGGAGCACCAGAACCATTGTGATTATAGGTAAATTAGCCTCAAGGAAGTCAAGAAAGCCCTGAAACATATGGGAAGGGGTAAATCAGTTGGCCCAGATGGTATACCCATAGAGGCATGGAAATGCCTTGGATAGAAGGGCATTAGTTGGTTGACTAAATTATTAAACCAAATCCTCATTGGGGAGAAGATGCCCGATGAATGGAGGAAAAGCACATTGAGCCCGATCTAAAAGAACAAAGGCGACGTCCAGAGCTGCACCAACTATCGGGGTATCAAACTAATGTGCCACACGCTAAAGTTGTGGGAGCGGGTCATATAAAGGAGGTTACGACAACAGAAATAGGTGTCCGAGAACCAATCGGATTTTTGCCCAGAAGATCAGCAATAAAAGCCATCCATATCCTAAGGCGAACGATAGAGCACTAAGGGAGAGACAAAAGGACCTACTCATGGTTTTCATTGATATGGAGAAGGCGTACGATAGAGTGCCAAGGGAGGTGTTATGGAGGGTTTTGGATAGGAAAGGCATCCCTGTGCCATATATTCGGGCCATCAGGGACATGTATCAGGATGCACAAACTAGGGTACGCACAGTAGAAGGGGGGACAAATGCATTCCCGATAACAATCGGGGTACACAAAGAATCTTCCTTGAGCCCCTATTTGTTCATTCTGGTAATGGATAAGCTCATTAAGAACATCCAAGGAGGTGAACCTTGGTGCATGCTTTTTACAGATGACATAATGTTGGTGGGGGAATCGCGGGAGGTGGTTAATGAGAAGCTAGAACTGTGGAGAAGGGCATTGGAATCGAAGGGCTTACAACTCAGTAGATCTAAGACCAAGTACATGGAGCTTAAGTTCGATCCCACCACCACGCCTAGCAGAGAAGACGTTAAGATTGGATCCGACCCTATACCGAGAAAGGAGAGTTTTAGATACTTGGGGTCCATGATACGGCACAACAGTGAAGATAACAAGGATGTCAACAGTCGGATTAAAGTAGGGTGACATAAATGGAGAATGGCCTCAGCGGTACTTTATGATAGAAAGTTTCCCTCAAAGCTAAAAGGAAGATACTATAAGATGGTAGTGAGGCCAGCCATGTCCTATGGGGTGGAGTGTAGGGTTATGAAACAACATCATACACAGAAGATGAATGTGGCGGAGATGAGGATGCTGCAGTGGATGTGCGGACACACAAGGAAGAATAGGATTAGGAACGATGTCATAAGAAGTGAATTGGGCATGGATCCATTGAGGATAAATTAAGGGAGCAACATTTAAGGTGGTTTGGACATGTTAGGAGAAGATCGAGCGTCGGTCCGATCAAGAGATGCGAGCAGCCATATACTATGCTAGGCAGGAGAGGGAAAGACAGGCCGAAGAAGAGATGTCTGGGGGCGATTAGACAAGACCTCACCCACCTAAGCCTTCGGGAGGAGATGGCCTTAGATAGAGCCCAATGGAGGGCTAGCATAGGAGTAGCAGATGTAGCGGCTTAAAGTACGGTAGTCCAGTTTTTTGTGCTACCTCTAGTGTTTCTAGGCCTTGAGGGTAGTCCAGATTCGGCGCACTTATGTGCAATCTGATCTCTTGATTGACAATTTATTTATTGTCTTATATACAATATGTTATTTCTCTGCCTTTATTTTCCTAACTTTGCCCTGCTTATATGCTTATTTGCTTTCTTGCTGCCAGGCTGTCAAGCTTTATTACTGCTGACAAGCTTATCAAGTTGGAGGTCCTCGAAAACAGCCTCCCTTCTGAGCAGCCCCCGGAAGGGGGAAGGCTGCGTACATCAACCCCCCCAGACCCTGCTTATGTGGGAGCCCTTTAAGGCACTGGGTTGTTGTTGTCATCGTATTTGGATTTTTCTTTCAAGTTTGATTATCTCATAATCAAGATTAGAATCACATTTTAAATTTTATTTAACCATTAAATAAAACCCTAATCTAATTAGGTTCCTTTAATTTTTTAGCCTATGTAATGTAATCTCATTAGATACATTATGAGACCTTTCCTTTCAAATAATTCAACTTTTGAATTATCTAATCATATTATATCTATTTAAAAAAAGACTCCCACTAGACGAAATCAAATATTTTACCAAGTTATATGGCTTTATAACTTTATTCATATCGTACATAATATTTAACTCATTTAATTAATATTAAACATGTGAACTAAAATTTAACAAATGTCATGTTATCAAACAATTTGAATAACACTTAAGACCTAAAGGTTGGAGAAATTAAAGACCTTCTAGACACTTTTAGAAAAGATTATCGTATAATCTCAATTAGAATCTTATTCTAATTAATTATTTATTTGTTTAAATTATTTAAATAATAGAATTTTAAAGGGTCACATTAATGAGCACTTTTTTTTTAATTATTATTTAAATAAATAAATAACTGATTAAATTTGATCTTAATCTCATTAGATTGTAGAAACAAATATTAATCCTATTAGATATTCTTTGTTTTGTATTATCATAAACCAATTGAATATTTTACACCTTGGTTCAAAATTTAATCTCATTAAATTTAATAATCTAAAACGTTCAATTCTTTGAATATCTAATCTTATTAGATCCGATTTAGAATTAAGCTTTTTGATTGAATCATGACTCATCTTAAATTTTAAACAATTTGAAACTTTAATGAATCTTCAATCTCATTATTAAACTTTTTAACAATAATATTTAGGATTTCCTTTTGTCTTTTAATGAAATTCTCAATTTTATATTTTTCGTAATTCTACATACTTCCAATTTTATCAAACCTAATATTTTCAATGTCAATTATGAACATATTTAGAGTTGGTTCTGATACCAATTGTGGGGAATATATTTCAAAAATTTTCCCTAGATCAGCTAGAGCGGGTGCAGCGGAATGCCAATTTAAAATTTTTAATTTTAATTCTAAAGTCCTGACTTAATTAAACTATTTAATTAGATCTAGACTTTATTCTAATATGTTCATAATATGACAAACAAAATATCGAATAAAATAAGTATAAACATGGTATGTAGAATAAATGATATAAAGGAAAAAATAAATTAAATATCAAATACTTAATTTGGACATATCTGAAGCGCGAATCTCAATTACAATTTGAAGATATGAAATTAGAAGAACATGTTGACACCTTAAGGTCTTCTTTGTAATGATCTCTTCTTGCACTGAAAGTGTGAGCTTCCAAAAGTATTTAACTTATTCAATCTTTCCAAAAAATAAATTTTCAAAAAAGTTATGCTACACAATAACTTAGATAACCATTAAAATAATTTTAGGGTTTTTGTCATGGGAGAAAACCATGTTTCAAAATCCTTCATCCTTAATCTTAAAAAAACCACGGCTAAACACCCTTTATATAACCAAAAAAAAAAAAAAAAAAATTATTATTAGATGTGGGCCCCACCACCTTGTGCCGGGCATCCTGGCCATTGCATATATAAATTTTATTTTTCGTTTGTTTCATTTTAAAATGCGATATTTATCGTATTATATATTCATCTCATGAATATTTGTTTAGCATAAAATTTATTTATATCGTAAATAAAAAATTCGTCGCATGAATTTATTTTAAATGTTTTCAAACGATGCTTAAGTTGAGGCTTGCGAAGAGACCTCAGGGAAAATTTAACGCTAGCTTCAAATGGGTCAAATTTGATTATCATCTTATGATAAAAAATGATTATCATTTAATAAACTTAATTCCACTGAATAAGTTTTATTGCGACATTAACTCCTCTATTAGATATCCGTGAGCAAAAGCAACTTTAACTACTATTGTTATTTTTCTCGCATCTATCACCGTAGTTCTCGACTCGCCCTTCTCGAACAATTCAATAATATAGAAATAATTTCTATATTAATTTCAAATGTCAAACATATGGAATACTTTGGCCAAAGATTCTAGAATCTATTTGTATATTTGCGGATCAATTAAGGGGACATTTTTATCTCGTTAAACACTATAGATTCCAAGCAAGACAACTGTTCCTGCCACGCTTCATTCCTTTATCAAATGTATGTAAGATTCAAGTCAGCACACTTTAATTAATCCTTTTGGCATATCAAAACAACATACAATCCATGCACAAGTTCAGATTGTTTCCTAAATTTAAAGTTATCACCTTACTGCATTAATTATTTATGATAGCGGTTAAAAAAAATAATTTAAGTGGTCTTGCTCAATGTTCCAATCGTATTAACAAAACCAACATAATACTCTGGGATCCCTAGTCACATGACTAAGACAAGTCATTAAAAGTAACATATTATAGTCTTATCAGACAAGTTGTCCCAACTCATCACCGACTACAAACATACTTTGACTACACATCACAAGTTTGATCTAAGTCTATTTGTGATTCAATCTCATTGACCACTTAAACCAAACCTGACATGTCATCTTGGACTACGTCCATCTCATAGAATGTTTTAGAAAACAATCATATGCATGTTTAACTTGTAAAACATAATCAGACAATAAATAAATACAATGATTTTATTTATTTAATATTTAAAACTATCTAATTGGGTTTTCTAGGGCACCAATTCTAACAGGCCCAACCACCTGCAAATCTCTCTCCTCCATTCATTAGGATAATTCATCCCTGATTAAACTCTAATTGGATCAATTTTCATTAGAATCTCAATTCAATTCAACCTCAAGTAGGTTAATTTTCATTTCAATTTCAACTTAATTCAACCCTATTGGGTTAATTTTCATTACAATCTCAGTTTAATTCAACCCTAATTGGGTTAATTTTTGATACAATATTAGTTTAGTTCAACTCTGATTGAATCAATTTTTGTTACAATATCTACTGAATTCAACCCTAAATGGGTTAATTTTCGTCACAATTTTAATTTAGTTCAAACCTGGTTGAACAAATTTTTGTTACAATTTCAGGTTATTTAATTCTAATTTGGTCAGTTTTCATTACAATCCTAGGGTCAACTTTTGTCATAATATCAGTTCAACAAAACCTTGTTTCAATTTAGTATTTGTTGCAATTCATGTTGACCCAATTCTCATTCGATTAAGTTGTAATGGAGTATATTATTCTTAAATTTCATTCCTATCTGAGTAAATCCCGACTGAGTCCACTTTTATCAACTTGTTCGTATAGCAACCGAAATCATTCATCCTGCTTGTGGCTCTAACTTTGCCTATTTGTTCATGAATGTGCTTTGCCGTAATTTCTTATGTCTTTAATAATCTCATCTAAATCTCCTTCGCATTCTTATCAAAATTGAGGATCTTTTAATTGTTGTTCTATACCGTAGCACAACTAGACAGTTTATTGGCTTATTCAACAATTATGAAAAGTTAAAAGCTATTTGCTTTTCATCCCGAGGACCTCTACTATACAATTTTCTTTCAGTCAATCACAAGTGACTAAATTTCTATATGTATTATTGAAAATGAACAAAGTATTAGTTTCCTTCTATTAATCTCACACGAATAAAAAATTCATCGAGTAATGCTCTCTACTAAAAATTGCAACTCCTTTCTATATATCATCATTGTTGTTCATTTCCATTAGGTAATTATATAAACATCAAATACAAGTTGCAAAAATGTTTGCATCACTTGCATTTCATAGTGTCGCATGTACTTAAACTTCTTTTATTTCAAAGCAACTTATAGAATTGCAACATTTTATCTTAAATCATTTTAACATCAATTAAATCAATAATTGTTACAATGTCAATTTAACCAATCTTGATCCTACTTCAAATCAAACTCCTAAGTTTGTCAACCAAAAAAAAAAAAAAAAAAAAAAAAAAAAAACTCCTAAGGAAGTAATCCTTGCTATAATTTCACTCTGATGGATTCCTGATTAAATCAACTTTCGCTACAAATCTAGTCTAACTCAACTCTGTTTAAACGAACTCTTGCTACAACTTCTAGTTTAACTAAACCATAATTAAATTAATTTTTCGTTATGATGTCGTCTTTTGAAATCTTCAATTTTGAATTTACCCATGTACCCTCTTATAGGAGCGCAATTAAAAAAGTAGAAAAGGCTTAATTTTCCAAATTGTGATTATGAAAACTTTGATCCTAATATTGAATTTCTAAATGGGTTAAACTGAAAGTTTTGAGATAATAGGAATTAAATCAAGGGTGAGGCTTAAGAATCTGAATCTAAGCAATGGCAGACAAAGATTAATATAAGGAAGCAAGAAATAATACAAAATAGGTTGGCTAAATTAAGGATTTGTGAAACTTCATTGGCAACAAAGTGTTTCCGCATAATGTTAAGGGAAGCATGTATGTTAGCTGCATGTTAGCAAATAAATTTATGAGGGTTTTTATCAAATTGAGGAAGAAAGCCTTGTGGGATCTAGATTTAGTAGCAAGTCCAAGTGTTTTGGGTGAATTACATTGAGAGAGACGATGGTTAGTTCATGCCGTTGTCTTATACTGCTTATGTTAAGGATTCACGTTAAAGGATTTTAGTTGGGATGGAAGAGAGATTTCATATAATGACCATGCTGTCACCCAACATCAAGTGGCAAAATCTCGTTTAAAGTAGATTGTCCGGACTTTAGGAACACACTGTGCTATTAAATTAATAAAGATAGTTATACCTATCATCTTTGTAAACAACCAAGTAGGTAACACTTATCTATCATACAATGAAACAAGTAGCACTTTCGCGAATCAAAGATTTTTATTTACATGTTCACTATATTACCCATCATCTACAAGTGGTTAGTCATCAAGTATTATTGACACTAGCCATATTTAAGGTTGGAGCTAGTTTGAAGCCTCCCTACTACACATGGAGCTACAAGCCATGTTTAAGGTCTAGCATCATCCTTGCCATGTGTTAGGAGAGCTTATTTGTGCTCATTGACTACTGTATTGAATGGATAACCTACGCCTCTATAATATATGAAACACACTTTTTAATTGTGTTATTGGAATTTGGTTCACATGTCATGGCGCCAACAACTAAAAATAGTTAGGCCAGGTTATGGATGCTGAGAAGGCTAAATCGATGACCTAAATGTGTTTTTACTAGTTCATCTTTTTAATTGTATTTCAAAAACGTTGTACTAACATGCAAAAGGTCTAATAACTCCATTTGAACCCAAAAATTATGCCCATTGGATCTTATAATCATGCTCTTCTGTATGGTAAGGTCACTCTACTCATAATTGATCCAATTGTTCCGTCATGAATTGGATTTCATTGTCTCAGCGGTGGCATTAAGTCATTTTGGACTAGGGGACTTTGCCCTGACTCATAGTCTAGATTTCTTAATCTTGGTGGTATAAATCCTTTCTAGACTAAGGACTTTTCCCTAATTTACAATCTATTTTTTTTTTTTTTTTGGTGGTATAAATCCCTTTTAGACTGGGGAACTTCGCCCCAATTTACTACCCAGTTTTTCTTATCTTGGTGGTACAAATGATTTTAGGCCTAGGAGACTTCACCTCAGTCATAACTTGGATTTCATGTCTTTAACAGTGGCATAAATTATTTTTGGATAGGGGGACTTAGCCCCAATTCACAATCTAGATTTGTTTATCTTTGTGGTATAAATCTTTTGACTTCGCCTTAATTCACAAACTAGACCTCCTTATCTTGGTGGTAAAAATCGTTTTAAGACTTGGAGGCTTCGCTCCAATTTGTAACTTAGATTTCCTTATCTTGGTGGTATAAATTATTTTAGGACTGGGGCACTTCGTCCCAATTCAAAGCTTAGACTTCCTTATCTTGGTGATACAAATCATTTTAGGATTAGGGGACTTTGCCTTAGTCATGAATTAGATTTCATTTCCTTATCATGCTAGCATAAATCATTTTAGGATCGGGGGACTTTGCCTCAGTCATGAATTAGATTTCGTTTCCTTATCTTGGGGGTGCAAATAATTTTAAGACTGGGAGACTTTGCTTCAGTTATGAATTAGATTTTATTTCCTTATCTTGTTGGTGCAAATCATTTAGTGTCGAGGGACTTCAACTTAGTCATGAATTATATTTCATTTCATTATCCTGGTGGCGTGAATTATTTTAAGACTGGGGGACTTTGCCTTAGTCACGAATTAGAAGGACTTTACCTTAGTCATGCATTAAATTTCATTTCCTTATCCTAGTGGCCCAAATCACTTTGAGACTGGGGGAAGAAGTCATGAATTAAATTTCATTTCCCTATACTGGTGGCGTAAATCATTTTAGGACCAAAGGACTTCGCTGATGTGTTTCTATGTCTATCAAAATTTTATATAAAACCTTATTTGCTAAACACATCTAAATTGAAGTCTAGAGCAAGAGGGTGTCAAACCACAGGGACTAAGAGTGCGCGAATTTATTCTATGAACTACATTGATTTAAGAAAAATTATGGGATTTTGTGTTATTTAATCTAAAGAAACAAAAATTGAACTAAGTATTCCACTTCTAAAGGGGAAAAGTGTATTAAATTGGAACATAGGGTTTGAAATCCATCATTAGCCAATTATTCTTGCATTAACCCTTAAACTGGGATTATTGATTGTGACATGGGCAGTGGTTGAGGCTACAAGCTTCAACCTACTAAGGTGATGTTGTTAGTATTGCGTATTGACCCTATCTAACTAAAGCATAAGGAAAATAAGCTCAACCTAATGTATTGTTAATTATCAGGTATTGACCCTATCTAACTATAGCATAGGGAAGATATGCTTAAATTAACGATTTAGTGAATATTATTGCTTGATTAATTAATCCTAAAGGCTACAAGCACAAAGAATTAATTTATAAATATCAACATTAACAATCAAATGTTACAAACTCAATAATCATCTCAATTAGAAAAAGGCTAAAAACATAATACTTCAAAGTATTTATCGCAATCAAACAATTCATGTAACGAACAAATTATTCCAAAATTATAAAAGTTAAAATGTTAAGACTTCATCTAACCCTAGAAAGCAAGTTAGCTCTCCATCATGGATGAATCGATGAAGGAGAATATGAATGAACCCATGTCGGTCTTCACGCCAATTTTGCTCTTGTTTCAATTTAACGAAAACAGAAAAAAAGAAAAAGAAATTGAGAGGAGAGAGAAAATTGATGAGAGAGAGGGCCAGTGCAAAGTTCTTCCAAAATCAGAAAAACAAAGTATATCCACCAAATCCAAGAATTCAGCCCCCTTTTAATTTCGTGCTCACTGCTATTGCTCACTTAAACCCAACTGGAGTTGCGCTTGGATGCGGACCTGCGGAGCTAAACTGGAGGTTGTGGTGGGCTGCGCTGTACAGGAGTTGGTAGATGGACTGGATCGTGTGGGTGTTTGGCTGAGTGGGTCTATTGTTGGTGTTAACTCCCAAAAGTACCGGGAACCGGGTAACCAAATATTGTTGGATCAAACACTTGCAATTCGCAAGTAGCGGGTATCAAATCAATCTACAGGTTACAAGGCATGATGTCACTTTCCTTAAGGCTTATTTCAGTGTATGAAATAGTCTCGGGGATGCAACGATAACCTAATGTCAATAGAGTGAGCGTATGTAAAGGGTGATAAAGAGAGATGTATGAGAATGACGTTTTTCAATTGATTAATTATCGTCAAAGATATTAGGGGAATATATATATATATATATATATATATATATATATATATATATATATATATATATATATATATATATATATAAGATTTGTTGAAGAAAACGCCCTAAATTATGCCTCAAGGAAAAGGCGGGAAAAGCCGGAAGTTAACGTGCGAAAATCTGGTGAAAATTGCACCTGTGTGTCGACACACAGTTCTGCAGAGATGGTTCTGTTGATTTGTGCGTTGACACATGGGCCATATGTGTCGACATAC
Source organism: Simmondsia chinensis (assembly GCA_018398585.1). Lineage (NCBI taxonomy): Eukaryota > Viridiplantae > Streptophyta > Magnoliopsida > Caryophyllales > Simmondsiaceae > Simmondsia > Simmondsia chinensis. Next base: position 29,140,386 of record JAGTTD010000005.1, read on the forward strand.
ACCTCTGCAGCCCTGTTATGTAAGAATGTGTGTCGACACACCAGCCCTGTGTGTCGACACACATCCCAACACACATCAAAACACATCGAACAAACTTCGGGACCAATTTTAAACACTTTATTCACAATTCTTATAGCATTATTTTGAAAATAAATCAAAAATCCCCCACTATTTTCAAAATACAATTATTCTTACAAATGACATCTCTAAGTTAAAGGAGGCCATATCGTGCATCAGTGAGGGTGTCTTTCGATTGAACCCTCAGCTAGTGATGATATGTTTACAATTAATCGGATTGAAAATGGTAGACTACACTTTGAACCATTCAACCACTTGACTAACTGAATACATCACCATGCACTAGGCAATCTACTCCCCGTACATACCCTACACCTCCCCAGATCGACACATATGAAGCCTTGTGTCCTGTATCCTTTGCAAGTGTTTCAGGGCCAAACCCTTTGTCAAAAATCAACCCTTGAAACGGCCAAACTTCACACTCACTAAGGTGGACCCCAACTGATCATGTCCTGCGACGCGACATTCAGTTACAATATTATTAAGAACCGGGTCCATTAAGAGCATACGCTCATCTGTTAAATCTCTGACATAGGTAACGAAGCACCACACACACGGGATGGAAAAATTCTTTTGTGCTTGCTGTCACACTGATGATAAAACTGACTCATTAAACCCGAGACCTAGCGTCTAACTAGGCGTCAAGTTGAGGGCCAATCATGGGTGACTAAAAATGACGGGTTTCACACCATCCCTTTAATTATCAAGTCTCTAGCAATGTTCTGAAATAAGAAATCCGCTTGTTTCAGACTTATATTTTTAAAGTTCATAGTGATCACTCAATCTTTCATGAGTTATTTCACTTAGCAATATTTGATACTACTGTAGTGTCTGAACTTTCAGCGACACACCTCACTCTTACATATATTTGAAAAACACATCTCACTATCACAATGGACAGAAAGAGTCTATATTGGCTTGCGCCACAAAGGAGTCTCAAACACATCCTTTAATCACTATATTTCTTTACAAGCAGAAACTAGAGCATTAAACTCTATAATCACAGTGAAATTTTATAACGCGTGTTAGTTTCTTAAAACTCAAAGAACAACACCCCCACCACTTATAGCATTTACTAGCTTTTAGGAGCGTAGTCCTCTTTATCGGATATACAACTGGCATCCCGGTGCTCTTCTATATACTCATTAACATTAGCACCACAACTCATGGTTATTATGGTACCTTATGTACTTTATGCTAGTAACATTTACTCACATAGCTAGTTATATATACTCAGCTATCCAACAACAAAGGCTACATTTAACCTTTTCAAGGTCCAATTATACCATTGGAACGCTTACATTTAGTTTTAAATTTTTACACCAAATTTTAACATGTAGTCTGCATACATACAACGAATTCCCCGATTTATTAAACATGCCATATGCATTATTTGAATTCATCAACTACCACTTTCAAAAGGCAATATCGCTAAACTACATAGTCTTTTCATAGTATCACAATCTATGACACAACAATATTGAACTTTGACATTCATTCCATTTCTAGTAAATTCCTCTAAAAATTTACAAGTCTAATCGTTAAGACTTCTCTTTTCATATTTTTTTACTCTTTCAAAGTTCTAGAGTCTTTCCAGGGATACACCCTCAAACATGATCATCCTCATAATATACTTTAATTCACATTATCAGAATGCATCATTCAAGACCAACAAAAGACTCGAAGTCACTTTCTATGTACTCATGTATATTTATATCTTAGGATGTTCACTCCACCCATAAATAAGTCAAAAGACTATACATGCCATTTATATGGATAAAACCTTATGGGGAACAAAAGAGTCATCATAAAACAGTATTTTCATACTCTTTAAATTTGTCACGTTGATGACTAACGACATCTTGACAAGTGAACATATCATCACATAATAATCTTATTTACCTGCAGTAATTGCATGAATCTAACATTCAATTTGAGTACTTAAAAACTCACCACATGAAAGCACATCATTTTAACTGAATACTCAATCATACATACGCCCTTAACATGCAAGTAAGCTTTCTTTAACCGTATTAACCATGATGATAAATTTTCCACATGCACTTCGGCTTCTATTGAAGCACTACATCCAATAACATTGGAAGACCCACCGAAAACATGTGGTCAGTTACGAAATTATAAGTCATCATTTCCAAGTGCATTAATATGCTTTCTTTCATTGTTCTTAATCATGAATTTTAATTTGAATAACTTAATATCAGTCACATTAGGGATCAACACATGTAATATTATCTCAAATTTCAAGATCCACTAATACATTCAAATTCACATCAACATACATGGTTACATGCATCATTTTCAATATGGTGAAATAATGCATCCAAAATCTTATTAACATGCATATGAGCATTCATCGTACAACAATATTAATTTTCATGCTCATATTTTTATATCTATGGACATGCATGTATTAGTTATATTAACTAATGTGCATCATTAGTATACCTCCATCAACATATATGCATGATTATATTCAAACTTCTTTCATGACTCTCCAACCCCACTATTGTTCATTCCATTATGCCATAACATCAATTTTTCAATGAGCAATACGTACAAGAGAATGACTCAATTATCATGAAAATGAGAATGAGTCAAAAATACCCACGTTTATATTTTATTACGGGCTTATGGCCATACAGTTATTAACATACGTGCATTAAACCTCAATCTGAGTGTTGTTCAGATTACAAATTCATACAACAATGTATTTATCATACACAAAGCACAATTTATTCTTTGTTGCAAACTATTTATGCGTTTTCATATTTCATGAAAAACTCTATTGTTCTTTTCAATTCGTAGAACACAAGTATCATTATCAGCATATTTTATTCACTTATTTATTATTACTGGTTTTAGCATTGTTACGGCGCTTGGTTTCAACAACTACATTAAACAAGGATTTCTCTTTTTAGCATCGCCTTAAAGTCTGGTTTCAACAACCACGCTAAACAAGGATTTTCCTTTTAGCATCGCCTTGACGTTTGGTTTCAACAACCACCCAAAACAGTGTTTTATTTTAATGCTCAAATTATACATACTAATTTGTAACAAGTATGTCTTCATAATTTAATTTATTATCCATTTAATTCCAGTGCACTTTGTTGTTAAATTCATGATGCAAGCCACAACAAAATAGTGCCCGAATTGAAAATTATCACGAACATGTATACTCATTATTGATCAACATTCATGATATATAACTGTTGGGCTATGTTTCAAATTTGAGTCTAGATTTCAAATACAGGTCTATGTTGGAGCGGAGGGACAGGGCCCTTTGGGCCTGTTTTATTTCTCGGGTCGGGCTATACCTTGTTTTCCTCAGTTAAGGGTTTACTTTTCAGATCTTGAATATTATTCACCTTTCAATAACATATCAAAATAATGCCTAAACTGAAAATTAGAAGTTCTTATCTTTGGAATTTCAACCCCACAAGTAAATATACTTTCATCCATAAACAACAATGCATCAACCACTCCTTTTTAGGCGTTATAGAACATCATGATTTTATCTTGAATCAAATATACAAGATTTCACACAACTTGATTCCATTAATTGGATGCAAATCAAAAAACATGAAGGCATTTTTCTACTATCCTTATACATACCCAACTTGACCACCATCATGAATTCTTGAATTATGTTATCAAACTATATGCAAATTAACCACGTGCCTCATGAATAAAGCACAAACCCAAATTCTCATTCATCTGAGTGCATCACGATTTCATGACTTTAAAAATTAAATGACATACCTTGGTCCATAGTCATTCATACAAGGATAGATCCAAGAAGTCATACCAATTCTCCCCATTTATCATTTTCTCCAATCTGACATGGTTCGACATCAAATCACAGGAAGTGAAACGCCATTTCAATTAATGAACTAAGTCTTAAGATTGTTGGTGTAAACTGCCAAAAGTACTGAAAATCGGGTAACCAAACATTGTTGGATCAAACACTTGCAATTCGCAAGTAACGGGTATCAAATTGATCTACAGGTTCCAAGGCATGATGTCACTTTCCTTAAGACTTATTTCAGTGTATGAAATAGTCTCAGGGATACAACGACAACCTAATGTCAATAAAGTGAGCTTATGTAAAGGGAGATAACGAGAGATGTATGAGAATGACGTTTTTCAAGAACAATGAACAAGTTCTTTCAAATAAATTGATTCATTATCATCAAAGATATTAGGGGAATATATATATATATATATATATAAAGAAAACGTCCCAAATTATGCCTCAAAGAAAAGGCGTGAAGAACCGGTAGTTAACACGCGAGAATCTGGTGAAAACTGCACCTGTGTGTCAATACACAACTCTATGTGTCGACACACAGTTCTGCAAAGATGGTTCTGTTGATCTGTGTGTCGACACATGGGCCGTGTGTGTCGACACACACCTTTGTAGCCCTGTTCTGTAAGAATATGTGTCGACACACCAGCCTTGTGTGACGACACACATCCCAACACACATCAAAACACATCGAACAAACTTCGGGACCAATTTTAAACACTTTATTCACAATTCTTATAGCATTATTTTGAAAATACATCAACATCTATGGGATGTGAAGACTAAGCCGGTGTTGTGCTGGTGGTCTTGGGTTGTGCTAAAGCTGATGGGCCTTAGTTTGATGCTGAAACAGGGGTATGGTGTCGGTAGATGGGCTAGAATTGGGCTTGCACTGATGAGGATCGAGCGGGGCTTTCATTGTGACTTGTAATCCCAAACCTGATTGTTTTGATTTAATTGTTTATGCATTGAATTTGTCTTATTTGCACAAAATTTGACAATTTCAAAGATTTTAATCTTCGAACCTATAAAATTAAAATCGTCAAATTGAGTATAGTTAATCAAGTGCAAAATATTTAAAATAGCCGTTTAAAGATGCGTAAATATGAGACGCATCAACACTCCCACACATAACCTTTGCTAATTCTCAAGCAAAGCATAGGATAGACACAATGACTCAAGTAACCAACTATCCCAACCTTCACCAAGTTTTCCAAGATTAACACATGCATTACAATTCAAGACAAGATTCAGTCATCTAGATCATTCTCTAATTCCATAAATTTAGATGATTAAACTTCTGAACTTATCATGGAATCTCGTTAACCCTATATCAACTAATAGAAACTACTCAAGCAATTTAAGCATGCAAGTGAACGTGAATGGGATCTTATGCCTTGGAATCTTCTCAAATTCTTGCATCTAACCAAATATACCAATGTTTTGTAAACCCACACTATTGAATCACCTAAATGCATGCCCATACATTGAGATTTCTAAGTGGCATATGAATGACCACTTTACAACATTTTGACATCGACATGGCACAGAAGAAGAACTTTATCACAACTACACATCAATTTTCACTTTCTTCTTCTTTTTTTTTTTTTTTTGCTTTTTTTCTTTGGTGGAAACTTTTTTCTTTCTTTTCATTTTTTTCATTTTCATTGTTTCTTTTTTTTTTTTTGGTTTCCTCTTCTTTTTCTTTCCAATTTTTGGACTTCCGCATAGCAAGTACCTCAGTATTACAATCGAATTGATCAACCAGTACTTTACATCGCATCAAGAGGGAAGGATTAGGATAGGCCGATACGGCAGGCCTGCAAAACTCAAGACATATAGGATTGTTTACTCAAAATTTTCAGATTTTTCACAACACGAAAGTCATGTGCATAGTGAATATATGAGCAGTATGAGTAGAATCCATTAATATCAACAATAATCGACAACACTCACCAACAAGAATGGAGTAGAATTATTTAATCTTATGGAATTGAGAAAATGAAATAGACAATTAATCCCATAATCGTCATAACATACACATCGATCAAGGAAAAACTTGGCTAAAGAGGTTATAATGCACGCTCAAATGCATAAAAATGTTAAAAATTTAACTAAAAAATGAGCACATGCCAATGAGCTTCACCCCACACCTAAATCATGCATTGTCCTCAATGCAATAACATTAAGCATTAAAGCATAAGAAAGAGGTGAGATGAATCAATACAACCTAACCAGGCGATGATCATGAATGGGCGTGAACAAACATGTATGACTCCTCTAACACGAGATAAGAACCTGAAAAGAGAGAAAACAAGCCTTCAATCATTTAATTAATTCAAAAACTAAACTAAAAACAAGAAATAACAAATCTAGGCTGCCTCTTGGTAGCGCTAAGTTTAACTCCTTCAATTGGGCGTAATGGGTCTAGCGAAGATCAAGTAATAACATCAACCAAAGAAGCCATTTTAATGAGCTCACCTAAGACAACATCTATAGCAAAATTAGAAGTGTCAAACATGATTTCAGTAAGGAGAGAGTGGTCGGATGGATGCCTAATGGGGGCAGCAACAAGCATACACCGTAGCCTTTGAAAAGCTTCTGACCAGGACTCATCGAACTCAACACATATGTCCTTAGATAGTAAAATAGTCAATGGTCTAGCTAACTTCCCACGGTCCTTGAGGAATCTTCTATCAAAACTCGCTTGACCAAGAAAGGCTTTAACTTGCTTCACATTTGAGGGAGGGGGCGATTTTGCATTCAAATCTATCTTAACCTTATCAACCTCAATACCCTCCTTCGACAACCTATGACCTAGTATAATTCCTTCTTGATCTATAACATGAGACAATTTCTTCTTTAACTATAACATGATTCTTCTCCCAACACAAAACTTCTTTCATATTCGGGTTCAACCTTCTTTCCTATTTGGGTTTCAAGCTTTGAGATCGATTGTGTACGGGAGTGGAGGAGTTGGGAATTAACTTCTAAATCTTTTAGCGCACTCAAGACCTTCTCTTCAAAGTTTGAATTAGAGCTCAAATTAGAAGGTTGAGAGTAGTTAGAAGCATATCCTTGAGATTGAAAACCGAGAGGTTGTGGCATACAGGATTGTTGAGGTCGTGGATTCGGTTGTTGTTGCATGAATTGTCCTTCTCCTCCTTGCCTCCAGGAGAAGTTTGGATGGTTTCTTTAGCCCGGATTATATGTGTTCTAGTATGGGTCATTCCTTGAGAATTCTTGGGCTGCATTGACCTGTTCCTGTGAACACTCAATAAAGGATGAAGCAGTGGAGCACTCAAATGTAGAATGAGAGACACTAGAACATGAAGAACAAGCACTATGCATGTTTTGAACATTATACACACTAGGCATAGTAGATAGAGTCAATGTCATCTTAAGTAAGGAAGTAAACTGCCCGACAGAAGAGGCAAGGGAGTACTTTCTTATCTAAGATAGAGGTATGAGCAATTTCATGTACTCCTCCTCTATTTAACCTAGCTGCATTTAGACGTGCATGTGCAGCATTCTGTTGTGAGCTCTCATGCAAATGTTCGAAAAGTTCCCATGCCACATCCTCATTCGTCCTAAGGAACTGACCACCGCAAGAGGTATCAATAGTTTGTTGACCCTTCTCATTAAACCCATAATAAAAGTTTTGGACCAATTGCCATTTAGGGATAGCATGATGTGGACAAGTTCGTAAAAGTTCCCCAAACCTATCCTAACTCTCATGAAGCTCTTCACTTGGAAGTTGAGCAAAGGTGTTAATGGCTCTCCTAGAAGTGTTAGTCTTATTAATGGGATAGAATTTCTTAAGAAGTTCTTATTGCATTTGAGTCCAAGTACTAATAGTCCCACTAGGTAAGGTGCCTAACCAATACTTAGCCTTATCCTTTAAAGAGAAAGGAAAAAGGATAGGATGGCATCATCACTAATGTTAAGGATCCTAAAGGTTAAACAAACCTTCATGAAACTGTCCAAATGATTATATGGGTTCTCATTGCATAAGCCATAGAATGATGGAAGCATTTGTATGGTATGTGGCTTGAGCTCGAACTGATGGGCTACAGGTGGCAACCTAATGCATGAAGGTAAGGTCTATGTGGTGGGAATAAAATACTCTATAAGTGGACGTGGTTGTTGGTCGGCCATTGCTAAATTAGAGAAGAAAGAAAAAAAAAGAATACAATAAATTATAAAAGTGGAAAAACACGATAAACTAAAATAAAAAAACTAAACTAAAATACATGCAAGAACCTAGCCCTAAATGAAATCACAAAAATAACAATCCAAAGTATAATCCTAAGTCCTAAGCTAATAATCAATGAAATTCACAACTCAAAATAAATAAATTAACTTAAAATCAAAATTAAAAATTAAAATCCTACGTTAAAATAAAAATTATTTGGTAGAAAAAAAAAAAAAAATTTAAACTAACAAATTAAAAATCAAAGAAAATCACAAAATAAACTACAAACATTACTTAGTCCCCAGCAACGGTGCCAAAATCTTGGTGTATTTTTTTATATCTATCAAAATTTAATATAAAACCCTATTCACTAAACACATCTAAATTGAAGTCCAGGGCGAGAAGGTATCGAACCATAAGGACTAAGAATGCTTGAATTTATTCTATGACCTAGATTGATTTAAGGAAAATTATGAGATTTTGTGTTATTTAATCTAAAGAAACAAAAAATTAAACTAAGTATTCTACTTCTAAAGGAGAAAAGTATATTAAATTGAAACCTAGGGTTTTAAATCCATCATTAGCCAATTATTCTTGCATTACCTCTTAAATTGGGATTATTGATTGTGACGCGGGTAGCGGTTTATGCTACAAGGTTCAACCTACTAAGTTGATATTGTTAGTATCGCGTATTGACCCTATCTAACTAAAGTATAAGGAAAATAAGTTCAACCTAATGTATTCTTAATTATTACGTATTGACCCTATCTAACTAAAGCATAGGGAAGATAGACTTAAATTAACAATTCAGTGAATACTATTGCTTGATTAATTAATCATAGGGTTACAAGTACAAAGAATTAATTTATAAATATTAACAAACTCAATAATTATCTCAATTGAATAAATGATAAAAACATAATATTTCAAAGTATTTATCTCAATCAAGCAATTCGTGTAACGAATAAATTATTTCAAAATTAAAAGTAATACAAAAGTAAAAAGACTAAGATTTTATCTAACTCTGGAGAGCAAGTTAGCTCTCCATCAAGCATAAATCGGTGAAGGAGAAGATGAATGAAATCATGTCAGTCTTCACGCTAATTTCGCTCTTGTTCCAATTTAACAAAAAAAGAAAAAAAGAAAAAGAAATTGAGAGGAGAGAGAAAATTGATTAGAGAGAGAGCCGCTGCAAAGTTCTTCCAAAATCAGAAAAAATAAAGTATATCCACCAAATCCCGGAATTTTGCCCCTTTTTAATCCCATGCTCGCTGCTGCTGCTCACCGAAACCCTGCTGAAGTGGGGCTTGGATGTGAGCCTGTGGAGCTGGACTAGAGGTTGTGTTGGTCTGCGCTGTACAGGAGCTGGTAGATAGACTAGACCGCGTGGGTGTTGGGCTAAGCGGGCTTGTGCGACATGATGACTAAGCTGGTGTTGGGGACTGTGCTAAAGATGATGGGCCTGAGGTTGATGCTAAAACAGGGGCATGGTGCTGGTAGATGGGCTGGAATTGGGCTTGCGCTGATGAGGATCGAGTTGGGCTTGCGTTGTGACTTATAATCCCGAACTCAATTGATTTGATTTAATTGTTTACGCATCGAATTTGTCTTATTTGTACAAAATTTGACAATTTTTGAGATTTTAATCTTTGAACCTATAAACATTAAAATTGTCAAATTGAGTATAAAACTATAGTTTATCAGGTGCAAAATATTTAAAATAGCAGTTAAAAGATGCCTAAATATGAGACGCATCATTCGCCTGCATTCATGCCACGTTATACAATATTGTGGCATATCTAGAGGACTTGTTACCCGTCAGAAATCGAGCTATATTTATAATGCTTGGTTGCGCATCGCAACTTGACAAAATATTCCTAATAGGAAAGTCCAACATGGACCATGCCTGATACCGCCCTTGAACAACCCACACTAGCTAAGTACCACTACTGGTCAACAATTTACTAAGGGTAGTGCAAGTTGTTTTTTTTTTATCCACTTAAGCCACCTTCATAATCACATGTGTATTGACCAAATGCTATATTTTTCAAATACACCTTATCCTTGTACTCCTTCTTATTCTTGTTCATTTTCAATAAAATCAAATTATGTAAGGAAATATGACAAATATCTTCCCTCACTAAATCTCTAATTTCTTTCCCTTCTCTTAAACATTCAATGCTTAATAAGAAATAGTTAGGAATGGATGTAAGGGTATGCACAAAAAAAGTTGAATGTGATTTCGAGACACTGACTCTACAGACCGAACTTTTCAAAAAATCGATATTTTGAGTTAAATCTTAAGTTGAATGCTGAGACATTGATTCTACAGACCGAACTTTTTAAAAAATAGAGATTTTGAGTTAAATCTTTATTAACTTTAAGGAGCTAAGCATCGTATATCTTTTGTTGCAACACTTAATTGATAACTTTGAACCTATAAAGCGACTTCTCGACAATAATAAAACGTGCCCGACATGAAAATTGGCATTAGAAAATTAAAAATACTTGTTCTCAAAGATAGTAGGGTTAGCTATGAGCACACTACTTGGGATGAAGAATCGCAAGCTAGTGACATAAGGACATAAATGATAATTCAATAGTAAAAACTCCTTTAGAATGTGGCAATTTGAACAAAAGATGAACAAATAACAAAAGAATGAAGCACTTCATTACCTGCAATAACCTACTTCAAGATAATCTTGAACTTTCTCGCAAGTAGTTTAGAACTCTTTTCATAGCCTATTAAATATAACAATAATATCTATCATTGAGGTAATATATAACAAAGGATCACTTAATCCTTAAAACTAATTTGCAACCTTAAAACTAAAATAACAAAAGTGATGTGTGTTGAAACACATTTACACCTTGACAATTGCATCTTTAGGAGCTTTTTGTCATCAATCTACATATGACAAACTCACCTTGTTGCCCTTCTAATATGCGGAGTCAATATAAGCGTCATAATTCAAAAACAGTAAAGGCTCGTCGTTACTAAACCACATATTATGCATAAATATTTAACATTCAAACATTAGCAAAAGATCACAAGGTTACTTATGAATCGCAATGTGTGAGTATTATTTGATTATGGATTGCATTACATGAATGTAGTAACGACCATTCATGTAATTATTTGTTCATAAGCACACACTATGAGTTACATCGCATTCATTAGTTTAGGGGTGAATGTTAGGAACCAAGAATATTAGCCATGAATATCCTTTGCAAGTGATGTACCACAGATTTGGTTGGTTACATTCCTTGTTTGGCATATAATTTACAACCTTTAAAATATCTTATTTCCAGCAACTCCTATTTACTTTGATATGTACCCTCGACATACTCAAGCAGGTGTATCATATCAACCCGTTTGATTTGGTTTATTACCCCGATTATGTTTATTACCTTAACTTTATTTAGGGATTTCATGCATGACACCTGACAACTATCCCGATATATACTCATCACCATATTCCGCCCCGGTGCAATCACCTGCAACGGGTGTCACCATGGTCCGTCTTGGTGCAATCACTCGCAACGGGTGCAATATTTACCATTATGTTATGCCCTAGAGCAATCACCTGCAACAGGTGCAACACTTACCACCATAGTCTGCCTTGGTACAATCACCCACAACGAGTGCAATACTTATCGCCATAATCCGTCTGAGGGTTATCTAAGGAGAATACACTCAACACCTTTATCCACTTTCCATTTGATACATCTGACTTACAGTTTTAATGCATAGGATTTGCAGGTTTAAAAGATGTGCCAATATCCGTGATATAAGTTTTGTCTACTTACATGATAGTTGCATTATTGACATGCTCAACGCCATGACCAATGTGACATAATCGTCATCCTTGGTTCTAGAGCGCTGAGGTATGCTCACCAGCTTAACCTCGTTCAGGTCTATTACATACTATTTGCTTTGACGCTAAACCAACAACACCACATACTAGACGCCTAGGTTTCGTCCAGGTTAAGCATACGCATGGGTCATATGTTTATCAAACAAATCCCAAGTTGCCATTAAGCATTTTAGATCTTGCTAGTAATCTATCCATTCATTGGTGAGCTATGAACGGCACAGAACATTGAATGCGTCTATTGCTTGGGCAAATGTTGTACAATAACAAGCTATGGTTAAAAATTGGCTTGTCATATACTTCGTGGCTCAACTTGGAATGATCGAAGTTCGCCATGGAGTAGGGAGACTATATGTTTATAATATAGGGGCTAGCTCGCTAGGCGAGTAATTTATGCGGATAATAATTATATGAATTAGCTAGTTATAAAATGATTGAAGGTTATACCTATTTTTAGTTACTTGCCTGGTACTCACCCGCCTAATACCTACATGCCCGGTACTCTTAGCTTCAATGCTATACGAGAATAATAACTAGGTAATTAGTATGTAAAAATTAGGTAATAATAAACTAGATCCGAATTAGAAAACTGACCCCCAAAAAATACCAAAAGAGCATATCACACCAAATGGCGCTACTTGTCCCACCATTAGAAATCACAAGATCCCCACGGTTTCCCCTAGATAAAAAGATGGGAGGGGAAGAATAATCCCCAAGCCTTCCACCTCTAAGGCCACCCTTCCTTGTTCGGCCATGGATTACTTCTATGAAGCAATAATAGTTCAAGCCTCCTACTCTTCTCGGGCTAAGTATTTTACATCTATTATGTCTATTTATTACCTGCCTTTATTATTATTTCATGAGATCGATATTGATTTGAGCGTCGGTGGGGCATCCTGTGGGTTACCCCACATGCCCCTTTAACCATTTGTTTAATCTTGTAAGGAATATCAGGCAGGGCGTATAGCTAGAGTTTTCAGTTTAGCTCATTCTAACAAGCCCCACCTCATATAGAACTCCAATAAAATGTATAAGCACACTAACCCCCAATATTATAAATAGGAACAAAAATATTCAATACGGAATCTAGGTCTCTTTTGACCAAAGTATTCCACGTAATTGTCACTAGAATTGATATGAAAAATTATGCTTCGTATCATACAATTTTTCAAATAGGAAAGTCAAGAACTTAAGGAAAAAAGGTAAAAAAATAAAATAAAATAATGATGGTAGTTTTAAATTATTATTCTCATGGATATCTAATAGAGGGGTTGATTGTTTATTTAATTACTGTATGAAAATTCTTGAGTAAATATATATAATTCTACATTGTAACAATATTTATTTAATGAATTAAATGTTGTTAAATGGTTACCAATGTTATCAAGTGTTAAGAATTATGTTTATGCACGTTCGCTCTTACATTTACAAATGGTAAAAGAAACTATACTTTAGAATTTCAACCCCACATTCTAGCCTCCAAAATTTGTGACTGAAAATGAGTGATTAACATAATAAAAAGCTATTAAGCACATAAGGTAAGAAAGTGATAAAAACCACTAGTATAGAATAGAAGTAGAAAAAAAAAAATTTAAAAAATATAAAAAATTTACATTACAATCCATAAATAAACTCAAAAGAGGAAAATCTCATAAGAAAACTTAAATCATTAGAAATATATGTTTCACACAAAAAAGAACTCAAATTATATTTTCATTTTCAAATTTATGCCATGCTTATTTGAATTGAATATATTTAATATCTTCCATTATAGAAGATCGTTCTTATTTTGTGTATTTATTTTTTTCTAATTAATACTTCGATTAAATTAATATCAAATACATGCATATATATATATATATAATTATTAATTTAATTATATTTTTTATTAGTTTTTTATTTTTCATTATATTATATGATATATAAATTTGATACACAAATTAAATATATTTAATATGGCATATGTTTTAATCGTACAAGGAAACATGCTTCTTTTAAGCACTGACGCTCTCCTTATTCATGTGGCTAGAGATTAATTAACGACTTCAAATATGTTCATAGAAAACAACTAATTAAGCCTTCATTATATTTTTAATATACAAGTTAGAGTATAAATGCATCATATCATAAATTTTTGACAAAATAGTTTTATCTATATTTTGTTGCTTTTTCTTCATTACTTTATAGTAGAAATAATAAATAATAAAAATATTCTCCATTTCGGGAAAATTGACTTCCTCTCAACGAAGAAAAAAATTAATAGAGTAAATATTTAATGAATTTTAGTCCTTAATTGTATATCTTTTCTCTTTTTTTATCTTGCTTCAAGATTAACTCTTTATCCTTGTATCTTAGATCTAGTTTGACTTTATTATTTTGCATTAAGATTTAGAATAGAGGATAATTATGTAATTTAAATACTCCTTTTGTAAGTCTACAAATATATCAATGAAGAGGAAGGGCTAACCATCCAAAAGGCCTATTTTATTTTATTCCTCCTACTATTTACTTTTATGGTATCAGAGCTTGAAAAAGACCAAAGTCTCAAAGATCCTTCAATGGCTTCCCAAAATACAAATATATGTCTTTCTTTTCCGCTCAAGGAGTATCTTCCTCCTCCAACAACCCCAATGTCTTGGCTATTGGCATTCAATTGGGTCGTGAAAACTATTTTCTGTGGTACAATCTAGCCTTAGGCACTTTGGAAGCTTTTGGTCTTAAGGAAATTCTCCTTAATGAACCACCGGCCAAGGAGTTTCCTGCCACTACGTTTGAAGCCGTCTTGAGTACTGCCACCAACATCAACAATACAACTTCTCCTTCTCCCGCTTACCTAACTTGGAAGAAGAAAGACATATTAGTTCTCTTATGGCTCAAATCCACTATAAGTGAATGAATCCTAGGTCATATTGCTAGAGCCACCACAGCCTGAGAAGCATGGCTGATCATAGAACAAATTTTCCACTCTCAATCGTGTGCCCGAGTTATGCAAATTAGGTGGAAATCACAAACCCTTCTACAAGGTACCCTTTCTATCTTTGAATATGTGGAGAAAAAAATGTCTTGTTGCTTATTAGCTTGCTAGAGCTTTGTATGCTGTCCCTGAGCAAGATCTCATTCAATACATCCTTTTTGTCCCCTTTGTTACCTCAATTATCACTCCATTCGGTCCTCTTACCGTTGATCTTCTTTTTGGAATGCTTCTTCATGAAGAAGAACGTCTTGAGTGGCTTACTCAAACTCAAATTTTATCTGTTAATGCTACACAACACCACTCTCCAAACCAAAATGCACTGTATGAAGGTCCCCATCACCATAACAATGGTCCTAACCATCCTTGTGATCAAGGAAACCTGAATGGCCATAATCAAGGTAATAACAGTGGCTACAATCAAGGAAAAATGAGACCCCAATGCCAGATCTGTTAGAAGATGGGACACTTGGCTATAGACTACTACAATCACTTTAATCATGCCTACACCTTTGAAAAAGCCTCCAAGGTTTAGGCCATGCTCGCTTCTCTCTGTAACTCAACTGATCGGGGTTGGTACGTTGATTCAGGTGCCTCTATTCATCTAACTACTGATTTGAACAATCTTTCCATTCATGCTGATTATTTGGGCACTAATAGGGTTCAAGTAGGCAATGGTATGGTTCTTCCTATTTCTCATACCAGCACCACACTTATTTCTACTAATGCCACCGTTTTGTGTTTACCTCATACTTTACATGTCCCCCCTCTCACTTAAAATCTTCTCAGTGTTTCTCAGTTAACCGACGATGATAATATTTTTATGGAATTTTATTCTGGCTTTTGTCTTATAAAGAATATGCAGGGCCAGGTCTTTTTTTGGGGAACGCTTGATCAAGGGCTCTATAGGATCATAGGCAGCAATTGTCCATCATCCGAACTGTTTACAGCTTTCTTAGGTGAATGTACTTCTCCTCAAGGATGGCACAATAGACTTGGTCATCCGAATGAGAAAGCCGTTCATAGAAATACATCTAGCTTTAGTTTGCCGTTATCTTCCAACAAAGACTTGTGCAGTAGAAAAATATATAGAATTTAATCATACAAACAAACAAACATAACTATGAAAATCTATCTATACTTTTAAGAAGTTCCCACCCACCCTAAAACACTCAATTCTCTTAATACTCAATTTCTAAATTTTCTCCCACTTATTAAATTTAAACTAAAAAAATGCTCCATCACTTTGTAGTTACATTATAAAGTTTAAATTTAAATTAAAAAAATATAAAAAAAACTTCCGACTACTACCAACTAATAGAAACTACCACTATTTAAAATTAAAAAAATATCAATCTTATATATTAATCCCATAAATCTCTCATTCCTATATCCCTTATTTTACTTCTTCAAATAAAATATTTTTTTAGTCCACACTCCATCTTTAACTGCTTACTCATCTTCTTTCTCTTCACTCATCCCAGGTTTTTCTTTTCACAATCAATTTCTTTTCTTCTTCTTGGATTTGAAAAAAATTGACATCTACAAAATAATATTCAATAATCAAGAATAACGAAACAAAGAATCAAGCAAAGCCCCAAAAATACAAGAGCAAAGTGAGTTGACATAAAATATTCTTTTTTTTTTTTTGACACTAGGCATAAAATATTCTCTTTCTTACATTATGAGATATTTTTATATGTTGTTATTTACATGAATTCATCCATCAAACTTTAGGGCTTTCGATACCAATTTTTGGAATAAATAAAAAGCCCTGCAAATACAATAGTTAAATAAGTTGACATAAATTATTCTTTTTCTTTCATCTCTATCTATTTTTTTATTTATGTTATCATAAAACATATCAATTATAACATGTAAAGTTGATATAGAATATATATATATATGTATACCTGTTTGTTTAATTTCTTCGGTGTATATACACTTATATATACAATATAACCTCGATAAATTAATAACCTCGATTAAATAATATTTTTGGCCGGTCCCGACTTCAGACCAAGGTGGTAAATAATATCTCAATTAGTTAATAAATTTTCATGGTCCCAAGGTATTAATATATCAGTGTGCTTAATTTCTTCGTTGTGAATTTTTAGTAGAATTTGGATGCATTTATTCCACTTCCAATCAATGACTGCTCACAAATATATATCAGTGTGCTTAATTTCTTCGTTGTGGATATTTAGTAGAGTTTGGATGCACTTATTCCACTTTCAATCAATGACCACTCACAAATCTCTCAAAATGCATAGTTTATGGAGGGAAGGAATTTGGCAATAATATAATAATATAATATAGATGATAGCCTATATATGTTTAGTTTATAACTATATTATAACATTATAATGCATAAAATATAAATATAGGTATACCTTTTATATTAACCTAAAAGTTTTGACAAAAAGATACATGAACCCAAAATCTATGTTGTTGTTTAACGATGTGTCTTCGTTGACCAAAAAAATGAATGGTGCCCTGCTCCAAAAAAAAGGTTTTTGCTGGATTACTTGATGCAGTGCAGAGAGATGAAAATTGGTGACTGAAGGATTTAACAACATTCCTTTAATTTTATATTGCTAAAACAGTTAGAAATAAAGGGAAAAGTTCAATCTTAATTCTCACAACCCGAGAATAAGAGAAAACATATAAAAATAGAGAAAAGTCTAATAGTTGAATGAATGAAAACCCTAATCATCCTCTTCCAATAAAAGACTAAAATTGAAGCAAGTTAATAAAGAGATAAATAATAAAATATTCTAATCTACATTAAGCTCTCCTCCTCAAAGTTAAATTCCCTTTTCCCTGGGCATGTCCCAACTCGCCCGCCCTCTATCTCTCCAAGATACGGGCTACATCATCCTTTTTGAATAGGAGAGAATTTGCCCTAGAATTCAGCTGCTTAGTCTCGTAGGTTGTTGGTGATGGCAACGAAGGAAATCCAAGGGATCTAATTTGGGTTGTGGTAGAGCACTTTGATGTGGGCTTGTATTAGTTGGTGCTCGTGATGGGGGTTAAATGGATGATTTTTTTGGTGGAGCTAATGTTGTCTGTTTTGGTTCGGACAATGGTGTGTGTGGATGATAGGCAAGGTTGGTGTTGGTAGAATTATCAGTGGTGGTGGGGATAGGATTTCAATCTCCTTATGTACCTCCTCATCATAGATGGGCCCATCAAAGATTGGCGGAGACGAAAAGTCATGAATGGATTCATCATCTGTTTCGATTGGTGGGAGAAACGGAGTTGGTGGATCATGGTGGGTTGGTGGCGGAGGTAGTCGTGTGGCCAAAATAGGCTGTGGTGGTGGTACTCAGGTTGAGGAGGTGGTAAAGTAATGACACAGATTTTAATGATGATGGTGGTGGTGCAGCCATGGAGGATGATCAACGGTGGTGGTTATCAAAGCTTTCCTCTGTGCTATGTCTCATAACCCTCACATTAGGAAGATGTTCAAGATTGATCACAAAGCCCGATAACCACTTGCTTTATCTTCAACTTGATATGCTGGAATCTCTCCTCCATCTCCTCGAATCTCCTATCCATTTGAGGTTGAAGGTCTCTCTCATAAATGTTTCCAATGACGACGTACCTCTATGGCCCACTGGCCATCACAGAAACATTTTAAACTCTGATACCAACTGATGCAACGTATAAAGATGAAACTTTGGGGATGGAAGGATTCAACAGCCTTCCTTTAAACTTCTATTGCTAAAACAATTAGAAACAAAGGAAAAGTAAACACATAAAAATAGAGAAAAGTCTAATAATTAAATGAATAAAAACCCTAATCATCCTCTTCCTTAAATAGAGGGGCTTTCTCATCTAAAATAAAAGACTAAAATTAAAACAGATAAGTAATAAAATCTTCTAATCTACATTAAGCTCTCTTCCTCGAAGTTAAATTCCTTTTCCTTAGGCATGTCCCAACTCACACGCCCTCGCCAAACTATGGGTTGCATTATCCTCTCCGACTTGGAGAGGATTCCTCGAATTAAGCTGCTTCGGCTTGAAAGTGGTTGGCGATGGAAATGGAGGAAATCTAGGGGATCTAATTTGGGTCATGGTACAACACTTATATGTAGGCTTGTATTAGTTGGTGCTCGTGATGGGGTCGAGCACATGAATTTTTTGGTGGAGCTAAAGTTAGTTTTGGTTAGGATTGTGGTGTCGTGTGGATGATGGCGAATGTTGGTGTTCATGGGATTATCGGTGGTGGTGGTGGATATAGGATCTCAATATCCTCATGTACCTCCTCATCATGGATTGGCTTATTATATATGGGCTCATCAAAGATTGGTAGAGAAGAAAAGTCGTGAATGGGTTCATCATCCGTTTCGATTGGTGTGAGAAATAGAGTCGGTCGATCATGGCGAGTCGGTGGTGGTGGTGGTGGTTGTGTGGCCAAAAGAGGCCGTGGTGATGGTGGCACTCAGGTTGAAGAGGTGGTAAAGTGATGACTCACTAGTTTTAACGATGATGGTGGTGGTGCGGCCATAGAGGATGATTGACGGTGGTGGTTGATGAAGCTTTCCTCGGTGCATGTCTCATAACCATCATATCGGGCACGAGTTCGAGATTTATGATGAAGCCCGATAACCACTTGCTTCATCTTCAACTCAATATGCCAGATGCTCTCTTCCATCTCCTTGAATCTCCTATCCATCTGAGGTTGAAGGTATCTCTCATTAATGTTTCCAACGACGGCGTACCTCTGTCGTCCACGGGCCATCACGGAAACATTTTAAGCTCTAATACCAACTGATATAGAGCATAAAGATGAAACTTTAGGGACAGAATAATTAAACGGCCTTCCTTTAATTTTCTGTTGCTAAAACAATTAGAAACAAAGGGAAAAGTACAACCTTAAATCTAATAATCCGATAATAATAAAAAAAACACATAAAATTAGAGAAAAATCTAACAGTTGAATGAATGAAAACTCTTGTCATACTCTTCCTTAAATAGAGGAGCTTTCTCATCTAAAATGAAAGACTAAAATTGAAATAGATAAATAATAGAATCTTGTAATCTACATTAAGCTCTCCTCCTCAAAGTTAAATTCCTTTTCCCTAGGCATGCCCCAACTCGCTCGCCCTCTATCTCACCAGATATGGGCTGCATCATCCTCTCCATCTTGGAGAGGATTCACCCTTGAATTTTGCTACATAGTTTTAAAGGTGGTTGGCGATGGCAGCACAGGAAATCAAGGGTTGGGGTCATGGTAGAGCACTTAGATGTGGGCTTGTATTAGTTGGTGCTCATGATGGGGCTTGAGTGGATGATTTTTTGGTGGAGCTAATGTTGTCAGTTTTCGTTGGGATAGTGGTGTCATGTGGATGATAGGCAAGGTTGGTGTAGGTGGGGATAGCGTAATGATTTAAGCAAGATGCTCGAACCAAAAGCCCTAGGAGAGAGAGAGATAGGAAGAAGAGGGAAAGAAGATTAGAGAAGGAGAAGAAGAAGTTGTATTATCAATCAATACCTCTTACAAGACAATCAAGCCTTTACTCATACAATCAACTAACTCAGGCAGCAAAACAAGAATGCAATGCACTAGGACAAGAACTAACAACCGACTACCTAACTCCAATTCAAACTAATAAGTGGCGCCAAAACTGCCAAACCACTACTACCGCACAGCAAGACTAAACAAAAGCGGGGAATTATTGAAATATGTAAAAAAAGTAATCCCAGATAAGCTTCAATCATGACAATACCTCTCCTTAGAAACCATTCTTGTCTCAAGAATGGAAGTTTCGAAATTGGCTTTCAATGAACTTCTTGTCTTCCCAAGTTGCATATTCAATTCTAAGATTGGCCCATTGAACAAAAACTTGCTCTATTGGCCTGCCATTAAGTTGCTCCATGCGTGTACCCAGAACTACCAAAGGTTCATGCAAAATCAAATCATGAGAAGAAGCCGCTAGAGGTGATGATGAGCTTGAAGTTCCCTCAGTAATGTGCTTCTTTAGTAATGAAACATGGAACACCAGATGAATTCTAGTCCCAGGAGGTAACTTTAATTTGTATGCTACATTGCCCAGCTTCCGCAACACTCGATAGGGACCAAAGTACTTGGTGCACAACTTGACATTCTTGTGTATGGCTACTAATGACTGGCTACATGGTAGCAATTTCAAGTATACCATGTCTCCCACCTCAAAGGTCCTCTCACTTCTTTTCTACTTGCAAGTTATCCTTGAGTTGCTGCATAAGTTGTTCCCTCCGATTCAACAAATCACTCACTTCTACCACACTCAAAGTTGCCCGTTGAGGAAGAATTGGAAAAGGTGGATCATAGCCATTGAGAGCCTTGAATGGTGTTGTGCCCAATGAAGAATGAGCATGTGTGTTGTACCAATACTCTGCCAGAGTCAGCCATTGATGCCAATGTTTAGGATGAAGGAGAGTTATACTTCTCAAATACTGCTCCACACATTGAGTTACTCTGTTTTCCCATTCGACTGTGGATGGTATGATGAACTCAAGGCTAGAGTGGAGCCAGCAACAAGAAAAACTCATGCTAGAAATTACTTGTGAATAACCTATCACGATCAAATACAATGGTTTGCGGCAAACCTTGAAGCTTGTATATGTTGTCCAAGAACTACCTTGCTAATCTCTCAGCTGCAGTAGGGTGATTACGACTAATGAAATGACCAAACTTCATGAACTGATCTACCACCACCCAAATAACCTCCTTCCCTTTAGATTTGGGCAGCCCTTATATGAAATCCATGCTAATATGCTGCTAAGCTCTATTAGGGATAGGTAATTGTTGAAGAAGGCCTAGATATTGAGTGTGGTCTGACTTAGTCTGCTGACAAACACTACATTTATGAACCAATTCTATCATTGCTATCTTGTGTCCCCACCAATGGAAGTATTATTTGCGGCACTGGTAGGTTCCTTCAATGCTAGAATGACCTCCCAGTGCTGTCTCATGAAATGCTAGGATGATCTCCTTCCTTAAATTAGAATTTGTGGCAACGTAAACCTTCCCATTCTTCTTCACAATGCCATTCTCCACTGTGGTGCCAGCCTCTATATCTGAACCTGACCTAATGCTTGAAGCTCTTATGCAATCTTGAGCAAACTATTTCCTTCATAAATTCTCTGAACTTTTTCCATCCAAGCAGGTACCACAGCAGAATAGCAAGACACGCTCCTGACTGCATTTCTCCCTTATCTTGCCTCCTGGATAGTGCATCAGCAGCCACATTCTCTTTACCTCGACAATATTCAATTGAGTAATCTAACCCCAACATATTTATAAGGCCTTTCCTTTGCACCCTGGTAGTAATGCGTTACTCTAATAAGTACTCGAGGCTTCGATGATCCATCCTAATGATGAAATAGTGACCTTTCAAATAGTGTCTACACTTTTGCATAGCCATAATGATTGCCATATATTCCTTTTCATAGATAGATAAACTCAAATGCCTAGGGCTGAGAGCTTGGCTCAGATAAGCTATCAGTCTCCCTTTCTGTGATAGAACAGGCCCCACTCCCTTTCCACAAGCATCAGTCTCTATTGAGTAATGCTATCAATGGTTTTGCAATTGCACCATAACCTACCACAAACTTCCTATAATATCCTCTAAGACCAAGGAATCCCCTCAACTGCTTGATGGTGGTAGGAATAGGCCATTGCTTCACTGCCTTTACCTTAGCAACCTTAGTCGACACACCTTCTTTAGAAATGACGTGCCCCAAATACACCACCTGAGACTGTCCAAATGAGCACTTAGACAGTTTAGCGTAGAGCTTGTGCTGCCTCATAAGCTGGAAGACCTGCTCAAGATGTCCTAAGTGTTTTTCTATGGATGGACTGTATATTAGTATACCGTCAAAAAATACCAAAACAAATCTCTTCAGGAATGGCTTCAAGACCGTGTTCATCAAAGCTTGGAAAGTAGTTGGAGCATTAGACAAATCAAAAGGCATCACAACAAATTCATAGTGCCCATGGTGTGTACTGAAAACTCTCTTGTAAACATCTTGATCTGTCACTCTGATTTGATAATACCCTTATCTTAAATCCAACTTTGAGAAAAACCTTGAGCCATGTAACTCATCTAGGAGGTCATCAATAATAGGAATAGGAAATTTATCCTTGATTGTGAGGGAATTCAGCGGCTTGTAATCAATGCATTAACCAATATTACTAGAGATGCATAAGGACTGTGGCTGTGCCTGATGAAATCTGTCTTTAACAGCTCTTCTACCTGCCTCTCTATTTCATCCTTTTGAGCATGAGGATACTTAAATAGCCTTAGATTGACTGGAACGAAATCCGTATGAAGTGGGACAGCATGATCCAAGGATCTCCTTGGAGGCAGAGAAGTGGGTGCAACAAATATATCACTGTATTCACTTATCAATTGAGCAATATCTGGATTCGAATCCACCTCTACTGCAACATTCTCAGCTTGTAAAGAAAATAGTTAGCCTATCCACTTATAGGCTCCATTTTTGATCGCTCCTTCTATTCGCTTTCCACTCATCATCTGTATCTCTCCACGCTCCATAATTCCTTGCAACTGAACCTTTGTCCCATCCTTTTCAAATGAAACATACAGTTGAGAGGAATCAAACACCAATGGACTAAAGGTTTTCATCCAATCTACCCCCAGAACCATATCATAGCTTCCCAACTTCAAGATTCTAAAGTCATATTCAAATTCATGTCCTTGCATCTCCCATTTGAAGTGTCTGCACTTGGTTTAAGTAAGCATTGAGTTTCTATCTACAATCATAATAGCTAATGGGCTAGTTTTAAGCACATTATGGCCTACTAATCTCACAATCTTAGGGTCCACAAAGTTGTGCGTGCTGCCACTGTAAATCAAAATCAACATAGATCTCTGTCCAGCCATTCCCTTGATTCGTATTGTATTATGAGCACCACTACCAATCAATGCTTTAATTGAAATTTCCACCTCATCTCCATCAGACAATGCACCACTATCTTCCTCTTGATCTTCTAACTTTGTTGCATCCTCCAATTCCAAGTCCTTTGAAACCTCTTCAACCTCAGTAGCAGTCACTGTCATGAGTTTCTTTGGGCTACATTTATGCCTAAAGAAGTACTTTTGATTGCATTTAAAACACAATCTCTGAGCCTTCTTCTCTTCTATGCTCAAGGGCTTAGCAATTGCAAGCGGTGGAGGTTGCAAAACGACCTTGCTCTTCTGACTTGAATTAGAATGAGCCAACATCGATGATTCAAAAAACCTTGCCTATGCATACACCTTAGACAGTGTAGGTGGATAAAGGGCCTCAACCAAATTCTTAATCCTTGGTTTAAGTCCACTAATAAAGCTGGACACATAATACTCTTCCTTGGCCCTTGAATTAATGGTCATCATCCTTGGCCCTCAAATCGATTCATGCATTCCTTCACACTAGTCACTTGCATAACCTTGTTAAACTTGTCAATTACTTCCCCAAGGTCCTTATCAGCATATCTTTCACACATTTCCTCCCCGAATTCAGGCCAAGTGATGTTAGGATTACTCAATATCAAACTACGGAATCACTTTTCTTGATCTCCTTGAAGATATATGGAAGCCAGCTTAACCTTTTGCAAATCAGGAATAGAATAAAAGCGAAAGTACCTCTCACATCTCCTAATCCATGAATGAGGATGAGTTCCATCAAATGTATACATGTTCACTCGAGGCTGATGATAATTAGTACTCCTTGCCACTGGACCAACTTGTCCTTGCTCATCAGCAGGCTTATTTAACACTGGATCAGGAGGTCTTACTTGCTGTGCTCCCATAGGAAGGACTCTAGCTCCAACAGGCATTGATTGGGTATTAATTTGCTTCTGCATTCCAGCAAACCTTCGCACCATCGTTTGTTGCAGAGATTAAATCATTTCCTGTAATTGAGTAAAACGATCATCCTGATCAGGTACTGCAGCTGTATTGCTTGACATCGTAGCTAATTTCTCTTGATTTTCTCCTGCAGAGGTGTTGCTAGGCATTACAGTAGATCTCTTGTTCCTAGCTAGCTTGATTGAATCAATCAACAAGCTAATCCTTAGGTGTTCAAGCTTTGATGCCACTGTAATGATTCAAGCAAGATGCTCGAACCAAAACCCTAGGAGAGAGAGAGATATACGAAGAAGAAGAAGTTGTATTATCAATCAATACCTCTTAAAAGATAATCAAGCCTTTACTTATACCATCAACTACTTAAGGCGGCAAAACAAGAATACAATGCACTTGGACAAGAACTAACAA
Organism: Simmondsia chinensis; assembly: GCA_018398585.1. NCBI lineage: Eukaryota > Viridiplantae > Streptophyta > Magnoliopsida > Caryophyllales > Simmondsiaceae > Simmondsia > Simmondsia chinensis. Next base: position 29,165,602 of record JAGTTD010000005.1, read on the forward strand.
CCGACGTACGTAACTCCAATTCAAACTAATAAGTGGCACCAAAATTGCTAAACCACTATTACCGCACAGCAAGACTTAACAAGAGCAGGGAATTATTGAAATATGTGCAAAAGTAATCCTAGATAAGCCTCAATCATGATAGATAGGATCTTAATATCCTCATGTACCTCTTCGTCATAGATAGGCTCATCATATATGGTCTTATCAAAGATTGGTGGAGAAGAAAAGTCGTGAATGGGATAAATAATAAAATTTTCTAATCTACATTAAGCTTTCCTCCTCAATGTTAAATTCCTTTTCCATGGGAATTTCTCAATTTTCCCACTCTCTATCTGGCAAGATATGGGCTACATCGTTACTTGTACAGAAGCTGTAATGTATGTGTTCAAAAAAAGGTGTGAAGTCACATCAAAAGGGATTACTTGTAGCAAAATTTTCTTTGGGACAGAGGAAGAGTGGCCTTAGTAAAAGTAATCTTTCCCTCCTTTTTTCAATACTTAGCGATAAATTTGCAATACAAATTAGGCAACTCATGCATATGATCTTTGAGTTCACCTGGGTACGTTTGTCACAGACTCACATGCGAGGGGGAGTGTTGAAGACTCCACATGTGAGTCTTGTGAAATCCCACATCGGAGTTGAGAGAAAGAAGAGATCACCTTATAAGCCTAGTGGGTTACTCCACCTATAGCCAATTGATTTTAGGATGGAACCCCACTTGGGCTTATATGTGGATTTCATGTGTTCCAACTCCGTGGGTTGGGCCTAAAGGCCCGGTGAAATTTAACATTCCTTCTTGATGTGTTCGTTACATGATGACTATACACCATCAAAATAATGCTTAATTATGAAAATCATGAATTTGTTTATTAAAATTGTCCTCACCTTGGCAAAATAGAATTATTCATAAAAATTTATACATCAAAAGTTTTTAACAGTTGTAATATACAAAAATCATGAACATAAATTTATATATTTATATATATGAATTTTGCACAATACGTACAAGGTGCATGTGTGTACAAATGGTTTAAGTATTCTTGTCAATCTCTTTGAGAACGCATGCTCGACACCCAATAACTGCCGAATCGAAAATTCACCAGTTTTTCGATTTCTTTTTTCGATTTTCATTTTGATGGATTAACATGACTTAATATCATTTGATTCAAAGATTTATAATAGAAATCATCAAACAACGCCTAAATATAAAATTAGGAGTTCTTAACTTTGGAATTTCAACCCCACAAGTAAATTTACTTTACTACATAAACAATAATGCATCAACTGCTACTTTTTTGGCATTTTAGGACTTCCTGATTTTGATATATATTGTGAAATATTAAAAAAGAGAAGTGTCACTATTGGAAAATTTTCCAATAATCCGAGAACTGGGTGACCAAAGATCTCAGGTGTCGAGGCCGTGTAATCACTTTCCTTAAAACTTATTTCGGTGTACGAAATAGTCTCGGGGATACAGCAATAACTAAACAAAATGAAGTGAGAATGCGTAATAGGAGGGATAGAAGATATATCAATGAGAATAAAGTTTTCAAGAACTTTTTACAAAATTTCTTATGAATACACATGTGTTTCTTGCAATATTTTCCATAAATCCATCATCCTTTAAACATAAGAATGAAGGGGTTATTTATAATTTTCAAGTGTCTCTTCATGAAGGGACACGTCCCTTCACGAAGTGGCACTACTGCTTTTAATATTTCACAATACTTTGCAAACAAATATCTTTCATGCGTGTTCTTCAAAGAACAAGGGGAAAATATATAAGGAAATAATATTTAGACGACATCCCAAACTTATCAAAACCCAACTGCCAAACACCGAAAAAAACCATGTTACTGTAATTTTGTAAGATCTGTGTGTCAACACATGGGCCCTGTGTTTTGGCACACAGACACTTCAAGTTAGTTCTGTTGGGCTGTGTGTCGACACACCTTATACAAGTCAATACACTTCAAAATCAAGTATGGGACAAACTTCAAACACTTTATTTAAATACTCTATTTTGAAAATACATCAACATTCCCCCACCATTTTTAAAATACAATCATTCTCATATACGACATCTCAAAAATAAAGAAGGCCTTATTGTGCATCAATGAGGGTGTCTCTCGATTGAATCCCCAGCTAGTGAAGACATGTTTATAGTTAATTGGATCGAAAATGGTAGACCATGATTTGAACTATACAACCCATTAGACTAACCGAACACATCTGCACACACAAGGCGTACTCCCCGTACACACCCTACAACTCCCAGATTGACACATTCATGTCATTATGTCCTGCACACTTCGTGAGTGTTTTAGGGCCAACTCCTTAGTCAAAAATCACCCCTTTGAAGTGGCCAAACTTCAACACTCACTAAGGTGGACCTCATTGTTCATGTCCCCGTGACGCAACATTCAATAAGAATTTAGAAAACTAGGTCCATTAAGAGCATAGCTCATCATCTTAGTATCTCTGACGCAGGTACCAAGCACTACAAACACGGGATGGAAAATTCTCATTTAGTGTTTGCAGTCACACGGATGACGAGTCTCTCTTATTGAACCTGAGACCTAGCGTCATACTAGGCGTCAAGTTGAGGGCCTATCTTGGGCGACTAATAATGACAGGTTTCACTCCATCCCTTCATTTATCAAGTCTCTAGGAATGGTTTTTTGAATGAGAAATCTGCTAGATTCTGACTTATATTTTCAAAATTCACAGTAATCACTCAATCGTTCATGAGTTATTTCACTTAACAATATTTAACACTAATATTTTCAGACTTTTAGTGATACATCTCACTCTTATAAATTTTAAAGCATAACCTAACTATCACAATAGATAGAAATAAATAGTATTGGCTTAGGCCACAAAAGAATCTTAAACTAAAGATCCTTTAAATATTCTGCTTCTTTATAAGCAGAAACCAGAGTAGTAAACTCTACAATCACGGTGGAATTAATAATATGTGTTCGTTTCTTAAAACCTAAGGAATAACACACCCACCACGTAGCAACACCTACTTGCTTTTAGAAGCATAGTCCTCTTTATCGGAGATACAATTGGCATCCAAGTATTCTTCTTAAATAGAAGAGTACTCATGAAACATAACACCATAATTTATGGTCGTTTCAGTACCTTATGTACCATGTACCACTAAACTTTACTCACACTGTTAGTTATATATTCTTAGCTTTCCAACAACAAAGGCTACATCAAACCTTTTCAAAATCCAATTATACTATTGAAGTACTTTCAATTGGTGCTAAGCATTCATACCAAATTTCAACATGTAATCAACATATATACACACAACGAATCCTTTGTTATTGTTAAACTTGCCATACATACTTTTATTGGATTCATTGATTACCTTTTTCAAAAGGCAACATCGCAAGACTTCATAGTCTCGTCATAGGATCACAATCTATGGCACAACAATATTGAACTTTAACATTCATATTATCGCTAGTTCATTCCTCTAGAAATATGCAAGTCCGATCGCTAGGACTTCTCTTTTCACATTCTTTTACTCTTTTAAAGTTCCAGCGTATTTTCAGGGATTTTTCCTCAATCATGATTTTCATCATAATATACTTTACTTCACATAATCACAATGCATCATTCAATATCAATGAAAGACTCAAAGCCATTTTAATGTACCCATTTATATTTACATATCAATTTACCCATAGCTAAATCATATGAATTATCATGTAATTTATAAGCATCTAACCTTATAGGTAATACATGAGTCATCAGAATTCAGTATTCATATACTCTTATTTTTTGTCACTTTGATGACTAACAACATGTGAATGCAGGATCACATAATAACCTCTTCTTCCCTGCAAAAACTGCATATAAATTAGACTCAACTTAAGCATCTTTACATTCACTGTATAAATGCATTTCATTTTAACCTATGAAAAGAATCACGAATATTGCCCTAACTAATCATGGACTACTTAACCGTCAAATGCACATGCCCCTTAAAAATGCATGAAGACATTACTTTAACCGCATTAATTATGATGGGTGACAAAACTTTCACACGAATGCCAGTTTCGATTGAAGCATTACATCCAATAACATTGAAAAACCCACCGAAGATATGCGGTTAACTATGAAATTATGAATCATCAGTTCCAAGTGCTTTTATATAAACTTTTTTCATCATCCTTAATCATGAACTTCAATCTGAATATTTTTATATCAGTCACATTAGTGGCCAACATATGTAAAATAATCATATACTTCCCGATCCACTAAATACATTCAAATTCACATCAGTTTTGTTTTACCGAGCAAACAACGACATTCATATTCATGAATTAAAATCGCATTAATTCATGACCATTGACATGCATACACGCTTTAATCGCATAACTACATTAACATCCATGCTTATGCATAAATTGCATAACATGCATAATATTGATAGAGCATATATCAGCATTGTAATTCTATCAACATATGTATAGCTGATCGTACTCAAACTCCTTTCATAATTATGATCATATGAACATTGCCTTCCGTGATCCAATTTCTTTTATTCAAATTGATGCAGCAGGGCTAGCATTACTAGGAGGAACAAGACAAGACTTGACGTTACCGGATGTAAGGGACAACTTGGCGGCACTGGGTTGAAGTGCAGCATGGCGGTACCACCAAGCCAGCGTGTGATATCTGTCAACGCGTGAATCTTGGAGGACCTCGGCTGTTTCAATCTTCACGGCAATCAAGGGGCAGTTTTGGCAAGATTTCAAGCTTAGTTAGGAAGGATTTGATTTAGCTCAGATTTACTTTTGGATTTAAATTTTATTCTTCCTTTACATAAAGGAAGGCATAGGATCTAGTTTAGCTCACTTTTTCCAAATTAAATCTCAAAATTGTTTATCTTTCTCTCGTTTCTCAACATGTGAGAATTCAAATTTTATCACCTCTTTGTAATTTTATTATTTTCATTAATAAAATTCAAAGGGAAGGTCGTTGAACCTTCCTGTAGCCCATATTTCCTATCACGTGCTACAGTATTTGGTATCAGAATGTAAAAACTCTTCCTTAAGAATGATGGCCCCTAGGCAAATAAGGAACGCGACCGTTGAAGAAGTTACTGACCATCACCGACATTAGCAACATGAGAGGAGATTTGAGGAATTGGAAGAGAGATTTCGGTTGGTCGAGCGATGCTTGATCCAACTCGGGGCAAACCCCAAACTCTCGGACGGAGTTAGGCCCCAATGCCACCCTTCACCAGGCATTAATGGTGGGGACGTGGATGATCCTTTCCTTCACAAATTTCATAATGAAGATTTCTTGGAGCTGAGGTTGAGGCGCCATCCGCACAATGGAGGTAACCCTAACGACCAAGAAGTCAGAAGGTGGGAGTCCGCACTTCGAATTGAGATTCCAGAATTTAATGGAGGAGGACATAGAGACGAGTTCCTTGATTGGCTCATTGCCGTAGAGGAAGTCTTGGAATTTCGGGAAATCCCAGAATGAAAGCAGGCGCCACTGGTTGCTACGCACCTTCGAGGAAGGGCAGCTGCTTAGTGGCACCAACAGAAGTAGATCTGGCTTAGACAAGATAAACCTAAGTTCGAATCTTGGAAGAAGATAGAGAAGCATTTGCGAGGCACCTTCTTGCCTAACAATCACACCCGTTTAATGTACCAGCGTCTACAGAGCCTTTGCCAAGGTTCAAGGACCGTGGACGAGTATACATCTAAATTCCATTCACCAGGAATGACTTGGCGGAATCGAAGGAACAGTTGGTGGACAAATACATTGGCGGATTAAGGGAAACCATACAAGATATCCTTAATATGTTTGATATCTTCACTGTGTTGGAAGTCGCTCAGAGAGCTGCGCAAGTGGAGTGACAGCAAAGACGCTGTCCTATTGGTGGCACCAGGACCACGCCAACTGGGTGAAGATAACAGACCCAGGCCATGCCGAATCTAAGTGCTCCATTGAGAACACCGCCCGCCAACACTATCAGGCAAGTCAGCCAAGACTTGGCGGGTTCTTCTAGAATTCAATGCTTTAAATGTGGGTAAGTAGGACACCAATCAGTTGCAAGGGAGACAAACCGATAAATGCCCTTCTCATCGAGGAGCCAAGGGATGAAGAAGAAGAGACAGTCATTGAGAACAGTTTTGAAGAGTTGGCGCATCCGGAAGCCAATGACGTTACTGGTGTTGAGGTTGAGGGACCACGTCTGGGACTTGTTGTTAGACGTGCATGTTTCATGCCAAGAGAAGATAACGGAGACAGCTGGCTACGGAACAGCATCTTTCAGACGACCTACAATATTGGCGACAAGGTATGCCTCATGGTTATTGATTCTGGAAGCTGCGAGATTGTGATTTCTGAGACCGCTGTGGCCAAACTGGGATTGAAGACAAAGGCACACCCACATCCGTACAAGCTTTCTTGGCCGAAGAAAGGAAACCAGGTGACGGTCTCGAGGCGTTGTCTTGTTCATTTCTCTATTGGTCCTGTGGTGACAATGGATGCGTGTCACCTGTTGTTGGGCCGTCCCTGGTAATTTGACCGAGGAGCTATACGTGATGAATGGAAGAATACTTAAACCTTCATTTGAGGGTGTTAAGACAGTCCTGCGTCCAAGAAGAGAGGAGAATCCAAAAGCTCATGTAGCTAAGCACCCCAATGTCCAAAGCTATGCAATGTTCGCCAAGGAAGTTGGCTAGACCAAACTGTTGTTTGTTCTAATAGGTAAGGAAAGTACCGCTGTCTCCAAAGAGTTGCCTTGGGAGAATAAGACATTATTGGACGAGTATGCTGACGTCTTTCCAGAGGAACTTCCAACTTCACTTCCGCCATTTAGGGACATGCAGCACCATATAGATTTAATGCCCGTCGCCCCCTTACCCAATCGTCCTCACTACTGAATGAACCCTACTGAACACAAAGAATTAAGACGCCAAGTTGAGGAACTCCTCGCCAAGCAGTTCATTAGAGAGAGCCTGAGTTCGTGTGCAGTACCTGCTTTGCTCATGCCAAAGAAGGACGGGTCATGGAGAATATGCGTGGATAGCTGCACCATAAACAAGATCATGGTACGTTATAGATTCCCAATTCTGAGGCTTAATGATTCGCTAGACCTGCTTCAGTGCGCCAAGGTGTTCACCAAGCTCGATGTCAAGAGCGGGTTTCATCAGATCTGCATTATGCCTGGAGAAAAGTGGAAGACGACCTTTATGATGAGAGAGGATCTTTATGAGTGGATGGTTATGCCATTTGGGTTATCCAATGCACCAAGCACATTTATGAGGTTCATGAAGGATTGTATGTTTTGTTATGTGGTGTGGTTGAATGTTGTGACACTTGTGAGTGTGGTTTAGATTTCCTTAATAGATCTTTGTTAGTGCTTTTGAAAACTATCGATGTTGGCAAGAAGAATTAGCTCTGAACTATTTAGGGCCAGATTCTTGAGATCTTTTAAGGAGAGTTCTCATCTCTGAAGTGTAGATGGTCTTAGTATGTGTGATTTGGACATTATGGATTTTATGTTTTGTTATGTAGTGTGGTTGAACAATACAACTATTATGAGTGGGGTTTAGATTTCCCTATTCGATCTTTGTTTGTGCTTTTGAAAACTATCGATGTTGGCAAGAAGGATTAGCTCTCAACTATTTAGGGCGAGATTCTTGGGATCTTTTAAGGTGAGTTCTCATGTCTGAAATGTAGATGGACTTCGTATGTATGGTTTAGTCATTAGGGATGTATGTTTGGTTATGTGGTGTGGTTGAATGTTATGACACTTGTAAGTGTGGTTTAGATTTCCCTAATAGATCCTTTTTAGTGCTTTTGAAAACTATCGATGTTGGCATGAAGGATTGGCTCTCAACTACTTAGGGTAAGATTTTCAGGATCTTTTAAGGCGAGTTCTCATCTCTGAAGTGTAGATGGACATAGTACGTGTGGTTTAGACATTATGGATTGTATGTTTGGTTATGTGGTGTGGTTGAAAGTTTGGACACTTGTGAGTGTGGTTTAGATTTCCCTAATAGATCTTTGTTAGTGCTTTTGAAAACTATTGATGTTGGCAAGAAGGATTAGCTCTCAAATACTTAGGGCGAGATTCTTAAGATCGTTTTAGGTGAGTTCTCGTCTCTGAAGTGTAGATGGACTCAGTATGTGTGGTTCAGACATTATTTATTGTATGTTTGGTTATGTGGTGTGGTTGAATGTTATGACACTTGTCAGTTATGTATGGTTGGTTTTGAATTCACTTTGTCTTGGGTCCGAAACCATATATGTAACAGTTCTATTACTTATTGTATTATGATGCATGAGGCAAATGGGGGAGAATATCATGGGACTAGGATAGTTGGTTGTGGTGGATGGTGATGTGGAATTTGGTTGAGTATGGATATTTCTTTTGGTCAAAGTTGGAGGCCTAGCGGAAGCCCCTCATGTTATGGTGATATTGGGCCACCGGCACACCCACACATTAATGTTTGGGTTATTTCGGGCTTAAGCTTGGCTTATTACCGGCTTTTACTTGGCTCAAAGAGCTATGAGCTAAACATAGCTTATTTGAGCTCTTTAGGCTTGATACTCGGCTAAATGAAGCTTAATTTGACTCTTTTATGCACATTAGGAAGTGTCAATGAGCCGAGCAAGCTCATTTTGAGTTTGAATTTTCAAGTATGCTTCTTTCTTAGGAATTTTTAGCGAGTGTTGCAAACTTCCTGCATGAATGATTGATTAGTTTTAGCATATTGTTTCAATTTAATATATAGTCAGGGAGGTACTAAAATTTATTTAGGAAATGAGTGCTTTGTACATCCTCAAAGAGATAAAAAGCAGACAGGTGAATTTACAAATAGTTTATGAATTTTGGCTTAAGATTCGTTATCTTTTCTTTTCCCTCCCTGTTCATTGTGTTATTATAATGTCTGGTTTTATTTATTATTATTATTTTTTTGAAAGATTGTGTTCTTTGTAATTAATTCACTAGTTATCATATATGCTTTACAAATATAGGCATTCACATGCGGAATTTGAAGGCCAAGATTTGTTGCAATGGCTTGGTGAGTTTCGTTGATCTGGGCACATCCCTAACCCCTCTTTTAATTGAATAGGTAGGTCCTAAGTTTTGGGAGTCACAGAGGAAGTTGGTTGATGCTTTTATTTATTATTAATGTGGTCTAATTTAGGCCTATAGAACAATGAATTGATTGTTTTATTTTTTGGTTGAAATATTGGGATATGAACCTGGGTTGAAATGTTGTATTTTATTGACTAGGACTTTATTGTTCATTGTCATCAACAAATCCAAGCCAACATGTTGAATTAAACCGGTTAGACAAGGTGACAATACATTGAATTCCAATATCCCGGTTATGGATGTCTAAGTATTGGGTACTTTCATATCTTGAAAAGAAAGGAAGATGTTGGATATCACGCGAGTTCTATGGGTGTGATCATTCTATCCGAACTTTTATGTATAGATGTCAAATTCAATGTTTAAAGGAAATATAAAATTAAGACTCATCCTTGATGACAATGTTTATGGATTTCTTTTGACCTAATCTATACTTATCATTGTTTGAAGGTAACATTTCGCGGATGGACGTTTAAGGATCAGGCTTCGAGATATTCGTCCATATTATAGTGTAGTATTGCTACATGTATTGTTAGGGAAAAAATAGATTCTTTACATATGTGGGATCCATTGTAAATGTAATATACTACATTTGCTAATGTATATTGGAGTAACAATGAAAGTTGTGTGTAATTTTAGTGCACCTTGTATGTATTGTGGTGAGTGTTCTAAAATGTTATAAGAAAACATATTGTAGGTCAGCTACAAAATGCAAAAGCATGTGGTTCATCATTTTTCGAGGGACTAGCAAAGGTCTCACAAGAGCGTTAAATAAGTTTCGGTAAAAGTGTTACATTATGCAGGCAAACAGTTACTTATGGTCCTTAATCAAACCATTGCATTAGGTAAAAAACTGTTACAATAGATCTCATATAACCGTTACCTAAAGTTTTTCTGAAACTGTAACATTAGATAAAACCTATGGTAACACTATTAAAAATAGTTACATTAGGCTTAAAAATCCGTTACATTAGGCTAATGTAACACACCCCTAATGTAACGATCAAAAAATAGTTACATTGGATTTAAGGTAACATTTTTACGACTTAAGGCAACACTTTTGGTGTGTTACATATGGCCCATTTTGTTGTTGCATGCTATGTGCTAAATAGGGTTCCCCATAAAAGGCTAGATCGAACACCTTATGAAATATGGATGGGTTATGTGCCAAACCTTCAATACCTTAAAGTGTGGGGGCGTTTAGCTAAAGTTGGGGGACCGAAATTTAAAAGAAGTAAAATAGGTCCCAAAATCGTCGATGCTGTATTTGTTGGTTATGATGTAAACAATTTTTTTGTGATAAGTCAGTTGTATATATATCAAAAAACCACACCGATGTACGTTCATACATGAGTACGAGGGGCATACCCCAAGATGGCCGAGGCCTACAAATGCAATCCAAAAGAAAGCAACAAAATGCAAAAAGCCAAAAAGAGGAAATACAAAGAAACATCAAAGAGAGCTCCTAAGTACAATCCACTAAAAAGAAAGAAAGGGAAAAACATAAAATGCATGAATACATCAATATTAATCCAAAAAAGCGTGACAACTCGCAACAAGCCCTCGAATCGGCAATGTGGCCAAAGTCGCAGACAAGCAAAGAAAAAGGGACATGGATGGTACTTGTGGTCCATTCCGTGGCCCAGCAGGTGAAGAGCAGTCCAAGTGGAAATAGACAGAGTCAGCCCGCTTCCAAAAGCCATCTCCATCATCAGCCCGACGATTGGCCCACGGTCCAACATACTTGACCCAGTGTAGACCAAACTTCCCTCAACACGTCCAGCGAACCCACACGGACCATCATAGCGAAGCCCAAGCGTGGAAAATGGGCCCCCCAGCCAAAAAATGGATTCGCCGAGGGGGGGGGGGGGGGGGGGGGGGGGGGAAGGCCCGTGTGGGCCAAACAGGTGGCCCAACACGGGCCTAAGCAGCCCCGTGTGGGCCTGAGATCAGGCCTAACACGGGCCAAAAACAGGAGCCCGTGGGGGCCTGAGATCAGGCCTAACACGGGCCAAAAACAGGAGCCCGTGGGGGCCTGAGATCAGGCCTGACATAGGCCAAAACAGCAGGCCGGGACATTAGGCCCGGACCTAAATTTAAATTTTTTTTTTGAATCCCTCTGCAGCAAGAGGGAAAGCGGATCATGGATCATTTGGGCCATTCCGAGGCCCAGCAAGCAAAGAGAAGTCCAAGTGGAAATAGATAGGTTAGCCCGGCTCAAAGGCCATCCCTATCATTCAGCCTGACGATTGGTCTGCATTCCGCCATGCTTGACCCAGCATTAGTCCAACACTACCATCAACACAACCAACACATGATGGGCCTTAAGTGGTGAGCCCAAGGATATGTAAAGTGCTTGCATCCAAAACCTGAATCCGAAGGCTCACTCCCGTTAAGCTCGGACGGCCCACAACCCGTGGTCATCAACAAGCCCAATCTAGCACCAACCCTAGCACCCTCCATGAACCCTAGCACCACCCTCTCACCGCCCAACCACACCCTTTCAACCACTCATATCGCATTCCGGCCAAACCATCCGGCCAAACTAGCATGACGACAGGGGGAAAGGACCAAAAGGACGTACGAACAAGCCGGAGAAGCAGGTCCGAACAGCCCGAGGGATACAGCGACCGTCCTCATCAACAAACACGTATATGCCCGGAGAAGCCATGCGCAGCATCCAAGAGAGAACCCATACCAATACAAGCATAGGAAACAAAAACTTCACCCGACCATGAAGATGACACAGCCATGGAAGAAGCAAGCACGACCCAAAGGAGAGGAAAGAGGAGAGAGACTGAAAGACCCCATCTCCATAATTCTCAAACCAAGGAACCCACACCCCATAACCAACTTCATCAAGTGCGAAAATGACAAGACAAGGTGAAAATAGGGTGAAAAAGGGAGATCAAATTTTTTTGGCCGGAAACCACCGCTACTACAGCCCCAGACTCGCCGGAAACACTAGCCCACGCATCCCAGTTCAAAAAAATTCAAAAAAAAAACACCAGAAACGGAAAGGGCGATATTTTAGGGATAGGATCCATGAAATCTGGACTTTCCATAACTGAAAGATAGGGGGAGATATTTATTTGAAACTTACCAAAAGTGAAAACTCTAGCCATGGAGGAAGAGAGAGAAAGAGAGCCCCGGCCACCACTGCAAGCCAAAAACACGAGCAAGGTTGATCAAAGGAGGACGAGGAAGGTAGCAGGAGTCTGTCAATGGAGGTTCCGGCCAGGAAACGACGCGTCCTACGCAGCACCACGACCACAACCACACCTCCCTCACTCACTTGTGTTTCGCCCTCAGTGCCCGGAATGGAAATCAGTAAATGACCATACCACGACAAAGATCTCGTGACGAGGAGCTCAGAACTGTAAAGAACGCTGCCGTATGATACCGGACACGCCCTCACGCGCTGGTTGGAGTTCTGCGCGAGCCCTAGGCTCGGTAAGATCATAGAGTCTCAAGATGTTGAGTTCTTCGAGCATGTGTTTCCTATGAAAGAATCTATGCATGTTCCATTGGCACTTTCTGTGCCTGATGCATCTATTCCTTCATCTAGTCATTCGTCCCCTAAACTCGAGGTTCAATAACTTAGAAGGAGTAAAAGGGCTCAAACTAAGGCTGGTTTTGGCCCTGATTTCATTACTGCTTTTCTGTTTGAACACCCTAATTTTGAAGAGCATGTTTTAAGTGCATTGATTCTTGGTGTTTGCTTAGCAAGTGCACTAAGTCATGTATAGTAATATAGAAATGTGTAGAGTATCGTCCCATGAGGGTTGTTATTGAATGCGTATCAAAATTAGTAGTTTCAACACTATTTCAAAGATAGAACTTTGTTGTTTTTGAAATGAAACAAACAAAATGAAAAGAACTAAACTAAGTTACCGATTTTTAGAAATTTTTCTGAATAAATAAGGTCCAAGGCATCCGATTTCACCTAGTTGCATCAATATGCCTTTCTATTCTCGGTATTCAAGTTGTTATTACATGTTGATGGTCGAAAATCCTAATTTACCAAATATTCTCTCCCGAGCAATATTTAGCATGCTATTTTACATATTAACTCATCAATCTCTTGCATGAATTTAAATAAGAAAAGAGTTTTAAGGATCAATGATTTTCACTTAAGACTACACAAATCGCGTTAATTTATCTCTAGCATTCGCTCAATTTGTGGTGTTTATCACTTTAGCATTCATCATAAATCTCCTCTTGGACTCATTATGAATCATTATATGCTCTGCATGATGACCAAGCATTCAAAACTCATGAAGAATGATGATAAAGACTCAAATAGCGCAATAAATAAACTTTAAACACGTTGAATTAGAAAAGAGCGTATATTACAGCTTAGGCTACATCGTAGCCTTGGAAAAATGAAATTAGTTCATGATAAATATAATATATAAAAAAATTAAGATAAAATCCATGAACTTAAAGAAGAAAATGATAGAAAAGAACTTGGAATTGAAACATTACGAACTGAACTCTTTTTTTTTTCCCTCTCCATTTCTCTTCTTTCCGTATTTTTTCTATTTTTTTCTACATTGTATTGGTTTTTATTTGAATGAATTGATCACTAAACACTTCCCCCACACCCTTATTTATAGTACATGAGGATGGAAAGTTAAGAAACAAAAAATTTCACAAGCTTCATTCTCATTTGCTATTTTTGCCACCCTTCTTTGCAACTTGCTTACAGCTTGCTTCTTTCTTCATTTTTTCATCTTTTTTCCGCCCAAATTTAGGTTTTCTTGCTGGTTGGATGTTTTCATGAAGTGTTTAAGAAGTTCTTGCACTTGATTTGCTCATTTGGCCGCACATTTTTACAAGTTGTAACAAGTTATGTAAGTTGTTGTTATTTCCTTGCTAAACCGTGTGCTTTTGGTGTGTTTAGCCCCTTTTTTTTTTACTTTTTTTTGATGTATATTGCATTTATTTGCTGATGTTGATGATAAAATCTAGCAAGAATTAGCATAAAATGAGTGTTTTTGCAAGGAAATAAAGATACGAGTGAAATAGAGCAAAAGCGAGCATAAGATATGAACATTTGATGTAAAATAGTTAGAAAATGAATCTAAATGATATGAATAATTATATATTAAACTAGACTTATCATGCATTCATGTTAGAGGAAAATCCTAAGACTTTTCATGAGGCCATGTGATCCATAGATGCTCCACTTTGGAGAGAGGCGGTTAATCGTGGACCTTCCTAAGGGATGCAAACCAATAGGGTGCAAATGGGTGCTTAAAAAGAAATTGAGGGCCGATGGTTCCATTGATAAATTTAAGGCCAGATTACTAGCTAAAGGGTACACTCAAAAATACGATATAGACTTCTTTGATACCTACTCACCCCTGACTAAGATAGCGACTGTGAGAGCTTTAATTGCTCTAGCATTACATCAAATGGACGTCAAAACCGCTTTCTTAATTTGTTACCTTAAAGAGGAAATTTACATGGAACAACCCGAGGGGTTCTAGGTTCCAGGTGTCGAGCATAAAGTTTGTAAACTTGTAAAGTTCTTGTATGGCATTAAGCAGGCTCCTAAATAATGGCATCAAAAGTTTAATTGCACTTTGGTCACACATGGTTTTGTTGTGAACAATGGTGATGCACTTGTGTACTTTAAGCATGTTGATAACGATTGTGTGATTATCTGCTCTTATGTTGATGACATGCTTATTTTTGGTACGAGTGTGAATGTTGTGAATATTACAAAGTCTTTCTTGAGTTCATGCTTTGACATGAAAGACCTAGGCGAGGCGGATGTGATACTTGAAATTAAAATTGTTAGATCACCTAAGGGCATGATTTTAAGTCAATCCCACTATGTGGAGGAAATATTAAGGAAGTTTTGGTTAGTTTGATGACACTCTTGCTAACTCCCAATGACCCAAATGATTGCTTAAAAAGGAACATAGGTAATAGCATGTCACAAGTCGAATACTAAAATTATTGGTAGTGTGATGTTTTTGATGAATTGCACTCGTCCTGATATTGCCTATACTGTTAACAGATTGAATCATTCTACCCATAGTCTAAGTAATGAGCACTGGGTTACTTTTGGCCAAGCTTTTGGGATACCTTCGCGGTACCATGAATTGGGGTCATTGTTACAAAAGATTCCTTGCTGTTTTAGAGGAAATTGGGTATCTGGCAGTGATGAGATTAACTCTACTAGTGGTTATGTTTTTATGATTGCTAACGGTGCTATTTCTTGGAAATCTTGGAAACAGACTGCATTTCTAAATTGACTATGGTGTCAAAATTTGTTGCACTAGCTAGAAGCTGAATGACCGAGGAATGTGCTAGGAGACATTCCATTATGGGGAAAGCCCAGACCATCAGTCCCGATGCATTCTGACTCACAAGCAGCCATTGGAGATGCTCAAAGTTAGGTCTATAATGGCAAGTGCAGGCATATTCGCCTGAGGCATGGTGTAGTAAGGCACCTTATTGAGAATAATGTGATCTCACTTGAGTTTGTAAGGAGTGAGAAGAATTTGGCAAATCCTCTTACTAAAGGCCTTTCTAAGAAGGCGGTATGTGATACAGTAGAGGGAATGGAGCTTAAGCCCACTTGTGTGTCTTGATCTTGATGGACACCCATCTCAGGAGTATTCTCAATGTTCAATGGGTAAAACAAAGCCAAGTTGAGCGTTTTGGGATTAATCCACCTTGGCCCTTCCAAGATAATGCTGCTGGTGGCTTGGATCTGTCGAATCTGCCATGACGTTTTAGGATGAGCTTTAAGCTCTTAATATTGTGCATAGCCCATTGTGGTGATGTGATGGAAACACACCTGATGGACACATCGTTATGGCCATGACGTGAAGTTAAGCTTGAGACTCTTAATGTTGTCCATAACCCTTAGTGGTGGTGCGAGGCGGCGCACTTGATGGACTCACCGGCCTGCAATGATGTTGAGGATGAGCTCTATGCTCTTAATGCAGTCCATAGCTTATAATGGTGGTGTGGGGCAACACATTTAATGGACTCACCAATGGGAATGTCGGGGTGGTAAGACATCATCAGCTAAGAGTAAGGGCTTACTCTTTAGGGTGTTCTTAAGTACCCAGGTGTCGGATCTATTTTGTTGAGAAGGACCTCATATGTCCAGATTGCGAAGTGCGTTTCAACCCGAGAACCACATGAAGGGGATGTGTGTACTCTTCACAATGATCGCCCATGGTTCAAGACTATGCTCACCATTGGGTAGCTGTGGGACATGCATGTTCACTAGCCGATTCAAGTCCAAAACACATTGGTATCGTCAAGTGTGGGTCTCATTGCTTAGTAACCTCCTTTCCTTCTTCCTATTATCAAAATTGAATAATGTGGGGGATTGTTGGAATATTGGGTAGTATGTTTTAATTTTAGAGTTTTGGTTTTTGCCTCAATCCCACATTGAAAAAATAGAGAAGGGGTGTCTAGTTTATGTACTCCCTTCTCCTTGTACTTGGTAAAGTATTGTAGAGCTAGAGTGGGATTTGTGAACCACACATGCGCGCGCATGCGCGGACCCTGTCTCACCGAGCCAAGTTGCAATGTGGTGTGGTGTGGACGTTTTCTAACCCGTACTTTTATTTTTATGGACACTTTATTTTATTTATCATTAAAGAAGTCTAGGGGAGTTCTGGAACTATGCTCGAGGCTGTTTAGCTCGAGCTCAAGGGTCCCTTGTGCCCAATCTCGAGGATGTTTACCTTGAGCCTCCGTGTCAGTTAGTCTAGGTTCAAGCTCGAGGCCCCTTCCTTGAGCTTGAGGTACGCATTTGATGGCGTCTTTCCCCACTCCTTTCCATAATCATTTTGGCCTTTATTGTGCACGGATTTAGTGCATCTCCATATCCGCCAGTTTTCTTATCTTGGTCGGAATTCTTTCCCACAATCTTAACTGATTTTTGCTTGCCCGTTAATTATTTTTTTGGCTGTAAATATCGTGCTTTGGGAGGTTGTTTAATAAAGCCAAATACACAAAAATTCTCTTCTTCCCTATGATATTCTCTTTCTATTCTTATTCTTGTTACTAAGCAAGTTGGGCCGTACTCCTACCCATCACCCTAGAGTGCACTCCTATGTTAGGTGCCCTCTTAACCTTGGGAGTCAGAGTGCCTGACTATCCCTTTTGTACCATAGTGGGGCATAAACAACTTAGGCAAATGGTGAACTCCATGGTGCGGCAATTTCCTTCGGTTCACTCTTTCCTCTCTAAATCTTTTGTATTTCAATTGTTTAATTATCTTGTCTTAAGTCAAGTTGGTGTAATACAAGGTTTATTGAGTTTAGATTTGTCATTGTGTCATTTTTATATTTTCTGCCCCATCTTTAGTTCTTAGTATCTCGAATTGAGAATTCGATTACTTGTTTTCCCATATTTTCCCTACCATAGGTAGTTCGCCAGTGTTATGATGAGTGAGCTTTTAGCAAGGGCACCAAGAGATAGTAATTTAAGGAATGTAGTTTTTATGTTTAGTAACTATCTTAGTGTACCAGTTTCCTTAGAAATCTAATTTCTATTTGCTATTTGCTTTAAAGTAGTCTTTCATTTATTTTTTTGGAGTAATAGACTAATATTAAGTGAGGAAAATTTTTATTTAAAAGGTACATTGGTAGATAGTTAACTTAATTTTAGTCAAAACTATGTTAATGAAAATTTATTCGTCTAATACATGCTAGACTGTGTAATTATATAAAAGAAGATTTTCCTAATGACCATATAGCTTTTAAATGGCACTTGATCATAGATGACATTAATCTGCTATGATTTAAAACTGGTTTGATTTGTGTTATGGGATCGTTAAGTACGAAAATAATAACTGGTATGCGAATCATGTTCCAATTCATGGTGACTAAAAGTGCCTGTAAGAATATAGGCAGTAGAGTCATTAAGCTACTAGAACTTATTCATAAAAAGCTTGTTGACTGCTAAAAGTTCAAGCGAGAGGAAACGATGAGTATTTCACAAAAGTTTATGAATGACTACTTAGTAAGTTGAGGTATGGATATACTTATGAAGACTAAAGTCTTGAATCCTTTGAAAGGTTCAAAGAATTAAAGACCAAATTTGGGATCAATTAGATAGTTATATCAAGTCACTTTGATTTAATCGAAGTGGTGAATATCAGGAGAACTCTAATTTTTCCATATTGCAAAGTGTTGTAGAAAGTATCAATAATGTGTTATTGGATATTGTAAGATTCATATGATGAGCTAAGTCCATATATAAAAAGTGTTCTAAAAGTACAGTAGATCACTTGTGTTAGATAAATTGACAGTATGAGATATTGTGTCTCAACTTTAATGTTGCACTAAGTATAGGAGAGCATTGCTGTAGTGGGAGGACTGTGAGGGCACCTGACGGATTCATATCTTCACCTCGAACGGTTGAGTAGGACAATGAATCTGATCCTTTGAACTATAATGAAGCTCTTAAGTATAAGGATGCAGACCAATAGATCAGGGCAAAAAAAACTAAGTTAGAATAATCATATTTTAACTAAGTCTGGAAACTCATAGAGGCGTCGAAAGACTTTAAGTCCATTAGATTGGATTTGAATGGATTTACAAGAATAAGAAGTTGAGTGGACGAGAAGGTTGAGACCTTCAAGGCCAGATTGATGGTAATTGGTTATACCCTATAAGAAGGTATCATCTTCGATGAGATCCTCTAGATGCTATATTTAAGTCTACAATGATTCTCTTATCCATCGTATCTCATTGTGATGAGGTATGGAAAATGAAAGTCAAGAAAACATTTTCTGAATGGTCACCTTGAAAAAGTTGTGTATATGATACAAATAGACAAGTGTGTTGCCAAGAGTTAGGAACATATAGTGTGCAAACTGAGGAAGTTTATTTGTTGACTTAAATAAGCATCTTGTTCATTAAATAGTAGATTTGATGATGGCTATCAAGTCCTATGGATTTGAATCAATGGTTAGTGAACCATGAGCGTACAAGTGACATGACTAGAAAGTAGTGACTTTCAAATTGTTGTATGTAGATAACATTCTGCTCATTGAGAATGGTGTAGAATTGTTATGAGCTATCAAGATTTTATTTAGTTATTCAAAATGAAGAACCAAGATAAGCACACTATTTCCTTAGGATCAAACTTAAGCTGGTTTCTAAGAAAGGATGTTGAGTTTATCACGGGCTACTTGTTCACGGGCTGTTTGTTTTAAAAGGGATACTTTTGATGTTAGAAATCCATGTTTAGCTTTGTAGTGGAAGTCTTTAGATGGTGAAAAGTGAAGCAGTCTTGTATTGCTTAGCTCACTATGGAAGTCAGGTACTTGACAGCTATGAAATTATTTCACAGACTAGTTAACTAAAAGGTTCTTAAAAGATTAAGGCATGTTAGCAAAAAAAAAATGGAATAGTGAGAGATTAGTATTGAAGTTTATGGTCAATGAGTTAACAAATCCCTGTGGGAAAGTTATGCAATATAGGGCTAATTGGGTTTAAGACAAGTGGGATATTGTTAGAATTAGTGTCCTAAAAACTCAATTATATGGTTAGTTAAATAAAATTGTTTTATTTATTTATTGTATGATTATGTTTTACGAGTCTAATGTATGTGTGATTGTTTTCTAAAACATTCCATGAGATGGACTAGTCCAAGATGAAATGTTAGGTTTGGTTTAAGTGGTCAATCAAATTGAGCCACATATAGACTTGAATCAAATTAGTGAGATGTTGTCAAAGAATATGTTTGTAGTCAGTAATGAGTTTGGACAGCATGTCCAATAAGACTATAACGTGATACTTTAGATGGCTTGTCTTGGTCATATGGATAGGGATCATGTTTGCTTTATTTTGTTTGTAATTAAGTGTGATATGGTCACGGTAAAATTGAAAACAAAATAAACATGCAAAACAGACTCACCGCGACTAGGGAGTGAGCTTAAATTCAAACCGCATATCTTCAAACTCAATCACACACTGTTTTCAAAGAAAAGGTTGTGAGATTTTGGTGTATCTGTTATACAGTGAGTTTAGCTTATACTTCAATTAAGAGAACTATATATATATGTAAAGGAATATGAACCTAACTCAAGTGGAAGTTACATGATGGAGCAGGGTCCACAGACAACTTTCATCGTACACTTAAAAGTCAGGAATTGGGGTGGAGATAAACCCAAGAGGTCAGCATCCCACTTACATGCCCAAGTCAATCGGGTTTTTAAGCTCGGCACCCTTAACTTATAATAATTCGAATGAGTTCAAATGTGACAAGATTAAGATGGATCAAACCTTATTAAGGTTAGTGGACTAGGACCATTGCAATCAAAGTCAAGCATTGGCTGTCAAAGCTAAGCATTGGCTGTCAAAGCTATAATAAATGGTGCGAACTTATAAAGCAGTGACAGTAGTGTTAAGACCAACGCAATCAATGTCAAGCCTTGGCTGTCAAAGCCTTGAACTAAAGCCTCAATTCTCAACTCGTCAAAATTTGTGAACATATTAAAATAGGAAGTTCATACCTAAAACTCGAAAGACTGTATTGCTGAAGAACCAAGTACAAGAAGTTGTTCTACACTAAGTAAAGCTTTGCTAAGTTGCACTACTCCAAAGAAATGAGCACAATGTGCTGTAAAGAACACTTGAAGAAGTTTTTTATTAAGGGTGTGTACTGATTTGGATTACAACAGTGTCCTTTATTTATATATAAACTAAATAATGGTTGCCGCAGATTCCGCGGCATTTTCTCCCGATGTCAGGCCACTAAGCTTCTTCTTGAACGTAAAGGATCAATGGAGGTGTCCATGGTTTAGTTTTAGAGGGAATACCTTGAAGCCCACGTCCAAATTTCTCGCTGAAGTCCTGTCTAGAAGCCTCACGTTCTCTTAGATTAAGATTAGTACCCAAGTGTCTGAAATTGCGCTCCAAGTAACTATCACGAGCTTGGAAACCGCTTGTCTTGCAACCTTCTGGGCAGCCCTTTGAGCTCGAGCTCCCTTGACCCTTCAACCATCTCAAGCCTCGAGTGGTTGATACCCTTGTTGGGGTGATAAACTTCTGAGGATACTGGGCTCAAGATGCCAGTACTTCAGCATCTAAAGGTCTAATTCTCCTCGAGGAGGGCCTCACGTGTTAAGCACGTGGTACTTTGCTCAAAATGGTATCGTCCCCTTTCCCTATAATTAAGGGTGTAAACAAATGCCTTCCTTTTAGCTATCATTAAACTCGAATTTACGACGGGTAAAAAATCCTGATTTGCCCCTCAACGACTACAGAGGGCTTGAAAGAACACTATTTGTCATTTGCTCTTCCTTCTCGCGTGTCTACAAGTATAATAGTTAGGGCTTGAAATTTTCAATTTTATGCTCTGTGCTCTCTCTCTTTAGTACAATCAAGTGCTTTTGAAACACGTGTTCTTTGATGCTTTCTCTCTCTTTGCTCTTCTTGAAACCAATCAGTTGACGACTCAATCTTATTTAGCCGTATTTGCTCCCTTCCTTAGGCTGATAGCCCTATTGATCAACTGACAAATTTTCTGACACGTCAATGGTCTCTGATGTGATTCAGAGTCCAATTGATCTTAATATCATTAAAGAGGATCTTTCTTGCTTACTAGAGAATGACCCTTCATCTTCTTTCGCATCATATTCCCGGGGACCCATCTTTGACCCGGCTCATGAGATCCCTAGCCTTCAAGTCATATTTTAGATATTAACGAGTCTCCTTCACTTGGTACGGCCTCTGCAATTCAATCTTGGGGAGGAAGACGCATCTGCAAAGAAGAAGCGCCTTTCAAAGGATGGATGTTTGTAACAAAGTGGTATGCCGAATGAGTTGAAAGATTGATGTTGACCCTTGGAAAAAAATGGAAAAACCTCCCCATTTATGAAGCCATCAGGCTTTCCACCATAGCCCTCAGGTATGATTATCCCATCATGACGGTGCAAGTCTTCTATTAGAACACCTATTATAATGCTTTTTTGTTCTTCCTGAGGGTTAGGAAAGTTTTCTTAGTATTACCTAGGAGGATGCCACAGCCTTGACGGGTATTTCATCAGGAAGTGAAGAATTGCCTCTTGACTCTTTTATTTCTCAAGAGGCTGAAGCCTTTGCCTCTTCTTTCTCTATCATAGAGGTTCCAGAGAAAACAGGCATGCTTTTACCCATTTTGGTTTTCTTTAATATATTAGTTAAAGGTTTTGAAATTAAACCATAGTCCCGGTATGAACTTGTGATAGTACCCAGTTAATACTAGAAAAACCCTTAAAGACTTAAAGTTATTAGGTGTTGGCCAATTCTTCATGTCCTCAATCTTGGATGGATCTGTAGAGACTCCATTATTAGAGATCAAGTGGCCCAGGTACTGAATGGTCTTTGTCCCAAAAGAACATTTTGACAATTTAGCATAAAGTTTATTAGCTCTAAGTACTCCTAAACCCGTATGCAAATGGTCTAAATGCAAAGAACACATCATCAAAGAACACCAAAACAAACTTCCTAGGATATGGTTTAAACACTTCATTAATTAAACATTGGAAGGTTGTCAGTGCATTAGTAAGGCCAAAAGGCATTACTCTATACTTAAAGTGATCGTGGTGTGTTCTAAAGAAGGTTTTATGGACATCTCTCCTTTCATTCTAACTTGATGATAGCCACGCCTAAGATCAATTTTTGAAAAGAACTCCGAACCATGCAATTCATCTAATAAATCATCAATTAGAGGAATGGGAAACTTATTTTTAATAGTTAAATCACTAAGTTTCCTATAGTCTATACACATCCTTGTGGTTCCATCCTTTTTCATAACAAGTAAAACCGGTGATGCATATGGACTATGACCAGGTTGAATGAAAGAATTCTTAAGTAAGTTATAAATATGCTTTTCAATTTCAGATTTATGCAAATAAAGATGTTTATATGGCCTTAAGTTGACTGGTGCAGCACCAGGAATGAAAGGTATTGCATGATCTTGGTTGTGTTTAGGTGATAATTAGGTTGGTTCTTCAAATACGTCAACAAACTCAACTAAAATATTTTGCAAATCTATGGAATATGCATCAAGAGAGTTGAAAGAATGCAAACCGAAGTATTGAGAGCCATTCTTAACACTTAAAATCTTTCCATAGTAGCAAGAAGCACCATTGTGAAGAGCTTTGAATGCCTCCTTTGCAGAAATCCAGTTGCAGTCCTTTTCCACGCCTTGTCCCTCAAAAACAACCTTCTCCCTTCCTTTTGGATGATCAAGTTAAGCTTAGCAAAGTCAAAAAGTATAGGGCTATGCAATGTTAACCAATCTCCACCATGGTGTAGGTTACAACCACCTAATCTCAGGGTCCTATGGTCATAGCTAAAGGTTTGGTCATGCATCTTCCAAGTGAAGTTAGGACAAATGGTGTGTGAAGAATTATTTTCACCATTAGCTAATGTAAAAGCTTGATCCATCGGCCTTAAACACCCTAGGATCAACAAAGCTATGGGTTGATCCATTATTAATTAAGACCAAAACTTTGTTCTTCTTAACCCATCCTTGGATCTTAATGGTCCTATGATTGGTATGACATAACTAGTGGTTCTTCTTCTATAGGGTCCCCATTGATGTTTTCTTGGCCTAATTCTTCTGGTTCTGCAGCTAGAACCTCATCACTAGGTTCCTCTACCTTTACTGCGCTTATTTGCTTGTTTTGACATATATGACTTGGAAAATATCTTTCCCCACATTTATAACAAGCTGGTAGGGCCCTTTTTGAATCAAAATTTTGTGAGTTAGGGACTTAATTAGATGATTGTTGGGTAGAAGCAATGATTGACCTCTGAGGTACTGCAGTACCACTTTTCTGCAGTACACCAAGGGTAGTTCTTTAGTTCTACTGGTTTTTTCCAGCAATAAAATTTGACTTACTTGATTGTGCATTAGTTTGGACATTAAATTGGGGCCTTTTTTAACTAGGGGCATAGCTAGGTGTGTTCTTGATTGGGTTGGGGTGTGCTAACTCATAATGCCTAGCCAATTCAAATGCTTATACCAAAGTGGTGGGTTTAAACATGGATATAGTATGATTAGTTTCCGGTTTTAACCCACTTAGGTCACTTGAAACAAAATACTCCTCACGCAAATGAGGATCATTTCTCTTCATATAGGCCTTGAGTTCCTCAAACTTGGTTTGATATTCAAGATTTAAATCGGTTTGTTGTAGTTTATTAAATTCTTAAACTACGTTAACATATTTCTTGTCTCCAAATCGCACATATAAATCCTCAACAAATTGATCCCAAGTTAGATCCTCATTTCCTAGTAAATGACAATCAAACCAAGTGGCAACATCACCAACTAAGTTGATGCCTAAAGTTTCCCATCTTTCTTGGATGGGCATGTCATAGAACTTAAAGTACCTATCGCATCTAAAGGCCCATCCTCGAGGGTTAGAAGGGTCAAAAATAGGGAAATCAACTTGGGATTATTCTTTTTAGGCCTCCTTTGGTGGTATTGATCTGAATCTTGCATTCTTGGACCAAAGGGTTGATCCCTTCTTGGGTCATGAGGTGTTTCTTGATCCATAGGATCAAGATTACCCTCCCTAATGGGGCCTAAACTACTAGAAGCAAAGTTAGGTTACATTGGGGCTTTACCGTTGCTAGGAGCACGGCTTATTGGTGATTGAAGGATAGGTTGCATTAAAGCAAGGTGGAGCCACAATGTACCGGTTCTTTCTTGAGTACAGAGTAGCCTTTGCATGAGGTTTGTTTCTAACTCATCATTCTTGGCCAATTTTTCTTGAAAGGATATCATCCTTTCCTCTTATCGCGTATATGCCTCTTCTGGACACTTAGAGGCCTCCAGAAGTTCTTGCAAACCATCATTTTGTTGTTCCTTTAGTTCAACTGATTGGTCTTACAGCTGCAACAAGGCTTTGTCATGCCTCAATTGCGATTCTTGGACTCGATCATCCAAGGATAGAATCTTTTGATACAAGAACTCAACTTGTTCTTCAACCTTTTCTGGTAGGGCATCAGGTATTGCGTCAAGGGAAGCAGCAACAGCAGCAGTTTGTTTTCTTGGGCCCCTTCGTGACCAATTTGTTATGACCCAATTGAGTTATGGGTCAAAACCAAGTAAATTGTTGTTTAGATTGAGCGAAAGAGGGAAAGAAAGACAAGAGAGATTAAGAGAGAGTTAGAAATTGAAGAAGAAAGTAAGGGAGAAAGAGAGTTTGAGAGAGAGAGAGAGAATTGTAATTGCAAATTCTCTTTCATTAATCAAAAGTTATATTTTTTACATGACTTACATCCCTATATATAGACTAAGGGATGAAGAAAAGGGAATATTACAACTTAGAACTAAAATTCTAAACAAATCTGCACAAAATCAGAAAAATCAGAACCTGGCACCAAACAACGACTACCCAATGGCTACTTAAATGTTTTCCCGCCAAAAATCAATTAAAAATTAGTTAAGTGCTAAATGTTTTTTTGGTGGGAAATTAAGTAGATTTAAGTGTTAAATTCCTATAATCTCAGCTCAATATAAAAATTAAAGGAATTTACACAATTACAACTCAAATACCCTAATTCATAACACGGAGTGAAGGCGTTGGGATACGGGTGTCGATGCTGTCGGTGGGCTTGAGTTGGGTGCTGAGATGGTGTTGGGTTGGAATTGGTTGAGCGTAGGTGGTGGTTGAGGCACGGACAAGTTGAACCTGATGGGCTATGGTGGGCCGCACGATGTTGGTCGGCCTGGCGTTGGAGGTCTACAGGTGGGTGAGGTTCGGCAACGCGCTGTGTGGGTTGGACCCGATGGAGCTGGACATGAGGTTAGGCCTGGGCAACGACTGGTGTGCTGAGCTAGGGGGTTTGTAGGCCAGCGTTGCGGGTCGAAGATTGGCTTTGGGCTCCAATTCCCAATTGAGTAGATTTTTAAGTGCCCACACATCGAATTTTGTCTAGTTTGCACCAAAATTTGACCATTTAGGAAACTTTAATCTTCAAACATATAAAACATATAAATAGCCAAAGTGAGTAAAAAAAAATGATAAAGGAACATGTGTAAAAGAGCTAAAATAGCAATGAAATGATGCATAAATATGAGATGCATCAGGTAGGACAAGATATAAGAGATGTTATCAACTTTGCTTTGCTAATTCGTCTAACTAAGTTCTTAAATTTCTCAAGACCTTGGCAGTCAACCTAGTCTATATTATTGGTCCATTGTCCTTGGGACCATTATTTTTGGCACAAGTGTATGGATGCCTTAGGGACATCATAGTAAGAACTATGTTGTCCAAATAGGTGGGCCCATATGGCTGGTCCAACTTTGGGCTCAAGCCTACTTCCCTAAGCTCTGTCCCAGAGGCCCCTATGCTCCCACAAGGGAGGGGGTCTCTTGTTTTTCGGAGTGGTATGTATGCTGTGAGACCAATGCCATGAGAGATTAATGTCTCCTCAAGGTAGGAAGGGGACCTAATGGACTCCCTTCTGGGAGAGAAACCTTAGTCCTCACTGGTTTAGAAAACTAGACCTTCACTACGATGTCTCTGTGGATATTAACTCACAGATTTGGTAGGCAATCTTGTGCCCTTAAGGTCTATTCTTCTATCACCAGACTTACCCTGGTGTAGAGACTTCTAGGCCTAGGTTGTTTGCCTGGCAATTTAGCATGGTCCAAGATATTCTCTTTCCCAATATAAGGACCAAAACTTTTAGCAGGCTAAGAGGATTTCCATTTGATTCCCTAAATACAGAGATGTTCATGAATTGAATAAAGAAATCAAATCCTTTTATGGGAACCCCGTTGTCTGTAGGCATAGTCCATGTGCCACACTTCGTTTTGCAGCTTGATTCCAAGCCTATTAGTCCTTTTCTAGAGGCCAAAGGCGTTGTATTTATACCTTCTCCTGATCTTGCAGGTCCCAGCTTAACCAGAAGCCAGCTAATCAGCATCAGGCTAACTCTATAGAAGGCACAATCAGGTAAAGAGCGATCCCTAAAGTATGCTTCAGTTCTATTTTTGGGTGGTTTTGAACAAAGACTGATCTTCGTCCTTTTTGTTTTACAACAGCAGCTTTCCAGGGGACTACTAGCAGTGCTAAAACCCTCCCTACTGAAGCCATTTAGGCAGCAAAGGAGGAAGAAGATGCAGAGGTACTTATCTCATAGTTAATGAGGAAAAGAAGAGCCAGGCTCCCTGAACCAAAGCTATTGGCTTTTCTTAACAAGTGTCTCATTCATCTTTATTAAAGCAGTTCCTAACTTGGTAGTTTTCAACCACATGAAGAACCAGCTTCTATTATTGTGAAGATACCATATTCTCCACCTCAGGAAATTACACCAGAGCTCAGTCAGAGTACTAAAACATTAAGGTCAAATGCTGAAGAAGGAGGTGACGTGGTGTTAAGTTCGAGATTAAATCTTGAACTTAACCTAAGAAATTAAGAGAATTTGGGATGAGAAAGAAGGGAAGGGGATGAGAAAAATAGAGAGAATTAGATGAGAAGAGAAGTTTAATCACAAAGGATTAATTGATATTTCAATTTTATGATTATTACAAGCTAAAACCAGCTATTTAAAGAGCAAAATAACAATAGACATCAACTAGCAATTCTCCCGCCAAAAGCAAACCTGCAGCTTAACCGACTAACTAACTTAGGCGCTAAAACAATCAACTACCCGCCTAATTAATTTGAATTACGACTCGATAGACATAACAATCCCCTCCCCTTAGAAATTTCTTGTCCTCAAGAATTAAAAGAGGGAAATTGGTTCAACAAGAAGCGTTTATCTTCCCAGGTGGTGAAAGACCTGTCGAGATTGCACCATCTTACACGAACTTGCTGACTGTTAGGTGCATTGGGGCTGGTCTGCTGAATTCCTTCCACTGCTGCAGGTTGTAGCATCAAGGAACCATTGGAACCCACCTTTGGAGGAGCTGGAGAAGCTCTTTGTCCATGCTGAACCTATTTCTTAAGAAGTGAAACATGAAAAACAGGGTGAATGTATGAATTGGTTGGAAGCTCGAGCTTGTAAGCCACCTTGCCAATCCTTTCCAAAATCTTGTAAGGACCAAAGAACCATGCACAAAGCTTGACATTCTTCCTTACCGCTACTGTAGACTGTCTATAGGGTTGAAGTTTCAAATATACCATATCACCTACTTCAAAATTTCTGTCTACTTTCTTGCGGTCTGAGTACCACTTCATCCGGGCTTGAGCATGACTGAGGTTCTGCTTTAAGAGCTGCATAAGATGTTTCCTTTGCTGTAGCAGTTCTGTCACTTCAACCACTTGTGCCTCCACTCCTTGCAACAACATTGGGTTGGGAGGATCATAACCATATAATGCCTTGAAAGGTGTTGTGCCCAAAGAAGCATGGAAATGAGTATTATACCAATGTTCCGCTAATGAGAGCCACCTACTCCACACCTTAGAATGGCTAAATACCATACTTCTAAGGTGTTTTTCAATGCATCGGTTGACCCTTTCAGTCTGACCATCGGTTTGGGGATGGTAAAATGAGCTAAGGGCCAAGGTAGTACCCAAAAGACCAAACAACTCCTTCCAAAAATGACTTGTAAAGAGCTTGTCCCTATCTGAGGTTATGGAATGAGGCAAGCCATGAAGCTTGTAGATGTTATCAAGGAACACACGAGCCAATTTCTCTGTAGTCACGGGTCGAGCCAAGGCCAAAAAATGACCAGATTTGGTGAACCGATCTACTACCACTCAGATCACTTCTTTCCCCTCTGATTTGGGCAAGCCTTCAGTGAAGTCCATGCTTATATGCTACCATATACCCTCTGGAACAGGTAAAGGTTGGAGAAGACCTTGGTATCGATGATCACCAAGTTTGGTTTGTTGACAAACCTCACAGCTTTGCACAAAATCTGACACTTCCCTTTTCATACCGGGCCAATTGAAGGAAATCTTCAGTCTTTGATACGTGCCTTCAATGCCTGAATGACCACCCCATGAAGAATCACGAGCATTACTGATAACCTGATGTCTCAAACCAGTAGAGATGCCAATGTACAGCCTCCCTTTGATTCTGATAATTCCTCGGGTAACAGATAATTCTGCACCAGAACCTAGGTTGGTCGCCTTGCTCACACTAGCAGCTGCAATACATTCTTGTGAAAAAGTATCATTCTCGTAGGACTGGTGTACTTCTTCCATCCGAGCAGGAGAAATCACAGAAATAGCCTTGAGAGAGGCCCGCTCAAGGTCCTCAAACCTACGTGAAAGTGCATCTGCTGCTATGTTTTCCTTGCCTTTCTTGTACTCAATATCATAATCAAGCCTAAGCATCTTCATCAACCCTTTTCTCTATAATCTTGTGACAATTTTCTGCTCTAACAAGTGCTTGAGACTTTGATGATCAGTCTTGATGATAAAATGATGCCCATCCAAGTAATGCCTCCATTTTTCCACCGCGAGCAAAATTGCAAGATACTCTTTTTCATATGTGGAAAGAGCTTGAAGTTTTGCACTCAAGGCCTGGCTAAGATAAGCTATGGGCCTTCCTCCTTGTGACAACACTGCCCCAACACCATTTCCACATGCATCAGTTTCTAACACAAAGCTTGAAGTGAAGTCGGGCATTGCCAAAATAGGTACACTGCACATTGCTGTTTTAAGAGCTTCAAAGGCATTTTGAGCTTCCTTTGACCATCTGAAGGCTTCTTTCTTTAACAAATCAGTAAGTGGCTTGGCTATAGCTCCATAACCTGCTACAAACTTGCGGTAATACCCCGTTAACCCCAAAAAACCCCTTAGTTGCTTTAACGTCACCGGGACAAGCCAATTATTCATGGCTTGGACCTTTGATGTGTCAGTGGAAACCCCATCACAAGAGATTACATGACCAAGGTATTCCAAGTGAGTTTGAGCAAAAGAACATTTGGCCAACTTAGCATACAACTTATGCTCACGCATGACCAAGAATACTTCTCTCAAGTGCTTCAAATGCTCCTCAAATGTTGAACTATAAACCAAGATGTCGTCAAAGAAGACCAATACAAATTTCCTAAGAAATTGCTTGAAGACATCATTCATAAGAGCTTGGAATGTAGCCGGTGCATTTGTCAAGCCAAAAGGCATGACTACAAACTCAAAGTCACCATGGTGAGTCCGGAAGGCTGTCTTGTGCACATCTTGCTCATTCACTCTAATTTGATGATAGCCTTGCCGTAAGTCCAGCTTGGAAAAGACATGGGTTCCATACAATTCATCTAACAAATCATCTATAACTAGTATAGGGAACTTGTCCTTAACCGTCATAGCATTAAGCTATCTATAATCAACACAAATGCGAGCCGTACCATCTTTCTTCTTGACAAGAATAACCGGGGAAGCAAAAGGGCTGTGGCTAGGCTGTATGAAGTTGGTTTTGATCAGATCATCCACTTGTTTTTCAATTTCTGTCTTCTGAGCATGGGGATATCGATAAGGCCTAAGCCTCACCGGTTCTGCATCACCTTTGAGGGGGATAACATGATCTAAACTCCTCTTAGGAGGTAGAGATTGAGGTACTTCAAATAAATCTTCAAACTCAGTAACCAGAACCCGCACCTCCGGTTTTGTAATGCTTATTAATTCAGTAGGGGCTATAGCAAATAGCTGACCTACCCATTGAAACGAGCATTTCTTAATTCCTTTCTTCATCCTGCTCCCTTTCATAACCTGCAAGTGTGCCTATTCTGCTATGCCTTGCAAAGTCACCTTAATTCCTTGTATCTCAAAGGAAATCATGAGGTTAGCAAAATCAAATAACACTGGGCTATAAGTTCTCATCCAATCGACCCCAAGCACCATATCACACCCTTCCAAAGGAAGGATTCTAAAGTCATAACTGAACTTTCGGTCCTACATTACCCAACTGAACCCACGGCATTTGTTTTGAGTGATAACTGATTTTCCATCAACTACGGTGACAGCGAGGGGGTGAGTTTTAATCACCTCATGACCCACCTTCTTAACCACTTTAGGATCAACAAAACTATGGGTGCTACCACTATCAATGAGGATGATGATAGACTTTTTACCTGCCCTTCCTCTGATTCGGATCGTGCTGTGGGCACCATTTCCTGTCAAAGCTTTCATTGATATTTCCACAACTGCATCATCTATGCTTTCCTCGATGTTCAGATCAGATTCAGCTCCATCAGCCTCAATTTCCTCATCATCAGACTATTCTCCAGCACTAATCCCTTCAGCAGACATGAGAAATTTGGGATTACACCTGTGGCCAAACTGATAAGGTTGGTTGCAACAGTAACACAACCTCTGCTGCTGCTTATCATCAGATCTGTTGAACTGGGTTCTGGCTGAGCCTTGTTGTTGCTTGGAGCTGCTACTGCAAGGTCTGGCAGCCTCACTTGGAGACAAAATTGTTGAGTCATAAAGCTTGGCTTTGGCATAAGCCATAGACAATGTTGTAGGATCAACGGCTTTAACCAAGTTTTTCACCCTTGGTTTCAATCCACTTATAAAAGCTGAAACATAATAAGACTCAGATGCTTGAATTTCAGTTATAATGCTGGTCCGTAGATTCTCAAATCTAGTCATATAATCCCTCACAGATGTCTCTTGCTTCACCTTATTAAATTTACCCCCAATACACTATCATCCTCATCACTATACCGATCACACAACTCCCTCGCAAATTCAATCCATGTGAGGGATGGATTGCTCTTCATCAAACTATAAAACCATACCTCATGATCACCAAGAAGGTATACAGCAGCGATTTGTACCTTCTCTGAATCATCAATATGGTAGAAGTGAAAGTAACGTTCGCACCTCCTTAGCCAAGAATGAGGTTGCTTCCCATCAAATGCATCAATCTGCACTCGAGGCTGTCTGTGGCTACTGCTTCTGCTGTTGGTTACCTCTTCATTACTGCCCGAGTGTGGTTGATGCCAATCATCAGGTGGTCTATCAAAATGATTCACATTCAATCCCCTCAGCCTGTGTGTATCATCAATTTCAGTGGATCGTACACCAGGTCCAGCATTCCAGTTGGGAGGCCAAGAAATCACATGCTCAATGCGACCCTGCCTCTCAGTCACTTCAATCTCAGGGTTTCAATCAGGAACTCTCATATCAACACCAAAATTAACCACAGAAACAAGCACATTCTGTCTTACATCATCCTGAGTTCTGATCAGCTGATTTGATTGTAAGGCACTTGCTGGCAACAATGGATCTGGAACAACGGGAGGAATGGGCGTCATAACTTGCTCTCTAATCTCAGTGAACTTTTCTTCTAGCAGCTGCCTTTGTTGATCGAACCTCTGATTGAATCTTTCCTCCAATTCTTGTGATTGTCGCGAGACTTGATCAGCAATTTAGCTTCTACCTGCTGAACCCGCTGATCGACCCTCACCTCAATCTGCTGAGGTAAGGATTCAGTAAGAACTTGCTTGAATTGAGTAAAGATTGTCTCAAACTTACTATCCATTTGAGCATTTTTCACCTAATCTCGTCCTGCTGTATCACTTCCTCCAACAGCCTCAGCGTAGGATGACTTAGCAGCTGTTCTTGCAGATGCCGATCTTGTGGTAACACCCCCGATCAAGGGAATTTCATTTGTATCCATTGATTTGAAAGCCGAACAAAGCTCTGATACCAATTGTTAAGTTCGAGATTAAATCTTAAACTTAACCTAAGAAATTAAGAGAATTTGGGATGAGAAAGAAGGGAAGGGGGTGAGAAAAATAGAGAGAATTACATGAGAAGAGAAGTTTAATCACAAAGGATTAATTGATATTTCAATTTTATGATTATTACAAGCTAAAACCAGCTATTTAAAGAGCAAAATAACAATAGACATCAACTAGCAATTCTCCCGCCAAAAGCAAACCTGCAGCTTAACCGACTAACCAACTTAGGAGCCAAAAACAATCAACTACCCGCCTAATTAATTTGAATTACAACTCGATAGACATAACACGTGGCTACCTCTACTATGGAGCCACTAGTCAGCAATCGTCTAAAGAGGTTTCCTTCCCAATTTCTCTAAACTAGAGCCTTGTTCAGGCTCCATTCCTCCTTCTAAGAGACTCAATCTCCGTCGAATAAATCTTTAAAGGTAAGATTCTGCAACTTGGCTTCCCAACTCTTGATGCCTCAAACCATATTTGGTTCTAACATGCAAGCATTATTCCTTAGAGGCTCCCCTCGAGAAAGACGCCCCTATGGATGAAGAGCCAGTAGAAGTTCCAATAGAAGAAATGCCAGCGGAAGTTCTTCTTTTGCCTCAAGCTGAGGTAGGTAATGATAGTTCCCCTAACTTTGGTGTCTTCCAAAGTTAAGATTTAATCTAACCCCTTTTGATATTAACCTTTTTACAGATCACACCTCCTAGAGCCATTCCTTCCCCATTACTAGAAGGGATGACCTATCCCCCAAAGATGCTAGAAGCAAGTGGCAGGTTGGCCTTTTGGCAGCTAGACCAAGTATCCCGCAGATTCCAAAGAATAAAGGAGCTTTTACATTTCCCATTTTGACCCTAGCTTAAAGGGATAACTTTCAAGAAGTAATGTCTCTGGTGAAGGCCTTAAAGGAGGACCCTAAGGTAGCTCCCGCCATTGCTAAAGAACTAGAAGTTTTGGAGGAAGTGCTTGTGAAGGTGAACTAAGAGATCTCAAAACTCGTTCAGCAGAAGCGGTGCTGCCAAGACACCATAAGGGGATTAGGGCATTCCGCTAACTTTAGGGGCCTGCAACTTTTGTTCGATGAACTCAAAGCAGCCAAGAATACCTAGAGCCAGTAAGCTCAAGAGATCAGAGGCCTTGAGGATGAAATTCATCATTTGGAGGAGAGATTGGGTCATTTTAGGGGAGAACTGCTTTCCCTGAGACAATAACATTCCTCCCAAAGCACTGTGGTTGGACGGCTTGAAGAAGTTACAAGGGAGGCCCAATTAAGTAACCAATTTCTTAAAGAAGAAGCCCTTTCCTTGGACCATGAGCTGAGCAATGCAACCAGCCAACTGTCTTTTATAGAGGAATCCTTAGTGAGGATTATGACTCAACTCTTTTAGTTTTCTTATTTTGTTTTAAATAGCTTTTTGGCCATACAAGTTACTTGCTTTTATTACTTTGTATATAACCCATGTTCTCTATGATAATATTAATGAAATATGCATTTTTGTTAAACACATCTCTTAGCTTGGCGGTTCCTTTCTTTTCTTTATTTTCGTAACCAAAGGATCCAGGAGTTGACCCTCAGTACATTGATATTGAAACTGTGCCTATAGTTCAGGGAATCTATACTTGAGGACTTCCTTGTTAGAATCCTAAATTGATGGCACATATTTCTTTAGGAGCCTTCCATTAGTAGCCCTCAAGTTAGTTCTTCCATCTAGGTCTTGGAGTAAGCAAGCATTGCTTCCAAATACCTCAATGACTCTAAATGGGCCCTCCCAGTTTGGGGACTAGTTTTCAAAGACACGGTCTTTTTGACCAATGGGTAAAACTACTTTCCAGACTATATCCCTTAAGTTAAAAGACCTGGGTTTGACATTTTTACTATATGCTCTGATCACCTCTTCTTTTGCTTCTCTAACTTGTGAAGGGCGTCAAGCATAACTTGGTTTATGTTTAGTCAGTTTGTCCACCATAGCCTGCTCATACTCAAGTTTAGAAAACTTCCTTTGATGAGCCAACCTAATAGTTCCATTTAGAGCACAACATCATGGCCACACGTCAAATGGAAGGTAGTTGTCCCAGTTGGGTCACGCTTGGGTGTTTTGTAAGTCCAAAGAGTGTCCAGTAGAAATTCATGCCACCATTTGGGATTATCTTTAATTATCTTTTTAGTATTAGCCTTTAGAATCTTGTTTGTTGACTCTACCTGGCCATTGGCTTGAGTATAGTAGGGGGTTGAGTTCATGATTGCTATGTTGAAACTCTTAGTGAAGCCCTTAACTTTAGCCCCATTGAATACTTTAGCTTGGTCCATAGTATGGTTTAAGGAATACCAAACCTACATAGGATGTATTCTTTAACAAAAATAGTCACATCTTGTTGTTGATTCTCTTATATGGTTTAGCCTCCACCTATTTTGTAAAGTAGTCTGTGGCCATAAGGATGTAAGAGTGTTGCTTGCTAGAAGGGGTTAATTTCCCCAATGACGTCCATTGCCCAGCCTTTGAAGGACCATGGTTTGACAATATCCTGCATTTCAGCTGCAGGGACTCTTAGTACATGCCTATGTCTTCACCCCTTAGCATATTTTATGCAATCATCTATCATTGATGGCCAGTAGCAGCCATAACGTCTGATGAGCCAATGCATCTTGTTTCCAGCTGGATGGAATCCACAGATACCCTCATTGGCTCCTACCATCACTAGCATTGCTTCATCCAAATCAGGGCACCTAAGAAGCACTCCACTAGCGTGCCTTTTTTATGACTTTCCAGATTCATTGTCTAGATGGAATCTATAAGCTCTCATTTTCATCTTTTTGTCCTCAATCTAATCTCAAGTGTTCTTGAAGTAATCCATTAAAGGCTTCCTCCAATCCTCGTGTTGACTTAGGACAATTTGATGGGTCTCAAAGCAATCCAAGTGTTCACTTGGGCTAACTCTACTTTCAAAATTGGAAGACCTAGCAAATTCGATGTTATGGTCTAAAACCTTAGTCTTGATGACCGTGGTTTCTTCGCACCATGTCCTGGGAAACTTGTACCCTAAAGCCAATTGACCTAAGTCATTATCTACTTTGTTTTGCTCTCTAGGGATATGCTTAAACTGTACACCATCGAACTTATTCAAATGCTTTTACACTATTGAAAAGTATATGCTCAAAGTGTTGCTAAAACATTAAAGTTCCCCCTTTGACTTGGCATATCATCAACCGGGAATCCCCTTTAATAACAACATTGAGGACTTGCATTTTCAAGAGAGTATGTGGGCCTATTATTATTGCCTCATACTCTGCCATGTTGTTAGAGCATTTGCCAACTAAAGTAATAGCTAATTTAGTGACGATCACAGTGGGGGATTCTATCACAATTTCAACTCCAGCACTTGAATTGGTCCTTGATCCATCAAAGAATAATTTCCAAGGGACCATTTCCACCACTAAGAGCTAGTCTAGCTCATAGTTTTAGCTAATATAAATGTTTGGTTGGTCAGTTAGAAAGTTTGCTAAGGCTTGTCCCTTACCCGACTTTTGTGACACATAGATTAACTCAAATTGAAGTAGAGCAATACTCCACTTGCTCAATCTTCCCCTCATCAAGGGTCTATATAGCATATATTTAATGACTCCTGTCTGAGCAACCATGTATATGGTAAATGCCAAGAAGTAATGTCTCAATTTTACTGATTCATAGAACAAAGATAGATATAGTTTCTCAATTGAGGAATATTTTATTTGACATTCATTTAAGAAATGGCTAAGGTAGAACACAACATGTTCAAACCTTTGCTCATTGTCTTATACAAGTAAGCAACCAATAAATTCCTCAGAAGTAGAGACATAAATCTTCAAAGGTTTGTCTACTTTGGCTGAATGAGAATTGGTGGCCTGATTAAGTATTCCTTGATGGCCTCGAATGCTGATTGATGTGGCTCCTCCTGCTTGAAGTCCTTCTCAGTCTTGATCCCCAATAGTGGAGAGAAGACTTATGTTTTTCCTACTACATTTGAGATGAAACGTCATAGGAAATTAACCTGCCACAAGAAGCGTTGGAGCACCTTTTTGGTTGAAGGCAGTTTTAAATGGCCTTGATCTTATTAATGGCCTATTGAGTGGCCTTAATCTTATTAATGTCCACCTCAATGCCCCTCCGTTGTACTAAAAAACCAAGAAAGTTCCTAGCGTGTACTCTAAAGGCGCACTTTACAGATTCATTCTTCCAAGTATTTTACTTGGGACATTGATTTGAGCATGATATTGTCCATGTAGACTTCCTTGGTCTTGCCGATGAGGCCATGAAAGATTATGTTCATGGCTCTTTGGTAGGTGGTACCAGCACTTTTTAAACCAAATGGCATTACCACCCACTCGAAGGTTTCTCTTGACCTAGGAAACTTGAATGTTGTCTTATGGGTACCCTCCGAAGCAATCATAACTCGGTAGTACCCACATTAGCCATCCATAAAGATATGATCTTATGCCTCGAGGCTAAATCAATGAGCACGCTAGCAATTAGCCTTGGGTATTCATCTTTTGGGGTGGCTGCATTCAGATCTCTGAAGTTAATACAGACCCTGATATTTCCATTTTTCTTAATGACAGGAAAAATGTTTGCCCACCATTCAACATACCTAGTCCCGATAAATTTGGCCTTTAAGAGTCTTTTTGTCTCCTTCTTGACAAAATCAATAACTTGTTGGGACATTCTTCTCTGGGCCAAAATAATGGGCCAGAAGCCTGGTTAGATAGGAAGCCTATGCTTAACCACCTCTTTGTCTAGGCCAGGCATCTCATGGTGGTCCTAGGCAAAGCAGTCCTTAAACTCATGAAGTAAGGTCAAATATTGCTTGCTCTGCTCCTCAGAAAGCAGAGCACTCTGATAGGTAGGTCTTGGGTCTTTTGTTAAGCCGAACTTATCTTCAAGGACAGGGTCTTGAACTTCAGGCCTTAAACTCTCCATCTTGGCTGGTGCTATTCTTAAATCAGAGAGTTTGAGCTCCTTTTCTTGCATCATCTAGACCTCGAAGCCATTGAATGGATGTTCATATGAAGTTGATCCTCAGCATGCCAAGCCACTAGCTTTGCCAGTGCTGAGGAAATGGCCTCTCGGGCCATTAGTAGGAGGTCCTGGCTCCCTCACGTAGGGGTTCTAGCGTGCCTTGGAGATCTACTTCTTTAAGAAGCGCCCCCATGCATCCCCAGAAATTAGAGTCCTCAGACGCTACCTCAACTTGACCGGCCTCCACTTCAATGGATGGGCTATCAAGGATGGCTATTGCGTCTTGTTGCCGGGCAATCTGTGAAGTGTTCCATTTGACTTCAAGCGATCCTATGCCATCTTCATAGAATTTTGCCTCAACATAGTTGGAGCAAGCCATGAATGGCCTGTTATTTACCATAACAATCTCATACTTGTTATGGTTCTAGAAGATTATTTGTTAGGATGAATTTCAAAACTTTTGCCAAATTTGGTTAAATTAACGCAGCGGAAGGGTTTAAAATTCTTAATTTTAAACCTAAGGTTTGATTTAAAATTTCTAATTTTAAATCTACATATTTAAATTCCTAATTTAAATCTACATGTTTAAATTTGTAATTTAAATCTACATGTATCTACTCTAATACATTTATAACAATGATATGAACTTAAAGCAAGCATAATAAGAATACTGTAAATAAATAGAAAAGCGAAAACTCAAAAGACAAAGGAGAGAAAGACATACCTAAAATTGCTCCAAAATAAGAGTACCAGAGGGATAATAAATTACTCCGAGAAAGTTGAGAAAACCGATACCTAGCTGCCTTTTGCGTAATGACCTCGAAACGCCCGGAGAATGGGCTCCAAAAAATATTAAACTAAGGAAAGAAAAATTTCAACGGAAAAGCAACTTGGACAAAAAATGAAGTGACTTGGACAAAAAGAAACGAAATGACTTAGCTCTCCAATTTGGGTCCCCGAAAGTCAACACTTTCTAAAACCCTTAATATTGAGCTAATGCTAAACCTTTGAAATAGGTATCTCCATTTAAAGTAGTATACCGGAGTAAAAATCTTGCAAATATTTCGACGTGGGATTTGCAAACCTAAAAAAAACATGCGTTTTACAATTTAAAAACAAATCGAAAACGCTGCGTTTCACCATAGTACAAAATTGTGTTAATTTAAAATTTTGTCCACGTGACATTTGGCAGGTGGCTATTGGCCCGCCTGCATGCACACAGATTGCCCTAAAACCACCCAGCACGTAACACGTGTTGTACGCTGGTTGGTCCATCTGCATATACGCGGATCATGGCCTGATTTTTTGCGATTTTTCTTTGTTTCCTACATATAAAAATTCATCTTATGAATTTTAATTTTCAAAATTATTTTCTTTTATAATTTTTAACTTTTATTCATCTCATGAATAATATTTGGCAAAATTAAATTTACTCATCCCATGAATAAATAATTCATCTTATAAATTCTTTAATATTTTTTCAATGATAGAATACAGAGGCTTGCACATGAACCTCGGAAAAAATTTCAGTCTAGCTCCAAATGGGTTAAATTTATTACCATCCCATGATAAAATTTATTTGTCATTTAATGAGACTTAATTTTACTAAATAAATCTCACTGTACTCTAGACTTAAATCATTTATTCGATATTTTTCAAATAGACTGTATTAATAACAACAACCCCTATAACAAACATGTAAATTATAGTTAGAGGACTAGACCCATCTCATAGATGTTACCAAAAAGAAAATCACATGCATCATAAATGCTCGTTTACACAAATTTAATCAAGGGAACTGTTAATAAGGCAAACCCGGTATTTCCTCACACAGACACCTACCACCTAGAAAAGGGCGTCCCAGAACAAGTGCCCCTAAATTGGATGCTCAAACTAGGTGCCCCAAACCGAGCACCCACAGTCGGGTGTCCGCGAAATTGGGCACCAAACCATGACCGTTTCTATATAATGGGGGGAGACCCCTCACATTTTTGACGCGCTCTCTCTCAGGGAAAGATCTCTCTCTCTCCCTCTCTCTCTCTCTCTCAAGGAAAGCCTTGTCGAGGGTAGACCACCCCAAGCCTCATCCTCTCCGTCGTCCTTCACAATCACCTCTCTGGAGCAGTAACTACTCAGACCTCCCACTCCTCGCAAGCTAAATCCTTTGTAGCTATAATGTATATTTATTACTTGCTCTCATTACTATTTTATGAGTTAAATACTAACTCGAGCGTTGGAGGGGTCCCCCGTGGGTTACCTCGCACACCCCTCTAACCGTTTGTTTTAGATCTTGTAAGAAATACCAAGCCGAGCTTACAGCTGGAGCTTGGCGCCATCTGTGGGAAGGATCCTAAGCACACGCCTGGCTTGATGTTTCTTGTGAGAGTCAAACATTCTAAGCCTAAATTAAGTTAATTTTCAAAATTTTCTTTTGCTTCCTTGGCATTCTCTACGAAGGCCCATCCAAGCAAAGTTTATAAAAAGGCTTGGTTGGACAAGGTGAAGTATGGTTGCATCTATTATGCCCCTCTTTCATTTTTTTTTTTTTTTTTTTTTTTTTGGGGGGGGCAAAAAATCTGAAATATTCTCATAGGCCCCTAAAAATCTCCAAGAGCTTCGTTTTGATGTAAAATTCGACTCGTAACTTTTCACGGATTGAAAGTTATGCCTATTTTAAGCTGTAAGGTAAGTTATATATCATACCTGTGTCTAGCTCTCCTAAGTCACTTTTCATGTACTTTATTTCATCAAAATTTCAAAAACATTCTATGGGTGCCTAGAAATTGTCGAGATCTTCGATTTGATATAAAATTTGGTCCATAACTCTTCATGGATTGGACATTATGCCCATTTTAATTTGTAAGTTATATACCTTACCCACGTCTAGCATCCCCGGATCAATTTTCGGGTACTTTCGTCTATCAAAAGTTCAAAAACTTTTAGGTCTCTAGAGCTCCTCAAGAGCTTCGTTTGGATATAAAATTCGATCCGTAACTCTTCATAGATCGAAAATTATGCCTATTTTAAGTTATATGGTGAGTTACCTAACCACAATGGGGGATCTGCTGACCCAATTCACCTTTTATATGCTTTATTTGATCCAAAAGCTCGAAAAATCATTGTAGTTATATTGAAATCTTCAAGTGCTTCCTTTTGATGGGTGATTTGGCTCGTTGGCCTTTAGGGATTAAGAATTATATTTGTTTAAGTCTTAGGGTCAACTTATACAAGCTCCCAATCACTACCATGTGGGATAAACGCCAACCTTTCTTTGCTACCTTTTTCTTAAAATATGAGAAATTACACTGGTTGTGTAAAGTCTTTGAGGGCTTCGCTTTGATATGGGGCTCGCACTATAACTCCTAACGGATTAAAAGTTATGTTTATTTAAAGTTATAAGATACTTATTGTAAAAGGAAAAATATATAATATAAAAAAAATAAGCAAAAGATGATAAGCATTGACTAGAGTTGGAAATTTTGACGCCTTTTTATGTATAACACAAAGTTTCGTTTGACCGGCTATAATTTGTTGACCAAACATTTGGCTTTGATCGCCATGTTTAGTTTTCCTTCTTAGAGTTTCGTTTGACCGGCTATAATTCGTTGACCAAACCTTTGGCTTTGACCACCATTTTTGGTTTTCTTTCTTAGAGTTTTATTTGACCGGCAATAATTCGTTGACCAAACCTTTGGCTTTGACCGCCAAGTTTGGTTTGCCTTCTTAGAGTTTTGTTTGACCGCCTATAATTCGTTGACCAAACCTTTAGCTTTGATCGCCATTTTTTTGTTTGCCTTCTTAGAGATTCGTTTGATCGGCTATAATTTGTTGACCAAACCTTTGGCCTTGACCGGATGTCTAGCTTACCTTCTTAGAGTTTTGTTTGACCGGCTATAATTCGTTGGTCAAACCTTTGGCTTTGATCGCCATGTTTGATTTGTTTTCTTAGAGTTACATTTGACCGACTATAATTTGTTGACCAAACCTTTTGGCTTTGACCGCAATTTTTTTGTTTTCCTTCTTAGAGTTTTATTTGACCTCCTCTAATGTGTTGACCAAATCTTTTGCTTTGACCGCCCTTTTAGGTATAATGCTAAGTTTTGTTTGATCGGCTATAATTCGTTGATTAAACCAGTGGCTTTGATCGCCATGTTTGGTTTGCCTTCTTAGAGTTTCGTTTGACTGGCTATAATGCGTTGACCAAACCTGTGGCTTTGACCATCATTTAGGTATAACACAGAGTTTCATTTGACCTGCTATAATTCCTTAAGCAAACCTTTGGCTTTGACCGCCATTTTAAGTATATCATAGAGTTTCGTTTGACCAGATATAATACGTTGGCCAACCCATTGAGGCATTGACTGCCCTCTTGCTCCCTTCATCAATTTATGCTTGTAGACCACACATTGAGGCACTGACCATCACTTTCTTCTCTTCACCAATTCTCATCACAATCCTAAACTACTCTAACCGCGATAGTCGAACAAATTATATTCATTGACTAGGCAACCAGTAGGAAAGCCTGTTTATGCTTGCCAGTCACTATATCGAGTGATCAGTTCACTATAATACATCTTGAGTATAAGGAACCATGCTTCGCTAGATCCTTACCCGGAAATTGTCGAGTGAGCAATTAAGCACAACAATTCTAAATTAGAGGTATTAAAGGAATGAAGTCATCAACCGCACCTTTTACGATTCCAGAACACAAAACATACACAATTCAACACCGAGACACAAGTACAAATCAAAACGTAT
Organism: Simmondsia chinensis; assembly: GCA_018398585.1. NCBI lineage: Eukaryota > Viridiplantae > Streptophyta > Magnoliopsida > Caryophyllales > Simmondsiaceae > Simmondsia > Simmondsia chinensis. The sequence goes on from JAGTTD010000005.1 coordinate 29,208,127, forward strand.
GTCTAAGCAACGAGTACAAAAGTGGTGAAGGTGCTTATAACAGGACAACAAAATTACATTATTCACTTTAAGGACTTTACTTGGACATGCAAGAGACCACATAACTTCCTTGGAAACTAGAAAACACCTCTACTATCTCTTTCCATCCATGACTAATCCAATTACTCCATGAATTTCTCATGTGTATATTTTATTCACTCAGAAAGCAATCCCGGAGCATACAATTCATCAAATGGCAATACAAGACACTGTTCCGCAACAACTAAGCTACCCGCCACGTGTGAACATGCCTATTATCTACATACAAGGCAAAACCAAGTGCCTTTTAATCAAAAAGACGGAATCTCACATTCGCATACAAGGCACTACCAAGTGTCATTTAATCAAAAAGATGAAATCTCACATACTGGTGCTACTTGGTACATTGTGTGATATCACCATCTCTCAAAAGCAGACGTTGCTAGAGGGCAAGCACCTTCAGGAGACATTAAGTTTGCATTAAATTCAAAACAAAAACTGCCTCATAAATGGTGAGGACTGAGAGAGTTTGTCTTTGTCCATGATCTCCCTTCTATGGAGGTGTGTAAATATTTTTAAGACTGGGGGCCTTTGCCTCGGTCGTTTCTTTAAAGGTGGCATAAATCTTTTTAAGACTGGGGGACTTTTCCTCAGTCATTTCCTCAACGGTGGCATAAATCTTTTTAAGGCTGGGGAACTTCCCCTCGGACGTTTCCTCAACGATGGCATAAATCCTTTTAAGACTAGAGGACTTCGTCTCTATTGTTTCCTTAATGGTGGCATAAATCTTTTTAAAATTGGGGGACTTTGCTTCAGTCATTTCAATATGTTGGTGGCGAATCACTTTTATACTGGGAAACTTGACCTCATCCATCTCCTTAGCATCGGTGATGCAAATCATTTTAGGATTGGGAGACTTTGCCCCAGTTCATAACTTAGACCTCCTTATTTTGTTGACATGGATTATTCTCAAATATTAAGGGACTTCACCCCCAGGTCAAGGGCTAGACATCGCTTTCGTCACAAATGATGAACTAATTCAAAATCAAGAGGCTTCATCATCAACAATGAGTGTGAATAGGTTTATTTGGCACGATGCGACTCATGCTATAAGTCAAGAACTAGCCTTCCATAAGACGCAATCCCTCTCTAAGCTAGTAGACTTCACCCTTAATCATCGCATAACATGATATCGTGGCACACTTAGGAGACTTTGTCATTCACCACAAGTCAAAGATTGGGTTGTAATTGACCAACTTAGCCTCTTATCCAACTGAAAAGTCCAACATGGACCACGCATATTACTGCACCTGAACAACTCACACTTTAACTAACTTTCTACTAAACTATTTCGTACCACTACTAGTCAAAAACTTGGTAAGAGCAGTATAAGATTGAAACTGTCTAGTTGCACCATATGGATGCCTTCTTCAAGACGATCATTCAAAAATGGCCGTTTTGACTTTCATTTGCCAAATCTCATAATAAGCTGTAATGGAAAGGAGTATCCTTATGGATTTTAGCATGGTTATTGGTAAGAAGGTCTCTTCATAATCGATTCCTTCCTTTTGTGTAAAACTCTTAGTAACCAGTCTTACCTTGAAGGTTTCTACCTTCCTGTCCAGTCCTGTTTTTCTCTTGTAGACCCATTCACAACCAATGGGCTTAATGCCAACAGGCGCCTCTCCAAGATATCAGACCTGATTAGAATGCATAGATCCTATCTCAGAATTCATTGCTAAGATCCGCTGGTCAGCATACTTGTCTTTAATTGCCTCATTGTTGTTGAGAGGATCAGATTCAATGTCATGGTCAACCATTAAGGCTCCTACCATGAACCAATCAAGTGCCCTGACAATTCTCCGACTACACCTAGGCTCTCATGTACTTAGAACATTCTCGACCTTATCAGTAGGTGCATCTAATGCATCCACTATGTCTCTAGTTGTGTCTAGCTATTTAGAATTAGCGTCATTTTCTTTTAATTCCTCTAACACTACTCTGTTTTTTGCTTTTGCAGTCTACTACAAAATCCCCCTTTAAAAATTTCGCATTTTCATTTACTAAAGACCTTTTGATCAGAAGGACTGTAGAAAAGACCATCCTTGTTCCTTTGGGATAACCCCCAAAAGAGATTGGTAAAGTAGCATGACTCATCATGGACCTCACCATCTCTAACAATGTCCTATTCTTTCTTTCTGTAGCACTATTCTACTACTATGTACCTAGAGCAGGAAGTTGAGATCTTATCCTATTTGCAATTAAGAAATCTGGAAACTCACCCGAAAGATATTCATAACCTCGATCTGATCGAAGTGACTTAACTTGTTTCCCTAATGGCTTTTCAATTCAGATTTATACTCATTGAACTTTTCAAAAGAATCCGACTTATGTTTCATCAGGTAAGCATATCCAAACCATAAGTAGTCATCAGTAAATGTGAGTACTCATACCTACCTCTTGCCTGAACATTCATTATTCCACATACATCTGTGTGAACCGTGCTCAAGCAAGTCACCAACCCTGTTACCTTTACTCTTAAAGGCAGACTTGGTTATCTTTCCTTCGACACAAGATTCGCAGACTGGTAATGACTTCAAGTCCAAAGGCCCTTATCAGTCTATCTTTCACCAGTCTTTGGATCCTACTCAAATTAGTATAACCTAAACATTGGTGCCATATGTAGGCATTATCCCTTCTAGGGTGTTTTCTTTTAGGAGATTGAGCAAGTGAGCTTGTATTAGATTCATTTAAACAACTATGTCAAAGTTTTGGTTAGGAAATAACATAAATAAACTACTTATACATGTACATTTACAAATAAACAATTTATTTCTTGTAATAAAAAGTTCACAGCCAAATTCAACTGAATAACAATTATTCATTAAACGAAACACACAAATTAAATTCCTTCGTAGTGCTGGTACAAATAAATAATCCTTTAAAATCAAAACTCGAACACTAAAGTCTAAGCTAATATCTCCGACTCCAAAGATTGCTACTCTTGTACCATCTCCAACCGTTAGGTACAGCTTCCCACCATGAAGCCTCCTAATTAGCTTGAGCCCCTGTAACATAGTACAAACATGGTCAGTTGAGCATGAGTACACACACCAGGAACCTGGTGGACTCTCAACTACGCATGATTCAACTACTTATGATTCAACTATGTGAGATATCATCATACACTTTCCTTTTGCTGGCTTCTTGTGAGGCCTAGTCGTTACACTTGCAGCCTTGCCTGTGCCTTTCTTTCTAGTCGATCCCATGTTCTGCTTACTTCCACTAGCCCTTAATAACTGAGTCAAGTGGACACTCCCCTTGGCTCGTATCACACCCTCTATGACCTGTAGGTCCTTCATCAGCTCAAGCAGTGAATAATCTTTATTATTTATTGTATAGTTGAGCCTGAATTGAGCAAAACAACGAGACACAGAGCTGAGCATGATGTCTTGCAGAGACTGACTATCAATCTTAGCACCTAGAATCTCCAACTCAGACTAGCATGCCATCATTTTCATGACATTCTCCTGAACTGGTCCTCGGACACAGCCTCTCTTTAGGGTAGTCCCCTGGAGGGGGAAGGCTGCGTACATATACCCCCCCAGACCCTGCTTTTGCAGGAGCCCTTGGAGGCACTGGGTTTGTTGTTGTTGTTGTTGTTGTTGTTTCTCCTGAACTGGTGACCTTTCTCACATCCTCATGTTTAAGAGCTTCCTCATTAGCTCTTGCCTAGCTTCCCTATCTTGACCACCAAACATTTCCTTTAAACATTTGATCATCTCAGTTGCTGTTTCCATAACGCTAACTCATTAGCTTTATGCCAGTGTTCATAACGCTCTTTAACAGCAGTTATAGAATTATTTCTAAGCGTTGCAGATCGAGCATCAGTGAGAACAAATTATGACCCTCAGGTTTTAAAACTATGTCCAAGTTCATTTTTCAGGTGAAGTAATTTGGTCTAGTTAAAGCATTATCTTTAAGAATTAAATAAAGTGCACCAGTCGCAGCCATTTCAAAAACACTGTAAATGCAAACAATTTGTGTAACTGTATAACAAGATTCATGTATAATGAAGTGATATCTATTCTTTTATTTCAGCATACATAATAAGTTAGGTATCCACTAAACTGTACTATCACGCATGCAATAATGACCCAAACACACAACTCTTTACTCCCCAGCAGCGAGGTCGTACGAAATTAGTTTGAGTGAGAACTATTCTCAATTAACATGCTTTCTTGTAACTCTTACTAAACATGATTAACTCACCAATTTACCTTAGTCTGTAACATTACACAACAAAGCTCCTTGGGGAGGCTAATATATCATGCTAGTCAAGTGTAAACCATTACCTAAATCTCTATACAAATACACGTAATACTCCATGGCTGTGTGGCCGCATCGCTTCTTTGTACTTTGGTTTATACTAATAGAAGTCTAACCCTGTAACCTGCAAACCAACATTTTTCTCAGGGAGGTCTATTGATCTACTATATTGCTAGACCGGTAATGGAGACCGTGAGGTTTCAACAATTGAACCTTGCTCCTACTTGACTTTTAAAAACTAGTGGTTTTTAATTAACTTGTATTTACAACTTGGATTATCTCATAATCCCTTTTAGAGTCTCATTCCAAAATTAATTAATTAATTAATTTTTTTTAAATTTAAAATAGGACCAACTAACAAGATAGATTATCTCATAACCTACCTTAGAATCTCATTCTAAAACTTAACTAATAAAATTAATTAATTAATTTTTACTTAAACCACTACCGTCTTATTACATAAATTATCTCATAATCTACCTTAGAATCTCATTCTAAAATTAAATTAATTAATAAAAAAATTAAGTTGTGTTTAAAACAGTACTGACTTACAACTTAGATTATCTCATAATCTATTTTAGAATCTAATTATAAAAAAAAATAAATTAATTAATAATAAAAATACTAATTTTTAATTATTATGTAAGCCAGTACTGACATCAATATATCAAAAAAAATTTATTGAAATAAAAAATTGCGGACCTTAGCCCTTTTTCAGCACTGTCGTCAAAATCTGCTGATAGTTTTTTAACTAAAATAATTAATAAAAATAATAATTGAATCTAATCTTATAAATCAATTTTATCCAATTTGAAAATAAATAATTGAATCTAATCTTATTAGATCAATTTTTTCCAATTTCGTAAAAAATAACTGAATCTAATCTCATTATGTCAATGTTATCTAATTTCTAAATAAATAATTGAATCTAATCACATTAGATCAATTTTATCCGATTTCATAAATCATGATTAAGAACGCACAATCTCATTATACGAACAACAAAATTGCAAATTAGTAAATTCACAGATTTGAATTAATATTAATTCATTAATGATTTAAACAATTGAAATCGTTACTTTAAATAATATTTTCCTTCTAAATAAAATCTCTATTTTACTAAATCGTAAATCTATTTATTTTGTTCTTATTATACTTATTTATGTATATTACAAATGTAATCAGAGGCTGGCTCTAATACCAAGTACTAGGATGAATTTAAAAAAATGTTTCCTATTTTAATTAAATTAACACAGCAGAAGGGTTTAAAATTCTTAATTTTAATCCCAAGGTTTGATTCAAAATTCCTAAAAATTTAAATCTAAAGATTCAAATTATTAATTTAAATCTATAGGCCTCTACTCTAATACATTCATAATAATAACATGAACTTAAATTAAGCATAATAAGAATACTGTAAATAAGTAAAAAAGTGAAAACTTAAACGATAAGGGAAAAAAAAACATACTTGGAATTGCTCTAAAATAAGAATACTAGAAGGATAATAAATTACTCTGAGAAAGTTCATAAAACCGAGACCCAGCTGCCCTCTGAGCAATGACCTCGAAACTCCCGGAGAGTGGGCTCCGAAAAATATTAAACTAAAGAGAGAAAAATTTCAGTGAAAATTTTTCTCTCCAATTTGGGTCCCCAAAAAGTCAACACTATCTAGAACCCTTGCTATTGAACTAATGCCAAACCTTTGAAATCGGTATCTCTATTTATAGTAGTATATCGGAGCCAAAAACTTGCAAATACTTCGTTGTGGGATTCGCAGACCTTAAAACAAAACGCGTTGTACCATTTCAAAAAAAAATCCAAAACGATGCGTTTCTCTACAGCTCAAAACTGTGTCAATTTTAAACTTATCCACATGACACGTGGTGGGCCGTTGTTGGCTTGCCCGCATGCATGCGGATTACCCCAGGACCATCGAGCATGTGACACGTGTCGCGTGGTGGTTGGTCCATCCGCATATAAGTGGATCAAGGCCTGGTTTTTGTGATTTTTCCTTTTTTTTTTGGTGTTTTGCTTTGTTTCCCACATGTAAAAATTCATTTTATAAATTTTAATCTTTAAAATTATTTTATTTTATAATTTTTAACTTTTATTGATCTCATTAATAATGTTTGGTAAAATTAAATTTACTCATCTTATGATTAAAAAATTCATCTCATAAATTATTTAATATTTTTTCGATGGTAATAAAATACAGAGGCTTGGGTAGAGACCTCAGGGACAATTTAAATCTAGCTCCAAATGGGTTAAAAAAATTACCATCTCATGATAAAATTTAATTACCATTTAATGAGGCTTAATTCCGCTAAATAAATCTCACTGCATTCCAGACTTAAATTATTTAATCGATATTTTCCAAATTGACTGTATTGATAACAACAACCCCTCCACCAGATATCCATGACAAAGAATAATTGTAACTAATACCATTATCTTTCTTATAGCTTCTCTATTAGTTACTGACTCACTCTTCACTAAATAATTCATTTATACTTGAACATATTCATAGTATAAATTCCAAATGTCAAACATCTGGAACACTTTGGCAAAGTTTTCAAACTATGCAAATACTTGCGAAACAACTAAGGGGATATCTGTATCTCATAAGAAACTATAGATTTCTTATTGAATACCTAATCCATATCACTTTTCATGCTGCTACCCAGTGTACATGGGAATTCAGTCATTTGTCTAGACCTTACTTATAGTACACCAAAGTAATGAATGTTCCATGCACAAGTCCAAAATACTCTTAGGATTTAGAGTTATCTTTCAAACAGTACAGCATGAATCACTCATCTTCGATAGCAGTCTAGAAACAAGCAACTCACATGGTCCAATTCAGTGTGTCAACCATATTAAACACGCCAATATAACACTTTTGGATCACCATCTACATGATCAGGACAAGTCACCTAAAGTGCCACGTCATAGTCTTAGCATACAAGTGGTCCAAACTTGTCTTTGACTACGAGTTTTTAAAACAACTATCCATACCATTTGTTCCAAGTCTATCTATGAATTAATCTCATAATCCACTTAGAGCAAACATGTAAATTACAGTCTGAGGACTACACCCATCTCATGGATGTTACTAAAAAGAAAATCACATGCAATATAAATACTCGCTTACCCAAATTAAATCAAGGGAATGACCGTAACTTCAAATTTATTCTTTAATAAAATAACATTTAGAGGGTAAAATTTGAATTTTCAGGACACTATTCCTAATATTATCAACTGGTGCAATGTAGATGGATAAAATAATTGGCATGTAACCAATCTCTCCTAAGCAAAGCGTTGTGGCTCAATGTAGTCTCTACTACAAAGAAAGTTCTCAACTTGCGTAAGCTTTCAACAGTTAACTTAATCGGGATGACCCCTTCAGACTTAGTAGTAGCTTTGGAAAAGTCACAAATTGCAACATCTGAAGTAATCAGCTCACCTCGAGATTTACAAATGACCCCCAACATATACCAAGGTAGGTTGTTGATGGTAGTGCCATTATCCACCTAGACCCTGTTCATCAGATGCCATCAAATTTGGCCTTGATGTATAGGGGCTTGATGTGTTTATTGGTGGCATTAGGCCCATCAAACATTATCTTCATTATGTCAAGTGAATCGTTAGGCGATTTGAACGTTGGGTGCATTAACTTTAAAAGATAAAGTATTAGAGTTAACTTTGGTGGCTGCTACTTCCGCTACAAGTTCCACCTGACAATCCTTGTCCGCTGGTATAACTTCCCCCTCGAGGCCTTCTTAAGTACTAGTTGCCTTGAACTCCAAAGGAAGGAGCAAGGTAGTTCTAACATCAACATTTATAGAGAGCGACTGGAATTGTATCTAGACCACTTAATCTATTTCCTTTTTAGGGCCGCCGTCCATGGGATCGTCCTGATCACGATTTTGAGGACTGCTATCAGTTAGCATGTCCTATGCTAGAAGTTGGTCTTTTGGATCAACCACCAGAGCTTGAGGCTCCTCCATAGGTTGTGGGAAGTTTTCTTCGTGAAAGTCATTCTTGATATCAAACCTTGTTGGGTTAACATAGCCTAAAGGTTCCACTATGTTGATGCTAAGAGAGAAATACTCCTCTTCATCATCAACTGAATTTTGAGCCAATGAACTCTTAGCAAACTAGTCCCACTAAGATTCTTGTTCTTCAGAAGATAAATGACTGGTCAATCTCTCTAGCTTCTTGTGTGGCTACCTTTTTTCGGTAGTAGCACCGGGCTTGAACCTGGTCATTGGGTCTTCCAGATCCATAGGTTCAGTCTACTCGCCCTTACGGACCCTGGCTTCCTCTTGAGAGAGCCTAGTTAAGCAAGAATCGAGTAGGGTCCTTTGCCGAGCTGCCTTTTTCTGTAGTTGCCTCCTCTTCTGGGGTCAGGTAAGACTAGAGGGAGCAATCTCATCTTGATTGAGGTGATTACTCCTCCAAAGATTACCAATTCGGACCCCAGAAGGCTGGTGTCCTGACTGTCATGGTCCTTAACTGGTGTCCACGTTCAATAGCTGATATTTCGGATTTCTCATTAGATGTCAAGTTCTCATGATGATTTCACATTTTTAAGGAGGGTCCTCAGCAGGCGATTATCTACGGGACTTCTCAAATGGCATCTTCACCTTCTCTAAGTCTCGAGATATTCTCTCTATGCTTGTAAGGCCGAGAATGGGCCCTTGACTACTACTAATATCCCTAGCTAACTCCTCAGCCACTTTCAGCATAATGGCAAAGTCATTGCGAAGTTTGATCAGCAAGTTCTTAAAAGCCGCACACCTGCTTGTGGGATGGAGTTCGGTAATATGCCATTGGCAAATTTGACCATCCAATGTACGCACAAGTCTCAAGAAACCCAATATTCTTTCAATGACCAATCGTTTAAATAGTTGGTTTGCCATCTTTGCCTTCTGAATGTCATTAAACAACATTTTTCTCTTATTAAGGGGGCAAGGGTTAGTCTGAACACAACAAGGATTGCTTTGGACAACAGTGTAACATTGACTTAAAGAGGACTAGGGAAGGGGTCTTTATCAATGCCCATCTGTCCTTCTCCCTGGAAGGTCAATTACCTTGTCTCCATGGTATCCTGGACCACTTTTTTAAAGATGACGCAGTTCTTTGTTGAATGGGTCAACAAATTGTGCCATTTGCAGTATACCTTTCCTTTATTAGTATTTGGGCCAGTCTTTCTATGTTTACCCATGATCTTGAGTTTGTAATTTGCCTCAAGCCAATCGAATATCATGTCGGCTCTTGAGAGGTCAAACGAGCATTTCCTCAAGTCCTGGGATTGAAAAGAATTCCTGACTTTGATATTCTTCTTAATCAACGGATTGCAAACCATGGGAGGTCCCTTGATGTGTTCAGCGACGTCAATCTCAAATGGAGGATCTTCATCTTCTTTGATTAGGTCGCTATATAAGTCCCGTACATGCTATTTTTCTTCAGGATTTCTTCGTTTAAGGGGGCATTGTATCTAGCGGCACATTATGCCAGTTGTAAGAGTGTCGTGAAGTTAGAGCCTTCAAATGTCTTACTAAATTCAATATCTAAACTATTCAAGGCCAGCGTGGCATATTCAACTTCAGGAAGAGCTACAGTACATTTAGAGCAAGTAAAACACCCGACCAGTTTAACCCGCAACCCAACCCGACCCTAACCCAAAAAATTCAACATATTTTGAGATTCAAACCTGGAATTGACCCGACCTAAAGTGGGCTGACCTGAAATAATCCAACCCAAACTTGACCCGACCTAATTTTGACCCAACTCATGCTAACCCAAGACCCAAACCGAACCCAATATGTGACCCAATATTTTAATCACAATTTTCAAGAATGAATAAAATGATAATTGTAGATCAATATATATAATAAAAAATTAATATAATTTAATTTTTACTCTTTAAAGCACCAAAGTTACAATGGTATACTAGCAACCAAAGTCAGATTGGCGGCAAAGTTAGTATAGCAATAAGTGGTTGACTGCAGTTCAACTAGTTGCATATAGGGGTGGAAACGAACAGAGCGTTCGATGAACTACTCGTGTTCGAAATCGATTAGGGCTCGTTCGTGTTCATTAGGAGAGCTCAATAGCTTAACGAGTCGAGTTTGAGCAGGCTCAATAAGCTTAACGAGCCGAGTTCGAACAGGGGGGTGCTCGGCTCGCTAATGTTCACGAACAGTTTGATAAGGGCTCAATAAGAGCTCGTTAAGGGGCTCGATACGAGCTCGTTAAGGGCTCGTTATGAGCTCGATAACAATGGGTATTGGTTAAAAAATAGTTCGATAATGGCTCGATAATAACTTATAAAGCTCGGCTCGTTAATGAGCTCGACTCGATTGTAAGTTTGGCTCGATTTTAAACTCGATTGGGCTCGTTAATGAGCTCGGCTCAACTCGATAACAAACTCGACTCGGCTCGATAAGCCTAACGAGCCGAGCCGAGCCGAGCATCGAATGCAGTATATTCTTATCGAGACGAGTTCGAACAAGGGTTAGAAGTGCTCGATAAGAGCTCGGCTCGAACTCGAGCTCGATAAGCCTTATCGAACTCGAGTTCGAACAAAGGGGTGCTCGGCTCAGCTCGGCTCGTTTGCATTGCATATGGTGGGTGGGTGTGGGCACGCGCAAATCTAACACATTTTATCCAAATATATTTAAAATATATTTTTAACATCTAATCTAGTGTGTGTGCGCGCGCGGGGTCTAACACATTTTATCCAAATATATTTAAAATACATTTTTAACATCTAACACATTATAAATGGATCTCATTGGATGGACATCTACTGTGTTCAATTACAGTTATCATTCCTACGTATATGAACTTAAGATTGTAAACATGTCGAGTCGAGCAAATTGCAGCCCCCTGTTCAATCTCAAGCCCAACAAGCTTTTATCGATTTGCATAGGCAATATGTCACATAACCTTTACTTTGATAATTGATATATCACATAACTATTATTGTCATTTGTAAAATTTAATGAAACTAATCTTATTAGTGACGATAACTCCTTCATATTTTAATCTTTTGTACTATATTTTTACATTCAAATCAACATATACATATTTGTACCTCAATAAATATGGAGTTTCAATTTTATTGATATTTAAATCTAAATCTTTTTTTTTATGGTTAATTTACTATTTAGATTAATAATGTAATATAATATGTTCTATTTCTGTGAAATAATTAGATATTTAAAAAAATAAACTACTAGATGACTCGATGGGTGAACTCGAAACCCGACCCAACTCGTTGCTGACCCAACTCGAGGCCGCCTGACCCAACTTTCACTCGACTCGTGGCTGACCCAACCCAAGAGAGACCCGAACCCAAGGCTGACCCGACTTGAGAGTGACCTGACCCATCACTGACCTAACCCATGGTTAACCTGACCTGAGATTAACCCGACCCAAACCCGACTCGACCCAACTCGATTGCCAAGTCTAAATACATTTTATCCCGGCTCTCTTGAATTGATTAATGTAATCTTTTACTGATTCACTTGGCTTTTATCTCATTCGAGCCAAGTCAGACATGGAAGCTCCTTGTTCGATTCTTGGGAACTAAGCCTGGAATTGCTCGGCCATGTCATCCAAACAATAGATGGTATTAGGAGGAAGGCTAATGCACCACTAGAAAACAGTCCCAGTTAAGGAACTGGAGAACAGTCACAACTTGACGTACTGATTATTAGCTGCTTCTCCGCACTGACTATTTGGCGCTTGAGGACAGACACAATCCCTTCTCTAAAGAAGAGGGTAAACTCAGGGATTTTGTATCCATGAGAAAAAGGATAGTCCCTATCTATATAGCCAAGATAAGGTTTACTGTACAAGGGTCTATTGACCCTTTTGAGGCCTGGCCCATACATCCTCTCAATGAGCGCGACTAAATGGTCTTGGAGGGGTAGGCTAGGCACATGGTTATGTGCTTGCCATTGCCCCCCAAGTGGGTGGGAATCTCGAGGGGGACTCGCAGGATAACCCTGAGCACCCATCAAATTCTGGTGTGTGAATGGTTGTTTCCCCCAAACCCAAGCGTAACCCCCTGATCAATTTGGCCATGCATTTGGTTGGCCATGAAGTATGTCCTAGCAAGACATGGGTTATACGGCATGCCTGGGAGCACATCAATATTAGCAGGCTGTTGGTTTATCCTTGCTTGATCAGTCCCCCAATCGTGATCTTAAGGAAGTGGGTGGTTAACTAGCCCCCTAGTGTGATAAGCATGGAGAGGACTAGGAAGGAGTGGTCGGCCCCCCGAAGTGGGTACCTATCCTTGCATTCCTACTTCAAGGCCTTGAGTGGGTCTCGAGGCAACCTGTACTACCTAAGGAGGATGTGAATGGTTTTACCGCGCCCCCCCCCCCCCCCCCCCCCGGCCCCGTCCCGCCCCCAACCGTGTCTCGAGGACAGGCAATGCTGGCACATTGGCTTTGAGATCTCTCGATGCCAGAAAAAAAAACTCTTATTCGAAGGGTCAGCAACCCCAAGAGGCACATTGTTCTTAAGACTGGATTCCAAGTGTTTGACACTCAGGTTAGCCATAACTGGGTTTTCCATTCTGTCTAACAATACAGTCAACCTGAGTCACTTGTAATCATGAGCTCAAAGGAGCCTCACGAGGATATCTAGTTGGTGCTGATGGAAGAGGTGCAGGTCTAAGTTGCCCGATATCCTCTCTAATGGGTTGAACTAAGCCTCTGTGAGCCTCAGCCTATCTATCTAAGATAAGCTCAACCTCAACTACTGTATGTCTTGCCACGTCCTTAGAAATAAGGGTAGCAGTAGAAGACAGAGTTGGGTTCATTTCAACTAAGACTCTGTCAGTCTCTTTGTGAAGCCTATCATGCATTGAGGTTCCAACATCATTTATTACGGCTTTCATGGTGGCAAAGTCTTCACGCCGGGATGCTAGATTGCGCTTTGTTTAAGCACATTGTCTCTTAAAAGCTTCTCTTATCGTTTATTGGACTCTTTGGTCCATGACTTCTAAATGGAATTTAAGCATAGCCATGAAAGTGTTGCAAGAATGGCCATCCAGCCCAATTCATTCATCTTCCTGGATGTCATCCTCGCCATCGCTGTCACAGCCATGGCTATGATTCGGTTCATCCCTTCGTGTTATAGGGATTTGCTCAAGAGGATGCCCAAGCGGGGATCCAATGAAGGCTAAGCCCTTTGGCACCTCATGCTCTAGAGCATTGGACCTCTCGATTCTAACCATAGGCAAATGTTCTGAAATTATGTACTGGTAATCCACGATCCACTAAGACGATGTAGTCTCGCTCTAAGCCTCTCACTGTGGTCACCAACAGGCGTGGTCTCTTTATTTTGTTTGTAATTAAGTGTGATGTGGTTGCCGTAAAAATGAAAACAAAATAAAGTATAAAAGGGACTCAACAAGACTAGGGAGTGAGCCTAAATTCGAACCGTACGTCTTTGACCTCAGCCACTCACCATTTTTGGAGAAACGGTTGTGATATTTTGGTGTATCTAACTTCAGTTATACTATGAGTTCAGCTTATGCTTCAATTAAGAAGACTTGGTTAAATATTTTTGTAGATTTTTTTAATATTGACAGAAAAATAAAGGGATGTGAACCTAACCCAAGTGGCGGTTACAATAACAGAGTAGGGCCCACAGACACCTTTCCTTATACATTTAAAAGTTAGAAATTGGGGTGGAGACAAACCAAGAGCAAAACAGTTCACTTACTAGCTCGCGTCAATCAGGCTTTCAAGCCTAGCACCCTTGACTTATAACAACTCGAATGAGTTTAGGTCTAATAAGACTAAGGGGGAGCAAACTGCATTCAGGTCATTGAACTAGGACCAACGCAATCAGGGTCAGGCCTTGCCCATTGAAGCCTTAAACTAAATCCTCAATTCTGAACTCGTTGAAATTTGGGAACATATTAAAATAGGACGTTCATACCTAAAACCCGAAAGACTATATTACTGACGATGTAAGTATAGCAAGTTGTTCTACATTAAGCTAAGCTAAGCTAAGTCACGCTACTCCTAAGAAAAGAGCACAAGTGTGCTATAAAGAAAACTTGAAGAAATTTTGTATTGAGTGTGTGCACTAATTTGGACTACAACAGTGTCCTTTATTTATAGACAAACTAAATAATGGCTACCCCTGATTTTGCAGCATTTTCTCCCCACGTTAGGCCACTAAGATTCTTCTTGCGTGTAAAGGATCAATGGATGCGTCCATAATTCATTTTTGGAGGGAATTCCTTAAAGTTCGCGTCCAAAATTCTAGCTGAAGTCCCTGGTATAAACCCCACGTTCTCTTGGATTAAGTTTAGTGCCAAAGTATCTGAAATTGCGTTCCAAGTAATCTCATGCTTGGAAGCCACCTGTATTGTAGCCTACTTGGGAGCCCCTTGAGCTCGAGCTCCCTTTACCCTTCAACCATCTCAACCCTCAAGTGGTTGATACCCTTATTAAGGTGATAATCTTCCCTGAATACTGGGCTCGAGATTTTATTACTTCAGCACCTAAAGGCCTATTTCTCATCAAGGAGGGCCTCAAGTGTTAAGCATGTATCACTTTGCTCAAAACGGCGTTTGTCTCAGTTCCCTCGAATTTTGGGTGTAAATAGATCAAATAGTATTATATTTGTGTTGTCTATATGATTGAAACATTGAACAGGACCACCTGACTTAATTTTTTCTTTGCTGGAATTAGAAATCATTTATTCTGTAAGATAATAACCCTAAATCAAGAAAATAGTCTGAACTCATGCATGGATTGTTCGCTGCTTTGATGTGCTAAAAGGATTAGTCAAAACATGTTGACTTAAATCTTACGTGCATTAGGTAATTGCGAGAATAGGGGTTTGCGACATAAAGATGTCCCCTTAGTTGATCCGCAAGCATGCGAACAAA
The DNA here is from genome assembly GCA_018398585.1 of Simmondsia chinensis. Lineage (NCBI taxonomy): Eukaryota > Viridiplantae > Streptophyta > Magnoliopsida > Caryophyllales > Simmondsiaceae > Simmondsia > Simmondsia chinensis. The sequence continues at coordinate 29,223,404 of JAGTTD010000005.1, forward strand.
TTTGAGAATCTCTGGCCAAAGTATTTCATGTGTTTAACATTTAGAATTAGGACATAAATTGCTTTCTATACTATTGAATTGTTCGAGAAGGGCAAGTAAGAAACTAGGTGAAATATGTTAGAAAATTGGTGATAGCAGTTACAGCTATTATTCCTCACGGATATCTAAAAGAGGGATTGATTGTTACAATAAAAGTTATTTGGGAATTATTGAATAAATATAATTAATTCTAAAGTGCAGTAATATTTATTTAGTGGAATTAAATATTACAAAATGATAATCAATGTAATCAAGTGTTGATAATTAGATTTCACCTCGAGGTCCCTCTACAAGCCTCTATAAGTACACCGATTGAAAATATTTAAAATGAAGTCATGAGATGAATAAATTTATTTTGCTAAACATAAATGAGATGAATTAGATGAATAAATTTATTTTCCCAAATATAATTTATAAGATTAATTTATACATGCAAAAATTTAAATAAAAAAAGCACGTAAATTCAGGGTAAGATCCGCGTGCCCCAGTATGGGCCAGCTAGCACGCGGCCCAGGTCCCTCATTCGCCCCATTAGACTCTAACAAAAGGTGTAGCTATTGGAATTGGTATCCTAGAAAACTCAATTAATTTGTTTTGAATATTAAATAAATAAAATTATTTTATCTATTTATTGGCTAACTATGTTTTACGAGTCAACGTGTATGTAATTGTTTTCTAAAACATTACACGAGATGGATGTAGTCCAAAAAGACATGTCAGGTTTAGTTTAAGTGGTCAATGAGATTGAACCACAGATAGACTTAGATCAAACTTGTGATATGTGGTCAAGTATGTTTATAGTCGGTGATGAGTTGGGACAACTTGTCTAATAAAACTATAATATAATACTTTAGATGGCTTGTCTTGGTTATGTTGTTGTTGTTTATATGATTGGAACACTAAGTAGGACCACCTAAATTATTTGTTTCTTAACTGCTATCAAAAACAATTAATTCTGTAAGACGATAACTATAAACCTAAGAAACAGTTTTAACTCGTGTATAGATTGCTCATTGCTGTGATTTGCTAAAAGAATTAGTCAAAATGTGTTGACTTGAATCTTATATGCATTACGACATGAAGTGTAGCAGGAACAGTTGTTTGACGTGGAATCTAAAGTCCCTTACGAGATTAAGATGTTCCTATAGTTGATTTGCAAGCATACAAATAGATTTTAGAATCTTTGGCCAAAGTATTCCATATATTTGACATTTGAAATTAATACGGAAATTGTTTCAGTATTATTGAATTGTTCGAGAAGGGCTAGTTCGGAACTATGGCGAGAGATGTGGAAAAAGTAAAGATAGTAGTTAAAGTTACTTTTGCTCACAGATATCGAATAGAGGGGCTAATTGTCGTAATAAAAGTTATTTGAGAAATTCTTAAGTGAATGTATTTAATTCTAAAGTGCAGTAAAACTTATTTAGTCGAATTAAGTTTTACTAAATGGTAATCAATTGTTATCAGGAGATGATAATCAGATTTAACCCATTTGAAGTTAGAGTTAGATTGTGCCTAAGGTCCGTTCACAAGCTTCAACTTAAGCATTGTTTAAAAATATTTAAATTTAATTGATTGGATGAATTATTTATCCATAAAATGAATAGATTAATTTCTCAGTAAAACATAATTCATGAGATAAATTATTTATTTCTAAGATGAATAAATTAATTTTTACCATATAGTATTATTGAAATGAATTTTGTACAGTGGGATTTAAAAAAAAAAGGAAATTCGAGTGAACAACCCCTGCTATCCGCACCAAACATGTTCAACCAATCACGGTGTGACACGTGTCTTGCTGTGACTGGCAGAACACACAAAACTTAGTGATCCGTGTGCTAAGGCATTGGCTAATGGGAAAGCGACACGCGTCGCATTAGATATCCATCTTCACAGTGCAATCCATGTGCTCTGAAATGGGCCAATACGCAACCGACACATGGCATTTTTGTTTTTACAAATATATTGCACGTTATGAGCTAGATCTAAGACCGAGTACTTGGAATTCAAATTCGTCCATTCCACCGCGACTAGTACAGAGGATGTCAAGATAGAATTGGAGACCGTACCGAGTAAGGAGAGTTTCAAATACTTGCGCTCCATGATAAAGCAGAACAATGAGGTTGATGAGAATGTCAACAACAAGATTAACGTAGGCTGACAGAAGTGGAGGATGGCCTCCGGGGTGCTTTGTGATAGAAAATTCCTGCTAAAGCTAAAGGAAAAATACTACAAGACAGTAGTGAGACCGGCTATTTTGTATAGGGCAGAGTGTCGCCCAATGAAACAACATCAAACACAGAGGATGAAGGTGGCGGAGATGAGGATGCTGCGCTGGATGTGTGGCCACACAAGGAATGATAGGATCAGGAACGATGCAATTAGAGGTAAATTAGGTGTAGCCTCGATCGATGATAAATTGAGAGAGCACCGCTTGAAATGGTTTGTACATGTTAGCAGGAGATCGACCACAGCTCCAGTCAGGAGGTGTGAACAGCTACAAACTACGCTAGGCAGAAGAGGGAGGGGTAGGCCAAAGAGGAGTTAACTGGAGACAATCTGACACGACCTAACCCACCTAAACCTAAGGGAGGAGATGGCCTTAGATAGAGCACGATGGAGGGCTAACATAGGGGTAGTGGATGTGGTAGCGTAGAGTAGTGCGGCGAGTGGCTGATAGTTTAAGATTTCTGGGCAGTCATAACCCCAAGTAGTGCACTTATTTATTGTTTAGTTGCTTCCCGATTATTCACCTATTATTAGCCATGTACTATTTGCTTTACTATGTGCCTTGTAGTTGTCTTGTGGGGTATATTATATACTGCTAGTTTAACGTGGAGTCCTAAGCTGATGCTTTGTGGCTTCCATGGTTTCCAGGTTACCATGGTCTCATGACTACCCGATCCTCAGGATGGGGGTCCTCAGAAATAGCCTCTCTTCCACCCGGAAAGGGGAAGGCTGCGTACATCCACCTCCCCAGATCCTTCTTCATGCCGGAGCCCCTGTGGCACTGGGACTGTTGTTGTTATGGTATTGCACGTTAGGAGCTGTAGATTAATTATTTTAAGTTTAAGGCTTTGGAACCTGGTTTTCTCCAATGGCAAAAAAACCCTAAAATTGTTTTAGGTGTTTTTCTAAATTATTATTTTAGCACAATTTTTGTGATAAGGGTTTTTTGGAAAAATTGAAGGAAAAATTTTGTTCTGAAATATTTCCTAATTTAAATATTTTTGGGAGCCTACGCTCCCGATGGTAGAAGTGGCCATTGAGAATAAGACTTTGAGGTGTCAAGAATTCTTCTTCTAATTTCATATCTTCAAGTATGAGTTAAGATTCGCACTTCAGGTATGTCTAAATTAAGTATTTGATATTTAATTTATTTTTTCTTTGTTTCTTTTATTCTACATACTATGTTTACACTTTTTTTCCGATACATTGCGACAAAGTCGCTACACAAGCCGGCCACTCGCTGGGCGAGGCCTGAGTTCGACCGCAACAACAAGGGGACAAAAAAAGCAAACACAAAACAAGAAAATAGGATCAAATCGCACTCCTCAAAACACGACACAACAACCACCGAGCACAAAACCAGAAAAAACATGAGGATAAGAAACAACGACGCGCACAGACCCATCACACACAGGGAACCTAGATGAAGAAGAACCAAAAGGCCAGAACAAGAACCAGGAATGGGACTGAAGCCACAACCTAACACCCAACCCATATCATTGGACGAGAATGTAAGCCAACATAGTCGGGTTGAAACCTTCAAAGTTGAGACCCACCTTTTCTCTTATCTCTATTACCCGCAAGATCCTCTCATCGTACTCTTCTTCCGTGTTCTTCTGGATTCGATTTTCCCTATTTCATTTTTTCCTCTTTCCTGCTGTCTTAGACGATTTTCCAAAATTATGTTTAGGAGACATATCCTTCAGGAAGTCTTGCAACTCCCGCTTCTCTCTTTCCTTTATCTTGTGCTTGATCGCTTTTCTCTCTCTTTTTGTTGTGCGAAAGTTTTTCTTTTTCCTCCAGCCCGTGCTAGGCCCTTCCATGGATGGAGCTGAAACTTGCTGACTCTGTGGCAAACTATCCTCAGCTTAAGAGTAACCGATTGCTGTTATGGGCTCGAATCCTGGAGGGAATTCAGGCCCAGATGTTGTTGACTCATTATCACTGTTACTTCCCCGAGTAATGGTATCAGGTGTAGTTATCTGAGCATGATGTTGATTAGCTGGAGCTTCACCATTCTCAACCCATGGCAATAGTTGGGGAGGATGTACCACCTGCTGTGGAGCATAATGCACGGCATGTAGGAGCAATCGCGTCATGGCCCATCTCCTAATGATTTGGCCATTAAGGTGGAGGGAAACATGTCCAGATGGCTGCCAAGCAATTCCCATCCCTTCATTTGCCAACCACGGAGCAAGATTTCTAATCTCCTCACTAATAAACGAGCGTTCTGGTACCAGATATATAGAAGGTTGAACCTGTAGAGAATGTCTTGCCACGGTCGTGCATTCGTTTCCTTGGGGAGAATGTGATGGGAAATAGGCCTGCTCCCTAGCCAATCTAGCAGATGATAGTCTGGTATCAAAACAGAGCTTCCCTCTTTAACGAAGATCAGACAGATTCCCCCACTATGGTGAACCTTGACCATCTGGTGGATACATGTTGTGTGGCAATGGTCAATCAGAATCCTTGTAACGTCAACGCACCTCATAGTGGATGTTCTAGGATCCGCCCTAACAAACTTCCCCCCAGATTTTAGCGAAGTCGGCGAAGCATTCATTTTACCAACACTGGACTGGCAATCCATGGATTGCAAGCCAAACCCTTTTGTTAAGGGATCCAAGCGTCTCTCCAGAATACTTATATACTTCTCCGAACATTCGTGGGAGAATCTCCTTACGGGGCCTGAGGTAGGCATCCATAGTGTCAATCGAACCACAGACCAGAATAAAGGAATTGTTGCTTAAGCCTTTAGGTGTAAGCCCGTAATGGTCATTTTCGGTGATAAACGTAAGAACATCATCGAGATTGACCTCACCAGATGAGTGAGCAATTATTGAACGCTTAAGCCATGCCTCAATACTCTTGTTAGAATTTGACACTGTAATCCTCAGAATATCTGTGTTAGCTTGTGCCTCACTCCGATTAGTAATGCGTTCCCTAGGTCCTGCGTCCTACATGCGGTTATGATCTGCTGTGCCATGCTCTATTGTGGTTGGCCTTGAGTGGATGTAGGACGTGTACTTCTGACTGGATTTACCCATTGCACCCTGAGCTTTTCTCCCACAAGCCATCTTCCGTTCATAGAATTGACAGCCCGTGTAGCGTCATTCAAGTCATGAAATCGAACAAAGCCATAAGACCATGTAGTTCTCAGTCTTCTTTTCACAGGGACGAATGTGTCATATATTGATCTGAAGGCGCGGAAAACAGCCTTAAGCCATAAGTTTGTCATTCTTACAGGTAGACCATCAACGAAGATGGATGCCCCTGTACTGGCATGCGGCATTCTCGGTGGTGGTGGGTGGTGGTGGAAGTCGGTGCTGCGTTGGTGGTTGGTGGGATCTGGTGGTGGATGGTAGAAATTGGAGGTGGAGAGTGTTGGTGGCGGTCGGTGGTGGAGATGGTGGTTGAGATTGGAGGTGGAAGATAGTAGGAAATTGATGCTGGCTGCCGATGATGGTTGGGGGAATCTGATGAATGGGATGATGGGAGATGGTGTACGGGTGGAGGGCCAGTGGTGGTAGGGGACAACCGGTGCCGGAGATTTCGGAAGAAGACGAAGGGGTGCAAATGGTGGTCCCTCGGGAGGTCAGCAAGTGGCCTCAGAAGTTGTACGACCCGACAGATCGGCCCCTATCGACTCCGGTACTAGTGCACCGGCCTTTGGGCGTGCGTCCACGCACCCGGATGCGCCGGTTGGGGTGGCGCATGGGTGAAGGAGCTAGCCGATGGGGGAGGAGAGAGAACGGATTTGCCCATTACACTTGTTTCATTCGATATTTTTGTTTGTCATATTATGTACCTATTGGAGTAAGATCCAGATCTAAATAAATAGTTTAATTTGGTTAAGGCTTTAGATTTAGTATCAAAAATGTTAAATTCATGTTTCACTAATAGGAGTATGTAGAATTACGATAACATGGAATTTGGAATTTCATTAAAGGGGAAATGTAATCATGAATATTGTTAGTAAAGTGTTTAATAATAAGATTGAATGTTCATTAAAGTTTTAAATTATTTAAAATTTTAGATGAGTCACGTTTCAATCAAGGAGCGTAATTTTAAATCAGATCTAATGAGATTAAATATTCATAGAGATGAACTATTTAAATTATGAATCTAATGAGATTAGATTTTGAACCAAGGCGGAAAATATTCAATTGTTAAATATTTTATGATAATCCAAAACAAAAAATATCTAATAGAATCGAATGTTCGATTTATGATCTAATCAGATTAAGATCAGATTTAATTAATTATTTATTTGTTTGAATAATAATAAAAATAAAAAAACAAAAAAATAAAAGTGGGACGGTGCCGCCCCCCTTTTTCAATAATTTTTTTTTTTATTTTATCATTTAAATAAATGAATAAATAAATGGGCAATTAGGATGATAACTTGATTAAGATTATACGATAATCTTTTCCAAAAGTGTTTAGAAAAATCTTTAATTACTCCAACCTTTAGGCCTTAAGTGTTGTTATTCAAATTATTTGATAACATGACATTTATTAAATTTGAGTTCACATATTCAATGTTATTTAAATGAGTTAAATATTATGTACGATGTGAACAAAGTTATAAGGCCATATGACTTGGTGAAATATTTGATTTCGTCGAGTGGGAGGATTTTTTTCAAATAGATCTAATATGATTAGATAATTCAATAGTTGAATTATTAGAAAGAAAATTTCTCATAATGTATCTAATAAAATTAGATTACATAGGTTGAATAATTAAAGAACGTAATTGGATTAGTGTTTATTTAATATTTAAATAAAATTTCAAATGAGATTCTAAAATTGATTATGAGATAATCAAACTTAAAAGAAATATCCACCATTGAAATTTCAAGTGGGGGCGAGGTTTAGAGGTTGATTCCTCGCGGTCTCTATTGTCAGTCTAATAGTATAGGGGATAGGCGCTATTCCCCCTGGAGGGCATTGTTCGTGGAATACAGGGTTAGACTTTTTAAGGGTAGATGGAGGTAGGAAAAAGGATGTGACTACGCATCCATGATGTTTCTTGTTTACTTGTACTAACGTCTAGGTAATGATATACACTTGACTAGGATAGTATTACAATCTTCCAGGGAGCACTGTGATACTGTCTTAGAGCCCAAGGTGGAAACAATAAGTTGATTATGTTTAGGGAACATGTAAATTGAGAATTGCTCTCACCTCACTATTAATTCGTCACCCTCCTCTCCCATGGAATAACGAGTAGATTGGTTAGCTCATCGTTGCACGCATACAAGAAATGGCTAGGTGGATTCCATGCTTTGTTCATGTCCTTAAATAATGAAATGGCACATGAGACTCAAAATACCAAGTGCGAGCAAGCTACCAAATGAATGCTCATGGCCTTCATTACCAGTCTAGCAGTATAGTAGGTGGCCGCAATTCCTCTAGGAGAGTATTCATATGCATAGTACTAGTTTAGTCCTCTCAAAGATAGACTGAAGTGCAGGATAAATGAATGCGGCCATGCCGACGTCAAGTTCTTCATGGACTTGTATAGATGTCGAGGTAGCGGTATACGCTTGACTGGGGTTAACATTAGCCTCCCTGAGGGGCTCTTTTGTATGACCCTAGAGGCAGAGGATAGAATGGTATGTTAAATATTTAGTAAAGAGTTTACAAGAACGCACATTTATAGAGAAATTTTTTCACTTTTCTGATATTCCAATTCAGCCTCATCGACGGGGAGCTTTAGGAAGTTTGGTTGGGTCGCCACGTCATACATGTAAGTGTCAAATTGTGAACTCCGCCACTTTGATTGTTCGCTAAAAGTAAGAACAGTAATCCTATATGTTATAGTTTTTGATTTCAAACTAGTTGTTATATTTTGACCTCGCGATCAATACTGGTATGTGTTACTTGTCTATTATGTTATACTCACTGTGATATAATATGTCCTATTACACATAAAGCACTATCAGATGCTCAGGGTTCTCTAGTTTTCTATTAGTATATCTACTAAGTTGAAAAGAATGTTGGAAATGTTAAACTAGATTAATGAATTAGCCGGATGCAACATTCGGACATTGGATGTCGATTGTGTTCTAGTATGAGATACTTGAGTTATTGAAGTAGAGATGATTAGATATTTGAAAGAAGTGTTTGATTAGAGAAATAGTAGCATGAGAACAGCTTATGAGAAAGGTGATAGACACATGATTGTTGAGAAAGTTAAGTTCAAGAGCGTGTCATCTGATGATGGCTTATTTAATTGACTTAGAATTCTTGATGCAAATATTGATAGCCAAAGGATACGATCCTGGCTTGCCTATCAAGGTCTTTCAATCAACTTATACTAGATACATCAAGTAATAAAGATTACTTGTTGTCTGAACTGATGAAAGTACCATTTGAGAGAAAAGGGGGTCATGAGAACTAAGGGAAGAGTCCACTTAGTGTAAACATGTATCTCAATAATTAAGAACCTCAAGAGGGTAAAATAAAACATAGTCGAAATAGTTTTGTCTCTTTTATAATAGCACCGGACTTTAAAAGGAATTGCCTAGATACTTAGATATTATAGTTGGCAAGACCGAAAGACAATATGGCAAGGTATTTGGTATCTTGTCTCCTCTAGTTATTACTAGTAGATAGTTCACCAGTATTCTGGTGAATTTATTTTTAATAAAGGAATCAAAAAATTGTAGTTTAAGTCAGAGAATTTATATTTTTTTATTATAAGTAAATATCTTAACGGACCAATTTTTTTTAGAAATTTGATTTCTATATACTATTTGTTTAAAAATAGTTCTTCGCTCATTTTTCTGAGTAAACGATAATTAAGTAAATAAAGTATTTATTTAAAAAGTACATTGGTACATAGTTAACTTGTTTTAATCAAAACTATATTAAAGCAGTTTATTAGTCCAATACAAGTTAGGCTGTATAACCATATAAAAGAAGAATTTTCTTAAGACCATATAGCTTATAAGTGGCATGATCTTAGGTCACATTAATCCAGTATGACTCAAAGCTGGTTTGATTTGTCTTATAGGATCATTAAGTACTAATATAATAACTGGTATGAGAATCATGTTCGAATTAATAATGACTAAAAGGGCTTTTTAAGAGTAAAGGCAATAGAGCCACTAAGCTGCTAGAACTTGTCAAGAAAATGTTTATAGAATGCTAAAAGTTCAAGTGAGCGGAAGCGATGAGTATTTCATAAAATGTTTATTAATGACTACTCATTTAATTGATCTATGGATATGCCTATAAAGACTGAAGTGTCAAATCCTTTGAAAGGTCCAAAAAAATTAAAAACCAAAGCTGGGATCAGTTAGGTAATTATATCAAGTCACTTTGATTAGTTTGAAGTGGTGATTTCAAGAAAATTCTTATTTTTTTCTTATTACCAAGAGTTGTAGAAAGGATCAATAATGTTTTATTGAATATGTTAGATTCATGCGATGAGTCACATCTACATATCAAAAGGTTTGTTATATAAGAAGTATTAGAAAGTGCTCTAAAGGTACAATAGATAGCTGGTGTTGGATAGATTGACTGTATGAGATGTTCTGTCTATACAGCTTGATATAACTTACAGTGTAGATGATGTATTAGATATATCTTCAACCACGTTATTGTCACACTAATTACGTGAGAGCGTTAGTGTAGTGGGACGATGGTTAGGGTTACCTGATAGATTCATGTCTTGAGTCTTAACGGTAGTCTTGGAACCTTTAGAGGCATCGAAAGACATTAAATCCATTAGATAGGATCTAAATAGAACTACAAGTATACAGTCGAGTGGACAAAAAGGTAGAGACCATCAAGGCTCGATTAATGGCAATGGGTTAACCCTAATGGAAGGAATCGTCTTTGATGAAACCCTCTAGCCAGATGTCATATTTAAGTCCATAAGTAGAGGTGGCCACGGGGCGGGCCCGGAGGGCTCCAGGGCCAGACCCGGCCCGGGCCAGCTACAGTGCGGGCTGGGCCGGGTGGGCCCGGGTTGGCCCGCTTTTCGTCAGCTTTAAAAAAAATGCAAAATTTAAATAATACAAAGTTATTTTGTACTAAAATTATTAAAATTCATTGATAAATAATATGAGATACAAATACATTTTATCCCAAGCACTAATAATGCTAAATATATGTAATAAAATAAAATATACAATATGTAATAGTAAATAATGGTAAATAATAACGTAAAAAGTACAAATACAACGCAGTTGGAGCCTAATATTTAAAAGTATAAATTTGCTTATCAAAAAATACAAAGTAAATAATTGACATACAAAAGTGTTGAAATCAGTCGCATGGGGGGGGGGGGGGGGGGGGGGGGGGTTGATGTGCCATCGTTTGATGTATCAATGGTGCGATCGTCTTCTTCATCGCTCGATGAATCCAGCCTCAATTTCAGTTGATTCCTTGCCTCAATTAGCAGCCAATCCTTCAAGCACACGGACATCTCCAAGCTTGATGGTGATAGCTTCGCCCTCTTCGTTCCAAGCAACCTGCCACCAAGACTGAAAGCACACTCCGATGCTACTAAAGACACCGGACAACTTAGTATATCACGTGCCATGATAGAAAGCACGAGATACTGGGCTTGGTTTGTGTTCCACCATTGTAAAAGGTCAAAATGCGGGTCGGCCGGCGTCGCAAAAATATGGAGCAACGATGTCCGCAAATAATAATCTAGCTCGTCACATGACATGGGCGCTACTGTGGGCATAAATTGCTCCAACAGCTTCCACGAATATAACGTGTGTGAACTACTTCCACTAGATGTGGAAGATCCTACTGCAGTAGTATTAAGATATGGATTATTGGACGCTAATTTTCGAGAATAATGGAAAAATAAACTTTGCAAGTCGTTATCGACTTCGGCAATGAAAGTGTCGATATTGAGACTAGGATACAAATTTTTGAATAAATGTTGGCAAAACAAGTTTAAACCCCCGCGTTTACAACGAGGATCTAAAATAGTTGCTAAGCAGTATGTAATGGGTAGTTCAGAATAATATTTAGTAAACTTTTCTTTCATTGCCTTAATCAATCGAACAAAATGGGGCTGGGTTCATTATCCGCCATCCAATTTATAATGTCAAGCAATCTTGATATTGCTTGAGGCATGGTCAGATAGTAGTGACCCGAAAAAAATGTCGTGGCCTCTTTGAACATGCAAAAAAATTTACAAATTTCATCGATTGTCTCCCAATGTATATCGTTCAGGTTGTAATTGCTCCATTCTGAACAATTTTCCTGTGCGAATTCCATCAGAACGTCTTTATATGGTAGAATGCGCTCTAACATTTCTACCGTAAACGACCACCTAGTTTGGGAGTCTAGCTTGAATTGTTATATTCTATGCCATGCAACCTACATAAATTGCTAAATCTTCTTTTTCTATTGCCGGGTGATTTAATCGATATTATTACCGATCTTAAGGTGTTAAAGGATGCATTTACAAGCTCTAAACCATTCATTGCCATTAAATGCAAAATGTGGCAAATGCAACGAAGATGGAAACACTTCCCACCTAATATGGGTCTCATGTGCCTAATTAAATGTGTAACGGATGCAGTGTTACTGATAGCATTGTTGAACGTAATACTGAAGATACGTCGCTCTATGCCCCAGTCGCGGACTGCCGATATAATCGCACCCGTAATTATCTCGGCAGTGTGGGGGTAATCTAAATAACCAAAATGAATTATTCTCTTTTGGAGGATGTAGGAGTCATCGATCCAGTGTGCCATTATACACATATAAGGCACACCGGGTTTCGACTTCTATGTGTCCGACGTCAACGAGAACATGCTCGTGTTCGTCGCAAAAAGTGTTAAGACCTCCGCTTTCATCCTGTGGTACTCCGTAAAAGCGCCCCGCTTTATGGTATTCCGAGGAACCTTCACAATGGCGGGGTTCACCCATTTTTGGAGATAGTCGACGAAATATTAGTCTTCGCCAGCATTGAAAGGCCTTTCACCCAAAATTATATATTTAGCGAGCCCCTTTCGGTTACCTTCTTGAAAGAACCTAAAATTAGCAAGTGCACCGGTCACTTGCTGTACTAGACATTGTTGGCTCTTATATGGGCATTGCTCGGGGTGGCACCTAAGTATATGTCTGCTTAATGTGCCTGTCCCACTGCTAGGTTGATGGTTCAAAGACCTTGGTGGGTCACATAATTTATAAGTTGCTTTATTAGTTGTCTTATTAAGGGTAAAGTGATTCCATACCCTACTAGTTGTATGCCTACTAGTAGAGGTACTACTTTCAGGCTGGGCTTCGGTGGTGGGTGTGGGTTCCTCATCAGTTTGTGAGTCTCCACCCCTACCACCCGACTCATGATAATATTATTGTTGTTCAAATTCCCAATTTATGCTATCATCAGTATATGGGGGTGATGGGCCTAGTTGTATAAAAGCTTGTTCTTACGTATTAAGTTCGACAATTCTACTCCTTTTAGGGATTCTGGGTGGCTGAGAAGAGCTAGAACTAGCACGACCGGCTCCAGAGGATGATGAAGAGCTGTGTGCTATATTAGTATAAGTGATTAATATTTATAAAATGCAACCAGTAATGCAAATTAAATAACTAAAAATACGAACCAAATAAAATGGCGATACTAAAATTATCGAAATGAGAGAACAATGAAATTCGAACTTCAGGCAAGCACTTTATGAAAGTTATGTATATGATACAACCATACAAGTTTATCATGGGTCATTTGCTAAATGGAAGTCAGGACGACATTTGCTAAATGGTCTTCTTGGAAAGTTATGTATACGACACAACCATACAAGTTTATTGCCAAGAGTGAGGAGTAGATAGTATGCAAATTGTGAATGTCTATTTGTAGACTTAAATAAGCTTATGTGAGATTCAAAAGAAAGAATGTGAGTTTGTCATGGGTCATTTGTTTTAAAAAGAAGAATGTTAGAGGTTGGAAATCTGTATTTACCTTTTAGCATAAGTCATTAAATGATGAAGAGTAAAGTAGTCTTGCATTGCTTACTTCACTTTGGAAGTTGGGCACTTGACAACTATGGAGTTATTGAGTAGACTACTGACTTTGTACGTTCTTATTAGATGAAAGCTTGTGAGCAAAGGGAATGAGACAATGACTTACCAATATTGCTTAAAATTTATAGTCAAAGAGTTGACAAATCCCTAGAGGATAGTTATACAATGCATGGCTAATTGGGTTTAGAATAAGTGGGCGATTGTTGGAATTGGTGTCCTAGAAAACCAAATTAATTAGTTTTAAATATTAAATAAATAAAATTATTTTATTTATTTATTGTCTTATTATATTTTATGACTCAAACATGCATGTGACTATTTTCTAAAATATTCCACGAGATGGATGTAGTCCAAAATGACGTGTTGGGTTTGGTTCAATTGATCAATGTGGTTAAGCCACAGATAGACTTAAATAATTCATCTTATTAATAAATAATTTCTTTCATGAATTATGTTTAACAAAATTTATTTATTCATATTTTAAATAAATAATTAATCCCATCAATTGAATTTAAAAATTTTCAAACAATGCTTAAGTTGAAGCTTTCGAAAGGACCTCAAGCACAATCTAACTTTAGAGCCAAATTGGTCACATCTAATTAATTTTACTGATTTTATACATGTGGGATCTTAAGCAAAGCAGAAAAAAAAAAAAAAAAGGAAATTCAAGTGAACAACCTCTATTATCTGTGCCAAATGCATTCAGCCAATCACGATGCTATATGTGTTGCGGCATGACTGGCAAAACATGCCAAACTCAGCAATCTGTGGGCATTGGCCAATAGGAATGTGACACGTGGTGTTAGATGTCCAACCCCACAGTGCAATCCATGTGCTCTGAAACGGGCCAATACATGACCAGCACGTGGCGTTGTTTTTGTTTTATAAGTTTAGGTTTTTGGAACCTGGTTTTCTCTCAAGATGAAAAATCTAAAGTTGTTTTAGGGGGCTTTGTAAATTATCATTTAGAATAATTTTTTGTATAGAAGTGTTTTTCAGAAAGATTGGAGAAAAAATTTTGTTCCGAAATTTTTTAAATTAAATATTTTTGGGAGCCTATGCTCATAGGTCATTGCAAAGAAGACCTTAAGGTATTGAGAACTCTTCTTCTAATTTCAAATCTTCAAGTTGGAGTTGGGATTCGTGCTTGAGCTATATTTAAATTAAGTATTTTATATTTAAATTTTTTTTTTCCTTTAGTTTGTTTATTCTACATATTATGTTTACACTTGTTTTATTCGAAATTATTTTTTCATATTATAAACCTACTAGAGTAAGATATAGATCTAATTAAATTGTTTAATTAGGTCAGGGCTTTAGATTTAAAATCAAGACTTTTAAATTCATATTCCGCTGCGCCCATTTAGGGAAATATTTTTGACATATATTCCCAATAGTAGTGCCACGTGGCACATTAAGACACGGTTGGCGCTAACAATTCATGCCTTTCGCTGTTATCCAATGGTGTTGTGCAACGTAGCCCCTAAAGCATGTTGTCTTGCTTTTGTTTTGGCATATACGATGTCGTTTTAGAAGTTTTAAAACGTGATTTTGATTTTCTTTGAATCCTACATTGAGAAATTAAAACTTTTTTTTGTGTCACATGACCTATTATAAAATAGCAGTCTTGGGAATTGAGTTTAGAAATTGTATAATTTTAGAAAAAATATGATTTTTCAAAAAATTAAAAATGAGGAATTTTTTGTTGAAATTCTTCCTAGTAAATATTTTCTAAGCCCGCACTCTAGATGTTAAGGGGTCATTATCAAGAAGATCTCCTGGTGTTGCTGATTTCTTCCCAGCGACAATTGTGGTCTACAATCTACGTATTCTTTATTACTTTTCTTTTAATGCTTTCCTTTAATATTTGTAATTTTATTTATGCTTTTAATTCAATGTTTATTATTCTTTGATATTCTGTGTGAGTACTCTCACTAACAATGAGAATACTAATGACCTGCTTTTCATAGTAGCCACTAACCCTCATGGTATGACATTGCGTGATCCCTTTAGGAGCATGAATTGAAATATATGGGTTGGGGTCTGGATCAGGCTGGGGAAGCTCCTTAACCTCATTACCCACAGCATCAGCACCCCCTCGTCATCATCCACCTCAATCAAACACATTTAAAACTTTTTCTTTATTGGGACAATTATGGCTTGGGCTAAAACTCTCATGACAACAAAAAACAAAGATTTGTAGCTCAATGTTCTTCATCCTCTATGAGAGTCAATTGAATTTGACTCCTATTCGGGTTCTTGAAGTGGGTTAGGGATGTGTTTGACTTGTGAGGCCGATGGGTTGTAATAGGGCTAGGCATGGTTGGGGGCATTTTATTAGCGTTAATTGAGCTAGTATGAATTGTGCTAATAAGTGTTAGGGGGGGGGGGGGGGGGGGGGGGGCAGCATTTTATTGGAGCTTCTACGCGCCACACGTGCTAAATGAGCGCAATTTTGATTCTATAAAATAGTGGGTTTAAACAATCTAACCCACCCCACTAACTCCGCCTTCAGTCCCTCAAAAAATATACTAACCCGTTGTGTCTCATTCAACCCACAACGACTAACAAGCTGCTCTAATTTACTCAAGTAGTCGCTCAATTCACCCATATACTTCAACTAAGTCTGCTCGGCTAACGAGTCATCATTATTGTCCGAAAAATGGCCACGAATGCTTTCAAGATAGGAACTCTGCGGGATGCGTAGCCCCACGAATGCTTTCAAGATAGGAACCCTGTGGGATGATGCTACCGCATGGCTACGCACAAACTTAGGCATGGTTCCATGAAAGAACATCACCTTTGAGGGCGACATTAGTAAACATAACCATTCCCTCCTCAGAACTTCTATCCAAAATGAAGTATCTCTCTCATTTGTACAACTAGCCTCTAACATCCGCACCACCAAAACGAGGAAAATCAATCATAGTAACTCGAGTAGGGAAGTGATAGTTAGGTGTTGGGTACCACGGTTTCAGATTGAGGTTGGGACGTTTGACCTGTCGGTAAAACAGGGAGCCTCATGGCCCCATCAGATGCTCGTGACGCCAGTATAGGAACTCGATCGCAAACCTGGTTACCACGGTCGCCGATAGCCAATTGTACATCATTGGAAATGTTCACAATGGACCCTATTTGTGTTGATAAACCCTGGATTGAGCGCGGAAACCTATCCATTATTGACTATGTTGAGTAATTTGAGCCTCAAGCTCATCTTGCCGGGGGTTAAATAACTTTCTCATCCCCTCTTACTGCTTCATGATTGAGTCACCTAACCCATCCTAATGCATGGTTACAGGTTCTCTTCCATTTCTCGTAAGGCGGCTTGGGAGCAAGTGTTATAAGCCATTGAAGTTCAAATCTTAGGAAAGAGAGGCTCTGATACTAATTATTGTGATTGAACCTCAATCCACTCCAGTCAACCAAGCCAATCCAATCCAATCCAATCCAAATAACAAAATAAATGGGACCAAAAAAAATGCAAGTATGGTGTATATTTCATTATAAGTATGGTAATTACAAATATAAGATGTATAATAGAAGAGATTTAGGGTTAAGGGAGACAAAGAAAGAGGAAGAGGGAGACAGGTGAGAGAGAGAGAGAAGCAAAATACAATAGCAAAATCGTATTCTCTCTCCTAACCTATTCCTCAAATTTATACTAGATTAAGCGAACAAAACATACATAATTAAGCTAAATAAAACCATATTTATTCTACTAATTAACAAGAGTTGGTGTTTCTAGAATGATTGACAAGTCACTGGCTGAAATGGCACTTGCTGGGGCCCCGAGATCTATGTTCGTATCATCCTACTACTTGTCAATCGACTTTGGGCTTAATTATATCTTTTTTTTTTGGGGGGGGGGGGGGGGGGGGGGGGGGGGGGGGCTAATATCATGGCGTTCAATATACATAGTATGGGGTATCGTGTTCTTCAACCGAGGCCAAATACCATGCCATAGTGACTGACTAATGAGTTGGTGTGGTTACTAGGGGTGTTCAAATACAGGTCCAGACCAAAAACTAGACCGAACCAATCATTCGGTCCAAGGCGAAACTGGACCAATTCAATTTCGGTCCAATCCTCGGTCCTCAAGTTGACCTTCTCAAGTTTCGGTCCGGTATAGGCCAAACCCAAAAAACCCGAGACCCGACCAAAAACCCGAATGATGTTGTTGCGCCTCATATATATTTTATTAGGTTATTAGCAGCTTAATTTAGACGTATAACATTTGGGCCTACAAATAATTTAAAACTAGCCCATAAACACATATATTAAATTATCTTATTTGTTTAAAGGATAAACTATTGCATTATGTATTTTGCTATGACTTATACGCATAATTATTTCTAGTTATTTGTTCAAAAAAATTATTTCGAGTTAATTTATGAAGAATTACGTTGGTTATTAGTGGAGAATTGAGAAATGTGAATCAAATCAAAGAGGCCACATTTTTGGGGTCGGGTTAGTAAACATAAGTTGTTGTGATGAATCGGTGTATTCGGTGGGCGATCATTTTGTATTCCTATATTTTCTATTGTTTATTTTTTTATTCTTTTTTCCTATTAGATACCTTTAAAGTTGTCCAAAATTGACAAAATGTACTAAATTCAACTTACATTTAAAAAGAAAGAAATAATAATTGGACCAAATCGGTCTGGTCGGGTCCAGTCCATGAATTAATCGGTCAGGTCTTAGACTGGATTGGTAAAATTTAGTCCGGTCTTCGGTCTTTAAAAGTAGTTATTTGGTCTCAAGTCTTGGTCCGGTCCAGGTTTGGACCGATGAACACTCCTAGTGGTTACATCGGTTCCGTACTGATCTCGCAATCTCAATTAACGAGACGACCTTCTTGTTTTGTTATAATTAAGCCGCTCTTCATATTGCATCCAATACGATGTTCCATGAGCACATGAAGCATATTGAGATCGATTGTCACTATGTTCATGAGAAATTTATGGGGAAGGTGTTGGAATAGGTGTCCTAGAAAACCTAATTAGTTAGTTCTAAATATTAAATAAATGAAATTGTGTTATTTATTTATTGTCTGGTTATGTTTTACAAGTAAAACATAGTATGGGGTATCGTGTTCTTCAACCGAGGCCAAATACCATGCCATAGTGACTGACTAATGAGTTGGTGTGGTTACTAGGGGTGTTCAAATACAGGTCCAGACCAAAAACCAGATCGAACCAATCATTCGGTCCAAGGCAAAACTGGACCAATTCAATTTCGGTCCGGTCCTCGGTCCTCAAGTTGACCTTCTCAAGTTTCGGTCCGGTATAGGCCAAACCCAAAAAACCCGAGACCCGACCAAAAACCCGAATGATGTTGTTGCACCTCATATATATTTTATTAGGTTATTAGTAGCTTTATTTAGACGTATAACATTTGGGCCTACAAATAATTTAAAACTAGCCCATAAACACCTATATTAAATTATCTTATTTGTTTAAAGGATAAACTTTTGCATTATGTATTTTGCTATGACTTATACGCATAATTATTTCTAGTTATCTGTTCAAAAAAATTATTTTGAGTTAATTTATGAAGAATTACGTTGGTTATTAGTGGAGAATTGAGAAATGTAAATCAAATCAAAGAGGCTACATTTTTGGGGTCGGGTTAGTAAACATAAGTTGTTGTGATGAATCGGTGTATTCGGTGGGTGATCACTTTGTATTCCTATATTTTCTATTGTTTATTTTTTTATTCTTTTTTCCAATTAGATACCCTTAAAGTTGTCCAAAATTGACAAAATGTACTAAATTCAACTTACATTTAAAAGAAAGAAATAATAATTGGACCAAATCGGTCTGGTCGGGTCCAGTCCATGAACTAATCGGTCAGGTCTTAGACCGGATCGGTAAAATTTAGTCCGGTCTTCGGTCTTTAAAAGTGGTTAGTTGGTCTCAAGTCTTGGTCCGGTCCAGGTTTGGACCGATGAACACTCCTAGTGGCTACATCGGTTCCGTACTGATCTCGCAATCTCAATTAACGAGACGACCTTCTTGTTTTGTTATAATTAAGCCGCTCTTCATATTGCATCCAATACGATGTTCCATGAGCACATGAAGCATATTGAGATCGATTGTCACTATGTTCATGAGAAATTTATGGTGAAGGTGTTGGAATAGGTATCCTAGAAAACCTAATTAGTTAGTTCTAAATATTAAATAAATGAAATTATTTTATTTATTTATTGTCTGGTTATGTTTTACAAGTAAAACATAAATAATTGTTTTTTTCTAAAATGTTCCATGAGATGGACGTTGTCCAAGATGACGTGTTAGGTTTGGTTTAAGTGGTCAACATGATTGAGCCACGGAAAGACTTAGATCAAACTAGTGACATGTTGTCAAAGTATGTTCGTAGTCGGTGATAAGTTTGGAGAACTTGTCTACAACAACAATAACAACAAACCCAGTGCCTGCAAGGGCTCCTGCAAAAGTAGGGTCTTGGGGGGTAGATGTACGCAGCCTTCCCCCTTCAGGGGGCTACCCTGAAGAAAACTTGTCTGATAAGACTATAATATGTTCATTTTGATGACTTGTCTTGGTCATGTGGATAGGGATCCAAGAATATTATGTTGGTGTTTTCAATAAGACTGAAACACTGAGCAGGACCATCTGAATTAGTTATTTTTTTACTGCTATCAGAAATAATTAATTAAGATGATAAATCTAAATTTGGGAAATAGTCCGAACTAGTGCATAGAATGTTAATTGCTTTGATGTCCAAAATGATAAGGTTAAAATTAAATAACAAGGATCTTACATCGTTAGGAAATTGCATGAAGTGTGACTGGAACGGATGTTTTACTAGGAATCTACAAGAAAGATACCCCCTTGGTTGATTTGCAAATACGTGAACATATTCTAAATCTTTGGCCAGAGTATTCGGCATGTTTGACATTTGGAATTAATATAGAAATTGTTTCTGCATTATGAATTGTTCAAGAAGGGCGAGTTGGAACTACGGTGATAGAGGTTAGGAAAATAACGATAGTAGTTGGGATTATTTTTGCTTACAGATATCTAATAGAGGGTTAATTGTTATAATAAAATTATTTAAAAAATTCTTGAGTGAATATATTTAATTCTAGAGTACAGTAAAACTTATTTAGTGGAATTAAGTTTTACTAAATGGAAATTAATTTTTATCATGAGATGATATCCAGATTCGACCCATTTGGAGCTAGATTTAGATTGTCCTTGAGGTCTCTCTGCAAGTCTCAACTTAACTACTGAATGAAAATGTTTAAATTAAATTCATGGGATGAATTATTTATTCATAAGATGAATATATTAATTTTGCTAAACATAATTTATGAGATAAATTATTTATTCATAAGATGAATAAAATGAGGAACATACCCAGTGCCTCAAGAGCTCCCGCCTACGCAGGGTCTGAGGGGGCGGATGTACCCAGCCTTCCCCCTTCAGGGTATTAACCTGAAGAGAGGCTGTTCCCTGTGCCCCCAACCTGAGGGTGAGGATTTCCCAAGAGATCACCTATCCTGGTACTACTCTCGCCCAAGCACGCTTAATTTAAGAGTTCTAATGGGATCCGGTGACGGCATGTTGGTGCCCTCTTTGGTATAAGATGAATAAAATAATTTTATCAAATATAAAATTCATGAGATGAATTTATACACATGGGAATTTAATCAAAATATGATAAATTACATTGTTATTTAAACAAATAAAATAAAATTTAAAAAAAAAAAGAGACTCAAGTGGGCTCCACGCGGGGCCCACATCTTATATCTGTGTATATATATACACAAATATGAGCCGTGATTTAATGATGAATATAAGTTTGGGTTTTGGAGCCTAGTTTTCTACCATAATGAAAAACTTAAATTTATTTTAGGATTTTTCTAAATTAATGTTTAGTATAGTTTTTCGGAAAAATTATTTTTGAAAAGATTAAAAAGAAAAATTTTGTTCTGAAATTTTTTCTAAATTAAATATTTTGGGAGTTTACACTCCAGTGCTAATAGATGTCTTTGCGGAGAAGATTTTGAGGTGTCAAAAAGTTTCTTCTTCCAATTCCAGATCTACAAATTCGGAGTTTGGATTTGCGCTTCAGGTATGTCTAAATTAAGTATTTGATATTTAATTTGGTCCTTCATTTATTTCGTTTATTCTACATGCTATGTTTATATTTATTTTATTGGATATTTCTATTGTTGTATTATAAGCCTATTAGAGTAAGATCTAGGTCTAATTAAATAGTTTACTTAAATCAGGGTATTATATTTAAAATTAAGAATTTTAAATAAGTTTTCCGCTGTGCCTACTTTAGTCATTTAGGGAAAAATTTTTGAAATACGATCCCAAGAGAAGGAAATTTCAATCTTCTTCATCCGTTCTACAGGACAGTTATGTTATGAACTAGAATTGACTACTTAAAATGAACTAAATTGAACTAAAACAAATGTAAAGAAAGAAGTAGACATTTTCATTTCATGAATGCTTCAAGCTACAACCTAATGTCATGTTTATAACAAATGTAAAGAATGATAATGGAGGGAAATGTCATGATTGTAATAGATGGGTTAGGTAGCATAAAGTCATTAGGACTTGCATTAGATTGTATTAGTTGTTACTTTTGAAAGAGTGTGTGTTAGTTAGATTGGTTAGAGTTTAGATATTTTGTGTATGTTAGTAGCCATTTCCTAAGCTTAGTCTAGTATAAGTAGTAATCCCCACACTTGTAATCAATCATTCAAAAGATAATACAATACTCAATTCCCTTACTTCCTTCTATTCTCTCTAATTCTCATCTCTTCCTCATCTCTTTCTCAATTCTTCCTCATCCCAAACTCTCTTTCTTTCTAGTCATAATCTGAGTCCACCTCAGGTCATGACATTTGGTATCAAAGCTCGATCTTGAGATTGTGAAATTTTGCATTCAATCAAGCGTGATCAAAGATATGGAACAAATTATAGCTCAGCCAGAACTGCTCAATCCTTGGTAGAAATAGATGCTAGAAAAGATACAAATCATGCAGATTACATTGCAGCAACAAATGGCTCAACGGAAGAAGCAATCCGAGCAATTGTTGGCAAGAAGAAAACAACAAATTAATAGCCAAAATATAGCAGCAAATTCCTCAATAGCAGAACCTACACCTACTGGAATTAAAGCCAATTCACCTCTGAATATTGCACCAGCAAATCAGGTTTTAGCTGAGCCATTACATCTTGATATTCCTGTTGAAAAGGAAGGAAAAATGGGTGCCAAGGTTGTTGTGGATTCAGCAATGAATCAGGGAAATGTCATAGCACTACAACAGAATGCTGAAATGAAGCAAGATTAGAGTAGGAAATCAATAGACACAAATCAGGCACTAAAGGCTCAAACTAAGGTTAACTATGCAGCACTTGGAAAGCTATTTACAGCAAGTTCAAGTCAGGATAAAATTGCATCATTACAATCATATGTTGAGCAAGAAAGTGTGGTTACCCTGATTGCTGCAGCAAAGAAATCAAAGGTTCGGCTATGTGAAACTTCTAAACAATATAATGAGGTTGAGGTTCTCTATGATATGGAGTCAAGAGTGAAGCAATGCAAGAAATTGATTGAGCCATTGAGGGGTCTTGATCATCAACATCGAAGGAAAATTTCTGCAATGAGGGTAACATCTGTGCAGCAGCCAACTTTGCAAGGATGTGAGATTGATTTGGAATCACATATGTTGAGCACACATGTGATTAGTCAAGTACCAAGGCAAGCACAACTAAGGCCTATTGATCCAGGAAAAATTGAGCTGAAGGAGTTAGCATTGGGACCTCGGGAAGTGTGTGGTAAAATCAGGGAAGTAATTGCTGCAGCAGCTTGTGAAAATTATCAAGGCTTCAAGACCACTATAGTCATGTACGATAGCCTTGGGTGCTTCACAGTAAGACTTTATGATTGGGAGGAAATTTGCAAATTGTTTACGCACAGTGCTGCAGAACATGGCATAAGGCAAATGCAGAAGCTGATAATTCAGATAGGTAGATGGATTTCAAGCATCTCATTGATGGGTATTTTTACATTATGCAACATAACGGCAAGAAGAGGCATCAAGGAGGTGATTCAAGGGGTCCAAATTCTGCATTTTCTTTGCTGCTCAGATGCATTTCAGCATCAATAAGAATCTTCAAGTCAATGCTCTCTACTAAGATTCTTGAGGACAAGAACCTCTAAAGGGGGATTTAATGTCATGATTGTAATAAATGGGCTAGGTAGCATAAAGTCATTAGTACTTGTATTAGAGTGTATTAGTTGCTACTTTGGAAAGAGTGTTAGTTAATTAGTTAGATTGTATTAGGAGGATGCTAAATTCACCAAATCAAATAATTTTAAAATAGCAGGCGTTGCTTCGGGCTCCCCAAGTTCTCTGATGAAGCGTAGGTGCGGTGGAAGTGGTGGAGCAATGGTGGACTCCTAACGTTTGATGAACGCTTAATCCTGGCCATTCTCCTCATTTTTTTGTTTAAGCTATCATCATCAACACCGCCACATCTACCACCTTCCTTTTCTTTGAATTCGGTAACGGAGCACGATGATGACGCTAGTGGTAGCTCCTCAACTTAGTCGGCTTTTTCTTAATAGCTAACTTGCTCGCCATTCTCATCTCATTTTTAGTCGTGGTTAGTAGCTTTGGTGTTTTCATGATAGCATCTGCCTTTAATTCCGACATGCCTTTATTGGAAACCACCTTATCCTTACCTTCCACCGCCATCGATGAGGTAGATTTCAATGATTTTACGTAATTTCTTGAATTCTCTTGAATCACGTCGATTTTCACCAAGAATTTTGCTAATCCTTGTTGGAATGCAACCATTGCTATTGGATCAATAGTCATGGTTTTCAGAGGTCCGAGAATGAACCAGCTCTGAACTAATGTTACGAACTAGAATTGAACAACTTAAAATGAACTTAAACAAATGTAAAGGAAGAAGTAAATATTTTCATTTCATGGATGCTTCAAGCTACAGCCTAATGTCATATTTATAACAAATGTGAGGAATGATAATGGAAGGAACTTTGAATAGTAGTAGAGGGAAATTCGAAATAGTAGAGGAAAATTTGAATTTAAAATTTGGAAGGAATTTATGATTTTTGAAATGTATTAGTTAGCATATCTTTTCACTAAGGCTTTTGATCATCCGTCCTTTTTTTTTTTTTTTTTTTTTTTTTTTACTCCTTAGCAAGTTAGGCGTTATTAGTTATAAGCTCCAACTTGAGGGGGAAGTATTGAAATATCTTGTATTTTGCAACTATATATTTGTAATTAGTAGGGTGGTCACTAGTATTATTAGGCATTTAAGCTATAACAAAGTTAGGAACATTAGTTGTCATTTTATGGGTGCCATAAACGGCCACGCCTTCTTCCATCAATGGTGAACTGATACTAGAAGAATCCTATGAAATTTTAATAATTATCTTACATCTTAGTCTGTACTATGTGTAACTTACTTTGTAATGATGTTGGTCATCAGATTCTTTTTCTCTACTTATTGTTAATGAAAATCAAGTATTTTTTCTATCAATTGGATAAAGAAAAAACCAAAAAAAACAAAATGCCACTCAAGATAAAAATATGATAGCTACTTTCCATGCAGGGTGGGCAATTCTTATCAAATCAGTCCTTGTAGTTATTACTCAATATGTGTGTTCCATTGTTTCTGGATCCCTAAGTCTTTATCTCGGAAGATTAATAGCCTTATTGCTAATTTTTGGTGGAGGGGTGAGTTGGATGATGTGAAACACATACATTGGGTGGGGTTGAATAAGAGTCAAAATCAAGCTTGAAGGATTATTAATGACCGGAATGCCTATTGGGTTCAAGTCTTGAAGGGGCTCTACTTTCAAGATGGGGATTTCCTTGATGGTAGGATTGGTTTTAGACCATCTCAGTTTTGGCAAAGCATGATTAAAGCTAGGGACTTTCTTAAGAAAGGTCTTAGGTGGAACATTAATAATGTATAAGAGTCAAAATCAAAGAACATGAATGGATTCCTTTTGGGCCAGATAGGATGTAGGGGCTGTGGGTTTCGACTCAGGGTGGGACTGGTGTGGGTGTTGGTAATCAGGGTGGTTTGGGTACTCGTATTTCCAGTCTTATATTGTCTTCTTCTCGATCTTGGAATATCTCTGCCCTTCATCATATTTTTCCAAAGAGCTGGTTGACCTTTTTTGTACCATTCCCGTGTCCGACCCTAGTGTGGATGATCATCGAATTTGGAAATGGAGCTCCAAAGGTGTTGATAAAGTTAAGCAAGGATATGCTATGTGGTGTCATTCTAAATTGCAAGATGATAAAAGAATTCATGCCTCCTCATCTACCTTTCTTGAACAAAACGTTCTTATGTCGAATCTAGAATGCACCTATTCCCCCTCGGGTTCATTTTTTTCTTTGGAGGGTTTATGCCGACATCCTCACCTCTAATGTCAATATATTCTTCTTGTCTCTACGTTATGCCCGAGATGCTCAAGTGCCCCTAAATTAATTGACCATATCATCTTCCTTTGTTGTTTCACTCAAGCCATTTGGTTCATTTTTGAGATCAATTTTAAACCCACTGAAGACAGTTTTAAGGGGTTTCCTTGGTGGTGGGAGTTAGTTGCGTCGACCTTCTTTGATGATGACCTTGTTTTATCTAAAGGTTATTTTTATTTGTTGGTGGTTGTGGAAATCTCGATGCAAGCATCTCTTTGAAGGGCTCTCTAATGATTTAAAGTGGGTGGGTTGACAAGCAATGGCAGAGGCTACTGAATTCGCTAATGTGGTTATTGATTTTTGCTCCGTTCTTCTCCCTGCTGCTGTACAGCCCCCGGCTCGCAGGTGTAAGGTCCCTTTAGGTGTGGTAAAGCTAAATATTTATGCAAGTTGGCTCTCCCATTCGGTTTCAGTGGGCTCGCTGTTGTGGCTCGAGATGATAAGGCTATGTTATTATCGGGTTGGTGTGGCTTAGGGTATGCTTCGTTGGCTCATGGAGCAGAGTGTCTAGCCAATCGGGAAGCTGCTTCTTTGGTCAGTCGGTGTAGGCTCTCATCAGTTATTTTTGAATCTGACTGCTTGTAGGTGATTAAGATGTTTCAAAATGATATACTCCGTTTTGGGATATGGTGGCAAGAGTGAATGATGTCAAACATATACTTCCTTCGTTTTTGTCTTTTTCGTTTTCTTGGTGTCCTAGATCGTCAAATATTTTGGCCCATAAAGTGGCAAAGTTACATAGAATGGGAGCATGTTCCCATAATTGGATGGATTTTCCTCCCCCTTCAGTTTTGGATGTTATTGTAAATGACGGTTTTCAATGACGTTGCCTTCGGGCATTTTTGACAAAAGAAAAGTATTTATTCCATAAATAATAGTTTAGTGATCAACATTGGGGTAATATATAAATATTATATATAATATATAATTTTAAATATATACATAAGCTATTGATAATTTAAGTACATATAATAAGTGATATAAAATATTAGAAACTTATCATTTAATTACCCTGAGATTGATCATTTATCACATAAGTATCTTGATATCTCAATATATGCAATGGGGTATATTGAAATAAAAAATAAAAAAAAATCACTTAGGTAAGTTTTAAAATTTTATCAATTCGGTGTACTGCTAAAATTTGATAGATTTTTATTAAAATATGCTAAAGTGAAACGTAAGTTTGACAATACATAAGCATTTTTGTTAGGAAATGATGATTCTTTTACCCAAAGTGTTGACACAATACATGATTTTGACAATAATTTTCGGTAAATATTTTTGTTGTAATTTGTTTAATTTTTGCCCAAAAATAGTGAAATGACTTTTATAAATTAGTGCAATCATGTACTACATTGGCATCTTTTATACAAAATTGGTCAGGCTCATACAAAAATTCATCAAATTTTGACATAGCGTGCTTAAGTGTTAAAAGATACAAACCGTAGGATATCTTGTCGGATATATTGAAATGTCAGAGTATCTAGGTGATAAATATTAAACCTCACCTCATTGGATATATTAAAATGTCCGAGTACCTAGGGGATAAATGTTTAAATCTCAAGGTACTTGAGTAGTAATTTCTTTAAAAGTTTATTGGATCCCAAAACTAATTACCTAATATTAGTGGCTTAATTTGTTAGGAACTCTTTGTTAGGGACATATAAGCAACCCAAGCAATGCTCGGGTAGGGCCCCTTTTTTACAAATAATTATGTTTGAAGTATATTTCAACTGTATATTATTATTTATAATTTATTCATATAATATATTATAAATATATAGGTACATGAACAAGGATCTCATACATTTGTTTTTAACAATGTACAACTTATTTTGCTATATAAATAAACTTTTAAATCATATATATATATATATATATATAAAATACAAAATACAAAAACAAATGCACAGAATCTTTACTCTATATACATATACAATATGAAAGACTTATATTTTTGGCGCTATTATAATATAAAGTATTTACATAATTATATACTTAAAATACTATCTATACAATTATATATTTATGTAAAATATTTTTACCTACACTTTTGGGCCAACTGTGAACTTGAGGCAGAAGACTCAAATATATTGATGTGTAGAGAAGAATACAAAGACACTCTATTTATAGAGTACAAGGGAAGAAGGACATTCTTCTTCAAGCCATAAATTACTCCTAAAATCAAGGCTGATGCACTCCTAGAATAAAGCATAATCATAATCATACAAGATATTCTATATCCTCTAATAGGCCCCCTCAATCTGAAGGTCGAGCAGTAACATGAAGATTGTTTTTGTGATATTGGAACAGAGTGACCCCGAGGCCTTTGGTGAAGATATCGGCTATCTATTGAGTAGTGGGAGTGTAGCGAACTTGGAGGTCACCGTTGAGGACTTTTTCCCGGACGTAGTGGAAGTCAACATCTACGTGCTTGGTACGGTCGTTGGAGATAGGGTTAGCAGCGATGTAGGAAGCAGATACATTATCGCAGTAGATGATGATGGGCCCAGAATGTCTAAGCCCGATGTCCCGCATAAGGTAACGCACCCAGTCAGCCTCAACAGCAGCTTGAGCAACGGCACGGTATTCAGATTCAATGGAGGATTTAGAGACAGTTGCTTGTTTCTTGGCTCGCCAAGAGATGAGAGTGGATCCAAGGAATAGGGCATATCCTGTAGTAGAGCGACGGGTGTTAGGGCAGCCTCCCCAATCAACATCAGCATAGACAACAACAGAAGTACAGGTGCCCGGAAGGATCGTAAGCCCATGGTCGGGGGTGCTTTTGAGGTATCTGAGGATCCGCTTCACAGCCTGCTAATGACTAGTCCTGGGAGCATGCATGAACTGAGAGACAAGTTTAATAGCATAACATATATTGAAATGAGTCATGGTGAGGTATTGCAGTGCCCTAACCGCACTACGATACTGAGTATGGTCTGGTAATGTGTCACCCTCAGTCAGAGACAGATGGGTGCAGGCCGGGAGAGGTGTTTTGATGAGGTTTGCATCTTGCATGTTATGTTTGTGGAGAAGGTCTATGGTGTATCTGTGTTGGGAGAGGAACAGACCCGTCTTTGTATGTTGAGCCTCAATTCCTAAGAAATAATGAAGAGGACCAAGGTCCTTCATGGAAAATTGGGTGGAGAGGTTGTGGATTAGGGCGTCTAGGGTGGAGGGGTTTGAGCTAGTGAGAATTATGTCGTCTACATACAGTAGTAGGCAGATGGTGTCGTGGGCCTTTCAAAAAAGGAAGAGGGAGGGGTCAGCTCGACAACTAGTAAAGCCTAGACTAAGAAGAAAGGTACTAAAGCGATGAAACCAGGCTCGAGTAGCTTGTTTAAGTCCGTCGAGGGCCTTTTTAAGGCGACAGAGATGGTTGGGGAACTTGGGATGGATGAATCCCCTAGGTTGCTTCATATAAACTTCTTCCTTAAGATGGCCATGTAGAAAAGCATTTTTAATATCAAGTTGTTTAATTTGCCACTTGTTTGTGATAGCGAGGGTGAGAATAAAGCGTATGGTGGATGGCTTGACGACCGGGCTAAAGGTCTCCTTGAAGTCAATCCCTTCACGTTGGTGAAAGCCTTGAGCAACAAGGCGAGCTTTAAAGCGATCAACTAAGCCATCTGCCTTATATTTGACCCGATATTTCCAAGTGCTTCCAACAATGTTGTATTTTGGGTTGGGGGGGGACATGTTCCCAAGTGTTGTTTAGGATTAATGCATTAAATTCGTCCGCCATGGCTTCTTGCCATTTTGAATTTTTAATTGCTTGAGAGTAACACGTGGGTTCTTGTATAACTGTTATCGAGGAAAGGGATAGGGAATATTTTGTTTTTCGAATACCGTCCTTGAGTCGAGTTCGCATTGGGTGATGTTATGAGCGGTGCGTGTTTCAGGTGAACCTAGATTCTGGACAGGGTCGGGTACTGTAGTGAGGGGCTCGGGATCAGGTCGTGCTGTTGCACGGTGGTGGTCCTCGGTCGGGACAGGGTTGGGTACTGCAGTGGGGGGCTCAGGTGGAGTTTCGGGTTCCACCTGAGCAGCGACGGGACTAGTAGGTATGGGTAGTTCAGGTGCTGCGGGTCTGTCAGTTGCAGGGTTAGGACGTGAGTTGGTGAGTTGTCTTTGGGAAGCATCGAGGGAGGAGGTGCGATGGGCAGTCAAGGGTCTTAGGGATATAGGAGGCACAGGTTGAGCACCCAAGAGTGTGTTACCTAAGCCTGTTGTGACTATGAGAGGGAAGGGGAGGTCCACAATGCTAGCTGTACTACCTAGGTCTGGAACCCGGGATGGGTTCATTAAATCAGGGTATGGGAAGTGAGTTTCGTTGAACCTAACATGTCGGTTTATGTAAATTTTGGCAGTTTGTGGGTCAAGGCAGCGATAACTCTTATAGCAGGCAGCATAGCCTACGAAGATGCAAGGTATGGAACGTGGTGCCAATTTGTGAGGGGCACGGGGTGTGATGTTAGGGTAGTATGCACACCCAAAAACGTGAAAGTTAGAGTAATCTGGATTTTTTTGAAAGAGTTTTTCAAATGGGGATGAGTTTTGTAGAACAGGGGTGGGGAGACGATAAATAATGAAACATGCAGTACATGCAGCATCATCCCAAAAAGTGTAAGGAAGTCGAGATTGAATAAGAAGCATTCGTGCCATTTCAATAATATGTTGGTGCTTTCGTTCCGCCACTCCATTTTGTTGTGGAGTATCAGGACATGAAAGACGAAAATGGATGCCGTGTTGACGACATAGGTTTTGCATGTGACAATGGTCGAATTCACGGCCACTGTCGCTTTGAAATATTTTTATCTTTGTGGAAAACTAGTTTTCTACGAAGATTTTAAAGACTTCAAAAATCTCAAAAACTTCAGATTTGTGTCTCATGGGGTAGAGCCATGTGAAACGAGTGTAGTCGTCAATGAAATTAACATAGTATTTATAACATGAATTTGAGGAGACAGGAGATTGCCATACATTTGAATGAATTAAATGTAAAGGAGAAGTAATTGAATGCAAAACATGTTGAAATGGTAGTCTGTGAGACTTACCCAAACTACAATCTTGACAAAAATTAATAAACCGTAAGCTAGGTATGAGTTTGCGGGAACAAAGAACGTCTAACATGGGCGTCCTAGATGCCCTAAACGGCGATGTCATAGGTCTCCTGACAAGGTTTGAGCCATGAGTCCGAGTGAGTGAGGCTAGAAGCTGTAAAGTGGGCCGTTACTGCGAACTCGAAGTAGAAGGATCCCCGTAGCCTTGTCCTTAACACAGAAAGCATTAGAGTCAAATTTAACAGTGCATGAATTGTCGTGACAAAGTCGTTTTATAGATAGTAGGTTGTGGGTTAGTTGAGGTACTAGCATTACATTTTTGAGGTGTAGTTGGTGATTTTTAGTTGTTAGGGTTGTGGAACCCACGTGAGTAATGGGGAGTAAGGCCCTGTCTCCAACTAAAACTTGTTTTTGGTCATAATAAGGGAGGAGAGAATGAAGCATACTTGGGTTTGGGGTCATGTGGTTGGTGGCGCCTGAGTCAGGGTACCAACTGTAGTCCTGTGAGTCATTAATAGACATGGCAACAAGGGAATGAGATGGGTCAGGATAGGATGTGTTGTCAAACCAGTGTAGGCAAGAGACTGCATTGTGGCCGATTTGATTGCAAATTTGACAGATTTTGGGTCCGGGCCCAAGAATGCCGTTGGGGTTGGGTGGCGCATTACCAGGCAGACGAGGGTGTTGCGGTTGGGGGTGCGAAGCGTGAGGTCCCGATGGATGCGACTGTTGTTGTTGTCCCCCATTATGGCCTCCTCGATTGCCACGGCGACCATTATTGCGTCCCTTACCTCGTCCATGTCTTCCACGACCGGGGTTAGATCCATGAGAACCTGCATTCGAAGCAACTAAAGCATGTTGTTGATCCAAGGAGGGGGCGACCCTGATATAGATTCTGGGCACTTTCCTCATTTAAGAGATTAGTTTTGAGTTTTTCAAAAGGGGGTGTTGGTGAGGTATTGCGAGTTAAAGTAGCAAAAGCAGCATATTCAATTGGAAGCTCGTAGAGGGCATAGTGAACTAGTTCTCGATTGGCTATTGGTGAGTCTATAGCGGCTAGGTCATCGGCAATGGATTTTAAGTCGGAGAGGTATTTTTCCATAGTTTTGCCATCCTTTTTAAGGTTAACAATTTGAGATCTCAAGTCAAATTCCTTGGCCACTGAATGATCTCGAAATCGTTTGACAAAGGCATCCCACATGGCTTTTGATGTGGGTTGACGAACGACATCATTGAGAAGTGGTCGGGATAGAGTAGCAGAAATGTAAGAATGAAGACTTTGGCCAGTACGGACCCAGTTAATATATCCAGGATTGGGGAGAGATAAACCAGTATTGGTTGTTATTTGAGTTGGGGGACAGGGAAAGGTACCATCAATATAGCCCATAAGTTGATGTGAGACAAGAAGCATATAAAATTAGGGTTTGCTTGTGGGAAGGGGGAGTAGGGGCTGCCACTGCCACTAGGGAGAGAAGCCATCGATCCCCCCAGGCTGGTGGTCGGGCCACCGATAAGACCAAGAGGCACGCCACCAGCAGGGGTGGTGGATGCACCACCAAGTGCGGTGGTCGCGAATCCAGATAAGGGGAAGGGAAACAGACAGCTTGGGAGGGTGTTCGGGGTTCTTGTGTGGGGGTCACCGGACGGTTGGTGACCACCAATGGAGGCGGTGGTACCGGCAGCCGACAGGGAGGGGAATGAGGGAAGAGAAGTGGGAATGCCCGAGCCAAAAAATTGAGAAAATAGTGGCCTCGTGGTTGCTAACGAAGTACTTGGGATGGCGACACCAGTATTTGTTAGTCCATCGAGGATAAGACTCGAGGTTATGGAACCGATATGGGGAAAATCGGACATAGCCACGGAGGTTATGGAGGGGCCCCTAACTCGAGGTTCAACAGAGGGTCCGGCATAGGGAGAGCCGTGCTCGGTCGCCGGAGTGGGGGCCGCAGGTTTAGTGACCGAAGGGGAGGGGGGAGGGGAGTTAGGGTTTGCTGCCATAGTATTGAAAACTGAATAAAGACTGTAAATGAAGAAAAATAATAGCCAATCGAGTACTAGAAGAGAAATTAGGGAGAAAGAGATAACATACAGTTAGAGACAGAAGGGAGAAGAAATAGTCTCCTTTGGAGGCTCTGATACCATGTGAACTTCAGGCAGAAGACTCAAATATATTGATGTGTAGAGAAGAATACAAAGACACTCTATTTATAGAGTACAAGTGAAGAAGGAAGAGACATTCTTCTTCGAGCCATAAATTACTCCTAAAATCAAGGCATGATGTACTCCTAGAATAAAGCATAATCATAATCATACAAGATATTCTATATCCTCTAATACCAACCTTTAACTACTTATATTTTATGTATTGATAATGTTTAATCATGCATACATAAACAAAATTTACTTTCAGGTGAAAATACTGGCGCCCATTGCACTCCTCTTTATATTTTATTACAAAGATCTTAAATAACTATGGAGGTATCCCTCAAAAGAGCACATTTTTATAAGAGTAACACTAGGTTTCTCCCGTGCGGTGCACCAGAGGATTTTATTTCCATTATTATTTGTAGTAGTCGATTTGTAAACCTTGAATTGGCTTTCTCATAATAATGTTTGATGGATATGAATGTCATTCGATTAAAATATAAATTGTAGGGTACTATAATTGTTCTCACCGCTAAGTATATATCATTATTTGAAAATGAAAGTAAAGTAATGGTAATTAATAATATAGTGCATTGTACATTTAGACAATTATAGTGCAGCTCAATAGTTTCGTTTATCATTATTAGTATAGTCATATTACTTACGTTTTTTGTATTATCAATAATATGTTTGATATTTTTTAATTGGGTAATTTATAGAAAACATCCATGTCTTTTGCTTTAAAAATAAAAAACCTTTCTCACAAATAAAAGCTCTCACAAAACCTCCTCACTTTTAAAAATTTATCACTTAACCTCATGAAAGTTTTTGACCATTTTGCCCCTCAAAAGTGAGGGGGTTAAATGTTTAATTATATTTTAAAAAGGGGGTTTTATATTATTAGGCAAAAATTAGAAAAATTTTATATTTTTGTAATAGAATTAAGAAAATTTTATATATTTATAACAGATATAATTATTTTAGTTAATTATAGTAATGGTATTATAAGTTTAGAAAATACAAAATATTTGTAAAATTTTTATAAAAAATATTATAAGATAAAATATAATATTTTTGTTGGTATTATAATATCACTACTATTCTGATCAAAAAAAAAAATATCACTACTATATAATTAATTAAAAAAATAATTTTAATAAATATAAAAAGTCCCTTTTTTCTATAAATATGAAAAAAGTTCATATTTTTCTCAAAACATAAAATTGTACCTAAAAATAAAATTAAATACTTAACTATTTTATTTTGAGGGGTAAAATGGTAAAAAAAAAAAAAAGTGATTTTGGGGGAAACATGATAATTTTTTAAAAGTGAAAGGGTTTAATAAGTGATTTTATTTGTGAAGGGGTTTTCTATTTTTGAAATAAAAGTCAGGGTAATTTTCTATAATTTACCTTTTTTAATTTGTAAAATTAATTGTTTCTTAACTTTAATTTAAATCCATATCTATCAGCTACATTTTTGTTCTGCAATTAAAAGTTTAATTCGTACACAAAACAAAAAATAACTGTATAGAAGGATTTTAACTTTTCATAGACTTTTTGAAGTATTTGAACAATTTTTTATATAAAAGTTATAATTTTAATTTGAAAAATTATCACTTAAGTACCCTAAAGTTTGACCATTTATCATCTAGTTACCCTAACATTCCAAATATACTATGGGGTACCTTTAGGTTTAGAATTTTTTTCACTTAGATACCTTGAATTTTTAAAATTTTATCAATCAGGTACTTTTTTTCCAACATTTAATAGATTTTCTTTGAAAACTATTAAAGTAAAATATGATTTGTATAATACATAAGTATATTCATTAGAATTTGATTATATTTTACCAAAAAATGCTGATATGATACATAATTTCGGCACTATAACGATAGTTTGTATCCAAGTTACACGAATGTTTTTATCGTAATTTGTTAAATTTTTGTTGGAAACATTGAAATGACTTTATGTACATATATATATATATATATATATATATATATATTTATTCGTAGTTAGGTACTACATTAGCAAATTTTGTACAAAATTGGTCTAATTCTCACAAAAACCCATCAAATTTCGGAATAGGGTACCACAAAAATAACAGACCTAGTGCCTCAAAGGCTCCCGCCTAAGCGAGGTCAGGGGAGGGGGTGGATGTATGCAACCTTACCCCTTCAGGGTGTAACCCTACCGAGAGGCTATTTCGAAGGACACCCGACCTTATGGGGTTGGAAACACGAGAACTTCCCAGGAGGTCACCTATTTTGGTACTACTTTCGCCAAGGCACACTTAACTTCGGAGTTCTAATGGGATCAGGAGCATTAGTGTTTGTTATATGAACCCTAAGTGATAAAATTTTGGAAATAGGGTACCTATAAGTCCACGCTTAAATTCTGAAATAGGATACCTAAGTGATAAAATTTTTAAAGCTCCGGGTACCTTATTATATATATTGAAACATCAAGGTACCTAGTAATGAATGGGCAAACCTTAGGGTACCTAAGTGATAATTTCTCTTTTAATTTTTTGCAACAATATCTTTGGTATATTTTTGTTTGGAAAATATTCAATATTTCTTAAAATGAATTTCAATCCATTGCTTTATCTTAGTTTCTTTACTATACCAGTGGAATACTGAATGTTGATATATTAGGAATACTTTTTGTTATACATATTTTCCAGTATTTAATTATTGTCTATATAAATGTTGTAGTTAAAATTTTATACAATATTATATTAACAAATTTTTTAATATTTCAATTGCTTTTGAAGTTTTATAACTTGTTTTTTCATATAAAAGTATTTCTGGTGCATTTTGATTTTAAGTTTTTTTTAATGTTTCTAATGATGAAGTAACCTAGATGTTTACCTAAATATTGTTTACAATTAAAAGTTTAATAATTACATTTGGAAAAAATTTGATGTGCCTCGTATTTACATATTTTA
Organism: Simmondsia chinensis; assembly: GCA_018398585.1. Lineage (NCBI taxonomy): Eukaryota > Viridiplantae > Streptophyta > Magnoliopsida > Caryophyllales > Simmondsiaceae > Simmondsia > Simmondsia chinensis. The sequence goes on from JAGTTD010000005.1 coordinate 29,259,341, forward strand.
TTTTTCATTCCTACGACATATTCGGCTTTTACATGCATCTTTTGTTGCAAGCTAGGTACAATAAGGCTTGGAGTGCAAATAGGCAAACAAAAATCCAATGTTATCAAGGCATATTTGAAGACTATTATGAGAAACCCGACCACATGTGCAAAAGGAGGATCAATCAAATTATAATTCGGCAACTCAAAATAGGTTTCATAGAGTTTCGGGTCCTAAATGATTAGTCGACACAAAGTATCGATCGGTTAACGGCCCACAGCAGTGTGGGACTTACAGTGGGGCTGCTAATCGATAGGGAAACAAGGCCGATCAGTTATTGGCTACAAAAAGCCAGCCAATCAATCGGCATCCCCAGCCGACCGATCCCGATACTTGCAGCGTGACAACAAGGTCATGACGCAGGTATAAATAAAGAAGGGGAGACTATTTTTGTATCTTTTCGCCACGTCTCCTGTCCTCCTCTCCTTCCCGAAGCCACTACGAATTCCAATGGTTCTCAAACGCCGAAGCAAGGGTGGTTGGATTGCAGGGAAATCAAGGCAATAATGAACATCAACGTCAATCAAGGGAATCATCATTTATTAGTTTTCTTCACTTTCTCTTTAGATTTTGTGATGTATAATACTCTCATGGAGGAGTAGACTTGTGGTTTAGTGGTGAAAGATAGGTAGCTGTCCGGATCCTATATTTATATTTTATGATAGACAATGATTTATGTTATGTTATTATCACACCCCCTGTGAGGAACTTATATTTTTTATTGGTTTTCTAATGGATGACATGTTTTCACGCGTGGTTAGAGTTGAGGTTGTACCTAATCTTGAACACAATCATTTACACAAATTAATGCTTAATTAGGAGTGACAAAGGAATTTGTTAGTGCTATTGAGATAATCTATGCTACACCTAGAACGATAAGATGGGTTATACCTTTATACTAGTTCATTACCCTAAACCCTAACTTAAGTATTAATCTAGGTTTACCATGAAATTAGGAGTGAGAAAGGAATTAAGTAATGCTACTGAGATAACCTCTGCTATACCTAGGCTGATAAGTTAGGTTATGCCCTTAGAGCAGTTAATTACCCTAAGCCTTATTTTAAGTGTTAACTCAGGCTTATTGCTTGTAGCCTGAGCCCCACTAAATTATTGTCATAATAAAATATAAAGATAGGATTCGAGTTAAGCTACCCCGAATTCATTCCCTAAACTACACCTAGTTGACTTGACAACTTTATTTTATAGTTAGTTTTATTAATTTAGTTAAAAAATCATTCAAACTAAACAAAAACTGATTTTCAACCACTCATTAACAACTAAATCCAACTTAACTCCATCTACCTGTGGATACGACACCCCTATACCCAACTAAGCTACGATGATCTCGTAGGCTTGCGAGTAGACAGTTTTAAAGCACACTTTTAAAATGCGTCAAGTTTTTGGCGCCACTGCCGGAGAGCCAGTAGGCTAAGTTGATTTAGAAATTACGAGTTATTTTTGTTTTAAAAAAAGCATTTATTTACTTTAATTTATTTTTCTATTTTATTTTTCTTTTTCGTTGATTTTTGTTTACTTTTTCTTATTATTATTATTTTTTTCCCCGCTGTGGCTAACAAACCTAGTCCATAACTGTCGCATGCCTCCCCATGTAAAATTGGGGATCATTTTGTTCCCCAAACTTATGTTGCGCCAGCCGGAGTTGTGTTACCCACTATGGGTAATGCAAACTTCGAAATTAAGCCCGAGATCATTAGCATGCTTTCCACTTTCTATGGGAACCCGATTGTGAGCCCATACGAGCACCTTGATGCATTCATTAAAATTTGTGAAACATGTGACTATCGAGGTGTCTCGAGTGATGTTGTTAGACTAAGCCTTTTTCTGTTTTCGTTAAAAGACATAGCTAAAAGGTGGTTTTAGTCCCTTCTGAGGGGTGAAATCACCACTTAGAAAAATCTCCAACAAAAGTTCTTGATCAAGTTTTATCCTAAAGCTAGAACTATGGTTGTTAGCATTCAATCAATAGTTTTGAACAAAACAATTAGGAGCAATTTCACAAAAGTTGGGACAGATTTAAGGAACTCCTTAGAACTTGTCCGTACCACGGGTCACCCAAGTGGGCTTTTGGGTAGAACTTCTATGATGGTCTCGCGGCTTCGAACTAGCAAATGGTTAATGCTTTATGTGGGGAAGCAATTAACCAACAAGATAAGACGAGGCGTGGATGCTATTTGAGCGCATCAGCGAATACTCTCTCAACCAAGCCTCTTCTGCGAGGGTGGTTTGAGGGAGCACACGTGATGTTTACGAAGTAGCACCCAACGATGATGTTAACCTTAGACTGGACGCTCTTAGTAGGAAGATGGATTAGATTACAAACTTGAATGCTAATCCTACTAATGTGCGCCTAGTCAATGTAGCTAAGTCATTAGGGGGTACTACTCCGTGTGGCATTTGTTCGGGTGAGGACCATTCTGTTCGTGATTGTTTACATGCATCTCAATTTCCCGAATACGTGCAAGAACAGGTTTATACAACTCAAGAATATGCGAGGAATAACGTCCCATTCTCCAACAACTATAATCCCGTGTGGCGCAATCATTTGAACTTCTCATGGAAGCAAAACGCCAATCAAAATCAACCCGTGAGACATCAAGATTCTGGCTTTGTAGGTAACACGTAGCCTCCCAGTTTTCAAGGACAAAACAAGTATGATGCTCGACCTCATTCCAATGTTTCTCATGATGACCCTCCTCCTCCACCTCTAGGATATATGTCACAATTCAAGGAGCACATGCTCCAATTTATGGAGGACATTACACAATTGGTTCGGTCTCACTCGCAATTTATCACCAAATTAGAGTGCCAGATAGGACAGTTGGCCTAGGTACTACGTAGGATAGAGGAAGGGAGGTTACCCTCCCAATCACTCACAAATCCCACATGATAAATAGGATGTGTCGGTTTTAGGAGAGGAGAATTTTAAAGAAGTTGAGGTAGAGATCAAGAAGGATGCGACTCCCCTCCCACTGTTGATAAGGAGGGATCGCGAGAGAGGGTTTATGAGCCTGCTATCCCTTTCCCTTTGGCCCTTATAGGATTGAAGAAAAAGAACAACCCAAAGAGGGCTGAGCTCATAGATGTGTTTAAGGACGTGAAAATCAACTTACTGTTGATCGACGCCACTGAGCACATTCCTATGTGTGCCAAGTCCCTCAAGGATCTTTGCATAAAAAAAGAAGCGCGCTCAGGCGCATACTTTGAAGAAGATCCGACTCACCTAGAAGGTGAGTAGCATTTTGTCGACGGGCACCCTGCCCAAGTTTAGAGATCCCGGGTCCTTTACATTCTCGTGTGTCATCCGGGAGCAGTATACTAGTCGGGCCCTTGTAGACCTAGGAGCCAGTGCCAACCTCATTCCTTACTCAGTTTTTCAGGAATTGGATATAGGAAACCTTAAGCCAACTAGTGTTACACTTCAGTTGGCTGATAGGACAGAGCGTGTACCTCGAGGGGTAGTGGAGGTTGTACTTATCAAGGTTGACAAATTTGTTTTCCCTGTTGATTTTATTTTCTTATATATCATGTTCCTAGATAGAAGAACAACATTTCTATTATTCTAGGCTGACCGTTCCTAGCAATGGTTGAAGCTGTGATTCACTATACGATGGGAGTGTTGAAGGTTTCTTTTGGAAACCTCAAGGGTAAATTAAAGGTCTCGAACATTGTTCGACACCCTGAGATAGAAGACGAGTTAGAGTGCTATAGGGTTGATGATATTGACCCTTAGGTAAAATTAGTTGTAGTCGATTCTATTAAAAATGTTGATTGGAGTAATATCCCTGTCTATGTCGATAACTCTGCGTCATTGCCTAAACTTGTTGGGATAGAGATTTGAGATTCCGATGCTGACCATGATCTTCTCCTTTGTAGTCACAGATCTAGAAATGTTGTTGGGTTTGGGGATTGTCCCCACACGCTCATCCAAATTTCTATAGCAGACAGTGCCTTAGCTTTTGGTTGACATTGTGCTCTACACTGCATCCGACTAAAGACATTAAACTTAGTGCTCTTGGGAGGCAACCCATTTGCTGTGTGTTTTAATTTATTTTTCGGATTGAACTTTCTTTCGTCTACAGATCCTTTTGTTATCTCTACCATGATTGCTTTATTTCTCTTTTACTAAGCACATGTGAGATCTATATTTCAAATGCTACTAACATGTTTGTTTAGTATTCTTTCTTCTATGTCTTCATTTACGGCTTGCTATTTCTGTCTTTCCTTTTTGGATTTGCTCACCACGCATAGCTGAATATGCCATACCTCAAGTCATCTCTTTCCTTTGCTTGTATTTACTTTTGTTGATTTGTATTGAGGACAATGCAAGGTTTGGGTTTGGGAATAGCATGTGGTGTGGACTTTTAATTGACCTTTTGTATATTTTTGCCTAAATTAGCTAAGTTTTTACAAGAATGAGCATAGAGTTCTTGTGACTTATATTAAAGATCAAATTTGTGATGTGCTATGACAACTAGAATATTTATATAGTGAGATTATTCATGGATCTTACTATCGAATCTGTATTTTTGTCTTTTAGGTGGTTTGAAAGATTATTACTTTTCACCATTAATCTTGTAAGAAATTCTACATTTTAAGTTTTGATACTGAAAAAAATTTTAGGAATTTGAATCAAGCTCTTTACTCCTAACAATGTTGAAATCATTAGTTTCTCTCTTCATCTTGAGTGCTTCTGTTCAAAAAAAAAAAAAAAAGGCACCAATGCCTATTCGAGTAGGTAAGTACCCGTGACTTGTTGATTCTTATAGCCCTTATGTCTCGAGCAAGTAAGCCCATATGGGTGTCTTAACACCTGGTATCTTGAGCCAACTAGGTCGGGAGCTACCAATCAAAAGCTCACTGCACAGACCACAGGGAAATCTTAATAAAAATCAACTTTTTTAATTCACTTTAATAAGCACTGATGCCGAAAGTAAATAAAATATTTTTAAAGTATGTGATAGTAACGACTTAGGTTGTGAATTACTTTGACTCGAGCCATTAGGCTTGAGGAGTGCTCTTCACTTGGTGTCTTGAGCCAACTGGATCGGGAATCACCAGCCAAAAACTTGCTACATGGATTCTAGGGAGATATGCCTGACCATAAGTTACTTAAAAAGAAGAAGAAGAAGAAGAAGAAGAAGAAGAAGAAAAACAAGAGTAAAAAAGGGAAAAAAAAAAAAAAAAAAAAAGAGAGAAGCCTTGAAATTTTTTCATTGATTAAGAATGATTTGTTAGGGTAATGAATTCTTTTAATTATCTTCTTTATACGTCTTAAATTTGAAAGTTTTGGAATACGAAAAAGGGAAGACAAGTTTTGAGCCAACTCACTAGTAGATAGACTTGAATCTCAAGAACTCAAGTCGGAACCATAGTAATAATAAGAATACATAACGATTCTTCACTTTAAAGTACGTCTTCAAATATGCCCGAAAATATTTTTTTCACAAGTAATTCTTGCCATTACATGCTAGATCAAAATTTTCCGTCTTTAGTTAGTTTTAGCTGTATCTTGCTTGAGAACAAGTAAAGAGTAGGTCTGAGGATGTTGATGTGCATCATATTTACATATTTTAATCTTCATTCCTACAATATATTCGGCTTTTACATGTGTGTTTTGTTATAATCCAGGTACAATTAGGCTTAGAGTGTAATGAGGCAAACAAAGGGTGGAAGTTGACAAAATTTAGCGTAATTGATACATATTTGAAGACTATTATGAGAATCCCGACCACGTGTGCAAAAGAAGAACCAACCAGGTTATAATTCAACAACTTAAATAGGTTTCGTTCATTTTCGGGTACCAAATGATCAATTGACACAAAGTATCGATTGGCCTGCGGCTCACAGCAATACAGGGTTTACTGTGGAGCGGCCGATTGATCATGAAACAGGGCCGATCAGTTGGTCGGTGATGTGTTTTTCTACGTCTATCAAAATTTAATATAAAACCCTATCTATTAAACACACCTAAATTGAAGTGTAGGGCGAGAGGGTGTCGAACTACAAGGACTAAGAGTGCGTGAATTTAATCTATGATCTAAATTGATTTAAGGAAAAGTGATATTTTTGTGTTAATAAATCTAGAAAATGACAATTAAATTAAAGTAATCTACTACTAATCGGGAACGTGCATTAAATTGGAGCCTAGGGTTTCGAATCCATCATTAGCCAATTATTTTTGCGTTAACTCTTAAATTGGGATTATTGATTGTCACATGAGTAGTGGTTTAGGCTACAAGCTTCAACCTACTAATATAATGTTGTTAGAATTGCGTATTGACCTTATCCAACTAAAGCATAAGGAAAATAGGCTTTACCTAACGTATTGTTAATTATTACGTATTGACCCTATCTAACTAAAGCATAGGGAAGATAGGCTTTAATTAGCAATTCGGTTAATACTATTGCCCGATTAATTAATCCTAAGGCTACAAGCACAAAGAATTAATTTATAAATATCAATATCAACAATTAAAGGTTACAAACTCAATAATCATATCAATTGAATAAACAATAAAAATATAATACTTCAAAGTATTTATTCAACCAAGCAATTCATGTAAACAATCAAGTTAACCCGAATTAAAAGTAAACAAAAGTAAACGCTAAGATTTCATCTAACCCAAGGGAGTAAGTTAGCTCTCTATCAAGGATGATCCGATGAAGAAGAAGTTGAACAAACTCATGTCGATCTTCAAGCTAATCTCGCTCTCGTTCTAATTTAACAAAAAAATAAAAAAATAGAAGGAAAGAAAATAAAAATGCGAGAGAGAGAGAGAGAAGGCTAAGAGAAAGAGGAAAGCAGGGGCCGCCAGTGCCGAACCAGAGGGGAGAAAAATGCCCCCAGAAATCCCAAAATCAAGCGCTAGGCCTGTTGGGCTTGGGTCGGTGATGGTGGTGTCGTGGGCTGGACGTGGCTGGAGGTCGATCTGGGCTGGAGTTGGGCCGGAGGTGGTGCTGCAGTGCTGGGCCTGGTGTCTGTGAAGTTGGGCCGTACAGGTGGGTGACGATGACCCTGTTCCGACGATCTTGAGGTTGATGGGCGGGGGGTTGGTTATATTGTGCGGGTGGTGAACAGCGGTTGTTCGTGGGCCTGCATTGGGCCGGTGGTCTTGTCGGTGCTGCTGGTTTGGGCATGGGCTGTCGTTGTGTGTTGGGCCCGATACGGGTTGGGCACGAGTTCCGAGCTTATACGTTCATGTCCCGAATCTCGATTGACTTGATTTAATTATTTAGGCATCGAATTTACCTTATTTGCACCGAAATTTGACAATTTTCGGAACTTTAATTTCAAACCTGTTAAATATAAAAATTGCCAAAATGAGTGTAGAACTATAATTAAATAAGTGCCAAATAATTAAAAATAACAATTAAAAGATGCGTAAATACGAGACGCATCAACGCCCCCACACCTAACCTTTACTAGTCCTCGAGCAAAGCATATGATTTAATATAAAAACTACAATGACCAACTATCCCAACATTCACCCAATTTTCCGAGATTAACACCTATATTAAAATTCAAGATAAGATTAAATCATTTAGAGCATTCTCCAATTCCATGAATTCAGATGATTAAACTTCAAAACTCGTCATAAAATTTCATTAACCTTGTATCAACTAATAGGGACTACTCAAGCAATTTAAGCGCACAAGTAAAAGTGATTAGGATTTTATGTCACAGAACCTCCTTAAATTCTCGCTTCCAACCAAATATATAAAGGTTTTGTACACCCACACCATTGAATCACCTAAACACATGCCTATACATAGAGAAATTCTAAGTGGCATATGAGTTACCACTTTACAACATTCTGACCTCAGTATAGTGTAAAAGAACATATTTGTCATGAATGTACACCAGTTTTTACTTTTTCTTTTTCTTTTGCCTTTTTCTTTTGGAGGAAATCCCCTTTTTATTTTTTTATTTTCATTTCATTTTTTTTATTTTTTTTTATTTTTTTTGTTTCCTCTTTCTTTTCTGTCCATTTTTGGACTTTTTTTTTGTTTTTTTTTAACACGTACTTCATCATTACAATTGACATTGACCAACTAGTACTTTACATAACATCTAGGGCAAGGATTAGGATACGGCAATAGGGCAAGCTTGCAAAACTCAAGATATATAAGGTTGTTTACTCAAATTCTTCAGATTTTCCGCAACATGAAAGTCCTGTGATCAGTGAATATGTGAGCGGCATGAATAGAACCCATTAATATCAACAATAATCAACAACACTCGTTAACAAGTATGAAGTAGAATCATTTAATTTCATGGAATTAAGAGAACGAAATAAGCAACTAATCCCACTGTCATCATAACATACGCGTCGATCAAATAAAACTTGGCTAAGCGGTTATAATGCACGCTCAAAATGCACAAAAAGATGTTCAAAATTTTAAAAATTTGACCAAAAATGAGCATATGCAAATGAGCCTCACCCCCACACCTAAATCATGCATTATCCTCAATGTAACAACATTAATTATTAAAGCACAAGAGATAGGTGAGATAGAGCAATACAACCTGACAAGACGGCGCGAACATGTATATATGACTCCTTCAACACGGGACAAGAACCTGAAAAGAGATAAAACAAGTCTCCAAGAAACTAATTAGTTCAAAAACTAAACTAAAACAAGAATTAACAAAACCTAGGCTGCCTCCTAGGAGCGCTAAGTGTTACGCCTTCAGCCGGGCGCAATGGGTCCAACGAAGATTAAGTAATGGCATCAACTAAAGAAGAAACTTCACTAAGCTCACCTAAAACATGATCTACAGCACAATCAGTAGTGTCACACATGATTTTAGGAGGGAGAGAGTAGTCGGGTGGATGCCTAATGGGGGCAACAACAAGTGTAGATCGAAGCTTATGAAAAGCGTCTAACCAAGACTCATTGAGCTCAATTGATATGTCCTTAGATAGCACACTAGCCAATGGTTTAGCTAACTTCCCACGATCCTTAAGGAATCCCTTATAGAAACTCGCATGATCTAGAAATGCTCTAACTTGTTTCACATTTGAGGGAGGGGGCGACTTCACAGTAAAATCTATCGTAGCTCTATCAACCTCAATACCCTTCTTAGACAACCTATGGCCTAGTACAATTTCCTCCTGAACCATAACATCGTGAGTCTTCTTCCAACCCAAGACTTCTTTCATGTCCGGGTTTAACCTTCGTTGCATCTCTTTAGAAGGTTTTGCATTTTCATCAAGAGGGTCATTAACTAGGGTAGAGGAGAGTGTTTGGTCCACCAAATCATCAACAATATCCACACAAAAATACTCTGACTCATCCTCACTAGTGGGTGACAAAAAAGCCTTAAAAATGTTTAACCTAATAGTCATGTTTACAAAGCTAACATCCATTACCCCGGATCTACAATTAATGGTAGCATTGGCCGTCGCTAAGAAAGGTCAACCTAGAATGACAGGGATATTGTTTTTTGAATGACTAGAAGGTTCCATATCTAGCACAAGAAAATCAGCAGGAAACATGGCTTTGTCTACTCTCACTAGCACATTAATCAGCTCACCACGGGGGATCCTAGTTGATCTATCCGCTAACTGCAAGGTCACCGTGGTGGGTTGCAACTCTCCTAGGCCTAACTTCTTATAAACCGAGTAAGGAATAGTGTTAACACTTGCTCCTAAGTCCAGTAAGGCTTTATCGATCGGGTAGTCTCCAAGTGAACAACAGATGGTGGGGACACCAGGGTCTTTGTACTTAATCGGAGTGTCACGCTTCAGAATAGAGCTCACTTACTCGGCTAAAAATACTTTTTTAGGCAGATGTGCTCTAGATCGCCTCTTTTGGTTCAGTAGATCCTTAATAAACTTCGCATAGGCTGAGATCTGTTTAATCACATCAAGAAGGGGAATGTTTATCTTTACTTGCCCAAACGTCTCCAAAATGTCTTCCCACTTCTTGTCCTTCCCATTTGGATATGGTGCAACTAAAGCTTGGGAGAAGGGTACTCTATGTTCATATGACGAGGGAAGATCAGAGGCTTTAGGAGTGGGAGAAGGGTGTGTGACATCAGTCTCCTTTTCTCTCTCCATGCTCTTCTCTTCTTCCTCACCACTCATGGGTACTTCACTTTCAGCACTCACCCCATTGTCAACCTCCTTCCCATTTCTGAACACTGTAATGGACTTTGCTTGTTCTTGATGGGGAGGATAGTTGTTTTGCCTTACACAGTTCCTAGTGTTCTCTATAGCTTGGCTAGGGAGTCTTCCCTCATCTCTCCTACTCAGAGTATTAGTTAGTTAACCTATTTGGGTTTCTAGCTTTGCAATCGATTGTGTAAGGGAGTGGAGGAGTTGGGAATTAGCTTCCAAACCTTTCAACGCACTCAAAACCTTCTCTTAAAAATTCGAATTAGAGCTCAAACTAGGAAGTTGAGAGTAGTGGGAAGCATACCCTTACAGTTGAAAACCGACGGGTCGTGTCATACCAGGCGAGTGAGGTCGTGGGTGAGATTTTTGTGGTACAAATTTTCCTTCTCCTCCTTGCCTCTAGGAGAAGTTAGGATAGTTTCTCCAGCCTGGATTGTACGTATTAGAGTATGAGTCGTTTCGTGAGAATCCTTAGGCTGCATTGACTTGGTCCTCCGACCACTCCACATTAGGTGAAGCAGAGGGGCAGTCATGTGTAGAATGAGAGACACTAGAGCATGAAGAGCAAGCACTATGCACATTTGAAACATGAGGCAAATTAGGTACAGTAGAGGGGGCCAGTGTCATCTTAAATAGGGAAGTTAACTGCTCTACGGAAGAGGCAAGAGAGTCTACTTTCTTATCTAAGATGGAGGTGTGAGCAATCTCATTTACTCCTTTATTCAACCTCGTAGCATTAAGATGTGCATGTGCAACAGATTGTTGTGAATTCTCATTCAAAAGTTCAAACAGTTCCCACACCTCGTCCTCATTCTTCCTGAGGAATTGACCACCGCATGAGGCATCAACAGTTTGTTAACCCTTCTCGTCTAACCCATAATAGAAATTTTGGACTAGTTGCCATTTAGGGATAGCATGATGTGGACAAGCTCGTTAGAGTTCTCTAAACCTATCCCAACTCTCGTGAAACTCCTCAGTAGGGAGTTGGGTGAAGGTGTTAATGGCTCTCCTAGCAGTGTTAGTCTTACTAATGGGATAGAATTTCTTAAGAAATTCTTGTTGCATTTGAGTCCAAGTACTAATCGTTCCACTAGGTAAGGTGCCTAACCAATATTTAGCCTTTTCCTTTAAAGGGAAAAGAAAGAGGTGAAGTAAAATGGCTTCATCACTAATGTTAGGAATCCTAAAGGTTGAGCAAACCTCCATAAAACTGTCCAAGTGTCTGTACCGGTTCTTATTGCCTAAGCCGTAGAATGAAGGAAGCATTTGTATAGTATGTGGCTTAAGCTCGAACTGATGGGCTACGGGTGGCAATCTAATGCAAGACGGTGAAACGTATGTAGTGGGAGTAAAGTAGTCCATAAGTATACGTGGTTGTTGTTCGTCAGCCATTGCTAAATCAGAGTTAGCACTAGCAGATTTTGCTCGGTGTTGGGCTCTAAGATCCCTTAAAGTTATTTCAATTTCAGGGTCGAATATGGTAAGGTCAAGAGACAAAGAGCGACAGCCGTGCATGAACAATTAACCGCACGAAGCAAGTAAATAAAAAATTAAATAAGCAAAACAAATAAAACAGACAAAACAAAAACTTAAAAAAAAAAAAGACAAATAACAAGATACCCTAAAATCTACTTATGCACAAAAATCACAAGAAAAATAATGCTAATAAAAAAACATAATTTTTTTTTAAAGAAAAGAGACAATAATAATTAAAGAGAATTAAAAATTAAAAATCCTAAATTAACAATCAAATTAAGATTTCAAATCCTAGGTTAAAAAATAAAATAAATTAATCTAAAATTAAAGAAGAAATAGAAAGTTAAAAATCAAAGAAAATCATAAAAATAAAATCACGAACGTTGCCTAGTCCCCGGCAACGGCCCAAAATCTTGATGTATTTTTCTACGTCTATCAAAATTTAATATAAAACCCTATCTATTTAACACACCTAAATTGAAGTGTAGGGCGAGAGGGTATCAAACCACAGGGACTAAAAGTGCGTGAATTTAATCTATGATCTAAATTGATTTAAGGAAAAGTGATATTTTTGTGTTAATTAATCTAGAAAACGACAATTAAATTAAAGTAATCAACTACTAATTGGGAACGTGTATTAAATTGGAGCCTAGGGTTTCGAACCCATCATTAGCCAATTATTTTTTCGTTAACTCTTAAATTGTTAATATTGATTGTCACACGGGTAGTGGTTTAGGCTACACGCTTCAACCTACTAAGATAATGTTGTTAGTATTGCGTATTGACCCTATCTAACTAAAGCATAAGGAAAATAGGCTCTACCTAATGTATTGTTAATTATTACGTATTGACCCTATCTAACTAAAACATAGGGAAGATAGGCTTTAATAAACAATTCGGTTAATATTATTGCTCGATTAATTAATCCTAAGGCTACAAGCACAAAGAATTAATTTATGAAAATCAATATCAACAATTAAAGGTTACAAACTCAATAATCATATCAATTGAATAAACAATAAAAATATAATACTTCAAAGTATTTATCTCAACCGAGCAATTCATGTCAACAATCAAGTTAACCCAAATTAGAAGAAAACAAAAATAAAGGCTAAGATTTTATCTAACCCCAGAGAGCAAGTTAGCTCTCCATCAAGGATGATCCAGTGAAGTAGAAGTTGAACAAACTCATGTCGATCTTCACGCTAATCTCGCTCTCATTCCAATTTAACAAAAAAATAAAAAAATAGAAGAAAATAAAATAGAAATGCGAGGGAGAGAGAGAAGGCTGAGAGAAAGAGTAAAGCAGGGGCCGCCGGTGCCGAACCAAAGGAGAGAAAATCGCCCCAAGAAATCCCAAAATCGAGCCTTAAATCCTCACAAACACCGACCCTGCGCCTTCTCTGTGCCCTACCGGATCTAGGCCGTGGTCTGGGCGATGGGCCGGAGTGAGTCTGAGCTGGTGTGGGCTGTCGTTTGGATGGGGGTTGAGCGCGGAGCCTGCTGGGCTTGGTTCGGTGATGGTGGTGACGTGGGCTACATGTAGCTGGAGGTCAATCTGGGCTGGAGTTGGGTCGGAGGTGGTGCTGCAGTGCTGGGCCTGGTGTCTGTGAAGTTGGACCGTACAGGGGGGTGACGATGACCCTGTTCCAACGATCTTGAGGTTGATGGGCTGGGGGTTGGTGATATTGTGCGAGTGGTGAACAAGGGCTGTTCCAGTACTTGTAGCGTGACCACTGGGTCATGTCGTAGGTATAAATAAAGAGGGGTCCTATTTTTTTCATATCTTTTCACTACGTCTCCTCTCATCCTTTGCTTCTCGAAGCCGCTATGAGTTCCAAGGGTTCTCAAATGTCGAAACGCAAGTGGTTGGAGTGCTGAGAAAATCAAACCAAGAATCATCGTCAACATCAATCAAGGGAGTCATCATTCATGATTTTTTCTTCACTTTCTCGTTTAGATTTTGTGATGTGTAAAACTCCTATAGAAGAGTAGACTTGCGGTTTAGGGGTGCAAGACGGGTAGCCATCCGGATCCTGGATTTATACTTTACTGTAGACAATGATTTATGTTATGTTATTATCGCACCCCTGTGGGGAACTTATATTTGTGATTGGTTATCTATGGATGAGCTTATAGCCATATTTAGATTCCCAATTTATTTGTGTCCCGTCTATGTGCTTGTAGCCTAGACTTTAACATAACATGTTTTCAAGCGTAGTCAGAGTTAAGGTTGTGCCCAATCATGAACACGATCTTTTGTACAAATTAATGCTTAATTAGGTGTGACCAAGGAAGTTGTTAGTGCTATTAAGATAATCCATGCTACAACTAGAGCGGTAAGATGGGTTATGCCCTTAGAGTAGTTCATTACCCTAAACTCTAACTTAAGTATTAATCTAGGTTTAGCATGAAATTAAGAGTGAGAAAAGAATTAGGTAGTGCTATTGAGATAACCTATGCTACTCCTAGAGTGATAAGATAGATTATGTCCGTAAATTGGTTCATTACTTTTTTTTTCTTTTAATAAGTGACTAGTTCATTATCTTAAGCCTTAATTTAAGTGTTAACCCAGGCTTAGTACTTGTAGCTTAAACCCTTCTAAATCATTGTTATAATAAAGTATAATGATACGCTTCGAGTTAAGCTACCCTGAATTCATTTCCTAAACTACCCTTAATTGACTTGGCAACTTTAGTTTATGGTTAGTTTTATTAATTAGTTAACAAATCATTCAAGCTAAACAAAAATCAAATTTCAGCTGCCCACTAACAACTAAATCCAATTTAACTCCGATTCTCTGTGGATACGACAACCGTATACCTGACAAAGCTACGACGATATTGTATGCTTGCGAGTAGATGGTTTTAAAATACACTTTTGAAACGCATCAACATGTTTTCTCTTTTTTTCGATGATTAGAGATTGAATTACTTCAATAACGTTTTTATGTAACATAAATGTTAATAGTTTAAATTTTGTATGATAATATATTTGGCATATTTTGAATTGGAAGATTAGTTATTTCTTATAAATAAATTTGCAAATCGACATCAGGACTATAACTATCTTTTCATTAGCTTCTGAGAAATTCAATTAACATTGAAATGATTAAAAAAAAAAAAAAAGATGATACGGTGGGAATAAATTTTTGGGCATATTTTAAATGATTTTAATAATGTCATCAAATGTTTTAAATCTAATTTTGTATGAAAGTATTTTAGTGCATTTGTATTAGGAAATTAATTTATGTCCATTGAACTAAATTTGTAAATTCATATCTTTCATATATTTTTCTTCTATTTAAAAATTGAAACATGTACATAAGAATTAAAAAGTATATAATTAATATAATTTATTGAATATATTTTGAAATATTTGAATAGGATTTTTATTTAACTATTGTATATAAATCTAAGTAGACAATTTTTATTTTGGGTATGTTTTAACTTTGCAAAGTTATGGTTTCTTAAAAGAAATTTATCTTTCATCTTTTTTTCTATTTAAAATGCTGATCAACAAATAAAATATAAAATATTTATATATGGACATAATTTATTTTTCATATTTTGAAGTACATATTTCAAAATTGTTTTATGTGAATGTTATAATTATAATTTTGTACAATATTATATTTGGTATATTTTTAGCTGTACAAAGCTTGTAAATTTTCCCCCAGTTTGAGCCCTACCTTCGGAAGCCTGGTCATCCACAACGTGGTTGGTGTCAGTCGGAGAGACGGGAGGGGGTTGTTGGTAAAGTCTCCTTCATAATTTTAGACAAATGTGTAAAATAGTTGAGATTCTTACCCATTGAGGAGATGTCGGTTATGGTGAGTCAATTGTTTTTCTTTTGGTCGCCCGAATTTGACGACATTTCCTTTCTTCTTAGCATTTTTGGAGGTGGGCAAAGGCAGGGTAAGTTTGTTTTGGGGTTTTCGTAGTATGGTTTTTGGTTTTTCATCTTCTTTGAGGTTTCATATACTTGTAATCAATTTAGGGATGTAATTACGCTAGTAAGAATTTTGATTATCTTTAAATTGGTTTGCCTTCAATTGGCTGCATGATTTCAGCCTTGTCCTTGTTATTCTTTAGAGCAATTTATCTCAAAATTTTCTATTACAACTCTTTTGTAAGGATTCATATTCTTTAAATTATCCATTTATTATTATAGGTATAATTATAATCGCATTTTATTATTATGGGTATAATTATAATCTAATGAATTTGCTTTGCTTAAAATCACGTTTGTGTCCAATTTGTTCCATAATTTTAGCATTTATGTTGTTGAATTAAATTTTCAGCATTTAAGGTTCCTCCTCCCCCCCCCCCCCCCCCCCAATTGTAGTTACAGCTTGACAATCTTGGGGAGAAAGTTGAGCAAGAGGGGTTTTTCGCTCCATGATTTACCTGCCCATAGAGGCTAAAGGGCTATTCTCACGAGCCGGAGTTGATTTGGGCAATCCAATCCGTCATTACCTGGGGGGGGTTGGTTGTTGAAATTGCTAGCTTTAAAGGATAGAGTGCTTTGGGAAAAAGGAGGTCTTTGCAATAATATATAGGAGATTATAAGCATAAATGAAAAATTTTTTAACATTACATGGATTATTGATTGCTATCTTTCCATGGTTTAAATAGTTCTCCTAATTGTGTACATGATACATTTTCATTGCTTGGGAATACAATTTTCAATTTTTTTTTTTTTTTTTTTTTTTTTTTTTTTTTGTGATGGCATTGGGCCTCCAAACAGTCTATTGAATCAGCTAAAAGTACATCATCAAGTTCCGGTGGTGGTGCTTTCCACCATTCTAGATTACATCTTTTTACAAAATAAAGCTTGGCACCTACATGCGTAACACTATTACATGACTTAGGAACCCACTTAAAATGAACACACACAAAATGGGCTTTAAGCCTCAACACATCTAAAATGATAGACTTAACAAGCCACGGGACTCAAGATCCACCATTTACAGTATTTATCACTACTTTACATCGGATTCAATTATTATATTCCCCCACCCAACTGATAACGAAAAAAAAAAAAAAAAAAAAAAAACTGTGTCGCTTGAACTTCGGCAATTAAGGGATCATCAACCGTGACTGACCCAAACCAGCATCTTACTAAGGACCCAATATGATCTCTAGCCACTTCAGCAATTGCACTCGAGCTTCCTCTTTTCCAACCAGCATCTATATTAATTTTAACAAAATGAAAAATCTGGCTTACTCCAACACCGGTTGTTGTTCCTCGGACGATCACGAGCCTCCTCGTGCCTTGGCTTGATATGGATCTGAAACTCCCTAGCTTTCTGCTTTGCCTTGTTGGATACAACTTCAGGCTCCGTAAAGTGACCTCTGAAGATGATATTACACCTGCTTTTCTACAACCACCAACAAATATATACATATAGAGCAATGGATTCAAGGTCATTATTAAGGGCATTAAATAGGGAATCCCACCATCTCAAGAAGCCGGGATGGCCAATAGAATTTGGTTTGAATCTCAAACCTGACACTAGCCAAACAGCTCGAGCGAGGGGACACAGGAACAAAATATGATCAAGAGTTTCCATCTGATGATCACACCAAGGACAAACTTGATCAATCCTAAGCTTTCTCTTTCATAAGTTATCAGAAGAAGCTAGGGCATTATGGCAACACCTCCACAGGAAATGTTTAATTTTTTGCTCACAAGATAAGGTCCAAATTTTACTAATGGATTTTGTAAGGGAAAAGGAAAAAGAGCTCTCACTCACACATAAATCCCCCATTTTCTTATTAACCCATAATTTGTAACCCTTATTCACTGAGTAAGCACCATCTCTTGAGTCTCTCCAAATAATGAAATCTTCCACTTCCGGGCTTCTAATAAGAACAGTGAGGATGTTGCGAGCAATAGCTGGGTTAAAGAAAGAACGAATTTTGTCAATATTTCATCTTTTTAAGTCATGGTTAATAAGATCTAAAACCTTCATGTTGGGATCCCTCACACCATCCACATTAAGCAACTGAGGGGGCTTAACATTAGGGATCCACGAATCTAACTCAATGCTTACAGACTTACCATTGCCCACCACCCACTGTAGATCATTCATAATAAAATCCCTACCTAAGATAATGCTCCTCCAAACCCATGAAAGGTAAGAGCCTAAGTAGGCCCTAACAAAAGAAGATTTTGGAAAATGAATCCCCTTTATTATTTTTACCCAAAATGCCTCCAGGTTCTGGATAATGTGCCAAGCCTACTTTGCCGGTACGGACAAGTTGAACCCTTCAAAATTTCTAAAACCGAGTCCCCCCTTCCCTTTTTGGTTTAGATAGATTATGCCAATTTGTCCAATGGACCCCTCTATTAGGACCCGCTCCTCCTTTCCACCAAAAGGACGCAATGATGCGATTAAGCTTTTTACAAAAAGAAACAGGTAACTTAAAACAATGCATTACCAAAGTCAGTATGGCAGCTAAGACTGATTTAATAAGGACTTCCCTCCCTGCATGAGATAACAAAGAGTTGGCCCACCCATTTAAAAGTTGGAACACTCTATCCATTATATAACTAAGGGCTCTTGACTTAGATCTACCCCAACTCAAAATTCCCCCTAAGTATTTCTCGTTCTCCTCCATCTGTTTCACTCCAAAGAAATTAGGACATTGATTTCTCTCATCTTGTCTAATATTTGAGGAAAAGAAGGCCTTTGATTTACTGAAATTGATTTCCTATCCAGAGGCTCTGTAGAACAAATTAATGATATCCCTTCATTTTGCACAAGCATGCATGTCAGCCTCAAAAAATAGAATACAGTCATCCGCAAAAAGAAGACGGGACAAAGAGAGGGGTGAATCTGTTTATTCGAAGAGGGTCCCACTTTCCCGTAGCAACAGCCAAATTTATTGCCCTTGAAAGGGCATCCATCACTAAAATAAACAAATAACGGGTCACCTTGTCCAAGTCTTCGACCTATTTGGATTTTCTCCAGCGTAGTTTTGTTCACCAAGGGGCAAGCCGACATAGTCGAAACACATTGCATTATCCAATCCACAAAATTATGATGGAATCCGACTTTAATTAACACATATATCAAAAACTCCCAATTTACCTGATCATAAGCTTTAGCGAGATCGAGCTTCAGAGCCATGTATACTTTTTTACCCCTCTTCCTCGCTTTCATAATATGAAGGATTTCGTGAGCCACAAAAATGTTATCTTGTATTTGTCTACCCTCAACAAAGGACGCTTACTCCGGGGATATAAATTTAGGCATAAGTGATTTCAATCTATTGGACAAAATTTTTGCTATTATGTTGTAAATGAAATTACTCAAACTAATAGATCTAAAGTGACTCATGGATTCCGGTCTATTGTTTTTAGGAATTAATAATATGTCAGTTTCATTGAATTTCTTCAGAATTTTCTTGTTAATAAAATACGCTTCCACCGCATTAATAACATCCTCTCCCACGATATTCCAGAATTCCAAATAAAAGATACCTGGGAAGCTGTTCGGACCCGGAGCTTTCAACGAACCCAATTGCCTAACTACACTGTAAACTTCTGAGCTTTCCACTTCAGCACACAATTTATCATGTCGCTGGAGATTAGCGAAGGAATAGACGCAATAGCCTCTTGATAGTCTAATCCCGGCTTTGCCGAAAAAACCTTCCTGAAATAACTACTCACTACTTCATGTATCTGGTTTAGATTCTCCACCCAATTTCCTTGTTCATCCTTTATTCTTATTACAGCATTCATCCTTCTCTGAACATGGGTGGTTGTGCAGAAGAAGCGAGTATTCCTATCCCCATACTTAATCCAGTCAACCCTTAAGCGCTGATGTTAGAGTCTTTCCTCAGCTTCCCAGATCGTTTGAATTTGTTTCTTGAGTTCTACCTCCATCGCTTCCTCTCCCTTAATATCATCACCACTCTGAATGCTTGAGAGTTTCTGCTTAATGGCCACAATCGATTCATTTCTCTCCCTTCTTCATTCCACCCACCATTCGACCAGGTTCCTTTTGCAGCAGGCTAATTTGTTATAGACTTTGAGCATCCTAGAGCCCTCGTTGCAGGATCCCAACTTTGGTCCACCACTCCATGACATCCATTTTCTATCAGCCATTTTGACTCGAATCTGAACAATAGCTTCTTTTTTCCAGTAGCACAATCTAACAGAAGAATTAAGAGGCAATGATCTGAGGCCACCGCCAGCTCCAAAATGGATTCTGCATATTCAAACATAGACAGCCAAGCATAATTAACAACAATTTTATGAATTCTTTCCCTTATAGTTATGTGACCCCTGTTATGACGAATCCAGGAGAATTTACTCCCTTTAGTTTCCATTTCCATTAGTTGACATGAATTATAAACATTATTAAGAATTGAAATTTGTGCACCTGAAAGGGGAACTCCAACATCCTTGTCTGTGAGCGAGGACACGGTATTGAAGTCTCCATAGATAGCAAAAGGCTTCGTTACTTTAGAGAATCTTGCACAAAACCCGTTCCCGAACTCTGTCCTATGAGCAACATCCTGTTCGCCATAAGTGAAGACATGCCTCCAGGATATTGAGCTTTGAACTAAAACAATCCTTATATCAATCCACCTGCTTGAGCTATGTATAACTTCTACTCTAATATCGTCTGAGGTGGTTTTTGTGGGACAACCACCGCAAACCCCCCAAAAGCTTGGGATTGTGTAGACTCCTCCACATTATCATGATCCTGATCCACCACAACACACTCTTCTATATGGACTGAACTTTTCCTGTGCATTTGCATTCTCTCCCATTCAAATTTTCGCCGAGCTTCCCTCTCCAGCTTCTTTAAGATCCTCTTAGCATATCCTTGTGATCTCACCAGGTCTGGGTGAGGAGCATAAATAGTAAGCTGGTCTTCCAAACCTTGAGAATCAAACACAGTTGTTATATTATCTCCCAGGCCTTCTGCTAATTCACTCGACATGTACCAGTTCCTATAGCAATCTTGTTTAACCAGACTATACACCAAATCCTACACGTCGCTCCTTAATCTTTTCCTAGGTCCCACTTGCTGAACTACAGGAGCCAATCTTTTCCTCCCAACTCCCGAGCTGCTTGAACTGCTCGATAGCTCTTGAAAGCCTTGCTTAGAACCAAAAGATGACATAGAAGACTGTTTAAACGATTTGTCAGAGGTTGCACTTAATAACATTGTAACTGCGCTCAACATCCTATCAGAGTTTCTCTTTTCTCTCTCAATTTGCCTTACGATGACCCCGACCAATACAATGGGTACTAGCATACTTAATCGCATCTCTAGATGACACATTCAGTCTGATTTTTGGGCCCCCAATTTGGTAGCCCTAAGAGAAATGTCATACTTCGAGTTTACAATTTTATCATCATCTAGGGAGCATTTATGTATAACATGACCTAGCTTTCCAAAAGCATAGAAAAAAATCAGGGAGCCTTTCATACTTAAAACTTATCCATACATCCTCAGTGTTCGGTCTTACTAGATGAAAACCTTTTTTAAGAGGCGCATTAACATTAGTTAACATCTTAATCCTGACATACTTACACCACATCGACACCCCATTCGGATCTAAATCTAATTTAACAATACCCTTAAGCAGCCTACCTATTTTCTCATCATTTTCAATCGTCATGAAACTTAAGCGAAGCCCGTGAGCTTGAACCCAAAGCACCGATGTGGTAAAATCAAGTTCTTTAAAGGTCATGTCTCCAGGCCATTCTTTCAGAACTAGGTAGCTTCACTTAAAGACTAGGGTGCTCCCTCCATAACTCTATTGTTATCTTCCTTACCGTTAACAAAAACAGGAGCATGTTACCTGTTAGCTCTTGAAATTCCAGCTTGTTTTGGAGAGCCCAAGCTTTACCGAAAACTGCTCTCGCAGGTCCTGGCTTGAACATTTTTTTTTTCTAACAAAACTTTACCCACCAGCACCAGTTCCTTAAGAGCTTTGCTAATCTCCACGTTGTTATGCAACTCCAAGCAGTTAACATCGAGACTCAAAGCTTCAGCAATAACTGGTGCTTTGTTTGAAAATGAGAGCTTTAAAATAAACACAGACAAGACAAGGATGTAATGAAACCAGGAGAATAATTTGAAAAGCGGATAGAGTACACAAGGCAGAGTTTTTTGTCTAAAGAACTCAGATCTTTTTTTGGAGTGTTTCCCTAAAGAGGGCTTTGAAGGCTTTATATAGCAAAAACTAGATATGTACATTAGCAAAAGTAAGTTATCGGCCATAAATTGGGTACCAACTATCAGTTATTAACTTAAATTAGGGTTCTTTCTCCAAGCATACAAAATTGGGAGTTGGGGGGATGTAAATATTGAAGCAGGTAATAAATTAAGGCAAATTGTGAAAGAAACGAGGAAGTCAGGGGAAAGCTTACAGCAGATGTGTCTTTCTTCTCCCAAATCGCCTTCTCTACCTACCCCTCACAGTCATAGTAAATGCACCCTCAAAACACCAGCACTTCACCCAAAAACTACCTCCGTTTGAACTGAGAGACACCAAGTAGCGAAGCAAAGAAGCCAGGAGAAAATGATCTAGAATCTTGGGGAAGAAGTAAGCCGAAGGGTATAGAGGCCTTAGAAACCTCCACACCCTATGAGTGAGAGAGCTGACAATTTTCATGTTGAGACATCAGAAATTTACAAATTGTGATGAGAATTTTGTAAGTTCGAAAATTAACCCATAGATTGGTACGTGAGGTCCGTATATAGTCGAACTTCTATCCAAAATTGATCAATATTTGATTGAATAATAAAACACATTTATGTATTAGTTATTGGATTATGCTCACATAAAATTCGCATATCTACTTTAGGATGTAACTTAGATCCGTAAGTCCATTAATAATAATAGACTCGAGAGTCATAACTAAAATAAAATTAAAATTGTCTAAGAATTTTTATTCGGTAAATTAGGATTTTGTTTGCTGGTTTTAGGCACTCGCCTTGTATAAGCTCATTGGAAGCAAACATGGACGATATATTCTAATTTGGGTATAGAAATTGCAGGCAATTTTATTAATTTTGTAATTGAGTTTTAAATTGGAAATTTGTTTAAGATGGGTATAAAGTTTTGGAAAATATTTTGTATTATTTTTTATAAAATAATATATGGTTATAAGCCCGTTGGGTATTACCCGGATTCCTGCTGCCCGCTACCCATGCCAGCTACTCGTGCCTCAAATCTGTGCCACGTTTCCCATTCATCACCACTGAATGAGCAAGTTTGCCTTGTTGCTATTTAAACCCTTTCTGTTAGGGATTTACATTTGGGGGATGAGCATTCTGGAAGCAAAAATGAAGACCCATTGTGGGTCTCTGGAGAACAAAATTTAGAGAAATAAAGCAAGAAATGGTGTGAGCAAAATAAACCAATTTGTTGGGTCTCTTAAATGCTACTACAGTGAGAGAAAGAACGGAGAAGAGGGAAAGCTTGAAGAGAGGATGGTGAGTTGTAAGGTCCCCAAATCATATGCCAAATAGGCTTAAGTTACAAGGGCACTACACAGCCGTACTACAATGAGTTCCCTCATCATAGTACAAAGCCCAAAATCTTTCGATCAAAATTCCTTAAATTTCCATGAATTTTCCCAATATATATGATATTAAACCCAAATACATTATCACCAACGACTTAAATCTAACAGTGCAGAAGCTCAAAATTTACAATACCTCAAATATTCCACCATGTTCTATTATGAATTTATTTAAATATCTAAACCTCGAAACTAACATAATTCCTGGAACAATACATAGCTTTGTCTTCCTCGTTCCTCTATAATTGCAATGAGCTATTGATATGAAAAGTAAATGAATTGGGTGCGCAAACAACACGCTCAATAGGTACACCATACTCCCTACCCGGATCAGGCGTATTATTTAAAACGGATAAAATTTCAATCAAAACCCATAAAATTAATTCATCTTTAAAATCATGTCAAGATATCACAAATCATTGTTACATAATTTAGTTCATTTCACAAGAGCTCTTTGGTAAAACTATTAAAATCTCTTTTATTTCCAAAAGAAACATAAATCACCACTTTATACTTTTAATTACGGCCATCGGGCACGGTCCGTCCCATACCAGACCGAGCACGACTCCGGAGCAGGGTCCGTTCCATACCAAACTGAGCTTCTTGGAATTGATTCGAGGATCGACGGCTCTGATTCTACTTTATGCTTTAAATCATTTTGTAAACGCACTTTGGTAAAACTCACACACGATTCAAAAACTACAGCTAGTATTATTCCCGCAACAGGGTCATAGATGGACGTTGTTACGTTTGTGATTAAATCACAAACGTAAGCTAAGATAAGAGAGTATGGGATGAGAAAGAAGTGAAGGGGATGAGAAAATAGAGAGAGAGTTAGATGAGAGAGAAGGTAATCTCAAAGAGATTGGTTAATTTTCATTGGATGCCTTAAAATTACACATGATCAACCTATTTAAAGGAAACTAGACATATTGGACCCAGACAACTCTTAACCGACTCAAAACAGGCCAGCCGCCAAAGAAGACTAACAAGACTAACCGCCTAACTAACCTTGGCGCCAAAACCGCAATTCAAATAATACACGCATAAGCACCTTATTACATTGAAAACGAGTAAGAAACATAACAATCCCCACCCCTTAAAACATTCTTGTCCTCAAGAATGAAAAGAAGGAAATTGACTCAATAAAAAATGCTTCTCCTCCCAAGTGGTAAAAGTTTCATCCAAATTGCACCAGCTAACACGAATTTTCTGTCCTTTGGGGTCTCCTGCTGCTGCCTGCCTCAGCTCCTCTACTGCAGCTTGGAGCCCACCTCCGGAGGACTTGGGAAAGAGCTGTGACCATCTTAAACCTGCTTTTTAAAAAGTGACACATGAAAGACAGGGTGAATATAAGAGTCGGGTGGAAGCTCCAACTTGTAGGCCACCTTGCCAATTCTCTCCAACACCTTGTAAGGCCCAAAAAACCTTGCACAAAGCTTGACATTTTTCCTCACTGCTGCTGTAGATTGCCTATATGGCTGTAATTTTAGATATACAATATCTCCCACATCAAAATTTTTATCAACTCTCTTCCGATCTGCATACCACTTCATTCGGGCTTGGGATTGACTGTGATTATGCTTCAGCTGCTGCATAATATGTTTCCTCTGCTGTACCAGCTCATTTACCTCAGCCACATTTGCCCCAGCTCCTTGCAACATCAAGGGAGTTGGAGGATCATACCAATACAATGCCTTGAAGGGTGTAGTGCCAATTGAAGCATGGAAATGAGTATTATACCAAAATTCCGCCAAAGAGAGCCATCTTTCCCACACCTTAAGATGACTAAACACCATGCTTCTAAGGTATTGCTCAATGCATTGGTTGACCCTCTCAATCTGACCGTCAGTTTGAGAGTGGTAGGATGAACTAAGGGCCAAGGTCGTTCCCAAGAGACCAAACAACTCCTTCCAAAACCGACCTGTAAGGAGCTTGTCCCTATCAGAAATTATGGATTGGGGCAATCCATAGAGCTTGTAGATGTTATCTAGAAACACACGAGCTAACTTCTCAGTAGTCACAGGTCGAGCCAAAGCAATAAAATGCCCGGATTTAGTGAATCTATCAACTACTACCCAGATCACCTCTTTCCATTCTGACTTAGGCAATCCCTCAATGAAATCCATACTTATGTGTTGCCATATACCCTCTGGAACAGGCAAGGGCTGGAGAAGTCCTTGGTACCTATGATCACCAAGTTTGGTTTGTTGGCAAACCTCACAACTTTGCACAAAGTTAGTCACTTCTTTCTTCATTCCCGGCCAACTGAAGTGAACCTTCAATCTCTGATATGTTCCCTCTATGCCTGAATGTCCTCCCCATGAAGAATCATGAGCAGCACTGATAACTTGGTGTCTAAGATCAGAAGAGGTGCCAATATACAACTTCCCCTGAATTCTGATAATGCCTCGGGTCACAAAGATTTCTTCACCAGCAGCCACATTGCTCAACTTACCCACACTGGCAGTGGCTATGCATTCCTGTGCAAAGTAGTCATTCTCATAGGACTGATATAACTCTTCCATCCAAGCAGGAGAAACCATTGAAATGGCTCCAAGAAAACCCTGCTCATAGTCCTCAAATCTGCGTGACAGTGCATCTGCGGCCAAGTTCTCCTTCCCTTTCTTGTACTCAATGTCATAATCGAGCCCCAACATCTTCATCAGCCCCTTCCTTTGAATCTTTGTGACAATTTTCTGCTCCAACAAGTGCTTAAGACTCTAATGATCAGTCTTAATGACAAAATGATGCCCATCCAAGTAGTGCCCCCACTTTTCCATCGCAAGCAAGATTGCAAGATACTCCTTCTCATACGTGAAAAGAGCTTGGTGCCTTGCACTCAATGCTTGGCTAAGGTATGCTATAGGCCTTCCTCCCTGAGATAACACTGCCCCTACACCACTTCCACACGCATCAGTCTACAAAACAAAGCTCGAGGAGAAATCGGGCATTGCTAATACTGGTGCTCCACACATTGCAGCCTTAAGAGCATCAAAGGCCTTTTGGGCTTCTTCGGACCATCTGAATGAGTCTTTCCTCAATAGATCAGTTAGGGGCTTGGCTAAAGCTCCATACTTGGCT
The DNA here is from genome assembly GCA_018398585.1 of Simmondsia chinensis. Lineage (NCBI taxonomy): Eukaryota > Viridiplantae > Streptophyta > Magnoliopsida > Caryophyllales > Simmondsiaceae > Simmondsia > Simmondsia chinensis. The sequence goes on from JAGTTD010000005.1 coordinate 29,285,641, forward strand.
GCAAACTTGCGGTAATAGCCAGTTAAACCCAAAAAACCTCTTTATTGTTTCAAGGTAACCGGAACAGGCCATTCTTTCATGGCTAGGACTTTGGAGGGATCAGTGGCAACTCCTTCACAAGAGATCACATGGCCAAGATATTCCAAATGAGTTTGAGCAAAAGAACACTTGGCCAACTTAGCATACAACTTATGCTCCTGCATGACCAAAAACACCTCCCTCAAATGCTTCAAATGCTCCTCGAAAGATGCACTGTAAATCAGGATGTCATCAAAGAAAATCAACACAAATCTCCTAAGAAATTGTTTGAAGACATCGTTCATGAGAGCCTGAAATGTTGCTGGGGCGTTTGTCAAGCCAAATGGCATGACCACAAACTCAAAGTGTCCTTGATGTGTCCAGAATGCAGTCTTGTACACATCGTGCTCTCCCATTCTAATTTGATGATATCCTTGCCGTAGATCCAACTTGGAAAAGACTTGAGCTCCATACAACTCATCTAACAAATCATCTATACCTGGTATAGGAAACTTGTCCTTAACAGTCATAGAGTTGAGTTGCCTATAATCAATACACATGCGAGCCGTGCCATCCTTTTTCTTGACAAGAATAACCGGAGAGGCAAAAGGACTATGGCTGGCCTGAATGAAGTTGGTCTTAAGCAATTCATCAACTTGCTTCTCAATCTCTGACCTCTGAGCATGTGGGTATCTGTAAGGCCTAAGCTTCACCGGCTCTGCACCCCCTTTGAGAGGAATTACATGATCTAAACTCCTCTTGGGAGGTAAGGACTTGGGCACCTCGAACACATCTTCAAATTCTGTGATCAATGCTTGCACTTCTGGTTCGGTAATGCCAATCATCTCAGTAGAAGAAATCGCAAATAGCTGGCCAACCCACTGGAAAGCACATCTCTAAATGCCCTTCTTCAACTTACTTCCCTTCATTACTTGTAATTGAGCTTGTTCTGCTATCCCATGCAATGTGACCTTAAAGCCTTGTACATCAAAAGAAACCGTGAGATTTGCATAATCAAACAATACATGACTATAAGTTCTCATCCAATCTACCCTAAGCACCATGTCACACCCTCCTAAAGGAAGGATTCTAAAGTCATAGCTAAACTTGCGGTCTTGCATCAGCCAAGAGAACCCTTGCCATTTGTTTTGAGTAGTTACTGACTTCCCATCAGCCACGATAGCAGCAAGAGGATGAGTTTTTATCACTTCATGACCTACTTTCTTGACCACTTTAGGATCAACAAAGCTATGAGTACTCCCACTATCAATGAGAATGATAATAGACCTTTTACCAGTCTTCCCTTTGATCCGGATTGTGCTATGAGCTCCACTACTAGTCAAAGGTTTAACTGAAATCTCCACTGCAGCATCTTCCAAGCTTCCCTCACTTTCCTGATCTGAATTAGTACCATCCTCTGTAATTTCCTCACCATCAGGGAGTTCACCAGCATTAGTTCCTTCAATCGCCATGAGGAACTTGGGATTACACTTGTGGCCAAATTGGTAAGGTTGATTATAACGATAACACAATTTCTGCTGTTGTCTGTCATCAGTTCAGTTGGTTCTAATTCTACTCGAACCTTGCTGAAATTTGGAACTGGTCCCACGAGGTCTAGAAGCATCACTTGCTGCTAGACCCATTGATTAATAAAGCTTGGCTTTAGCAAAGGCCACAAACAAATCAGTAGGATCAACGGCTTTAACCAAGTTCTTCAACTTAGGCTTCAAACCGCTTATAAAAGCTGATACATAATAAGACTTAGAGGCCTCAATTTTAGTTACAATGCTAGCCTAGAAATTCTCAAATTTGGTCATATAATCCTTCACAGTCGTCTCTTGCTTCACTTTATTGAATTTATCCACAATATCACTTCCATCCACATCACTATACCGAGCACACAAAGCCTTTGCAAACTCATTCCATGAAATGGAAGGTTTATTTCTTAACAAGCTATAGAACCACACCTCATGATCACCAAGCAAATACTGAGCCGGTTCCCAAAATAATGCAAAATAAAAAAAAAATAAAAAAAATAATGCCCAAAAAAAAATATTTACCAAACTACTGTTGAACCGCGTTTAGAAAACGCGGCTATATAAACCGCATCACAATAACCCGTTTCAATTCTCTATAAACCGCATCTAAAAAACACGGTTTAATTCAAAGTGAACCGCGTTTTTTAGATGCGGTTTATTTAAAAGTTAACCGCGTTTTAAAAACACGGTTTTACTCATATTGAACCGCGTTTTAAAAACACGGTTTAATTCAAAGTGAACCGCGTTTTATAAAACACGGTTTTTCTCAAAATGAACCGCTTTTTAAAAACGCGGTTTTATCATAAACCGCGTTAATAAAACGCGGTTTACTCTCAGAAACTTTGCTCGCAATACATTGCCTGCCAGTAAGCCAAAATCAAAGTCAATTACATTAAAATTTTGTATTACAAAAATATTTTCATTGATGTCATTCAATTATAGTATCTCTACAGCAGCAACTAATACAAACAATCACTTAATATCAAAACAATAGTCTACGAGAAGAAATTATCATACATTTGAATCGTGAAATAATATCTTTCATTCAAATAAAATGTATGTATACACTGTAAAAATATGACATCTAAATTAAATTTTCATAATTAGTTTATTCATCAATATTTTCAAAGGGCACATTGTGAAACTGTTGATGATTGTCACGTTGATCTCATGTCCCTCCCGATGAAGCTCTGATATCATAAGTAGAGGTGGTAGGAAATGAGACGAGGTTATCAAAAAAAGGCCCTTGGAGAAGATCGTTCCGTCCTACATGTCGTACACCTTGAACTGCGGATCTACGGTTCTCCTCTACAGCGAGCGCATTCATTTGATTGAATTGGAAGAGGTTGTGGTCAATTGGGCCTGGCTCCATCTATGCTGTCGCACAATAAGGTTTATTAAAATTAATCGATATATATAAATAACGAACTACTATGTAAAAAATAATATAAATAAAACATAAATAAATGTTCAAAAAAATGAAACATAAATAAATATTACTGTCATATATTTCACTGCTACTAGCTGCTAGCCGAGCCTCGTGCTCTTTTTTCCTCTTACATGTCAATACGTTATGACCCTTTCTCTTACAGAACCCACATGTGACCCTTCGTGTATCATCGTTCTCGTCCATTTCATTTTGAATTCGTTTCGAGCGTGGGCGTCCTTGACTTCGCTTTAAACTAGGATTCGGGATTATTTTAGGTCCATCATATGTCTCCCAATATCCCTTGTCCGGAATTGGACTGAATGTCGGCTCGTATGAATCACGATACATAGGAAGAGAATAATATGGGTTCAAGAATGACAAAGGATCATAATTTCCACTGTAGCATACGGCAAGAACATGAGAACACGGAATACCATACAGCTGCAGTTTTTGACAAGAGCATTTCCTTCCTTCCAGGTTAATGGTTTGTTTATGTCCCCCTTTTCCTCTCTCCCTATCACCTGCTGTAGTGATGACCTCATATATACCTCTTCGGTAGTCAAATACTTCAACGCGATGATATCGTGCCTTGGCCTTATTTGACTCCAATATCTCATTGATTGTGGGGCAACAAGCTTTCTCTTCCGCAAGAAGTTCACCCGCAACTCCCCGCCGTCGAACAAACCACTTATTTGTCTGATAAAAGGTCAACTCTACAATTGAAGTGACAGGAAAGCTACGAACTCCCCTCAGCAAAGCATTCATGATTTCAGCCATATTGGTAGTCATAAGCCCATATCTCTTCCCCTGATCATGGCAAAGAGCCCACTTGTTCAGGCCAATTTCACCAAGATATCTGCGGACATCGATATTCGACTCCCCAATTCTATCGAATGTAGAGTTGAATTTCCTGGGTTGAGCCTGCCTTGCAGCAAAGTGTGTCATATTTTTCAAAGTCGTATTTCGAAACCTTACATTCACATTAGACACAAGGTGTCTCGAACAAATTCTATGATAGGCATTTGGCTCCCTCCATTCTCTTCTAGTCATTACATTCATTATTCCAGCGTGACGATCTGAAATTACACAGACTTGTCTTTCCCCTATTACATGTTTTTTCAAGTACTTCATAAACCATGACCAACTAGCATTACTCTTGCCTTCTACGAGAGCAAATGCTAATGGAAACGCTTGATTATTGGCATCAGAAGCAACAGCAAGTAATAACACTCCCTTATACTTCCCATAAAGATGGGTACCATCAATAGATATGACAGGACGACAATATTGAAACCCTTGTATAGCCGGCCCAAACGACCAAAAAGCTTTGTCGAAAAAGTGGACAGAAGGGTCTGAAGTTGGAATACTTCTGAATACAGTCTTTGTACCAGGATTTGATCTTTTAATTGCTCTCAAAATTTGGGGAAGCTTTGCATAAGAGTCCTCAAATGTGCCAAATATATTGCCAATTTCCCTTTGTTTCGCCAACCAAGCCGTTTTATATGTAATCTTTAATCAAAACTGATCGGAAATAACTTGAGCAATAGAACTTGCAGAAATTGACACTTGTGTTCTAACAAGCTCCATTACATGTTGGGCAACAAAGGATGAGCTTACCAAGCGATGGTTCTGGGCAAACACATCATTGACACATGTGTGAGGACCTCTGCACCTTACAACTGAGAAGTAAGGGAATTGTGGATCTTTGACAACAACCCTTAACCACCATGGACAATCACTCTTCTTGCATTTGCACACTAGCTTCTGCGGAGTTGATTCAACTGTCTTACAAAATTGATTGTTTCTCACTGAATATTGTCGCACAGCGTTTATGACATCTTATTTGGTATGAAAAAGTTGTCCCACTGCAAATTCGCCCGCATGATCATAGTGAAAATTAAGCTCATCAGGTTCGACATAGGGATTTTCATTGACACGAGCAAATTCAGGCACAGGAGTACAAGCACTAACAGGATCTTCATCCACATCATTACGTGCAAACTCGGTTTCAGTTTCATTAATTCGCTCATCAACGATATCATCATCTCCATCGTCTTGTTCAAGTTCCCTTTCGATCTCATCCATTTGCTCACTGTCTTCATCCTCGATCGAATAACCCTGATCACTGTCATCGTAAGCTGTACTAACAAATACTCCGTCATCATCACCACCTTGTTCTACATATTCTCTCACAGGATTAGATTGTGACATCGGGCATCCTTCATTAGGGATACTCGCAGCTTGCCCAATATGGCTACTTGATGCACCCATTTGACCCATTCCGGAAGTACATGGAATTGCAGTATTCGCAGGACATTCAAATAATAAAGTTGGACGAACTGTAATACTAGTATCGGTCACATAAGTTTGGGGCATACTTGGAGCAGCCCCATACCCAAGGTAAGATATAGGATAAGCTGATTGACATTCAGGTAGACGATTTTTCATATTAACATTCAGATTTTCTGGTGCTACTTCTATATAAAAATCTGTTGTCGACTGCTTCTTTAGCTCAATGTATGACCACATAACTTGTAACGAAGTGTCATTGAAAAGATCAATCATTTGATGTCCATGCGCAGTACAAGTACCCCATTTCACTTTCAAATTAACAATATTTCGGTCAATATTACAACACTCTCTCAACATACTGATTAATCCACTAAAATTGATGTCGTTTCTAACAAATATCATACTGCTATACCCTCCAACATAATTGACATGCTCTCCATTTTTCTCGGCCTTTCCAACCCAATGACAAATAATAGGATGCAAAAAAGCCATATTCTGAAAATGTTTACAATAATACAAACTTCAATATGTATTTTTTGATCAACAAACTTCAATACGTATAAAAAAAGTAAAATTTTAGCAACATTCAACATCACAATACAAACAATCACAAATTCTAACTAAACTCCGCAAAATAAACCTAGAGAACTAAATAAAAATCATTATAATATAATCCTATGTATTTTTAACAAGAAAAAATAATATTTCAAAAACAAGAAGTTAAAATTATCGCAGTTAATCTTTTCTGTGAAGAAAAGCAGTAGTGATCAAATAACTCCAACAATGATCACTTGAAAAATCTCCGGTGTATGAATGAAACGACGTGACCGGCAGCGGGAGAACGATACAGAGGCATGAGCAGGAGAATGGGGAGGTTCGTGAATGCATGAGCAGGAGAATGGGGATGTTCGTTTAAGTGATCCGCGTCCTAAAGACGCGGTTCACCTATATCTAAACCGCTTCGTAACGACACGGTTTTACAGAAAACCGCATCTTAAAGACACGGTTTATTTAGAATAAAACCGATTCTTTAGAACGCGGATAACTTTAAATAAAACCGCGTCTTCAAGACACGGTTTTATTTAAACAAAACCATGTCTTTAAGACGCGGTTTAATTAATGCGGTTTAAATCTTACCTAACCGCGTTTTCTAAATGCGGTTCAACAGTAGATTGGTAAATATTTATTTTTTAGCATTATTTTTTTTATTTTTTTATTTTTTAGCATTATTTTGGGAACCGACTCGCAAATACACAGCAACAATTTGTACCTTCTCTGATTCATCAATGTGATAGAAGTGGAAGTAACGTTCGCACCTCCTCAGCCAAGAATGAGGTTGTTTTCCATCAAATGCATTGATCTGCACCCGAGGTTGTCTATGGTTATTATTTCTGCTATTGGACGTCTCTTCATTGCTTCCTGATCGTTGCTGCTGCCAAGAATTAGGTGGCCTATCCAATTGATCCACATTTACTCCTCGAGGCCTGCAAGTGTCCTCCATTTCTTGAGCTCGGCCCTCGGTTAATGCATTCCAGTTTGAAGGTCGAGAGTGTACATGCTCACTGTGACCTTGCCTGTCAGTAATCTTTGCTTCTTGTGCTCGATCTGGAGCTCCCGCTTCAACATCACGATTTAATGTTTCAGCTCTCACTGATGGATTAGCTTGTAACACACTAGCAGGAATTAAAGGATCCGGCGCAACAGGAGGATTTGGCCTCCTGAATTGCTCTCGAATTTCTGCTAACTTTACTTCCAACTGCTGCATTTCACGATCAAACCTCAAGGTAATCCTCTCCTCCAATTCTTGTGATTGCCGTGCCATCTGTTCAGAGATCTTAAGCTCTTCCTGCTGAGCTCGTTGATCAAGCTTCACATCCATTTGCTAATTCATTTGCGAAATCTGCTGGTTCAGTTGCAAGATCTGCTGATTTATTTGTTGAACTGATTCAGCGCTAGATTGCTTGATTTGAGCTACAATAATCTTCAACTGACTGTCCAGTTGCGCTTTTGTGACCAATTCTCTACCTGCTGCATCGCTGCTGCCAACAATATCAGCATAAGTGGATTTAGTAGCTGCCTTAGCTGCGGCTGATCTGGTGGTAACTCCTCCAGCCAATGCAATCTCAAAAGAGTCCATAGATCTATATATTTTTAACACCTTTTCTTTGTCAATTTTAAGTAACCGCCAGCAATTATCCTCAGAAATCTAGATTGAATTTCCTAAGCAATTTGCAATGCGATCAAGGAGTAATTTGATATCAAATCATGTTTGATTTAGAAGCCAAACGAGGCTCTGATACCAATTGTTATGTTTGTGATTAAATCACAAACATAAGCTAAGATAAGAGAGTATGGGATGAGAAAGAAATGAAGGGGATGAGAAAATAGAGAGAGAGTTAGATGAGAGAGAAGGTAATCTCAAAGAGATTGGTTAATTTTAATTGGATGCCTTGAAATTACACATGATCAACCTATTTAAAGGAAACTAGACACATTGGACCCAGGCAACTCTTAACCGACTCAAAACAGGCCAGCCGCCAAAGAAGACTAACAAGACCAACCGCCTAACTAACCTTGGCGCCAAAACCACAATTCAAACAATATAAGCATAAGCACCTTATTACATTGAAAACGAGTAAGAAACATAACAGACGTTTACATTTCACATATTCGAACCGGTACTAAGTCAACAGATCCGTTAGGATCGAACGTAAATTTACGTGCCGGTATTATTCCCACGACAGGGTCACAGATCGACTTTCACATTCTTTCATCGACAGACCCTGGAGGGTCAACGTAGTTATCTGTAAGCTCTTCTCATAAAACCTTTAAAATTCAAATCACAAGTTTACAATAATTTCCTTCTATGTAACGGTCGGGATTTGGACGTCTCCCCCGTGTTGTCATACATACCGGGATTCGGACATCTCCCCCGCGTACGCTCACATAGCCGATATAAGTCAGTATAATTCAAATCACATGTAAAAACATCAAATCAAGCCTTTTATGTAGTAACCGGGATTCGGACGCCTCCCCTGCGTCACCATACGCACCGGGGTTTGGCCGTCACCCCCGCGTACGCTTACATAACCGATATAAATCCAATATAATTCAAACCACATATTAAAACATCAAATCAATGTATAAGTCAGTTTAATTCAAATCGTAAGAGTAGGAATCACATATTTAAACATAAAATCAACTTATAAATCAGTATAATTCAATTTATGAGAGTATAAACCACACAATCAAATAACACACATGCCCAATCCTATTTAATAAACCAATAAACCGTTCAAAATACAATCTCATATATCAAATCATGTGAGGCAATCTTTATATTTCACAAACAAGAAGTGGAAGTGGTATACTTACCTTTAGTATCTTCTAATCCAATATTCAAACTCCTATTATGAATTAGCTTCGAAAACTAAAAGCAGAATCAAAAATTGAGGATAAAGAGAGATGGGAGAGAGAGAACCGAGAGAGCGGGGCGTGAGTGAGAGAGACGTGAGGGAGAGCGGCTGAGAGATTAGGGTTTGGGTTTTACTGGGGAGTTTGGAAGTCTTATATATACTTCCTTTTTTTTTTTCTTTTCTATTATTATTATTATTATTACTACTACTACTGCTACTACTACTATTACATATATACATACTTTAATTATTTTAGTATTACCAGAGAATATCTTCATGACAATTAGTCCAATAACTTAATTATATTTCAATACCTAGCCTAACTTAATTAGACTGGTTATTTAATCCTTTTAATCCATTAATTCATTTAATCCAATCAGAAAAGTAGTGGGTTCTGATTATATTATAATACCTAGCCTAATTCAATTAGACCGGGTATTACATCCTCACCCCCTTAAATAAAAGTTTTGTCCTCGAAGCTTATCTTCATTTCCAATAAATCTAGGTACCTGCTTCACATTAAACCCATTTCACAATTTCTAAATTAAAGAGGCTATAATATTCTATGACAACCAATAATGTATATACGCACTACTATCCTTTTTGCTTACTGTCATCCAAACTACATCTTACCAACATCCTTGCAAAATCTCTTCAAGGTCTGAAAACTTTTGATCCAACATTAAAGAGATCTTAGACCTAAGCTCTTCCATTCACCATGCTCCAACTACGCAATTCTATTACCAATCACAACTACTTAGGCTTGGGATTCTAATTACCAAAATATTTGGATAGGAATAAATGTAACTTGCTTGTTTAATGTTTTCCAATGCAGGGCATGTAGTGATAGCTTGCAAAAAAGTTCCATCCCACTTTCATTATACCTTAACTCTAGCCTTTCTCAAGTCACTAATAATATGGGGCTGAATAGTGATCATATAAGCCAGAATTCCTTACTTCTTCCCTACTTAAAACATCAATCACCATATTTGCGTTACCCAAATGAAAAATTTATGTGCAAACCATAATCCATAAGCACTCTAGCCACAGTATAAATATACTTCAAGTTCTTATGATCATTTCATGAGCCATCTCATATAAACAGTGCTTCCAAATTTAAAGCAAATACTACCACCGGTGGCCAAATGTCATGGGTAGGAGAACTCCCTTCTTATGGCTTTAGTTTAGCCGTCTCATGGCATACAAAATTACTTACCCATGTTACATTACAAAACAACTAAACAGTTGCTAAGTCTTTGCATTCAAGTTATTTCTCTCCCTATCAATCTAGTAAGAGGCATAGCCAACTTAGCAAAACTTTACATGAACCTTCAATACTACCTAGTAAGACCAAGAAAACTCTTTAACTTTTGTTACGGTTATTGGTGTTAGCCAATTCGCAATTCCTTTAAATCTTTGAAGACCTACTTATATTTCATCCTTAAATATCACATACCCTGGAAAGGAAACCTTAGATAACCAAAACTCACACATCTTTAACTTTCCATATAGTCGTATCTTACAAGTGGTTTGCAAGACTACCATCAAATGCTTTTCATGCTCATCTTCATTGTCAAAATATTATCAATAAGGACTATTAAACTTATCTAGAAGAGGATTAAATACCTTATTATCCCAATCCTAAATACAACAAATGTATTTGTCAACCCAAGCGACATAATAACAAACTCATATTACCCATAACAGGCTCTAATTCTCCCCACATCTTTAGCCACCACTATGGCCTCAAATTAATCAATATACATGCTCTTGGTGATTCATTAGTTCAAGGCAAAGGAACCAATATATGAACTCATATTGTCATCTTTTGTTTTCATAACATAATTGATTTTTCCCAAGGTAAGAGACTAGATATAATTTTTGCCTTATCAAGCGATTTCCATAATTAAGATTTTCCTACTTTCAATTCTATATGTGTTATTCTAGAGAGTATCTTTGAGATCGATTTGGTATTGATTACAAGTTCTACACTGTATTCAACTTCTCATTCAGGAAGTAATTTAGGAATGTCCTTAAGGAACACATTAGGGAACTCCCTTGAACCACAAGACGTTTAATTTTTATTACACTGTATATTTGAGGACAATTTGTCATCATATGTCCCCTTTCTCCCACATCTAAATCCACTTGTAATCACTTTAAAATAAGGCTTTCCGAGAAAATACTTCTCACATATGTTGCTAGTCTCATCCTTTTCTGTCCTCGTTCGATCCAAAAATCTCTTCTTATTAGCTTTTTGCCTCAAATTCCCACTTTGTTGCCTTTTCTTTATCTCCTTACTCTTATTTCCATTTTCTTTTATTCCTATATTATATTCTCAATTTGCACAATTCTATAATACAACTTTTGGAATTATTAAAGGCATATCCAGAGGGTTGCATTCTGACTTATAGCCATGAAGCATCTTTAAAAAGAAATGTAATCTTAACCCATCTCTAAGAAGTTCTATTTCTATCACTCTAACAATAAAAATACTTTGTACATAATTTTTGTATTAACTAAACAAACTTCCAGTATCATTTATTCATTCCATAGGACAAAGACCCAATATGAATGTTTCAATACAAACCCCAAAAAGAAAAATAATCCAGCCTCAACAGCTTCAAATAATTGGATAATATTAGGATGAGTAATATTCCTCAAAATAAAAATCGCCTTCAACTAATTCTCTTTCAAATTCTTCTTTTCAATCTCTTTGATTGCAAATTTCAATCCACCAAACCAATGCCATGACCTCCACCCTATAACAAAGGAACCCGACCTGAGTTTCAGTCGAATCATATAGTCACCCACTAACTACCGCATTTTATAGCCCCTAAATTCTTCAAAAAGAGCATACTTAAAACTCCATAGTTGATGTTGCAGTTACTAGATTACGTCACCCAAATTCCTTAATATCAAGAATTCCTCAATAATTAATAACTTGTCACTTACCTTGACCCCCAAGTTTCTCAACAATTAATAACCTAAGCCCTCATAATAATTAGTAGCATGTCACTTATCTTATCACCCAATTTCTCAATAATTAATATCTTACACCCTCATCTTATCATCCATATATCTCAGTAATTAGGCTCTCATAACACCAGCCTGTCATTCATCTTATCACCCAAAGTTTTCAATAATTCATAACATAGGTTCTCATCTTAGCATTTGAATTTTTCCATGGTTCATAACTTAAGACTTTCAACTTAACACTTAAATTTTCTCCAAAATTCATAACTAGTGCTCAAATCTTCACACATAAATTCCTCCAAAATTCATAACCTAGCGCTCTGATACCACTTTATGTAACGTCCCTAAATCATATGCCGAATAGGCTTAAGTTAAAAGGGCACTACACGGTCGTACTACAATGAGTCCCCTCATCATAGTACGAAGCCCAAAATCTTTCGATCAAAATTCCTTAAATTTCCATGAATTTTCCCAACATATATGACATCAAAACCAAATACATCACCACCAACGACTTAAATCTAATAGTGCGGAAGCTCAAAATTTACAATACCTCAAAGAGTCCATCATGTTCTATTAAGAATTTATTTAAATATCTAAACCTCGAAACCAACATAATTCCCGGAATAATACGTCGGTTTGCCTTCCTCGTTCCTCTATAATTGCCATGAGCTATTGATCTGAAAAGTAAATGAATTGGGTGCGCAAACAACGTGCTCAGTAGGTACACCACACCCCCTACCCAGATCAGGCATATTATTTAAAACGGATAAAATTCCAATCAAAACCCGTAAAATCAATTCATCTTTAAAATCATGTTAAGATATCACAAATCATTGTTACATAATTTAGTTCATTTCACAAGAGCTCTTTGGTAAAACTATTAAAATCTCTTTTATTTCAAACATTCACTAAGAAACATAAATCACCACTTTATACTTTTAAATACGGCCATTGGATACAGTCCGTCCCATACCGGACCGAGCATGACTCCGAAGCAGGGTCCGTCCCATACCAAGCCGAGCTCCTTGGAATCCATCCGAGGATCGACGGCTCTTATTCTACTTCATGCTTTAACTCATTTTACAAATGCACTTTGGCAAAACTCACAGATGATTCGAAAACTACGGCCGGTATTATTCCCGCGACAGGGTCACAGATCGACGTTCACATTTCACATATTCGAACCGGTACTAAGTCAACAGATCCGTTAGGATCGAATGTTAATTTACGTGCCGGTATTATTCCCGTAACAGGGTCACAGATCGACTTTCACATTTTTCACATTTTTTTGTCGACAAACCTCGGAGGGTCAACGTAGTTATCTGTAAGCTCTTCCCATAAAACCTTTAAAATTCAAATCACAAGTTCACAATAATTTCCTTCTCTATAACGGTCGGGATTTCGACATCTCCCTCGCGTCATCGTACATACCGGGATTCCGACGTCTCTCCGCGTACGCTTACACAGCCGGTATAAATCAATATAATTCAAATCACATGTTAAAACATCAAATCAAACCTTTTATGTAGTAACTGGGATTCGGACGCCTCCCCTGATTCACCATACGCACCGGGGTTTGGCCGTCGCCCTAGCGTACGCTTACATAACCGGTATAAATCCAATATAATTCAAACCACATATTAAAACATAAAATTAATGTACAAGTTAGTTTAATTTAAATCATAAGAGTAGGAATCACATATTTAAACATCAAATCAACGTATAAATCAGTATAATTCAATTTATGGGAGTATAAACCACACAATCAAATAACAGATATGCCCAATCCTATTTAACAAACCAATAAACCGTTCAAAATATAATCTCATATATCAAATCATGTAGGGCAATCTTTATATTTCACAAACAAGTAGGGAAAGTGGTATACTTACCTTTACTATCTTCTAATCCAATATTCAAACTCCTATTATGAATTAGTTTCGAAAACTAAAAGCAGAATCGAAAATTGAGGATAAAGAGAGACGAGAGAGAGAGAACCGAGAGATTTAGGGTTTGGGTTTTACTGGGGAGTTTGAAGGTCTTATATATACTTTTTTTTTCCTTTTCTATTATTATTATTATTATTATTACCACTACTACTATTACATATATATATACTTCAACTATTTTAGTATTACTAGAGAATACCTTCATGACAATTAGTCCATTAACTTAATTATATTTCAATACCTAGTCTAACTTAATTAGATTGGTTATTTAATCCTTTTAATCCATTAATTAATTTAATCCAATCAGAATAGTAGTGGGTTCTAATTGTATTATAATACCTAACCTAATTCAATTAGACCGGATATTACATAAGCTGTTGAAGAAGAAGGAGGAGAAGAAGAAGAAGAAGAAGACGATGGTGAACCTCTTGAGCTTGTGTGCTCGGTTTGAAGGTGGTGACTCGAAAGCATAGTCCCTGATGATGGTTTTCTTCAAGGTTCTAGCTAGGGTTTGGATCTCTAGGCTGTTCTTCGCTCTTCCATGTACGGTTATGGTTTTCTCTTGTTCTTTATCGGTTTTTTTGCTTTAGTCTCTGTAATATTTTTCGTTTTGTCTTGATGCTTGATCTACATTTGTAATCCTAAATTACTGATAGTGGATTTCACTCCTCTAAAAATGGAGACCCGTGGAGTAGGACCTCATTTTGAGGCGTCGAACCACGTATATCGTGTGCATTCTACGTTTTTCGCATTTTCTGGTTTAATTTCCGCATAGTTCGATTGTGTGTTTTTGGTTGCTCAGTGCTTGAACAAGATCCTATTTTCAAGATGGGTTTGGATCGGATTTTGGAGCTCGAATTCACAACATTAACCCATTCTTCTCACAAGACTATATAACACTTCCAATATTAAACTCACAATTGTCAGGAAGCTACATACAAAAGAAAACAAGTAGGTGATTGAAAAAAAAAAATTGAATCTAAACAGTTGAAAAGCCACATAATTTACATTTTAATTGAGAACATAACTAGAATCGCGGATAGTAACAAACAAGTAGGCACTCCTATATTCACACAACCAGACCCACTACTGATTGACCCTGATGTAGAATCACTCTGTATCTCTATGGAGAACTTGCACGTACCAACAGAAGGATCCTTATTTGTCACAACTGAAATCCCATCAGGAAACTTGCAAGCATCGTCCATTTGATTTTGCTGCTGATAGTAACTGTTGAATGCATACGACAGGTTCCCACGTGCGTCGAGGTTCCCACATGACGTCCCATACCCAAGGCTCGTGCAGTCAGCCTTCCCGCATGCATAGCTCACGCTGCTTGCCACCTTGGGGTCGGTTAGGCTAGCTGAGGGTGACATCACACACCATTTTTGCGCCAAATAATGCACGTCCTGAGCCGGGACTAGAGACTTGGCATTGGTTGTTAGTCCAAGGTTGAGTTGGTACTTAGCCGTTCCATCGTAGTTGAATATCCCCCAATGACGTTCGAAGTTACCGGGTTTGATGCTCTTCGCATCTTCGTCAATAAAGCTAAATAAGTAGGCATCAATGGGGCCGCTTGGCCTCATTGGCGTGCCTTTCCCACTAGATATGTGGTTGACAAAGCCTTGGTTGAATCTCCGAGCATTGGTGGGGTTTGCGTTCTTATCCCCATCTGTAGGCCAACCAAACTCACCAACTAGGATCGACATGTTACCAAATCCGTTCTTTTCAAGGGACCAAACGAGGGTGTCGTAGTTTGCATCAAACACGTTTGCGTATGTCTTACCTGTTGAGAACTCTACATGTTAGTAATCATATCCACATTAGAGTTTGTGATAAATAAGAGATCAACATATAAGTTCGGTGAGTTACTCCATATTACCCTAGCCTCAACTAGACTTATATATGAATCTTCTATGTCAACTCGTTCCACTTGAATCAAGGACAAATGAAAAGTCGAAATTACCATTATCATTGAGTGGGGATGAAAAGCCATCAAAGAAGGCGTAATCCGCAGGGAAATTTGGATCGTTATAGAGGCTAATAAAAGGGTAGATGTTGATGGTTATAGGGCAACCGTTGTCACTCAAGAACTTGACAATTTGCAACATGAGGTCGTGGATGTCGTTCCTGAAGTCGCCACCTGAAGGCACGTTGGTCGAGGTTTGGTAGACGTCCGCATTTAGAGGGATAGTCACTTTCACTTGATTCGCCAAACCGGCTTTTATAAGTGCGGATTGAATGTTTTGAAGGGCGGGAAGGGTGGTTGTAAGGTAGGTGTCATTCAAGCTCTTTAGGAATGGCTCGTTCCCTACTGCAACGTACCTGTAGTTCATGCAACATTATAATATATATAAGTCATGTGAATATTTTTAGCGAAAATTAAGCAAATTACACTAATAATTCCACCAAAGTTCGATGTAAACTAGGTATATATTGCTGAAATCACGTGTCATGTCAGCAATTTGGGGGAAAAAATCATCAAATTCTAATGACGATACTTGTATATTATTGCAATCATGTTTCATTTTAGTATTTTTCAACAAAAATCTATTCGATTCCAACAAAAGAGTACGTGATTGTTAAAACTTTGAAACTTCATGAGGATACCTAAGTGATAAACCTTTTAAGTCTCAACGTATTCTATTATATGTATTAAAATGTTAAAGTACCTAAGTCGTGAATGGTGAAACCTTGTGTTGCTCATGCGATAATTTCCCTAACACAAATTACCCAGAAGATTATCACAAACATGTCAACATTAGAACCAAATGGCTAGAATGCGGCAACGCAGCCGAGCAAATGAAGAATGCTATATTTTAATTTGTAATTCACATACTTGGGCACTACAAATCTTACTGTATAAGTGCATATTGAATCTTCACTTCGACCCAGAAAGTGAAAAGGGACGAGGAGATTGTTAAATTTTTACCGGGCCGATTAGGCCCGACCCACAGAGTTCACATACATTAGATCCACATATAAGCCCAAGTGGGGTTTCATCCTAAAACCAATTGGCATTACGTGGAGTAACCCACTAGACTTATAAGTTGATTTCTTCATTCTCACAACTTATATGTAGGATTTGAATTACTACATAGAAACAGACATCAACTGTAACTTGTGATGGACCATAACTTCAAGAGTCTATGCACGAACACTTTTCTAACCGGTTAGCAAGTGGGTTTGAGGGTCAAAGTTTATGATGTTGATGCAATCCACATCTTGGTGAGACAGGCTACAACTCGCATTTGGCAGATTGGGTCAATAGTCCACCTTTACGCAAGCTTGGCAAATTGGAGCTCGGCAAGATGGGAAGCCGGCGTCTGGGAGCATGACTTAGCGAGAATAACCTAGAAGATCCTTTGGCGAATTCAAGGGCGAATTCTCTCCAACCCAAAGAAGATGATGCAGCCGTACTACATCGTTTGGCGGCTTACATGGCGGATGGGTCTAGGTGGGTCGCGGACACCAAGATGGGAAGCATGGCGGGATGGAGTAGGCCGGATTCTTGGCTTGGTAGATAGGCAAAGACGCGCAGCAAAGGCAAACGAGCTTGAGGAGTTTTATATTAATTAGAATACTTTAGCATAGATTAGGATGTAATTATTAGTTGTTTTAGATAATTAGTAGTTGCTTTTTATTTATCCTTAAATCTTTTAATTTAGGTGAATTAACTCCTCTATTTAAACAAGAGGAGACCTAGGGTTTTTTTTAATTCATTCATGTGTTCATAAATTTATCCCTTCTTATGTGTTTCTTCTAATTCTCGGGTTGTGAGAATTAAGATTTTTTCCCCTTTGTTTCTACTTGTTTTAGTAATAGAAATTTAAAGGAAGGCCGTTAAACCTTCCGTTTCCATAATTTTCGTATTCGCACTGCATCAAATGCTTTATTTAGAATATAAAACCAATTATGGACCTTCACTCATCAACTTAAACTTTTGAAAAAGTTGATTCTTTGTCACATTATAATGTTTTATCACTCCACCAAGACCTCATTTACATCCTGGTAGTACACTGTGATACACATGCTCGTGCCATGTCATCACCGCCACCTCATTAGAGACACCTCATCACTACTCCTTCCCCTACCCTCTAGTAAATATACAAAGGGTTGTCAAGATATTTTGGGCATGCTATTATGATATGTTGATCTCTATCTCTCCCTCATCTTCTTCTCTATCCCTCCCCTCTTTCTTCTAGATTTCTCCCTCCTTTCTTACTTGTATTGATATTACATATTATAATATACAAATCCGGGGTAGCATCTTAGCTATCCTGTAGTTAATCTCGTATTGGATTGTGTTTAATTCGTGTGTGAGGATAGGATCCCATCTAGGATTCTATCAATTGGAATTAGAGCTTGAGCTCCTTGGCCAATGTGTGGAGAGCTTTGATCGGAATTAATGGCGGACGGTACTAGGCAGTAGCTGTCGATGAGGAAGCTGGATGAGAAGCTCGATTGGAGGTGCGATGATTTGGCAAAAACCATGGCGGAAATGCGCCAAATGATGAATGGGTTATCCCTATAGATGAGGACACTCATTGAGCTGGTTCAAGCTCGACAAACACCACCGGCACCGCCATCTCAACAAAGTGGAGATTAAGGATTGGAGCACCGACTGTTGTTGCTAGCTCTAGAATGGGACCGTCACCGAGGTAACTACCATTTCCCAACTTGTCTTACTAAAATCGAGTTCTCGAGATTCAATGGGGGCGACGTAGTAAATTGGTTATATCAGTGCGAGAGGTATTTTTTCCTCGATAAAACTCCCGAGATCTGAAAACAATGTCGGCGAGTGTGGCCCCAGAGGGCACCGCCCTAGGGTGGCATAATGACTATCAGCAGTAATGGCTGATCGGAAAGCCCATCCCATGGGATGTGTAACAGCAGAAATTCGGGGTCATTTCTCCAGAACCGCCCAAAATCTGCTTATCGAGTTAATTAAGCTTAAGCAAACGGGCAGGTTAGAGGAGTACTTAACTGCCTTTGAGTCCTTGGTTAGCTGTAGTGGGTTGAACGAAGAGCAACGAGTTGGCGTCTTCATGGGGGGATTGTGTGAGGACTTAGCGAGTTGGCTTAAGATGTTTAAGCCAAACACCTTACAAGAAGCCATCATTCTTGCTCAGTTGCAAGAGGCGAGCTGCGAGTGCAGTGGCGGATCCAGAAAGCTTCTTCACTGGGAGCATACACTAGTAGTTATTGAGGATCAAAAAATTTAACAAAGCGAGATCTATATTTATAATAAAAAAAGTATGTATGTGTGTGTATGTGTATATATAAATAAAAATTTGGGTAAAGTTTTACGTAATTGGGAAGCATTTGAAAGCAAAAATTGTAAACAAAATTAAAAATAGGGTAAATTACAGAAAACCCCCCTAATTTGTGCTTCAATAACAAAAAACCCCCCTCACTGATAAAACCACTCACTAAATCCCCTAACTTTTGAAAATTTTTCACTTTGCCCCCAAATAACTATTTTTTGACCATTTTGCCCCTCAACAAAAAAAAAATTTATATTTTATCTTATAATATTTTTTTCTGAAAATTTTAAAAATACTTTTTATCTTCTGAACTTATATAAAAATATAAAATATTTAATTTTTGTCTAATAATATAAAACCCTTTTCTAAAAACAAAATTAACTATTAAGGGCAAAATGGTCAAAAATAAGTTGCATGGGGGTTAAGTGATAAATTTTTAAAAGTGAGTAGGTTTTGTGAGTGCTTTTATTTGTGAGGGGGGTTTTCTATTTTTGAAGCAAAAGACAGGGGGGTTTTCTGTAATTTACCCTTAAAAAGAAGACAAATTGACTACTAGAAATTGAATTGATCTACAATTTCAACATTAAATTAAAAATAAAAATATATAATTAAATAGAATATATAAATAATTCATTAAAAATTGAGACTATATATATATACATACATATACATATACATACATATATATATATATACACATATATATATATGTATATACTAATACAACCCAAAAAAAATCTTATAGAGGTAAAATAGAATTATAACTCAGTGTTTTCCAAAAAAGGACTCATAACTTAGTAAAATATTATAAAATTAGCATATTATATAGATTTTTATAGTATTTAAAAATTTAGAGCCATAACTTTAAAAGAAGTATAATAATTAAAATGTTCCAAAAAAATTGATACTGTGATGCCTTGAACCCTTGACATATAAAGCATACAATGTAATAGGAGGCACCTTTTTATTTTTCTTATACCTGTATTTAAAAATTGTAATAAGCCACAACTAATATTTGAGATTCAGCCCGTGGGCCCATTACTGTGGATACGCCACTGAGTGCGTGACTAGAAAGAACCCAACCAAGTCAACTCCAATTCTGCAATTACCGAGTAACGCAAGCAGGTTGGCTCAAAATCCGCCAAATAGGCCATTGCCAACTAGGCCATTAGCGTTACCAGCCCCGCCAACTAGAAACCTACCAATTGCTCAAGCCCCGCGGGGGCTTTCTCCCTCTTACCTTGATGATCTGCAAGCATGAAACCTTTGTTTTTATTTCCATGGGCCAATCACGCCAGGTCATGTATGTCCTATGCAATGGCGGGTACAGATGTTCTAGATTAAGGCTTCAGATGACGAGCTAGGTTGTGATTCACTGGAACTCGAGCCTGATCCGGCACCAAACCCTCATATATCCATACATGCCCTTTATGGAATGGCTCGGTGCCAAACCATGCGGGTGCAAGGTAGACATGGCAAGCAGGCTTTGAGCATCCTCGTAGATAATGGGAGTGCCCCCAACTTTCTTAATGAACATTTAGCTCGCCAACCGGGGTGTTGTGTTAACACTCACCACCAGTCGTCTGCTACCGTTGCTGACGGTAAGCAAGTATCATTGTCTCGAGCATTTCAATGGACACTTCAAGGTGCCCCATTTAAATCCAATGTCTTGTTGATCCCTTTGTTCGAGTGTGACGTGGTATTGGGCATCCAGTGGTTTCGTACATTGGGAAAGGTATAATGGGATTTCGATGCTTTAGTCATGGAATTTTGTATTGGCGAACAGTTGTATACGATTCGAGGTATTCACCAATCAGGGTGCAAGCCTATCACAGAGAACACTCTTTCTTCCTTGTTAGGTCAACTGGCTTGCATTCTACGCCATTATAGTTGATCATCCGAAGCAGCCTTCTCTCCTAAGTTTGCATACCGCCAAGCCTGAGTTAGTAGAGGACCCTCATGCCCTACGAGCTTGACTTGATGAGTTCTCTAAGGTGTTTACCCCAAGCACGGAGGAGCCGCCAAGTAGACCAGGGTTCGATCACTGCATCCCTCTTAAAGAGGGAAGTGACCCGATTAACCTAAGGCTGTATCAATATCCGGTGTTCCAAAAAGATATCATCGATTCCTTAATTCAGGAGATGTTGACGGCAGGTGTCATCCGAAATAGCACTTCTCCTTTCGCATCGCCAGTCGTTCTAGTCAAGAAGAAAGATGGCACTTCGCGACTATGCATTGATTATCGCGCTTTGAATAAAACGACGATTAAAGATAAGTTCCCCATTCCCATTGTGGAGGAACTCTTGGACGAATTGGGGGGTGCATTGTATTTCTCCAAGCTTAATCTCAAATCCGGGTATTGGCAAATCCAAATGGCGGCTAAGGATGTGTACAAGACGGCTTTCCGTGCTCACTCAGGGCACTACGAGTTTGCCGTGATGCCCTTTGGTTTGTTTAATGCCCTGTCAACATTCCAAAGTCTAATGAATGACATATTCCACCCGTTATTACGTCATATGTGCTGGTCTTCTTTGACGATATTCTCGTCTATAGCACCACATGGTCACAGCATCTGGAACAATTATGCTCAGTCCTAAGCATACTTCGCCGACATCACCTCGTGTCCAACAAGGCGAAATGCACCTTTGGATCCCGCCAAATCGAATACCTTGGTCACTTTGTGTCTAGTGATGGGCTGGCCGCAGATCCCAGTAAGTTGGTGGATGTGGCTGAATGGCCCCGGCCTGCAACCGTAAAACAACTTCGCAGGTTCCTTGGCCACTCCGGCTATTATTAACGCTTCATTCCTCATTATGGGGGTGACCGCTCAACCGTTAACCGAGTTATTGAAGAAAGGCAATTTTGGATGGAATTAAGACGCTGAGGTCGCCTTTGAACGTCTTAAGAGGGCCTTGATTTCTGCACCAGTTTTAGCTTTGCCCGACTTCACTAACATGTTTATAATAGAAACGGATGCTTCCGGGATAGGTATTGAGGCTGTTCTTATGCAAGAGGGTCACCCTCTTGCCTTCATAAGCAAGACATTGGCGCCAAGGCATCAATCCATGTCAGTGTATGAGCGTGAACTCCTTGCCATTGTCTTGCCATAGAAAAATGGCAACAATATTTAAGGGGGTGTCATTTCATTATTCGCACTAACTAGCAGAGTCTCAAGTTCCTCCTAGAATAACGCCTACCAACATAGCTTGGCGAGCTTGATTGGCCTTGATTATGATATCGTCTATCAACCATCTCATCTGATTTTTATGGTGCCTTGTAGTCTTCCAGGCATCAAGATCAGGCCCTCAAACAGACCATCATTGATAAGTTGGCAGAGTCTCATTCCCATCTACGATTCACTTGGCACCATGACCAACTGCGACACCGCGGATGCCTAGTGGTTGGTGCCGATACCACCTTGCGTAAGTCAATCCTTCTATGGATGCATGACTCCTCTCAGGGAGGGCATTCTAGCGTTGAGGCAACTTATAAGCGAGCTAAGACACTCTTCTATTGGCCTAGTCTCAAGAGAGACATCCAAGAGTACATTCGCAATTGTACAGTGTGTCAACAAAACAAGTACGAAACGGTCGCTTTCCTTGGGTTACTGCAAGCGCTGCCCATTCCTTGCACGGTGTTGAGTGGTATTTCGGTTGACTACATTAAGGGCCTCCTGGCCTTCTTCAGGATTCACGGTAATTCTTATGGTAGTTAATCGCCTCAGCAAGTTTGCCCGATTCCATGCTCTTCATCCTTACTCTGCCGCTGATGTTGCTCAAATTTTCTTGGATCAGATATACTGTCTGCATTGGTTACCGGATTCCATCATTAGTGTCCGAGATCCGATTTTTATCAACACGTTTTGGCAAGAACTCTTCAATCACCTTGGAACTCAGTTTGAACTTTGCCTCTTGTTACCATCCTCAGTCTGATGGTCAAACAGAGGTTCTCAACCGGTGTCTTAAGACCTATTTGAGATGTATGGCGGGCGAGTGTCCCCGTGATTGGCGCCGTTGGCTTCCATTGGCTGAATGGTGGTATAATACCTCCGTCCACATGGCATCCCAAGCAACACCGTACGAGGTTCTCTATGGCCAACCATCACCGATCCACCTTCCATATCTTTTGGGCGAGTCCGCCATCGAAGCAGTGGATCGTAGTCTTACCGCCGGAGAAGAGTCCATAAGACGCCTCAAGCATCACAAGCAGATCGCCATCGATCAGACGGAGAATTTCAGATTGGCGACTTTGTTTGGCTCAAGCTTCAACCTTACTGCCAACACAGTGTCGCCTACCATCAATTCCATAAGCTCGCTCCACAATTCTATGGGCCGTTTCGGGTTCTCGACCGTATTGGACCAGTCGCCTACAAGCGTGATCTGCCAGCTCATGTTGCCATACACCATACCGTTCATGTTTCCCTTCTCAAGCGCTTCCACATGGTTCTCACCCATACTACGCCGTTACCTGAGACGTGGTGGTCAACACCTTCTTCTGCCTCAGCCTGAACGTATTTTGGACCGCAAGGTAGTTTGCCGTTGCCGCATTGCCGCCACCTAGGTTTTGGTTCAATAGCTGGGTTAGTCTGAAGATGATGCTACATGGGAAATCCTTCACGATCTGCAACTCCGCTTCCCAACCTTTGACCCTTGTGGTCAGGGTCTAGTTTGCCAGGGGGTATTGATACACATGCTCGTGCCATATCATCAACTTCCTGTGCCACGTCGTCACCGCCACCTCATCAGGGACACCTCGTCACTACTCCTTCCCCTACCTCTAGTATATATACATCGGGTTGTTAGGGAATTTTGGGCATGCTATTGTGATGTGTTAATCTCTATCTCTCCCTTATCTTCTTCTCTATCCCTCCCCCCTCTCTTCTAGATTTCTTCCTCCTTTTCTTACTTGTATTGATATTACATGTTATGATATACAAATCCGGGGGAGCATCTTAGCTACCCCGTAGTTAATCTCGTATTGGATTGTGCTTAATCCGTGAGGAAGGATAGAATCCCATCTCAGATCCTATCACACTGTTTTCTTGTAAGCTTCCAAATAACAACGAATGATTCAAGACATGCACGAAAATAAAACAAATGCTACAAATTCCAGTGATTTCACTTTATTGGTCATTTTGAGCTTGTTTTTTGTGTAATTAGTTTTCATGACACATTTTCTATGAAAATTGAAAAATGAAGGAGTTTTTCAAAGGTCCAGTTTCCAAATTGGGAAAGTTGGAATCCAATTTTCCAATTTTTCATGTTTTATTAGAAAAATTGGAAAAATAGTTATAAACTATTTTCTAAACTTTTCCTACCAATTTTTTCTAAATGGAATAATGTTATATAAGAGAGGGAACAAAAACAAAAACTGATAGGAAACTCAATGGAAGCACCCTAAAAATGAATGCAGTTCGCACTTTGCTGTATTAGAAAATTGTTATTCATTTTCTATTCCTAAATGTATTTTTCAAAATTTGAAAAAAAAATTAAAAAAAAAACAGAGATAAAACAATTTGAGAATGGAAAATAAAAAGCTAATTTGTATCCCTAAAGATGCCCTTTCTCTTCTCCATTTGATAGAATCAGTTGCAGTGAAAGTACAAGACAATCAATGTACGACCAACAAAAATCTAACTTAAATTTCTGTCACAAGTTGGCAATAAATCAATGTATATATATTATTGTACTCTAGTTCATAGGTATGTCTTCAAACACCCAAACTATCTTATCTTAGATCATGTGTGAACCTCATTTATCATCACAAGTAGTCAACCAAGGTCAGTCCTGACAATTTCGGCCTCCAAGCAAAAATTTTAAATGAGGTCCTTCATATACAATAAATTATAAAAATTTCGATCACAAAATTTAATAATTTTAACAATTGATACTTAAAAAATCATAACTCTAAAAATTTGGGGCCCACAAGCGGTGGCTTGGATCGCTTAAGGTTATGTCTGGCCCTTTAGTGAATCTAACATAACAATAATAAAAGGACCAAAGATACATAGCACACAAGATGTTCCAAACTGTCCCTTTGATTGCTCCTATTTCCGTTACCTTCCCCTACTCATATCCCATGTTTTCCAAACAAAGCTTCATATATGGGAAGACATTCTTGACAATTTACATTAGACCAAAATATAAGAAAATCCTTAAAACTAATTGATTTTGTTACAAATTTATATATATAAGTCTAGTAACAATTAACAAGTACTATGTTAGAGTTTTTAGAAAGAATATATTTACATCCAAGCTTAGTAGACTACTCTACCTGATATCAATTAGTTTTAAAATAGAACCTTTGGTAAATGTGTGGATCTCAAGTGCTAATTCTTGAGCTATGTAATCCAAGTTGAATAGCATACACACTGATTCAAGATTTTGATACAATATACACCTAAAGCTCATCTTTTCAAATATAGTGTTGATTTTAAGTATATTTGTGTTGGAAAATCACATATCTATCAGAACAGAAGCGAAAAACCACAAAATAAACATCAAAAGTACACACCAAAATTATGTCGAAAACCCTCTCAACTAGAGGGAAAAGGGAAAAACTATGACCCACTTGGGTGCCTCATTCACTATAAATATTATTGTTGATTTGCAACATCTTTTGACTAGGAAAGAATGTATATAAGAAGGTGTTATTGGTAGAAAAATAAGTGTTTTTGTCATGACAATTATGTAAATTATAGTGAATGGTAACCGCGAAACTCCACTAATTTCCTCAGTCAATAACACTTTTAATCGAATAATAACATTACCCTATGTATATCCATTGGGGAAGATGGGAAAAGAATCCTATGACATATGCTAAAACCACACAGTTACATGTAGTAGCAAGAAAGAAAAGGTACTATTCTCAGTGGCTCAGCTTGAGTTCAAGCCGAGCTCTTATCGAATTTTTGAACTTCTGTTCGATCGAACTCAGTTCAATAAACTTTTAGTGTGTTCGGTACTTGGCTCGGCTTGTTAGCCTAATCGAGCTGATTTGAGGTCGTTATTTAGTCAAGCTGAGCTCGTTCTCAAGCAAAATCGAGCTCATAAGCAAGCCAAGCTTGCTACCTAGTAAGAGCTTCCTACTGAACTCAGCTATTCGAGTTACCATCAAGCCATTATCAAACTAATTTTTAGCTAATATTGACTGTTAAAGAGCTCTTAAAGAGCTTTTAACAAGCCCATACCAAGCTTTTAATGAGCTCTTATCAAACCCTTATCAAACTATTCACAAACATTAATGATCAGAGTACCCTCCTATTTGAAACCTGCTCAAAAGCTTATCGAGTCTCCATAACACACACGAATGAGCAATAATTCATTTCGGTCACGAATAGTTCATCAGACTCTTGATTCTTTACACCCCTAGTTATATACAAAATTCCTATGACACGCTGAGGTATGCACAATTTTTTCATGATATGATTTAATTTTCAACACTAGCACAATAGCAACATGAATCAAACATAATAGACACACACCCCATCAATGGAAAAAATATCCCAAAAGCTATCATACTTAAAAAAATAAATAAAAATGACATAATATTTATTATATATATAAACAAAAAATAAGAAAATATTTTAGAACTTTATACTGTCAATTTTTATTCCTTTTTCACCAAACATTTTATTCATCGTTTTTTTTTTTTTTTTTTTTTTTTTTTTTGGGGAACACTTATTTCATCTTTCTCTTTTCACACAATATTGGCATTCTTATATACATAATATTAAGCATAACGTTTAATTCTTTTCGTACATTATAAGTGAATGTTAGCAGAGAAGAGGAAACATTCTCAGTAATATCCAACCCAACAAAATTTCACAAAGCATCATATAGATAAGACCTCTATCATGGCTATTAAATTCCTAATTCAGATAAGAGAATCTTCTGATTCTATGATTCTATAATTATTGATTAATCTTAATTATTTATGATTTATTAAGATTAAATGAAATTAACAAATAAGATCATGATATGGTTTCACGATTCTATTGATCATACACCTCGATTCTCTCCAAACATCTAAATAAAAAGTTTAAAAGAAAAAATCCAAACATAAATTGTAAACAAACTTAATGTCTTACGCCGCAACAAAGGAATATTAATTAAATGTCTCTATATTCTTAAAAAACTAAAATTAAACTTCAGATGAAAACAAACTAAAATTAAACTTAGTTTAAGTTCTAACCTTAAATTAGCTAATAAAAAGCCTGATTAGAAGCATATTAAAAACTCTCCCGATCAATTGAGTACAAAATGACACATTTATGTTACACATAATGTGTTATCTTATTTGATTACATTTCTTATACATATTATTGTAATTTAAGGTCTTATTTGATAATTATGTGAACTATGTAACAAACTTTCACACAAAAAACAATTAGGATTTGTCTAACCTGTGCCCAATGATATTAATTGTGAACATATTCTTATAATTTTGTTTAATGTTATGTAGTATCCTCCAATTACATAGTAATGTATTAATTACGGATCAAAATCCCATAACAATTGCTTTTTTTTTGTGAACAGACATAACAATTGCTTGATTCATTAAGGAAAAAAAGAGTATTAAATAAGCAATTAATGTGTATATTTAAAAGAATATTATGATTTTCAATACAATTCCATAATTCCAATTCTGAAACCCCTAAAAATTTTAGGTCGGATCCCATTTCTGACAACTTTGCTTCCTACCATTAATTCTCTCATCACCACCACCACCAACAACAGACCCAGTACCTCAAGGGTTCCTGCATAAACGGGGTCTGGGAGGAGTGGATATACGCAGCCTTACCCCTTCAGGGTGTAACCCTGCCGAGAGACTATTTCCGAGGACCTCCCAACCTTATAGGGTTGGCAACATGAGTACTTCCCAGGAGGTCACCCATCTTGGTAGTACTCTCGCCCAAGCACACTTAACTTCAAAATTCTAATAAAATTCGGTGCCTTAATACCTGGTAAATCAACCCTATAATTCTCTCATCACCCAACTGACAAATTTAAGAAGGATACCCTTTATATATCCCTACCCCTATCCCTATCTCCTTCCTTTTCTCTATCCCTTCTATCTCTATCTCTATCTCTATCTGTATCCCTATCTTATATTTATCTTCATTTATATGTTGATATGTGCTTGATGTGGCATGTTTTGAGCCTGTTGCTTTGCTTGCAGTGTGCCTGCCGTGAGTTTGCTATACTCATGCATTTGATGCTTCTTCTGTTTGCCAGGTCTTTGGCTCATTCCTGCGGACCAACTTTTTAGGCTGAGGGTCATCGGAAACAGTCTCTCTTCAGGGTAGCCCCCTGAAGGGGGAAGGCTACGTACATATACCCCCAGATCTTGCTTATGCGGGAGCCCTTGGAGGCATTGGGTTTGTTGTTGTTGTTGTTGTACCCTTTCATTTCGAATAAATGAATGGTTATGGGGCCAATTAAAAAAAAAAAAAAGCCCACACAAATAAATCCACTAACAAAGAAGTCTAAAAAGTTAATTTATAAGTTAGGAATAATATTATTACTAAAATAAAATTTCTATTATCCAAATAATTAAATAAAATTCTATAATTATTATTTCTCTGTAAATCACTTTATTTTCCTACCAATAACATTTATTACCTATATGTCTATGTCAATTCTTAAAGATGAAACAGACTTACGAGGACATTACAGGTCAACTCCTTAGCTCAAACTCAAAACCTAACCCAAATACGACAACGAAAACGAGAAGAAACAAACACACACACGCACACACTCTCTTACAAAACGAAGTAGAGACAAAAGGAACAATTTTTACCTGACATTAACACCATTTTTGGACACATAAGAGGACACATTCTTAGCAACCCAATCCTCAGCAGCACTTACACCACTAGCCAAAGAATTCAACAAGTCATTTGGTATCCCAACCATCACCTCTATCCCTGACTTTCCCAGAGCTTTCATGGCATCTGGATCAGCTTCAAACAGCTTCACTTTCATTATCCCGTTATCCTTCAACATCCTAACCACCGTCTCCGCCGGCAGAGGGTGCGTCGCCTGTGTCCCCCAGTTTGCCCCTATGCTGTTCCCTTCCACCATTATTGACACCACCGCAAGGATTGTGCAGCAAATTGTACTGTATAGTTGCCAAAATCCCATGCTTTGAGGGTCAGATTTGTGGTTGTTTTTGTATGATTTTGGTCAGTGTGAGACTGACCCAGTCAAGTTCTCGTAATTGGGTGTCTGAAATTGAAGATTTTGCGGATACCCAGATGATTATTGGTGTTTGGGTAGGGGGGTAAACAGAGAAGAGAAGGTGGGAGACAATGAAGGGCTAAGCTTTAGTCGCCAAATAAGTACTTTAAAAAAGGAAAATTGAAGGAGAAATCGTCTGATGAAAGAGGGGGAGAGAGAGAGAAGGGGGAACAATCGAGGGGGCGTTAGACACAAGCGATTCTAATTAAAAGAAGGGTAATGATTTCTATTCACTTAGTTATATAATTATTTTCTGTTAAAACAAAAATATAATTATTTATGCAGTATGATGTTAAAAAAAAAATATTTATGCAGTACATACACGTTTGTTTTAATGTATTAATTTCTTAGTTTAAAATTTTTATAAAATAGTATTGGAGTTTAATCATTATATTTTTATAGAAGTTCAATTGACGGGCTATAATAGTTTAGAATAAGTCTGTTATTCGCTTCTCCATTAGTAGTGTGGGATGGTGAGGAATAGAGGGCATTATGAATTTACTAACAGATAGCATCAAATTGTATATCATTTACACCATTATTTGAATTATGTTATTACACATACGTAATTTTTAAATTAAAAAATTATTTTACACAGTTTATGAAATAAAAAATTAATAAATCAAATATCATAATACTAATATATGTAATTAATCGAATAAAAATATAAATAAAATATTAAATAATTACTTTTTGTATAAAGTGATGATTAAATACATAACATATATTATAGAAGAATAAGATAATAATGCTGGTTAAAGAAAAGGTGAACCAACAGTAGCACAGCTGATTAAGAGAGAGAAGGAAAAGGGAAGAATTATTGTAGGTAGAAAAGCAAAGGGGGGAGGGCTTGCAAATAAAAGGTAAGGAGACAAAGCACAGGCGGAGGCATGAGGGAAGAGATAAAGAGAGTGTCATGTTCCTTAGCAAAGAGGTACGCGCTATAGGGTCGGCAATTGGGCATTTTGTATAAAAGCGACATAACAATGTTGGAAACCTGACTATGGACATGTTTTCCTTAGTTTATTTTAAAAAAAAGTAATTTTTTGATTTTGGAAAAAATATTTTTTAGAGATTTGAAGAGTACTTGGCAACTATAAAAGACATTTTTTTTTTGTTTTAAGTAGAAGCATTCTCCTTTTAAGTTGAACCAGAAGCAGAACATAAACAATTGAAAAAATTTAGTTTAGGTATATTTAAATTTGTTAATATATTTAAAAATTAATTTATATATTTAAAAAGTAATTTATATATTTAAAAATAGTTTAAATATTTCAAAAAATATATTAAATACGAAAAAATATTTTAATATTTAATAATATATTTATAATATTTAGAAAATATTTTAAATATTTGAAAAAATATTTTAAAATTTATAAAAATATATTTATAATATTTGAAAAATATTTTAATTTTTTGAAAAAATGTTTTATTTGCTTCTTGTGATTGTTTATTCATGTACGGTCGCCTCTCTTTGTCTCTTGACCTTGCTAGATTCGACCCTGAAATTGAAAGGACTTTAAGAGACTTTAGAGCCAAACACCGAGCACAAACCGCAATGGCTGACGAACAACAACCACGTGCGCTCGTGGAGTATTTTAGTCCCACTACATACGCCTCACCGTCTTGCATTAGGTTGCCACCCGTAGCCCATCAGTTCGAGCATAACCCACATACTATACAAATGCTTCCTTCATTACACGGCTTAGGCAATGAGAACCCGTACACACACTTGGACAGTTTCATGGAGGTTTGCTCAACCTTTAGGATTCCTAATGTTAGTGATGACGCCATCTTATTTCATCTCTTTTTTTTTTTCTCTTTAAACGAAAAGGCTAAGTATTGGTTTGGCGCCTTACCTAGTGGGACGATTAGCACCTGGACTCAAATGCAACAAGAATTTCTTAAGAAATTCTATCCCATTAGTAAGACTAACACCCCTAGGAGAGCTATTAATACCTTCGCCCAACTCCCTACTGAGGAGTTTTACGAGAGTTGGGATAGGTTTAGGGAACTCTTATGAGCTTGTCCACATCATGCTACCCCTAAACGGCAACTAGTTAAAAATTCCTATTATGGGCTAAACGAGAAGGGTCAACAAACTGTTGATGCCTCATGTGGTGGTCAATTCCTCAGGAAGAATGAGGATGAGGTGTGGGAATTGTTCGAACTTTGGAATGAGAATTCTCAACAATCTGCCGCACATGCACGTCTTAATGCTATTAGGTTAAATAGAGGAGTAAATGAGATTGCTCACACCTCCATCTTAGATGAGAAAGTAGACTCTCTTGCCTCTTCCGTAGAGCAGTTAACTTCCCTATTTAAGATGACATTGGCCCCCTTTAATGTACCTAATGTGTCTCATGTTTCAAATGTGCATAGCGCTTGCTTTTCATGCTCTAATGTCTCTTATTCTACATATAACTGCCCCTCTGCTTCACCTTATGTGGAGTCGTCGGAGGAACAAGTCAATGCAGCCCAAGGATTCTCATGAAACGACCCATACTCTAAGACGCACAATCCAGGCTGGAGAAACCATCCTAACTTCTCCTGGAGGCAAGGAGGAAAAGGACAGTTTATGCCACAACAACAGAACCCACGACCTCAACAATCTGGTATGCCCTGGCCCGTCGCTTTTCAACCGCAAGGGTATGCTTCTAACTACTCTCAACCTCCTAATTTGAGCTCTAATTCAAATTTTGAAGAGAAGGTTTTGAGTGCGCTGAAAGGTTTAGAAGTTATTTCCCAACTCCTTCATTCCCATACATAATCGATTGCAAAGCTAGAAACCCAAATAGGTTAACTAGCTAACACTCTGAGTAGGAAAGATGAAGGAAGACTCCATAGCCAGGCTGTAGAGAACCCTAGGAACTGTGTAGGACAAGACAACTATCCTTTCTAGTAAGAACAAGCAAAATCAATTATAGTGTTGAGAAATTGGAAGGAGGTTGACAATGGGGTGAGTGCTGAAAGTGAAGTGCCCATGAGTGGTGAGGAAGAAGAGAAGAGCAAGGAGAGAGAAAAGGAGACCGATGAGGTCATGCACCCTTCTTCCACTCCTAAAGCCTCTGATCTTCCCTCGTCATATGAACCGAGAGTACCCTTCCCCCAAGCTTTAGTTGCACCACATCTAAATGGGAAGGACAAGAAGTGGGAAGATATTTTGGAGACGTTTAAGCAAGTAAAGATAAACATTCCCCTTCTTGATGCCATTAAACAGATCCCGGGCTATGCAAAGTTCATTAAGGAACTACTGAACCAAAAGAGGCAATCTAGAGCACATCTGCCTAAAAAAGCATTTTTAGCCGAGCAAGTGAGCTCTATTCTGAAGTGTGACACTCCAATTAAGTACAAAGACCCTAGTGTCCTTACCATCTCTTGTTCACTTGGAGACTACCCAATTGATAAAGCCTTACTGGACTTAGGAGCGAGTGTCAACATTATTCCTTACTCGGTTTATGAGAAGTTAGGCCTAGGAGAGTTGCAACCCACCACAGTGACCTTACAATTAGCAGATAGATCAACTAGGATTCCTGGTGGTGAGCTGATTAAAGTGCTGGTGAGAGTAGACAAAGCCTTGTTTCCTACTGATTTCCTAGTGCTTCATATGGAACCTTCTAGTCATTCGAAAAATCGTGTCCCTGTCATTCAAGGTCGGCCTTTCTTAGCGACGGCCAATGCTACCATCAATTGTAGATCTGGGGTAATGGATGTTAGCTTTACCAATATGACTATTAGGTTGAATATTTTTAAGGCTTCGTGGTCACCCACTAGTGAGGATGAGTCGGAGTGCTTTTGTGTTGATATTGCTGATGATTTGGTGGACCAAACACTCTCCTTTACCATAGTTAATGACCCTCTTGATGAAAATGCAAAACCTTCTAATTAGATGCAACGAAGGTGGAACCCGAACATGAAAGAAGTCTTGGGGTGGGAGAAGAATCACGATGTTATGGTTCAGGAGAAAATTGTATTAGGCCATAGGTTGTCTAAGAAGGGTATTGAGGTTGATAGAGCTACGATAGGTATGAATGTGAACTCGCTCCCTCCCTCAAATGTGAAACAAGTTAGAGCATTTCTATGTCATGCGAGTTTCTATAAGGGATTTCTTAAGGATCATAGGAAGTTCGCTAGACCATTAACTAGTGTGCTATCTAAGGACATATCAGTTAAGCTCAATGAGCCTTGGTTAGATGCTTTTCATAAGCTTCGATCTACACATGTTGTTGCCCCCATTCGGCATTCACCCGACCACTCTCTCCCTCCCGAAATCACGTGTGACACTTCTGATTGTGTTGTAGATGTTGTCTTAGGTGAGCTCGATGAAGTTGTTTCTTTGGTTGATGCCATTACTTGATCTTCGCTAGACCCATTGCGCCTGGCTGAAGGCGTAAAACTTAGCGCTCCTAGAAGGCAGCCTAGGTTTGTTATTTCTTGTTTTAATTTAGTTTTTGACCTAATTAGTTGCTTCGAGGTTTGTTTTCTCTCTTTTTAGGTTCTTGCGTTGGGTTGAAGGATTCCAATATACATGTCCACGCCGTCTCGTCAGGTTGTATTGCTCCATCTCACCTATCTCTTGTGCATAAATGATTAATGTTGTTGCATTGAGGGAAATGCATGATTTAGGTGTGGGGGTGAGGCTCATTTACATGTGCTCATTTTTTGTCAAATTTTTAAAATTTTGAACATTTTTTGTGCATTTTGAGCGTGCATCATACCCGCTTATCCAAGTTTTCCTTGGTTGACGAGTATGTTATGATGACAGTGGGATTAGTTGTTTATTTCGTTCTTTTAATTCCATGAAATTAAATGATTCTACTTCATACTTGTTAATGAGTATTGTTGATAATTGTTGATATTAATGGGTTCTACTCATGCCACTCACATATTCACTGAGCACATGACTTTCGTGTTGTGGAAAATCTGAAGAATTTGAGTGAACAACCTTATATATCTTGAGTTTTGCAAGCCTGCCCTATTGGCTTATCCTAATCCTTGCCCTTGATGTTATGTAAAGTACTAGTTGGTCAATGTCAATTGTAATGATGAAGTACGTGTTATAAAAAAAAATGAAAAGGAAAAAAAGAAAAAAAAAAGGTTTCCTCGAAAAGAAAAAGGCAAAAGAAAAAAGAAAAAAATGAAAACTGGTGTACATTCATGACAAAGATGTTCTTTTGTGCTGTAGTGAGGTCAGAATGTTGTAAAGTAGTCACTCATATGCCACTTAAAATTTCTCTATGTATAGCCATGTGTTTAGGTGATTCAATGGTGCGGGTGCACAAAACCTTTATATATTTGGTTGGAAGCGAGAATTTGAGGAGATTCTGTGGCATGGAATCCTATTCACTCTCACTTGTGCGTTGCTTGAGTAAATCCTATTAGTTGTTACAAGGTTAATGAAATTCTATGACGAGTTTTGAAGTTTAATCATCTAAATTCATTGAATTGGAGAATTCTCTAGATGATTTAATCTTGTCTTGAATTGTAATATGGGTGTTAATCTCGAAAAACTTGGAGAAGGTTGGGTTAGTTGGGACAATTGGTCATTGTAGTTTTTAAGTTAAATCATATGCTTTGCTCGGGAATTAGCAAAGGTTAGGTGTGGGGGTGTTGATACGTCTCGTATTTACGCATCTTTTAATTGTTATTTTAATTATTTTGCACCTATTTAATTACAGTTCTACACTCAGTTTGGCAATTTTTATGTTTAACAGGTTTGAAATTAAAGTTATGAAAATTGTCAAATTTGGATGCAAATAAGATAAATTCGACGCTCAAACAATTAAATCAAATTAATCGAAATTCAGGACAACAACGTATAAGCTCAGCCCCAGTTCACCAGTCCAGCACCAGCCCAACTTCACCCGCTACAGTAACCCAAGCCCACCAGCATTGCAGCATCACCTCCAGCCCACCGGCCTGATTCGACCTCTTGCCCACGACACCACCAACACCAGCCACGACCTTGTTCATGAACCTACACCAGCAAGCCCATCACACCTCGGCCCAAACATAGGCCCTCGAACAGCCCACCACCGCCAGGGCTCAGCCCAACAGTCCCTGTTCACTAGCCCGCACGACACCACCAACACCAGCAGCGGCCCAAATCTGGTACGGCTTAGAGAGGAGGAATAAGAGTCGGTCTGGGGGGAGGGGGATTTAAATTGGGGAGTCTTTGCGTTTTTGTTGGTGTTCGATTTTGGGGTTCACCGCCTCTCTCTCTCACCGCCCCTGTTCTCAACTCTCCCTTTCTCTTAGCTTTCTCTTTCTCTCAAATTATTTTTCTTTTTTTTTTGATAAATTAAAATGAGAGCGAAATTAGCGTGAAGACCGACATGAGTTCGTTCATCTCCTCCTTCACCTATTCATCCTTGATGGAGAGCTAACTTGCTCTCTGGGGTTAGATGACGTCTTAGCCTTTACTTTTATTTACTTTTAATTCGGGTTAATTTGATTGTTTACATGAATTGCTTGGTTGGGATAAATACTTTGAAGTATTATATTTTTATTGTTTATTCAATTGATATGATTATTGAGTTTGTAACCTTTACTTGTTGATATTGATATTTATAAATTAATTCTTTGTGCTTGTAGCCTTAGGATTAATTAATCAAGCAATAGTATTAACCGAATTGTTAATTAAAGCCCATCTTCCCTATACCTTAGTTAGATAGGGTCAATACGTAATAATTAACAATACGTTAGGTAAAGCCTATCATCCCTATGCTTTAGTTAGATAGGGTCAATACGCAATACTAACAACATTACCTTAGTAGGTTGACGCTTTTAGCCTAAACCACTACCCGTCTGGCAATCAATAATCCCAATTTAAGAGTTAACGCAAAAATAATTGGCTAATGATGGATTCGAAACCCTAGGCTCCAATTTAATACACGTTCCTGATTAGTAGTAGATTACCTTGGTTTAATTGTCATTTTGTAGGTTAACTAACACAAAGATATCACTTTTCCTTAAATCAATTTAGGTAATAGATTAAATTCATGCACTCTTAGTCCCTGTGGTTCGACACCCTCTCGCCCTACACTTCAATTTAGGTGTGTTTAATAGATAGGGTTTTATATTAAATTTTGATAGACGCCGAAAAACACATCAGAGAGATGAGGAAAGACTCCCTAACCAAGCTGTAGAGAAGCCTAGGAACTATGTAAGACAGGACAACTATCCTTCCTAGCAATATCAAGCAAAATCCATTACAGTGTTAAGAAATGGGAAGGAGGTTGACAATGGGGTGAGTGCTGAAAGTGAAGTATCCATGAGTGGTGAAGAAGAAGAGAAGAGCAAGGAAAGAGAGAAGGCGACCGATGAGGTCATGCACCCTTCTCCCACTCCTAAGACCTCTGTTCTTCCTTCATCATATGTACATAGAGTACCCTTCCCCCAGGCTTTAATTGCACCTCATCCAAATGGGAAGGACAAGAAGCGGGAAGACAATTTGAGACTTTTGGGCAAGTAAAGATAAACATTCCACTTCTTGATGCAATTAAACAGATCCCGGCCGTTGCGAAGTTTATTAAGGACCTTCTGAACCAAAAGATGCGATCTAGAGCAGATTTGCCTAAAAAAGTGTTTTTAGTCAAGCAAGTGAGCTCTATTCTGAAGTGTGACACTCCAATTAAGTACAAAGACCCTGGTTTCCCCACCATCTCTTGTTCACTTGGAGACTACCTTATCGATAAAGCCTTACTGGACTTAGGAGCGAGTGTCAACATTATTCCTTGCTCGGTTTATGAGAAGTTAGGCCTAGGAGAGTTACAACCCACCACGATGACCTTGCAGTTAGCGGATAGATCAACTAGGATCCCCCGTGGTGAGCTGATTAATGTGCTAGTGAGAGTAGACAAAGCCATGTTTCCTGCTGATTTTCTTGTGCTAGATATGGAACCTTCTAGTCATTCGAAAACCAATATCCCTGTCATTCTAGGTCAACCTTTCTTAGCGACGGCCAATGCTGCCATTAACTATAGGTCCGGGGTAATGGATGTTAGTTTTGCAAACATGACTATTAGGTTAAATATTTTTAAGGCTTCTTTGTCACCCACTAGTGAAGATGAGTCAGAGTGTTTTTGTGTGGATATTGCCAATGATTTGGTGGTCCAAACACTCTCCTCTACCCTAGTTAGCGACCCTCTTGATGAAAATGCAAAACCTTCTAAGGAGATGCAACGAAGGTTGAACTCGGACATGAAAGAAGTCTAAGGAGGGTATTGAGGTTATTAGAGCTATGATAGATTTGAATGTGAACTCACCCCCTCCCTCAAATGTGAAGCAAGTTGAGCCTCTCTAGGTCAGGCCAGTTTCTATAACGGATTCCTTAAAGATCGTGGGAAGTTGACTAGACCATTGACTAGTGCGCTATCTAAGGACATATCAGTTGAGCTCAATGAGTCTTGGTTAGAAGCTGTTCACAAGCTTCGATCTACACTTTTTGGTACTCCCATTAGGCATCCACCCGACTACTCTCTCCCTCCTGAAATCACGCGTGACACTTCTGATTGTGCTGTAGATGTTGTCTTAGGTGAGCTCGATGAAGTTGTTCCTTTGGTCGATGCCATTACTTGATCTTCGCTAGACCCATTGCAACTGGCTGAAGGTGTAAAACTTAGCCCTCCTATGAGGCAGCCTAGGTTTGTTATTTCTTGTTTTGATTTAGTTTTTGACCTAATTAGTTGCTTCGAGGCTTGTTTTCTCTCTTTTCAGGTTCTTGTGCAAGGTTGAAGGAATCATATATACATCGTCTCGTCAGATCGTATTGCTCCATCTCACCTATCTCTTGTGCTTTAATGATTTATGTTGTCGTATTGAGGACAATGCATGATTTAGGTGTGCGGGTGTGGCTCATTTGCATGTGCTCATTTTTTTTTAATTGAAAATTTTAAAATTTTGGCATCTTTTGTGTATTTTGAGCATGCATTATGACCGTTTAACCAAGTTTTCCCTGATCAACGTGTATGTTATGATGACAGTGGGATTAGTTGTTTATTTCGTTCTCTTAATTCCATGAAGTTAAATGATTCTACTTCATACTTGATAATGAGTATTGTTGATATTAATGGGTTCTACTCATACCTCTCACATATTCACTAAGCATAGGACTTTCATGTTGTGAAAAATCTAAAGAATTTGAGTAAACAACCTTATATATCTTGAGTTTTGCAAGCCTGCCCTATTGGCTTATCCTAATCCTTGCCCTTGATGCTATGTAAAGTACTGGTTGGTCAATGTCAATTGTAATGATGAAGTACGTGTTATAAAAAAAAAAATCTAAAAATGGACAGAAAAAAAAGAGGAAACAGAAAGAAAAAAAAAATGAAAATGAAAAAAAAGAAAGAAAAGGGGTTTCCTCCAAAAGAAAAAGGCAAAAGAAAAAGAAAAAGTGAAAACTGGTGTACATTCATGATAAAGATGTTCTTTTGTGCTATATTGAGGTAAGAATATTGTAAAGTGGTTACTCATATGCCACTTAAAATTTCTCTATGTATAGGCATGTGTTTAGGTGATTCAATGGTGCGGGTGCATAAAACCTTTATAAAATTGGTCGGAAGCGAGAATTTGAGGAGATTCTGTGGCATGAAATCCTATTCAGTTTCACTTATGCATTGTTTGAGTAATTCCTATTAGTTGATAGAAGGTTAATGGAATTCTATGACGAATTTTGAAGCTTAATCATCTAAATTCATGGAATTGGAGAATGCTATAGATGATTTAATCTTGTCTTGAATTGTAATATAAGTGTTAATCTCAAAAAACTTGGCGAAGGTTGGGTTAGTTGGGGTAGTTGGTCATTGTAGTTTTTATGTAAAATCCTATACTTTGCTCGAGGACTAGCAAAGGTTAGGTGTGGGGGTGTTGATGCGTCTCGTATTTACACATCTTTTAATTGTTATTTTAATTATTTTGCACCTATTTAATTATAGTTCTACACTTAATTTGGCAATTTTTATGTTTAACAGGTTTGAAATTAAGGTTCCAAAAATTGTAAAATTTTGGTGCAAATAAGGCAAATTCGATACATAAACAATTAAATCATGTCAAATCGAGATTTGAGACATCATCAACCTCAAGCCCTAAACACAGGCCCAACTCCAGACCAACTTCACTGCACTGTTCATCATCTTCAACCCAAATCATCCCAGCCCATCAACCTCAACCTTGCGACCCTGTTCATCGCCACCAGCTTCCAGCCCAACACGCAGCATCACCTTCGACCCAACTCCAGCCCAAATCGACCGCCAGCCACCACTAGCCCATCTCCACCTCAAGCTTGCACTTGCTCAGACCCGTTCACCGGCCCAACAACACAAGCAGTGGCCCAGCATCCAGCCCACACCGACACCTCAACCACCATGCCCAACATGCCCAGCACCGACACCGCCAGACTATGGCCCAAATCTGGTAGGGCTTAGAGAGGAGGAAGAGAGTTGGTTTGGGGGGATTTAAATGCGTGAGTTTTTGTATTTCTGTCTGTTCGATTTTGGGGGGTCCTCTCTCTCACTGGTTCACGCTCCTGTTTTACTCTTTTGCTCTCGGCTTTCTCTCTCTCCCTGAGATTATTTTATTTTTCTTTTTCGTTAAATTGGAACGAGAGCAAAATTAGCGTGAGGACTGACATGAGTTCGTTCATCTCCTCCTTCACCGGATCATGGAGAGCTAACTTGCTCTCTGGGGTTAGATGAAATCTTAGCCTTTACTTTTGTTTGCTTTTAATTTGGATTAATTTGATTGTTTACATGAATTGCCTGGTTGAGATAAATACTTTGAAGCATATATTTTTATTGTTTATTCAATTGATATGATTATTGAGTTTGTAACCTTTGATTGTTGATATTGATATTTATAAATTAATTCTTTGTGCTTGTAGCCTTAGGATTAATTAATCAAGCAATACTAGTAACCGAATTGTTAATTAAAGCCTATCTTCCATATGCTTTAGTTAGATAAAGTCAATACGCAATAATTAATAATACATTAGGTAAAGTCTATCTTCCCTATGCTTTAGTTAGATAGGGTCAATATGCAATACTGACAACATTACCTTAGTAGGTTGAAACTTGTAGCCTAAACCACTACCCGTGTGACAATCAATAATCCCAATTAAGAGTTAACGCAAAAATAATTGGCTAATGATGGATTCAAAACCCTAGATTCCAATTTAATACACGGTCCCGATTAGTAGTAGATTACTTTAGTTTAATTGTCGTTTTCTAGATTAATTAACACAAAGATATCACTTTTCCTTAAATCAATTTAGGTCATAGATTAAATTCATGCACTCTTAGTCCCTGTGGTTCGACACCCACTCGCCCTACACTTCAATTTAGGTGTGTTTAATAGATAGGGTTTTATATTAAATTTTGATAGACGTAGAAAAACACATTAAGATTTTGGCACCGTTGCCGGGGACTAGGCAACGTTCGTGATTTTATTTTTGTGATTTTCTTTGATTTTTAACTTTCTATTTCTTCTTTAATTTTAAATTAATTTATTTTATTTTTCAACCTAGGATTTGAAATCTTAATTTGAATCTTAATTTAGAATTTTTAATTTTTAATTCTCTTTAATTGTTATTGTCTCTTTTCCAAAAAGAAAAAAAAATATATTTTCTTTTTATTAGCATTATTTTTCTTGTGATTTTCGTGCATAAGTAGATTTTAGGGTATCTTGTTATTTGTCTTTTTTTTTTTTAGTATTTGTTTTGTCTGTTTTATTTGTTTTGCTTATTTAATTTTTTAATTTACGTACTTCATGTGGTTAATTGTTCATGCACGGTCGTCGCTTTTTGTCTCTTAACCTTAACATATTCGACCCTGAAAT
Organism: Simmondsia chinensis; assembly: GCA_018398585.1. Taxonomy (NCBI): domain Eukaryota; kingdom Viridiplantae; phylum Streptophyta; class Magnoliopsida; order Caryophyllales; family Simmondsiaceae; genus Simmondsia; species Simmondsia chinensis. Next base: position 29,326,602 of record JAGTTD010000005.1, read on the forward strand.
TGAGAGAACTTTAAGAGACGTTAGAGCCCAACATCGAGCAAAATCCGCTAGTGCTAACTCTGATTTAGTAATGGCCAAAATGCCTATACTTAATTGATTGCTTGCGACGTACAGTGACATTTGAAATTTTCAATTTTCGCATTTTATTTTGAAAATTTGAATTTCCACATCTTATTTAGTGCTTGGCTTCTGCTATTTACTACTCTAACTATGTTCACCTCATACTTTTAGGATTTTATGCTCCTATGATGACGCGCTCCTCAAATTGGGGGTTATCGGAAACGACCTCTCTTAAGGGTAGTGCCCTTAAGGGGGAAGGCTGCGTACATATACCCCCTTAGACCCTACGTATGCGAGAGCCTCACTAGTCACATCCAAGGAGAGGTGCCTTGGTGTATGCTTTTTGTAGATAATATAGTTTTTGTAGGGGACTCCCGAGCGGACATAAATGAGAAGTTGGAATTGTGGAGAAGTGCTTTGGAATCGAAGGGATTACAGATTAGCAGGGCTAAGACCGAGTACTTGGAATTCAAATTCGGCCATTCCACCGTGACTAGTACAGAGGATGTCAAGATAGAATCGGAGATCGTACCGAGTAAGGAGAGTTTCAGATCCTTGGGTTCCATGATACAGCAGAATGGTGAGGTTGACGAGGATGTCAACAACAAGATTAACGTAGGCTGGCATAAGTGGAGGATGGCCTCCGGGGTGCTTTGTGATAGAATGTTCCCGCTCAAACTGAAGGGAAAATACTACAAGATGGTAGTGAGACCGGCTATGTTGTATGGGACAGAGTGTTGCCTAATGAAACAACATCAGACACAGAGGATGAAGGTGGCAGAGATGAAGATGTTGCGTTGGATGTGTGGCCATACAAGGAAGGATAGGATCAGGAACGATGTAATCAGAGGTAAATTGGGTGTAGCCTCGATCGAGGATAAATTGAGAGAGCACCGATTGAGATGGTTTGGACATATTAGCAGGAGACCGACCACAGCTCCAGTCAGGAGGTGTGAACAGCTACATACTACACTAGGTAGAAGAGGGAGGGGCAGGCCAAAGAAGAATTGGCTGGAAACGATCCGACACGACCTAACCCGCCTAAACTGTTATAAATTGATACATTTTTACTTGTAATATGTTTTAATATTTCGGTTGTGATACTTGTCTAGTTTTCCTTTGTTAAGTAGCTTCATTTAAATTCCGGTTTGTTAAGCTTTTGGCGCCAAAATAGCATTCGGGCAGTGAGGAGCTGGTTGTTACAGAAATTGGCAGGAAAAGCAGTTAGGCCAGGGTTCTTAGCTGGTTTTTGGCGGGAAATTAGTGATTGCTAGTTTAGCTTGATTTATCTTAATGCTTTGTACCCAAATATGTATAAATAGGGTCCTTAGCATGTAATTAGAGTATCCAATATATAAAAATCTGAATTCCTTTTGGAAACTCTCTATTTCTCATCTCTTTTCTCTATTTTCTCATCCCCTTCACTTCTCTTCTCATCTCAAACTCTTCTTCTACATGGTTAGCCTTTCAATTTCTAATTGGAAGCTAACAATTGGTATCAGAGCCAGGTTAACAATCAATTAATTGATTAAACTAAGCAAAATCAGGTAAAATCATGGCCGATGGTGTAAGAACCAGGTCTGGTGCTGGTGGAGCGAATGCAACCGGTCAGAATCTGGATTTCATTGCTGCAGTTACTGGCAATGCGATGATCGGACCTCAAAATGCTACTAAAGAAGACCTTCACGATTTATAGAAAGGTTTTAATCAAAAGATAGATCAAATTCTGGCATTGTTAATGGACAAAGATGCAAAGGATGCAAAAGTGCAAGATCGATTACAGAAAATTGAAGAAAAGATTGAGCACTTGCAAGATCAAGTTAACAAGCAAAGTGAATCGAGTGTCGGAGCCATCCTTAAGCCCGTAAGTCAGATCCATCGATCGGTTGAAGCAGATCAGCAGCAAGCTAGTGCAGACAGATCAGATGGAGTGGCGCGAACTCGAGGTAAATCACCTATGATGCAACCTGTTGTTGGACCATCAATTAACATCAGATCGGCTGAAAATCAACCTGTTCAACTTGAGGTTAATATAGAAAATCAAGATCGTGCTTCTGGACCTGTAAATTATAGATCGTATGCTGAGAATTCAGACCACAACAACAGGCCGCACAATTCTGTTATGCACCAAAATATTGCAGCCGATGATTTCGAACAGTGTGATAGACCACCTGATCGACATTTCCAGCATAGATCCATGACTAATGACAACACAATTGGGGGTAGGAGTGGCACTTACAGGCAGCCAAGGGTGGAAATCGATCAGTTTGATGGAAAGCAACTGAAATCATGGCTTAGGAGGTGTGATCGGTACTGCTTATATTACAACATACCTGAGGAGGAAAAACTTCTGCTGGCCGCAGTCCATCTTCATGGTGATCATGAGGTTTGGTACTATAGTTTGTTGAAAAGCAAACCAAATCTTTCTTGGGGCCAATTCGTAGAAGAAATGTGCGAACGCTATGGGGAAGGTGAATCCACGGATGTTGTGGATAACTTCAACAAGCTGGTCCAAACATCGAGTGTGAGAGAATACATGCTTAGATTTGAGAATTTGAGAGCCAATTTGATGTCATTTCTGGCCATTGCTCCCGAGGATGCCGAATCATATTATATATCTTGCTTTGTGAGTGGATTAAAGCCTAGGATCAAGAATATGGTGAAAGCCATTGGTCCTAAGACTTTGTCGAGTGCTTATAACATGGAAAAATTGATAGAAGCAACTCAAGTTCACCCAAATGACAAGTTGAAGCAGCATGGCAGCAGGCTCCGGGTTCAGCAGCACAACACTAATTCTGGTACCAAGCGAGTAGCTGACAGAAGTTCGGTAAAGCTTTGTTTTCGCTGTAACCAACTTTACCAGCCTGGTCATAGGTCTAAATCACAAGCACTTATGTATGCAAAAGGGTCCCGTGTAGCGGTGGGTTATGGCAGTGAAGCATCTGATGCTGAGGATGACAGTACCGACTGTCTTTCACAAGAAGACCCAAGTGATGATGAAGTTGAGATATCCATGAAGGTTCTAACCGGTTGTGGAGCTCATAATACCATCAAAATCAAAGGTAGGGCTGGAAAACATTCCATTATTATCCTTATTGACAGTGGGAGCACTCACAGTTTCGTTGATCCCAAGTTGATTAAGAAGGTCAAGCATGAAGTGACCAAAACGCATCCCTTGGCAGTAATAGTGGCTAATGGTAACTTCTTAACAACTCAAAATAAGTGCATAGCATTCCCATGGTCTATGCAAAACCATCAATTCACCTTTGACTTTAGAGTTATTCCCTTGGGTGGTTGTGACATGGTGCTCGGGGTAGATTGGATGAGAACCTTCAATCCGGTTGTGTTCGATTTTGACAAAATGACCGTGGCATTTGAGGTTCATGGCACCAAAGTATCTTTGCAAGGCATCTCCGAGGAAGCTCAGCTCAAATTGATCGAAGCTAAAGATGTGCAAGGTGGAATCAAGAAGAAGGCGATCCAATGGATTGGGCACTTGTTCATGCTCAGTTCGGTTGTAGTACAGCAGGACCTACGTCCAGATGTATAGGCCTTGGTCGATGAATTTGGAGACATTTTTGAAGAGCCAAAGAGTCTTCCACCACAAAGAAGTGTAGACCATGCCATTCCCTTGCGTATTAACACTGAACCATTCAAAATCAGGCCATACCGATACCCACATGGCCAAAAGACAGAGATTGAGCAGCAGGTTAAAGAGCTTCTTCACATGAGCTTTATTAGACCGAGCCGTAGCCTTTTTGCTGCACCTGTGATTCTTGTTAAGAAGAAGGATGGGTCGGCTAGAATGTGTATAGGCTACCGACGGTTGAATGCTTCAACCGTGAAAGACAAATTTCCCATTCCGGTCATAGACGACTTGCTTGATGAGCTACATGAAGCATGCTTCTTTTCAAAGCTTGATTTGAGGCAAGGTTATCACCAAATCAGTGTCCTTGAACCGGATATCTACAAGACAGCTTTTCAAACTCATCATGGCCACTTCGAGTTCGTTGTTATGCCTTTCGGTTTAACAAATGCTCCGGCCACCTTCCAAGCAGCCATGAATGACGTTTTCAAGCCTTTTCTGAGGAATTCAGTGCTCATTTTCTTTGATGACATACTGATTTATAGCTCAACATATGAAGCTCATCTCACATATCTCAGGCAAGTGTTTTGTTTGATGCGACAACACAAGTTCTTTGCAAAAGTGTCCAAATGTTCGTTTGCGCAAAAGAGGCTTGAGTATTTGGGTCATATCATCTCATCAAAGGGAGTAGCTACTGATCCTAGCAAGATCCGTGCTATGCAAGAGTGGCCAATTCCGATCACCTTGAAGCAATTGAGAGGATTTTTGGGATTGATGGGGTATTATAGAAAATTTATTAAAGGTTATGGTTCTATTGCCAAACCCTTAACGGAGCTCTTGAAGAAGGATGCCTTTGCATGGAATGAGAGGTCTCGAGCTGCTTTTGAAGCCCTTAAAACTGCTATGTGGGCAGCTCCGGTGTTAGCAATGCCCAACTTCACCGAAAGCTTTGTTTTGGAGACCGATGCAAGTGGTACTGGTATTGGGGCTGTGCTCTCTCAAGGAGGAAGGCCTATTGCTTATTTGAGCCAAGCTGTAAGTCCCAAGCATCAGGCTATGTCGATTTATGAGAAGGAATACCTTGCAATTCTCCTAGCCGTGGAGAAATGGAGGCATTACTTGGAGGGTCGCAAGTTCATCATTCGAACGGATCACCAAAGCCTCAAGCATCTCCTTGAATAAAAGATCGTGACGAGAATTCAAAAGAAAGGTCTCATGAAGATGTTAGGCCTTGATTATGACATCGAGTATAGCAGTGGCAAGGAAAACGCTGCTGCAGATGCACTGTCAAGACGATTTGAAGATGCTGATCAGGGTACTTGCACTGCTGTTACCGTGGTGGTACCTTCATGGGTTGAAGAGCTACATAAGTCCTATGAGAATGATCCTTTTGCTCAGGAAAAACTTGTCGCTGCTGTCCTTAAACCCGAGGCCAATGTCGCTGCTGCAGAACCTGTCATCACCATGCAGAAAGGTGCGATTAGAATTGATGGAAGGTTGTATGTGGGTACTGCTACTGATTTGAGAAAACAGGTCATCCAGGCCTCACATGATGCTGCTTGGGGAGGTCATGCTGGTGTAGAAAGCACCTATCAAAGAATTAAAGCATACTTTACTTGGCCGAACATGACAAAAGATTTGAATGATTATGTTAAGTCTTGTGAAGTTTGCCAACAAACGGAGTTGGGAGATCATTGATACAAGGGACTCCTTCAACCTCTTCCCATTCCAGATGAAGCGTGGATCCACATTAGCATAGATTTCATTGAGGGATTGCCGAAGTCCGAAGGCAAGGAGGTCATATGGGTAGTGATGGATTGCTTCACCAAATACAGCCATTTCATTGCTCTTGCTAGACCCGTTACTGCTGAAAAGTTGGCAAGGATCTTCCTTGACAACATTTACAAATTACATGGGTTGCCGCAATCCTTTGTGTCGAATCGGGACAAAATTTTCACAAGCACCTTTTGGAGAGAACTATTCAAGTTAATGGGAACCACATTGGGACTTAGTTCCTCTTATCATCCTCAAACGGATGGCCAAACCGAACGAGTCAACCAATGTGTAGAACAGTATCTTCGAAGTATGGTCTTCTTAAGGCCCAAGGAGTGGAACCATTGGCTTTCCTTAGCGGAATTTTGGTTCAATACCCACTTCCATACATCCATTGGCACTTCACCATTTCAAGCTTTGTATGGCTATCCTCCACCCTCTTCTATGATGTTACAGCAACCGAGAGTTACTAAATCTGCAGCAACCGACCTTGTGCAGCAGAGGAGACACTTTATGCAAGCACTCAAGGACAATCTCCAACAAGCCCGGGCTCGAATGAAGTATTATGCAGATAAGAAGAGGGTAGACAAAAACTATGACGTTGGGGACATGGTCTACCTCAAATTACAACCATATAGGCAATCATCCGTGGCTGTCAGACGCAATGTCAAGTTGTGTGCTCGTTTCTTTGGCCCGTACAAAGTCTTGGAGAAAATTGGCAATGTTGCATATAAGCTTGACTTACCTTCACATTCTTACATTCACCCCGTGTTTCATGTATCCCTACTTAAAAAACAGGTCAAGAGAGGTGCTAATGTTGCTCAAGACCCACCTGCTGCTGAAACAAATGGACTACTGTTGCTGCAACCGCAAGTTGTCCGAGCTGGAAGAAAACTGCAGATCAACAACAGGACTGTGCAAGAAGTATTAGTGTCTTGGAGCAACTTAAACAAGAGCTTTACAACTTGGGAAGATTGCAAGTTTTTGAAGAGTCAATTTCTGAGCTTCACTTCTTGAGGACAAGAAGTTTCTCAAGAGGAAGGGAATGTTATAAATTGATACATTTTTACTTGTAATATGTTTTAATATTTCGGTTGTAATACTTGTCTAGTTTTCCTTTGTTAAGTAGCTTCATTTAAATTCCGGTTTGTTAAGCTTTTGGCGCCAAAATAGCATTCAGGTAGTGAGGAGCTGGTTGTTACAGAAATTGGCGGGAAAAGCAGTTAGGCCAGGGTTCTTAGCTGGTTTTTGGCGGGAAATTAGTGATTGCTAGTTTAGCTTGATTTGTATTAATGCTTTGTACCCATATATGTATAAATAGGGTCCTTAGCATGTAATTAGAGTATCCAATATATAAAAATCTGAATTTCTTTTGGAAACTCTCTATTTCTCATCTCTTTTCTCTATTTTCTCATCCCCTTCACTTCTCTTCTCATCTCAAACTCTTCCTCTACAAGGTTAGCCCTTCAATTTCTAATTGGAAGCTAACATAAACCTAAGGGAGATGGCCTTCGATAGAGCATGATGGAGGCCTAGCATAGGGGTAGCGGATGTGGTAGCGTAGAGTAGTGCGGCGAATGATTGGTAGTTTAAGATTTCTAGGCAGTCATAACCCCTGGTAGTGCACTTATCTGTTGTTTTATTGCTTCCCGATTATCTGTCTATTATTGGCCATGTACTATTTGCTTTACTATGTGCCTTGTAGTTGTCTTCTGTGGGGTATATTTTATACTGCTAGTTTAACGCGGTGTCCTAAGCTAATGCTTTGTGGTTTCCATGGTTTCTAGGATACCATGTTCTCATGACGACTCGATCTTCAGGATGGGGTTCCTTGGAAACAGCCTCTCTTCCACCCGGAAGGGGGAAGACTGCGTACATCCACCCTCCTAGACCCTGCTTCGGGCGGGAGCCCCTGTTGCACTGGTACTATTGTTGTTGTTGTTGTACTTGAAAATAAAAATATCAAAATATACTATTTTAGAAAATTAACCTTATCTAGATATATTAGTATGTCTTATCTTATATGATTAGATTTTTTTATTTTGATAACTCGGCTTTCAGTAAGAGCTAGGTTTAGACTTATTCGAAATAGCACAAGAGAGAGTCATAAGTTTTCAATGTTTGACCTCAAATATTGGGGTATGTTGCTTGGTTCTGTCCTATCCCTTTGGTACGTTGGCATGTGTTCTGAAAATTTGGGATATTATTGCCTTAATATTAGAGTGAAGAAAAATCGGTCCGGACTGGCGATTTCGATCAAGGACCAAATCGGACTGACTATATATCGATCGGTCTTCGGTTGTAGCATATGGGCTCAATCGGTCTTTGTTCTAGTGCAGTCTAAGACCAGTAAGCATGAACACCACTCCGAAGACGGATCAACATTAATTTGCATTAAATATTTTTGGTACATGACTTTAATATATACTATACGTACATAAAAATATTAAATCCTAGAAATTTAAATATTTATTTTTTTTAACTATATAATGACAATATATATTGCTAACAATAAGAACTTCACATGTTAGTGAAAATGTCAATCGCACATAGGAGTTGTAGAAAAGAAGAGATCAATTTATAATACTATTAGGTTGCTTCACCCAATGCCAATTGGTTTTAGGATGGAATCCAACTTGGGCTTATATATGAATCTCATGTGTTCCAACTTGGTGGGTTGGGCCCAAAGCCCAGTGAAATTTAACATGGTATCAAAGCAGGTTGATGATCCTGATCTCTTGGTTGTTGCACTGTGTCCTCGTGAATAGGGGTGCACTTGTGCTTGATGCTCTAAGGGCCTCTCCTGTATGTTACATTCGATTGGATCGGAGAAGGCGAGTGGTGTGATTTGTTGTAGAATCACATGTGAGGGGAAGTGTTAAGTGAAAATGTCAATCCCACTTAAGAGTTGTATAAAAGAAGGGATCAATTTATAATATTGATGGGTTACTCCACCTAATGCCAATTGGTTTTAGGATAGAACCCCACTTGAGCTTATATATGGATCTCATATGTTCCAACTCCGTGGGTCGGGCCCAAAGCGCTCCCCCCCCCCCCCCCCCCCCCCCCCCCCCAAACACACACACACACACACACACACACACATATATATATATATATATATATATATATATATATATATATATATATATATGGCCCTTCATTGTAATGGACAGCAAAGAATTGTCGGACACAAAAAATAAAATTTATGGCCCATACCTCTTCATAGGGCAAAAGAAAAGAAGGGATATGGGAAGAACATTATTTTTCTTTCAATCCTCAACAAATTTTGGCCGAAAATTGTTATTTTTTTTTTACTGTCCAATAAATCTTGGCCGTCTATTAAAATGGAGGGCCAGGATTGACTCCTCTCATGCTCTCATTCTCTCATAAGAAAACCATTATTATCATGTATTAAACTAAATGTTGTTTTCATATAGTTACACTTGCGAGATGAAAAATTTGGTACAAATTGGTTCGGCCAACCCGGTTTTAATCGATCCGGTCCTCGGTCTCATGATTTGAAGTAGTTCAGTCTTTGGATCCATTAATCTTGAATCGATGTGCACTCTTAAATATTAGATATTGATAGAATTTAGTGATATTTGGTTATGATAGAATTTGTTAATATTTCAATGAGATTTAGTTACAAGTTTGGTTTGGAGTTTGATTATGATTAAGATTCAGTAACTAAATTATAAAAGGGGCATATATATTGGTAGTTAAGTAGAATAGAAAAGAGAAAAAAAAATTGCAAGAGTTTGTAAGTTTTGTAAAGGAGTGCCAGGAGGCCCCCAAGAAGGAGACAAGAGAGATTTTTATAGGAGTGCTTTTAATGAGACTTATGAGAAGGTTTATAGTTTCATCCGTCCAAAGCTACACTAGAGTAGTTGGCTCACATTGCAGCAATTATTGAGGAGGACTGTGACTCACTGTGGCAAGATGGATAATTGCAACTATTGCTAGTATACAAAATACTATATACTTGGATAAGCAACCAAAAGTTACACTAGATCGCTTCACATTAATTCTGTCACTTAATCTAATTTATCAGTGACGATATTGACATCTACTAATAAAAATTCCTAAAATACTCTATGGAGATTACTTATTGGTTGTTTACTTGGAGAACTTTGGACAAAGGACTTGGATATTCATCATTACAGCTTCATGATGTCCCAATTGAAAAGCAAACCAAAATGTAGCGCTAATACCAGAAGTTCATTGCAATAAGGTGTAAAAATTATGTAAAACAAAACAAAAGAAAACACTAGAGAAATTTTTGGAGAAGATTAATGATTCTCAATCATGAAAAAAATTAAATTTATAATACAAGCTAGAACTTAAAGGGGCCTAGAACACTATCCTATGCATCAAATGAAATAGCAAAATTAAACATAGAATTAAACATTACAATTAAGCCAATAAAGGCCCTAGTGGCCGGTTATAGGGAGGAGAAGACCAAGAGGGGAGTCTTCTTAATTACTACAGCTATTTACTACAAGGCCAAATACATGAAAAATTAAATACAAAGTAATACAAGAAAAATACTAAAACACAAAATAAAAGCTACTATTAGTTCTACTGTTGCAACATGAGGAAGGTAATTAAATCATAAATCAACCCACAGCAAGTGGACTAAGGCTAACAAAAGACAGCATATACAAACATAGGCCATCAAAGGACAGGGCAGCTATTTGCTCTATTTTGTTTCGAATGATGTGTATGTGGTTGCCGTAAATGTGAAAATAAAACAAACGTGCAAAAGGGACTCACCGCGACTATGGAATGAGCCTAATTATGAATTCCACGTCTTTGACCTCAACCACTCACCATTTTCGGAGAAAAGGTTGAGGTATATTTATGTATGTGACTTGGGTTATACCGTGAGTTCTGCTTACGCTTCAATTAAGAAAATATTGTTAAGTAATTTTTTGTAGATTTTATGTATTTTTATGAAAGAAAATTAAAGGATATGGACCTAACTCAAGTAGTAGTTACAGTGACGGTGCAGAGCCCATAGACGCCTTTCCTTGTACACGTAAAAGTTATGAATTGGGGTGTAGAAAAACCCGAGAGCTCAGTAGTCCACTTATAAGCCTGAGTCAATCATGTTTTCAAGGCTGGCACCCTTGAATTATAATAACTCGAATGAGTTTAAGTCCTACAAGATTAATGTGGAGCAAACCGAATCTAGGTCACTGGATTTGGACCAACGTAATCAAGGGACAAGTCTTGACCGTCAAAGCCCTAACCAATGTCGTAAACCTAAGTTCACCTGGCTTATTAGGCAGTGACAATAGTGTTAAGACTAACGCAATCAAGGTACAAAGCCTTAAACTGAAGCCACAAATCGTAACTTGTCGATTTATGGGAATACATTAAAACTAAAAAGTCATACCTGAAGCCAAAGAACTGTATTACTATGGAGATAAGTACAGCAAAGATCTACGTTATGCTACACCTAGCTAAGTTACGCTACTCCTAAGAAAAGAGCACAAGTGTGCTGTAAAAACTTGAAGAAGTTTCGTCTTGAGTGTATGTGTACACTTTTGGATTAACGCTGAGTCCTTTATTTATAGAAAAACAAAATAGCGACTGCTCCTAATATCATGGCAACTTCACCCACCTTTGGCCAGTAAGCTCTTCTTCTTCGTGCGCTTATTCTTCACCAATGTGTCTTGAGTTTTGGAGGGAAATCCTTGATACCCGCAGCCGTAATTTTATTAGAATTTCTCTCTAGAAGCTCCACGTTCCCCTGAATTAAGCTTAAGGCCCAACCTACTGAAATTGCCCTCCAAGTAACTTCCTCGAGCTTGGAAACTACCTTTTTTTGCCCGGCTTTTCTCTCAGCCCCTCGAGCTCGAGCTTATTTCACCCTTTGGCCATCTCAAGCTTCGAGTGATTGATGCCTTTGTTAAGGGTAGTAATGTTTTCTAGGAACTAGCCTCGAAATGGCGCAGTTGTAGTACCTAAAGGTCTAACTTCCTTCTAAGAGAACCCCACGTGATGACCATGTGGCTCTTTACTCAAAAACGGCGTCATCCCAGCCTTCTTAAAATTAGGGTGTAAAACAAATGGCCCACTTTTATCCGTTGATAAATTTAAATTTAGAACGGGTAAAAAAGTCTGCTTGATTTGACCCTCAACGGCTAGAAGGAGCTCAAGAGAACATTGTACGTCGCTTGCTCATCCTTCCCGCGTCTCTATAAGTTTGGCGGTTAGGGTTTGAACTTTTCACTTTCTGCTATGTTCTCTGTTTCATTGTTCTTAAGCGCACTTGCAATCTCTTACTTTGATTCCTAAATCGTTGAATTCCTTAACTTAATCCACTCTTCAATCTTTTGCTTCCCTTCAATCTGATAATGGCACAAGTCACATATGCTATGGTTGTTCCTCCTCCTCAAGCGGACAATCCTATTGAGCAACTGACTCGGTTTCTCCAATCTAATCACTCAGTTATATTTGATGTGATTTAGAGTTCAGTTGATCTTAAAACTATCATGGAGGAACCTTCGTAGCTATCTTAAGAAGATTCTTCATTGCCTTCTTGCGCCCTAGGGCAATGGACTATTCCCTGACATTGACGTATCCAAGCTATTGTCGGGGAGGCAAACACATCTACGGGGAAGCGGCGCCCTTTAAAGGGTGGACATTTTTTTGCCAAACTATTCCCATAATGGGTAGATAGGATGATGGTGACTAATGGCGAGATATGGAAGCAACTTTACATCCATAAAGCCTTCAAGCTCTCAACCATTGCCCTCAAGTAAGATTTTCCCATTGTCACAACACTAACCTACTGTTGGAAAACCTATTATAACAATTTTGTCCTTTCTGATGGGTTCTTAGGAATCCCTTTAGAGGAAATAGCAACCTTAACGGGTCTTTCATCTGGGGGAGAAAAGTTGCCTCTTGACTCTTTCGTTTATTCGTAGGCTAAAGCCTTTGCCTCCTCCTTCTCCGTTACTAACTTGCCGAGAGGTTACGTGTCTTTTGTCAAAAAGTTTGTAATTAAAGCTCATGACTTTGGGCAAGGTTCTAGAGAAGAGGAGGTATGCTTCTACTTGTTTTGGTTGAACAAGTTTTTCTTTGCCAACTCTTCTAACCCAGTTCTTAAGTTCCTCAAGACCATGGACATCACTCTTACTTTCACTAGAGGCCCTTTATGCTAGGAATAGTGTCATGAACTCCAAATTTATTTTGTAATATTATTTTATTAATGAATAAAATTAAAGTTTTAGTCATTTTCTTGTTAAATTTGTGTAAGCGAGCATTTTTGTAATGCATGTGATTTTCTTTTAAGTATTGTCCGTGAAAAGGACAGAGTCCTCAGATTACATTTTACATGTTTGTTCTAAGTTGATAATAAGATTGAGTCACAAATAGACTTGGAACAAATTGTATAGAATGTTATTTGAATAACTTGTGGTCAATGATAAGTTTGGACTACTTGTCTATTAAGATCATGACTTTAGATGACTTATCTTTGTCATGTGGATGGAGATCTAAAAGTGTTAGGTTGGTGTGTTTAATAAGATTCACACATTGAGTTGGACCATGTGAGCTACTTGTTTCTACACTGCTACTGAAGATGAGTGATTCATGTTGTACTATTCGAATGATGACTCTAAATCTTGAGAATATTATGGACTTGTGTATGGAATGTTAGTTACTTTGGTGTACTATAAGTAAGGTCCAGACAAATGACTGAATTCCCATATACACTGGGTAGTGGCATGAAGTGTGATAAGGATCACATATTTAATACGGAATCTATAGCCTCTTATGAGATCTAGGTGTCCCCTTAATTGATTCGCAAGTGTTTGAATGATTTGGAATCTTTGGCCAAAGTGTTCTAGGTGTTTGACATTTGGAATTTATAATATGAATATGTTCAAACATAAATGAAATATTTAGTAAAGGGCGAGTCGGTAACTAATGTAAAAGCTGTGATAAGGATAACAGTAATAGTTATAATTATTCTTTGTTATGGACATCTAGTGGATGGTTGTTGTCATCAATACAGTCTATTTGGGAGATATCGAATAAATGGTTTAAGTTTAGAGTGCAGTGAGATTTGTTTAGTGAAATTAAGTCTCATTAAATGGTAATTAAATTTTATCATGAGATGGTAATTAATTTAACCTATTTGTAGCTAGATTAAAATTGTCCTTAAAGTTCCTACGCAAGCCTTTGCATTTATTGACATCAAAAAATATTAAAGAATTCATGAGATGAATTATTTATTCATGAGATGGGTACATTTATATTTGCCAAACATTATTCATGAGATGAATAAAAATTAAAAATTATAAAATAAAATAATTTTTGAAAATTAAAATTCATAAGATGAATTTTTACATGTTGGAAGCAAAGCAAAAAAAAAAAAAAGAAAAAAAGAAAAATGTCTTATGCACAGTGGTGATCCATGGCATTTAAATCGAACAAACGCGCACTAGACGTCACCCGCTCGTTATCCACACCCGCTTATGCGGGCGAATCAAGCGCTGCCATGTGGCACGTGATGATAAGGCTGTAGCACTTGCCTTGATGAAACGCTGCAAACTAAACTGAATTTTTTCACTTTGGTATTCTACTATAAATATAGGTACTAATTTTATGGTTTGACATTCAATCCAATTAAAAAATTAAGGGTTTTAGAAAGTGTTGACTTTCAGGAACCTAATTACAAAGAAAATTTTTCATTGAAAAAATTCTTTCTACAGTTTAATAGTTTTCAAAGCCCGCCTTTCGGGCGGTTTGAAGTCATTATGTAGAAGGCAGCTGGGTCTCGATTTTCTTTGCTTTCTTGGAGTTAGTTATTCTGATTTTCTTTATTTGGAGCAAATCCAGATATGTCTTTATTTTCTTCTCTTTTAGGTTTTGGCATTTCTATTTATTTACAAGTTTTGTTATAATGCTAGATGCCTTTAGATTTAAATTAGAAATTTAAATCTGTAGATTTAAAATTAGGAATTTTAAATCAAACTTTAGGTTTAGAATTAAGAATTTTAAACCCTTCCATTGTGTTAACTTTATTAAATTGGGGAAACCTTTTTCAAATTCGTAACAATAATTAGTATTAGGGCCAGACTCTAATTACATTTATAATTACATGAATAGGTATAATAAGATCGAAATAAATAAACTTGCGATCTAATAAAATAGAGGCTTTGTAAAGAAGAAAAAATTGTTTAAGGTAACAATTTAAATTATTTAAATCGATAACGAATTCTTAGTTAATTTAGATTAGTCAAAATAGATTCATTGAAAAATGCATACATATTATTTGCATATTGAGATTATGCGTATTTGATCAAGATTTATGAACTTGTGTAAATCTATCTAATGAGATAAGATTTAATTAATTTTTTAATTATTTTTTGAATTAAAAGTTTTTTTGGGACTTGTGGACTTCTGTACTAGTTTACACAATAATTAAAAATTAATTTTTATTAATTAATTTAATTAAGAATGAGATTCTAAAGTAGATTATGGGATAATCTAATTTGTAAGTCGGCACTGCTTTAAATAAAATAATTAATTAATTAATTTTCTTTATTAATTTAATTTTAGAATGAGATTCTAAAGTAGATTATGAGATAATCTAAATTATAAGTCGATACTATTTTTAAATAAAAATTATTAATTAATTAATTTTATTAGTTAATTTAGTTTTAGAATGAGATTCTAAAGAAAATTATGAGATAATCTAAGTTGTAAATGGAAGTTAATCAAAAACAACTTGTTTTTAAAAATCAAGTGGGAGCGAGGTTCAATTGTTGAAACCTTACAGTCTTCATTACCAGTCTAACAGTATACTAGATCGACAGATCTCCCCACAGAGGATGTCGGTTTGCAGATTACAGGGTTAGACTGCTATTAGGATAAACCAAAGTGCAAAGAAGCAATGCGACCACGTTGCCGTGGAGTATTATGTGTATTTGTATGGAGGTTTAGGTAATGGTTTACACTTAACTAACGTAATGCATTAGCCTCCCCAAGGATCTCTGTTGTGTTATGCTAGAGACTAAGGTAAAGTGGTGAGTTAGTTATGTTTAGTAAGAGCTACAAGGAAACTTGTTAATTGAGAATCATTTTCGCCCAAACTAATTTCGTATGACCCCGCTATCGGGGAGTAAGGAGTGGTGCGTTTGGTGTTAGGAACAGTGTCCTAAAATCCAGATTTATTCTGGATATATTATTTGAATTAATAAATAAAATTAAAGTTCGAGTCGTTTCCTAGTTAAATTTGTGTATTTGAGCATTTATACTACATGTGATTTTCTTTCGGGAGGCATCAATGAGATGGGTGTAGTCCTCATACTACAATTTACATGTTTGTTCTAAGTGGTTTATGAGACTAAGCCACAGATAGACTTGGAACAAATGATATGGATTGTTGTTTGAAAGACTCGTAGTCGAAGACAAGTTTGGACCACTTGTATGTTAAGACTATAACGTGATACTTTAGATGGCTTGTCTTGGTCATGTGGATGGAGATCCAAAAGTGTTAGGTTAGTGTGCTTGACACATTGAGTTGGACCATGTGGGTTACTTATTTCTAGACTACTATCGGAGATGAGTGATTTACGTTGTACTATTTGAAAGACGACTCTAAATCCTGAGGGTATTCTGGACTTGTGCATAGAGCGTTAGATACTTTGGTGTACTATAAGTAAGGTCTAAAACGAATGACTGAAATCCCACGTACACTGGGTAGCGGCGTGAAGTGTGACAAGGATCAGATATTCAATAGGGAATCTACAGTCTCTTATGAGATACAGATGTCCCCTTAGTTGATTCGAAAATATTTGAATAGTTCGGAAACTTTGGCCAAAGTATTCCAAGTGTTTGACATTTGGAATTTATACTGTGAATATGTTCAAGTATAAATGAATTATTCAGTGAAGGGCGAGTTGGTAACTAATGGAGAAGCTGTGAGAAGGATAATGGTAGTGGTTATATTTATCCTTTGTCGTGGACATCTAGTGGAGGGGTTGTTGTCATCAATACAGTCTATTAGGGAGATATCGAATAAATAATTTAAGTCTGGAGTGCAGTGAAATTTATTTAGTGGAATTAAGTCTCATTAAATGGTAATTAAATTAATATCATGGGATGATTTAATTTAACCCATTTGAAGCTAGATTCAAATTGTCCCTGAGCTCCATGCGCAAGCCTTTGTATTTTATTGCCATTAGAAAAATATTAAAGAATTCATGAGATGAATTATTTATCCATAAGATGGGTACATTAATTTTGCCAAATATTATTCATGAGATGAATAAAAATTAAAACTATAAAATAAATAATTTTGAAAATTAAACTTTATAAGATGAATTTTTACATGTGTGAAACAAAACAAAAAAAAAAAAAAAGAAAAGGAAAAATCGCAAAAACTGCCGCGATCCGCGTATATCGGATCCAACGGACCAGCACGCTGGGACGCCTACCAGGGCAATCTGCGTCCCCACGCGGGGACGTATCACGCGATGACACGTGGCACGCGATGACAGGCCCTCAGAGGCGGTTGCACTGTTACTAAATGCGGCATTTTGAACCTGTTTTTAAATGAAACGCGGCGTTTTGATGTTAACTGACGAATCCCAATTCGGTTAAAATTAGATTTTTTCGCTCCGGTATATTTCTGTAAATAGAGGGGCTTATTCCGAGGTTTGACATTCGAGTTCAAAATAATTTTTTAGGGATTCTGAAATTGTTTCGGAGACCCAATTTAATATTTTTCAGAGCCCACCTTCTGAGCAGTTCGAGGTCATTGCGTAGAAGGTCTCGGGGTCTCGATTTTGAAGAAAATTATTTTCTTTCTGTTTTTTTCTTTTATTGGAGCAACTCCAGGTATGTTCTTCTTTCCTTCTTCTTTTAGTTTCGCTTTTCTATTTATTTATTGTATTCGTTATTATGCCTGTTTAAGTTTATGTATTGTTATGAATGTATTAGAGTAAAAGGCCTGTAGATCTAAATTAAGGATTTAGATCGAATGATTTAAATTATGAATTTAAATCAGTAGATTTAAAATTAAGAATTTTAAATCAATCCTAGGTTTAGAGTTATGAATTCTAAACTTGTTCCACTGCATAAACTTTAGGGAGAATTTTTGAAATTCATCCCTACAACCGGTATTAGGGCAAGGGGTTTATAGAGATAAACTTATTCCCGGGAACTCTCACACGTGAGGTGTCACGAAGCGTGACTCTCCGACCGGGGGCTTAGGTAGAGAGAAGAGTCTCATACTCTAAGTGCTCTAATAGGTGCCTATTGTTGTGACCATAGTTGTGAAATGTGAACCCAATAGTCGGCATTAGAGTTTATTTTCAACAAAATTCATATATTTTTCCCAACATTTGGGCCATCATTGCATGCATGATAGTATAGTTTGGTGGGTATCTAACTTATTGTGTATACTAAAATAAAAGAATAGATATCACTGCATTATATATGACTCATATAAGATAGTTACACAATTGTTTGCAATTATAGTGTTTTGAAATGGATATGGCTGGTGAACTTCACTTGACTCTAATGCATATTGTACTCACTGGACAAAGTTACTTTGCCTAGAAAAACAAGTTAGACTTAGTTATTACTAACAAGGGGCCTGCTGGAATGAAAGGAAAGGGCAAGGTTGCTAGTGTATCAATGAAGTCCATAAAGAAGTCAGCAAAAAGAAAGTGTTTGTTTTGTAGGAAGACTAATTGTTGGAACAAGAACTGTACTAAGTACTTAGCTTCTGTTCGTACAAAGATTACTAATCCATCTGGTGAAGATATATTGATATCTCACTTAGTTGAGTCATGCGCAGTTGAGAGTCCACCCTGTTCCTGGTGTGTGGACTCAAATTCAATTAACTATGTTTGTAATATGGTACAAGGACTTAGGCTAACCAGGAGGCTCCATGACGGGGAGCTGTACCCGATGGTTGGAGATGGTACAAGAGTAGCGATCTTAGGGGCAGGAGATGTTAGCTTAGTATTAAGTGGGAGAGTTTTGACTTTAAGGAATTGTTTATTTGTACCTGCACTGCGTAAGAATTGTTTATTTGTACATGCACTGCGTAAGAATTTGATTTATGCGTCTTGATTAGTGAATAATGGTTATTCAATTAATTTTGGCATTGAACCGATTATTATGCGAAATAAATGGTTTATTTGCAAAGATACATATGTCGATGCATTATTTATGTTGTTTCCTGATCAAAACTTTCATATTTGTTTAAATAAATCTAACACAAGCTCACTTGTTCATTCTCCTAAAAGAAAACACCCTGAAACGGATAATGCCTACACATGGCACCAACGTTTAGGTCACATTAATTCGAACAAGGTCTAAAGTATGGTAAAAAATGGACTGATAGAACCTTTGGACTTGAAGTCATTACTAGTCTGCAAATCCTATATAGAAGGTAAGACGAACAAGTCTGTCTTTAAGAGTAAAGGCAACAGTGTTGATGACTTACTTGAGCTGGTTCACACAGATGTATGTGAACCAATGAATGTTCATGCAAGAGGTGGGTATGAGTACTTCATCATATTTATTGATGATTACTCAAGGTATGAATACATTTACCTTAAAAGATACAAGACATGCTCTTTTTGAAATGTTCAAAGAGTACAAAGTTGAAGTTGAAAAGCAATTAGGTAAACAAGTTAAGTCAATTCAATCAGATAGAGGTGGTGAATATCTTTCGGGTGAGTTTTTGGATTTCTTAACTGTAAATGGGATAAGTTATTAGCTTTCTGCTTCGGGTAAACCGCAGCTGAATGATGTTGCAAAAATAAGGAATAGGACATTGTAAGAGATGGTAAGGTCCGTGATGAGTCATGCTGCTTTACCAATCTCTTTTTGGGGTCATGCCTTAGAGACAGCAGCATATCTTCTTGACTTAGTTCCACCTAAGTCAGTTTCTAAAATACCTGCATATTTATGGACTAGGCAAAGTCCAAGTCTGGGTACCTTCGTATTTGGGGGTGCCCAGCACATGCGTTGAAAAGGAATCCTGACAAGTTGGAATCAAGGACGGAGGTGCATGTTTGTTGGTTATCCTAATGGAACAAGGGGTGGTCTTTTCTACAGTTCTTCTGATCAAAAGGTTTTTTAAGTGCAAATGTGATATATTTAGAGGATGATTTTGTAGTCGACTATAAAAGCAAAAGCAAAGTAGTGTTAAAGGAAATGAAACAAAATGACGCTAATTCTGAACAACTAGACATAACTAGGGACATAGTGGATGCATTAGATGTACCCATTGATAGGGACAGGAATGTTCTAGGTACACGAGAGCCTAAGCATAGTGGGAGGATTGTTAGGGCACCTGACAGGTTCATGGCGGGAGCCTTAATAGTTGACTGTGACATTTAATCTGATCCTCTCAGCTATAATGAGGAAATTAAAAATAAGGATGTTGATTAGTGGATCTTAGCAATGAAATCTAAGATAGGATCTATGTATTCTATTAAGGTCTGGGATCTTATAGAGGCACACGTTGGAATTAAGCCCATTGGTTGTAAATGGGTCTACAAGAAGAAAAGAGGAGTGGACGAGAAGGCAGAGACCTTCAAGGCAAGGCTGGTTGCTATGGGTTTTACCCAAAAGGATGGAATCGATTATGATGAGGCCTTCTCACCATTAGCAATTCCAAAGTCCATAAGGATACTCCCATCCATTGTAGCTCATTTTGATTATGAGATTTGGCAAATGGATGCCAAAACGGCCTTTCTAAATGGTCGTCTTGTAGAAGACATCAAAATATTCAAATAAACGATTTCATGGAAAAAATCATGAGCATATGGTATGCAAACTGAAGAAATCCATATATGGATTGAAGCAAGCATCACGCTCCTGGAATGTTAGATTCAATGAAGCGATTAAGTCTTATGGTTTAGAGCAATTGGTTGACGAACCATGCATGTGCAAATCACATCAAGAGAAAAAGTTCTTACTATTATATGTCGACGATATACTACTCATTAGGAATGATACAGAGGTGTTGTCAACTGTAAAGATTTGGTTGTCAAGTCAGTTTGATATGAAGGACTTAGGAGAAGCCAGCTATATTCTTGGGATCAAGCTTTTACGAGATTGTAAGAGTAGGATGTTGGGTCTTTCTCAACCCACTCATATTTACAAGATGTTGTCAGGGTACCACATGGAGGACTCTAAGAAAGAGCTTTTACGTTTCAGGCATATAGTTCCTCTTTTTTTAGAGCAATGTCCTAAGACACCTAAAAAGGAGGAGCATATGAGGAATGTTCCATATGCTTCGGCTGTGGGACACCTCATGTATGCCCTGCTGTGCATGAGACTAGATATTTGCTATGCTGTTGGTATGGTAAGCAAATATCAGTCTAAGCCAGGTCCAATGCACTGGGTGGCAGTGAAGCATATTCTCAAGTACTTGAGAAGAACTAGAGATTATATGCTGATCTTTCAAAGTGATAAACTGGTTCCAGTTGGCTATACTGAATCAGACAGATAGAGATGCCAGACGTTCGACGTCTCGATATATCTTTACCCTTGGAGGGAGAGCCTTAGTTGGAGGAGTCTTAAGTAGTCTTGTATTGCTGACTCCACCAAGAAGGCCGAGTACGCTGCAGCTTTGGAAATTGCAAAGGAGGCATGTTAGCTCAGAAAGTTCTTGAGATTGTTAGAGATGGTCTAACACCATTTATGGTCTTTTGTGATAACTCAGGTGCGGTGGCTTATTATAAAGAGCCTAGAAGAGACAAGACGTGCAAGCACATAGAAAGGAAGTACCACATGATACGGGACTTTATGAGGAAGGGTGAGTTGGCCATCTTGAAGATAGACACGAGCCATAATCTTGCAGATCCTTTTACAAAGACTTGAAATGAGAAGACCTTTGAATCACACTTAGAAGGGACGGGTAAAAAGTGTATAGTAAATTGGATTTAGGACAAGTGGGAGATTGTTAGGAATAATGTCCTGAAATCTATATTTATTTTGTAATATTATTTTATTAATGAATAAAATTAAAGTTCTAGTCCCTTCCTCGTTAAATTTGTGTAAGTGATCATATATATACGGCATGTGATTTTCTTTTAAGTATCGTACATGAGATGGACAGAGTCCTTAGATTATATTTTACATGTTTGTTCTAAGTGGATAATGAGATTAAGCCACAAATAGACTTGGAACAAATCGTATGGAATATTATTTGAATAAGTCGTAGTCGATGATAAGTTTGGATTACTTGTCTGTTAAGATCATGACTCGATACTTTAGATGACTTGTTTTGGTCATGTGGATGGAGATCCAAAAGTGTTAGGTCGGTGTGTTTAAAAAGATTGACACACCGAGTTGAACCATGTAAGTTACTTGTTTCTAGACTACTTTCGAAGACATTCATGTTATACTATTTGAATGATGATGCTAAATCCCGAGAATATTCTGGACTTTTGCGTGGACTGCTAGTTACTTTGGTGTACTATAAGTAAAGTCTAGATAAATGACTGAATTCCCACGTACACTTGGTAGCGACGTGAAGCCTGACAAGGATCAGGTACTCAACATGGAATCTATAGTCTCTTATGAGATATAGAGGTCCCCTTAATTGATTCACGAGTGTTTGAATGATTCGGAATCTTTGGCCAAAGTGTTCTAGGTGTTTGACATTTGGAATTTATACTATGAATATGTTCAAGTATAAATGAATTATTCAATAAAGGGCAATTCGGTAACTAATGGAGAAGCTGTGAGAAGGATAATGGTAGTAGTTATAATTATTCTTTGTCATGAAAATCTAGTGGAGGGGTTGTTATCATCAATACAGTCTCTTTGGGAGATATCGAACAAATGGTTTAAGTTTAGGGTGCAGTAGGATTTATTTTGTGGAATTAAATTTCATTAAATGCTAATTAAATATTATCATGAGAAGGCAATTAATTTAACCTGTTTGGAGCTAGATTTAAAGTCCTTGAGTTCCCTACGCAAGATTTTGTATTTATTATAATCGTAGAAATATTAAAGAATTCATGAGACGAATTATTTATTGATGAGATGAGTAAATTTATATTTGCCAAACATTATTCATAAGATGAATAGAAATTAAAAATTATAAAATAAATAAATGATGAGTTTTTATGTAGAAAGCAAAACAAAAAAGAAAAAAAAAAAAGAAAAAATTGAAAAACGCGTTATACATAGTGGCGATTCGTGGCATTGAAATCTGATGAACCAGCGCACAATGCTATCCATGCCCGCCTGCACGGGCAAATCAAATGCTGGCACGTGGCACACGTTGATAAGGCGGTAGCACACGAATCTGCCTTGATGAAACGCTACGTTTTAAGTTTTGGTTTCATATGATATGCTGCATTTTGTTAGTTGTACACGTTTCCCACATTGACTAAATTGATTATTTTGCCCCGGTATCCTACTATAAATATATGTATCGATTTTATGGTTTGGCCTTAAATCCAATTAAAAAATTAGGGGTTTTAGAAAGTGTTTGAAAATTTTCTTTTTACAGTTTAATATTTTTCAGTGCCCATCTTCCAAGCGGTTCGAGGTCATTGCGTAGAAGTAAGCTGGGTCTCGATTTTCTTTGCTTTCTTGGAGTTAGTTATTCTGATTTTATTTATTTGGAGCAAATCTAGGTATGTCTTTCTTACCTTCTTTTTTAAGTTTTCTCTTTTCTATTTATTTATAGTTTTCCTATTAAACTAGTTATAGTTCATGTAATTGTTATGAATGTATTAAAATAGAGGCCTTTAGATTTAAATTATAAATTTAAATCTGTAGATTGAAATTTTGAATTTTAAATCAAACTTTTGGTTTAAAATCATGAATTTTAACCATTTCACTACGTTAACATTATTAAATTATGGAAAATTTTTGAAATTTGTCCAGCACTTTATCCTTAGGTCTGCTACTTTTGGCTCAAGTGTATGGCTATCTCGAAGAAATTATAGCCAAAAACTATGGTGTTCATGTAGATGGTCCCTTATGGCTAGTCCAATTAAGGCCCAAGCCTATTTTCTAGAGTTATGCCCCAAAAGCCCCTGCATTGCTAAGGGAGAGGGGGTTTCTTGTTTTAGTGATGGATTTGCTCGTTATGAAGTTCAGCTTTCTCTAGGATGGTCATTTGGGCAATGCCTTGAGGCTCTATTGTCCCCTTGAGAGAGGCGGGGACCCCAGTGGACTCCTTTCAAGAGGAGGAATCTTTGTCCTGAATGGTTCGAGAAACCAGACCTCCATGATGATGTCTCAGCAGACATGAACTGCTAAACCTGGCAAGCAATCTTGTGCCACTAAGATTTGTTCTATTATCACCAAACTCATCCGGGTGTGAAGAATTATAGGCCTAGGTTATTTGCTAGGTAATTTTGTATGGTTCAGGATGTTCCTTTTCCCAACCTAAGGACCAAGAATCTCTGGTGGGCCGGGAAGATTTCCCTCCAGCTTGATTAGCTCCCGAAGCTTCATGCTCTGAATTAAGAGATCAAATATCTTTATGAGTATCCAGTGGCTTGTAGGTACAGTCCATGTGCCATGCCACGTGTTTCAGCTTGGAATCAAGCCTATTGGTCCTCCTTGGACACCAGAGGCACTAGACAACATTTTGCACTTCCTTTTCAGATTGTAAGTTCTAGTTCCAAGAGAATCCAGCTAGCTCTTCCAAAGCCTACCCCAAAAAGTGTATTTGGGTAGTTTCACCAGTCCTTAAAGTACGCTTCAATTTTCTAGTGGTTGTCATAAGGCCTAATCCTTGTATTTTTATCTCAAGAGCACCCGTCCAAGTGACTCCCAAAGGTGTCAAGACAAGAAGCTTCACTCAAATGTTTCTTGAGGAATCGCCGCCATGTGTTTCCTCATCACCCCCTAGAGCCGAAAGCTCTAGAAAGAGGAAGAAGGATGATGCTCCTCCATCACTTCCTTCAGTAATAGAAGGAGAAGAAGTATTAGTGAGAAGGAAAAGAAGGACTAGGCTCCCTGCAACAAAGATATTGGTCTTTCTTAATTGGTATTTTCATTTTCTTTATAAAAGTAGCTTCTAACATGGTCATTACTAGCCACAGGAAGATCCTGCTCCTTACATTGCAGAGATTCCAGATTCTCCATCTAAAGAGGCTGTCTCAGAGTCCCTCAAGATACTGAGTCAATAAGCTCAAGTGCCGGAGATGTAGAAGATGTGGCTACTTCAGTAATGAAGCCAATCTTAAGTCTTCCTTCTGAAGAAGTGACTCTTCCAGCTACTTTGTTTCAAGGCCTTATTCAGGCTCCATTCCTTCTTCCAGGAGCACCAGTCATTTGGAGAAACCCTTGAAGGTATACAATTATCTGACCTTTGCATTTTGATGTGTTGAACCATATTTTAGTCCTAACATGCAAGTGTTAATACTCAAGAATTTATCTTGGGGAAGGCATAATGCCAACAATAACTACACCGGTGGCAAAAACTCTAGTGGTGGGAACCACACCAGCAAGTCCATTGGAAATCCTTCCATCATTAGCTCCTTCCGTACCCTAAAGAGAGGCCTCAGGGGTAAAGGAACTTCTTTTTGAACTTTGACTGTCTTTCCAAAGTCATAGCCTTGACTAATTTGGTTAATCCTTCTCCAGATCACTCCTCCTAAGGCTGCCCCCAAATCAAGACTAGAGGAAGTGGCTTCTTCATTGGAGAAATTCTAGGTGAACGGAAGACAGGCCTTTTAACTGCTCAACAAGGAGTCCCCATGCATCAAAGGCTAAGGGAGATCATACGCTCCCCTGTTCTGGCCCTGGCAAAGAGAGCTATTATTAAAGAAGACATGTCCCTCTTGAGAGTTTTGCACGAAGATTAATGGATGGCCCCTAATATTTCTAAGGAGCTCAAAGCCCTCGATGAGGTACCCTAATGATTTGAGAAGTTCCTTCCCTCCATCAACTGGCCTAGGAGGCATGCAACCCTTGCTTGAAGAGCTCCAAGCAGCAAAAAGAACTCTAGACTAACAAGCCGAAGGAATCTGGGGCTTAGGGAATGAGATTCATAGCTTGGAGGAAAGATTAAAGCACCTTAAAGAGGAGCTACTTTCCTTGAGAGAACAACACTCCTCTAAAGGTTCAGTGGTAGGTGGCCTTGAAGAAGCCCTCATGGAAGCTCAGAGGAAGAGCCAAGATGCTCAAGAGGAAGCTCTCTCCTTAGATCTCGAGCTAAATGATTCCACGATCCAGTTATCCTCAATTGAGGAGTCCTTTGTGAGGTTTAGGACTAGAATCTTTTGACTTTGTCTCTAAAAAAAGGCTAACTTTCACAAGCTTCTCACTTGTATTATTTGTAAGCCATGTAATCTCCCAACCTAAACGAAATATGCATTGTAATTATTTAATGTCTCTCAGTTTAATGGTTCCTTTGTCTTTTATTGTATTTTCCCTAGGAATCTTGTGGTTGATCCTCCAGACATTGATATTGAAACTGAGCCCATAACTCTAGAAATCTAAACTTATGGACTTCTTTGTTGGAATCCCATATGGCTGACACATATTTCTTTAGGAACCTTTCATTGATGGCCCTTGGATGAGTCCTCCCATCCAGGTCTTGAAGTAAATAAGCATTTGCCCCAAATACTTTGAATACTCTAAATGGACCTTCCCAATTTTGGGACCATTTACCAAAGACACGGTCTTTTTGGCCATTGGGCAAGATCACCTTCTATACTAAATCCCCCAAGTCAAAAAACGTAGGTTTGACCCTTTTGTTGTAGGTTTTGGCAACTCTTTTCTTTTGAGTTTCCAACTTGTGCACATCAAGTATTACTTGGTCTAGATGGTGAGTTCATCCATCATGCACTGCTCATATTCAAGTTTATAGAATTTCCTTTGATGTGCTAGACTAATAGATTAAATTGTTAGCTCCGTTGGTAGTATTGCATCGTGGCCGTATGTTAAATGAAAAGGAGTAAGCTTCTCTTTTAGAGGTTCTGTAAGCCCACAAGGCATCTAGTAGTAATTCATGCCACCTTCTGGAATTGTCCTCAATCATCTTCTCAATGTTGGATTTCAGAATCTTATTAGTTGATTCAGCCTGGCCAGTGGCTTGAGCATAAGAATGTCTTGATTTCAAGATTTCAATATTGAAACTCTTGGTAAACTCCTTTACCTCTACTCCATTGAAGACTCTAGCTTGGTCCTTTGTGATAGTCTCTGGAATGCTAAACCTATAAAGGATATATTCCTTAATAAAATCAATCACATCATATTGATTAATATTCCTATATGGTTTAGCCTCCACCCCTTTTGTGAAGTAACCAATGGGCAAAAGGATATAAGAGTGTTGTTTGCTGGATGGAGGGTTCATTTCTCTTATGATAGCCATTGCCCAGCCTCTAAATGGCCAAGATTTGACAATGGCATATATCTCAATAGCAGAGACTTTGGGTACACGCTCATGCCCTTGGCATGCTCTGCGTCCTTTGGCATATTTAATGCAATCCTTTATCATGAATGGCAAAAAGTAGCTGTAACGCATGATCAGCCAGTGCATTTTATTGCCAGCTAGATGGGATCCTTATATATCCTTATGGGCTTCTACTATTACTAGTGTTGCTTCGTCCAAGTCAAGACACTTCAAAAGCACTCCACTAGCATTCCTATTGTATAATTCTCCAATCTCCCCATCTAAGTGGAATATGTGAGCTTTTAGTTTCATCTTCCTATCCTTGACGTAATTTTGATAGTTATTGAAGTAATCCATCAAAGGCTTCCAGTAGTCCTCTTGTTGACTTAGGACAGTTTTATGTGCCTCATAGTACTCCAAACATTCATTCAGCGTACCCTCGAAGGACTCAGTGCACTTGATCTTATGATTCAAAACCTTAGTCATAATGACCATAGCCTCTTCACACCAAGTTCTAGGTCACTTATACCCATATGCCAACTAATCCAAGTCATTTGCTACCTTATTTTTTTCCTTGGGGAT
Source organism: Simmondsia chinensis (assembly GCA_018398585.1). Taxonomy (NCBI): domain Eukaryota; kingdom Viridiplantae; phylum Streptophyta; class Magnoliopsida; order Caryophyllales; family Simmondsiaceae; genus Simmondsia; species Simmondsia chinensis. The sequence continues at coordinate 29,353,961 of JAGTTD010000005.1, forward strand.
GTGCTCCAAATGTACCTCATTGATTTAAGGTATCATTGAGACACTGGAACTCCCCATTTACTTAGCAAATTACCAATTGTGAATCTCCTTGACAAGGACGTTAAGGACTTGCATTCTTAGAAGAGTTTGAAGGCAAATTATTAGAGTCTCATACTCAACCATGTTATTGGAGCATCTTCCCACCAAGGTAACGACCAACTTAATGATGATTCCCTATGGGGATTCTATTACAATTCCCACTCCAGCACTAGAATTAGTCCTTGACCCGTCGAAGGAAAATTTCCAAGGAACTAGTTCCACCACTGGAAGTTGTTCTTGCTCATTGTCTAAGCTAGTCTGGATATTTGGATGGTCAACTGAAAGGTTTGCTAAGGCTCGCCCCTTTACTGACTTTTGTGGCACATGTACCAACTCAAATTGGAGTAGAGCTATGCTGCACTTCTTTAATCTTCATCTAAAAAATGGTCTATCTAATATATATATATATAAGGCCATTTGTCTGGGCTACCACATATATAGTAGTTGCCAAGAAATAATGTCTTAGTTTTATTGATGTGTAGAAAAAAGATAGACAAAGTTTTTTAATTAAGGAATACTTTATTTCACATTCATTTTGGCAACGGCTAAGGTAGAACACAACCGACTCAAAACCTTGCACATTATCCTGTACAAGCAAACAACCAGTAGATTCTTTTGAAGCAAAGACATCGATCTTCGAAGGCTGGCCCTGCTTTGGTGGAATTAGTATTGGCAGCCTATTCAAGTACTCCTTGATGGCCTCGAATGCTGTTTGATGGGCCTCCTCCCACTTGAAGTCTTTCTCAGACTTGAGCTTCAGTAGCGGAGAGAAGACCTTGGTTTTTCCTATGATATTTGAGATAAAACGTCTTAGGAAGTTAAGGTAACCCAAGAAGCATTGAAGCTCCTTTTTGCTTGAAGCCAGCTTAGCCATTTGGATAGCCTTAGTCTTATTAATATCCACCTCAATGCCCCTCTTGTTTACCAAAAAACCCAGAAAGTTTCTTGCTCGCACGTGAAAAGTGCATTTCAATGGATTCGTCTCAAGGTTATGAGCCCTCATTCTAGGGAATGCACTCCTCACATCTTCTAAGTGTTTAACTTGGGATTTCGAATTGACCACAATATCATCGATATAGACTTCCATGGTCTTGCCGATGAGGTCATGAAAAATCATGTTCATGGCTCTTTGGTAGGTGGTGCTAGCATTTTCCAAACCAATGGGCATAACCACCCATTCAAACGCCCCTATTGACCCAGGACATCTGAATGCTATCTTGTGGGAATCCTTTTCAACAATCATGACTTGGTAGTACCCACAGTAGCCATCCATGAAGTACAAAACCTCATGCCTTGAGGCTAAATCAATGAACACATTTGCAATAAGCATAGGGTATTCGTCCTTTGGGGTGGTTGCATTCAGATCTCTTAAATCAATATAGACCCTGATCTTGCCATTCATTTTAATGACATGGACGACATTAGCCAGCCACTCAACATACCTGGCAATTTTGATGAATTAGGCCTTTAGGGGTCTTTCAATTTCTTCCTTGACCAAATCTATGACTTCTTAAGACATCCTCCTCTGGCCTTGAATGACAGGCTTTGAGCCTGACTTGATAGGAAGCCTATGCTTCACCACTTTCTTGTCCAGGCCAAGCATCTCATGATGATCCCAAGCAAAACAATCCTTGAATTTGCAGAGCAAAGTCAGCAGAGCACTTAGATAGATAGGTCTTGGGTTATTTGTTGAGCCCAAATTAACCTCGAAGAGGGGGTCATGGACTTCAGCCCTTAGATCCTCCATTTTGATTGGTACTGCTCGTATATCAGAGAGCTCTAGTTCCTTTTCTTGAGTTGCATGGACTTGTAAACTGTGGAATGCTTGCTCAGCCCAGAGCTGATCCTCAGCGCACCAGGCCACAAACCTTGCCAATGATGAGGAAATGGCCTTTCGAGCCATTAATAGGAAGTCTTTGTGCCTCCACATTTGGATTCTAGAGTGTCTTGGGAGTCCTCTTCGTCAAGGAGGTCCCTTATATATCCCTAGAAGTCAAAATAATTAGAATCGACACCTGCTAGACGAACCTCAACTTCGGTCAGTGGGCTGTCAAGGAAGGCTATCGTGTCTTGTTGTTGGGATGATTGTGAAGTGGCCCTCTTGACGTCCAGGGGTCCCACATAATCATTGTAGAATTTTGCCTCAATATTGTTGGAGCAAGCCTTGAATGGCTTGTTATATTTAGCGGCCGCTGCTTCTACCATGGGCTCGACTTAAGGCTCCTTGCCTAATGCAATCACATCACTCTCAAGACCTTCTTGAGCATCGAAAGCCCTAAATTCTAGGGGAAGGAGTAGGGCAGTTCTGACCTTCACCTGTTCAGGAAACATCCCGAAATGGATTTGGATCCCTTGCTCTTCCTCCTTCTTAGGGCCATGGACCATGAGTGTATCCTCCCCTTTTTTTTGAAACACTATTAATTGGGATGTTCGATTCTTGAGGTTCTTTGTTGTGATCAACCTCTGAAGTTCGAGACTCCTCCATAGGCTAGGGGAAGTCTTTTTCATGGAAATCATTTTCAATGTCAGACCATGTTGGGTTGATGCCGTCCAATGGCACCACTAAGATAATGCTGAGAGGGTAGCACTCCTCATCCTCAGTTAGTTCTCGAACTAGGGGGTCCTCGGTAAGGTAATCCCACCAGACTTCTCGCCCTTCTAAAGATGAGAGACTAGCCCACCTTTCGTGTTTCTTATGAGTTGGCCCCTTACTAGCAGTAGCAGGCCCAGACCCAGTCGCCGAATCCTCGATATCTGCATGCTCTGCCCTTTTGCCCTTGCTGACCCTGGCTTCTTCTTGAGGAAGCCTAGTTAGGCAGGAATCAAGCATGATTCTCCGCTGAGCAGCCCTCTTACATATATGCCTTCTTTTCTGAGTTCGAGTTAAGTTATAGAGACAAGCTACCTTTTGATCGAGGTGATTCCTTCTCCATACATTATCAAACCTGATGCCTGATGGCTGATAACCTAACTGCCATGGTGCCTGGCCGGTATCCACATCCAATAAGGTATACTTCGGGTTCCTCTTAGGATGTCCTGTCCTCACGACAATTTTCCTTCCAGGGAGAACCCTCGACCGAACTACCTCTTCGATGTTTCTCGGACGGCATTTTTCGTCCTAACAGAGGTGTTGGCCCCAAAGCTATTTATATTGTAATTTTGATGATAGCAACAATTTAGTGAGAAATAGTGTTCTAATTGTTCTAATCTTGTTTCTAAGTGACTCATAAGAAAGCTAGAAAAATTAAGGTTAATTATGTTGCTACGAAGCTTTCTAAGATGATGAATCAAGAGGAAAAGAGATCAAAATTGAAGAGAAGATTCATCCAAATTGAAAAAAATACGATCCCTGTCCAAGCGCCTCAACATTATTTATTTTTATTATCTAGGATTTTGGATCGGGATATATCAATTGAGTGCAATTCTCAATATTGATATGTGATGCTCTAACAAAAAAGTTTTTGAAATATTTTTGAAAATTGATTTTCGAATTTTATTTGATAAATATTCTAGTCAAAATTAAACCAATCTAGCTTATCAATTAAAATATTTTTTCAAGATTGGTATTTTAAAAAAATGCATGATCAAATCAATTAAAATTTAAATTGGTGATAATTTAGCTTGATTTATGCAATCATTTATCCTTATAATCAAAGCAAAGTGGAAAATTAATTCAAAAATTTGAGCTAATATGGAAATCAATTAATCAACTTAGCTAATATGGTAAAATTATCCCATCAATCAAGCTAATTGATCAAAAACATGCAAATCCAGCCAGGCATGTTGAGTGTCAACAAACAGAAGATATGTGTCGACATAGGGGCTTACAGTAGCCACCGGGAGCTGCTGTGTATTGATACACAACCCCTGTGTGTCGACACATAGACCGAAAAAGATCAAATCACAAAAAATGGTGATTTTGTTCCTTCAATGTATAAAGGAGATGCAATTCTTGATGAAATTTAAAAATGAGCTTATTCAACAAGATAAAAGAAACCTTGAGAAAAATGCTAAAGCCCACTTCCAATTGTTATGTGCTATTACTTCTAATGTGTTTAATCATGTCAAAAGTTGTGAGATCGCAAGGGAGATTTGGGACAAACTAGAAGCCATATTTGGAAGAGAGTCCAATGAAGAATCCCCTCAAACAAGTGAAGACGAGCAAGTGGATTCGTGTCTCATTGCCATTGAATCTGAAGAAGAAGAAGAACTTGAAGACAATGAGGTAAATGATTCATTTTATAATGAGCTCATGGATAGTTTACATGAATTATATTGTGCATTTCAAAAATTAAGAAACAAATACTCTTCAAAGAAAAATGAGCTACAAAAAGAGTCAAAACAATATTTTATGTTTAAGCTTGAAAATGAATCTTTGAAAGCAAAAATAGTGTCATTAAATGATTAAGCTGAAACATTGATAAATGAGAAACAACTCTTGGAAGAAAGGCTCATTTCAAACAAAAGTAAAAATGAAGAAATTAAGGAAGATGAATTATTGGTTAAAGAGAATGAGTATTTCAAAGAACAAGTGGAAGAACTCTAAAAAATTTCAAGTAAGTTTCTGAAGGGGAAGAAACACTCGAAAAAATACTCTTTTCTCAAAGACCCACTTATAATAAAGAGGGAATTGGCTATAATGGAAATGTTCAAAAGAAAAAAATTGAATACACTTTTTGTCAAAGCCTCCTTGCCACCGATAAATTCTATAAGATGTCATTATTGTGGTGATCGTAAGCATAGTGAGCATCAATGTCCATTTAAAAGAATTTGAGGAAAATCAAGATGGTTTGGATTCCAAAGAGATGTTGACCTCCAAATGTCAAGACTAACAATGAAGGACCCAAGAAAATTTGGGTACCAAACATCCGTTAAATTTGTATAGGTGTGCTTGAAGATTGACAACAAAAATTACAAGTAGTGCTTTGGTAGTAGTTTTACAAGTCATATGATCGGAGATGAATGCAAGTCCACTTTTGTGAAACCAAGGAAATGGAAAATCTCACTGTCAACAAGAAGAATAAAAATCATTAGCATTGTCTTATGAGTAGGAAATTTGAAATAAGCATTATGAGAGAAATCAACTACTTCATTGGATTGCAAATGAAGCAAAGCAAGGAAGAATTTTTCATCAAACAAGCCAAGTACATCAAGATAATAGCTAAGAAGTTTGGCGTGGAGAATTTCAAAAGCGATTGCAACTCCCGTGAGCACAACCCTCAAATTATACATGGATGAAAAAGGTAAAAAAGGTCGATCAAAAAGCTAAATAGAGGTACAAATAGAGTTGGTATCTTGTTTAATGTGTGCTTATGTGGTTGATTTCGCACATGTCTAAAAATAATCGCAATAATGTTATGTGAAAAGAGATTTTTTGATGCCTAGCTGGTACTTAGACTTATTCTATCCATGTGTGTTTTCCTAGATCTAGTTCGATATAATGATGTGAATTTTACTTGTTTGAAAGTGGACTAGAAATCGAATTGTGGCACTTGTCAATTTATTGGTCATGCATTACATGTTTTTTTTTTTTAAAAAAAAAAAAATAACATTGCTTCATCGTCCATAAAGGTCAAATATATTCGTACTCGATTGCTTGGACTTTAGTTCATCCTAACAGAAGTCTAACTCTGTATTCCGAGAACTAACATCCTCTTCGGGGGGCAATGCAACTTACTATACCATTAGACAAATAATGGAGGCCATGAGCATTCACTTAGAAGCTCGCTCCCACTCGATATTTTGAGTCTTGTGAACTTAGATAATAACTTTAGCAAACAAACAAAGCATGGAATCCACAGACCAGTCTCTGTGTGTGCAAAGATGAGCTAACCAATCTACTCCACACTATGGGAGAGGCGTAACAAATACATAGTTAAACGAGACCTATTCTTAGTTAATATGCTTCCTAAACATAATGAACTCATCGGTTTTTTTTTCGTCTCTAAGATAGTATCACAATACTCCCTCGAAGACTATCATACCATCCTAGTCAAGTGTATACCATTACTTAGACATTAGTAAAAGTAAACAAGAGACTCCATGTCAACGTGGCCGCACTCGTCTTTCCCGTACATTTATCTATTATTAAGAAGTCTAACCCTATATTCCGTGAACAAATGCTCTCCTTGGGGAGTAACGCCTACCCACCATACTATCAAACTGGAAATGGAGATTGTGAGAAATCAACTCCCGATCCTCGCTCACACTTGCAATTTACAGTGGCAGATCTTTTTTTTTTTTTTATTTTTAAATTCGATTATCTTTTATTAGAATCACATTCTAAATTTTTATTTAACCATTAAATAAAACCCTAATCCGATTGGTTCTTTTGATTATACAACCTATGTAATCTAATCTCATTATATACATTATGGGAATTTTTCTTTCAAATAACTCAACTATTGAATTGTCTAATCATATTAGATCTTTTTGAAATAATTCTCCGACTTGATGAAATCAAATATTCCAACAAGTTATATATTTACATGGCCTTCTAACTTTATTTATATTACACATAATATTTAACTCATTTAAATAGTATTAAACATGTGAACAAAATTTAATAAGTATCCTGTTACCAAACAATTTAAATAACAGTACTTAAGACATAAAATTACAATTAAAGAATTTTCTAAAGTACTTTCAGAAAAGATTATCACATAAACTTAATTAGGATCTCTATCCATTCTAATGGACGACCAAGATTTTTTCGACATTAAAAAAAATAACAATTTACGACGTTGCGTATTGAAAAAAGAAAAAAATAATTTCCTTCCCTTACTCCTTCTTTCTTTCTACCCCATAAAGGGGTATGGGTCATAAACTTTTTTTTTTCTTAGTTCTCAATAAATCTTGGTCAACCATCACAATAGAGGGCTAGGATTCTCCCATCTCAAGCTCTCACCCTCTAACAAGAACACCATATATATATATATATATATATATATATATATATATATATATATATATATATATATATATATATATCTTCCCGAAACCAAAAGAAAGAGGCAATGGCCCTTCCTCTTACCTTATGTTGAGACTGAGATGGAGGATTGGGCTTTCTCCCTCTTCCTTCCACCGAGAGGCCACGGGAGTAAATTATGTCTCATCCTCATCCCCCTACTAAAGGTGATCTACGCTCTACCCTCCGCCTAGGATTTATGGCACCTGTTTGTTTGTAGCACGGGTCGTCTAACAAGGCATGGGACCCATCGATTCATTGTCTGCTCTGCTTTTGCTACACAGAAGCGCACAAGCATATATATATATATATATATATATATATATATATATATATATATGTATATATATATATATCGTTGCCCAGCCTTACCCTGGGCATATAAAAAAAATTTATTAATAAATAAATATATGAGTAATCATATACGGTCGTAGTCTCATTAAATTGTAAACTGAGCATCTAACCTCATTAGATATTCTTCGTTTTGGATTATCATAAAATATTCGACAGTTAAATATTTCAAACCTTTATTCAAAATCTAATCTCTTTATATCTAGAATCTAAATCATTCAACTCCTTGAATACCTAATCATAGTAGATCCGATTTAGAATTACGCTCCTTGATTGAATCTTGACTCATATAAAATTTTAAACAATTTAAAACTTTAACGAACATTAAATCTTGTTATTAAACTCTTTCACAACAATATTCAGGATTGTCCTTTTTTTTTTAATGAAACTCCAAATTTCATATTTTCGTAATCCTACAGATTCTAATTTCAACAAACTTGATGATTTTAATGTTAATCACGAATATATTCAGAGTTGGCTCTGACAACAATTGTTGGGAACATATTTCAAACATTTTTCCTAAATGGGCACAGTAGAATACCAATTTAAAATTCTTAAGTTTAAATCTAAAACCCAATCTGATTAAGCTTTTTAATTAAATCTAGATTGTATTCTAATAAGTTCATAATATGACAAAAGAAAAACATCAAATAAATAAGAATAAAAACAGTATGTAGAATAAACGAAATAGAAGAAACCAAATTAAATATCATATATTTAAATAGACATACCTGAAGCGCAAATCTTGATTCCAACTTGAAGATCTGGAATTGGTAGATGATTTCTTGACGCCTCAAGGTCTTCTTCACAATGACCTCTTGTAGCACTGGGAGTGTGGGCTTCCATAAATATTTAATTTGAGAAAAATTTTGAAACAAAATTTTTTGTTTTTATCTTTTTGAAAAATATTTTTTTAAAAACATCATGCTAAACAATAATTTAGAAATCTGCCAACAATTTTTGGGTTTTCGTTGCGGAAGAATGCCAAAACTTAACTTTGAACTTTTACGATAAGTATATGCATTTAAATAAGCAAAAAAAAAAAAAAAAGTGCTGAATGACGTAGCTGAAACAAGTGCCATATGCATGATTATCCGTGTGAACTCTATGCTAACGTCATCGACACAGATTTCCTTTTTTTAGTTTATTTTGGAGGTGGGCGTGGCAGCCCCGCGATTACTACTTTGTGATCTCCTCTCAGGATTTTCACAAGGAAGATCGCTTTGTGGTTGTTGGCCTTTACAACCAGAGATTGAAGAGGGAGAAATGTCAGTACATCCAACCTCTGGAATCTGGGAGGCGCTTCTTAGTCCAGCTACGGGAATGCCAATCTCCCACTGACCCCTAATCTTTCTAAAGGGGGAAGTGATGCTTGTTGAGAAAGGTAATGGGGTAACTTGGATCAAGAAAGAAGGAGCATCAGAGAAGAACCATAGTTGTGGAATGGAAACCCAAGCTTGAAAAATCAAGACTTACCTTTGGAGGTATAGCTAGAGTTGAAGGGGAAGCTGCTGCTCGACCCTCTAGTATTGGAGCATCAACTTCGGGGTTCTGAAAAATAGAACTTATAAGTTACAACCACTCCATGGTTTGGAAAACAAAACTCATTTGAAAAGTGGAGGGGTTTCTAGCTTCACGAAGTTCTTCAATTATGATTGAAACCCCCCACATAAAGAGGAAGGGAGCCTAGATGAGTTCCTACCTCGAGGATACTCAGGAGGAATGCCTTCTAGTGTCACCTAAGAGGGCCTCCAAAATGGAAGTAATGGAATCATTTGCTTCATTAATAGCTAAGCCCAATGGCTTGTTCTCTTGGGGACACTCTAGAGCTAAACTTTTTAAGGTAGAGCATGGAATATGCACTATTACTAGCGCTGCAACAACTAAACATCATAAAAGGTGAATTAGGAAAACATCAAGAAGAATAAATGAGGAAAGAAATCAATGAAATATAGCCAATACCTTATGTTGAAAGAGTCTAGCTCTCCTCTTTCACACTAATTAAGAAATTGACACCTCTTCTTCATCGTCTTCTTCCACCACTTGAGTGACTCTAGTTGGAGGAACAAATGGAACTCTCCTTTTGCTTCTTTTCTTGGAACCGCTTACCACTGCGACTGGCGTGGAAGCCTCTGGGGGAGATTCCTCCAAGAGTAGCCAGGAGTCTCCATTGTGCTTCTATGAGTAGATGGAGCTGTAAAAGGGTAATACTAAGTAAGTATACCAGTTAACTTAGGCGGTGAAAGCATCTCGAACATTTGAGATGGATAGTTCACTGGATGAACTTTCTTGACTAGAGTCTACTTCACCTTAACCAGTTGTATGGCTCTCGAGCTGGTACTTTTAGGCTCAAGAGAAAGTGTGACGTACTACTTGGCACCTTGGGCCTCCAAAGAGGACTAATAGGCTTGTAAACAAGCTGAAAAATGTGGGGTAGCAAAAGAGGCATACCTTCATGGAATGGGATAGGTTGACTTGATGGCTATATTAGTCTCATGAAGCTCCTTGAACTGGGGAAGTAGCATGGAGAACCTTTGGCCCACCAAAGATACTTAGTTCACACACTGGGGAAAGGAAGGTCTTAGGCCATCTTGAATTGCGCAGCAAATAACCCAGGATTGTAAGACATAATACTAGGATAAGTCCGATGATAAAAGAGGAAGCCTTAGGGGCATATAATTTCTTCCTAAGTATGAGAATTGATGTCTATAGAGAAATTAAGGTCCAGGTTTAGTTTCCTGAACTAGAGAGAGTCATGTTTCCTCTCCCTAAACGAAATCCATTGACTCCCTAACCCACCTCGAGAAGCCAGTAGCTTCTTAAAGCACTGATCAAAGGTCCACCATGGAAGCACAAGAACCTCCATATGTGCAAAATGCTCCCCATAATAGCGGACTGCGTCACTTGTGGGGTCGAAGGGGCCTCTAGGACAAAACTATGGGAAGTAGGCTTGAGCCCATAATTTGGCAAGCTGCAGGAGTCTTCCTATTTGGAAAACATAGGTTTTTTCTATAATGTCCCTAGGGCAACCATAAACTTTTTCCAAAAGCAATGGTCCCAAAACTCAAGGACCAGAACTAAAGGCCAAGTAAACTGCCACCATCTTCAGAGACTTAGAACGGTGTTATAAAAGTTAGCAAAGAAAAACTTCTTATTCAACTAGAACATGTAGAAAGAAACTTCTTATTCCTTGGATCCTTGCCCTTTTTCATGAGCTAATATGAAAAAGAAGTTGACAAATATCTCATAACTAGTGGGCAAGGGGGTCACATAAAAGAAGAGGCAAAATCCTCAGCCTCTTTTGAAATACAAGAATCCAAGAGTAGCTCAACCCCTCCAAGGGAAGGACCTGTTAAGGCTGCAATGTCGTCAAAAGTAATGCTAAGAAACCCTTCATGGAGGACAAAAGCATTGTAACAAATCTTCAAACACCAATTAGTTTGTAGCTAAGTGCTCTAATCCTCTAAGCTATTGGCCCAACCCTGTCTCCTTTGGATCTGTTCCCAGTCTATCATGATAGGGAAGTCATACCTGAGTGAGATCTTGGAAAGTTTGATGGCCTCGTATATATGAAGGTTCCTCTATTTCTCCTAGCGACAAAGCTTTAGGTTTTCCACCAAATTCGTGTATTGCTTCATCAAGAATGTCCACCCTTTCAAGGGGTAGACGCCTCGTAAATGTGTCTTCGTCCCTAAGGAGTCCCTACAAAAACAAAATAAAGTAAAGGGATTATATGAGGAAAAATGCCTATAAGGCTGGGTACTTCCTCAGAAGCGTTAAGAATATGGACCTAGGGCATATGGCTCATGGGAAGAAGAGGGATCCTAACAGCATAGGGACCTAGAGCTTGTCTGGGACCATTGTGTTGTCCAATTAGACCAAACATGTCATGAACTCACCAGGCTATCATCCTTGGGGATGGGGATGGAAAGGCAATGAGTAATTCGAGCCATTTCTATGGTTTGAAATTCTAAGCTCTAAAGAAAAAAGAATTAAAGAATTAGTAAGAAAAGCAAGAGCTTGGAAGCTAAGAGCAAGTGATGAGCACTTGATTGCAACAGAGAGAGAACACAAAGCAAGCGGTGAAAATTTTCGAAGCCCTAGCATCATATTTATAGATAGGCGGGAATGAAGGTAAATCAAGCATCAAATAGTGCTTTATTTAGCTCCCTGTAGCCGCTAAAGGTCAAATTAGATGAATCTTCGACCCGTTGGAAATATGAAATTACCAATGGCTAAAAGGAAGGCATTTGTTTACACCCCGAACTCAAGGAAGTTGAGACAAAACAGTCTAGAGACAAAAGGACATGTGTCTGCCACATGGGGCCATGCTCGAGCCTTACTTGGGCTTTAAAAACATGTATAACGATGTCTCATTCCCAATTGCCTTATGAGTTAAAAACCTTTGAAAAGATAACAGTCGCTCAAGACAGCTACATGGGGTACTAGGAGCTCAACCTCGAGGGACTTCCTAGAAGGCTGCAAGAACGGTAGTTCCCATGCCCAAGGTAGTTATTTGATTCGCATATCAGGGAACTTGGGCTCAAGCATATCCAAATAGACGTGTGGAATCTAGAAGAGTCTCTTGAGCACATGTTTCCATAGCATTATTAATGCCAATTCAGCATAAGAAAGAAGAATTGAGGCAGACATGGAGCAGATGTGCCCAGATTTTTGGATGCAACAGTTATTTCATAGTTTTATAATAAGAGGCACTATTATCATTGTAAATTGTCCATCACCACCATACAAAAAGTCTTCAAATTTTTTTTTTATCACACTTGTGTTTTATTCTTAAGAGTAGCGTAACATAGCCTAACCTAGCCCAGCGTAGTGTACCATAGCATATCTTGTACTTTTTTTGCTTTCGTCAAGGCAAGGTTTCAGGTATGAACTCTATATTTTAATCTATTCCAAAAATCGAAGAGTTGAGATTTGAATCATTAGTTAAAGGCTTTGACGGCCAAGCCCCTAGCTCGAATGCGTTGATCATAACAGTGGTGTCACTGCTTGATAAGTTAAGGGTTCGTACTCTATCTCATTCAAGTTATTTCAAGTTAGGGTTCGTACTCTATCTCATTCAAGTTATTGCAAGTTGAGGGCCACCAGCTTAAAAACCTGATTAAATCGGGCTTGTAAATGGACTGTTGAGCTCTTGAGTTTGTCTCCATCCCAATTCCTAGCTTTTGAGTGTACGAGATAAGGTGTCTGTGGGCTCAGTTTTGTTAGCCCAAATTCCACTTGAGACGGGTCCATATCCATTTACTTTTCTATCAAACATTAAATCATTCAAATACCAAAAAATATATAATTAAAATCTCTTTAATTGGAGCAAGTGTAGAATCCACATAATTATTGCAAACCGACGTCAGAATCACCAAAAGCATCAACCCTCTCCAAAGGTGATTGATTGAGGTCAAACACGTGCAGTTCGTAAATTAGGCTCGCTCCCAAATTGTTGCAAGTACCGTTTGTACATGTTTGTTTGAATTTGCTCTTATGGGCCACCATACGCACACTAAACAAACAAAAGGAGCGAACAAGGTGTTCAACAGCAGTGTATAAGAAGGCACTCCGTGTTTCAATAGTGACTATCCATGTCCCCTCAATGAAATAAGTTGAGTAGTTTGTGTAAGGATTTGATGGCCAAGCCTCGAGCTTGATAGCATGTTGGTGGGCCAGGTGACTTTAGGTTTAAGTTGTTATTTTATGATATTAATGATCAAGCCTTGAGCTTGATAGCGTTGGTCCTAATCCAGTAACCCAACTACAATTCGAACCATCTTTATCCTATCAAGTTCAAACTCGAATGAGTTATTTTGACTCAAGGGTGTCAAGCACAAACCTAATTGACTCAGGCTTTGACGAGCTCTTAAACTTATCTGCACCCTTGTTTCCAGCTCTCAACCGTAGGTAAGGTGTCTGTAGTTTTTGCTCCACCACCAAACGTCCATTTAGGCCAAGTCCATATCCATTTATTTTTGGCGCAACTTAACAAAGTCTCTTTAATTGAAGCATTGGCTAAACCCATGTATTAAATTGCAAACTGAAGTTAGATTTACAAAATTTCAACCCTTGTTTTGAGAGATTGATTGTCGGCACACATATGTGGTTCGAAATTTACTTACTCCTAAGTTGCAATAGGTCCTTGGGCACGTTAAATGCAAAAAGAAACGAATATTAATAGTACTACAATTTCAACTAAAGATGAGGGTTTTGTCACATGTAGCGGGTAATAACACCCATTGCATGACGCATTCCCTAAATATTTTTTTTCATTTATCAATTTTATAAATTTACTATGCGTAAAAGATTATCTTATAACATATTAAAAAATTATAATACATAATTTGTATAGAGAGTTATTATCGCCATGACAAATTTTGTTATTATTAGAGCTATAATGTGACGTATAAATATGTGATCCAAAAACTTGCATTAAAAACTATGATCGTAGACTGACAATATAAATTGTGACCTGCTAATAACATTATCCTTTAGAAGTTTAATAGATATTAAATTAATACATTATTATAATATATGTACTTGACACTTACATTTTTAAAATACATATATTAATGAAAATATTATCAGCAATATTATCAAATATTAAAATTTACTGACACTTTTTAAATAAAATATAATATCTTAAATAAATTAATATTTATATTAATATAATATAGTATATTTGATATAATACTATATATATATATATATATATATATATATATAGACACACATTAATATTTTAGGTATCAACTAAATGCATTATAATAATACATTGATTTAATATTATTAAAAATTAATATTTAAATAGTTTAATATTAATTTATATTTGTTAAATATACAAATTATATATACTTTAAAAAATTAATACAAAAAGAAAAAGAGGAAATGCTTGGCACATTGGCCGCCGTCCGAAACCCTAGCGCCGCTCTTCCAAAGGCAACCGCCGTCTGAAACCCTAGCGCCGCTCTTCCAATGCGGCGCCGCTACTTTCTCTTCTCCGGCTCAGCAGATCCTCCTTCCTCCGTGGTGGCTACACTGGTTGCATAGTGCGATATTCTCGGTCGATCGACACCATGGCAGCTAACTCTTCTTCCTCCTCCCCTCGCCTTCAGACGTTCAATCACCCCTATCTCCCTCCCTGTCGTCTCCCATGACTGATCTCCCTCGCCCTCCCATGAACAACATCCGACCACCTCCCAATCTCAGGTCCATGCCTTACCCCATGTCGGCTTCCCTCTTTCCGGCTTCAACCATTAGCTCTTCTTATCCGCTCTCTAATTTTCAGATGGGTTATCCGGACTATCAATATGATCTCTCCACTTCCTTCCCAAGGTCGTCCTACCTGTCGCCTACTCTTCCCGTGAATCCTCTTCCCACATCCTTTATTACGAGCCTTGTTACTATTAAACTAGAACACCCTACTGATTACACAACTTGGAGAAAACAAGTTTCTATGTTGTTACGTGCCCATCGCCTTATGGGTTTCATTGATGGCTCTCTTCCTTGTCCTCCCTCCCAAAATACAAACGCCGACTGGTAAATTTATTTTTAGCCCTGATTTCCAAACCTGGTCTTGTGTTGACCACAGTATTAGGGCTTGCTTGTCTGCTTCTCTTGCCTTAAAGCTATGTAGGATGCCCTAGCCAAATGCTTTAGGGACCACTCTCTTGCTAAAGAATTTGACCTATGATCTCAATTGGTTACTTTACGAAAAGATAACAAAACCATGACCGCTTACCTTACTGTACACAAAACAATTGCCGATGACCTAGCTGCTATTGATTCCCCAATCTCCAATCAAGAATTGATGCACTATGCTCTCTTTGGCCTACCCCGGAGCATGTCACTTTCAACGCCTTTACTCGTCAGTCCTCTCATGATCTCCCGTTTGAACAACTCAAGGCGTCCTGTTTAGATGAAGAAGCACCTTTGTCTTGGATTCACGCTCGGTCCAATGTTGAACACGATCATGCACTCGCTGTAACGGGACACGCCCGTGATCCCTTGGGTCATAATCGGGGTCATGGCAGGCGTGGGTGAAAAGGTTGTGGGCGTACCTACAATCGTCAAGGAGGTCTAGGAGGACGTAGTGGAACATACGGTCAACCAAACCCTAGATCAGGTCAGAGTCCATTCGGTCAACCCCCACCAGCACCGCAACCGTGGGCTCGTCCGGCTCCGCGCCCACCTCAAGAAGGTATACTTGGTCCTGAACCCCTTGTCTGTCAAATATGTCATAAAGCAGGTCATGTCGCCTCTCTCTATCCACATCGATACGTCCATACCGATCTTTCCCACTCTCTTTCTACCATGTTGGTTACAGACTCTGTTGTTCCTATGTAGTACCCTGACTCGGGGGATTCTAACCATATGACATCAAACCCAGGTATTTTAAAAAATATTTCCCCTTACTCTGGTTTCCTGTCTATTCAAGTTGGAAATGGCTCCCTACTACCTGTTACACATGTTGGTTCATCTAAATTGCATGCTTCCTCGTGTAAACTTAACCTTTCTAAAGTATTTTTGGTTTCTGATCATACTCACAGTCTCCTTTCCATTAAACAATTATGTCGAGATAACAACTGTAGTGTCAAATTTGACTCGTCCTCCTTTTTTGTTAAGGACAAGGCTACAGGAATGCCCCTACTCAGGATACTCAGCAATGGACCTCTTTATGGCTTCTCTCCGCACCTCACAGGACTCGTCGCAAAGACTGCTTCTACAGATTCATGGCACAGGATCTTAGGACATTTAGGTCATACTGTTTTTGATGTTTTACGTAGTCGTTCTTTGCTTTCTTCTAGTTCTGGTTCTAGTTCGGTCAGACATTTTCAGGCTTGTTGTTTAGGCAAGTCGCATCATTTACCGTTTACTCATGTTATGCATACTACTACTGCACTTTTACAATTAATACATTCTGGAGTTTGGCGATCACCTGTTCAATCTAACTCTGCTTTACGTTACTATGTGCTTTTTATTGGTGACTAATCGTGCTTTACCTGACTTTATCCGATGCAATGAAAAGATGAAGTGTACTCCATATTTTCTGATTTTAAGGTCTTTGTTGAAAACCAATTTCATACTACTATCAAGTGTTTTCAAAATGATGGGGGTCATGAGTTTGATAACAAATCTATGGCTACTCTTTGTCACCAACATGGGAGACACTTTCGTCTTTCTTGTCCTAATACTCCATAACAAAATGGAGTAGCAAAGCATAAGCATCAACATTTAAGTGAAATGGTACGGACCCTTCTTTTTCAGGCATAACTACCATATGAATTTTAGCCTGATGCTGTGTGCACTCCACCTTTGCATGTTTTACTATTAATCGATTGCCTACTCCACCTTTGCATGTCTCCCTTTGAACGCCTTTTCCATCAAGCGCCAAATTATAACTTTTTTCGGGTCTTTGGGTGTGCATGTTATCCTAATGTCACATCCCGTACTGCTCATAAATTAGCCCCGTGCTCCATCTCATGTGTGTTCCTTGGGTATGCTACGCGCTATAAGGGCTATCATTGTTTCAACCCTGCTACAGGTCGTGTTCATGTTAGTAGTCATGTTCACTTTGTTGAAAACGTTTTTCCATATAAGGACCTAGTATCTAGTTACACTGCCCACCTAATTGTTCTGTCGTGGATGTCCCGCTTCTCCTTCCTCTCAATGTTGGAGATTCCCCACCCACGGTTTCATCCGTTCCACGTCGGGCTAGCCCGTTGGGTGTCACACTTGCTGGTTCTCCCTCGTCACCCACCACGGACCCACCCAGTGTCCATGATATTGTGGTCCCCACACTCAATCCTCCCTCGCCTGAGTCCTCACTGTCACCGCTTCATTCCCCCCCCCCCCCCCCCCCCCCCCCCCGGCCATGGTACCGGTGTCTCTTCCAATCATCGTTGAGCGCCTTGGGAGCTCCCCTGTTTGGCCGAGTACACACGACGCTGATGAACTGAGCCCCTTGGCCCAGGATCCTGTGGTCACTTCCCAGGCACAAGGAGGCCATCTTATGTGCACACATCTCAAAGATGGCACTCGCAAGTCCAGGCACATTCTTTCTCTCAATTCGATTGTAGTATTCTAGGAACCCACATGTTTTTTTCAAGTTGTTGAAAACCCCCAGTGGCAGGAGGCAATGGCTGAGGAATTTAATGCGCTTATTCTTAATCAGACATGGGACCTTGTACCCCCTTCTCCTTCTCAAAATGCTGTTGGGAGCATCTGGAAGTATAAAGTCAAGTATAACCCGGATGGCTCTGTTGATCGCTTCAAGGCTCGCCTTGTTACACAAGGCTTTCACTAGGGTGAAGGCCTTGATTATTTTGCAACATTTAGCCTTGTTGTCAAACCAACTACCATTAGGTTTATTCTTGCACTTGCTGTCATCAACTCCGGGTCCATTCGCCAACTTGATATCAAAAATGTGTTTTTACACGGTTTTCTAAATGAAGAGGTAGACATGTGCCAACCCCCTAGTTCTATACATTCAAAGTTTCCAATGCATGTATGCCGCCTACGGAAGGCGTTATACGGTCTGAAACAGGCACCTCGGGCTTGGTTTCATAGGTTTAGTTCGTTCCTTTACAGTCTTGGGTTCTATCATAGTAAGGTAGATCCCTCTCTTTTTATTCACCGCTCCCCTTCCAGCATTGCGTGTCTTTTACTATATGTCGATGATATAATACTGATTGGCTCAAACCCGGATCTCCTTACCAAATTCATCGCCCCCCTGTCTACCCTAGTTCACCATAAAGGACCTCGGTCCGCTTCACTACTTCCTTGGAATTTAAGCTCATCGCTCCCGACATGGTCTGTTCCTATCCCAACATAAATACACCCTAGACCTCCTAAGTAAGCATGACATGCTTGAAGCCAAACCTGTCCCGACTCCCATCCCTGCTCGGATCCAACCTTCCGTGGTGGACGGTGAATAGCTTGATGATCCCATTGTGTTTTGTAGTGTTGTTGGTGCACTTCAGTACCTTACTATGGCTCGACCGGACATCTGCTATGCGATTAATCGTGTGTCCCAATACATGCATGCTCCGACGACTTTTCATTCGCAAATGATGAAACGCATTCTACGATACCTCAAGCTCACTCCTGATCATGGCCTTGCCATCACCCCTGGCTCCTGGACCTCAGTCACTGCCTATGCTAATGCTTACTAGGGGGGTGTCCTAACAATCGCTGCTCTATTACTGGGTTTTCACTATTCCTTGGTCGAAACCTCATATCCTAGCATGCCAAAAAGCAACCCACGGTTGCTAAGTCTAGCACTGAATTCGAATACCGAGCCGTGGCTAAGCTTGTGGCTGAGTGTGACTAGATCCGCTATCTCATGCGTGACCTTGGGTTGAGCCATTCTGGTACTATTCTTGTGCACTGTGACAATGTGTCTGCTACATATTTGGCTGGGAATCCCATTTCTAATGATCGCAGCAAACACATTGATGTAGATTTTCACTATGTGTATGAGAAGGTGATCAAGGGTGATATCCAAGTTCGATACATGCCTACCACCAAATAGGTTGTTGATATCTTCACGAAAGGGTTGGCTACTGATCGCTTCCGCTTCCACAAAGCTAATCTGCACGTTGGTCCCCCGTACAGATTGAGGGGGCGTATTAGGATAATATCCCTTAGGATAATATCTGTTAGGATAATATTTCTGATTTGTATTTATCTATATATCTATTAGCCTAAGGGCTTACTTGTAATTTCCTCTATATTAATATTTTTATATATACGTGCCTCAGCAACCCTATTGGGTATGCCACCTCAACTATTCTCCCACAGGTAGTACCCACTGCATTTGATCCAAACCCGATGAGATGAAGAGAGCAGAATTGGGCATTGCTACTATCCAATCCAAATCCGAGTAGTTACTACTATCCAACCCTAGGATCTCAAAGTCTTACTAATATAATACAACAACAACAGATCCCGTACCTCAAGGTCTCCCACATAATCGAGGTCTGTTGTTGTTGTACGCAGCCATACTCCTTCAGGGTGTAACCCTACTGAGAGGCTGTTTTTGAGAACCTCAAACCATATGGGGTTGGCAACAAGAGGACTTCCTAGGAGCTCATCCATCCTGGTATTACTCTCACCCAAGCACGCTTAACGTCAGAGTTTTAATAGGATCCGGTTACATTAGTACTTGGTAAATGAACCCTCTCACTAATATAATAATGACTTAGAAAATTTTAACGGTTATTAATCAGTAAACTTCATAACACCACTACAAATTTTTCAACAGTAAACAAAATATTGTATGGAAAATATTATATATGTATGTAATTCTTTGAATATAATGATAGTAACCTCCCACAGCACTATAATGATAAGCATCAAGAAAAACAAATTCGGTCGATTACAAAACATAATTTAAGCCTTCTCATAAAATAATGTATTTCGTGAACTCTTAGAGCGCAAGAGTTAAGAATCACATACAATATAAATTAATCAATTGCAAATGAAACTTGATGCTGTTAGAACTTAGAATGTACTGAAAATAAAAAATAAATTAATCCTAATATCCTAATTAGAATGTAATAATAATAGTTAATTAATATGACATTTCTAAGTTATTAACAATTCTTAAATAGTGTGCTATAGTGCAAACGGTAATATTTCACCAAATTTAATATATGCCAACCATCATTAGATTTTTTTTTTTTAACTGAAAACCTTCAAAATTTTAGGTGCGATTTCAAAAAACCATCTAGATTTTCTACACTTTTAATGTTAAACATAAACTATGAAAACTAATAATTAAAAAATAGGATGGGAAAATTGGACTTTTATTTTTCTATATTCGACAAATTACATCCCTTATCTATTTATACAAGAAAGACCTAGCTATGAAAAGTCACCTCTTCCACTACCTCTACAAGAGTTACAAGATAATAAAATACCCCATTCATGACCTTTTATTGGTGGCCGGTTATGAAGGGGGAGAAATAAAGCATTGCACTAACTTCTATCACTAATTGCACTTACTAAATACTACCCCATTAAAACTAAATACAAGAATATACCTATAATTATACAAATACAAAATATTTACATAATAGTAATATTCAACACTCCTCCTCAAGTTGGAGCATGTAAGTTTACAATGCTCAACTTGCAAAGGAGAGCTGTAAACTTCGTAGAACCGAGCCATTTGATAAAGATGTCTGCCACTTGTCCCATTGATTGAACGAAGGAGGTCACAATCTCCTTGGATAACAGTTTTTCTCAAATAAAATGACAGTCAATTTCAATGGTCTTTGTTCTTTCATGGAAGACGGGATTGGAGGCGATATGAAGGGATGCCTAATTATCAATGAATAAAACAAAAGCATCGTCAATAGGAACTAGAAGATCAGTTAACAAGTAATGTAACCACACAAGTTCACTAGTCGTGGTTGCCATGGATCGATTCTGCTTTAGCTAAAGAACGTGGGACTACGCTTTGTTCCTTGGAATGCCAAGAAATCGGCGCCCCACCCAAAAACGTAACAAAACCTGTGGTGGAATGTCTCGTGGTTGGGCACCCTGCCCAATCCGCATCAGAAAATGCTCTTAAATGAAAATCACTGTCAGAAGGTAAGAAAATACCCTGTCTCGATGTCCCTTTCAGACACAGTAAAACTCGTGTCACCGCTTCAAGGTGAGGAACTCTAGGATTATGCATGAACTGGCTCAAAATGCGAATGGCATAACTAATATCCGGTCTAGTAGTGGTCAAGTCAAGGAGGCGTCCTACTAGCCTTCTCTACTAAACTTCGCCCTCGATCTTATCCCCCACCAGATCTGCTAGCCTGTGATTCTGCATTATGGGAGTAGGTGTTGGCTTAGGCCCTAACAAACCAACCTAGCTCAAAATATCCAACACATATTTTCGTTGACTCAAAACAATTTCTTTAGGAGATCGAGCAACTTCAATCCCTAAGAAATACTTAATGGGTCCTAAGTCTTTAATCCCAAAGAAAGCATTCAAAATTTATTTCACCTTAGTGATGTGATCTTGATTGTTACTAGTAATAATAACATCATCCACACAAATCAATATTCCGGTAAAAATTCCTTCACGATGAAACATGAAAAGTGAATAATCTGCTTTGGACTGTTCGAAACCGATTCTCAATAATGTAGGAGTGAATTTATGGTTCCAATTACATAAAGCTTGGTTAAGCCCGTATAAAGATTTTCGTAAACGACATACTTTGCCCTTATGTTGTTGCTCAAAACCCTGTAGAAGTTTCATATAAACTTCCTCATCCAAATCTCCATGTAAAAACGTATTATTCATGTCTAATTAATGTATTACCCAACTCCTAGCAATGGCAACAGCAAAAATACATCGAACAGTGACTAATTTAGCAAGAGGGGCAAAAGTATCATGGTAATTTATACCTTCCACTTGAATGTAGCCTTTCGCAACCAACCTTGCTTTGTACCGTTCAATGGACCCATTAGATTTATATCTCACTCTATACACCAACTTCGAGACAATTGCCTTCTTTCCCATTGGCAATTCTTCGAGTGTCCATGTTTTATTTTCTTCCAAAGCACGAGTCTCCTTCTTCGTGGCATCCCTTCAATGTTTGTATTCTACTGCCTGCTTAAAAGTTTTAGCTCATCACAAGACGTGATGGCACTCAAAAATTACAATAAGCGTTAGAAAAATGCACATTCGATGTAAATTTTGAAATGGGATATGCTATACCAGAATTAGCTGATGGAGTGGTAGCAAAGGCATGGGCTATAGAAGATGGTATGTCCCAAATATAATCTTGATATTTCACTAGTGCAGAACGTAGACGAGTGCTCTTCTTGATTGTTGAGGGACCCTCTTCACTAACTCGGGACCCCGCAGTACAAAAAACATCCTCTAAAACACTGTTAGGTACTGTGTTGAACTCCCCCTCGCTCACTACGTTGTTGGTCGAACCAGGTGCTGCTGGTTCGACCGATTGCAGTTTAACCGGCAGTACTGCAGGGGCTGGTTCTTGATGAACTGGCCCTTTGTCGTAAGAGAATGAACCCGGATTTTGAGGTACATGTTTATTATTTGTATCGAAGGTCTGGAGGTATGGAAAAATTTCCTCATAATAGTGAACAAACTTTTATACCCGTTTGCCCATGTAGATAGCCAATAAAAACTCCCGTAATGGCTAGTTTATCCAACTTATCACTTGTCCTATCGTTGGTATGATAATAAAACAAACTTCCGAAAACATGTAAATGACTATAATCAGGTACTCTGCCAAAAAGCAATTCATACAGGCTTTTGTTTTGTAGAACTGATGAAGGAGTTAAACTTATTAAATAAGTTACGGTTAAAATGCACTCACCCTAAAATTTTTTATGTAAACCTGCCTGAAACTAAAGTGCTTGTCCCACTTCTAGTAAGTGCTTGTGCTTTCGGAACTGAATTCCATGATTTGCATAAAACTCCAAAAACAGCCCGTATTTGAAATCTTGCCCATTGTCGCTCCTTATTTTCTTTACCTAAAATCCAAATTGCGTTTTGACCATATGAGAAAAATCCATGAGGATATTATGTGCTTGGGATTTTTCCCTCATTAGATAAACCCAAGTACAGCGACTGAAGTCATCAACAATAGTAAGAAAGTATCGAGAACTAGTTAAAGACAAAACTCGATACGGACCCCAAATATCACAATATATTGAATAAAAAAAAATCCATGAGTCTTAGTAACAGATGAAGGAAAACATAAGCGTGCCTACTTGGCACGGTGACAAACATCGCAAACAACGTCAGTTTTCTTGACACTCAAACGAGGAAACACACACAACTTCTGAAATAAAACATGACCGAGACGTTGATGCCACAAAATAGCATTTTTATTTGCTTGAGCCAAGAAAACCGAAGCTCCCACGAACCGTGCTTGCAACAGGTATAGCCCATCTCACTGCTTACCAGCTCCAATCAGCCTCTTCAAGCGTAGGTCCTTCATATAACAAAAATTACGATGAAATGTTAATGTGCACTGTCCATTTTGAGTTAACTTGCTTACTGATAATAAGTTATAACGAAAACGAGGCACATAGAGTACATCATTGCGGACAAATTTTATGAGATTTTGACCTTTCCCTCATGGGTAACTGTTAAAGAAGTCTCGTCAGGCAATTTAACATTAGCCAATTTAACGTTTGGAAATTTGACAGGCCCAACAAAATTTTTTACTTTAACGACAAAACTTGACCTGTCAACTTAACAGTAGGAGAAGCCAAAGTAGGACCCTAAAGCGACAAGAGTTGTTGATATTGTGTAGCAGATAGTCCCGAAATGGGACTGTCATGACCTCCGAGGGGTTCGGTTTTCGGTGCTGCAACGGCAGCAACCGGCACCCGGCTTCCGTTCCCTTGTCCTTTATTCTTCCAACCAGGTGGATAACCTATCATTTCAAAACACCATTCCTTGGAATGTCCCGTTTTCTTACAGTGAGCACACGTAAAATGGTTAGTACGTCGGGTATTGCCACCCACCACCGCAGCTGCACCACCAACTGTGGCTTTGGCCACCAAAACAATGGCATCCGGTGCCACCACAGAATCCGCTACCATGCTCTGTTGCTTCTCCTCCTGGCACAGTATCGAATATGCACTACCAACAGATGTTAAAGGTTTAGTGTTCATAAGATGTGAACGAACAGTTGAAAAGGAGGGATCACGACCTATTACAAGATCCAACAATTTTTCCATATCATGAATCTGCGAAAAGGCTTTAGCATACCCACAAGTACATGGCGAAATCTCAACAAGAGTATATAATTCATCCCATAAAGACACTCAACTTAATAAAATAGGTTGAAATAGATGAATTTTCTTGCTTCAAATGCGAGATTTCGCATTTTAACTCGTAAATACGAGGGACATTGCCTTAAGAAAACCTCTCATGCAAATCTAGCCAAATATCATGCACAGTTTCTAAATAGGTGATACTCTTATTTATTTCTTTGGACATAGAATTTGAGAGCCAATCCGGTGAATTTTCCTCCGGTTTTGCAGTACTACCATGAAGGAATCCAACTTTCCTCTTTGCTTTAAACACTTTAAGAATAGTCCTTCTCCAAGAAGGGTAGTTAGGTTCTGTTAAAATGTTTTGAACAAACACTAGGCTAGGATTATCAGAGAGATGTAGAAAAAATGGTGAGTTAACATCAATGACTCCCCCTATTGTGGGAGCCGGCATGATAACTTGATTAGCATTAGCTTGAGTGTTCTCGTTATTATTAACATCTGCCATATTCTACCAAATCAAAACACAAAACAAGCACAAGAAAGCAAGAGGGAAAGAAGAATAACTCACAAATGCACCTCTATAGTGCACGTCTATGACTCAATGAAGAAGAAAGCATTCGTTTAATGCAAGATTGAAACTTGCTCTAATACCATGTAAAAACTAACAATTAGAAAATAGGAAGGAAAAATTGGACTTTTATTTTTCTATATTCAGCAAATTACATCTCTTATCTATTTATACAAGATAGACCTAGCTATGAAGAGTCATCTCTTCCACTACCTCTACAAGATTTACAAGATAATAAAATACCCCATTCATGACCCTTTATTGGTGGCCGGTTATGGAGAAGGAGAAATAAAGCATTGCACTAACTTCTATCACTAATTGCACTTACTAAATAGTACCCCATTAAAACTAAATACAAGAATATACCTAGAATTATACAAATACAAAATATTTACATAATAGTAGTACTCAACATAAACTTTCCAAAATTTTTCAATATCACACTGCTAGGATCCAAGATGGGATCCTATCAAATCAACCAATATCTAACACCAATTGAACACAATCACATAATCGCTAATAGTAACTACGAGATGGCTACATTGATATCCCAGATTTGTATTGATATATTCAGTATTGTAATTACAAGTATGAAGAAGGGGGAGAAATCTAGAAGAAAGGGAAGAAGATTGGAGAGAGGGAGAGAGAGAAAGTATATTCACATCACATAAGCATGCCCAAATATCTAACTAACCCCTATTTATACTAATGAGCTCGTGGGATAGGTGGTTCTAGGGCTTGAGATGGCAAGATGACATGGCATCAGTGCTGACGTGGCACAAGCATTTATATCAATACTCCCCGCAGGACTAGAACCTTGTCCACAAGGATCTAAGGCTGGAAACCAGAGCTGAAGGCCATGAAAGAACTCCTAAGTGGCGTCCTCTGCTGATCGGCCCTGCCATTATACCAAATTCTGAGTGGCAGCAATGTGGAGGCAGCAAACTACCCTGCGGTCCAAAATGCGCTTAAGCTGAGGTAGAAGGGGAGCTGGCGGCCACGTTAAGGGCAAAGGTGTGGTGTTGGAGGGAACCGTGCTACACCACTTTAGAATGGAAACATGAACGATGTGGTGTATGGAAGCACGAGCTGGCAGATCCAGCTTATAGGTGATTGGTCCAATGTGGTCGAGAATCCAGAATGGCCCATGGAATTGCAGAGCACACTTATGGAATTGGCGGTAGGCGACCCTTTGTCGGCGATAACTCTGAAGCTCGAGCTAAACAAAGTCACCAATCTGAGATTCACGGTCTGAGCGATGGCGGTCTGCCTGTTGCTTCATGCTATTTTAAGCACGGTGTAAGTGATGCTTGAGGTACCGAATGGATTCTTATTTGGTGGTAAGGCTATGATCTACTGCCTCAACAGCGGACTCGCTCGGAAGATATGGAAGGTGAATTGGCAGTGGCTGCCCATATAGAACTTCATATGGCGTGACTTGGGAAGCCGTGTGGAAAGCCGTATTATACCACCATTTAGCCAATGGAAGCCAACGGCACCAATCACAGGGGCACTCACCTGTCGTACATATGAGATAAGTCTCTAAGCATGAGTTGAAAACCTAGGTTTGACCATCAGACTGAGGGCGGCAAGAAGAGGAAAAATTCACCTTAAGTCCCAAGGTAACTGAAAAGTTCCTGCCAAAACGTGCAGATAAAAATCAAATTTTGGTCACTAATGATAGAATCAAGTAGACTATGCAGCCAGTATATTTGGCTCAAGAACTGTTGAGCAACGTCGGCGGCAAAGTAAGGATGGCGAAGAGCATGGAAGTGAGCATACTTACTGAGGCAATCAACCACCATGAGAATTAACGTGAACCCTGAAGAAGGACGGAGGGCCTCAATAAAGTCAAGCAAAATACTAGTCCAAACCATGCAAGGAATGGGTAGTGGCTGCAGTTTTCCCAAGGAAGCAACCGTCTCATTCTTGTTCTGCTGACACACTGTGTAATTGCAAACATACTCCTGGATGTCCTGCTTGAGACCACGCTAGTCACAGAGTGTTTGAGCTCACCCATACGTTGCCTCCATGCAAGAATGTCCTCCCTGAAGAGAGCCGTGCATCCATAGAAAGACTGATTTGCTCAAGGCGGCAACGGCACCCACCACTAGGCATCCACAATGTCTTAGCTGGCCATTATGCCTAGTGAATCACAAATGAGAGAGAGGCTCTGCCAACTTATCATTAATAATCTGGCACTATAAAAATCAAATCAGATAGAGGATAGGGCCATCCATAAGACCTCGGAGCTCGAAAGGTGGGGTAGTGCATTAGTGGCACGATTCTCAGTGCCCTTCTTATAGACGATCTCATAATCATGACCAATCAGACTGGCCAACCACAGAAACTGAAGTGAGGTGGGGAGGCTTTGTTCTAGGAGAAACCTGAGACTCTACTAGTTAGTGCGAATAACAAAATGACGACAAGTTAAATATTGCGGCCATTTGTCTATTGCAAAGACAATGGCAAGGAGTTCTCATTTAAACACTGACATGGACTGATGCCTTGGTGCTAAGGTCTTGCTTATGAAGGCGAGTGGCCAACCTTCCTCCATAAGAACTGCCCTAATGCCTATATTGAAAGCATCTATTTCGACGAGAAACGTCTTCTTGAAGTCAGGAAAAGCTAGAACTGGTGTGGAAGTCAACGCTCTCTTAAGGCATTCAAAGGCGGCCTCAGCTTCTTAATTCCACCCAAAACTGTCTTTTTTCAGTAACTCGATTAATGGTTGGGACATCATCCCATAATGAGCAACGAAGTGCCTATAATAGCCAACAAGTCCTAGGAACTCGCGAAGTTGCTTAATGGTTGTAGGCCGGGGCTAATCAGCCACGGCCGCCAACTTATGGGGATCGGTGGCTACCCCTCCCCCAGACAAAGTGACCAAGGTACCTGATTTGGCCTGCTGCAATAGTAAATTTGGCCTTGTTGGCCACGAGGCAATGTTGGTGGAGTATGCTCAGAACTGAATGTAAATGTTCTATATGTTGCACCCACATGGTGCTATAGACGAGAATATTGTCAAAGAATGCTAATACCTAACGGCGTAATAATGGTTGGAATATGTCATTCATCAGATTTTGTAATGTTGACGGAGCATTAGATAAACCGAAAGGCATCAAGGTAAACTCATAATGCCCTGAGTGAGTGCGGAAAGCCATCTTGAACACATTCTCATGTGCCATTCGAATATGCCAATACCCAAATTTGAGATCAAGCTTGGAGAAGTAAGATGCACCACCCAATTCGTCTAAAGTTCCTCCACAATGTGAATGGGGAACTTATCCTTGATTGTCATCTTATTTAAAGCACGATAGTCAACACACAATCGCCAGGTGCCATATTTCTTTTTGACTAGAACAACTGGCAATGAGAAAGGCGAAGTGTGGCTTCGGATGACACATGCCATTAACATTTCTTGAGTTACTAAATCGATAATATCCTTTTGGAATGTCGGATATCGATAAGGCCTAATGTTATCCGGGTCAGTTTCGTCTTTAAGAGGGATGTGATCATCGAACTCTTGTCTAATTGACGGATCCCTTGTACTCGGAGTAAATACCTCAGAGACCTCATCAAGTAGAGCTTGCAAGGCATGAGAGTCCTCTATCTGTTCAGGCTTGGCGGCATGCAAACTAAGGAGAGAATGCTATTACAGCTGATCAACTATAATGGCATAGAATGCAGGTTGGATGAGAAGTGATTAGACCGTGTTTTCCAAAACGGCCTTGAGATCCGTGTTGCAAATTTTACGTAGGGTGTATACCCGATTGCCAATGCTGAATTCCATAATCAATGTATCAAATTTCCACCAAACATCCAATAAGGTGCGGAGCCACTAAATACCCAATACCATGTCACACTGGGAAAGATGGATCAATAAGACATCAGATGTAAACGGGGCTCCTTGAAGAGTCCATTGAAAAGCTCGGCATATACCTGCACATGACATTTGCTTACCATCAGTGACAGTGACAGGCGGCTGATGATGAGTGCCGACATAACACCCAGTTGGCAAGCTAAATGTGCATCAAGAAAGTTGTGGGTACTTCCACTAGCCACAAGGATGCTTAAAGCCCGCTTTCCATGGGTACCATGAGGATCGGGGGCCATAACGGGCTCGCGCTCTAGCAAATCACAGCCTAGTTCGTCATCGAAAGTCTCAATCCAGACCATCTGTACTCGCCATCCCATGGGACATACATGAACTAGTGTGAACAGCCCACGGCAACAAAAACAAAGGTTTCATGCCCGCAGATCTCATGGGCTATGGGAGGTAGTCCCCCAAGGGTCCTGGCCGTTGGTGGATTTTTTCTTGGCAGGCGGGTAACATTAAAGGCTTGGCAGGCGGTGGCCCAGTTGGCAGGTTTTGAGCCACCCTGGTCGCATGACTTAGCAAAGGCAGCATTGGATATGTTTTGGCGGGGTTTTTCTCAGTCACCCGCTTAATATACTCATAGTTAGCCTATTGCAACTAAGCGACAGTGATGGCCTCTTGTAAGGTGTTTGGTTTAAACATCTTGAGCCGCCAAGTCCTCACACAATCCCCCTATGAAGACCCCGACTAACTATTCTTCATTTAAGCCACTATGGCTAACCGAGGTTTCGAAAGCAGTTAAGTACTCCTCTAAACTGCCCGTCAGTTTTAGCTTAGTTAACTCAGTAAGTGGATTTCTCACAGCTTTGGAGAAATGACCCCGAATTTCCACAGAGTACACAACCCATGGAATGGGCACCCCGATCAGCCAAGACCGCTGATAGGTGTTATGCCATCCCAAGGCGGCGCCCTCTAAGGTTACACTCGCCAACAAAAATTTCAGATCCTCCGGGGTTTGATCGAGTACAAAGTACCTCTCACACTAGTATAACCAGTTTACTATGTCACCCCTGTTGAATCTTGGAAACTCTATTTTCATAAGACGAGTCGAAAAATGATAGTTACTTAGGCGATGGTTCCATTCTGGAGCTGGTGACAATGGTCGGCGCTCCGATCCATGATCTTGACTTCACTGGGATAGCGGTGCTGGATGTGCCAACGGTACCGGATTAGCTTGTACCAGCCCAGCGACAGTCCTCATTTGCAGAGACAACCCATTCATCATTTGGCACATTTCTATCACGGAATCCGTCAAATCATTGTATCTCCTATCGAGCTTCTCATCCCGCTCCCTCATCGTCATCTGCTACTTGGCACCATCCGCCATTATTTTCGATAAAAGCTCTCCACACACCAGGCAAGGAGCTTAGCTCTAATACCAGTTGATAGGATCCGAGATGGGATCCTATCTAATCAACCAATATCTAACACCAATCTGACATAATCACACAATCACTAATAGTAACTACAGGATAGCTAGATTGCTATCCCAGATTCATATTGATATATTGAGTGTAGTAATTAAAAGTAGGAGAAGGGGGGAGAAATCTAGAAGAAAGCGAGGAGATTCGAGAGATTTTGGTGGGGGGGGGGGAGGAGATATCTTCACATCACATACACATGCCCAAATATCTAACTACACTTATTTATACTAATGAGTTCATGGATGGATGGTTTTAGGGTTGGAGTGGTGAGATGATGTGGCATTGGTGCTGACGAAGCAACTGAAGTGGCGTGAGCATTTGTATCACATGTCTTACAGTGAATCCATAACAGCTATTTGATGGAACGCCACGTTTGAGATACAGATAAACCAAACCTTCAAGTTTAAATCAATTTTAAAAATTTTAAATGTTTAAAATATTTATTTACTTTTAAGAAAATACTTTAGATATTTAACAGAATATTTTAAATGTTTAAAAATATTTTAAATGTTTAGAATTTTGTAGAAAATTTAAAAAAATACTTTAAATGTTTATGAAATTGATGCAAGGTGGGAGAAGTCTATGACAGTGATGTTGGCAGAGGCGGAGGTGGCAAAAATGGTTGATATTGGTGAAGATAAGTTGTTGGTTTTGTAGGACGGACGTTTTGGTTTTTTAGATTAAATAAAATAGTTTGAAAAAATATATAAATAATTCATAAATATTTAAATAATTTTTAATATATTTATTTGTTTTTAAAATATTTTCTAAACATGTAAAATATTTTATAAAATACGGTTTTTAATTTTTTAACATATTTAGAATATATTTAATTATCTTTTAGATATTTAGTATATTTTCTAATAATAATTTCTAAATATTTAAGATATTTTTATAACATGTAAATATTTTTCGATATTTACAATATTTTTTTAAAGTTGTTTATAATTTTAAATATTTAAAGTACTTTTCAAAATTTAATATGCTTTTCA
This sequence comes from Simmondsia chinensis, assembly GCA_018398585.1. Taxonomy (NCBI): domain Eukaryota; kingdom Viridiplantae; phylum Streptophyta; class Magnoliopsida; order Caryophyllales; family Simmondsiaceae; genus Simmondsia; species Simmondsia chinensis. The sequence continues at coordinate 29,384,991 of JAGTTD010000005.1, forward strand.
AATATTGAAAATATGTTTCAATATTTTCTCTTAGTTTTATTGAGTGTATTTTGGCCATCAAATTATTTCCAAACATGGTTAACAACTTCATATTAAGGTTTGACATTCAAACCAATGCCTCAAATGTCATCAAAGTGATTTGAATGGAAAAAAAAAAAAGAAGAAGAAAATTCGGGTGGTATTTTGAACCTTCACCTAAAGTTCATGTGATTTTTAGTAAAAAACCCCAACAATAATTTTTCAAAAATTGCATGCTATTATTGATCTCATTTGTATGACCAATAAGTATTACATGAGTAGGTACAACAATAATAAAGAAGAACAATGATCAAACCAGGAAAGCTTAAATTGTTTGGTGAAAAGCCAACTCAATAAGAAAATCTACAAAACAAATTATCGGACATATGTATAGTAAGGGACCCTTACATTTACCTTTTATAAAAAAAAAATTTGCGTGCATGTTTTGTTTTTTTAACACGAAATGGCACAAAGGCCAAGACTACATAAATTGAGCATTGAGCAATACAACGGGGAGGAGGATTGGAGGAGGCTTGTCCCACCAATCATGATTACAATGAGAGGAGCAATAAAGCTTAGCTCTGAAATGGGTAACCCCGTTAAAATGTCTTGGGGTCCAACCAAAAGAAAAACAAGCATAGGAATTCACCAAAAAATGAATGTCATCAACATCGCTTGGATATCATAAAAACCCGAACCTCCACTAATAATTTCATTTATTAATGCTTAGTTATCATATTTGACATCACCATGGACCAGCAAATGGGACTTGGCCAAAAAAATAAGCAACACCCAAGGCTATGGCTTCCGCAATCAAAGGAAAGCAGACGTAGAGAGCTCCACACTATATGCCTACCATCAACCCGCTACAATCCTTGGCCACCACCGCGATAGTTGCTTTCCCATCCTTCGTACAGCATGCCACATCAGAGTTGATTTTAATGAAGTCCCTTGAAAGAGACAGCCACCAAGGCATGCCACAACATGCTGAGAAGGACCAAAGGAAACTTAGTGTGATACGCACTAAGATGAGCTTCAAACTTAGAACCTTATATGTGGGGGAGGGTAATCGAACCACTCTATCAAAAATAGCTCAAACAATTTACAAATTGCCAAAGTCAAACACAAAACGAAGATAAAAATATAAACGGGAGAGAACCGAGTGTGATATGCACTAGAATTAAAGTTAGGATACAAAAGTATGAGACCCCGAAAAGTCTTGCTTCACAAAATGGTCTAGAACAAAGTTGGTTTCTCATGGTGAAGTTGGAATTAAAATCTACATAAACGACGAACTAGTGACATGATTTTGTTGACCAAAAGAATTTCTATTTCATGGGATGGAGAATTGGCTTGAGCATTCGCATAACACTGAGGAGGAATCTAATTCAATAGACATATATTATTGTTGTAGACAGCCTTTAGTGGTAGAGCTGTCTGAATTGAACCAAATTGCAAAGAGTTTTGCAGAATTCAAGTAGTGGGAACTCATCAGGGTGGAGAAGACAGCTAAGAACACAACCTCACAGTTCCTGAGTCCACTGTTGATGGCTATATGACTAGGTTTCCAAGAGATGATCCAACAACATTCTATTTGAAAATTTTATGAGGAGGAGCAAACTAGAGCGGTTGTGTAGATATACAAAGAAGAAACCAGATGAGCTTAATGATCGAAGCCTGGTTCCACTTACCAAGGAGACAAATCCCTAAGCCATCATCACATCTTGGATAATAGACTTGATCATCATCATCGGGAGCTTGAAGATCAATGACCAATAGACCAAGATGGCAAGAAGAATCGCTCAAATAAGCCATAGGAAACCGACATATGACAAAGAACATGAAGTCCAAAGGCGGATGAGGGAAAGAATACGGTCTAAAAGTGGATTGCAGTCCATATAACGCAACTGAGAAGTAATGAGAGGTACACACAAGTACCTAAATGGACAATGCCCTAGACTAAAGCCCGGAACATCAAGAATCTCGCACTGAAACCTAGAATCAACATCGGCGAGGAAGATGATAGTCTTTGCTACATTCGAGGAGAGCCCTAAGAGTCCAGCAAAGCGGTCAAGAACCCATGAATAACAGTAACACTATTTATATCACCTTTGTAGAATATCATAAGATCATCAACAAAGCAAAAGTGTGTGAATTGAGTGAGACGACAGCTGGGGTGATAACGGAAATGCGGATCGTCAACAACCTGACGAAGAAGTCTGGGAAGACACTCTACAGCAATAACAAACAAATAAGGAGATGGAAGATCTCCTTGGCGGACACCAAGGCTAGAGTTAAAGAACCCCTGATGTGTTATTAATGGCGATAAAAAAACGAGTAGTAGATAGACACTCCTGAATCCACCCAATCATAGTCTTAGTGATCCCCATGCACCGCAAGCCAACGAAGATAAAATCCCTACGCTCCACGTCAAAGGCTTTGCAAATATCAACCTTCAGGGCACAATACGGCGAAACTTGAATGTGATTACCACGCACAAGCTCTTAGGTGAAAAGAATGCAGTCAGAAATCCTCTTGCTCGGAACAAAAGTAGTTTGAGCATCATCAACCAACTATGGGAGGAGTCCCTATTTGCGAGGATCTCAATTATGCACTAATATATCACATTGCACTAGGAGATAGAGCTAAAATCCCCAAAAGTGGAGGGATTCTCAGCTCTCTGCACTAGATTGATCTTGGTGGTATTCAGGGTGCCCAACATGCACCCTGAGGAAAAGAAGGACTACACAACTTTGATAACACCACCACCCACAACCTCCCAAGCCCTCTTGAAAAAGAGGGAAGTGTAGCCATTGAGATCTGGTGCCCTATCATCACCAATAGAGAAATGGCAAGTCAAACCTTGGTAGCAGTAAGCGGGGAAATCAATGGGCCAGCCTAATCCTACGAAATACGAGCCCCAAATGGATTAGAAACATCCTCAGTCCACAAGGCTCAGTCAGGAGCTCCTCGAAGAAAGTAACCCTAGAGTGCGAAATCGCCTGCTCATGATAAATCCTCTCCCCATCTAGGACTAGGATTGAAGATATCTGGTTCCTGGCCTTCCAATGAAGGATGCTCTGTTCACTAAGAGAAAGCCACTAGATATAAGACATCTGGTGGAAAAAATCCTTCTCATCTCAGCATAGTCTTGAGTACTCTAGGTGAAGGCAACACTACTTAAGACGTAGTGCAGGGCACTCAGGGTCCTCATCTAATGCTCTTTAGCTCAAAGTCCATACGTCTCTAACTTAGGCAGAAATATGACTAAAATGATGAGTATTAAGGGCTTTCATCTCACTCTTTATCAGCTTCATCCTCTAAGTGAGCTGAAACATGGGAATGCCCTTAATACTATTGCCCCAAACTCTCTGAACTGTAGGGAGAAAATCCCCACAATCGGCTCAAAAGTTAAAGAACTTAAAAGGAAGTCACCTAGTGCGACATTCCCCAAGCCCCTAACAATGATAGCATTGTGATCAGAAACAACATGGCGAACCAAAACCTCAACAAAAGCACTAGGAAAATCACGCATCCAGCTGTCGCTGACCAAACACCAATCAAGATGCTTAAGGCTTAAAGCATCCCCTTCACCACCATTGGACCACATAAAATGAAGTCCAGAAAAAGAAAGAGTAGTGAGCTTGGCCTTATTAATGCTTTCATGAAAATCATCCATGTATCGAGGCCACCCCTCTTGGCCACAAAATCGATCAGAAGGACTAAGAATGACATTCAAATCTCCAAGGAGAATCCAAGATGCTCCTTGAAGACCAATGCTAACAACTCTCAGGTAGTCCAAGAGCTTCCGACGAGGACTTGGCTCGTTAAAACCATAGACAAAAGTAGCGTAGAAACCAACAACCTCGGCTAAGTCTAAGACATAGCATGTAAGATACTGATCTCCTCCACAGATCAAAGAGACACTATGAACACCCGGATCCCATGCATCAATGATACGATACTGAGAGGAACAAACCCCGCTATACTGAGACTACCACCTATCAGCACACTAGGCAAACGTGGACTCAACAGCAGTGGGTTTGGTTTAAGTCTCAAATAAGCCAATAATAGTCAAACGATTGGAAGAGATACAATCATGAACAACACGAGTGGAATTGGGATTGTTAAGACCTCTAATATTTCAACATCCAATCATCATCAAAAAAATTTACTAAATGACACGACCAACCCTACGAGCATCTGCCCATGTGACACGCCCAACTGGGGCTGGAACTAGGGCCTTGACACATCGAGAAGTGGTGGCATCATTCAAAAGCTCCAAAGATAGACAAGCAAACCGGTTTTGAGAACCGATGGTGGCAACACTAGCCTCCTCGTTCATACCACAAGTGATGGGCTCAATCAAACCAACAAAAGCATGATGAGCCTCCTCGATCTCAATGGGAACTAGAGCATGACTCAAGTCACTCGTTGTATGAACAACAACAGCAGAAAGAGCCTCAACAATCTCCTTCCTGCAACGAGACTATAGACATCGTGAAGTAAGGGGCAAAGGATCCCTCATTACCTAATTATTCTTGCATTAACTCTTTAATTGGGATTACTAATTGTCACAGGGATAGTGAGTTTAGGCTACAAGCTTCGACTTATTAAAGTGATGTTGTTAGTATCACGTATTGACCCTTTGTAACTGAAGTATATGGAAAATAGGCTCCAGCTAATGTATTTTTAATTATCACGTATTGACCCTATCTAACTAAGGTATAGGGAAGATAGGCTCTAACTAACAATTCGGTGAAAACTATTGCCTAATTAATTAATCCTAAGGCTACAGGCACAAAGAATTAATTTATAAATATTAATATCAATGATCAGAGGTTACAAACTCAACTATTATCTCAATTGAATAATCAACAAAAACATAATACTTCAAGTATTTCTCACAATCAAGCAATTCATGTCACATAATTAATTATCCCAAATTTAAAAGCATTACGAGAATAAAAAGACAAAGACTTCATATAACCCTAGAGAGCAAGTTAGCTCTCCATCAAGGATGACCCTGTGGAGAAGGAGATGAGCAAGCCCATATTGATCTCATGCCAATTACTCACGTCCAATTTATAGGAAAAAAAAAATGTAAAACTGGAGGGGAGAGAGGGAGAGAGAGAGAGAGAGAGAGAGAGAGAGAGAGGGGTCGGTCAAGCGGTGGTTAAAAATTCAGGGGATTAAAAGCTTAGAATAAAACGCTCCAAAAAAATAGAGCCCCCCGCTGCGGCACTCTTCTCTGCGTTAAATCGATCCCCTGCTGCAGAAACCCTACGGGTAATGGGCTGAACAGGCCCATGGGCCGGAGGTGAAGGAGTTGGGCTGCGGGTGTCGATGCTGTCGGTGGGCTTGAGCTGGCGGTGGTGAGATGGTGTTGGGCTGAAATTGGTTGAGCGTAGGTGGTGGTTGAGGCACGGACAAGTTGAACCTGAGGGGCTATGGTGGGCCGCACGGTGCTGGTCGGCCTGGCGTTGGAGGTCTGCAGGTGGGTGAGGTTCGGCTGCGTGCTGCGTGGGTTGGAGCCGGTGGAGCTGGACATGAGGTTAGGCCTGGGCAGCGACTGGTGTGCTGAGCTAGGGGCTTTGTAGGCCGGCGTCGCGGGTCGAAGCTTGGCTTTGGGCTCCGATTCTTGATTGAGTAGATTTTCTGGTGCCCACGCATCGAATTTGGTCTACTTTGCACCAAAATTTACCCATTTAAGAAACTTTAATTTTCAAACCTGTAAAACATATAAATAGCCAAAGTGAGTAAAAAATTGATAAAGGAAGATGTGTAAGAGAGCTAAAATAGCAATGAAATAATGCGTAAATATAATATACATCAAGAAGGACAAGATATAATAGATTTTATCAACACACTTTTTCAATATGGGTGCATGTTGGTTGAGGTTAATCATACCTTTATCACTCTCTTGCCCAAGATCTATGTGCCAGAACGTCCAAATCATTTCCGACCCATTAATTTATGTAATACAACGTATAATCTTGTAGCTAAAGTGTTAGTCAACCCTCTTCATCCTCTTCTTTGTGACATGATTCATCAAGTGCGAGGTGCTTGTGCTGTTGCCATATCAATTCATGATAATGTTCAAATTGAGCATTAAATCATGAATCTTTTCAGTCAAAAAAAGTTGGATATGGAGAAAGCCTATGATCGAGTAAGGTGGGATTTTCTCACAATGTTTTCACTCAAATGGGCTTCTGCCCCAAGTGGATGGGATGGATGTAATCTATAAGCATAATTTTCTCTTCTTTGCTAATTAATAAGCAACCAACTAATTGGCTCAAACCCACTATATGTCTTCGTCAAGGAGATCCATTGTCCCCTTACCTGTTTATTTTATGCATTGATGTTCTAGCAAAGTGAATACAAAATAAAATCGGCCTTCGGTCTACAAACTTTTGGCGTTAAGATCGCTCATTCGGTCCCAATATTCCTTGTTTGCTATTCGTTGATGATAGTTTGCTATTTTGGAATACCTCGCTGAAAGCATGTAGGGATCTTAAGGACTTGTTGAACCAATTTTGTCTTTAATCGGGGCAATTAGTAAAGTTCAACAAATTTATTGTAGTTTTCTTAAAAAATGTTTTGTTAAACATGAGACAACGAATTAGTGGTCTATTTGACATAAATATTGCTGCCAGCTTCGATAAATGGGTGGTCGTCCTTTAGAATGAATTTTACACTATGAGAGATAAGATCTACCATAAATTAACCTAGTGGAAAGCCAATATAGTCTCCAAAGCGGGAAGATTAGTTTTAATTCAAGGCAATTTAGGAGATATCTCTTTCATGCTAATTAGAAGATATCATTTTTCATACTTGTAATGTTTTCAAATTCCAGTATCCATAAGTAAGACATTAATAGGGCTAATAGAAAACTTTTTTTTGGGAAACAGGGTGGCGAGTTGGGAGGATAAAATTTGGAAACTTATGGGAGAAGGCAGTCTAGGACTACATTGTTATGAAGTCGTTGACAAAGCTTTTTTGTGCTTGCTTGGTTGGAAAGTGTAGAACAATCTAGAAAATTTAAAGATGCAAGTAGTAAAAGAGAAATATATGCAATAAAAAGACTTTTTGGGCTATACCACAAAATATAGTGATTTGTGGGCCGGGAAGCATAGAAGGGATCATATGAAAGAGGCATTCATTGTGTTTACACCCCAAACTTGAGGGAGTTGGGACAACGCCTTTTTAAGGTTGAAAGTCACGCGTTCATCACGTGAGGCCTTCCTTAAGGGATGTGGGCCTTTGGGGTTTAAGCCAACGGCATCTCGAGCCCAATTGCTTGAAGAGTTAAAATCCCTTACGGCTCGAGCTCTAGGGACTTCCCAAAAGGTAGCAAAACAAGTGGTTCTAAACCTCGAGATAGTTACTTGCAGCACATTTCCACAAACTTGGGCCTCAAGTCTATCTAAAAGAACGCGGGGCATCTAGAAGGGACTTCGACGAGTTATGTGGACATGGAGCTTCCAGAAAGACGTTTAAGCACACAATTTCATGGCACGTTCAATACCCATTCAACGCGCCAAAATGCATTGAGGCAGACGTGGGAAGGAAATGCAGGTGGATTAGGATGCAACAATAATTTCCTTTTTCTATAAATAAGAGATACTATTGTAGTTGTAAAATACCCAGCACTACCATACAAACTTCTTTAAGTTTCTTTATAGCACACTGGTACTTTTTACCTAGGAGGAGTGTAACTTAGCCTAGCTCAGCGTAATGTAGATCATCTTTGTCTTGCTTTCTTCAAGGCAATATAATACATCGGGTTTCAAGGAAGAACTCAATTTTAATCTTTTTCCACAATCGACGAGTTAATAATTGAGGCATTAGTTTAAGGCTTGACCTTTGATTGCGTTGGTCTTAACACCAGTGTCACTACTTAATAAGTCAAGTGAACTTAGGTTTACGTTATTATTTAAGGGCTTTGATTGCCGAGGCTAGAACTTGATTGTGTTGGTCCTTATCCAGTATGCCAAATACGGTTTGCTCCATCTAAATCTAGTTAAACTCTAACTTGTTCAAGTTATTACAAGTCAAGTGTGCCAGGCCAAAAAATCCTATTGACTCGGGCTTATATGTGGATTGCTGAGCTCTTGAGTTTGTCTCCACCCCATTTCCCGGCTTTTAAGTGTACAAAGAAAGGTGTCTGTGAGCTTTGCTCCATCACTGTAACTGCCACTTAAGCAAGGTCCATATCCCTTTTAATTATCTGTCATATATATATACACACACTAAAATTCAGGTTCACTCCCATGTCACTGTGAGTTCCTTAAGCCTGAGGAAGATCTATTTCTCTTGAGCTTGAGGAACCCGAAGGATTAGCCTTAATCAGGTCTCCACTTGAGCACCCTTTAGAACAAAGCCATGTGTCACAATAGGATAAAACAAGTCATGACTACGGTAACAAAAGCGAAGGTGATGAAGGCATCCTAGAAGACAAGCATATTGGGCTCGATGGCTATTCTTGAAAGGGTTTCATGGCCATGCTCAAACTTTGGATGGAACTCGTTGATCTAAGACTTGAATAGGCTATGAAATAGGTCTATAAAAAGTAACATACTGAGACAGAGCATACTCTAGCGGCTTAGCGTGAAAATTCAGCAGCCATGAGAGCCATCATCAATGACATTGGGACCTTAACGAATGAGAGACTTCATATAGAACTAACAGAGTCTTGGTTGAAATAAGCTCAACCCTGTCTTCCACCACTACCATTATAACTAAAGATGTGGCAAGGTAGACAATAGTTGAAGTCAAGCCTAATTTAGTCAGGCAGGTGGAAACTCATAGCGACTTTATTCAAGCCATTAGAAGGGATATTAGGTAATTGAGGCATGTTCCTCGTCCCTCGGTTCCCACTGGTTACCTTCGCGATGTTCCACCGAGCTCATGGATGCCGGTGGCTCAGATTGATAATACCATCCATGAGAGAACGGGGAACCCAACTATGGCTAACCCAAGGGCTGCTCAATTGGATTATAGCCATAGGAATGACAATGCGACCTATGGGAACGCTGGCCCTTTGAACCAAGGGTATGCTTTGGCTTCAAGGGACCTCAATGGCAATGTGCAGGTCATGCATATCCTTGAGACTAGGGGACAAATCCATCCATACGCTCCTCATAGCGGGGAGGCTGCCTCGAGGCCTAATGAGAGCCTTCGAATAGGTGTGCAGCGACAAGTTCCCAATGCGGGGGATCAGTGTCCTCTTCCTAGGCCTCTTTCTACATATGAGACCTGGGGGCAAGCTAACTTTTTGCATCCTTAAGATCAGGCCTTGGGGGTTGATCAGGCCAGAATGGCCCAACAACCTATTAATGTAGGTGTGCCTTTAGGAATGCCACATATCCAAGGATTTGTTGGTACATACTCATGGCTAATCATCCAAATGGATATAAATGATCAAGGGGGTTGCTACATAATGTATTTGGGACAACATCCATTCCCACATCCAATTGCTATGAGAGCTAAGGGGTATCCTACGGATCCCCCTCGAGATCCTCAACCCTTGGGGGCCAATCACAGGCACATAACCATATGCCCAAGCTACCCCTCCAAGATAATTTGGATGCCCTTATTGAGAAAATGCATGGGCTAGCCCTCAGAAGGGTCAATAGACCCCTTTATAGTGAACTGTACCCTAACTATTTGATAGGGACTACCTTTTTCCTCGAGGATATAAGATCCACGAGTTTATTGTTTTCTTAAGAGAAGGGAGCGTCTCTGCTTTTGAGCATCTGCCAAGATTGAACTGCTTATGCAAGGAGGCAGCTGACAACCCATACTTAAAACTTAGTTTGTTCCCTAGTTCATTGGTAGGGACTGCCTTCCAGTGCTACATTAGGTTACGACCTAATTCCATTTATAATTGGGATGACATGGCCAAATAATTTCAGGCCTAATCCCCAAGAATCGAACATGGGACCTCTATGTCTGACTTGGCTAGAATGAGACAAAACCTGGGTGAATTCATAGAGGATTATATCAACTAGATTAAAAGAGCCAAGTTAAAATGTATAGTGGCTCTGCCTGAGGTTGAATATGCCAAGCTAGCTTTGAACGGCTCAGATATTGAGTTCAATAAGAAGTTTGATGGCTCAAACTTCACAATTCTCCTTTAATTGGCATAATGTGTCGCTAGGTATGAGGCTATTTTGAAGGAAGAGAGCCTTAAGAAAAATAGCATGTGTGGAGCCTACATACATGATCTGATTGACAAGGAAGAAGATCCTCCATACGAACTTGACGTTGTTGAGTATGTCAAAGGACCTCCTACGGTTCGCAATCCATTGGTAAAGAAAGATATTAAAGCCAAGAAGTCAAACCAGTCCCAGGACTTGAGAAAGTACTCATTTGACCTCTCAAGAGCTGATATTATATTTGATTGGCTAGAAGCAAATAGTAAGGTCAAGGTTAGGGGAAAACATAGGAAACGTGACCTCAAATTACTAAAGGGGAAGGTATTTCATTCACGCACTCAACGAAGAATTGCGTAATCTTCAGAAACATAGTTCAAGATGCCATTGAGGCAATGGAATTTTCCCTAAAGAGATGGGTGTTGATAAGGACCCATTTTCTAGTCTTGTTCAAATTTATGTCATTGATACTTTTGACTGGAATAATCGAAACATTGTTCAAACTAGCCACTTGCCCTCTTTAAGGAGAACAATGGTCTTAAACAATATTCAAAAGGCAAGAGTAGCGAACATCCTGTTCCATAGGTTGGTTCTCGATGGAATCCTAAGATTCCTAGCACTAGAAATGCGTTGGATGGTGAGATATGTCGTTGGCATATTGTTGAGCTCCATTCCACCAGCAAATGTTCGGTTTTCATAAACCTATTAATTAAACTTCATAGCAAGTCAACAAATTCTTTGTCAGTGGTTGAGGAATTAGCCATGAAAACTAGCAGTGTTCCTGGACAAACCTTAAACTTGACAACTAGAGAAAAGATATCTCGAGACCTTAAGAGAGTATCCCATAAAGTATGTTGTAGCTGCTGCAGGAAGATCCAAGGGGTGATGAGGAAGCTCAAGCTCCTCCCTAATTATATTTCTCCCGCAGATCCACTCTTGGAGGTGAAAATGCCAATTGAGAAGTCCTTGACGTACGAGCCAACAAAAGATTCCACTTTAAAGGCTCAGCTGATCATGAGGACTCGCCATCCAAAGAGAAACCTAAAATAGCACCTAATGGAAGCGGAAAAAAAAATCAGGGACCATGACAACTAGGACAACAACCCTTAGGGGTTTCCTTTAGTAACATATGAAGGAGAAACTGTTGGGACGAATTTCTATAATTTTCCAATAGTTAATTAAAGTAGTGCAATAGAAGTGTTTTAAATTCTTAATTTTAAAATTAAGGTTGATTTAAAATATTAAACCGAGGAAAGAAATTTTTCAACGGAAATTTTTTTCTCCAATTAGATCTCCGAAAGTCAACAATTTAGGAAACCTTTTATTTTTTAAAATTTCGATTGGATGCCAAACCATAAAATCGATAACCCTATTTATAGTAGGATACCAAAGTGAAAATATATAAATAAATCTATGTAGGACGTGCAATTATAATGTAAAACCCAGCGTTTCAATCAATAATTAATCAAAACGTTGAGTTCGGCATAGCAGATCCGTGTTCTTAAGCCCTGTCGCCGTGTACCACATGGCATGCGGTGATTGGTCTGCACTCGAAGGTGCGGATTTATACCCTGGGCAACCTGTCTCGTGCTGATTGGCTGCCAACGATATACACAGATCGCCATTAGGTACGCGATTTTGTGATTTTTTTCTGCTTAGTTTCCCACATGTAAAAATTCATTTTACAAATTTTAATTTCAAAAAATTACTTTATTTTATAATTTTGTTGTATTCATTATATGAACAATATTTGGAAAAATTAAATTTACACATCTCATGAATTCTTTATTATTTTTACGATGGCAATAGAAACAAAGGTGTAGGTAAGGACCTCAGGGACAATTTAAATCTAGCTTCAAATGGGTAAAATTAATTATCAACTCATGCTAAATTTAATTACCATTTAATGTGAATTAATTCCACTAAATAAATCCCACTATACTCTAGACTTAAATTATTTATTCGATATTTTTCAAATAAACTATATTGATGACAACAACACCTCCACTAGACGTCCATGACAAAGAATAATTATAACTACTCTCATTATCCTTATCAGAACTTCTCCATTAGTTACCGACAATTCATTTATACTTGAACATATTCACAGTATAAATTCTAAATGTCAAACACCTGGAACACTTTGGCCATAGATTCCGAACTATTCGAATAGTTGCAAATCAACTAAGGGTTTATCTGTACATCATAAGAGATTGTAGATTCCATGTTGAATACCTGATCCTTGTCACACTTCACGCCGCTACCCTGTATACGTGGGAATTCAGTCATTTTTCTGAACCTTACTTGTAGTACACCAAAGTAACTAACATTCCATGCACAAGTCTAGAATACTCTCAGGATTTAGAGTTGTCATTCAAACAGTACAACATGAATCGCTCATCTTCAATAGTAGTCTAGAGAAAAGTAATCCACATGATCCAACTCAGCATGTCACTCTTATTAAACACACCAACTTGACACTTTTGGATCACAATCCACATGACCAAGACAAATCATCTAAAGTGTCAAGCCATGTTCTTAACAAACGAGTAGTCCAAACTTATCACTTACCACGTGTTATTCAAATAACATTCAATACCATTTCTTCCAAGTCTATCCGTGACTTAATCTCATTATCCACTTAGAACAAACATGTAAAATGTAATCTAAGGGCTCTCTCTGTTTCATGGATTATACTTAAAAGAAAATCACATGCAATATATACGCTCACTTACACAAATTTAATGGAGAAACGATTGAAACTTTAGTTTTATTCATTAATAAAGTAATATTACAAAATAAATCTAGATTTCAGGATACTACTCCTAACAATCAATCACTTGTCCTAATTCTAATTTCTTACAAACTTTATACCCATCCCTTTTATGTGTGATCCAAAGGTATACAGAGTAAAAGTCTTTGTGAAGTTAATTATTCTAACTGAACCAACATGCCCTCTTTGCAGCTTCTGAAGTTGCAACGAATTCAGCCTCTATAGTGAAGTTAGCAATACATGACTGCTTAACACTCCTTCCACTAATGGCTCCTTCTCCAAGGGTAAAGACATGCCCAAATTTCGAGCGCCTAACATCTTTATCTGACTAGAAGTCTGAATAAGTATAGCCAACTGGAACCCGCACGTCACTTTGAAAGATTAGCATATAATCTCTAGTTTCTCAAGTACGTGATAATCTGCTTCACTTCCACCGAGTGCATCGGACCCAGGTTAGATTGATATCTGCTTACAATATAACCAGCACAGCAGATATCTGGTCTTATGTATAACATGACATAAATGAGGCTTCCCACAGCCGAAGCATATGGAACATACCTCATCTGCTCCACCTCTTGAGGTGTCTTAGGGCACTGCTTTAAAGAAAGAGGGACTCCATGTCTAAAAGTAAAAATCCTTTCTTAGAGTCCTCAGTGCGATACCTTGACAACATTTTGTCAATATAAGTGGCTTGGGAAAGACCCAACATCCTATTCTTATGATCTTGCAAAAGCTTGATCCTAAGAATATAGCTGGATTCTCCTAAGTCCTTCATACCAAACTAACTTGACAACCAAATCTTTACAGTTGAACCCCTACATCATTCCCAATGAGCAGTATATTGTCGACATACAATACTAAATAAGTCACTACTTTCTCTTGATGTCGTTTGTACGCGCATGGTTCGTCAACCAATTGCTCAAAACCATAAGATTTAATCATTGAATTTAATATTCGATGAGTGTGATGCTTGTTTCAGTCCATACATGGACTTCTTCAGTTTGCATACCATATGCTCTTGATTTTTGCCAATGAAGCTATATGGTTGCACCATATAGATGTCTTCTTCAACATGACCATTCAAAAAGGCTGTTTTGACATTCATTTGCCAAGTCTCATAATCTTAACAAGCTGCAATGGATAACAGTATCCTTATGGACTTTAGTCAGGCAACTAGTGAGAAGGTTTCATCACAATCAATTCCTTCCTTTTGGGTAAAACCCTTAGCAACCACTCTTGCCTTGAAGGTCTCTATCTTCCCGTCCATGTCTCGTCTCTTCTTCTAGACCCATTTACAACTAATGGGCATGACGCCAACAGATGCCTCTATAAGATCCCAGACCTGATTTGAATACATAGATACAAATTTCATTACTAAGACCCACTAGTTAGAATACTTGTCTTCTATTGCCGCATTGTAACTGAGAGAATCAGATTCAAAGTCTCGGTCAACCATTAAGGCCCCCGCCATGAACCTGCCGTGTGCCTTGACAATCCTCCCACTACGCCTAGGCTCTTGTGTACCTGGAAAATTCTTGACCCTATCAGTAGGTGCATCTAATACATCCACTGTGTCCTGAGTTATGTCTAGTTGTTCATAATTAGCATCATCTTCTTTTAACTCCTCTTATACTACTCTGCTTTTGCTCTTGTAGTCTACTGCAAATTCTTCCTTTAAACATTTTGCATTTACATTTACATTTACAAGAACCTCTTGATCAGAAGGACTGCAGAAAAACCCACCCTTGCTCCTTTGGATTAACCCCAAAAACAGATTGGCAAAGTAGCATGACTCATCATGGACCTTACCAATCTCTACCAATGTCTTATCCATTCTTTCTGCAACACCATTCTATTGTGGTATACCCAGAGAAAATAGCTGAGATCTTATCCCATTTGCATTTAGAAAATCCAAAAACTCATCCGAAAGATATTCTCCACCTCGATCAGATCAAAGTGACTTGACTTGTTTACCTAATTGCTTTTCAACTCCAGCTTTGTACTCTTTGAACTTTTCAAAAGAGTGCAACTTATGTCTCATTAGGTAAAAATATCCATATCTTGAGTAATCATCAGTAAATGTGATGAACTACTCATACCCACCTCTTGCCTAAACGTTCATTTGCCCACACACATCTGTGTGAACCAGCTCAAACAAGTCACCAACCCTAGTACCTTTACTTTTAAAGACAGACCTGTTAATGACTTCAAGCCCAAAGGTTTTATAAGTCCACCTTTTACCAGTCTTTGGATCATGTTAAAATTAATGTGACCTAAATGTTGGCGTCATGTGAAGGCATTATCCTTTTCAGGTTGTTTTCTTTTAGAAGATTGAACAAGTGAGCTTGTGTTGGACTCATTTAAAAAAATATGAGAGTTCTGACAAGGAAACAACATAAATAATCCATCGACACATGTGTTCGGAATAGTGTCCTAAAATCCAGATTTATTCTGTTAATATTACTTTATTAATGAATAAAATTAAACTTCTAGTCATTTCCTTGTTAAATTTGTGTAAGTGAGCAATTATACTGCATGTGATTTTTTTTTTAAGTATTATCCATGAGATGGACAGAGTCCTCATATTATATTTTACATTTTTGTTCTAAGTGGATAATGAGATTAAGCCACAGATAGACTTGGAACAAATGGTATAGAATGTTATTTGTATAATTCGTGGTCGATGATGAACTTGGGCTACTTGTCTATTAAGACCATGACTTAACACTTTAGATGACTTATCTCGGTCATGTGGATGGTGATCCAAGAGTGTTAAGTTGGTGGGTTTAATAAAGATTGACACATTGAGTTGGACCATGTGCGTTGTTTGTTTCTAGACTACTATCGGAGATGAGTGATTTATGTTGTACTGTTTAAAGGAGAGTCTAAATTCTGAGAGTATTCTGGACTTGTGCATGGAGCATTAGTTACTTTGGTGTACACTCAGTAAGGTCTAAACGTATAACTGAATTCTCACATACACTGGGTAGTGGCGTGACGTATGACAAGGATTAGGTATTCAGTATGGAATCTGTAATCGCTTGTGAGATACAGATGTCCCCTTAGTTGATTCACAAGTATTTGAATAGTTCAAAAACTTTGGCCAAAGTATTCCAAGTGTTTGATATTTGGAATTTATACTGTGAATATGTTCAAGAAATAAATAAATTATTCAGTAAAGGGCGAATCGGTAACTAATGAAGAAGCTGTGAGAAGGATACTGGTAATGGTTATATTTATTCTTTTTCATGAATATCTAGGTGGAGGGATTGTTGTCATCAATAAAGTCTATTTGGGAAATATCAATTAGATGATTTAAGTCGAGAGTGCAGTGAGATTTATATAGTGGATTTAAGTCTCATTAAATGATAATTAAATTTTATCATGAGATAGTAATTAATTTAACCCATTTGAAGCTAGATTTAAACTGTCCCTCAGGTCCTTGTGCAAGCCTCTGCATTTATTGCCATCCAAAAAATATTCAAGAATTCATGAGATGGATTATTTATCCATGAGATGGGTAAATTTAATTTTGCCAAACATTATTCACGAGATGAATAAAAATTAAAAATTATAAAATAAAATACATTTTTTTCAAAATTAAAATTCATAAGATAAATTTTTACATGTGAGAAACAAAGCAAAAAATAAAAAATAAAAAATCGTGTTTATTAGGTTGGCTATCCGCATGCTTGAAATCTGACGAACTAGCATGCGACATCATCCTTCAGTGGCTATCTATGTGCACACGTGCGGGCCAACAACGGCCCTCCATATGGCACGCGGAGAGAGGTCAAAATCACCTGTAATTTTAGCCTATAATGAAACGCAACATTTTATTTTGTGCATTAAGTGCTTCGTTTGATTTATACTGGCGAATCCTACATCGAAAAATTAGTTGTTTTTTTGCTCCAATAGCCTACTATGAATAGAGGTACCTATTCCAAAAGTTTGGTAATCAATTTAAAAATTAAAGGTTTTTGAAAATGTTGACTTTTAGAGACCTTGTGGGAGAGAGAAATTTCTTTTGAAAATTTACTTTCCTCAAGTTTAATATTTTTCGGAGCCCACCCTTCGGGTAGTTCGAGGTCATTGAGTAGAAGACTGCTGGGTCTCGATTTTCTCAGGTTTCTTGGAGTTATTTTCTTTCTGATTTTCTTATATTGGAGCAATACTGGGTATGTTCTTCTTTTCTTCTCGTTTTGTTTTCACTTTTCAATTTTTTATAGTTTTTCTTGTTATGTTTGTTTGATTTCATGTTATTGTTATGAATGTATTAGAGTAGAGGCCTGTTGATTTAAATTTGGAATTTTAGATCAACCCTAGGTTTAGAATTAAGAATTTTAAACCCTTCCACTACACTAGATAAATAAACTTAGGGAAAATTTTTGAAATTCATCCTAACAATTGGTATTCAAGCAAAGGGATCTATAGAGATAACCTTATTCCCAGGAACTCTCGCATGTGAGGTGTCACGAAGCATGACTCAACGACCGGGGGCTTAGATAGCGAGAAGAGTCTCCTACGCTGAGTGCTTTGATAGGTGCACTTTGTTGTGACCACAGTTGGTGAACTGTGAACCCAACAATTGGCATAAGAGTGAGATTAATTAATAACTAGGTTAGTTATTCCCAACAACATGTACCTTTGCAAATAAATAATTTATTTTGCATAATAAGAGGTTCACAACCAAAATTAACTGAGTAACCGGTATCCACTAATCGAGACAAAGAAATCAAATTCGTGCACAATGCGGGTACAAATAGACAATCAAAACTCTTCCACCAAAGACTAGGCTAACATCTCCGACTCCTAAGATCGCTACTCTTGTCCATCTGCAACCGTCAGGTACAGCTCCCATCATGCAGCCTCCTGGTTAGCCTAAGCCCCTGTAACATATTAAAGACATGGTCAGTTTAACCTAAGTCCACACACCAGGAATCTAGTGGATTCTTAACTACGCATGACTCAACTAGGTGAGATATCATCATACCTTCACCAGATGGCTTAGCAGTCTTTGCAGGAAGAGTAGCCATGTACTTTGTGCAGTTCCTCTTCCAGTGGCCCATCTTTCCGTAAAAGAAACACTTTCCTTTTGCTGGGTGCTTTTTAGGCTTGGTCGCTGTACTACCAACCTTGTATTTGCATTTCTTTCCAGTTAGTCCCTTGTTTTGCTTGCTCCCACTAGGCCTTGACACTTGAGTCAAGCGGACACTCCCCTTGGCTCACATCACACCCTTTGCAACCTGTAGCTCCTTCATCACCTCAGGCAATGAATAATCTTTATTATTCAGGGTGTAGTTAAGCCCAAACTGAGTAAAAGAGCTGGACAGAGAGTTGGGAATGATGTCCTACTAAGACTGACTGTCAGTCTTAGCACCTAGAATCTCCAACTCAGATAAGCACGCTATCATTTTCATGACGTGCTTCTGAACTGGCGACCCTTCTGACATTCTCATATTCAAGTGCTTCCTCATCAGCTCCTGCCTAGCTGCCTTATCTTGACCATCAAACATTTTCTTTAAATGTTTGATCATCTCAGCCACTATTTCCATCTCTAGCATCTAATGCTTGAGAACATTTGTCATTAAGGTCAAAATATAGCATCTTGCTAACTTATTAGCCTCATGCCAACATTCATAACGCTCTTTAACAGCAGTTATAGAATTATTAGCGAGCAACGTATGTCGAGCATCAGTAAGAACAAACTTATGACCCTCTTGTATTAATACTATGTCCAAGTGAAGTAATTCGGTCCAGTTAAAGTGTTATCTTTCAGAATTGAACTAAGTGCACCAGTCGCAGCCATTTCAAAAACACTGTAAAAGCAAACAATTGTGTCTATCTTATTGAGTTATGTATAATGCAATGATATCTATTCTTTTACTTTAGCATACACAATAAGTCCGGTATCCATACAACTGTACAATCATGCATGCCATGATGATCCAAGCACACCACTCCTTACTCCCAGGTGGGGGGTTGTACAAAATTAGTTTGAGTGAGAACTATTCTCAATTAACATGTTTTCCTGTAACTCTTACTAAACATGATTAACTCACCACTTTACCTCGGTCTCTAAAATAACACAACGGGAGCTCTTCGGGGAGCCTAGTGTATCAGGCTAGTCAAGTATAAACTATTACCTAAACCTTCATACAAATACACCTAATACTTCACGGCAGCATGGTCGCATTGCTTCTTTGCACTATGGTATATCCTAATAGAAGTCTAACCCCATAATCTACAAATCGACATCCTCTGCACGGAGGTCTATCAATCTGCTATATTGCTAGACCGGTAATGGAGGCCGTGAGGTTTCAACAATTGAACCTCACTCCCACTTGATTTTTTATAAATCAGTGGTTTAAACTAACTTGCATTTACAATTTAGATTATCTCATAATCTCCTTTAGAATGTCATTCTAAAAATTAAATTACAAAAACAACAACAAACCCAGTGCCTCCAAGGGCTCCCGCAAAAGAAGTGTCTGAGAGAAGAGAGGGGGGGGGGGGGGGGGTAGATGTACGCAGCCTTCCTCCTTTAGGGGGATACCTTGAAGAGAGGCTGTTTCCGAGGACCTTCAACCTGAGAAGCTAGCCCGCAGCATAGAGCATGTGGCCTGGCAGCAGGAGAAGTTTGGGATCAATATGTGTAACCAAATAATGGAAACAAATATTTTCGATTTTTGGTTTTGATCGCTGCTAAGCCAAAGAAGCCACAAGCCCTGAACCTTCTCATCGCTTGGAAAAGTTAAAGTTAAAATAGTACCGACTCACAACTAAGATTATATCATAGTCTACTTTAGAATCTCATTCTAAAATTAAATGAATTAATAATAAAAAATTAATTTTGAATTATTATATAAACCAGTATTGACTTCTACACATAGCATAAATATTTTTAAATAAAAATGGCTGACGTCAGCGCTGACTGCTGATGTCAGCATCAAGCTTTCCCTTTTTCAAATAAAAATCATTTAAAAATTTACTGAATCTAATCTCATTAGATTAATTTACACGATTTCGTAAATCTTGATTAAGAACGTACAATCTCATCATACCAACAAAATAATTACAAATTAATAAATTGACAAATCTGAATTAACTACTAACTCATTAACGATTTAAATAATTTAAATCGTTACCTTTACATTCTTTCCTTCTTTATAAATCTCTATTTTATTAATGGCAAGTCTATTTATTTCGATCTTATTATACCTATTCATGCATATTACAAATTAATCCAAGGCTGGCTCTAATACCAATTGTTGTGACAAAAATTAAAATTTTTTCCTTAGTTTATTAAACTAGCATAGCAGAAGGGTTTAGAATTCTTAATTTTAAACCTAAGGTTGATTTAAAATTTCTGATTTCAAATTTACATATTTAAATTTTGAATTTAAATCTAAAAGGCTCTGCTCTAATAAATTCATAATAATTATATGAACAACAAACTAGTATAATAAAAAAAATTATAAATAAATAGAAAAGCAAAAAACTTACTGGAGAAGGAAAGAAGAATACCTGAAATTGCTCTAAAATAAGAATGCCAAAAGAATACTAGAATAATAAGAAAAAACTGAGACCCAACTGCCTTCTACATAATGATCTCAAAACACCAAGAGAATGGGCTCCAAAAAATATAAAACCGAGGAAAGAAAATTTTCAACATAAATTTTTCTCTCCAATTAGACCTCCGAAAGTCAACACTTTCGGAAACCTTTTATTTTTTTAATTCTGATTGAATGCTAAACCATAAAATCAGTACCCTTATTTATAGTATGATACCAGAGTGAGAAAATACAAATAAATTGATGTGGAATGCATAGCTATAACATAAAAAGCAGTGTTTCAATCAACAATTGTTCAAAACGCCACGTGCAACATAGTAGATCCGTGTTCTTAAACGTGCCACGTACACGTGGTGATTGGTCCCCGCTCGAAGGTACGAATTCATCTCCTGGGCAGCCGATCGCGTGCTGATTGGCTGGCGACGATCTACGCGAATCGCCACTGGGTATACAATTTTTCATTTTCATTTTTTTTTTGTTTTGTTTCCCACATGTAAAAATTCATCTTATGAGTTTTAATTTTCAAAAAAATTATTTTATTTTTTAATTTTTTAATTTTTATTCATCTCATGAATAATATTTGGTAGAATTAAATTTATTCATTTCATGAATAAATAATTCATCTCATGAATTCTTTAATATTTTTACACTAGCAATAAAAGCAGAGGCTTCCGCAGGGACCTCGGGAATAGTTTAAATCTAGCTCCAAATGGGTTAAATTAATTAACATCTCATGACAAAATTTAATTACTATTTAATGGGACTTAAATCTACTCAATAAGTCCCACTGCACTCTAGAGTTAAATCATTTATTTGATATTTCCTGAATAGACTGTACTAATAACAACCCCTCCACTAGATGTCAATGACAAAGAATAATTATTACTACTACCGTTATTCTTCTCATAGCCTGTCCATTGGTTGCCGACTCGCCGTTTACTGAATAATTTATTTATACTTGAACATACTTACAGTATAAATTCCAAATGTCAAAAACCTTGAACACTTTGGCCAAAGATTATGAACTATTCAAACACTTGCGAATCAACTAAGGGGACATCTGTACCTCACAAGAGATTGTAGATTCCATATTGAATACGTGATCCTTGTCACACTTCACGCCACTATCCAGTGTACTTGGGAATTCAATCATTTTTCTTGGCAATGCTTATAGTACAGCCAAGTAACTAACGTTCCATGCACAAGTTTAGAGTACTCTCAGGATTTAGAGTCGTTGTTTAAATAGTGGAACATGAATCACTCATCTCCGATAGTACTCTAGAAACAAGTAATACACATGATCCAACTCAGCGTCTCAATCTTATTAAACACACCAACCTGACACTTTTGGATCACCATTGACATGACCAAGACAAGTCATTTAAAGTGTCGAGTCATGGTCCTAACAAACCAGTAGTCCAAACTTGTTACCGACCACGAGTTATTCAAATAATATTCCACACCATTTGTTCCAAGTCTATTTGTGGCTTAATCTCATTATCTACTTAGAACAAACATGTAAAATGTAATTTGAGGACTTTGTTCATCTTGTGGACGATACTTAAAAAAAATCACATGTAGTATATATGCTCACTTACACAAATTTATCGGAGAAACGACTGGAACTTCAATTTTATTCATTATTAAAATAATAATACAAAATAAATCTGGATTTTAGAACACTATTCCTAACAGAAGCTAGCTCGAGCAAGATAATGTTGGCTCTTCCAACCTTAAGCGAACTCCGAAGAGGAGGCTTCTTCGTAAGAAGGTAGCACGATGAAGGGCTTTACTTGATACTTGTTTGGCCAAGGATTATGAAGAGGAAGACAAAGGCAAAAGGGACAATATACCAAACCAATGGATCTCGAGGATCCAAAAGGTAAGTCAAAGTGTTTGGCTGCTAATGCTAAGGGTGAGCCACATAAGAGTCTCAAGAGGTGGGCGAGTTTCTCATCTTTGGAAGGAAAATAATCTTAGTGGGATCAGCTTGCCAAGAATTTGTGGCTTTAAGTACATATGATGACGAAGAGGATTACAGTCCCCTCGGCATGACATCAATCTAGTGGAGCCTCTAGTCCATGTCAATCCAAAATAGTTTGATGTAGAGAATGACTTCCATGAAGAAGACTTCTGCAAGCCAATGGAGGAGTCTAAAGCCCTCGAGGTTAAACCAAAAAATCCACCTAAAAACCAGGAAATGGAAATGGATGACAATCTTAAAAAGAGATAGGCTAGGGGATCCATATACAATTTGGGTCACTCCTTGAATGAGCTGATGTTAGGACCGCCTTGCTCCTTCCTTTAGAGTTTATGGCAACTAAGCCACAAGGGAGCCTCGAAGGGGATGCAATAGCAGCAGACCAAGATCCCTACGTAGAGCTCATGGCTGAAGTGACAGCCCCCAATGGTAATTTTGATCCTTTGTCATTTAAAGTGAAGTCCCTAACATGCAAGTCAACTGGTAACCTTCCTGACGTAATGAAGATGATGTTTGATGGTTCTACCACCGGCACAAACATGTTGAGCCTCTATACATCAAAGCTAAATTTGATGGAATTTTGTTGAATAGAGTCTTAGCGGATAATGGCGCAGCCATCAACATCTTGACTTCCTACATGTTGGGGGTTATTGGTAAATCTCGACATGACTTAATAACTTTGGATGGGGAAATCTATGGCTTCTCAAGGGCCACCACCAAGTCTGAAGGGATTATCCTGATAGAAATGGGTTGTAGGTAATTTGAGTAAGCTGACGGCCCTCTTTGTTGTGAATACCACCTCAAGCTACAATGCGTTGCTTGGGAGAGATTGGCTACATGCCAACTGTTGTATCCCTTCATCACTTCACCAATTGTCAATCTTCTAGAATTATGACAAACATGAGATTGTTATGGTAGATGACAAGCAATTCATGACTCGCTAGCTATGAGAAGGACCACACCTCAAACTGGCCAGTATGAAGATGTAGTAGCCATCCTTGAGAGCCCACTCACTGAAGCCGAGATTGATCAGGCTGATGTGGTGCCAGATGGCTCTGACTTTTCGGTATGCATGAGAGTCCATCTTGATGAAGGGGACCTTCAAGGTGCACAAGAAGCTTTATGGAAGAAAGCTAGGTCTTCCCAGTAAGGGCCCAAAGGGCCATCTCCTCAGCGATTGCAAAGCTAGTGGCTAGGTGTGATGAGGATCAATTATGGGCAGAGCAACCATTTAATTATGGAAATGGCTTTGAACTCCAGCGGGTACAAGAAAAAGAGCTGGAGTTGGCTGACCTAAGAGCAACACCAGCTAAAATGGAGGACTTGAGGGCTAATGTTCAGGACCCTCTCCTCGAGGTTAGCTTGGGTTCAATAGAAGACCTGAGGCCTACCTATGTGAGTACTCTGCTTTCTCAAGAGTAGAAGAAGCAATACATTACCTTGCTTCTCGATTTCAAGGACTACTTTGCTTAGGCCCATCGCGAGATGCTTGGCCTAGAAAGCAAAGTGGTTGAGCAAAGGCTACCTATCAACCGAAGTTTGAGGCCTATAATTCTGACCTAAAGAAGAATGTCCCAAGAATGATAGATTTGGTCGAAAAGGAAATTAAGAAACTCTTGAAGGCCAAATTCATCATAATAGCTAGGTATGTTGAGTGGTTGGCAAATATCATTCCAGTTATTAAAAAGAACGGCAAGAATAGAGTCTGCATTGACTTTAGAGATCTAAATGCAGCCACCCCAAAAGATCAATATCGTATGCCTATAGCTAATGTCCTTATTGATTTAGCCTCAGGGCATGAGGTAGTATCTTTTATGGACGGCTTTTGCGGGTCGAACCAAGTCATGATTTCTTTGGAAGATACCCACAAAACCGCATTTAGATGTCCTGGGTTAATAAGGATCTTTCAAATGGGTGGCTATGCCCTTTGGACTAAACAATGCAGGCGTCACCTACCAAAGAGCAATGAACATGATATTTCATGACCTCATTGGCAAGACCATGGATGGCTATATAGATGACATTGTGGTCAAGTGAAAGTCCCAAGTTGAACACTTAGAGGACTTGAGATATGTGCTCCTTCAAATGAGAAACCACAACTTCAAAATGGACCCACAGAAGCGTGCCTTTGGAGTTCATGTTGGAAATTTCCTTAGCTTCTTAGTATACTAGAGGGGAATTGAGGTTGACATAAACAAAGATAAAGGCCATTCAACCGCCTTTGAGCAAAAAGGAGCTCCAATGCTTCTTGGGGCAGGATAATTGCCTGAGATGCTTTATTTCAAATGGAAGGCTCAACTCTTCTCTCTATTATAAAGGCTCAAATCTTAAAAGGATTTCAAATGGAAGGAGCCGTGCCAAGTAGCTTTTGAGGCCATCCAGGGCTATTTGATCAAGCCACTAGTGTTGACTCCACCTAAGCAGGTCAAACCGCTGAAATTCTATGTGTTTGCTTTTGATGAGTCAATTGGTTGTCTGCTTGAACAAGACAATGAGCAGGGATATGAACAGGCTGTGTTCTACCTAAGCCTTGTTTAAATAAGTGTGAAAATAAAATATTCTTCCATTGAGAAACTGTGTTTATTTTTGTATTACACATCTGTGAAGTGAGGACATTACTTCTTAGCATTCACCATCTGTGTGGTTGCTCAAACATATGTCCTTAATTATATGTTAGATAGAACCTTAATGAGAGAAAGATTCAATAAGTGGAGTATTGCCCTACTTCAGTTTAAATTAATCTATGTATCACAGAAGTCAGTAAAGGGTTAAACTCTAGCGGACTTCTGGGCTAATTGTCCAAATATTCAAACTGAATTAGTCCATGAGCCAGGTGAATTCTTGGTAACTGTAATGATCTCTTAGAAGTTATATTTTGATGGATTAAGGACCAAATCATATGCCTAAGTGGGGATTGTGACTGATTCCCCTACTGGGATCATCACTAAGCTTGTTGTTACCTTGGTAGGCAAGTGTTCTAACAATATGGCTGAGTATGAGGCATTGATCATTAATCTACAAACTCTTCTTGAAACGCGAGTCCCTAATATAGTGGTTAAAAGGGATTCACAATTGGTGATTTGACCAAAAAAAAGGGGAGCTCCAATGTTTAAGTGACACCTCAAACAACTATATCTCAATGGTGCAAGGTCTGTTGAGTAAGTTTGATGGCGTTCAATTTGAACATCTACCTCGTGAGCAAAACAAGGCAGCCAATGATCTGGCCTATTTAGCTTTTGGGTATAAATTGCCCAGGACACGGTGTGAGGAAACTATGGTCATCAAGACCTCGGTCTTAGACCATGACCTTGACATCACTGAAATATTTAGCACTAAAAGCAAGGTAAGTACAAATGAATGCTTGGATTGCTTTGAAGAAGAACAATCTGTCATAAGTCAGCATGAGGATTGGAGGAAGCCCCTGATGGATTACTTCAGAACCCTTGTGACTATTTCAAGGATAGAAAAATAAAAATAAGAGCTCATAGATACCATCTTGATGATGAAACTAGAGTGCCATACAAAAAGGACGCTAGTGTTTAGACTTAGACAAAGCAATGCTAG
Source organism: Simmondsia chinensis (assembly GCA_018398585.1). Taxonomy (NCBI): domain Eukaryota; kingdom Viridiplantae; phylum Streptophyta; class Magnoliopsida; order Caryophyllales; family Simmondsiaceae; genus Simmondsia; species Simmondsia chinensis. The sequence continues at coordinate 29,411,058 of JAGTTD010000005.1, forward strand.
TGATAGTTGAAGCCCGTGAAGAAATTTGTGGATCCCATTTGGCTGGAAATAAGATGCACTGGCTCATCAGAACTTATGGCTATTATTAGCCATCAATGATGGATCATGGTATCAAATATGCCAAAGGGTACAGAGCATGCCAAAGGCATGGACATGTACCAAGGGTCCCTGCAGCTAAGATGCATGCTATAGTTAAACCATATGACTCTTTCGAGGATGGGCAATGGACATTATGATGGAGATCGCTTCATCTTCTAGAAAGAGGTATTCATAAATTCTTGTGGCAACATACTATTTTACAAAATGGGTGGAAGCTAAACCATACAAGAATATCAATCAGTAGGATGTGATTGACTTTATAAAAGAATATATCCTATATAGATTTGGAATCCCAGAAATCATAACAGTGGACCAAGCTAAAGTTTTAATGGGTCTTAGGTTGAGGAGTTTACCAAGAATTTCTATATCAAGATCTTGAATTCACCACCTTACTATGCCCAAGCAAATGGCCAAGCTGAGTCTACCAATAAGATTCTAAAGGCTAACATTGAGATTATGACTGAGGATAATCCCAGGAGGTAGAATGAGCTTCTACTTAATGCACTTTGGGCATATAGAACATCCAAACATAATGCAATTGGGACAACTCCCTTCCATGTAATGTATGGCCATGATGTTGTACTTCCAATGGAAGTCACAGTTCAGTCTATTAGGTTGGCTCATTGAGGGAGGTTTTCTAAACTTGAATATAAGCAAGCTCATATGGATGAATTGACTAACTTAGATTAAGTTAGACTTGACACTCTTCATAAGCTGGAAAAGACAAAGCTTATAACAAAAGGCCAAACTAAGGTCCTTTGTGTTATGATTCAAGTTCAATTTAAATCATAACCTAGGGTTTGGATAGGTGATCACACTAGAAATTAAGATCTAGATATGAATCAAGAAAGAATTAAAGAATTAAGATGAGATTGAAGTCGATTGAGAAGAGATTGAGAGAGAATTGAGAAGAGAAATCTATAGAATTGAGAGAGTGTTAAGAGATAGAGAGCATTGAGCTCAAAGAGAGAGAGAGAACCAATTCATTTCATCAACATAATCAAAATACAAGAGATGAACTAATACTTATACTAAACTAAGATGCATTGTAACTAGCTAAGAGCTAAACCGCCTCTAGGAGCAGCAGCCGCCACCTTTGACCACCTATGACCGACATTGACCACATGAACTACTTACTAGCTTGCTTACAAGGCTTATTGAAAGTAAAGACAAGAACTAATCACCACCTTATTACATGGATTATACTAAAGGATTAACTACTTATTCATAATCCCATCCCGATCATGACACTTTGACTTAGGGGACTTAGTCTGGAAAGTGGTATTGCCCATTCGCTAGAAAGATGGTATTTTTGGAAAATTGTCCCCAAATTAGGAGGGTCCATTTAGAGTCAAGTATTTGAGGGAAATATTTACTTACTCCAAGATCTGGATGGAAGAACTCATCCTATAGCCATTAATGAGAGGTTTTTTAAGAAATACGTGCCTTCAAATTGTGACTCTAACAAGGAAGTTCTTAAGTTTAGATTTCCTAAATTAAGGGCCCAATTTTAGTATCATTGTCTTGAGGATCAACTTAATGAAGCTTAATAACTGAAATAATAAGTTTATAAAAGGAATTACCAAACTGAGAGATGTATTAGAGCAAAACACATATTTTAATATTTTTTTTGAGAAAAAGTACATGGCAATTATAAACATTACAAGTAAGCCACTTTTATAGCCTAAAACTTCTATACATTCTCAGAAAAGTTGAGTCCTAATCCTGACTATGGACTCTTCTAAGGATGTTGGCTAGTTGGTCATTTCATTCAATTGTTCATCCATTATGATGGCTTCTTCTTGAAGGATCTGCTACTCTTTCTAAGCCTCTGTTGTTGCTCTTTCGAGCTCTCCAACTCCTAAGTGTTAAAGGGTATGTTGCTGCTTGAAAGATGTAAGCTGGCTCAACTTTTGCTCCAATTGATGGACCCGATCCTCTGGACCCTAGATATCTTAGGCTTGTTGATTCTGGACATCTTTGGCTACTCGAAGTTCTTCAAAAAGGAGCTGTAGGCCTCCTAAGCTAGCTGAGCGTCTAAGATCCCTAATAGCAGCCTCACACTGCCACTTCTATTGAAAGGGTGTTGGGACCTCTTCGAAATTTTTGACAAGCACCCTTTCAAATGCTTCGAGCTCATTGGCAATAGCAAGTGCAACCTTGGGGTCTTCTTTCAAGGCCTTCATGAGGGATAGAGCTTCCTGATGTTTGGCTTCCTTGGCCCAAGATAGAATAAGGAGATGAGTTAACTTCCCAAGCCTTTGGAATCTTGGAGAGGCAACTTGGTCCAATTGCTAGAAGCCTGCTCTTCCATTGGCCCCTAGCTTCTCTAGAGGAGTGGTCCTTGATGGTGTGACCTGGCTGAGGCAACATTAGAAACGTCATAATTGAATTTCAACTTTGGAAGCATTCCAAAGTGTGAAAGGTCATTACTCTCCTCTAAAACTTCAGTTGGGGATGTAGAAGGAGTTTTTGTTCGTAACTCAGCCATAGGGGCACCTTCCTCAAGAGGAAGCTCTAAAGGATGATACTTGTTTTTCGGGATCAAGTCATAGTTCAGGTGTCGAGGATTCATAAACTAGAGTAAGAGATGATACCTTCATGAATCTCTTTGATGGTGATTGAGACCCAGAGGGAGGAATGGTACTTGAATGAGTTCTTGTCTTGAAGGAACTAAAGGAGGAGCTTCTTTAGGTAAGTCACTCGTAAGGGACTTTGGAATAGGAGGGATCATATCCGCTCCTAGACCAACTCTTGAGCCTAGAGACTATGCTTCCTATGGAGACTCTGACACTTGTCTTCGGGGTGGAGAGTCTAGGACATCTACTATAATTGGAGCTATTGTTACCTGGAATTATGCAAAGATAAGTCATGACAACCTTAGAGAAGAATGAACAAGGAAAAAGACCACTATGGAAAAGCCAATACCTCTAGTTAAGAGACTTTGGCTCTTCTTTTTCTCACTAACTATGAGATTGGTACTTCCTCTTCGTCTTCTTCTTCTTCTTCTAGCGCCTGAGTGGCCCTGGTTGGAAGGGTAAGGGAAGCCCCTCTCTTGGCTCTCTTTCTTGAACTGCAAACCTCAGGGGCTGGCAAGAGAGCATATGGAGAAAATTCTTCCAAAAGCATCCTGGTGAAACTCTGGGTATTTCTAGGGGCTCTCCTGAGTAGCTGGAGTTGTAGAAAGAATAGAATAGAGGTTAGCATATGTGCTTAAGTCATCTAAGAACATCTCAAAGCTTCAAAGGTGGCTGCCTACCTAGTAATGCTTTCTTTGTTGGAGTTTGCCTCACTCTGACTGGCTAAGCAACCCTTGAGCTAGGACCTGCAAGCTCAAGAGAAGGCATAAAATACTTCTTGGCACCTTTGGCCTCCATAGAGGACCAACAGGCTTGGAACCAAGTTGAAAAATGGGGTCTAGCACATAGGGAATACTTGTAGGGAACATGGTACCCATAGGCTGACCTAATCTCTACGTTTGACTCATAAAGCTCCCTACATTGAGAGAGCTGAATGGGGATCCTTTTCGCTTAACACAGGTTCCTGGTCCTTAGGTTTGGAAAAGGAATGCCCTAAACCATCCCAAATTGCTTGAATAATCCAGGCCTATATGTCTCTGCACCAAGGTGAGTCCGGTGATAAATGAAAAGATCTTGAGGGCACAAGATTGCCTACCGGATTTAAGCATTGATGTCTATAGAGACATTATAATGGAGTTCCAGTTTCCTGAACCAAACAGGACCAAGTTTTCTCTCATAGAATGGAGTCCACTGGATCCTTGAACTGCCTTGATGGGACATAAGCTCCCCCAGACACTGGTTAAAGGACCACCCTAGAGGTAAAAGGACCTCCATGTGAGCAAACTGCTCGCCTTAACAAGTGACTGCATCACCTGTGGGGATAAAATGTCACGTACAATAAAGCTTGGGAAAGTAGGCTTGGGCCCCCAATTAGACTAGTATGTTGTCCCTAAGGCAACCATAAACTTGGGCCAAAAGCAGTGGTTCCAGAGCCAAAGGACTAGTCCTAATGGCCAAGTTCACTGCAATCGTCTTAAGAGATTTAAAGACAGGTGGAAAGAAACTTGCCCTTCCTTGGACCCTTGCCCATAGTTATGTAGCTTTGGCAAAGGTCTCATAGCTAGTGGGCAAAGTGGTCACAAGAAAAGAAGAAGCGACGAAATCAACCTCTTTTTGCAACAAATAAATAAATAAATAAAAATCTAGGGGCAATTCAGTCTCTCCTATGAAAGGACGTGTTAAGGCCACTATGTCTTCAGAGGAATATGCCATCAAGGCTGGAACAAAAGCGTTATGACACACATACCAACAACAAGTTAGGGCTATCATGACTAGATCCTTACAAATGCATCTTCCTCCCCAAGAATGACCTACATAAATAGTATGAAGCAAAGGGGAGTCATCAGTATCAAGAAATATGCCTTCAAGTCTAGGAACATTAAAAGAAGGGTTAAATATTGGCCGTAGGGCACATTGTTCGAAGGTAGAAGAAGGATCATTCTCGGTCATCCAAGAACGATCCTCCGCAATGGTATTGAGGTCAATAGGGTTTTGGAGATTGTCTAAAACCATTGAAACATTTGATTGAACAAAACATGTCAATTACTCTATAGGCAGTCAACCTAAGGGATGGGCACAGAAGACTGCAGGTGATTTGAGCCAGGATCAGTGGTTTGAAGGATTCTAAAAGCTCTAAGGATGAGTCAGCAATAACAAACAAAGGCTAGAAGCCTAAGAGCAAGTGTCACAGTGCTTGATCACAACAAAAAGAGAGCACAGAGCGAAAAGTAAAAATTTTTGAAGCCTTAACTATCATATTTAAAGACACACTAGAATGAAGAAAGCTGAAACATCAAACTGTGCTCTCTCGAGCTCCATGTAGCCTCTAGAGGTCAAATTAGGCATATTTTTTACTCATTGGAAATCTGAAATTACCAACGGCTAAAAGAGGAGCATTTGTTTACACCCCAAACTAGAGAAAGTTCAGACAATGCCGTTTTGAGGTTGATAGTAACGTGTTGAATCCTCGAGCGGCGTTAGGCCTTTAATCTTTAAGACAATGGCATCTTGAGCCCAATTGCTCGAAGAGTTAAAATTCCTGAAGGGGGTATCAACCATTTGAGATAGTTGAAGGAGCGATGGAGGCTCAAGCTTAAGGAACTTCCCAGAAAGCTAGAAGATAGGTGGTTCTAAATCTTGAGACAATTACTTAGAGCACATTTCCAAATACTTGGGCCTCAAGGCAATCTAAAAGAATGTGGGGCATATAGAAGGGACTCTAGCGAGTTAAGCAGACGTGAGGCTTCTGAAAAGATGTTTGATCACACAATTTAAGGGCGCATTCAACACCCATTTAGTGCACCAAAGAGGAATTGAGGCAGACATGGGAAGAAAATGTCGAAGGATTAGGATAAGTGTACAGCACCATCATACAAACTTCTTCAAGTTTCTTTACAGCACACTTATACTTTTTACCTAAGGATACCGTAACTTAGCCTAGTTTAGCGTAACGTAGATCATCTTTATACTTGCTTTCATCTGGGCAAAACAAAACTTTGGGTTTTAGGTATGAACTCTCATTTCTACTATTTTCCCAGAATCGACGGGTTGAGAATTAAGATTCTGACTCTGGTTGCATTAGTCCTTATCCAGCAACCCAAATACATTTTGCCCCATCTAACTCTGGTCAAACTCTTACTCATTTGAGTTATTACAAGTCAAGGGTGCCAAGTCTAACAATCTAATTGACTCAAGCTAATAAGTGGACTATTGAGCTTTTGAGTTTGTCTCCACCCCAGTTCCTAGCTTTTAAGTGCACAAGGAAAGGTGTGTGCGGGATTTGCTCCGTCACTGTCACTGCCACTTAAGCCAGGTCCATATCCCTTTTAATTTTTTGTCACACACATGCAGGCACACACGCACGCATGCACACACGCACACATGACCACACACGCACACGCACACGCACACGCACACGCACACGTACACATGCACACACGCACACACATGCACACACACGCACACACATGCACACACGAGTGCACTTATATATATATATATATATATATATATATATATATACACACAGACACACAAATATATAAAAAGGTCTCCTTAATTAGAGCATAAGCAGAATCCACATTAGCTTCAAATCAAAGTCGGATTCACTAAAAGCACCATCCCTTTTCCTCGAAAACGTGATTGGTTAAGGTTAAACACTTGCGATCCAAAATTCAAGCTAGATCCCATGTCGCTGCGGGTACCTTTTTGCATGTTCGTTTGATGTTTATTTATGTTGACCACACACACACACTAAGGAAATAAAATGAGCAAACACCTTGACTACTGAACGATGGTACATAGATTTCATTCTTGTTTGATATCTAGTACTCTCATACTCCCCTTGCCGAACTAGTAGATGATTCACAATACAAAGATCCAAATCCAAAAGTGAATTGCTTTATTTTATATGGGGAATGGGATACGAAGGAGCAATCAGGTTTCTCCCTAGTCATCTTTTACCCTTAATTTTTTGGAATTCCAATTCCACTTTACCATAGATGGGATCAGTTTTGCTCAGGTTTTCAATGCTGATGGGAAATTCTCGGTGAATCGGCAACATGGTCGCTCACGATCTTAAGTGGAAGGACATGAATAGCTTGCTATTTAAATGGTTATGGAACATAAACCTTGTTCTTGAGATAATGGCTTTTGATTGGAAACTGTTGCATAATGTCGTACCTACTAGACGCAACATTGCCATCATGGTACACAGTTAATGACATGCTGCCTCTTTTGCTCAAAGCGTGAGGAAAGTATTGATAATCTATTTATTCAATGTCCCTTTTCCTAGCTACGTTTGTAAGCATGCTCAAGAGAATGGATTAAGCTATTAGAGTTCTCTCAACAGATGTCTGAATGTCGAGCCCCCGAGAATGCTTCAGTCGTTGTAGCAGAAGCAATAACAGTCAGGGATGGCATTCAAAAGTGTATCAGTATGGGTATTCATCAATTTTACATTAAGGGAGATAATTTGGTTGTCATCAAGGTGATCAAATTAAAATACCTTTGGAAAATTAGGACCATCTTTGAAGATATGTGGGAGATGTTTGCTAAGTCTAACATTGTTTGGATTTCCCATATTTTTGGAAAAGGATAACATGTTGCAAATTTGGTGGCAAATGCCGGTCAATTTGGGCGGGCTGAGGATGTGTACAAGGGAATTGTGATTGAACCTCGAAGGATTGTCATTGCTAACTCACTAGGACGTGCTATTTACTATAGTTTGCCTAGTATTTTCGTTACACTCTTGAAAAATGTGGTATATCAAAAGCCAGAATCAAATTTATTATTTTAGAAAAAAAAATAATAAAAAACACAAGCTAACAAAAGTTTAAAAACAAAGACACAGGAAATTCAAAAGGCAAACAAAAACAAAACCTAATTAGAACATTACAACTTACAATGGACAATTAAAACATTGCAATTACTCTTCACAAGTGTAATGGAAAAACTAGAACTTCTATATAAAATGTAGGGCAAAATATAGAAAAATTCCCTAAACTTTGCAATTAATCACAACACACCCCCTATACTTTCAATTTTGAAAAATAGACTCCTGAACTTTGCAATTAAACACAACACACACCCCCTGCACTTTCATTTTAAAAAATAGCACCCTGAACTTTACAAATTAACACAACACACCCCCTGTACTTTCAATTTAATAAAATAGCCCCTGAACTTTGTTATTATACGCAACTCAACCCCGAACTTTGTTACAAAATATAACACACGACTTACACATTCATGAATTTCAAAATAAAAAAGTAAGAAATTAAAAATTTTGAATAAATTATGAAAGATATTTTTTGGAAAAAGTATGACAAAATATAATAATAATTTAAATTTTATTTTTCAATGCTTCAAAAAAATATTTTTTCAGCGTTTATTTTTAAAATTTTAATTTCGTGTATTTTTGCAGTTTTAAATTTTTTGTCTTATTTTAGAATTTATTTTTTGAAACATTATTATATTTTCTCTTATAGTATTTATTTATAAAAATTTAAAAAAATATTTTATTATCTTCTAAAATTATAATATTTTTGCGATATTAATTAAAATAGTTAGTTTTTATAAATATTAAAAAATTCTCTTATCTTTTATTTAGAAATATAAAGCTCATACTTTTTATCTAAAAACATAATTTTCTATCTTTTGTATAAAACTAAAAAGTCTCCCATTTTTTATTTGATACAAAGCTCTTACCTTTTATCTAAAAACATAAACTACTATATTTTGTATAAAACTAGAAAATCTCTTATTTTTAATTTGATAGTTTTTTTTATTTTAAATTTATTATTCTAATTTTATTAAATTTAAAAAATATTATTACATTTTTTAGATTTTTTTTCAAAAATTTTTCATAACTTGTTTTATAGTTTTAAATTTCATATATTTTTTAAATTTTAAATTTATTAATGTTTAAGGGGTGAATTATGTTTAGTAATAATATTCGGGGGTGAGTCGTATGTAATAACAAAGTTCAGGGGGCTATTTTAAAAAATTAAAAGTGCAGAGGATGTGTTTTATGTAATGACAAAGTTCAGGGGGCTATTTTACAAAATTAAAAGTACAGGAGGTATGTTGTGTTAATTTGTAAAGTTCAGAGGGCTATTTTATGAAATTAAAAGTGCAGGTGGTGTGTTGTATTAATTTGCAAAGTTTAGGGTGCTATTTTTCAAATCAAAAGTGAAGAGGGTGTGTTGTGATTAATTACAATGTTCATGGGGTCTTACTATATTTTACCCTAAAATGTAAAATCACAAATGCAAAATCACACATGTAAAATCCATTAGGCTGTGTTTAGAGCATGGAATCAGAGGCCGAAATTGGGGCTGAGGCTGGAATTGAAGCTCAGAATTCTAATTTTGTTGTTTGGTTTACAAATCCACTGCCCAATTCCATGGAATTGGATTTTAACTGAAAATCATACTTTACAATTTCTAAGGGTGGGGTCAAGAATTGTAATTCCCTATTAACTTCATTGACCTAAAACCCAAAATGACCCTGCCTGATTATCCCAAATCTAAGATGATTTAAAATCTAAAAACTTAGACATAACCTAGAATTTGATCCAAACCTCAAAATTGCCCACTCGAATGACTTAAACTTTAAATGATCGAAATCATCTTAGCTCCAGCCCGATTGACCCGAAACTCGAGATGAGTCAAATCCAGAAAATGAAACTACTCGACTTGAATGTGAAGTAAACAAGCTGAGCTGAAGTAAAATGAGCCGACCAAATTGACCCGAAATTCAATGCGACCTATACCCAAAATGACCCGACCCAACTCAAACTCAGCCTAAGATGACTCGAATTTTGAAATGATACAACTCATTTGTCCCAAAACTAACATGACTTGAGCTTGAAATGACCTAAATGAACTCAAAACCGATCATAACTCGCCTGAATCCCAAAAACGGCTAACCCAATTAATTAAAAATCTGAGATAACTTGAATACCAAATGATCCGACGCGATACTTGACCTAATTTGACTCGAAACTCGAATACTCGAACTCAAGTCGAATCAATTCGACCATAATAACTCAAATGCAATGTTAACTGCTCCGACCAAAATCTGACCATAGTTGATTTACAACTCAAAATACTCTAACTCGATTGATCGAAAACCTGCTATGACTTGAATCATTATTGAATTATAATTGCAGCTTCTGATTCTTTTGACGAACCAAACAATGGAATTTTAATTCCATCAAAATTCCAATTCCACCAGAATTGAAATTGAAATTATAATTCTACAGTCCAATTGTAATTCTAAGTAAGAAAATAGAGCCTTAGGCAACAAGGGATCTTCATTTGGGTTTTTGGTGTTGGACAATGGCGGCTAGGGATAGGTTTGCATGCAAGATAAATAAATTGTCAATTATTCAGATTTCACATTAGATATGTATACGTAATAATTTATATGTAAATAAATTTTAAATAATGGCAAAATTACCCAAGAAATTTTCAATAAAAATAATATATAATCTAAAATTTTTTACAAGGTAAACATCCCTATGCATGGCAGGGGAAAAAGAAAATCTATTCAATTATTGTAAAGTCCTTGTCCTTCTAAGTAAACTCCAAGCGTACAAGCAAGTCGCAACTGTAACGGGTATACGGGTATCATATTCACAAGGAATCGGTATAAAGTTAGACTCGGTGATTATTGAGCAGTTAAAATTCGTGTTCTGGTTGAAGAATGAGTATTTAACTAAACTAATAGAATTAAACAACAAATTAAATTGTCATATCAGTCACGGATAGCTTACGGTGTGAATTTAGGTTAGCCTAATTTATATCACTTCATTGTTTTTCATCACAGCAGTGACTTCCAAAGTTCAAGCGACAGGCTCTAAACGTAAATTAACACTTAATTGGGGTTTAGGGCAAAGAACTAGTCTAAAGATATAACCCATCTAATCACTCTATATGTTGCATGGACTATCTCAATAGTACTACTAAATTCTTTTATCACACCCAATTTAATGCTAATTTTTATAAAGGATTGTGTTCAGGATTGGGTACAACCTCAACGTCAACCACTCATAAGAAACATGTTATGCTATACAAGCAAAAGACAACATGCAAAGAAATTGGTAAATCAAGTCATGGCGCGCGCGCGCGCGCACACACGCACACACACACATATATATATATATATATATATATATATATATATAACTCCCCAAATGGGTGCAGAAAATAGTATAACATCAGTCATTACAAGCAAAATATAAATCGGGAATTCGGACGACTAATTGTCCTTCACCCTTTATTAAAATTCTACTCTTCCATCGGGATTTTACAAAATGAAAAATTCAAAGGAAAAAGAGAAAAGAAAACTCATGGATTGATGATTCCCTTGGTTGATGTTGATTTCACTCTTTCATTGATTCCCCAATAGTTCGACCACTTGCAATTCGGCCTTTCTGAAGAACTCAGTCTCTCGAGGTGCCTCGAGGAGGAAATGTGAAAAATAGAGCAAAACTTAAGAAAATAGGTCTTCTCCCCCTTTATTTCTCAATGTGGCATGCCCTAAGGAACGACGCGTGCTTGGCTGATCAATCGGCCCTTTTTTAGCAGCGCACAGTTAACTTAAGACACGCATAACTTTTTATCCGTAAGGATTTATAGGTCAAATTATACATCAAAATGAAGCTCTCGAAAATATCTATGTGATTCCAGTGTTATCTTAAGTGGATTTGGATATTATTAGCTCTTATATGCTCTTCTTTTAACCTTTTAGTCATTTTCACCTTGATCGAGTGCCAAACTGTGCGTAGTTCCACCCAAAGGTAGATTTTCGTAGCACAATCTTTACCTAGTTGGTTTTTTTTCCTCACACGTGGTTAAAGTTTTCAATGTAGTTTTTGAGTTTGTCCATTCTCGCTCATACTTCATCATTTTCCAAGTTATCCTCGCTCCAACACATTCCAAGCCTAAATACACCTAGATCAAGCCATAGTGCAAATATAATCACTGAAACTATCACAGGAAAGGGGTATCAAACATATGAAATATGAGGCACACCACATCCCTAAACCCAAACTTGGCTTGTTCTCAAGCAAGATTCATTTCAAACTAACAAAAGGTAGAAAAGATTTAATCAGTCATGTGGTTGTATGAATTAGTTGTGAAAAATATGAACACATCTAAGAAAAAATTCAAGAAAAAACTTGTTTTTCATGTAATATTCTTAGCTCAGTGGTTCTTGCAGAATGTTTCACCTTTTAAATCTCCCTACTAGTAAGTGAATTTACAATTTTCTCCTCCCTTTCTTACTCCAAACCTTTTATGTCTAAGAAAAATAGCAGGAATAATTGAAGGAATAAATGACCCTAACAAGTAACCCTCAAACAAAATAGAAATCTCAAGTTACCCTAAAAAAAAGGTAGACCTAGTTAGGTATGTACCCCTAAGACTAATGTGGCAAGTTTTTGATCGGTAACTTCCGATCTAGTTAGCTCAAGTCACTGAGTGAAGATAACCCATTGGACCTAATACCCCGAATCAAAGAAATTCACAACCCAAGTTGTAACTAGCACATAACTTAAAAGAATATAACACTCATATTAGACATTGATGCTTATTCAGGTGACTTATAAAGACGGCTCTTCCTATGCTTTCTTCGTAGCCCATGTAGCGAGCTTTCAACTTGTAGCTCTTTATCCAATTGGTTCAGGGTGGGTCTCAAAAGTCTTCTACAGGTTTACTTTCTCAAAATATTGGAGCTACAGGAACCAACTAATCAAGAGTACTTACCTAATTACTTTAGGCATTGGTAACCATTATTTATACTTTTATTTATTTATTTATTTTTTTGGTAGATAATCTTAAGGATGCATTTAGGGAAAGAAATAGACTAATGTTTTCAACATGATTAGAAGTACATCATTCAAGTCCCAATTTCTGGAATTATTCTTATTAATGTAACTTAATATGTGGGGTTTGTCAAAAGATTGAGAATGAACGAAATAACCCTCAAACTAGTTTGAAGACAAAAATAGTGAGTGCAACAGTACAATATAGAAATAAGCATAATACATGAGAATTTTAATTCTTGAAACAACTCAAACTTGAACTCAATATGATTCACATATATTCCTACGTAATCTTTAAATTTGAAAATTCAACTAATTTGCAGAAAATTGTACTAAAAAGACAAAACAAACATATAAAAAATCAAACTACCCATGCCATTCCCAAACCCCAACCTTGCATATTGCCCTTGATGTAAAGTACACACAAATAAACAAAGGCAAGGGAAGGAAAGAGACAACCTGAGTAGTAAGATATAATGATCAAATAGAATCAGCTAAGCTTGGTGAGGCTAAGGACATCTAAAAAGGGCATTAGAAAAAACATAGTTATAAATGAAGATAAAATGACCAAGCAAACTTGTTAAGAGCTTTAGGAAAATTTTAAAAGACAAGAACTTTGTGCATTAGAGAAACAAAGTAATCAATAGCTAGGAAAAAAGAGTCATGAAAAGCATGGGGTGGGCAATCTGACAATCAAATCAAATTATAAAACTAAAATAGGCTGAGAGACCTCCTAAGAGCTTGAAGTTTGATTTCTTCAGCCGGACGTAGTGTAGAACTATCGGTCAACCAAAATACAAGGATTGGTCCTCGAAATGAATCATCTCAAGCTCGGGAGGACAATCCCCCGAACCAAACAGCATTCCTAGCTCAGGTGGCCATTTAAGATGAGAACTTCGCCAACATTTGGGTCTCGAATTTATATCCTTTCATGCACAGCTGGCAATTCATGAATTAACACACAATCATTAATATAGACAAGGAATTTACTCAAAAAAATTCCTTTTGATAAAATCAGGTGCAACTGACACTACCAAAGGGTTCATACCATCTACCCTGTAACACTCTAATTCGTCCTCAGTCTCAAGTGCCTAGCAACATTTGACACATACAACTCCCCTTTGGAATACCAGGAAACCTTTAATACTCCCATCCTACAATGAATCATGACATTGGTTGTTGCCAAGAATGGTCAGCCTAAAATTATAGGAGTGTAGATCTTTCGCTTATGAATGAGGTCCATATATAACACAATGAAATCAACCTGGAAGACAAAGTTGTCAACCTTGATAAGTACATCCTCCAACACCTCCATGAAGTCAACACTCTGACCTATCAGCCAACTGAAGTGTGACACTAGTTGTCTTAAGGTCTCTCCCATACCCTACTCTTGAAAAATTGAGTACGAGATGAGGTTTACACACGCTTCTTCATCTATGAGGGCTCGACTATTGTAAATCTCTCCTATGACACATGGGACCATGAAGGCCCTAGGATCTTTAAATTTGGGCAGGGTGCCTGGCGTTAAAATACTACTCACCTTCTGTGGGGTGTACACTTGTGCGTGCTTCTTTTTTACACAAAAGGTCCTTGAGGAATTTTGTGTACATTGGAACTTGTATAATAGCATCGATCGACGATAAGTTGAGCTTTACGTTCTTAAACAGTCCCATGAGCTCAGCCTTCCTCTGGTCATCCTTCTCCATTGGTAAAACTAAGGCCAAAGAAAAAGGTTTGACGAGTTCATACAATATGACTCGTGATCCCTCTCCATCAATAGTAGGAGGGGGATCTATCTCATCCTTTTCAAACTCAACCTCAACATTCCTAAGATTTTCCTCTCCCTATTCTAAAACAACCTTAACTTGCTCGTGAGTGAGCAAGCTAGGGTTAGAACTAGTTGACGTTATTGGATTTGCAAGGGACTGAGAGGGTAACCTCCCTTCCTTTATCCTATTCGAGGCTTGGGCCAACTACCCTATCTGGTACTTTAATTTGGAAATGGATTGAGAGTGAGACCGAATCGGTTGTGTTACCTGCAAACTTAGGTGCTCAGTTTCTCATGGGTTGGTTCTGATCATCATTTTGTCTCACTAGAAGTTAGGATGATTTCTCCATCTTAGGTTGTAAGTACTAGAGTATGGGTTATTAGTTTTCCAGTAGTCCTATGTTGTGCAAACCTGGTCCTACAAAAATTCAAGATATTATGAGTCACAAGGATGATCAAAAACAAAATGGACAGAACTAGAACGAATACCACAGAGATTAATGACTCAACAACAGCATTAATTGCACGCATGGTAGTAGGATCACCTAGGAAGCCACGATCTAATCTGTTTTCCTACTAAGCGCTTCATATTTAAGTGCTATGTCATTGCTTAGTGTCACCTCATAGACATCATATGTACTTCCCGACCACCTTTGTACAGAAGACTTGGTCAAGGGAGAGCTCGTTGAGGTGCTCAAATAGAGTCCATGTCTCATCCTCATCCTATTGTTTGAATGCTTCCTTGTAGGAAGTATTCACTATTTGCTTATTTGAAGCAATGAGACCATCGTAAAAGTTTTGAACTAACACTCACTTGGGAGATTCATGGTGAGGACAGCTTCTAAGAAGCTCTTTCAACCTGTCCCAACTCTAATTAATGTTTTCTTGGTCTTTTTATTCAGAACTATTTATGGCACACCTAACATCCATGGTCTTGGCTTTAGTGTAAATTTTTACCAGGAATGTAGTTGTAGATCTTCCCAAGTTGTGATTTCCCCCCTCGGTAGGGACTAAACCATTTGGCTGCATCATTTAGTGAGAATGGGAAAAGACATGACCTAATCGTGTCGTTTAAGACACCATGATAATGACATGTGCCACAAATTTCAAGAAAAGCGTCAAGGTGCTTGTATGGGTTCTCACTCAGCTTCCTATAGAGCGGGGGAAGCATGTTGATATCCCGGGCTTTATTTAGAAGTTTGCATTACCCACGGCAAGCAATGCAACCTTGGTTGGTGTAACGTAAGTTTGGGGAACAAAATGATCCTAAATCGTACATGGAGCTTTGTCAGCTAGGACTTGAGTTGAATATATACTTGCTTTTTAGTGCCTTAGAGTAGATAACGTTAACTCAATTTTTTGATCGAAATTAATTCAGGATTGAGTGATCGTATACCATGCATGTACCGCAAAATGAGCTAAATCAACCCGAACCACAAGCCCAAAATTATGCGAGTAGTAACAAAAATAAACGAAAAACGAAAAGAAAACAAAAAACTCGTTAATCATTAAGTTAAACTTTGATTATCAATTCCTCGGCCACAACACCAAAAAGTTGATGTGGTCTTATGAGTGTTAATAATCGTGTATAAGCAAATCGTAGCTGTGGCAGGTACAAGTGTCATATCCATAGGGAATTGGTATAAAATTAAAATCAATGATTATCGAGCAGTTAAAATCTGGTTTTTTTGAAGAGAGTTGAGCAATTAACTAAATCAAAATAATTGAAAAGTAAATTTGTTTTTCAATCAATCAAAGTTTGTTTAGAGGAATTTAGATCAGCCTAAAACGGATCCCATCATTAGATTTTACCACAACAATGACTTTAAAGGTTTAGGCTATGAGCTCTAGACCAAGGTTAGCACCTAAATTAGACCTCAGGGTTATGGACTAGTGTAAAGCCATAATTCATCTCTCTAGGTGTAGTATGAATTATCTCAATAACACTAATTAATTCCTTTATCACACCAAATTCAATGTTAATTTATAGAATTGTTTTATTTAAAACCACCTAAAATTTAGGTGAGTTTCAAAAGACCACCTAATTTTCAAAATTTTCAATGTCACGCCTAAAATTTTTGATTTTTTTAATGTCACACTTTAGTATTAACACGGTTAACATCCGTTAGTTTTAGATGACATGGCTTTCAAAAAAAAAAAAAAAAAAGAGAAAACAATTTTAAAAATTTAAATTTAGGTTTAAAATAATTGAAAATATTTTTAAAAAATATTTTAAACATCTAAAATTTTTAAATATTTTAAAACAAAATTTATATTGTAGAACATATTTTTTAAATGCCATGTTCATTGAAGAGGCCCATATATTGGTCGGGCCTTTAACCCATTACCAGCCACGACCCGCCCCCTACTCTCCCGTCCCCGCCCTTACCTACTTCGTACCCGCCTTGTTACCTATTCATGTCTAACTTATTACCCATAAATTCTTTTCTTTTTCCCTTCAATAATAATCATGAATTCATACTTATAAATATCATAAGAAATATTTTATATAAAATAACACAACGGGTAACTCCAATATGTGATTATAAGGTGGGTATATACGGGTACGGAGCGAGGCAGTGCGGGTATATGAGAGTACGGGGGAATGGGGCGGGTACAAGCCTATACCCATACCGCCCCATGCCCATGACGGGTATTGACATGTGTACCCTACCCGTACCCGTTACCCGCCTCATCTATACCCATACCCGCCTCAAATGGGGCAGATACTCGCGGGTAACGGGTTTTACCCGCCCCATTGCCATCCTTAGTTTGGTTTGTTGGGAATGGAGGGTATTAGCTAGGTACGGGAAATTCTTTCTTGTACAAATGGTATAAAGTCAATTCAATATGAATACCATCCAAAAAAAATATGAAGAGGGAAGGAAAATTGCCCTTAAATAAATATTAGTGCTCCAAAAGAAACTTTTACTTTTGAAAATATTATAACTCTTGAAGAGGCTATTACTCTTGAAGAAATTATACCAATTGATTCCCCACATTAATAAAAGATTAACCCCTAATGTGGTTCCAATGCTGAAAAATTATGAGATATTTCTAATACCAAAGACATAGAATTAATATTGACCATGTATTTGCAAACGGAATTCCTCTAAGAATATAAATGTGGAAGAAGATGGCCCTCAAACAATTGATGAATATCTATATAGAATTGATGTAATCTTAGAGGTTGCTTTAAAACCATGTACTAGCAAGCGTACGAGATCGTCGTAGCTAAATCGGGTATGGGGGGTCGTATCCACAAGGAATCGAAGTTAAGTTGATTTTAGTTATTAATGAGCGGTTGGAAATTCGGTTTTTGTTTAGTTTCAGAGGTTTGTTGACTAATATAGTAAAACTAAATATAAAAAAGTGTCAATTCAATTGAGGTTAGTTTAGGGAGTGAATTTAGGGTAGCTTAACACGTATTCCGTCATTATATTTTACTTAGGATGATGATTTGAAGGACTTAAGCTACAAGGTCTAAGTCTAGGTTAATATATAGATTAGGGCTTAGAGTAATGAACTAGTCTAAAGGCATAACCTATCTTAGCACCCCAAGTATAGCATAGGTTATCGCATTAGCACTATTTAATTCCTTTGTTACCTCTAATTCAATATTATATATATATATATATATATATAAGATTGGGTTCAGGGTTGGGTACATCCTCAACCCTGACCACGCATGAATTCCTATTATGTTATGGTTTAGGCTACAAGCACAAGACTAATCGCTGCAAAGTTGGAGATCTAGTCATGGCTACAAGCACACATACAAAAATATCCAACAATCATGAAGAACTCCCCACAGGAGTGTGAATATAACATAACTAAACCAATCGTCAAAAGTATAATATAAATATGGGATACGGGTGGCTACTCACCCTTCATTCCTAAACTAACAAAGTTTACTCCTCCATGGAATTTTTATGCATCTTAAAACTTAAAGAAACGAAGACACTTATGCGTAAAAATAAACAGAAGAATAAACTCCCTCGTTCATCGTGTTGATGCTAATTCAAGCCTGAATTCTCCCAGTATTCCAACCACTTGCGCTTCGGCTTTTAAGAACCTGTAGATCCCGTAGCAGCTTCGGGTTTAAGAGGAAGGGGAGGACGTGCGGCCAAGAAAAAGCGTGGAAAAGGCTGACATCCCCTTCTCTATTTATAGGCACAGTGGCAGTTAAGGTTCTGTATGGAACCCTCTCAGTCGATCGAGAATTAGGCCCAATTGATCGGTGAGCTCACGCAAAGTTCCCAATCTATCGGTGCTTTTGGCCGATCAATCGGCAGGCTCTCGGTTAGTTTCTTTAACCGCGAGCTGTTGATCAATCGGTTCTCCGAGCCCCTTTGCTTGATTAAGCACCGAAGAGCTATGAGATGTACTCAGTTCACCGAATTATGAACCGATGGGTCTTTCTTTTGCACAAGTGGTTGGGTTTCTCCAATTAGTCTTCAAATATTCTTCAATAGTGCTTGATTTTGCCGGAATTCTTCTTTCGTCCGCTCTGATGTGTTCCACATGGAAAATTTACCTAAATAACAACCAAATACACATGTAGAGGCCGAATATATGGCAGGTATGGGAAACAAAATATAAAAAAATCAAGCGCATCAACATCCCCAAACCCACACCTTGTCCTCAAGCAAGATTCAATTTAAACTAGCTACTTGCGAAAAAGACGAGTCAGACATTTAACTGCTAAGGTCACTTGTGAAAATTATTGTTCAATCATATTTGAGAGTGTACTTGAGAGTAGCAAATCCTTATGTGATGTTATTATTCCACTAGTTCTAACTTAAGTCTCTGTCATTAGGGTCTTTTTACTAATGAGTGAACTTAGAACTTCTCTCCCCTTCGTCTTACTTCAGAACCCTCCAACTTTAAGAAGACATAAAGGTAATAAGTAAAGGACCAAGTTTTCCTAACCCTTCACTGTTAATTAATAGTGAAATCAAAAAGCTTCTCTTTTCTCTCTTGTTTTCCCGTCTTCTTTTTTTTATTTTTTTATTTTTTTTTTTCACTCGGTTAGGTGTGTCTCCCTTAGACCCATGTAGTGAGTTTTCGGCCGGCAGCTCGTGATCCAGTTGGCTTAAGGTATTAGGTTTTAAGAGACCCCTACGGACCTAATGACTCTAGTCTTAAGGATCCACAACCTAATTCATTAGCACACACCCTTTTTTTAGTGCTTATTTTAGTAATTACAAAGTTGATTCTTCTTAAGCGTTCCCTGTGGCCCATGTGGAGAGCTTTCGGCCTGAAGCTCCCGACCCATTTGGCTCAAGGTACTAGGTTTTAAGATACCCCCGCTAGCTTACTTACCCCAGACACAGGGGCTACAAGAATCAACAAGCCACTTTTTTTTCATTTTTTTTAAGGGGAATACTCAAGATAAAGAGATAGTAAATCGATTTCAACATTGCTTAAAGTGGAATGGTGGATTCCAATTCCTAAAGTTATTACCACTATTTTAACCTAAACAATAAGATATGTCATAAGATTAAGGGTGAAAAATAATAATTTCTCTAACAAGTTAAAAGACAAAAATACGGATTCAAAAGTAGGATCCAACAATAATCTCATTGCATAAACATTCTAATCATCATAATACATCTCAAATTTGGGTCTACAATAAAAGTCACAAGCAACTCTATACTTATTCATGCAAAAATGTAGCAAATTTTAAGCCAAATGAAGCTTTAAAAGACAAACAGAAGTTCGCTCTCATCTGCCATCCCTAAACACAAACCTTGCATTGTCCTCAATATTGACAAAAATAAATTCAAGCAAGGAAAGGAAAGAGACGACCTGAGGTGACACATTTTCAGCGACATGTGGTGGGCAAATCCGAAGAAGAAAGATGGAGGTAGCAAGCTGCAATCGAAGACATAGAAGATAGGATACTAAATAGACTTGTTAGTAGTGTTTGAAATAAAGAGCGTACAAGTGTTTAGTAAAAGAGAAACAAAGTTATCATAGGAGGGATTACAAATGGATCTGCAATTGAAAGAGAGTTCATGCTTCAAAAAAAAAATAAATAAAATAAAACAAAGATAAAGATAGGTTGGGTTGCCTCCCAAGAGCGCTAAGTTTAACGTCTTCAGCAGGACGCAGTTTAGAACAAGAGATCAACCAAAATCTGAGGCAATGTCTGCCATAGAACTGAGGTTGATCCAGTAGGGACGATCCCCAAAGGCAACAACGTTTCGAGACCTGCGACTATCAGGGAGGGAAACATTACCAGCATCTGGGTCACAAATCTCTCTCCTACCAGGTGTAGGTGATGAAGCACAGCTATCGACACAAATAGAGACACTATTACAATCATCACTTCTAGTAGAATCGGGCTTATCTGGCTTTACCCTAGGGTCAATATCATCAACCCTGTAGCATTCCAACTCGTCCTCAGTCTTAGGGTGTCGAACAAAGTTCGAGACCTTCAATTTGCCCTTGATGTTTCCAAAAGAAACCTCCAACACTCCCATCCTATAGTGAATCACAGCATCAACCATTGCTAGGAACGGTCGACCTAAAATAATGGGAGCATTGTGCTTTTGCCTAGGAATAGGGTCTATATCTAAGACGAGAAATCAACAGGGATGACAAACTTGTCAACCTTGACAAGTACATCTTCCACTACTCCATGAGGTACCTGCTCTGTCCTATCAGCCAACTGAAGTGTAACATTCGTTGGCTTAAGGTATCCTATACCCAATTCTCAAAAAATGAAGTAAGGGATGAGGTTTACACTCGCTCCTAGATCTAGCAAGGCTCTACCGATAAAACGCTCTCCTAAGACGCATGGAACGGTAAATGCCCCGGGGTCTCGAAACTTGGGTAGGGCACCCGACACTAAAATGTTGCTCACCTTCTCGGTGAGCCAAACCTTCTTTGGGATATGCACTTGCACGCGCTTCTTTTTGGTGCAACGGTCCTTGAGGAACTTGGCATACATAGAAATGTGTTCAATAGCTTCGATCAATGATAAGTTGATCTTCACGTCGTTAAACAAGTCTATGAGCTCAGTCCTCTTTTGGTCATCCGTCTTCTTTGGTCCTCTAAGGGTCAAAGGAAAAGGAACAGCAGGTTCAGCAAACTTACCTTGTGGGCCCTCCCTATCAATAGTGAGAGATGGGTCTGTGCTCTCCTTCTCAACCTCGACCTCCACATCTCGGAGGTTCCCCTCCCTAGACACTGGAACAACCTGAACTTGCTTGTGGGGGGCAAGTTTGGGCCAGAGCTAGTTGACCCTGCTAGAAGTGTGAGAGGTTGGGAGGGTAACCTCTCTTCCTCTCACCTATGAAGTGCTTGTAACAATTGTCCTATCTGGTCTTCTAATCTTGGTATAGACTGAGAGTGAGACCAAACCAGTTGTGTGGTGTCCTCCATAATGTAGAGCATACGCTCCTGAAATTGTGAAGTATATCCTGGAGGTGGAGAAGGAGGGTTGTCATGGGTAGCATTGGAGTGAGGTTGAGTATCATACATGTGCCCTCCCTGCGGAAGAGGAGGGTGCGTGTTACCTACAAAGCCAGGTTCTTGTTGTCTCGTGGGTTGATTATGATCTGTGTTCTGTTTCCATGAGAAGTTCGGATGATTGCGCCACCCGAGATTGGAGGTGTTGGAGAACGGGTCGCTATTTTTCTAATATCCTTGAGTTGTATGAACCTGTTCCTATATATATTCGGGAAATTGTGGCACATATAAACAATTAAGTACAGAATGGTCCTCTCTCGAACAAATGCCACACGGAGTAGTACCACTCGATAACTTAGCTGCATAGACTGGGCGCACATTAGTAGGATTTGCATGCAAGTTCATAAGTTGATCTATCTTCCTGCTACGGGTGTCCAGTCGAAGGTTAATGTCATTGGTCGGTGCTACTTCTTAGACACCGCGTGTGCCCCATCTAGCTACCCTCATAGAAGAGGCTTGGTCAAGAGAGTGTTCGCTGAGGCGCTCAAATAACATCCACGCCTTGTCCTCATCTTGTTGGTTAAATGCTCCCCTATATAAAGCATTAACCATTTGCTTGTTGGAAGCCGTGAGACCATCATAGAAATTCTGCACAAGAGCCCTCTTGGGTGACCCGTGGTGGGGACAACTTCTATGGAGCTCCTTAAATCTGTCCCAACTCTTATGGAATTGTTCCTGATCCTTTTGTTCAAAATTGTTAATTATACGTCTAACAGCCATAGTTCTGGCTTTAGGATAAAACTTGATCAGGAACTTTTGTTGGAGGTCAGCCCAAGTGGTGATTTCACCTCTCGAAAGAGACTAAAACCACCTTTTGGCTAAATCCTTTAACGAGAATGGAAAAAAGACACAGCCGAACAGTATCAATTGACACACCTTGATGATGACAAGTATCGCAAATTTCTATAAACGTATCAAGGTGCTCGTATGGGTCACAATCGGCTTCCCATAGAAAATGGAAAGCATGTTGATGATCTCAGGCTTAAGCTCGAAGTTAACATTACCCATGGCGGGTAAAGTAACCCAAACGGGTGCAACGTACATTCGGGGAATGAAGTGGTCCCCAATCGTACGTGGTGTAAAATCAGCCATAATAAAAAAATAATAATAATAGTTAAAATCAAAAAATAAAATAAATAAAAATTATAAAATCGAAAAATAAACTAACGAAAAAGAAATAGGTTTTTTTTTCTTTTTTTTTAAACAAAGAAATTAGAAATAAAAATAAAAATAGAAATAGAAAATAACTTGTTAATTTCTAAATCAACTTAACCTACTGATTCCCCGGCAATGACGCCAAAAACTTGATGTGATCTTAGAGGTTGTTTTAAAACCGTTACTCGCAAGCATACAAGATCGTCGTAGCTAAATCAGGTATATGAGTCGTATCCACAAGGAATTGGAGTTAAGTTGAGTTTAGTTATTAATGAACGGTTGGAAATTCGGTTTTTGTTTGGTGTCAAAGGTTGGTTAACTAAATAGAAAAACTAAATATAAAAAAATCATCAATTTAATTAAGGTTAGTTTATGGAGTGAATTAAGGGTAGCTTAACATGTAACCCATCATTATATTTTACTTAAGAAGACGATTTGAAGGACTTAGGCTACAAGCTCTAAGTCTGGATTAATATATAGATTAGGGCTTAGGGTAATTAATTAGTCTAAAGGCATAACTTATCTTAGCACCCTAAGTGTAGCATAGGTTATCTCATTAACACTACTTAATTCCTTTGTTACTCCTAATTCAATATTAAAATATGTATATAAGATTGGGTTCAGGGTTGGGTACATCCTCAACCCTAACCATGTGTTAATTCTTGTTATGTTATGGTCCAGGCTATGAGCACAAGACTAATCGCTGCAAAGTTAGAGATCTAGTCATGGCTACAAGCACACATAAGAAAATATCCAACAATCATGAAGAACTCCCCATATAAATAACTAAATCAATCGTCAAAAGTATAATATAAATCTGAGATACGGGCGGCTACCCATCCTTCATCCCTAAACTAAGAAAGTTTACTCTTCCATGGGAGTTTTACACATCATAAAACTTAAAGAAAGGAAGACACGTATGCATAAAAATAAACAAAAGAATAAACTCTCTCAATTTTCGTATTGATGCCAATCCAAGCTTGAATTCTCCCAGTATTCCAACCACTTGCGCTTCGGCTTTTGAGAACCTATAGATCTCGTAGCAGCTTGAGGTTTGAGAGGAAGGGGAGGACTTGCTGCCAAGAAGAAGCGTAGAAAAGGCTGACCTCCCCTTCTCTATTTACAGGCACAGGGGCGGTTAGGGTTCCGTACGGAACCCTCCCAATTGATCAGGAATTAGGCCTGATTCATCGGCCATCCGATCGATCAGCTCAAAGCCCTGATCGATCGATGAGCTCACGCACATCAAGAACTAATTGGCCAAAATAGAAAAATGCAATCCAAAACTAGTTAAACTTGTTGGCCGAAAGACAAGTGTTTAAGTTAGCAGTTATGACATTTGAAAATCTTAAATTTGTTGGTTATTAATGAACAAAATAAAATTGTAAGATATAGACCATGACCAGTAGGCAAAGGTTTCTCCCCGAGATATAGCATAAATTATGATGAGACATACTCTCTTGTCATAGATTGCATTTCATGTGGATTCTTAATCAGCTTGGTAGTTTTAGAGGGTCTTGATATGCGTTTAGATGATTTCTTAACAACTTAAATAAATGGATCACTGGATAGCTACATATTTATGTATGAAAATCTGTAGAGGATTTGAAATACTTAGAAAAACACAATACTATGTTGGTATCCAAATTGATAATTATTGAATGGGATCTTTATTCAGCAGTCATAATATATGAGAAAGTATTGTGACAATTCGGTATAAATAAAGCTTATCCATTGAATTTTCCTACAATTGTTCGCTCACTTGATGTTAATAAAGATCATTTTTAGCCCACGAGAAACTGATGAAGAATTCCCTTGCACTAAGGACCACATCTTAGTGACTGGGTGTAACATTTGTGACACTCCGGACGTGGACACAGGAGCGCGCACCATGCGCCTGTGTTGTGTCAAGTGGGTTGCCAAAGATGGCACCATGAGTACAAGGCGCGTACCCTCATATGGGTGCATCGGACCACAACGGACCTTGGCCTGAGTGACAGACTAAGTGGGAACTGGGACGGACTCAAGCCCAAAGTGATGTCAAGGATAAGGGCAAAGGGCTAGCGAACCCAGGCATGTGCAAGGGTGTGCAGGCGCAGCACATGGATGCGCAGGCCCAGCCCAGACATGCACGGGCCTTGCAGAGGCCTTGCACAGGCATGCACGGGACGTGCACACGCATGCGCATGACCAACGCAGCGTCGCGCACAGCCCAACCCAACCCAAGGTGTTGGGCAAGCCTATGTGCTTGCCCGTGCAGACCCAGCCCGGGGTTACGTAGGCCCAGCAAGGTCCGAGTGGGCCCAAACATGGATGGACCTTAAAGGAGGATGTTGGGCACGTGAGGGATGGTTACTAAAGATAAAAGGCAGGAATGCTACTTAACCAGTTCAAACGATATTTTAGCAGGAAAATGAAGAGTGGGGCTGAAGATGGGATAACCGCCACTTCAAATTTGGCGCCTAAAATGAAGGAAGTGACCTTGACCAGCCTTGACCCTTAACTACTAAAGATAAAATGAAGGCACATCCAACAGACCATGGGGACAGTTGGCAGCAGCAGGAGAAGACATCTAGCACCGGCAGTTACTTATGGCCTTGGGGGTGTCAAGGCCTATAAATATGAGTCATTTGTATCAGTTTTAGGTGTTGAGTAATTTCTAAATCCATTCATAAAAATTGTCCCATATTTTCGTATGTTTTCCCTTGTGTGCTTTTCGTGCGTTTTTATGTGTTTTATTGGCTGGGTGAGTAAACCTCACCGCCATTAAAGCTATTTCGTAAATTAACTACGACAATTGTGGTATCAGAGCACTTGGTTAAGAGATTAACCCTTAAACAATGGCTGGAAATTAGACCAAACCCTTGAAGAGACTCAAAGCTAGCGAGCGCATTTCTTGGTTGGAAGAGGTAGTGGGCTCCGATGTGGATGATCGAGGCGATCCCCCTCCAGGAACAATATTTGGAACTCTGAAATCTTTATCAAATGACATTCAAACCCTTAAATAAATAATGAAAATTTTGCTTGAAGCCCATAGGACCCCTTCTCCGCCACCCCCTGTCCCTACAAATGCGTACTATAGGGCCACCCTCACTCCGGGTGGAACCTCAAATGTCCAACCCTCAAATGAGACCCTTAACCCATCAAGTCCCTACAAAATGAAATATTAATGCTAAAGAGAGCCATTGATAACGATTCTCAAAGTCCAGGGAAACGGGGAATCAAAGTCCCCGCACCAAGATCCTAAGGTGAACGGAGTGCCAAGACCCTTTAGAATCTTCAATGGGACATGGAGCAATAATTTAGTGCAACCTGGGTGAGGGAAGAGGACAAGGTCGTGATAGCATCTATGCATCTCCCTAGGGATGTGAAGATATGGTGGAGAGCTAGGGTATCGGACGACCGTGTTGCCAGATTTGTCGAAGATGGGACAAGAGATCGAGGCATACGTCAAGTCGTGTCTTGTGTGCCAACAAGACAAGCTTGAAAGATGGAAGGAAGCAGGACTCTTACAACTGCTGCCGAAACCCAACAAGCCACAGAAGTCCTTGGCGATGGATTTTATATCAAGATTTTCTTAGTGTCGATGGTCAAAAGTCTGTAACGATTGTAGTTGATAGATTTTCTAAGTATGCTATTTTCATGTCTGCACCTCACGCTTGTCCAGCCGACCAAGCTGCTCAATACTTTTATAAAAATGTGGTCAAGTATTTCGGTTTACCTGAAGATATTATAAGTGACCGAGATTCTAGATTCTCTGGTCGGTTCTGGACAACTTTGTTTAATTTAATAGGATCTTAACTAAAGTTTTCCATTGCAAATCATCCCCAAACGGATGGGCAAATGGAACGCGTTAATGCCTTATTGGAAGAATACCTAAGTAATTTGGTGGAATGCGTTTCCCATCACAAAGGAATTGGCTGGAACTTTTGGACACTGCTTAATTCTGTTATAATTTACACAAGAGCAATGCCACGGGTTTCATCCCATTCGAGGTAGCCATGGGGTGGCAGCCTTTTATTCCACACAAGATCGTGAAACAGAGTGGAGGAAGGTGCCCCACAGCGCAGTGTTTTCTAATAGACAAACAGGAGCTCCTTGACATGGCTAAGGACATCCTTGACAAGGCAGCAGGATGGAAGAAAAAGTATGCGGACAAAAACCAAAGACCCTTAGAGTTTAAAGTAGGGGATAAACTAATACTGAAACTAACGCCCTAAAAATGGAAAAAGATAAGTAGTAAAAATTTACATCATAGCTTAGTGCCTAAATATGACCGACCATTCAAAATCATTTAAAAAGTTGGACCCATTTGCTACCGATTGGAATTACCTCCGAGGCTTAAGGTGCACCCTACTTTCCATTTTATTTATCTAAAACCTTATGTTGAGGATAATGCAAGTGCACACTTGAAGCAAAGAAGGGCACCACCCACCACTCGGAAGCAATTCTCCAAGGAAGTAGAAAAGGTCCTTGACCATTGGGTGTTTGGTTAAAGTAAGAAGAACAGGAGACAAGACTCCCTAGTTCACTGGAAAGGCACTCCTCTATCAGAAGCTACGTGGGAACGTGACGTAACTTTGTGCCAATTTGAGGACAAAGTTGCGGAGTACCTTAAGACCCCTCCGAGGACGTCGGGTTCTTCGGTTGGGGGTGGTTTGTAAGACCTGTGACACTCTAGACCGGCACACAGGTGCACGCACCTTGTGCTTGTGCCGTGTCATGTGGGTTGCAAAAGATGGCACCGTGAGTATAAGGCGCACACCCTCGTATGGGTGCATCCGGCCAGAACAGACCTTGGCCTGAGCAATAGACAAAGTGGGAACCGGGACGGACTCAGGTCCAAAGTGATGTCGAGGATAAGGCCGAAGGCCCAGCACAAGGCGTTGGCCGAACTTAGGCATGCGCAAGGGTGTGCAGGCCCAACACGTGCATGCGTAGGCCCAATGCAGCGTCACGCACAGGCTGGGCCAATGCAAGGTGTTGGGCCAGCCTATGCGCAAACCTTGCGATGGCCTGCGCAGGCCCAACCCAAGGTTGCATAGGCCCAACGTAGGGTTGTACAGGCCCAACAAGGCCCAAATGGGCCTAAACAAGGACAGACTCTAAAGGAGGGTGTTAGGCACGTGAGGGACGGTTACTAAAGATAAAAGACAGGAATGCTCCTTGACCAGTTCAAAAGATATTTGAGTGGGAAAATGACAAGTGGGGCTGAAGATGGGATAACCACCACTTCAAATTTGCCGCCTAAAATGAAGGTAATTACCTTGACCAGCCTTGACCCTTAACTATAGTAAGGCACAACCAGCAAATCATGGGGATAGTTGACAGTAGCAGGAGCTGACACCTGGTACCGGTAGTTACCTATGGCCTTGGGGGTGTCAAGGCCTATAAATAGGTGTCATTTGCATCGATTTTAAGTGTTGAGTAATTTCTAAATTCATTAATAATAATTGTCCCTTTATTTCGTATGTTTTCCCTTGTGTGGTTTTCGTGAGTTTTTGTGTGTAATATTGGCTGGGTGAGCAAACCTCGCCACTGTCACAACTATTCCATAAATTAACTATGGCACTAGAGCACTTATATACCTTGCTAATTCATCCAATGTTGCATTTTTTGTTAGTATGCTTGTTTGGTACAACTTTCTACCTACTTAAAGACATTTAAAAGAGGTGAAACATATTTTATCTTAGTGGTAAATTTGATATGGATTGTTCTATGCAAAGGTGTGTAGCCCATAGTTGGTTGGATATACATATGCTAGATACTTTTCTAAGCCAAGTGAAGCTTAATTGTAGACTAGTTAGGTTTTTAGTTGAAGAGCTAGTGGTTAACAAACACTAGCTGCTACTTTGTCAAAACATTCTGAAATTCTCGCAATTCATGAAACGAGTTAGAGAGTTCATATGGTTAAGATCTATGATTCAACATTTCAAGTATTCATGTGGTTTATCACCAATTGATGATGAATTAGCATTATCATATGAAGATAATGCAACTTGTATTACGAACAATAGAGGAAGATTTAGCAAAGGTCATAGAATCAAACACATCTGACCCAAGTTCCTTCGTCCTCATGAGCTTTAAAAAAATGGACATGCTGATGTGTGTAAGATTGGTCAATGATGATATAGCAAATTTGTTTACCAAAGCATTGTCGACTACAACTTTTTAAAAGCCTATTCACATTATCAAGATGTGAAGGATCTTATATGATTTTAAATTTTTTTGGATAATTAAAGTACAAGCCCAAGAGCGCATAGAAGTGTAAGGCAAGGACCGAAGGCAAATAACTAAAACACAGAAATACCCCAACAAAGGACTGCCTGCCAACTATCGAAGAAAAGGAGGATGACCCACCAAATAGATTTAAAGCCCTAAAACACCTAAAGATAGGAGCTAGAACAAGTGGAAAAGGCTACCCCAAGTGAAATACAACCGACCAATCTACGAGATGCTAAAAGCACGAAAGACGTCCCACACATAAAAAATAGCTACAAACATGAAAACCCAATTAGGAACATAAGCCTTTAAGCACAACAAAACAAGATAATGACACAGATAACATAAGTTACTTAAAAAGATGACTAAAAAACCCAGAATCCCCAAAACAAAATGATCAAAACCATCAAAAGACTTACCCATAGTTATTCCTCTCGCCGAGGAATCAGGAAACACACTGTAGTCGCCTTTCCTTTTCTAGATTTGCTAACTCCTTCACTACGATAGAGTCATCGCCATGGAAACATAGTCCCAGTTGCTTTCCCACATCCCACGCGCCTTCACCATACTCAAGACCATCAGCCCTTAGTTTCCCTTGATTGTTCGTATCCCTTAATTTGCTCCTCCTTCTTTGATTGGTCTTTTTAGTGCTTCGCTTTGCCGTGCCCTACTTCTCCCCACTAGAATTTAGGTCCATGTACACTAAGAACTCTTTAAAAGCTTTCCTGGCCTATTCATTATTCTTTTCACTCTTTCCTTTTCTTTCCTCTTGGTTATAGGATTTCCCACATCCCTTTGTCAATTTCTAATATGCCCTCATTCCTCTCCTTTTCTGCCTGTGCTATCCATGTGTGGAATTTCAAAAGCAATATCTTCACCAGCCTCCTCCATGCATTTCTTGAACTTGCGAAACTTCATTATCGATGGGAGATTTTGAGGTAGGAAAGAGCTCTGTGGTATCCACCTCCTAGTTTACACAAGCCGTTCAATCATTTAGCAGGTTTGTATTTAAGGGCTTGAAACCTGGAGATAAGGAGGGAACATTTGATTGTTGCCTCCTAAACTTCGAAGTTGACTCATAGTCTTTTCGTGCTGACTGAATATCCGTTTGAGCAATGATATCAATGGCCCCGTGAATCTTCGAAGTCTCAGTAACTTGAAACCCTTCCGCATACCCAAGAGGTGGGGAAGCATCATAGCTTCAGCAATCCCAAAGAGACCTTTGCAAGCGCCTTCACTAGGGAGATAAATCCCCTCATCTGAATTGCCTATCTCACGCTCACGTAACTCATCTGGATTAATCAAATGGGTTCTATTAGCTAGGAGTTGTCCTCCTTGTTGCCTTTCAAAAGACATCATCTCTTCCTGCTGGTTCTGAGGGTTATACCCCAGACAATCCTCTACTTGAACTCCATTAGCCAAGGAAGTTCCTTATTCCCTATCCAATCGGGGGGACAACTCTCTTATAAGATACCAACATGACCTATTGGGTTCGGAGAATTTCTACGAACCTCTCCCATTTAACCTCAACCTGTGCCCACCGAGCCTATATCCATTAACTGCGGAGATAGCACTTCTCACTTCATCTTTAGTTCCTAATTGAACAAAGCCAAAACTCAATATGTTTCCCTTCCTTCTTTACCAAGGGACGAAAGCATCCAAAACCCGACCGTGCTTTTTGAATAAATCCTTCAATCAAACCTTACAAGTAGACTCCGGAAGTCCATCAACAAACAATGTGAAAACTTCCCCCTCGCCCCAAAGGTGTTGCGTGACCATAAATCACAAAATCAAGAAATGACCTGCGTCATAAAGTTTGTTTTTGTTTTGAACAGAGCCGGTGAAAGAGGGGTGGCGAATTTCGACTGCAACCCTGGTTAGGGTTTCAAAAGGTGTTGGGTTTTGAGATGCTATAGATGTTGAAGGGAGTAGGGGTAACGATAGGTTTCGATGATGACCAGCAGTGGGGGTTGGCAATGAGCTACAGAGGTTAGGGTTTCTGTTCCAGGCGGTGGATGTCGAAAGGATTAGGGGCGGTGGTGCAGAGGTGATGGACGGCAGTGGGTAGTGCATGCCAAAGGGATAAGGTTAAATAAGGGTAAAGAGAGGCTACAGGATTATCTTACTTTTGCTTAGATTATGAGGTAATTAATAGTCATAATGTGAAGCTTCTATACTTTGTGTTAGAATATTTATATGTTTTGGATGATTTTTCTAATATTTTCACCAAAACTTTGAATGTCAAACTCTCTTTTCTTTGCTAAGTTTTTCTTTCATTGGGGTTTTCTTATCGAGATTTTTTACAATATATATCCATAGGATGTGGTCAACTAAGGAAAGATGTTATAAATATTATAATATTTTGTAGTTGACTTTACACCCCAAACTTTCTTTCTTTATAAATAGTGCCAAGCCCTTTGCATCGTTTAACAACATTTGAGGCAAAAAATATAATGAAAATAATTTTTCTCTCAATATATTTCCTTACTCTTGCTGAATTTTATATACTTTAGAGATATAAATTTTTGTCTATTTGCGTGATGTCAATAAATAGTTGGACATTCTCAAATTAGGTGATAAGGTTGCATATTATACTACAAGATTGGGTCATACCTTTTATGGTCACGAGGGATACTAATTAGTAAAAATTGCGTGTGATACGGATTACTAAATGTCTATAGGAAAAATGATGAAAAAAATTAAATTAGTCATATGTTATTTTCTTAGTATTATATTTGCTAAGTTAAAAAATAGTATTATATTAATGAATTTTTTTGGCACGAAATCAGAAATGAACTAATTTTATTAACAATATGTGATGGGGTTTGAAACCCACTGACTGCCTTGCAAGTTGAAAAGGTTTAAGCACCTTTAAATATACACTTACCAAAAAACCTTTTAATATATAAAAACACCAAACTGTCCATACGTGAATTTGTTCCACTATACTTATAAGAATTAAAAAAAAAGTATTGTACTATCCAAAATGAATATTTTTAACATTGCACTAGACATAAACTAATTCTTTTAAGCATTATACAGTGTCTAGCACTTGCCATATTGTTGAGAAAATTTACATAATGAAGCATAACTTAAGTGAAAAATAACATAAGCATCGAAACAATCAATACCAAGATTTATGTGGAAACCCTCTCTCAACTAGAGGGAAATACCAAGGGATCTAAAAGGTTCCTTATCCACTATGAAATTTCAGAATTGCAATCTCTAATTATAACTTCCGAACCCATATACAACCATCAACAACATCATCTTCATCAATGTGACTGCTGCACAGCAAGTCACCAACCCTCTCATAAGGTAACTACTGCACAGTGAGTTACCAACCCTCTCATAATGTAGCTTCTGTATAGCGAGCCACTAACCCTACTACAATGTAACTACTACATGGTGAGTCACGAAGCCTCTCACAAAGTAGCTTTGGAAAAAGAAAACTACAAACTCTCGTTAATCCCTCCATCAAGAACACCTCTCAAAACATAGTACCTCTCAGTCAAACTACTCACTCTCCCCTTACCTGGCATTCCATTACAAAACCTCCTAACCCCTCAACATTTCCCTCTCTTTTTCCTTCTCATCTCAACCATCATTCTAACATCCTTTTATAGTTAAGTTGCATAACCTTAATCTCATCAGATTAGGTAACTTAATCTCATTCAAATATTATCAAATCTCACCTAAAATAAATCATAATCAAATCTAAATCATATCACTTTCACGTAATGCATATGCATTTTCTTTGGGTATTATAGTTGACAATTGCTTGTTGATGTGATCTTTTATGTTCCCCTCCCCTTTTTTCTGCTACGCAACTTGATTCTACAACAAATAAGTCAATCATGTGTATGGGTATCTCTATCATAATCTAATGCATTTTTGCTTAGAAATGCCCACATGCAACATAATTTTGACAATATATTTTGCTCTAATCAGGTAAATTTTTAATGAAATTCACCGAAGTGCTAGCATAACAAATACTAACTTGATAGTGCCAGTTTATATATGATACTAATAGGGGTACAAGAATATCATCGGAAATACCTTTGTTACTATTGATTTAATAATTTGAATCCCCTACCCGCATTTTGGCTGATGAGTGGGAAAATATTTTATCATGTCGAATTATTGATCCGATACTAATAACTATATATAGTATTAGTTTATATATGATAATATAGGATACTAAGCTTTTTATTCATCGGCTGACACACGTTGTGAGTACTAGGGTGCCTGGATACCGCATCATTACTACCCAACGTTTATAATGTATATGCATCGGTATGAATAATAAAACATTTATATAACTCTAGGTGTACAGCGGCATCACTTACCATCCGTTAGCTGAGTAGTGTGGTACAAGTTATTCATTCATGCAGGCCTCATATTCGAGACCCATTAAAAGCGATAAAGGGCTTTATTTTTGCCTACTTATTAACCTTTTTTAAAATTAACTAAATCCACATCTTAATTAGTAATTGATTTGTTAAAAGATCTATATCTCTTAGTTGCAGGTGTACATGTTTCTCAAAATTAAGTATTTTTAAAAATTTTTGCTTTCTAATAACTATAACATTAAACTTAAATTGTACTATAAATATAAATTTACCTTGACATGTCTATATATATGTTCATTTTTTTTGGGGCAAATGAAAAGCACGACATCTACTACTCAAATTAGGAATGCAAATACAGAGGAAAATATTCATATATTTTTTTTAACTTGTTATAATATATAGGGCAAAATACAGACAGACCCCCTAAACATTATAATTAAATACAGCACACCTCCTGCACATTTTATTTCATTAACTAGGCCCTCAAACTTTACAATTACATACAATACACCCCCTGAACTTTCACTTTTATAGAATTGCCCCCTAAACTTTACAATTAAACGCAACACACCCCCTACACTTACAATTTAGCCCTTCAACTTTATTATTACACACAACTCACTCCCCTAACTTTTTTATCAAACTCAAGATACCCTTTATATATTAATAAATTTGAAATTAAAAAAAATATACGTAATAAAAAATTTTGCAACAAATTATGAAAAAATAATTTTTTGGAATAAGTTTTAAAAAATATAGTAATATTTTTTCACTTTGATTTTTCAACTTTTTAAATTTTTTTCTATAATTTATTTTAAAATTTAATTTCTTACTTTTTAGTTTTAAATTTATTAATCTAATCTTAAAATTTATATATTTTTAAAAATATTATATTTTATCTTATAGTATTTCTTATTAAAATTTAAAAAAATTCTATTATTTTCTAAATTCGTAATGTTATTACTAAAATTAATTAAAAAATTATTTTTTGTAAATATTAGAAAATCTTCTTATGTTTTGATTAAAAACATAAAACTTCTATTTTTCGTCCAAAAATATAAAATCTCTATCTTTTGTATAAAAGTGGAAATTCCTTGATTTTTAATTTGAAATGTTTTTTTTTTTAATTTTAAATTTATTAATCTCATTTCTTCCAAAGTTAAAAAAATATTATTATATTTTTCTAATTTGGCTACATTATTTTTCATAATTTATTTTAAATTTTAAATTTGTTAATGTCTAAGAGATGAGTTGCGTTTAATAACAAAGTTCGAGGGCTGAGTTTTATGTAATAATAAAGTTCAAATGCTGTTTTTAAAATTAAAAGTGTAGGAAGTATATTGTGTTTAATTGCAAAGTTCAAGGGGTTTGTTGCGCGAATAACAAAGTTCATGGGTTATTTTATGAAAATAAGAGTATAGGGATTATGTTGTATTTAGTTATAACTTTTATGGGTCTATTTTATGAAATTAAAAGTTTAAAGAGTGTATTGTATTTAATTGTAAAGCTTAGGAGTCTTTTTATATTTTTCCCTAATATATATAAACGTACACACATAGTTATTATTTTAAATTTTATTATCATTTATTTTTATATTAAATATGGACCCCCTATCGTTAAAATTCTAGATTCGCCACTATTTGTATTAGTATCAAAATTTGATATACGATACTAATTAATGTTGTATGCATTTTTATTTGGTACACATTGTTAACCTGTTGTACCAAATATTTTACAATAGAAGAATATAAATGTGTATAGATTAAGATTAAGGGAAGTTATCACTTAGGTATCCTATGGTTCGATCATTTATCATTTAGGTACTCCGATATTTTAATTTATAAAAATGAATACCTTGAGTTTAGGACGTTTTATCACTTATGTACACTGAAGGTTTAAAAGTTTATTAATCAGATACCCTTTTGTAAAAATTCGATGGATTTTCATTAGGAAAAACTAAAATTTAACATGATTTTAATATACATATATATATATATATTAGTATCCTCATTAGAATCTCATGATTTTTTGCCAAAAAATGCAAAGATGACGCATAATACAGTGTGATAGTTTCTAGGTGGTTTACGTCAATACTCGGTAAATGTTTTATCACAATTTGTTGAATTTTTGATAAAAATATTGGCATTATCTTATATATATTATTAGAGGATAGTTATCTAGAGTTTCTTCTTTACATTTATGCCCTTAGTTCACATGTAACCTAGAAAGGCACTCTTATCTTTATACCTTGTACCCTAGCTCTATAAATAGAGCAGGTAATCTTCTTACTCATCATTTAATACAATTGAGCCTTTGCCTCTATCTCACATATATTATCATATTCCTGTACTATATCAATATTTTTTGTAAATAAATCATTGTATTCTTACAAAATTTATCAAATTTTAAAATAGGGTACCTAGGTGATAAAATATTCAAATCTTAGGGTACTCTATTATATATATTAAAATGTCAGGGTACCTAAGTGATAAATGTTTAAACTTCGGAGTACCTAATTAATAATTTCCCTAAGATTAAAATTGGTACACTTTTATTTATATCACAATTTCAACTTTTAAAATTAGAAAACTTAGCAAAAGAAAAAAAATAAATGTTAGTTCTAAATTTAAACTTTTTTAAAAACAAAAAACATATATATAAATTTATTTTAAATAATTAATTAAAAATCTATAACCTAATCTGCATACAATTTGTGAAAAAAATAATCTTCGTTATAAACTAATATAAAACATTGTAATAACTAAAACAAAACCATGCAGATCGTTTCTTTCTCTCCTCGTCGCTCATCTCTCCTCGGGGCTTGTCACTCAATTTCTCGCCCTTCTCTTGCTGTTGCACTCGCACACAGATCTCTTGCACTCCCTTTCTTGTGTTTCACTTTTCAAATTTTGTCTCTTTTTAATCTCTTGTGCTTTTTTGTGTTTTTTATTCAAAATTAGGAATTCGTTTGGAATTTATTTGCACAGAGAAAGAAAGGGTGAAAATTATGGCTTGGGATTGAAGGATTTAACTTGGAATTTGTTTATACGAAATTAAGAATGTGGTTTACTTGCTTTAGGCCTCTGATAGATTTGATATGACTATGAAGTCATGTGTTGATGTAAAACTAGAGTATTTTGCTTAGTTGGGAATTGGATAAAAGACAGGGTTAGGGTTTTATTTTCTTTTATCTTTCAAAAGTTACTTTTGGTCCTTATTTTAGTGTAATGTAAAATTTAATGCATATTTTAATGCAATTGTTGCAGTTTCTAGATCCCATTCATAATAAAGAATAAAACTAAGAAAGCAAAAATATATATTAGTTAATAAAAAATTAAATATATAATTAATTAATATAAATATGAACATATATATGTGTGTGTCAAAGTAAAATATAGTAATTAAAAAATTAGCCTATAAATTCAATCATGTACAAAGAAAGCAACAAGGAAAAAAATAATTCTTGACCCAAAAAAGAGAAAAATAATTATAAAACTATTGTTTAAAAGGGCTAACCAACTAAAGGTGGTATGAAACTTTTACCACTACACTAACATGGCACACAATGCCACGGGTCACTTTACCTTTTATGTAATTTGTATATTTTGTAACATCATATATTGATTACTAATTTTTCTTTTCTTTCCAGGTACAAGGTCAGAATAAAAGTTAAAGCTTTTTTACGATCTCTTAGATAATACTTTGGGTTAATATTTGGAGTTTGGATGTTGATTATTATGATTTTGGTTTTGGATTATGATTTTAGATTATGGATATAACATATTAATCAAACTGAATTTGCTTATGTAATATTCAGTTTTGTCATTGAATGGTTGAACACATTTTTTGATATCAATATATTCTCTCTTTTTATGCCATATGTCACATGAAAGGTTATGTAGTTTTTTTAGTGTTTTTGGAAATAATTTTGGTGTAGGAACATTGAATGCTTTTGATATGGTATCGAAATATTTTATTTGATTCCTATAGTACCTTCTAGTGTCGAAAAATATATGACACGAATGATGTTTATAGCATTGGAAGTTTTGATCCAATAGTATTAGGTTAACTTTTGGAATCTAAAACAATGCGAGACTAATGATATTAATAGTATGCAAAATAGTATCCAATACTCTTAGGTGAACCTTCAGCGTCGGAAACAATCCGAGACTAATGACATTAATAGTATCAAAAATATTATCCGATATTGTCGGGTGATTTATTAATAGATAGTATCTAAAATATTCTTCGATACTATTAGGTGAGCTATTAATATTATCGAAAAACAGTATCCTATACTATTAAGTGAGCTATTAATAGTATCAAAAATATTATCTAATACTATTACGTGAGCTATAAGTAGTATTGAAAAATAGTATCGATACTATTAGGTGAATCTTTAGCGTTGGAAATGATCCGAGACTAGTGACACTAATAGTATCGAAAACATTATCGGAGACTATTGAGTGAGCTTTTTGTATCGGTAATTTTCCGATACAACAACCAATACAAAAGAGTTATCCGATACTAGTGCTTTTACCATTTAGTGATAGATGTTGTTTTCTGACACCAACCCTTGTGTGTCCCCAGAATTAGTATCATAATGGCATCTGATCAAATTTTCGATACCATAGTTTTATAGTGTCAAAAAAATGGCATTGAGTGTCAATTAGTTTTCGATACTAAAGTGACTTTTCTTGTAGTTAAAATTAGTTTACATCTAGTGCAATGCTAAAAGTATTCAATCCTATTAGTACAATATTTTTTTTTACTTTTGTAAGTACAATGCTAAAAATTCATATAGGGTTAGTTTGGTGTTTTATTAATTACTTTTTATATTTTCCCACTTGCAAGGCGGCAAGTGGGTTTCAAACCCCATCGCATTGTGCTACAAAATTAGCTTATGCCTAGTTTGGTGCCAAAAAAATTTATTAACAATATTACACTAGTACTTAATTTTTTTTTTTTTTTTAACTCCACAAGTACAGTGCGAAAAAATCTACGTAGGACTAGTTTAGTTTTTTTCCATCATACTTCCAATGTGTGTGTGTGTGTGTGTGTATATATATATATATATATATATATATGTATGTATGTATTTTTTCATTTAAAAATAGTTTATGTACAATTGTTATTCATATGATATGATATGTATTTTTTTTTATATTATTACTTAAATACATGATTTGTACACATAATCTACATTTTTTCTATTTGAAAAATAATTGATTAATTGAAAAATTCAAGCACCTACATTAAATATTCATGCTATATACTTCACTAAATTGTCATTTTAACTCTTAAACTATTGTCTTACACATATTCTTTAACATATATATTATACTTCTTACTACCACTACTTTAGCTCTATTGTGAAATAAAAGTAGAATTGGTAGAAGTATATCTTCCTATCACATTCGTTCTATATATATATATATGCGCCAAGCCAAACTTTTGGCCCAAAATATTTATTAAAAAAAAAAAACCACTAAGATATGTATAATTGTTTTTACATTTAATTTTTCTGCATAAGGTATTAGGCCACTCCTATATAAAAATAGCCCATTACTCTTCTGCTATCTTAAAATAAATAAAGGAAGTCGTGTCGTTTTGTGTATATTGTTTATTGGCTTGTTGTGGACATGTGCCATTGCACTCTCTATATGGTATCACTTTCAACTAGAACATACATATATATATTCTCTCGAAACATCTCCGAGTAAAAAAGATTAGTTCTGAGAGATTATCACCAAATTTTACCTTTGGCTATAATGATACAAATTTAACTTGATTTAACAAGCATAGTTTGATCTAATGGTAAAGACCATCAGGACTTAGAAAAGTCAGCCAAATTAAATCTCACTAGTTATAACCTCTACTACGTCCTTACCAACTTAAGAAAATTAATTAGATTTAGAAAATAAAAAATGTAATCTGATTTTTAGTGAAATAATTTGATTAAAGAATCTCGCTTGTTGAAACCTAGATGCTGATCATTGACAAAATTGAGAAAAGATTGACCGGATGGAAAGCATGTTCCCTGTCAAAGGCCGGTCATTTGGTATTGATTATATCAATATCATTGATTCGGACAACTTTTGTTATCCATCATGCATGACTGAGCCTGAGCATCTAGACCACCTCTTTGTTAGGTGCCACCGTAGTTGGGTTTTATGGAGTCGTGTTTTGAATTGGTGGGCTATTCGGGTTGTTCTCCCAGAGTCGGTGCATGACCTCTTCAAACATTGGACTCCATTTTCCATGTTCGGGAAATTTCGAAAGAAAGTATGGATATTGATGTTTTGCATCACCATTTGGGTTCGTTGGACTAAGAAAATCAAATAAACTTCGAAAATAAAAATTGGAAGGAGGATGATCTGTTTTTGAGCATCTCTATAAGAGTTGGCTTTTGATCATCAGCTTGGTGTACCAATTTTATCCCTTTCCTTATGTTTTTTTCCTTCTTGTTTTCATGTTATTGTTTGTCCCGTGTGCGTTACATCCTTATTCGGCCTGTACTCAATTATGAAAAAAAAAATCGATTTAAGAAAGACAAATCTGACTTGACAGGGGTTATGTGTTAATCCGATTCATGTCTAACGTGTTCTCAATATGAGTTAGATTAAGCATTTCAACTTGATAAGAAATCTGGACAAATCTTATATACTATGATACCAATTTGGAGGGAAAATCTTAAACAAACTTGATATACTCGTATATCAATTTGTTAGGAAATTAATACCTATTTAATACGGAACTTAACACCCCAAGTATAGAATTCTATTCAAATACTATAATAAACAAAAGAAGTAATAAAAGAAGGTAAAAGAGAACAAACAAAGAACACATAGATTTACGTGAAAAACCCTTCTTCGATCGAGAAGGGAAAAACCACCGCGGTGGGGGGGGGGGGGTGATGTTGGGGTTGGAGATTCTTTATTGAGTATGAATAATGGAAGAATTACAAAGACACTTCCTCTGAACGAAATCTATGGAGAATTACTGAATCACTCCCTCTAAACTCTCGTGACGCTCTCAAATCAATGGTGACGGCGGCCCACTTTGATTGGATTTGATTGGATCGAATTAGATCACCAAAATAGAAGCCATAGACCCATATTTATACTAAACGGCTAAGGTAGACAGAAAATGACTCCCGATCGATCGGCACTGGCCGATTGATTGGCCCCTGTTCTGCTGCAATTCTTGATCAACGAAGTGCACGATCGATTGGTTGAGTAACCTGATCGATCGGCACGCTTGCGGCTTCCCTCGTAACATAAACAAGTAATTTGAGACATATCCTAACAAATCTCCACCTTGGCTCAAATTATACACATAAAAGAATTTCTCCACCTACTCCACAAAACACACCATACACGGGGTTATCTTAACAAAACAGAAAATCTAACCGAATCCGAGCGATGCTTGAACTTCCTGCTAGGTAGCTACTGAGTGAACATATCTAAGAGGTTATCAGCAATGCCAATCTTCTTCTTCTTCTTCTCTAAATTAGCTCTTGACACATCTTCTGAAACAACCACCTGCGGCTAAACTATGTTACTTAACTGAAACTGAACTTCCTCTGGCTTATTCATCTAACCTGAATCACAACTAACTGATGACATCTTCTGTTGAGATAGCAATGAAGACTCATCAAACGTGACATCTCTACTCGTTAAGAATTGCTTGAAGCAAACTCTTTTCTGCTTCCCTTAAATGCCGTGTTCACAAGATTTTAGTCCTGTAGACTGACCACACAACGAGCCCCTTTTATTAAGCTCAGACAGACCCTTATCACCTGAATGATCCAATCTCAAATGCCTTGACTTTGTGATACCTGTTTCTATCAACAATGATGTTGAAGATATCTTAACTGATCTTACAACTGTAGAACCGACAAGTTCATATAATGTTCCTACCCTTCTGCCCTTAATCACAACTAAAGCACTCTTAACGACCTTTATAACTCCATTTAGCTGCGTACCTGTACCCATGTGACTCAAGAGTACCTAAAGAGATGAGATTCTTCTTCAAATCAGGAATGTGATGAACATCGCTCAAAGTCCTGATAGTGCCATCGAACATCTTAATACGAATTATTCCTATACCCAAAATTTTGCATGTAACATCATTGCCTATCATTGAAACTCCACCTTGAATTGACTCGTACGTGGAAAACCAACCTCGATTTGGACAAACAAGATAGGAGCAACCCGAATCCAAAATCCAACTATTTCTAAAACTGGACTAAGGTTCAGACACAGATAGTATATCACCATCATCCTCATCTTCAACTACAACAATAGCTGCTGTGGATCTCTGGTCAGACCTATTATCTGCTTCTAGTTTCGTCTTAAGCTTGTAACAGTCTCTCTTAATGTGCCCTTTCTTATGACAGTAATTACAGGATAGGTCTTGATGTCTAAACTTAGGCCTCAACTTGTTTCCACCATGATCAGATTCTTTATTCTCAGTTCTTTCTCTCCCAAATAAACTACAACATGAGTTCTGAACGGAGTCTGACAACTCCTTATCTACTTTTTCTTGACTCAGTAGGTTTCATTTAACCTCTTCAACTGTGATAGTTGACCTACCATCATAAATCATGCTTTCTACGAAGACTTTATAAGAGGTAAAGAGTGAATATAACAATAACATTACTTGATCTTCATCCTTAGGAGCATCATCAAGCTCCTTTAATTCTTGAATAAACGAATTAAATTCATTAACATGATTCTTAAGTGACGTACCTTTTGACATACGAAACGTGAACAACCTACGCTTAACTACGAGTTTGTTGGAGACTGACTTGAAACAAAACATATCCTACAATTTCTCCCACAACTCCTTAGCGGTCTTCATTTCCAAAATGTCTGCCAAAACGTCATCGGTAAGACACATCTGTATTGCTGTAAGAGCCCTTTGGTCTAACTCCTCCCACTATGCTTTGGATAAACTCTCAGGTTTCTTCTCTTTCCCTTCTAAGACTTTCTTCAATCCACTCTGAGTCAAGAGGCCCTTCTTGCCATAAACTGAAACTCCCTTGACCACCGAACTTCTCAAATTCATATTTAAATGTAGAAGTCATAGTACCAAATCGAAATAAACAGGGCTCTGATACCAGTTGTTAAGGAATCTGGACAAATCTGATATACTATGACACCAATTTGTGAGGAAAAAGCTTGAACAAACTTGATATACTCAGATATCAATTTCCTAGGAAATTAATACCTTTTTAATGTGGAACTTAACATTGCAAGAATAGGATTTGATTCAAATACTATAACAAACAAGACAAGTAATCAAAAGAGGTAAAAGAGAACAAACGAAGAACACAGAGATTTACGTGGAAAACCCTTCCTCAATCGAGAAGGGAAAAACCACGGGCGGAGTTGGAGATTCTTTACTGAGTATGAATAATGGAAGAATTATAAAGACACTTCCTCTGAACGAGATCTATGGAGAATTACTGAATCACTCCCTATAAACTCTCGTGACGCTCTCAAATCAATGATAACGGCGGCTCACTTTGATTGGATTTGATTGGATCGAATTAGATCACCAAAACAGAAGCCCCAGACCCATATTATACTAAACGGCTAGGTTACGCGGAAAACAACTCCCGATCGAATTGCACTAGCAGATCGATCGGCCCCTCTTCTGCTGCAATTCTTGATCAACGAAGTGCCCGATCGATCGCCATGCTTGCGGCTTCCCTCATAACATAAACAAGTAATTTGAAACATATCCTAACACAACTATTTAATTTTAAGTATCAATATGAGTAGGAATAAGTGTTTTAACTATTTAATTTTAAGCCTTCTGATGCGTCTCATACTTACACATCTTTTAATTGATATTTTAATTATTTTGTACCTGATTAATTATAGTTCTACACTTTGGCAATTTTTATGTTTAGCAGGTTTAAAATTAAAGTTTCAGAAATTGTCACATTTTGGTGCAAATAAGGCAAATTCGATGCGCAAACAATTAAATCAAGTCAATCGAGATTCAGGACAAGAACGTAAAAGCTCGACCCGCACCGCTACAGTACCCGAGCTGCACTGTTCATCGTCACCTACCTCCAGTCCAACTTCGTCCGCCCGACACCACCTCCACACCAGACCACGCTCAGAACCATCACTGACCCCAGCCCAAACGCAGCCCTGTTCACAGACCCAAAACCCAGCAGGCCCAACCGACCCACACCATCATCGTCATCATCGCCGACCCAGATCGACCACTAGCGCCAAACTCCAGCCCAACTCCGGCCCTATTCAACCTTCAGGCCCGTCAGCCACCAGCGTCCGGCCCACCGGCAGCCACGACCAACTTCACCAACAGCAGCGCAGGCCTAACCTCCAGTCCAAACACACGCAGCAACACAGCCCAACTCCGCACATAGGGTTTCGTCATCGATTATAAAGAGAGGAAAAGGGCGAGCGTTTGGGGATGTCAGATTTTTGCTGAGGGGCGCTGGGTTCACCGCCTGGGAGCTTTCTTTCAACTCTCGCTCTTTCTCAGATACTCTTTTTTTTTTATTTTTTCGTTAAATTGGAACGAGAGCGAAATTAGCGTGGAGACCGACATGAGTTCGTTCAACTTCTTCTTCACTGGATCATCCTTGATGGGGAGCTAACTTGCTCTCTAGGGTTAGATGAAATCTTAACCTTTACTTTTGTTTACTTTTAATTCGGGTTAATTTGATTGTTTACATAAATTGCTTGGTTGAGATAAATACTTTGAAGTATTATATACTTATTGTTTAGTCAATTGATATGATTATTGAGTTTGTAACCTTTAATTGTTGACATTGATATTTATCTATTAATTCTTTGTGCTTGCAGCCTTAGGATTAATTAATTAAGCAATAGTATAAACCAAATTGTTAATTAAAGCCTATCTTCCCTATGCTTTAGTTTGATAGGGTCAATACGTAATAATTAACAATACGTTAGGTAAAGCCTATTTTCCTTATTCGTTAGTCAGATAGGGTCAATACTCGATACTGACAACATCACCTTAGTAGGTTGAAGCTTGTAGCCTAAACCACTACCCGTGTGACAATTAATAATCCCAAGTTAAAAGTTAACGCAAAAGTAATTGGCTAATGATGGATTCGAAACCCTAGGTTCCAATTTAATACACTTTTTTTATTAGAAGTAGATTACTTTAGTTTAATTGTTGTTTCCTTAGGTTAATTAATACAAAAACCTCTCAATTTTATTCAAATCAATTTAAGTCATAGAATAAATTCACGCACTCTTAGTCTCTGTGGTTCGACACCCTCTCGCCCTACCCTTCAATTTAGGTGTGTTTAATAGATAGGGTTTTATATTAAATTTTGATAGATGTAGAAAAACACATCAAGATTTTGGCGCCGTTGCCTGGGACCAAGCAACGTTTGTGATTTTATTTTTGTGATT
Organism: Simmondsia chinensis; assembly: GCA_018398585.1. Classification (NCBI taxonomy): domain Eukaryota; kingdom Viridiplantae; phylum Streptophyta; class Magnoliopsida; order Caryophyllales; family Simmondsiaceae; genus Simmondsia; species Simmondsia chinensis. The sequence goes on from JAGTTD010000005.1 coordinate 29,455,973, forward strand.
TTCTTTAATTTTTAAATTTCTATTTCTTCTTTAATTTTAAATTAATTTATTTTATTTTTCAACCTAGGATTTGAAATCTTAATTTGATTCTTAATTTAGGATTTTTTACTTTTAACTCTCTCTAATTGTTACTGTCTCTTTTCTTAACAAAAATTTTATTTTATTTTTATGAACATTATTTTTCTTGTGATTTTTGTGCATAAGTAGTTTGAGGGTATCTTGTTATTTGTCCTTTTTTTTAGTATTTGTTTTCTTTATTTTATTTATTTTGCTTATTTAATTTTTAATTACTTGCTTCGTGTAGTTAATTGTTCATGCATGATCGTCGCTCTTTGTCTCTTGACCTTACCAATGAAATTGAAAGAACTTTAAGAGACCTTAAAGCCCAATACCGAGCAAAATCCGCTAGTGCTAACTCTGATTTAGTAATGGCTAACGAACAACCACGTACACTTATGGACTACTTTACTCCCACCACATACGCCTCACCGTCTTGCATTAGGTTGCCACCCGTAGCCCATCAGTTCAAGCTTAAGCCACATACTATACAAATGCTTCCTTCATTCCACGGCTTAAGCAATGAGAACCTGTACTCACACTTGGACAGTTTCATGGAGGTTTGCTCAACCTTCAGGATTCCTAACGTTTGTGATGACTCCATCTTACTTCGCTTCTTTCCTTTCTCTTTAAAGGAAAAGGCTAAATATTGGTTAGGCACCTTACCTAATGAGACAATTAGTACTTGGACCCAAATGCAACAAGAATTTCTTAAGAAATTCTATCCCATTAGCAAGACTAACACCGCTAGGAGAGCCAATAACACCTTCGCCCAACTCCCTTCTGAGGAGTTTCACGAGAGTTGTGATAGGTTTAGCGAGCTTTTACGAGCCTGTCCGCATCATGCTATCCCTAAATGGAAACTAGTCCAAAACTTTTATTATGGGTTAAACGAGAAGGGTCAACAAACTATTGATGCCTCGTGCGGTGGTCAGTTCCTTAGGAAGAATGAGGACGAGGAGTGGGAACTGTTTGAACTTTTGAATGAGAATTCACAACAATCTGCCGCACATGCACGTCTTAATGCTACTAGGTTAAATAGAGGAGTAAATGAGATTGCTCGCACCTCCATCTTAGATAAGAAAGTACACTCTCTTGCCTCTTCCGTAGAGCAGTTAACTTTCCTATTTAAGATGACACTGGCCCCCTCTACTGCACCTAATGTGTCTCATGTTTCAAATGTGCATAGTGCTTGCTCTTCATGTTCCAGTGTCTCTCATTCTACACATGACTGCCCCTCTGCTTCACCTTATATAGAGTGGTCGGAGGAACAAGTCAATGCAGCACAAGGATTCTCACAAAACTACCCATACTCTAACACGTACAATCTGGGCGGAGAAACCATCCTAACGTCTCCTGGAGGCAAGGAGGAGAAGGACAGTTTATGCTAGAACAACAGAACCCATGACCTCAACAACCTGGTATGCCTCGGCCTGTCGATTTTCAATCGCAAGGGTATGCTTCTAACTCCTCCCAACCTCCTAATTTGAGCTCTAATTCAAATTTTGAAGAGAAGGTTTTGAGTGCGCTGAAAGGTTTGGAAGCTAATTCCCAACTCCTCCACTCCCATACACAATCGATTGCAAAGCTAGAAACCCAAATAGGTCAACTAGCTAACACTTTGAGTAGAAGAGATGAGAGAAGACTCCCTAGCCAGGCTGTAGAGAACCCTAGGAACTATGTAAGACAAGACAATTATCCTTCCCGGCAAGAACAAGCAAAATCCATTACAGTATTGAGAAATGGGAAGGAGGTTGACAATGGGGTGAATGCTGAAAGTGAAGTACCCATGAGTGGTGAGGAAGAAGAGGAGCAAGGAGAGAGAAAAGGAGACCGATGAGGTCACGCACCCTTCTCCCGCTCCTCAGACCTCTGATCTACCTTCCTCATATGTACCCAGAGTACCCTTCCCCCAGGCTTTAGTTGCACTACATCCAAATGGGAAGGACAAGAAGTGGGAAGAAATTTAGGCAAGTAAAGATTAACATTCCCCTTCTTGATGCGATTAAACAGATCCTGGCGTATGCGAAGTTCATTAAGGATCTACTTAACCAAAAGAGGCGATCTAGAGCACATCTGCCTAATAAAGTGTTTTTAGCCGAGCAAGTGAGATCTATACTAAAGTGTGACACTCCAATTAAGTGTAAAGATCCTAGTGTCCCCACCATCTCTTGTTCACTTGGAGACTACCCGATTGATAAAGCCTTATTGGACATAGGAGTGAGTGTTAACATTATTCCTTACTTGGTTTATGAGAAGTTAGGCTTGGGAGAGTTGCAACCCACCATGGTGACCCTGTAATTAACAGATAGATCAACTAGGATTCCCCGTGGTGAGCTGATTAACGTACTAGTGAGAGTAGACAAAGCCTTGTTTCCTGCTGATTTCCTCGTGCTTGATATGGAACCTTCTAGTCATTCAAAAAACCATGTCCCCGTCATTCTAGGTTGGCTTTTCTTAGCGATGGCCAATGCCACCATTAGTTGTAGATCTGGGTAATGGATGTTAGCTTTGCCAATATGACTATTAGGTTGAATATTTTCAAGGCTTCAATGTCACCCACCAGTGAGGATGAGTCAGAGTGCTTTTATGTAGATGTTGTTGATGATTTGGTGGACCAAACACTCTCCTCTACCCCAGTTAATGACCCTCTTGATGAAAATTCAAAACCTTCTAAAGAGATGCAACGAAGGTTGAACTCGGACATGAAAGAAGTCTTGGGTTGGGAGAAGAATCACGATGTTATGGTTCAGGAGGAAATTGTATGAGGCCATAGGTTGTCTAAGGAGGGTATTAAGGTTGATAGAGCTACGATAGATTTGAATGTGAACTCGCGCCCTCCCTCAAATGTGAAGCAAGTTAGAGACTTTCTAGATCATGCGAGTTTCTATAAGGGATTCCTTAAGGACCGTGGGAAGTTGACTAGACCATTGACTTGTGTGCTATCTAAAGACATATCAGTTGAGCTCGATGAGTGTTGGTTGGAAGCTATTCATAAGCTTCGATCTACACTTTTTGTTGCTCCCATTAGGCATCCACCCGACTACTCTCTCCCTCCTGAAATCACGTGTGGCACTACTGATTGTGCTGTAGATGTTGTCTTAGGTGAGCTCGATGAAGTTGTTTCTTTGGTTAATGCCATTACTTGATCTTTGCTAGACCCATTGTGCCTGGTTGAAGGCGTAAAATTTAGCGCTCCTAGGAGGCAGCCTAGATTTTGTTCATTCCTGTTTTAGTTTAGTTTTTGAGTTAATTAGTTTCTGGGAGACTTATTTTCTCTCTTTCCAGGTTCTTGTGCCGGGTTGAAGAAATCATATATACATGCCCACACTGTCTCGTCAGGTTGTATTGCTCCATCTCACCTATCTCTTGTACTTAAATGATTGATGTTGTTGCATTGAGGACAATGCATGATTTAGGTGTGGGGGTGAGGCTCATTTGCATATGCTCATTTTTGGTCAAATTTTTAAAATTTTGAACATTTTTTGTGCATTTTGAGCTGGCATTATAACCGTTTAACCAAGTTTTCCTTGACCGACGCATATGTTATGATGACAGTGGGATTAGTTGCTTATTTCATTCTCTTGATTCCATGAAATTAAATGAATCTACTTCATACTTGTTAATGAGTGTTGTTGATTATTCTTGATATTAATGGGTTCTACTCATGCCGCTCACATATTCACTAAGCACAGGACTTTCATATTGCGGAAAATCTAAAGAATTTGAGTAAACAACCTTATATATGTTGAGTTTTGCAAGCCTGCCCTATTGGCTTGTCCTAATCCTTGCCCTTGATGTTATGTAAAGTACTGGTTGGTCAATGTCAATTGTAATAATGAAGTACGTGTATAAAAAAAAAAGTCAAAAAATGGACAGAAAAGAAAAAGGAAACAAAAAGAAAAAAAATGAAAAGAAAAAAACGGGTTTCCTCCAAAAAAAAGGCAAAAGAAAAAGTAAAATTGAAAATTGATGTACGTTCGTGATAAAGTTTCTTTTGTGCTATATCGAGGTCAGAATGTTGTAAAGTGATTACTCATATGCCACTTAAAATTTCTCTATGTATAGGCATGTGTTAAGGTGATTCAATGGTGTTGGTGCACAAAACCTTTATATATTTGGTTGGAAGCGAGAATTTGAGGAGATTCCGTGGCATGAAATCCTAATCACTTTCACTTGTGCGCTTAAATTGCCTGAGTAATTTCTATTACTTGATACAAGGTTAATGATATTCTATGATGAGTTTTGAAGTTCAATCATCTGAATTCATGGAAATGGAGAATGTTCTAAATGACTTAATCTTGATTTGAATTGTAATATAGGTGTTAATCTCGGAAAATTGGGTGAAGGTTGGGATGGTTGGGGTAGTTGGTCACTCAAGTCGTTATGTCTATTCCATGCTTTGCTCGAGGACTAGCAAAGCTTAGGTGTGAGGGTGTTGATGCGTCTCATATTTACGCATCTTTTAATTGATATTTTAATTATTTTGTACCTGATTAATTATAGTTCTACACTCATTTTGGCAATTTTAATGTTTAGCAGGTTTAGAATTAAAGTTTCGAAAATTGTCACATTTTGGGGCAAATAAGGCAAATTTGATGCGTAGACAATTAAATCAAGTCAATCGAGATTTGAGACAAGAACATAAAAGCTCGACCCGCACAGCTACAGTACCCGAGCTGCACTATTCATCGTCACCTACCTCCAGCCCAACTTCGTCCACCCGACACCACCTCCGCACCAGACCCCGCTCAGACCCATCACCGACCCCAGCAAAAACGCAGCCCTGTTCACCAACCCAAAACACAGCAAGCCCAACCGACCCACACCATCATCGTCATCATCGCCGACCCAGATCGACCACCAACGCCAGACTCCGGCCCAACTCCAGCCCGATTCAACCTTCAGGCCAGTCATCCACCAGAGTCCGGCCCACCACCAGCCACGACCAACTTCACCAACAGCAGTGCAGGCCCAACCTCTAGCCCACCACCGGCCCAACCCACGCAGCAGCACGGCCCAGCTCGGCACGTAGGGTTTCGTCACCAAAAAGAGAGGAAAAGGGCGAGCGTTTGGAGGCGTCTCTAATTTTTGCTGAGGGTCGCTGGGTTCACCGCCTGAGAGCTTTCTCTCAGCTCTCGCTCTTTCTGAGATAATTTTTTTTTTTTATTGTTAAATTGGAACGAGAGCGAAATTAGCGTGGAGATCGACATGAGTTCGTTCAACTTCTTCTTCACCGGGTCATCCTTGATGGGGAGCTAACTTGCTCTCTAGGGTTAGATGAAATCTTAGCCTTGACTTTTGTTTACTTTTAATTCGGGTTAATTTAATTGTTTACATGAATTGCTTGGTTGAGATAAATACTTTGAAGTATTATATTCTTATTGTGTATTCAATTGATATGATTATTGAGTTTGTAACCTTTAATTATTGATATTGATATTTATAAATTAATTCTTTGTGCTTGTAGCCTTAGGATTAATTAATAAATGCATCATACTCTACCATGATGTTGGAACATCTACCCACCAAGGTGACAGTCAATTTAGTGATGACTCCATCAGGGGATTCTATCACGATTCAAACTCCAGCACTTGAGTTGGTCCTCTAACCATCAAAGAATAGTTTCCAAGGAACCAGTTCTACCACTAGAAACTGTTCTGGCTCATCGTTCAAGCTAGTATGGATGTTTGGGTGGTCAATTAAAAAGTCTGCTAAAGCGTGCCCCTTTATTGACTTTTGAGACATAAACCAACTGAAACTGAAATAGAGCTAAGCTCCACTTCTTCAATCTTCTACCTAGCAAGTGTTTGAGGATGTCTTTCTCGGAAATTACATATATAGTAAATGCTAAGAAATAAGGTCTCAATTTTTTGATGCATAGAATAACGACAAACATAATTTTTCAATTGAAGAATACTTTATTTCACATTCATTTAGGCAACGGCTAAGGTAGAACACAGCCTATTCAAAAACTTGCTCATTGTCTTGTACAAGCAAACAACCAATAGACTCCTCATAAGTAGAGACATAAATCTTCAAAGTTTTGCCCTGCTTTGGCGGAATAAGTGCTGACAGCCTAATCAAATAACTCTTGATGGCCTCAAAGGCTGCTTGATGTGGCTCCTCCCACTTAAAGTCCTTCTCAGACTTGAGTCTCAGTAGTGGAGAGAAGACTTTTGTTTTTCCTACGACATTCGAGATAAAATGTCTTTAGGAAGTTAATCTACCCAAGGAAGCGTTGAAGCTCCTTTTCGTTTGAAGGTGCCTTGGCCTATTGGATGGCCTTAGTCTTAATAATATCCACCTTGATGCCCTTTTACTGCACTAGAAAACCAAGAAAGTTTCCAACTCGTAGACCAAAAGCACATTTTAATAGGTTCATCTTGAGGTTATGGGGCCTCATGATGAGCGCCCCTTAAGTTCTCCAAGTGTTTCACTTGAGATTTTGATTTGATCACGATGTCATTTGTGTAGGCTTCCATGGTCTTTCTAATGAGGTCATGAAAAATACATGTTCATGGCTCTTTGGTAGGTGGCTCAAGCGTTCTTCAAACCAAAGGGCATAGCCACCCATTCAAACGTCCCTATTGACCCAGGACATCTAATTGCTATCTTTTGGGTATCTTCCGAAGTAATCATAACCTGGTAGCACCCATAATAGCCACTCGTAAAGGACAAAACCTCATGCCTCGAGGTCAAGTCAACAAGCACATCAACAATAGGCATTGGGTATTCATCCTTTCGGATGGCTGCAATCAGATCTATAAATTCAATACAGACCCTAATTTTGCCATTCTTTTTAATGACAGGGATGATAATACATGTTAGCCATTCAACGTAGCTAGCAGTTTTGATAAATTGGACCTTTAAGAGTCTCTCAATCTCTTTCTTTACCAAGTCAATTACATCTTGGGAAATCCTTCTTCGAGCCTAAATGATGGACCTTGAGCCTAGCTTAATAGGAAGCTTATGCTCAACCACTTTTTCTATCTAGGCCAAGTATTTCATCATAGTCCAAGCGAAATAGTCCTTGAACTAGAGAAAAAACGTTAGGTACTACTCTCTCTACTCCTCAGAAAGCAGTGCGCTCAGATAAGTAAGCCTTGGGCCTTTTGTCAAACCCAGATTAACCTCGAGGAGGGGGTCTTAGACTTCAGCCCTTAGATCCTCCATTTTTGCTAGTTTTTCTCTTAAAGCGGAGACCTCAAGCTCTTTTTCTTGTGTTGTATGGACTTGGAAACCATTGAATGGCTGCTCAGTCCAAAGCCGATCCCCAGCGTGCCAAGCCATGAGCCTGGCTAATGCTGAAGAAATGGCCTCTTGGGCTAATATTGTGAGGTCTTAGTGCCTTTGGAGGGCCTTGGAAGTCTCCTTTGTCGAGAAGGGCCCTCATGCATCCCCAGAAGTCATAGTCTTCAGACTCGACATCCGCTTGACCAACCTCAGCTTCAGTCAGTGAGCTGTCAAGGATGGCTATCATGGCTTGTTGTTGGGTAGATTATAGAGTGGTCCTTTTTACGTCCAAAGGCCCCCATGCCATCTTTATAGAATTTTGCTTCAATGTAGTTGGAGCACGCCACGAATGGCCTGTTATTTGCCATAACAATTACATATTTGTCATGGTTCCGGAGGATTAGTAAGTGGTGAAGTGACTATGGAATACAATAACTGGCATGTAGCCAGTCTCTACCTAGAAAAGCATTATAACTTGAGGTAGTTTCCACCACAAAGAAAGCTATCTGCTTGCTTAAGCTGCAAACAGTTAAGTCAATCGGGATGACTCCTTCAGATTTGGTAGTAGCTCCAAAAAAGCCACAGATTGCCACATCTAACGTGATAAGTCTTCTCGAGACTTACCAGTGACCCCCACACGTTGATAGCTGCGCCATTATCCACCAAGACACTATTCACCAGAATACCATCATATTTGACCTAGATGTATAGGGGCTTGATATATATATTGGCTGTGTTAGGCCCATCAAACATCATCTTCATTATGTCAAGTGTGTCATCAGGCAATTTGGATGTTATAGCATCAACCTTAAAAGACAAAGGGTTGAGTGTACCTTTGGTGGCCTCTATTTCAGCTACAAGCTCCACTTGAGGCTCCTCATCTGATGATGTCACATCACCCTCAAGACCTTCTTGAGCATCAACTGCCACGAACTCCAAGGGAGGGAGTAGGGCGGTTTTGACTTCAATCTTTTCAGGAAGCATCCCGAATTGTATATGGACCCCTAGGTCTACCCCTTTCTTAGGGCTGTCGACCATGGATGTATCATGATTATGGTATTGCGGACTGCCATCAGTTTGCGTGTCCTGGTCCTGAGGTTGGTCCTTGAGATCAACCTCTAGGGTTAGAGATTCTTCCATAGGCTCGAGGAAATCTTCTTCATGGAAATGATTCTTGATGTCAGACTTGTTAGGGACAGCATCCTAACAATCCAAATTTATCATGTAATTATTAATTTATTATAAAATGAAATTTAAGTTCCAACCGTTTTCTCGTTAAATTTGTGTAAGTGAGTATAAATTGTCTATCATTTTCTTTTAAGTGACATCCATGAGATGGATGTAGTCCTCAAACTTCAGTTACATGTTTGTTCTAAGTGGATTATGAGATTAACCCACAGATAGACTTGGAACAAATGGAATGAAATGTTATTTCAAAACTTGTAGTCAGTGATAAGTTTGGACTACTTATCTGCTAAGGTTATAACATAACATTTTAGATGACCTGTCTTAGTTATGTGGATGGCGATCCAAAAGTGTTATATTGGTATGTTTAACAAGATTAGTACACTAAGTTGGACCAAGTGAGTTACTTATTTCTAGACTACTATCAGAAATGAGTGATTCATGATGTACTGTTTGAATGACGACTCAAAATCCTAAGAGTATTCTGGACCTAGAATTCTAGTTATCTTACTGTACTATAAGTAAGGTCTCCATAAATTATAGAAGTCACATGTGCACTTGGTAATAGCAAGAAGTGTGATAGAGATCAGGTATTCAATATAGAATTTATAGTATCTTATGAGATACAGATGTCCCCTTAGTTGATTCACAAATGTCTGAATTAATTCAAAAAATTTGGCCAAACTGTTACAAGTTTCTAACGTTTGGAATTTAAACTGTGACTTTGTTAAAGTATAAATAAATTATTCAGAAAAGCGTGAGTAGGCAACTATTGAAAAAGTTATGAGAAAAATAATGGTGGTAATTATAATTATTTTTCATCATGGATATCTAATAGAAGGGTTGTTGTCAGTATAGTCTGTTTCGGAATTATCGAATAAATAATTTAAGTCTAGAGTGCAGTGGGATTTATTTAGTGAAATTAAGTCCCATGAAATGGTAATTAAATTTTATCATGATGTGGTAATTAATTTAACCCATTTGGAGTTAGGTTTAAATTGTCCCAGAAGTCCTTGCGCAAGCCTCTGTTTTAAATGCCATCAGAAAAATATTAAAGAATTCATGAGATGAGTAAATTTAAATTTGCTAAACATTATTTATTAGATGAATAAAATTTAAAAATTATAAAGTAAAATAATTTTAAAATAAAAATTCATAAAATGGATTCTTACATGTGGGAAACAAAAATAAATAAATAAATAAAAGAAGTGGCGATCCGCGTATAACAACGTTGGCCTTGTACTAGGGAGAGTGATCCGGGCCGAAGGCCCTGACCAATGAAAGTGTGCCACGTGGCACACTCACCGGGGCGGCGCGGACCAACCAGAACATGCCACATTAGCTTGTTATTTTGTATCCCACATCGACTTATTGACATTTTTAAATGAAAAGTCATTTTGGCACGTTATTTTGAATCCCACACCGACTTTTTCACATTTTTCACTCCAGTAGCCAATGATAAATAGGGGTCCTGGAATTAAGGTTTAGTATCAAATCAAAAGTGTGAAAAATGTATGAACGTACATCGGTGGGGCTTTTTTTGATATATATAAACTGACTTATCAAAAAAAAAAAAAAATCGAATCAAAAATTAAAGTTTTCTGAAAGTGTTGACTTTTGGAGAACTAAAAGGGAGAAATTTTTTGTTGAAATTTTTTCTCTTAGTTTAATATTTTTCGAAGCTCACACTCTGGGGTTTGCGGTGATTGCATAGAAGATCTCTGGGTTTTTGTTTTCTTCGGTTTTCTTTGTTGGAGTAATTTTTAAGTATTCTTCTTTCCCTTTTCTTTTTGTTTTTCACTACTCTATTTATTTACAGTATTTTATTATGCAAGTTAATATTGATGTGATTATTATGAATGCAATAGAGTAGAGGCCTATAGATTTAAAATTAAAAATTTTAAATCACCTATAGGTTTAAAATTAGGAAGTTTAAATCATTCCACTGCATTAATTTAATCAATTAGGGGAAATTTTTTAAATTCGTCCCAGCAAATGGGATCAGAACTAGCCTCTCATTACATTCATAATATACATGATAGACATAGTAAGATCGAAATAAATAGACTTGCAATTGAATAAAATAGAGATTTTATGATATAAGAAAGGAAAGATGATTTAGCTGTTGTTTGATAACGATCATAATAGTAGATTCAGATTTTTAAATTGTTTGAAACACCGAATGAATTAATAGTTAATTCACATCGGAAGATTTACATTTTTAAATTATATTTAGTTTACATATGATGAGATTGTGTGTATAAGGTTAAATTTACGAAATCGAGAATATTTGGTCTAATGAGATTAGCATCAAAATTCAAATTTTAAAATTTTCAAACCAAAAAAAAATTAATTAAAAGGTTTACTGAAGCTAATGGCTGCAATGACATCAGCATCGCTGGCATCAGTGCTGACGTGGAAATTTAAAAAAAATTTCAAGATTTGGAGACGTCAATACTAAATTAATTAATAAAAATAATAAATTGATTTTATTAATTAATTAATTTTGAAATGGGTTTCTAGCATTGATTATGAGATAATTTAGTTGTAAATGCAATTTAATTAAAATTACTAGTTTATAAAATTCAAGTGGGGGCAAGGATTCAATAGTTGAAACCTCACGGTCTCCATGAGGTGTCTCTTTGCAAATTATAAGGTTAAACTTCTAACAAGATAAACTAAAGTGCAAAGAAATGATGCGAACACACTACCGTGGGGTATTACGTCTATTTATATGGAGGTTTGGATACTGGTCTGCACTTGACTAACATGATATATTAACCTCCGCGAGGAGCTCTATTGTGTCACGTTAGAGACTAAAAAAAGTGATGAGCTAATCATATTTAGTAAGAGTTACAAGAAAGCATGTTAATTGAGAATAGTTCTCACCTCAACTAATTTCATATGGCCCCGGTGCCGGGGAGTAAGGAGTGGTATGTTTGGGTCATCATTATATGCATGATAGTTCAGTTTTGTGGGCACCTGAATCATTATGTTTGTTAAAATTAAAAGAATATACATCACTGTATTATACATGTCTCATGTTTTAAAGTTACACAAATGTTTGCATTTATAAAGAATAATAATGGCTGGGACTGGTGATCTTCATACGATTTTAAGTACAGTATACTCACTGGGCCAAATTATTTTAGCTTGTTCTAATTCACAAGGGTCGCAAGTTTGTTCTCACTGAAGCTCATCCCATGGTACCCACTGCTAATGCCACAGCTGTTGTTAAAGAGCATTATGAACGCTGGCATAAGGCCAATGAGTTAGCCAGATGCTATACTTTGGCCTCTATGTCAAATGTTCTCAAGCATCAAATGCTTGAGATGGAAAGAGCAGCTGAGATGATCAAACACTTAAAGGAAATATTTGGTGGTCAGGATAGGATAGCTAGACAAGAGCTGATGAGAAAGCTCCTCAATATGAGGAGGTCAAAAGGAACAACAGTTTAAGAACACGGCATAGAGATGATGGCATGTTTATCTGAGCTGGAAATTCTTGGTGCTATGATTGATAGTCAGTCTCAACAAGATATTATCATTAGTTCTATGTTCAGCTCATTCACCCAATTCAGGCATAATTACACAATGAATAATAAAGATTATTCATTACTTGAGCTGATGAAGGAGCTGCAAGTTGCAGAGAGCGTGATGCGGGCAAAAGGAAGTGTCTACTTTAACCCAGCATCAAGGACCAGTGGAGTAAGTAGTCTAAGGGATTAACTAAATAAAAACAAAAGGCAAGGTTGCTAGTACAGCGACTAAGCCTAATAACAAACCGGCAAAGGAAAAGTGTTTCTTTTGCGGAAAAATGTGCCACTGGAAGAGGAATTGCACCAAATACTTAGCTACCCGTCCTGCAAAGACTGCCAAACCATTTGGTGAAAGTATGTTGATATCTCATTTAGTTGAGTCATGCGTAGATGAGAGTCCACTAAGTTCCTAGAGTGTGGACTCAGGTTCAACTGACCATGTCTATGACATGTTACAAGGACTAAAGACAACTAGGAGGCTGCATGATGGAGATGTGTACCTGATGGTTGAAGATGGTAGAAGAGTAGCGGTCTTAGGAGTAGGAGATGTTAGCTTAGTCTTTAGTGCTAGGGTTTTGATTTTGAAAGATAGTTTATTTGTGCTTGCATTGCACAGGAATTTGATTTCTATGTCTCAATTAGTGAACAATGGTTTCAATTAATTTCAGTTTTGAACTTGTTATTAGGAGAAATAAATTGTTTATTTGCAAAGGTCCATGTGTGGATAGTTTATTCATGTTATTTCCTTGTCAAAACTCTGATATTTTTTTGAATGAATCTAACACGAGCACACTTGTTCAATCGTTGAAAAAAAAAAAACACCCTAAAAGGGATAATGCCTTCACATGGCACCTATGATTAGGTCACATTAATTTGAACAAGATCCAAAAATTGGTAAAAGATGGACTGATAAAACCTTTGGACTTAAAAAGTCCTTAGCAGTCTGCGAATTCTGCATAGAAGGTAAAATGACCAATTTTGTCTTTAAGAGTAAAGTCAACATGGTTGGTGACCTACTTGCGCTGATTCACACAAATGTATGTGGACCAATGAATGATCGAGAAGAGGTGGGTATGAGTACATCATCACATTCACGGATGATTACTCTAGGTATCAATATATTTACCCAATGAGACATAAGTCAAATTCTTTTGAAAAGTTTAAAGAGTACAAAGCCGAAGTTGAAAAGCAATTATGTAAATAAATCAAGTCACTTTGATCAGATCAAGGTGGAGAATACCTTTTAGGAGAGTTTTTGGATTTCCTAACTGCAAGTGGGATTAGATCTCATCTTTCTACTTCGTGTACCCCACAACAGAATGGTGTTGCAGAAATAAGGAATAGGACATTATTGGAGAAGGTAAGGTCCATGATGAGTCATGCTACTTTACTAATCTCCTTTTGGGGTTATGCCTTGGAAACAACAGCATATCTCCTTGATTTATTTCCATCTAAGTCATTTCCTAAACACCTGTGGAGTTGCGGATTGGGTGAAAGCCTTGTTTAGGGTACCTTCATATTTGGGGGTGCCCAACACGTATGTTGAAAAAGAACCCTGACAAGTTAGAATCAAGGACAGAGGTGTGTATGTTTGTTGGTTAGCCCAAAGGAACAAGGGGTGGTATTTTCTACATTCCTTCTGAACAAAAGGTGTTTATAAGTGCAAAGTAGTGTTAGAGTAATTGAGAGATAAAGACACTATTTCTAAACAGCTATAGACATCTCAGAACATGGTGGATGTATTAGATGCACCTGCAGATAGGGCCAAGGATGTCCCTTGTACACGATCGCCTAAGCGTAATGGGAGGATTGTCAGGGCACCTGACAGATTCATGGCGGGGCCCTTAATGGTTGACCATGACATTCAATATAATCCTCTTATCTACAATGAGGCAATTAAAGACAAAGATGCTGACCAATGGGTCTCGACAATGAAATACGAGGTAGGATCTTTGTATTCTAATCAAGTCTGGGAACTTGTAGAGGTGCCGAAAGGCATTAAACCCAAAAGGAAGAAATCGATTTTGATGAGACCTACTCACCAGCAGCCATTTTAAAGTCCATAAGGATGCACCTACCTATTACAGGTCATAATGATTATGAGATTTGGCATACAGACATCAAAATGACTTTTTTTGAATGGTCGCCTTTAAGAAGACATATGTATGATGCAACAAGATGGTTTCATTGGCAAAAATCGGGAGTATATGCCATGCAAACTGAAGAAGTCCATAAATGGGCAGAAGCAAGCATCAAGCTTATGGGATAGTAGATTCAATGAAGCAATTAAATCTTATGTTGTCAGCCGTAAACACATTTATATCGTAATTTTGATGATAACAACAATTTAGTAAGTCATAATATTTAAATTGTTCTAATCTTATTTCTAAGTGACTCATAAGAAAGCTAGGAAAATCAAGATTAATCATGTTGATACAAAGCTTTCTAAGATGATGAATCAAGAGGAAAAGATATCAAAGTTGAAGAGAAGATCCATCCAAATTAAAGAGAACGTGATCCAAGTCCAAGCCCCTTAACGTTATTTATTTTTATTGTCTAGGACTTAGGATCAGGATATATCAATTGAGTCTAAGTCTTAATATTGATATGTGATGCTTTAACACAAATGTTTTTAATATTTTTGAAAATTGATTTTCAAATTTTATTTGAAAAATATTCAAGTCAAAATTAAACCAATCTGGCTTATCAATTAAAATATTTTTTCATGATTGGTATTTTTAAAAAGCATGATCAAATCTATTAAAATAAAATTTAAATGGGTGATGATTTAGCATGATTTATGCAATCAATTATCCTCATGATCAAAGCAAAGTGGGAAATTAATTCAAAATTTTGAGCTAATATGGCAATCATTTAATCAACTTAGCTAATATGGTAAAAATTATCCCATCAATCAAGCTAATTGATCAAAAACGTCAAATCCACCTAGGCATACTGAGTATCAACACACAGAAGGTATGTGTCGACACACTGGCTTATAGTAGCCATCGGGAGCTGCTGTGTGTCGACACACACAGATTAAAAAAAGCTCAAAACGGCTACTTTTGATTTAATTTCTTTCCTAATCTGTTTTCCAACCTTTTAAACGTCCCCTAGGCCCTCATTTGCCTATAAATAGGGCTTGAATGCTTTGGTTGAAATCATCCAACACTCTCTAAACATTCTCTTATAAAAGTTCTCTTACATTCTTGCGCTTTAACGGTTTGAATTTAAGTTTTGTTTAAAGTTTTTATTTGAGCATCACTTATTCTCTTATTGTTGATCATTGAGTGTAATTGCATGTCCGTAGCTTTGGCTAAGTTTGATCAATTGTCAATTCACTCTTGAAAGAGTGAAAAGTCTAATTGCTTTAATTGTTCCATTGCTTTATTTTTATTACTCATTGTAAATGTTGGATCCTGACTCTACGGTTATAAAAGGATCGGTTGTAAAGGTTGGGTCTTGAGCCTATGTACAAAAAGACCAGTTGTAAAGGTTGGATCCTAAGCCTGATTTTAAAAATGATCATCAAGCTTGGTTAAAGGCTCAACTGACAAAGAGTAGTCACCTGAAAAGTGGACTAGCTTCCAGTTTAGAAGTGAACCACTATAAAAATCTTTGTGCATTGCTTTTATTCTTTCCTTTATCTTTGTCATTTCATATTTATTGTCTATCTTTCAATTTAATTCTAAGTTCATAAATGTAATTTTTTGTTTATTACTAAAGAACCTAATTCACCTCTCTTTCCCCCCCCCCCCCCCCCCCCCCCCCCTCCCCTTCCTTAGGTTGCTCTTTGGAGCTTCATATGTGTTTGAGCAATTGGTTGATGAGCCATGTGTGTACAAACGACATCAAGAGAAAGTAGTGACTTTCTTAGTATTGCATGTGGATGACATACTACTCATTGGGAATGATGCAGGTATCTCATCAGCTATAAAGATTTGGTTGTCATGTTAGTTCAGTATGAAGGCCCTTGGAGAAGCCTAGGATCAAGCTTTTGCGAAATCGTAAGAGTAGAATGTTGGGTCTTTCACAAGCCACTTATATTGACAAAATGTTGCCAAGGTATCACATGGAGAACTCTAAGGAAGGACTTTTGCCTTTCAAGCATGGAGTCTCTTTTTCTTTAGAGCAGTGTCCTAAGACACCTCAAGAGGGAGAGCAGATAAGGAATGTTTCATATGCTTCGACTATGGGAAGCCTCAATGTATGCCATGTTGTGTACGAGACCAGATATATACTATGTTTTAGGCATGGTGAGTCGATATTAGTCTAACCCGAGTTCGATGTGCTAGGTGGCAGTGAAGCATATTCTCAAGCGCTTGAGAAGAACTAGAGATTATATGCTAACCTTTCATAGTGAAGAGCTGGTTCAAATTGGCTATACTGATTTAAATTTTTAGTCAAATAGAGATGCTAGACGTTCGACGTTCGGATATGTCTTTACCTTTAGAGGTGGAGCCATCGGTTGGAGAAGTGTCAAGCAGTCTTGTATTGCTGACACAACCGTGGAAGTCGAATATGTTGCAGCTTCAAAAGTTGCAAAGGAAGCATGTTGGCTCAGAAAGTTCATGAAAGATCTTGAGGAAGTTAGAGATGGTCTAACGCCCATTACAGTCTTTTGTGACAACTCAAGTGCGGTGGCTAATTCTTAAGAGCCTAGGAGGCACAAGATGTCCTAACATATTGAAAGGAAATACCACCTCATTAGAGACTATGTGGAGAAGGGTGAGATAGCGATCTTAAAGATTGATACGAGAAATAATCTTGTAGATCCTTTTGCAAAGACTTTGACTTAGAAGACCTTTGAATTACATTTAAAAGGGATGGGAATAAAGTGTATAGTAAATTGGATTTACGACAAGTGAGAGATTATTAGAAACAGTGTCCTAAAAATCCAAATTTATCATGTAATTATTACTTTATTAGACAATGAAATTAAGTTCTAGTCTTTTCCTCGTTAAATTTGTGTAAGTGAGTATATACTGCATGTGATTTTCCTTTAAGTGACATCCACGAGATGGATGTAGTCCTCAAACAACATTTACATGTTTTTTTCTAAGTGGATTATGAGATTAACCCACATATAGACTTGGAGCAAATGGAATGAAATGTTATTTGAAAATTTGTAGTTAATGATAAGTTGGGACTAAATGTCTGCTAAGGCTATAACATGACATTTTAGATGACCTATCTTGGTCATGTGGATGGTGATCCAAAAGTGTTATGTTGGTGTGTTTAATAAGATTAATACATAGAGTTGGACCAAGTGAGTTACTTGTTTCTAGACTACTATCAGAAATGAGTGATTCATGATGTATTGTTTGAACGATGACTCTAAATCCTAAAAGTAGTCTAGACCTGTGCAAGGAATTTTAGTTATCTTGGTGTACTATAAGTAAGGTCTCAATGAATTATCGATGTCCCACGTGTACTGGGTAACAGCATGAAGCGTGACAAGGATCAAGTATTCAATATGCAATCTATTGTCTCTTATGAAATACAAACGTCCTCTTAGTTGATCCGCATGTGTTTGAATTAATTCACAAAGTGTTACAAGTGTTTAACATTTGGAATTTATACTGTGAGTTTATTCAAGTATAAATGAATTTTTTGAAAAAGCGCGAGTTGATAACTAGTAGAAAAGCTGTGAGAAAAATCATGGTAGTAGTTATAATTATTTTTCATCATGGATATCTTATAGAGGAGTTGTTGTTATCAATATAGTCTACTGTGGAATTATCGAATAAATAATATAAGTCTAGAGTGCAACGGGATTTATTTAATAGAATTGAGTCCCATTAAATGGTAATTAAATTTTATCATGAGATTTTATTAATTTAACCCATTTAGAGGTAGATTTAAATTGCCCTTGAGGTCCCTATGCTAGCCTATGTTTTAAATGCCATCAGAAAAATATTAAAGAATAAATGAAACGAATTATTTATTCATGAGATGAGTAAATTTAAGTTTGCCAAACATTATTCATTAGATGAATAAAAGTTAAAAATTATAAAATAAAATAATTTTAAAATTAAAATTCATAAGATGAATTTTTACATGAGGAAAACAAAATAAATAAATAAATAATAAAACTAGTGGCGATCCACGTATAACGGCGTTGGCCAACCAGCAGACCATGATCATATAAGGAGCGATCCACGCTCGACAATTGGGAGTGTGCCATGTGGCACACTCTGGGTCGCCCAAAGAGGCCATCTGAGCCATTAGGCACGGACCAACCAAAACGTGTCACGTGGCAAGTTCTAGGCGGTGATTGAAAATTAAACAAAACAATGTTGTTTTGGCTTGTTATTTTGTATCCCACATCAACTTTTTGACATTTTTTGCTCCAGTAGCCTATCAAAAATAGGGGTCCCGGAATTAAGGTTTAGTATCGATTCAAAAATTAAAATTTTCTGAAAGTGTTGACTTTTGGAAAACTAAAAGAGAGAAAATTTTCGTTGAAATTGTTTTCTCTTATTTTGATATTTTTGGAGCCCACACTTTGGGTTATTGAGGTGATTGCGTAGAAGGTCTTCGAGTCTCAGTTTTGCTCGGTTTTCTTTATTGAAGCAATTTCTAGGTATTCTTCTTTCCCTTTTCTTTTAGTTCTTTGCTTCTCCATTTATTTGTCGTATTTGATTATGCTAGTTCATATTGATGTTATTATTGTGAATGTGATAGCGTAGAGGCTTGTAGATTTAAAATTAGCAATTTTAAATCACCCATAGGTTTAAAATTAGGGATTTTAAATCATTCCACTGCATGAATTTAATTAATTAGGGAAAATTTTTTAAATTCATCATAACAAAACCATGTTGGGTTGACACGGACCAAGGTTCCACTAAGTTAATGCTGAGAGGGGAGTAGTCCTCCTCATTCTCAGCAGATTGCAGAACTAGGTGGTCCTTGGCAAGCTGGTCCCACCAATGCTCTCACCCTTTATATGATGAAAAACTAGCCCATCTATCGAGCTTCTTGTGAGTTGGCTCTTTTCCTGTATTAAAATGTTTGGACTCGGCCATTAGATCGTTAAGATCCTTGTGCTCGGTCTGCTTGCCCTTTTGGACCCTGGCCTCTTCTTAAGAGAGCCTAGTCAAGCAAGAATCAAGCGCAATCCTTCGCTGAGCTGCCTTCTTGCACAGTTGCCTCCTTTTCTAAGTTCGAGTAAGGTTAGAAGGACTAGCTGCCTCTTGATCGAGGTGATTCCTCCTCCAGACATTACCAAACCTAACACTAGAAGGCTGATATCTTGACTACCGTGGTGCCAGACTGGTGTCCATGTCTAGTAAGGTGTACTTTGGATTTCTCTTAGGATGCCCTATCCTCATGATGATTTGAGTCTTCAGCACAAAGCCTCGAGAAAGCCCTAACGATGATGTCTTTGTTGGAGGAGCTAGCTTTTTCTTTGGAAAAAGATTCAGCTTCTTCATCTCGGATTATGACCGCAACCCCCACAGAGGTCATGGTTTAGGCACATTATTTTCCTTGATGCCTATTTCCTAGAAGCGAAGACTGTGGTAATCTGTGAGAATCACCTTGGTTAACTCTTCTTCCTTAGAGAGGAGAATGGTACCTTGCTCTAATTGCTTCTTTGTGAACCTTCTGAATGTTCCACAACCACGTGTAGAGTGTTCAGCCATGATGTGCCATTTATAGTGATCTTCCGGCAATCTCAACGTGGTTTGAGGGAACCTCAATGTTCCTGATTCGAGCAGCCTGTCAAACCAAGCGTTAGCCACAACCATATCATCTTTGTCTACATTCATCTTGCATAGAGATTCGCCATTGGTTTGGTCGTTGTGGGGATATAAGGCTTTACTACTTTAACTACATTGACCTCGAAAATACTAGGGAAGGGGTCTTTATCCACGCCCATTTGTCCTTCTCCCAGGATGATAAATTCCCTTGCTTTCATGGCATCCTGAACCACATTCCTAAAGATCACGCAGTTCTTCATTGAATGGGACAACGAATTGTTTCGCTTACAGTATACCTTTCCCTTGTTAGAATTAGGATCAAGTTTTCTGTGTTGACCCCTAATCTTGAGTTTGTTATTTTCCTCAAGCCAATCAAATATTATATCGGCTCTAGAGAGGTCAAAAAAATATTTTCTCAAGTCTTGGGACTGATAAGACTTCCTTGCTTTAATATCCTACTTGATCAAAGGATTACAAACCATAGGAGGTCCATTAACATATTCAGCAACGTCAATCTTGTATGGAGGATCTTCTTCCTCCTTTACTATGTCGTGCATGTAAGTCCCATACACGCTATTTTTCTTAAGAATTTTTTCATTTACAACAGTCTCGTGTCTAACGGCACATTCTGCCAGCTAAAGAAGCGTCATAAAGTAAGAGCCTTCAAATTTCTTCCTGAATTCAATATCCAAGGCATATAGGGCCCGCTTAGTGTACTCAACTTAAAGAAGGACTATAGTGCATTTTAACCTAGCTCTCTTGAACCGATTAATATAGTCTTCCACTGACTCACCTGGCTTCTGTCTCATTTGATCCAAGTCTGACATGGAAGTTCCTAATTCCATTCTCAGGAACTAGGCCTAGAATTACTTGGCCATATCGTCCCAACAATAAATAGAATTAGGGGGCAGGCTGATATATGATTGGAAAGCGATCCTAGTTAATGAGCTAGGGAACAACCTCAATTTGAGATATTGATTATCTGTCGCTTCTCTTCATTGGCAATTAAATCTTGCCAAATGCTCGAGTGCAGAAACTGTCATGATTCAAGAATATGGGGCACATGGAATTGAGTACGAATAAGTGAAGATTGGAATCAAGGTTGTAAAGGTCGTAAAAGAGTAGTTTAAGTCATTAGAATAGCCTAATAAGTCATTAGCCGTTAAGCAATAGGTGAAGGAGAGGGATTCGATTAGTATTGGAGGGAAGGTTAGTTGGTCGTTGTTGAAGTGTCTAGATGAAGTGTTTTGCTAGATATTTTCATTGTAACTAAGAGAAGTATAAGTAGCTTGTATTTCTTTGTAATGTGGCATTATTGATGAGTGATAATAATTTCTATCTTCTTTTTTCATCCTTAATTCTCTCTATTTCTTACCTAATTCTCTAATTCTCTTCTCATTTAAACTCTAATTCTTCACCTCTCATATGTTATGATCCAAGAGTAAGCTTGAATCATAACAATTGGTATCAGAGCCTTGATTATCAAATCAAGTTAATTGATGTCAAACTCTTGATCTGGTTGTGTTTGATCAAGAAAAGAAAAAAAAAAAACTAAGCTTAAATTATCTGAATTTTAGCTAAGGCTTATGATGTGTGAAAGTGCATTCAAGTTCAGATCGAATTGATCAGAACAACTTGAGTAACAGAACAACTTGAGTCGATGCTAGTGTTGATTGAAGTTGAGCAAGATCAAGCTTCAGATTGCTACATTATTCCTTGCTAATTCAGGTCAAGAAACTGGGCTAAAATCAGTAACTAAAGTGCATAGAATTGAGCTGAAAACGTGAAGATTGTTCATCAGCCAAATCAGTAACTAAAGTGCAAAAATTAGATCTCGACACTTGATTTTAAGCTACCTAAGTTAGAAACCAGTGCAAGTTCTGTTTTCAGTACATTGATTCTTGGATAAGTTGCTGCTAATTGGTTCAATCTCTCTGATTTACAAGCGAACAAGTTTCTTGAGTTATTGTGAGCTAAATTGAACAGATTGTTGCTAATGAATCATCTTTGTACTTAGCTTCAGCATATCGATTCATTTGAAGTTATACTCGATTTATCCAAAATTACATACAAGCAAGGTTGTGCGATTAGTGCTTGTTTGGAAATTGAGCTGAAGTTACACTCGATCTCTGGATTTCTATTCAAACTAGGGTTATACGGGCCTCAGCTTTAGTTAAGCTAGGGTTTTACGTTTGGTTCTCATCTTCAGTTGAGCAATGGTATTGATTCTTTGGCTGCGAAGTGTGCTGAAGTCCTGAGTTAAAGATCTCAACTTTAAACTGAGTAGGATTGTGAAACATTGGCTAAATTATTTGCATACAAAGAAGGCAGAAATGGATTCAGGTGTTGTTGTAGAATCATTTCAGGAAATTAAAGAGATAAACAAGATCAACTTCGTCCAAAGAAAAGTCTCCAACAATGCTAAACTTTTGGTAAAAATTCGGAATGCCCTATATCCGATTACGGAAGATGTCCTTCGCCAAGTCTTTTATCCCTATGGTTTTATTGAAGGAATTGAAATCATTTCAATTTCAACCTTAGAGGTTGTAGCTCTTGTGACCTATTCCTTAAGAAGTGAAGCTATATCTGCATTAATTCAACGATAAGGAAGAAACATTTGTGACTATTGTTGTGTGATGGATATCCAATTTCTCATTCCTTAGGATAAAATTGAAGAAACAAAAGGAAATCATTCTCCAAATGAGCCATTAAAATTGTTAGAGGGATCAAATATTGAAATGGCAATGCAACAATACAATCAAAATCAATAGAATGAGCTGGATGAAGATGCAGCAAGTGGAGTTAGTGTTAGTTCGAATCTGGAAGTGGCAGCAAATAATGATGATGAAGAGGTAGCAGGTCGACTAGAGCAGGATGCGCTTGAAATTAAGCAAGATCAACACAAGGTGGTGAATGAGCCATTAAGAATGCAAGATCAACATCATAAGGAGAAGGATTGTGTGCCAATTGAGGATGTAATGGAACAAGCTGTTGTTGGAATGTTACACAGTACAGGATCAACTTCAAATGAGAATGCACTTGGAGCAACTCAACCACGAAATGATGCATTACTGTATGAATTTAATGCCTTACAGTCTGAATTGCAAGATGTTGAACCCCCCCAAAGTTGCTAAAATTGATCCATATGTGAGG
This sequence comes from Simmondsia chinensis, assembly GCA_018398585.1. NCBI lineage: Eukaryota > Viridiplantae > Streptophyta > Magnoliopsida > Caryophyllales > Simmondsiaceae > Simmondsia > Simmondsia chinensis. Next base: position 29,478,845 of record JAGTTD010000005.1, read on the forward strand.
ATGATGCAAATTACAGAGGAGATTTTAGAGATTGCTCAAGGTATGTTGATTAAAGTTGAAAAGAGGGAGCAAAAGGCTAAGAAAAAAAGAGTGTTGCAGTAGGAAATTGATCAAGAAATGGAGCAAATCTCAACTGGTAATGTTAGATCCATTTAGAACAAGGAAGCTGCAGCAACAAATCAGGCAACAATTTAGGACAAAATTGTACCATTGCAAGTTGTAGAGCCACCAAATGTTGCAGCTGAGAAATGGCAAGTATACATGTAAGTTTTGAGCATCAAAAAGTTGAGGTTTAAGCTCACAATGCAGCAGAAAATTGAGATCAAACAGGTAGTTCGCCTTGACCATAAGAAGTGTTATTCAAGCAAGAGATTAAGAGCTTTGGTCAAGCCAATCTTGGTTCATAATGGAAGACCTCCAGATTTTTTACTTCTCAAGGAAAATAAGGTGTTTCTTGACAAGTATAACATGCTCAAATATTTGGAATTGGGGCATCCTAGGATGGTGTTGTGGTCAATTGATAGGCTTGGAGCATCTTGGATCAAAAGGATGTTGAAGAAGGCAAGGAGAATGAAGAATTCTATCAATAATGATACAAGATCAACACAAAATAAGGGTGAGGCTACTGCAGTGCAACCAAATTAAATGAAATATCAGAGTGTTACTGCTACAAATCAGTCTTTTCAGCTTGAGAAATTGCAAGACCTGATCCAAATGCAGGCACCATTTAGTGGAGCTAGTGTTTATTCATCTAAGAACACCAACTATAGGTCTCATGATCAAAGGGAATTGGAGACGACTATTAAGTGCAGAAGAGAAAAGTTCAGCAGCGAAAATGTGTTGTTAGAAAAGTTGCTGAGTAACCTCACTTATGGAGCCAAGGGACTGAAAGAATTCAGTCCAAGAATAGCTTTAAAGAGAAGTTTAAGGAGAGGAAGTTCCAAAGGATTGGATATAAAGACAACCAAGGAAAAATCTTTGCAAGTTTTGATGCGGTTAAGCAGATTTTGATGGGTTCTATCACTGAATTAGCAAGGAAGTTTGGACAAGAGTTAGATGTTTGTTTTAGTCAAGCTACGAGTAAGGAGCATCTTCCTGGGATATAAGCTCATGTAAGACCTCCTGAATTTTTATGGTCTTTCCTCCACCAGCCAGAAGGTGAACTTGGAGGAGAAAATGTTTCTGTTAGCAAGTTAAACATGAGATTAAGAGCAGATTATGATGTTACCATTGGGCTGTACTTCAAGGACAGCAGGACCAGATCTGAAATTGACCTTGATATATTCCAAGATTACATAAGAGTTCAAGAAAATCAGATTTTCTTAGACCGTGCTGAAGGAGTAAATACGAGATTGAATGATTCATTGAAATGCAGTGAGCAACAGCAGGGTCAGACAAGAATTGAAGGTTATGTGCAGGATCTAGAATTCATGTGTTGCAAGCCAAATAATTCAGATCATTGGGCCTCTGTGGGAGCTCAAAACATGAATAAATTCCATTAGAGTCTAGCTATGGCACTTGAGAATTTGTCTTGGTTGGATAAAGTTCACAAAATTCAAGCCAAAGGTTCAATTTCTCCAGATTATATGCTGCTTTGGTGCACAAGAAAGCATTCTAATGATTTTGTTTCATCTAAAGTTATTTGGTTGTTGGACAATGAAGGGTCTGAGGGTGATGTTTGCTTCTTATTTGCAACTAAAGTTAGTAAACAAAGCCAAGTATTGATGCAAAAGATGGCAATTGAGGCCTTGATTGAGTATGGGAATGAAGAAGGGTAGCAACTACTGTGAAATGGAGGCAAGGTCTAAACCGAACTTTGTAGACTGTTTTTCTGTCATAGCTGCAGCAAGTTAAGAAGACATGAAGAGAAAGATGGAGAGCGGTATGCAAATTTATGAAAATCAGCAAGGTTTCAAGAGCATTCAAGTCATGTTCAACTGCAATGAGTATTTCATTGTGGAGCCTCTCATGTGGGCGGAGATTTGCAAGCTTTTTCACATCATGTTGCTGAAAAACGAAAGCAAAACTGCAGTAGGTGGGCTAAAGTTGATTAGAAATGGGTTTGGAGCAGTTACAGGAGTAGAATTGGATATGTGTTGTTGCAGCATACATATTAGTTAAGAAATACCTGAAGTCTCTAAGTCAGCATCACTTGTGAAGCTTCAATATCAGCAATAGCAACAACAACAGATCTACATTAAGAGTTCTTCAAACTACAACTTCTCTACTAAGATTCTTGAGGACAAGAATCTTTAATGGGGGAAGTATTGTCATGATTCGAGAAGATGGGGCACATGGAATTGAGTACTAATAAGTGAATATTGTAATCGAGGTTGTAAAAGATTGTAAAAGAGTAGTTTAAGTCATTAGAATAGCCTAATAAGTCATTAGCTATTAATCAATAGATGAAAGAGAAGGATTCGATTAGTATTGGAGGGAAGGTTAGTTGGTAGTTGTTGAAGTGTCTAGGTGAAGTGTTTTGCTAGATCCTAAGAGAAGTACAGGTAGTTTGTATTGCTTTGTAATGAGGTACTATTAATGAATGATAATGATTTCTATCTTCTTTTCTCATCCCTAATTCTCTTCTCATCTCAACTCTAATTCTTCACCTATTCTATGTTATGATTCAAGAGTAATCTTGGATCATAAAAGAAATAGTCCCTTCCTCTAAAAAGAGGGTAAACTCGAGAATTTTTTTATCCTTGAAAAAAAGGGTAGTCCTTGTCTATATAGTCGGAGCAAGGTTTACTATACAAAGGTCTGTTGATCCTTGTGAGACCCAGTCCATACATTTGCTCAATGAGGGCGGCTAATTGGCCCTGGAGGGATAGGTTAGACACATGATTATGTGCCTACCATTTGGCCCCTAGTGGGTGAGGATCTTGATGGGTATCTGCAGGATACCCCTGAACACCCATCACAATCGAGTGTGAGAACGGTTGTTGCCTCCCAAACCTTAGGTAAACCCCATGATCATAATGGCCATAAACTTGATTGGCCATGAAATCTGTCCTAGCAGGACCTGGGTTACATGGCATGCCTGGAAAACACTAGTGTTAGCAGGCCATTGGTTCATCCTTGCCTGATTAATCCCCAAGTCATGATCTAGAGGAAGTGGGTTGTTATTTTGACCTCTAGTATAATAAGTATGAAGAGGTCTAGGATGAGAAGTTTGCTTCCCAAAAGTAGGGACCTTACCTTGCACTCCTACTTCAAGGTCTTGAGTGGGCCTCGAGGAAACTTCTACTACTTGAGGAAGGCATGAACGGTTATGCCCCCTGTCTCGAGGACAGGTGACACTGGCGCATTGGCGCTACAGTCCCTCGTGGTCAAAAAGAATTTGATTTGAAAGCCAAGTAGCCCCAAGGAGCACGTTGTTGCTTCTATGGCTGGATTCCAACTGTGCAACACCTGAGTTAGCCACAGTTTGGTTTTCTGTTCTCTCAAGGATCGTGTAGTCAACCTAAGCAACCGGTAACCACAAGCTCAAGGGTGTCTCATTAGGATAACTAGTTGGTGCCGATGGAAGAGATGCATGCCTATGCTGCCAGATATCTTCTCTAACGGCTTGGACCAAGCCATTATGAGCCTCAGCTTGTCTAACCAAGATAGGTTCAACTTCAACTACCGTCTACCTAGCCACGTCCTTAGCTATAAGGGTAGCAGTAGAAGACAAGGTCAAGTTCATTTCTACTAAGACTCTATTAGTTTCTTTATGAAGCCTTTCATTCATAGAGGTTCCAACGTCGTTAATTACAGCTCTCATGACGGTAGAGTTTTCAAGCTGAGCCGCTAGATTGGGCTCTGTTTCTACACATTGTCTCTCAAAGGCTTCTTTCATTGTTTGTTGGACCCTTTGAGTATATCCGTGAAACTCTTGCAAGAATGGCCATCGAGCTCAATACGTTAATCTTCTAAGATGTCATCATCATCACCATTTTCACTGCCATGGCTGTGACTCGATTCATCCCTTCGAGATATGGGACTTTGCTCAAGAGGACGCTTAAGTGGGGACCCAATTAATGCTAGCACTATTTTTCTACGATCCAATAATACGATTGTTTTCCCACATGTTGGTTAAAATGAGATATCATACGTTTAATTTTTTAGAATTTAATTATGTGCTCATAATTTTATTGAATCTTTTCATGTTTAATGCTTTTTTTAGACGTTAACAAACCATTAAGAAGATAGATCATATAACAAGGCATTGTATTATTTTCTTAGTTATCGATTAAACGATATGACCAAACCAAATAATCGATTTACCAAAAGCCGAGTAACTAAACCGAAATACTCTTTGGTACGGTTAATAATCGAGCCATAAAAACCCCTAGTTTGAATTATATTAATATATAAAGTAGGGACTATTGGGATTCGAACTCGTGACCTCTTGGTCAACAAAACTCTGATACCATATCTTGAAACCAACATTATCAAAACCTTAAGCTAAAAGGAAAAGGTTCAAGAATGATTTTATACTCTAACAATGTGGTTGAAATTGGCTAATCGGTCATACAAATGTATATATAGATTTGGAACGTGTCGAATAAATTTAATAAAACGGAAACAATTACAATTGGGGATAAACTAAAGCTATAGGGTTGCATTAAAAATAGTTAGGTCAAATTTATTGGGTAAAACGCTTCGTGAGATAAAATTAAGTACATGGTTAATTAGGCTTCTATATATTAAGTAAATCAAACAGAGAAGATATGCGAGTTTTAATATTAGTAGAGCTGATAAAATCTAACACAGTATGATAATACAACACAAATACGACATGAAGTAGTAGGCTTGTTTTGGGTTTTCTAGAGCCAAGCTGTATTTGGGTTGGCATGTTTAAATCATTTCGATAATTGGGTTGAATTTGGCTTCAGGTTCGGTGAATCCAGGTACAGCTCCCTTTAATCTGTTTATATAGTTATGTAGATTATTTGAATGCTTACTGATGATATATGTTGGTGCTTATTATGTGAGTTAGCTTATGCTAAATGATTTACAAGCCACAAAAAACAAAAGATCGAATTATAGACTCGAGATCTCAAATCTAAAGCAAGCACAACGAAGAACACCAGGATTTTTTCGAGCTTCAAAATGAAAGAAAAGATGGTCCTAACCCTCGGCTCCCCACATACCATCGTAAATTTTGGTCCTACTCCGCCGGGAGTGGCTAGCTGCCAGTGATGGGGTTTTCGGCAATATGGTGGGGAAGGGGGTGAGAAAAAGAGAGAGAGAAAGGGGTATACTTGGAAGGGGTATTGGAAGACAGAAAGAAGGGGCTGGCGGTACAGCTATGGCGGAGGCACGGTAGCGAGGCGGCAGCAACACGGCTACCAGTGACTTGGTGGGGTGGGGGGGGGGGGGGGGGGGAGGAGGTATGGGAGGGAAATTTCAACATCTTATTAATTTGGCCAATAAAGTGGGTTATAAAAAGAACCATTAATCAATCTTACTTATGATCCCAAGATTTAGTTTTAATTTCCTCATTTTTTCACCTAACTTCTATTCTCATTCCAACCTATATATATATGGCGGCATTCTTATGAGAGAATAAGAGCGTGAGAGGAGTCAATCCTAGCCCTCCATTGCAATGGATGGCCAAGATTTGTTGGACACTAAAAAAATTAACAATTTACGGCCAAGATTTGTTGAGTATTGGAAAAAAAAAAAAAAAAAAAAAGAAAACCAATTTTCTTCCCTTATCCCTTCTTTCCTTTGGCCCCATGAAGGGGTATGGGCCGTAAATTTTTATTTTTTTTAGTATCTAACAAATCTTGGTCGTCCATTACAATGGAGGGTTAGGATTGCCTCCTCTCACGCTCTCACCCTCTCATAAGAACTACACCATATATATATATAGCACAATTTTTATGAGAGGGTGAGAGGATTAAATCTTGACCGTCCCGTCACAGAGGACGGTCAAGATTAAAAGATCTTAATGTGACCCCCTTACAATAATAAAAAATACCAATAATATCCTTTCTCCTCTCTCCCCCTTTTCCCCCCAGCCTTCTCCACCTCCCTCCTCTCTCTCCTCCGCCACCCACCGCCGACCATCCACCGTCCGCCGCTGCCGCCCATTGTGGACCGTCGAGCTCCAGCTGCTGGCCACCCCAGCCCCCAAATACAACCCCCTTCCCCCTCTCTCCTCCTTTCCAACCCTCCCCCCACCTCCCTCCTCTCTCTCTCCTCTCCAGCCGCCACCCACCGACTTGCCGCCAACCACCGACCGCTAGCCATCTCAGCCCCCAATTTCTCTAATTCTCCCTCCAATCCGCCCCCAACCTCTCCCCTCTCTCTCCTCCTCCTCCCCCCTCCAACCCTCCCCCATCTCCCCCCTCTCTTCTCCCCTGGCGCTGCCACCCCGGCCAGGCTGGTGGCGGCGGCAGGGGAGGAGAGAGAGGGGGAAGGGAGCTTGGGTGGCCGGTAGCCGGTAGCCGGTGGTCGGCGATCGATCGATGGATGGCGGCGGGGGAGGAGAGAGAGAGGAGGGAGGTGGAGGGAGGGTTGGAGGAAGGAGGAAGAGGAGAGAGAGGGGAGGTGGGAGAGGGTTGGAAAGAAAGAGGAGAGAGAGGGGCGACGAGCCTGGGGTGGCCGGCAGTAGATGGCGGCAGCAGGGAGAGGAGAGGCAGGAAGGAAGTGAGGGGTTGGAGGAAGGAAGGAGAGAGAGGGTGAGGGGTATTATTGTATTTTTATCTTTATTTTTATTTATTTGTTTTTTAATCTATTAATATCCTTTAATCATAGCCATCCATTGTAACGGACGGTCAAGATTTAATCCTCTCACCCTCTCATTAGAATATATATATATATATATATATATATATTATTTTGATAACTTATTTTAATAATTTTTAATGTATTAGTTAATTAATTGCTACTATCAACCATGAGATTTATTATTAATTGTTGTAAGTTGACAATCAGCATGTAATAACAAAAAGTCACCCATATAACTAAACAATAACTTGTTCTTAACTTGATTGGGAAGGGGTTAATAGAGAATATACTTGATATATCTTGATATATGACTCCTTTGGATATATCTTGCTAGAGATTGAGTTATGATCCATGTAACGCAGATATAGGTTGACTTTGTTATTCTGTATTTTATCTAAGATTTAGTTAGGATATAATGATAATTGTATAATCTAGATCTCTTTCCTCTAAGTCTGTAAATATATAAATTAAGGGTGTCTTTAATCCAAGATGAGCCCGAGCCTGCCAGGCTCGAGACTCGGCTTGTTTGCATTAAGCTCGTCTCGGACTTGACTCAAAGCTCGCCGAGCTCGAAAAGTTCAAGCTCGAGCTTGGCTTGTCAAAAGGTCGAGTTCAACTCAACTCTATCTAAGCTCGGCAAGTTTTGAATTAAACTTGCAATATTTTGGCTCATTCAAGCTCAATTTAGGCTCGTTTAAGCTCAGGCTTGGTTCATTTAGGCCCAAATTTGGCTTCATTGGGCATATTTAAGTAAATATGTTATAATAAGAATGGCTCATTTAGGCTCGCGAGCCTACGAGCTCGAGCTTCACTAGACTCGGGCTTAACTCGATAAGCTAAAAGAGCTTGCTCGACTCGGCTGGGCTCGAGCTCAAAGTGAGCTAAGCCTTTTGAGCTTTTTAACTAGCCAACTTGACTCATTTACACCCCTAATATCATTGAAGAGGTAGGGTTGATCATTCGACAACCCTGATTAATTTTATTCTTTTATTTATTCTCTTTATGGTATTAGAGCTTGAAAAAGACTAAGTCTCAAACATCCTTCTATGGCCGCCTCTAATAACCCTAATGTTCTTGACATTAGCATTCAATTTGATCGTGAAAAATACATTCTTTGGAAAATTCTAACCTTATTTGCTTTGGAAGCATTTGATCTTATGGATATACTCCTTGGCCCAGCACTGCCCAATGTTGTTGATGCCGCCACTGCTAACCGCCCCTCGGGCACCTCCACTGACACCAATAATACTGGTTCCGCTTTCGCTACTTACTTAACCTGGAAGAAGAAAGACAAATTGGTTCTACTATGGCTCAAACCGACTATCAGTGAGAGAATCTTGGGTTATATTTGCTAGAGCTACCACAGCACAAGAAGCATGGGTGATCTTAAAGCAATTTTTTCACTCTCAATCCCAAGCCCGAATTATGTAGATTAGGTAGCAATTACTAACAACTCTACAAGGTACTCTTTCTATTTTTGAATATGTTGAGAAAAAGTGTCTTCTTGTGGACAAACTAGCTACAACTTTACATCATGTCCTTGAGCAAGACCTAACTCAGTAGATACATTATGGTCATAATGCGAAATTTGGACCCTTTGCTACCTCCATTAACACTCGATCTAATCCCCTTACTGTTCATTTTCTTTTGGCATCCTTCTCCATGTAAACACCTTGAGCATCTTATCCAAACCAAAATCATGTCTGCAAACGCTGCACAACAACGGCCTTCAAACCCACCCAACGCGCCGCATCAAGGTCCCTAATCATGGCCCTCCATACTAACGTGATCAACCAAACCTGAATGGCATTAATCCAACAGCCAACCGGGGCAACAAACCATGGGCCTTATTAGAACAAACCGAGACCTCAGTTCCAGATTTTTCAAAAATTGGTACACTTAGCCATAGACTTCTACAATCACTTCAATCATGCCCACACATTTGATAAAGCCTCCACAATTTTCGCCATGCTTGCTTCGCCTGGCAACCCCACCATTCAAGGTTGGTATGTTGACTCCGCTACTTCCAACCATCTATTAAGGTTGGAGACTAATGGTACTTTTAACCGAAAATTCATAACTGAATTTATTGGAGCCCAATGATGGTGACTCTTGGGCTGCCGGGGGTTATGAATGTAGAGGCCTATAAATAGGACCTCTTGTTTAAGGTTTAGGTATGGGGTTGAAAGCAAGGGACTAAAGATGTAGTCCAAAAGGGTGAGATAGAGTGTGAGTGTAATACTCTGTTATAATAGTGAAAGATGTTGCTCCCCCTTCCGTGGATGTAGGCTTCGGCTGAACCACGTAAATTCTGGTGTCTAATTATTCCCCCATTCCCTTTATTCCACATTGCTATTTCAGTTTATGGTCCGGTGACTCTGGGTGATCCTAATAACTGATATCGGAGAAGGTATTAGTTGTAGTGAAAAGTCCCTAACACCATCTGACTACTAATCTCAACAATCTTTATGTTCATAATAATTATTATGGGACTGACAAGGTTCAAGTAGGTAATGGTACACTTCTTTCTATTTCTCACACCGCCATTGCACTTATTTCTAGTAATGGCCACGTTTTGCTCTTACCCTATACTTTACATATCCCTACCCTTACTGAAAATCTTCTTAGTGTTTCTCAATTAGGGATAACAATGTCTTTACGGAATTTTATCCTGACTTTTGTCTTGTGAAGAATATGTATAGCAAGGTCCTTCTTCAGGAATCGCATGATCAAGGGCTCCATAGGGTCTCATGCAGAACCTCTTCATCATCCAAATCATGTACAACATTCTTAGGTAAAAGTCCTTCTCTCCAAGGATAGCATAATTGACTTGGTCATCCAAACGAGAAAGTCATTCGTAGGATTACCTCTTGTAGTTTGCCTTTATCTTCCAATAAAGACTTGTCAGTCCGTGGAGCATGTCAAATGGGTAAATGTCATTGTTAATATTTAGCTATTTCCCCTGTTCCCTCTTCTTTGCCTTTTAATTTAGTCTATTAAAATGTATGGAGCCCTGCCCTGGTTTCATCACTTAATGGAAATTATTATTTTGTTCAATTTGTTGATGATCATTCCAAGTTTGTTTGAATTTATTTAATAACTTCCAAATCTCAAGTCTTTGAAAATTTCAACACTTTCGAAATATGGTTAAAACTCAATTCAATGCTACAATTGAACATGTACAAACTGTTTTTTTTTTTTTTGGGGGGGGAGGGGGGGGGGGGGGGGGGGGGGGGGGGGGGGGGAGGCGAATATCGACATGTTTCTCAATTTCTCAATTATTTGGGTGTTCACCATAACGCAGTTGAATGACCAAATTGTGATATTGTTGAAAAAGGACTCTCATTACTCGCTCGTGCTTCTCTTCCATGAATTTTTTAGGGAACATGCTTTTTCAACTGTTGTATACTTAATGAATCAATTTATAACCCTAATTTAAAATAATCAAACTCTTTATCAACGTTTGTATCATCTAACACCAAAAAATAATTTTCTCAAAACGTTTGGATGCTTTTGCCACCTATTTCTTTGACGTTATAACACGAATAACCTGATTTTCGGTCTAGGCCTTGTGTTTCTTGTGATATAGCGCTAAACATATGGGATATATATGCATTCATTTACCCACAAATCGAGTATACATTGCTCGTCATGTTGTGTTCAATGAATCTCGATTTCCATATCCATCCGTGTCCCTCTCGTCTCCCTCACCGCCCTCCTCTTCATCTTTCCCTTCTCTACCTCTCCTTTCTCTTCTTGAGTCTGCTAGTCATGGCCAACTCAATCTCCTAGTTTCTCCCTTCTTGTTACTATTGATCAGTCGCTGCCTGCACTGCCTGCCAGTGTCGCACAAGCCAAGCAATCCTCGGAGGAGGATTTTGCTCCTACTCTCGCTGCCCCACCATTCCTTTAGTCATCATCTAATTCGTCTCATCCCTTGACTACCCCATCTTGTCCTAATTCCCTAAAACCAAAAGCCCTTACCTCTACCCGCCACCCTCTACCTACTCACTCAGACGAGGATAAACCTACATCTTATACCAAGGCTTCTATGTCCTTCCATTGGCGCAAGTCATGAATGCCGAAATTACGGCACTTCTTTGGACTTTGACATGGGCCCTTGTCTCCCTCCTATCAGTGCCAATATAGTAAGTTGTAAGTGGGTCTTTTGTATCAAACAATGTGCGGATGGTTTTGTTGAGCACGATAAGGCCTAACTTGTGTCCAAGGGCTATGGTCAAGAAGAAGGCACTGATTTCTTTGAAACGTTTAGCCCAGTGGTTAAACCCCACTATTCGCCTTATTCTTTCCCTCGCTACTAACTTTGATTGGTCTACACAACAACTCGATTTTAACAATGCTTTTCTTAATGGTGGTCTTACTAAGACAATATTTATGTGGTAGCCTCCTGGTTATTGTGATTCTTGGTTTCCTAATCACATATGTTTCCACAAAGAGGCCTTATATGATCTAAAGCAGGCACCCCAAACTTGGTTTCACAAGCTCAAGGATTTTGTTCTTCAATATGGGTTTCGTGGATGTTATTTGGATTCTTCCCTATTTGTTAATAATGTTGACTCTCGTCTAACCTAACTTCTAGTTTATGTTAATGACATTATTATTACAGTCAGTGACACTAATTTTATAGATGATTTTGTTACATCTTTATGACACACATTTTCCTTTAAGGGCTTTGAGTCCCTTAATTTTTTCCTTAGTATTCAAGTGGAGCATACTTCTGCTAGGTTTTTCCTATCTCAGTCCAAATATATCACTAACATCTTGGTTCGTACTAAAATGGAAAGTGCCAAACCAATTTCGACACCTGCTAAGGCGTCCATGTCTCTCACTCATGTTGGTGAACCAATGAATAATCGCCATTTATATCGTAGTGTGGTTGGTGCTCTACAATATGCCATAGACTAGAGATTCCATTGACTCCTGAATCAAGTATTTCAGTTTATGTCCTCTCCCACTCAGCTCCATTGGCAAGCAATCAAGCGTACTGTTCATTATCTCAAATGTACTCTTGATCTTGGTATATTGCTTCAACCGTCATCTTCCTCTTCGATATTTGCTTATTCTAATGCAGCATGGGTTGGTGATCCTGATTTATGTCATTCCACACATTGCTATGATGTTTTCTTTGGTGGAAGCATAATTAGTTGGTCTTCTCGGAAACAAAGTGCTATAGCACAATTTAATAACTGAGGCTGAGTATTGGGGTCTTGCGTTTGCTAAAGCCAAGGTAATATGGATGCAGCAGATTCTTATAGAACTTCATGTTCCTCTCTCTCTGTGCTGCCTTTTCTATTTTGTGATAACGTAGGTGCTAATTTCATGACTGCCAATCCGGTCTTCCATCGTAAATCCAAACACATCTATATTGTTTATCACTTCATTTGTGAGAAGGTGGAACCTGGTAATTTATATGTGGCCTATCTCTCTTCAATCGCCCAGATTGTCGATATACTCACTAAGGGACTGTCATCCAACCGATTATGTACGCTTTAGTCCAACCTAGGCGTTAGTGTCCCACCATCAAAATTGCGGGGGGATAATAGAGAATATATTTTACATATCTTGACCTCCACTTGGTATATCTTGATATATGACGCCTTTTGATATATTTTGCCAAAGACTGAGTTTTGATATGCAGATTTAGGCTGACTTTATTATTCTGTATTCTTATCTAAGATTTAGACTAGGAGATAATGATGATTGTATAATCTAAATCTCATTTCTTGTAAGTCTATAAATCTATCAATGAGGAGGAAGGGTTGATCATTCAATAGCCTTGCTTTATTTTATTGTTCTATTAATTCATATTAGAGGTTGATAGTTTTTAACTCATTTAATAGACAGGTCGGATTCTGGTTGACTTCTTTTCTAAACTCCCTCGCATAAAACAAAATGAACTTCACACGAAATGACACATTTGTCAGCCGTAGCTATAAAAGCATGAGGATAGGGGGCCAATACACACACGCACACACGCACGCACGCACGCGAGCGCGCGCACATATATATATATAGATAGATAGATAATCATCTATGTCTATATTGTAGAGAGGTTCCCTATTCCCTTAAATCTCTTGAAATCAAATCTTTGCATTTCATGGTAGACAATTCTCAAATTTCCTAATCATGAAAAAAAGAAAATAAAATTGTAAACGAGCATTAAATCATCTCAAAGCATTTTTAAGCATTAAAAAGGAAAAAAATAATCACCATTAAATCCTTTAAAAATTGCAACAGCCATGCCCAAAATCACCACACTCCTTTAGCATTTTGTAATTTAAAGGAACATCGTGTACATCAAATGAGAATTTTGGGATCGAAAATAATGAAGGTGGCCTTGAATTGGGAGGAGATTTTTCCTCAGAAAGGACCCAAGGGTAGTAGAGCTCATGACATTATTACAGGCCTTACATTTAAATAATTAACGAAACAAACGCTTGATAAACTACTTGAAAATCGATTACGGTTCGTTCCTGTTCATTATAGGAGGTCGATTGCTTATCAAGCCGAGTTCGAGCAGGCTTAATAAGCTTAACGAGTTGAGTTCGAAAAGGGGGTACCTGGTAACATTGATGAACAATTTGATAAAGGCTCGTTAAGGGCTTGATAAAAACTCAATAAAAGCTCATTAAAACTCATTAAAAGCTTGTTAAAGGCTCGGTAACAGTTAATATTGACTTCAAAACGGTTCAATAATGACTCGATAATACCTCAAAAGGCTTCACTCGATAGGGAGCTAGACTCGAAAACAAGCTCAGCTTGATTATGAGCTCGATTCGGCTTGATAATGAGCTCGGCTCCACTCAATTAGCCTAACAAGCCAAGCAAAGCGGAGCCGAGCATAGAACACACTAAAATCTTTTCGAACCGAGCTCGAACAAACATTTGAAAGCTTGATAAGAGCACAGCTCGATCTCGAGCTCAATAAGGCCTATCGAGATCGAGTTCCAACAGTAAGGTGCTCAATTCGACTCCGCTCATTTACTCGCCTACTTGCATCCAACACTGAACTGAGCCAACCAATTGTTGTGGTCTCTCAATAGTGATTGGGAATATTGCACCATGTCCTTCACTGAACTGGTGTGGTCCAATCGCTTTTTCCAATCGACGAGTATGGGTCATGTTGTTCATCTTGGTAATGTGATACTTTAGACCTAGAGAAATAGAAGCGTATTCCAAGGAGGGTCTTGGATTTTGGATTGGTGCTTGGTATGTTGATTTCCATCCAAACCCGAGGAGGGAGCTAATTGTATTTATTGTATTAAAAGGAGGTCAAAGTAGTGGGTGTTTGTCTAGTCTGGGACCTGTCACTCATTGTTATACTATGGTTTTGTTTTTTCGTTTGTTATGAGTTGCTAATTATTGAAACGTATCTCTTGAATCCTTATTAATTGTAATTGTCAGAATAGTATCTTGTCCTTACTTATTTTATATAAAGTTTTATAGTCTGGTACATATAATTAATATTATACCTTCTTGTTTATATTTTCTCATATTACTTTCAAGATATTTTTACTGAAGAAAAAGTTAGTCTAAAAACCCACGGCAAAATTGTCATATTTTTGAAGATCGGAGTAATATTTCAATGGTGGGTAATAAGCTGAGTACAAGGGGTGCTTGGCTTGTTCAACATTTATGAACAACTTTAAGGACTCTTAAGGGTGCTTTAACAACTCAGTAGTCGCACAAAAATGGTAAGATAATAGCTCGATAATAACAAAGATAGCTCGGGTTTACAAGCTTGACTAGATTGCAAAATCAGTTCTATTATGAGCTCCAATTGGCTCTATAATGAGCTCAACTGATAACAAGTTCGACTCACCTTGATTAAGCTAACAATCTGAATCGAAATGAATATTGAATACAGTTAAATCGTATCAAACCAAGTTTAACAAAAAGTCTCAAAATCATGATAAGAGCTTGGCTCGAACCCAAGCTTGATAAGCTTATCAAACTCAAGTTCAAACAAAGTAATATAAACAATACCTCTTTTATGATGTCACAAACAAGTAGCAGCACCAATTCCATGTTAGATTTGGCGTCACCAGAGGCTATCACCAAGGAACATAAACAAGCCAGACATTCAATAAATTACTCCGCATTCAAAGTAGATTAGAGCTTATGTGTTTGTTTTGGGGGAATTAATAGCTTATCGAATCACGTTTGAACAAACTATATAAGCTTTGCAAGTTGAGTGCAAACAAAGGGAGCTTGACTTGTTAACATTTGGGAACAATTTTGATAAGGACACATTAGATGCTCGTTAAAGGCTCTTGTCAGCTCCATGTTAGCCCAAAAATGGCTCAATAGTAACCAAAACAGCTCGACTCAGCAACGAGCTCAACTTTGTGTCAAGTTCGGTTCTATTATGACCTCAAATCAACTTTATAACAAGCTCAGCTTAATAACTGACTCGACTCAACTTGATTAGGCTAAAAAGCCAACTCGAATAGAGCATCAATCACAATAATATCTTATTAAATCATTTTGAACAAGATCAAAAGCACGATAAGTGCTTAGCTCGAACTCAACCTTGGTAACGATCACAACAATATTTTATCAAACACAAGTTCAAACAAAGTAATACTCGACTCAACTTGCTCGGAGTGGAGGTGCCCCTACCTAGAGTTTCATATCTTTCTTCGTATCGTCCCTTTCACGCTTGCTTTGGAATTTGCAGTCATTGCTCTCACTGGGTTTGCGGCTCTTGCTTCAAAATCCCACTGCAATTGTAGTGAGTATTCTTCAGCAACTCTCATTTACTTTTCCACCCGCTCACCGATACCTAGGGTTTCCTTTATTGAGGCGGCGTTTCCAAGCTCAACTACCCATCTTCCCTCGTCCCAATTCGTCATTCTCTTTCTCAGAAAATCTTTTAATTCATCTTATTTGCCCCTGGATTTGTTGGTTGAGCCCATTTATTGCTCACTTTCACTTTAATGCGTTCAAGTTCCCTAGTCTCATCTACAAAAGGATGTTCCGCCTCCTACTGCTTCATCGTTCCACATACAATTCCCCAGTACTCTCCCATTCTCCTTACTCTATTTACACTAAGAGACATTCCTTGTGCCCTTTTTGTCCATTTTCCTACCCATCATTTTGTTATTGGAGGAATTGTTGCCTCTATAGCCATGAGTTGGAACTGTCAAGGGCTGGGGCGGCCCTTGACAAATTCAAGCGCTCCGGAGCTGATTCAGATTTATAAACCCTACGTGGTTCTTTTTGCCAAGACTAAAAAGAAGGGTGACTTTGTTTACAAAATTTTAAAAAAAAAAAAAAAAAAAAAAAACAATTTTCCGAATATTTTTTGTAGTTAATCCTACGGGGCAGTCGGATGGTTTGGCGATTGGATGGAATGAAGAGATTAAAATAGAGGTGCTATAAAGCTCCAGTAGATGGATTGATGTATGGATAGAGGTTGCTCAGTCTGCAAAGAGGTGGCGACATGTCTTCATTTATGGTGAGCCTGCTGCTAAGCGTAGGAGGGATTTCTGGAATGATTTCAGCATCAGGTATTCGGGGTTGTCTTGTCCCCTTGCCATCTCCGGAGACATCAATTCCATAGCATTCTTTTATGATAAAACTCTAGGCTCGCAAATCTCAGGAGCACAACAATATTGTTTATGATAATTGTCAACTCATTGAGCTTGAAACCAAAGGGTGTAGATTCTCGTTGGTTGGAGATAGAGAAGGCCAAGTTTATGTAGAGAACGACTAGATACATTTGCTATGAATTATGCATGGTTGAACGTTTTTGAATATGCGGAGGCTAAACTTGCTCCGGTGGTTGGATCAAATCATTCTTCGCTTATCATTCTTCTAGAAGGCATGTCCATTAAACCGAAACTGGTTTTCAAATTAAAGTCTAACTAGCTTCTTGAAGAAGATTGCAGTGATATTATTAAATAAGGCTAGAGTTCAATCAATAGAGGCTCCAAGATGCTCAAAGTTGATTTAAAACTGCAGGAATATAGAAAAACCTTATCAGGTGGTGGGGTGAACGCAGAAGGGTGAGAAGGGAGTTTATTGAAGCTGTTATGCAGAAGCTAGTTATGGTGCAGAGTGAGGAGGGGATGCTCAAGCACTCATGATTCCAAGACTCAACTAAAATCTCAACTTCAGACGTATTGGGAAGTTGAGAAGAGACACTAGCATCAACGATCTAGAGTCAATTGGCTCAAATATGGAGACCGAAACATTAACTTCTTTCATGCCACCATCCTTGCTAGGAGGAGATGAAATTCAGTGATGAAGATCAAAGACGGGCAAGGAAATTGGGTCGACAATAGGGAAGACATCCAGGATCTCACCTGTTGGAAGGAGAAGGGGGGCTTCGATCCATTGTGATTCAGTTCCTTGGTGGTTTCTAGTTATTTTAGAAGCCTATTTGCTGCAAGAGAAGGATCTGATTTTGAAGAGGCTGCTCGAACAATCCCGACCATTGTTACCGCTCAGATGAATCAGGCTCTGTGTGCACCCATTAGTACTGAAGAGATCCATCGTGCAGCCAGATAGCTAGGAAGCCTTAAAGCTCCCAGCCCTGATGGGTATCTAAATATTTTTCTACTTGAAGTTTTGGGAAATAATTGGGGGCGACATGTTTAATGCGGTGATGGCTTTCTTTCGCAATGGGCAATTGCTAAAAAAAAAAAAAAAAAAAAATTCAACAAAACTGATATTGCCCTTATCCCGAAATTAAATAGGCCCGAGGCCATGAATCAATTCAAACCCATAAGCTTATGCAACTTTATTTATAATTATTGCGAAAGTAATTTCTAATAGATTACAGCCCTTAATGCCGGAGCTAATCTCCCAATACTAGGCAACGCTTGTGAAGGGATTTCAAATTCAAGACAATATTCACATAACGAGGTTGCAGAAGGGGGGGAAAGGGGATTCATAGCGCTCAAAGTTGACTTCGCTAAAGCTTATGATCAAGTGAATAGGGACTTTCTTGAGTTTGTGCTTTATAGATATGGCTTTCCACAAAATTTTATTGATTGGATTAAACAATGTGTTACTACTGTTCTTATTAGCCCAATGATTAATGGCATGCGGTTAGAGAGGTTTGCTATAGGGAGAGGTCTTCGTCAAGGGGATCCTTTATCACCATATCTTTTCATTTTCGTTATGAACTCATTATCTAGACTCATATTTGAAGCGGTTAGATCAAATCAATGGCCCCCACTCCATTTTAATAAGTTTACCCCTCCAATTTTCCACCGTCTTTTTGGGGATGATTGTGTTCGGTTTTTTGAAGCTCAACTTAATCCTTGTGCCAAAGTTAAGGAAATTATTGATTTGTTTTGCCGGGCTTTGGGGCTGAGAATTAACTTTTCAAACCAAAAGCTTATTTTTCATCAAATGTTGCTACTAAGCAAGAGTGCCTTAGTTTTTTGGGGTGGAAATGCTCAAGGCGGAATAAAAGTATTTAGGCCTCCAACTCATATAGGCAGATCAAAGTTTGGAGCATTAGCCCAAATCCTAGAGCGCATTAGACGGCGTCTCAAAGGTTCAGCTAATTCTATGATATCCCATGCAGGTAGGGAGGAGCTTGTTAAATCTGTCCTCTCCGCAATCCCAATTTACATTATGCATTGTTTGATACTCCCCAAAATTTTTTGTAAAAAAGTTAATAGTCTTATAACATCGTATTGGTGGAAAGGGGATGCTCGTTATAATCGGGTAGTTCATTGGACTAATTGGGTGACGTTATCCAATCCTAAGAAAGAAGGGGGAGTCGGGTTTAAGGATTTTGAGGGATTCAATCTCTCACTTTTGGGCAAGCAAGCTTGGCGAGTCCTTCAAAATCCGGAAGCGTTTTGGGTCAAAGTAATAAAGGGCATTTTCCTAATTCTTCTCTCTTAAAGGCCCATTTGGGGAGTAATCCCTCTTGGTGGTGGAGAAGCATCCTTTCGGGAGAGACTTCATTGCCAATGACTTGCACTAGGTTATTGGTGATGGTAATTCTATTAACTTTTGTAATGAAAGATGGAACCCCGGTTGCGAGCCGCTTACCCAGTCCTCTCTTCAGGATCATCGGTCGTAGGAAAGTAGGGTCTATGATTTTATTCGCCTGAACTCAAGGAGATGGAATCTTGGGAAAGTTTACTCCTGTTTCCCTAAACAAATGGCGCGCGTTATTAAAAATATACCTACTGCAGGCCCTGGCATCAATGATAGTCTGATATGGATTGGCTCAAGAGATGGTCTTTATTCAGTTAATGAAGGCTATTCTCGTTGGAAAGTTCTCATTGGCCAAAACAAAGGGGGAGTCTTCCTCTACTGTTACTGTAATTAAATCTATTTCTTTTATTTGGAAAGTCTCATGTGAGCCAAAGGTCAAGTATTTTGTGTGGCAAGTCTGTCACAATGCGCTTGCGACGGGTGATAACATGGCGAAAAGGAATCTAGGTACATCTCAAGCTTGTCCCCGACGTGATAGTAAGATCTAATCTATTGATCATATTCTTTTCTTTTGTCCCTTTGCCCTTGTGACTTGGAGGGCCTTGGGTTTAGGCTTCAAGCTAGATCCTATTGGCTTTCGAGGTTTGTCCAATGGTGGAACGATTCATTTAATGTGTTTAGGTCTGATTTTGATGTTATTGCTTCATGTGTGTATCCATGTTGGTGGTTCTGAAAAAACAAATGTAATCTTATTTTTAGAAGATGTTGTCTCAGCCCGACTCAGGTGGGATGCAAAGCGATGGCGGAAGCTCGAGAGGATCGATTAGCCCATACTTTGAGGCAGGAAATACACCCAAGCGGAACCAATCCAGATGGTCTCCCCGTCCTCGTCACTTCGTTAAACTTAATTCCAACGCGGCGCAAAGGTAGAAGAGTTGCATGCGCGGTGGTAGTTCGAGACGATTCGGGACCATTGATTGGAGGCTGGTGTTCCTCGTTTACGGTCTTTTGACCCCTTGGTGTCCGAAACCCAAGCAATTCTAGGTGCATGTTTTCTAACTATTGCATCGGGATGGAAAAGAGTCATCAATTAATCGAACTGCCAAGGGGCAATTGAAGCTATCAATAGTGGTGTCGATGTTCCATGGCCAATTCAGGCAACTGTTTTTTCCGATAATTTAAATACAAGCCCTAAAAAGCACAATGGTGCAGGGTAGGGACCGAAGACAAACTAAAAATCCAAAACAACCATGGGAGTAGGCTGCCCACAACCAGACAACTAAACAAAACGAATGTCTCGACAAAGGCAAGCCTAATGCTAAAGACACAAAAAAAAAAAAGACAACAGAAATGAGCTACCTCCAAAAAAACACCCCCAACAAACCTATCCAATGACAAATAAAATGACCAGGTCAAGAAAAACCAAAACACCCGAGACGAACCCCAACAAGACAATGACGATTTACAAGGACAAACCAAAACAGCTATTATAAGGCAATTGTTAAAGATATTATAAGGCTTAGAGCTGCTTTTGATTGTATAATTTTTTGTTGGATTCCCTGCTCTTGTAATCGAGTTGCTCATATAGAAGCTAAGCTCCATTTTAATAAATGTTGTAACCGTAGGTGGTGGTATGCTCCCCCGCCAAAACTTTGTGATGTTTTGTGTTCGAATTTCATGGACAGCTTCGGAGGCCTTTAGACTGTGTTTGTTTGATCCAAAAAAAATAAAACACCAAAACAAAACAAAACAAAACATTGCCCCTACAATCCCACCACCCTTGAGCCTTCCATTTTTTTTTTTTTTTTTTTTTGGGGATTCATTCCTTGAAGCCTTCAATTTAGATGGCTTAAGATTGCAGAAAGGGATTGAAATCTAAGCTAAAAGCAAGAAAAGAAATAAAATAAAAACACCACTCACTCCATCAAGCAAGAAACAAAAACAAAGTGGTCTGTGATAACATTGTATTCTTAAACATCTTTCCAAATCATTTACAAAATATTCCATTTTCTTTCTCTAGACACCACATGGAAGACAAATGGTCACCACAAAATGACACTTTTGCAATGACTAAAATAACTAAGAAATACAATAAGTTTGAGAAAAAAGAACGACGCATTAATGTCACATCTAATTGTAGGAATCCTAAACAGCCTGCCGAAAAGCCGATTGTGTTTGCATAGTCCCCCCTTGTTCCACGAAAAAATATCTTCAAGGAAAAAATAAGGATCTTTTCTTACAAAAAATCACTTTCAAGAGTAGTTATTTTTTTCTTAACCACCACAACTTTTCAATTTTTCAAAAATCCACCTTCAAAAATTTAGATTTTTTCAATCAACTGCCTACATTAATGCCACTGATTTTTTGTTGAGACTACACATAATTTTATATTTTCTTATACAAAGTGCGGGGGGATAAACATACATGACATGAGCTAAATTGATAAAACAATATATCTTTAAATGGTATCTATATCCAGGTTTGAATCCTACTACACACTTCTGTGTATAGACACTCAAGCATACGCATAGAGTCACCTTAACAATATAATGGTTTATCAAATAAGCTAAAACAATGTGTTGCGACTTCCTTAATTGAAATGGCTAGGAAAAACCACACGTGTAACCCAAATAGAATACTAACAGCGTTATAATAGGTGGTTGATTTAAAAAAATATAAATTTTTGAAGGTGGTTTTCTGAAAAGTTGAAAACTTTTAGTAATTAACTAAAAAATGACTACTTTTGAAGGAGTTTCTTTTTTAAAAAACCCAAAAAATAGCTTTAAAATTACTAATGTAGTGTCCACGTACGCACCACAATCAATTTTCAGACCAGTTTTCATAAGAAACTCCCTTCTCGTTTCTTTTCGAAGATAAAAGTGCCCTTTCTTTTTACCCAGACTTTTGAAGGAGTTTCTTTTTTAAAAATAACTTTTTACCCACGTACGCACCACACTACATTAGTAATTAAGTAAAAAATGACTACTTTTGAAGGAGTTTCTTTTTTAAAAAACCCAAAAAATAACTTTAAAATTACTAATGTAGTGTCCACGTACGCACCACAATCAATTTTCAGACCAGTTTTCATAAGAAACTCCCTTCTTGTTTCTTTTTGAAGATAAAAGTGCCCTTTCTTTTTACCCAGACTTAGCATAACTCAAGTTATTTTAGGCTTACACGGAGATGAAGATAACATAGCAAAATGCAATAAAAAGACAATCAAGTCATAAGACTCTTACCAAAGTGGAATCTACGAGCTACAGCACCTAGCCTTTTTTGGCTGGCCATCGGCTGGATCTCCATTTTGCAACACCACCGTCCTTCCATTACTCAATGACGCAGGTTCGTCCTTTTGAAGATCATGAGATTGCATAACCTTCCTGCTCAAGATGTTGTAGATTTCCCGAACCACAGTCTGAAAAGCTGCAGCAACGTTAGAGGAATCCAATGCGGAGGTCTCAATGAAGAACAAGCCCTGTGCTTCTGCCAATGTCTTGCCTTCCGCTGTCGTAACCTCCCTTGCATTTTTGAGATCAGTCTTGTTTCCCACGAGTATCGTGACCACGTTCATGTCCGAATGCGCTGGTCCGAAAACATCAATAGGTTGTGAAAAAAAAGAATTATTATCAGCATCATACTGAGCCTTTTGGCGCTATGAATGAAGGGGAACATTCCAAGAATCTCCTGGGTGGCCATCCATCCTCATACTATACTTGTTCAAAGACTCTTATTAGTCTCTGGGCTTGGGGAATTATAATCTTATTGCCGGAAAAATAAACTTGCTGGAACTGGCTACCGTCAAATTGTATGCATCACAAGCTTTTTCCCTGTTTTTTTTTTTTTTTTTTTTAAGTACGATGAAATATAATATATTGCCTAATACGGTGTCTAAAATCCTCTTTTCTTCAGAATACACCCTAGATAAGGAAAATGACAAAAGAAAAAGGTCCTAACCCAATAAAAGAAGAAATAAGTCCAAAGGGATCTCCTGCCAAATCTAGCAAAATTCTCACAAAGAAAAGACAAACGAGATAAACAAGACAACTATAATCTAAGTTCCTTTTGCCCACTAGGTGTAGCCGGTTATGAATTGAAGTATAGAAATGTGCTCCATGAAGAACTATAGCTTTGTTGAACTCTTTCAGTCAACCTCTCCCCTAAAATGAGGGCATCTAAGGCCTGTGTCACATCCCCTAATTATCTCAAAAATGTCTGTCTCATCTAATTCTCAGTACTTGCTCCATTTACTTATGAATGTCTAATCATATCTTTTCTTGTATGCTCACACATCCATTATTACATTATTCATCTTCACTGACACATCTTCTGATACATACTAGCATTTGCTTGCCCAACAAAGGAAACTATAAAAGCAGAGCACATCTAATGGTCGTGAGTGTAGTATTTTTCCTCGAGTTTAACCAGGATTTTAGGATTGCATAAAACCCTCAAAGCATTTTCATCTTAAATCATGTGTTCAACATCCGCTTCAATTTCTCCATTTTGGAGATTAAGCAAGATACTTAAAGCTTGATTTCCATTTACTAGATTTTTGCTCTACCCAATTTGAAACCCCTTTGCATGCCAAAGATTCTCTCCACAATTGAAGTTTAACACTGAAACCTTCTCTAAACTCTCCATCAACATCATATCATCAGCTAAAAGCACCCCCCCCCCCCCCCCCTCCTTCCCCCCACCCCCAAAAAAACCAAACACCAAAAAAAAAAAAAAAAAAAAAAAAAAACCAACTTCAAAATGTTTGACTGGAAAAATATCAATCAGTTGCAACGACTTCCTCCCCTAAAATCGTAGGAACTAATCATAAGGAATATATACGGACAGTTCAGCCAAAGCAAATTTGTGCTTTCTATTTCTTTATGAATAAGTTTTGTTCTTGAATTAGCTCTGTTGCCCAAAAAGGTTGGATTTATAAATTATGTATCAGTTAATGAGAGAATAAGCATATCGAAACTTACTGTGTAGTTCATTAAGCCATCTGCCAATGCTTTCAAATGTCTGACGCCTACTGATATCATACACCAAAAGAGCTCCTACTGCACCTCTGTAGTAGGCTGACGTAACAGCTCTGAACCGCTCCTGGCCTGCTGTATCCCATATCTGTGCCTTAACTTCCTTCCCGTTGATTTCCATCTTTTGTGTTTGAAACTCTACTCCTATAGTGGATTTTGAATTCGGGTAGAACTCATCTCTTGCAAATCTCGCAAGCAGATTTGACTTCCCAACAGCAGAATCGCCAACTAAAACAATCTTAAAGAGGTAATCTTCAGTTTGTTCCTCTTCTGAATGAAACGCCATCTTCCGCACCGTAATATGTCAACTCTATAAAACCATAGTGAGAGGTACATATAGCCTAGAACATCGCAGATATTCTAAGCACTGAACTCCAGCCAGGATATATCAGCTTCTCACCTGTCCAAAAGAAGAGGGAGATTAAAAGGGGAAATGAAGAATAGGAAAAGGTAAAAAGGAAACTTCACCTGGAGGGAAGAGAATAAATTAAAAGAAAAAAAAAAAAAAAAAAAAAAAGGGCTCTGAATCCTTATGTGAATGCATCCTAAAACAGAAACATAGTACATCAAACTCCGAGATTCTGTCTTACCTAAACTCGGGTATTAGAGCTGGATATGTATTACGTCAGATTTATCTATTTTTTTAAATATTTTCCATGTTTTTGAATTGATTTGAAGTGTGCAACAATCATACTGATGTCTACCCTACTAGTACCTACCCGAGCTGTTGTTTTATGCCAGTGCAACTTATTCTTCATAGAATCCATGGAGATAGATTCCAAACCAGTTCATTGAAGAAAGGGCTGCTGACAAGAAGGCACCAGAATGCAGATTCCACAAGGCTTCAAGAGAAATCAGGCCATGCCTTACTTTAAAATGGCCTAGAACCATGCCTTCAAATAAAAGTCATCACATGACGATTATGTTAAAGAATTTGAGTTAGCGGGTTACTAGGTTGGCCACTACCAAACTGTACTTTCATAATAGCCTCCATTAATGCATATATAATATATTTTATTTATTAAAACATATTTATAAATGTATTTATATGTAGAAAACTACTAAACAGATATAAATTAGTTAATGTTTGCCAATTATTCAAATTTTTGCAAATAGAAAGCTTAAAAGCAATTTATTTTTCCATAAAACCCCAACGAACTTGGCATGTAATGTCTGCAACACCCTGCTTCCACAACAATGCGACCATAATGCAACTGCAAACCGCAATTTGGCTGAATGCTGAGAACATGATATTTCATCAGAACTCCTTAAGAGGCATCCTGCCACAAAGAAAAGGTTATCCTCATCACCAAAGACAGGCTGGCAGCAAATCAGAGTCTACAACTTCACATGGCTTGCACACACATGCTTTACTGCTATAGCTCTCACTTATTCTATATGCTTCTCCATGCACCTCGGGTCAAGCCAGAGCATAATAGGCACCACAACACAATTGAATCAGCCACAGCAATTTTCAGCCTTCACCACCAAAACCTTTCTGCTGCCTCTCTTACATTTTCACTCCGTCGCCTATCATAAAGTCACCTTGAAGAAGGGGAAGACATGTCCAGGTGTATGGGAGGACATGTGTGCTATGATATGTGCATGCTTACAGAAACAACTTTTCTTTTTACCAAAATCAGATGCCGCTTACTCTTCATTGTGAGCTTGTGTGATGAATCAGCTCCCACTTTCTTACCTTGGAGTTCCTTTAGGAGGTAACCCTAGATGTTCTAGCTTTTGGGAGCCTGCAATCAAGAAAGTTGTTAAGAGGTTGGATGGCTAAAAACGTGCTTTCTTTTCTTTACAGGTACGTGTTAATCTTGTTCAATCTTGCCTTTCTAGTATTCCCATTTACTACTTGTCTCTTAGGATTACTGTGTAAGTAGCAAAACGCATTCAGCGGATCACGAGGGACTTTCTTTGGTCGGGAGTGGAGGAGGACAGTCAAGACCATTTGGCGGGCTAGGATAGAGTATGTAGGCTGCACAGCCATGAGGGGTTAGGTATTGGTAATTTGGTGTCAATGGTTATGGTGATTCCCTAGAGAACCGAATTCCCTTTGGCACAAGGTGATAAGGAGTAAGTTTGGTCTTCAAGAGAATGGGTGGGATGCAGGGCTAGCGGATGTGGTGGGTTGTTTCTCACCTTGCAAGTATATCTCTCATCTTTACCCTTCTTTCCTCCCCCGTACTCGCCTTATGGTCTGGTCTAGTGATCGCATTTTTTTTCTGGAAAGATATGTAGGTTGGGAATACTACTCTCTCTCACCAGTTCCCATTGCTATATCGATTGTCCTCTATTCATGGCGCCCCGGTTTCTTCCTTCACCATTCAACAAGGAGGTTCACTTTCTTGGAATATGCACTTTCATAGGGACCTCACTACAAGGGAACTACATGAATTCACACATTCATACATTCTGGATCAAGTTGATTTGTCTTCGTTGCCTGACAAGAGGGGTTGGGTGGTGGATGGATCAGACGCTTTTACTTCCAAATCTTTCTTTCATCATCTTACATTAAATAATCGATTTTCAATTTTTCACTTGTGCTCTTATGTCTGGAAAGCTAAGGTTCCCTTTAAAATCAAGGTCTTTTTATGGTCTTTACTTCTTAACAAGCTTGATACTCATGATTGCTTGTAGAAACGTAGACCTTTTAAGGCTTTGTCTTCGGGAATCTATGTTATGTGCTTCCAAAGTGGTGAGACACACGATCATTTATTTTTGCATTGCACAGTGGCTTGGGATTTATGGTGCAGATTTTTTTCTCTCTTTGGCTAGATGTGGGTGGCTCCAAGATCAGTTGACAGTATCCTCATAATGAAATTCCACGGCATAAGGAGGAGGAAAGAAGTCTTAACGCCATTCTCGTCAACCAAGATTGTTATTCTTTGGTGCATATGGTTAGAAAGGAATGCTAGGATTTTCAAAGACCAATATATACCAGTTCATTTCTTGTGGGAAAAAGGTGGCCTTTTTAGGGTCTTTGTGGACCAAGAGCTTCGGGGGCTTTGCTAGTAGCTTTAGCTGATTTGCAGAGGGATTGAAGGGCTCTATGTTATTAGCAGCATCTTCATTTTTATTTTTTATTTTTTTTTGTTGTGTTTTGAGGACATCTTGTCCTTCCTTAATTTTTTGTACATTCTTTCTCTCTTAATGATATTTCTTTTTTCGACCAAAAAAAAAATTACATTTTAACCAAAATTAGATTATTTGTTATGTCTTAGAAAACTATCAAGACTGGAACAGAAGTCTTTAAAGTGTTACCATTAGCAATATTCATTTTTTTAAGTCATAAAACCTAAAGTATGGAGAGCAACAGAAGCATCAAAATAAAGTCAAGTGCCTTACAGTATCATAATAGTTCTCTTTTTTTATTTTTCTTAGAATTGTTTAAGAGAATACTTCGTTTCCATGCACTAGATTTAGGGTTTTTTCCCCCATAAAGCCTTTGAAGCTTAAAATTTACTTGATTTTTTCCCGTAAAGCCTTTTAAGCTTAAAATTTGGACCTGTAATCCAACAAAAACTGAATTGCGGGTGACGAAGGAAAACTTCAGGCCTAACTCGACAGTGGCCTGCCATGATAGGCAACAGGTACATTACAATTGATGCATTTAAAACACATACCAAAATGACACAATAGTTAAATTACAGGGACTCATGGTGTTAATGACCCAAAATGATATTAGAAATTTTTAATTACATGTTTTTATCACTAGTTTTACAAGAAAAGTGATAGTGATTATTGAATCGATTTGAAGTACATTCTCAGTTATTAGATAGTATATTCTCTCTTTTAACTCTGATTCTTAAACTGAATTGCATCTAAAATTTTTTCGCTATGATAGAGGGCATATCATGAAGTTTTCACTTAGGACCCCAAAATTTCTGGTAATTTTGGAGTTAGTACTCTACTAGCTAACAAAGGGATAGCCCACTTGCATTTTTAGCCTCCCAAAACCCTACAATATATGCATATAAGATCCATCCTTAAAATTATAGGAGAATATTATAACAAAGATTCAAAATGTAAGCCTAGGGGTACAAAGCAGTGTTGCTCTCCTGACCCACTTATGGGTGAGCTTCAAAAGTCACCCCACTAACCCTCGGAAAGCTTTTGGAAATCTGACAAGTGAACCAAGAACTTCATCCACAAGTTCTATCAAAGAGATCATCATCAACGACCAACGGGTTCTCCCATCTACTTCACCATCTATTCGTCCAAGAGTCACCAACAGTGACAAATATATAAACTGATGTAAACTTGCAGTATTATCATGCCAAAGTTACAATGTCAGCCAGGAAAAGGCCTTCGATATTTCAAGACATCCACCCTTTATATCTATTTGAGACTAAGGACCAAATGATGAGGGATTGGTGGTTCGGTGATGGACCTACCCTAATTTTTCTGCAGAGGGGACAGAATGGGGAGCCAATAGTAAGGGATTGGTGGCTTGGTGGTGGACCTGCCCTAATTTTTCCACAGAGGGAAGGGAACGAGGAGCCAATAGTAAGGGATTGGTGGCTAGGTGGTGCCCCACTGGAATTTCAATCCAAAGGGGAGGCATACAGTCATGGTACTTGCAGGTGGCCTGGAGAATGGCTTGTGATGCAGTGGCAAACTTTTGTCACATCCATTACTAAAAGGAGTTTCACTTTGAGGAAAGGCGAGGAGGAAGCATGGGATCAAATGGAGGTTATGATGTAGCATATATATCACAATTTTTAAGCTAGCATTAAAGCAATTGGCCAAATGAATTTTAGTTTTTGCCACTAAAATGAATACATATCAGAAGATAAGTATCATTAACTGTTAATAATTACAAAAAACATCATTCAATGTTAATAGTACAAAGGGAGGTATTGAAACAAGGATTGTAGGATATCTATTCAAGTTTTGAAAATATAAGCCTTAAAAGTTACAATCGCAACTGTTGATCCCAATTCAACTGCAATTGGGCAATTTGATTCTATAGGAAAGAGGGGGAAAGAAAAGAGGGTATGAAGGAGAGAAGAGAGAAGAGAGCATCGATCAGGACAGAAAATAAGGTGGGAGAAAGAAGGGGAAAGGGGATCAACAGAGGAGACTAACATAGTGCATTGATAAGTGAGCCTTTAATGCCTTAATTGTTTAAAAAATATTTGCAAAATCTGGAGCTTCCTTTGAACTTGACAAACTCTATCTATGTGGATCAAATACTAGAAAAATGTGAAAAGTGATATGTTTAAGAATGTATGTAACAAGGAAATTGAGTGATATAAAAATTCATATTAGAACCCATCCATTAGCTTCTAGTGTCCTATTTTGTAGCATATTGCCAATGGATCCATCAAGCATTTTAAAGGCCGCCTTATAGCTAAAGGCTTCACTTCAATGTTATAGCACATTTGCTCCGTAGCTAAGCTTGTCAGTGTCTGGTACCTCCTCACGGTTGCCATCTCTCCCAATTTGGAAATGCACCAACTTGATGTTATCACCTTCTTGCATGGTGATCTGCCCAACTAGGTCTACATGAAACCTCCACTTAGTTATAGTGTCGTCCTGGTAAAGTGTGTTGATTAAAGAAATCTCTCTATGGCTTACATCAAGCTTCTCGTTAGTTATTTCTTAAATTATATAACACTTTACTAACTTATAGTGTCATCCAATCCACAGTTGATTGTTCTCCTTTTACTTATAATCATAAATGGTTGCACATTGGTTGTTCTTTTATATGTCGATGACCTAACCCTTGTAGGAAATAACTCGAATTCCCATCAAGCATTCAAGCATCACTTGCATACTTGCTTTCATATCAAGGATATCGATTCCTAGAAATAGTTTCTCAATATCAAGGTTGCTGGGGGATACAAACGCTCTTTCCTTCATCCGCAGAAATACATTGTGGACATCCTCACTAAATGTCGTATGCTTGGGGCAGAACCATTGCTCACCGTTACTTCACCCAACATTGTTACTCTGTGTCTATGCAGATATTGGCTCAATTTATGCAGGGTCCATGAAAGCCTCATCTTAATGCTTCCATGTACGTCCTTACATACCTGAAGTTAGGCCCAAGCGGAGGTACTCTATTACATCCCACATTTGATCTCACTTTATTTACTTATTCCTATTTTGACGGGGCCTGCTGCTCCAAACAAGCAAAATATTAGTGGATAATTTCATCACACTCGGCTCAACCCCTATCTCATGAAAGACTAGAAAGCAAATAGTTGTTTCTCGATCATCCATCGAAGCCAAATATTGAGCTATGGGAAATGCTACCCATGAACTCCTTTGACTCCAGCAATTATTTTTTCGAACTTCCACATGCCAGGCTTATGACTCTATATTGCGCCAACCAGGCTACAATGCATATTGTTGCCAATCCAGTCTACCATGAGCACACCAAACACATTGAATTCAATTATCACTTCATTTGAGAACATGTTCAGTCTGGGAATCTCCGTATAGAATTTATTCCTACACCTCAACAACTAGCTGACATCTTTACCAACGACTGGACAAACGGATCAAGGATCCATACAACATTTACTCATCCGATTCATGTGCAAGTTGGGCATTGGAGGGGAAGTAATACCGATCAAGGATCCAATCTTTGCGATTTTCCACATCTACATTTTCCTTATTTTGTCAGTAGCTTATTTTCAGCCTACAATCACTCAAATTCCTAGTACCTTTTCTTACGCCTATGCAGCATTGTTTTAATACACAATATATTTAGGCTAGTGCTATTGCCAAGTCAATTTTTGCTAATGCCAGTGCAATTATAAAGACTTTTGGATTCTTCTCATGTTGAAATTGCTTTGACATAAACAAAAATTGTCCAGGCAATAAGACTAACCTATATGTAAATCTCCAAATTCCATATTTCTCAAATTACTACACAGAATCAACCCCCTCGAACTACGACCAATAGGAGGAGAAAAAACAAATAAAGGAAAGAAGGAACAGCCAAATTCGGCCATTAGTTCTCGTAACTGTTAAGACATAAGGTAATAGTAATCAAATTTACTATAGTAAAAACTATGGTAATATTATTATCATGACAACATTGCTATTGTTTGAGCAAGATCATTACTCCCAAGATAATTTTGTGACTCTCATTTTTTTCTGTAAGTCGCATCATTACTTTACTGACAATAACAACTCCCCAAAATATACATAATTTGTCCAACAATAACATGCAGCAACAAATAGAAGACGAGAGTGAAACAAAAATATAAAAAAAAAAAAAAAATCAAAACTCACATCTCCAAAAGGATCAAAATCCCCCAATTTTCACGTCTTCTCTTCGAAATTCGGTAAATTATCAGAAAAACAAATGTAAATCACTGACAATTACGCTACAGATCTGTTACCACAAAAGAAAAACCTCCAGCGTCGAAATTGGAAGCTAAAAAAGAACAAAATAACCAAAGAAAGAGAGAAAGAGGAGGTGATGTACCTGATCGGCGTAAAGCGGTTACCGGCCGGAGATAGATTGATGAGAGAGAGAGAGATTAGGGAAAAAAATGGAGGAGGAGGGGAGATGAGATCAGACGTCGGTCATGTGGGAAGGACTGAGAGAGAGAGAGAGAGAGAGAGAGAGAGAGGAGAGAGAAGTTGCCTCTGTCCCGTCGAGTTAATGCGCTCAGCTCCACCCGTGGGCCGTGTCTGTTCCTTTTCTACAGTGTTCGTTCTAAGTTTCTAACTAGTATTGGCGTTTCCCCATTTTAATCTGCCGTTTTAACTTTTTCATTCGCTTTCTTGTGTTTTAAAAAACAAAAAACAAAAAAAGAAAAAAACTTTTTCATTGAATAATTATTAGAGTTTCCCTGCAACACATTACATAAAATTAGATTTTAAATAATTATTTTTATATATTATAATTAATAAATAATAAAATTTGTGTATGTTTATATAGTATAATTAATAAATAATAAATTTTGTTTATTTAATAATTTACGTATATTTAAGTTAAGAGAAAAGATTTGATTTTATCATAAATTAAACCTCTTATATAAATATGTACAAGGTACAGATGGGGAGTGGGGTTTAAGGGAGGGAAGTCAAAGTTGTTGGGAAAATAGAGTAAAGGGGTAATCAAAATCTCAAGTTCGAGATACAAAGACTAACTCGAGATGGGGGGCAAATAGAACTAAAACCGACTCAAAGATAAAACTTAACTCAGTAAATCTCGAATTACACCAACTGGACTTGAGACAAGATAATTAAACGACTGAAAAATAAAACAATCGGAGAAGAGGAATTGAACCAAAGGAAGTTGCCACTTCATGAAGTTCACCATTCCAACTCGCAGGGTTAACAAGGCACCGAGCACGGGAGTGTACTCTCGGGTGTTAAGTTGGAGAATGCCCCAACTTGCTTAGTAACCAAAGTAATGAAGTAAAATTTTGAGAGAAAATCAATGAGACAAAGAGAATGTATTTCTGTGAATTCAGTGTGTATTGAACTATGCCCCAATGCATGGTACTTATAGGCAAAACTACTTTACATGCAAAGAAGAATTAGTTATGATTGTGGGCAAGAAATCCGGCTTCAATCAGGAAGATGGCGGATATGAAGGGGCAAAAAATTCGGCCACAGCGGTTAAGGAAAGACATGGTTAGTTACACGGTCAAAACATGTACCTCGAGCTCAAGCTTGTTGCCTTGAGTTCAAACATGGACTAACAGACAAATGCTCGAGCATAACAGCCTCGAGGTTGGACACAAGTGGACCCTCGAGCTCGAGCACAGTCCCAAGAACTCCCATGGAGTTCATTTATGACAAATTGGAACACAATGTCCCTAAAAGTCAAGGTTTGGGTTAGAAAAAGTTCACACCATAACGCGATATGCCGGCAGGTGAGGTGGGGCCCGCGCGTATGGTACACCAAGCCCACTTTAGGCCGCTCAAGACTTTACCAAGTACAAGGAGAAGGACATATATAAACTAGGCTCCCCACAACCACTATTCTTCTTATGTGGGATTGAGGTAAAACACAAGTTCGGCAAATTTGAAGCACTACCCCAATAACCCAACAGAAGTAATAGTCCAGAATTCAAAATGGAGAAAATTTTGAATAGAAATCTATTTTCTTTTATTTGTTTCATTCACTTTGTTTGATTTGGAAAGTTATTTTTATGTGAAAATTTTGAATAGCACCCCCTTAAAAATTCGTTTTTCTTAACTTTTGTATTAGATTATTGTATTTTTAAGTTTTCTTATTAGTTTTATCTTTCTTTTAACTTTTTAATTCACCTAGACAAGTTTTTAAAAGTTAAGTTTATTATTTTTAAATTTTTCGAAACATTGGTATTACTACAAAATCCTTACACCAACCCCCCCCCCCCCCCCCAAAAAAATTTTGTTTTTGTTAAGTTCTATGTTATATTTGTCTATTTTAAAGCTTTCTAATTAATGTTATCTTTGTTTAACACTTAAGTTTGTTTTTCTTATTTTGCATGCAAAATCAAGAAGAAAACGAAATAATCCCTTTGGATCTTGAAATCGAAAGAACACTTCGACAAATCAGGAAAACCAAACAAACTGAGACCATGACCAATCAAAATAGGGATAATAAAAGAGCTTTAAAAGATTATGTTGTCCCAACTATTGGTGGATGCACTCTAGCATCTGATGTCCGCCTATCTAAGCAAATAATTTTGAAATTGAACACCTAATCAAATGTGTTGGAATTTGGTTCTTATATAGTCTAAACTGTCCCAAATAAGGCTCGGAAGAGAGCTAAGCTATTAAGTTGACAAAAGGCATTTTTTTTTTTGTAGAAAAACAAGATATATAGTATAGATTTATTACAAAAATCTAAATGTATAATATCCATAATTATCTGTTTCATTTTGTTTAGGCTGGATTTGGTTCAAATTTTAATAACTTAAATGTGTGGAAAACTTGCAATTGACTGTAAGGTTCGCGTTTGTTTGATAAAATAGATCTTTTATATTTTTTTCACAATTCAAATAGAAAAATGAATAAACTGTTTTATAAATAAAAAGAAAAAGATGCAAAACTCGATCTTTTTCGTAGCTTAAATAGGAATATGAAAAAATTGTTTTTGTAATTAAATTGAAAAAGATGCGAAACTATATCTTTTTGCAGCTTATTTAAAAAAAATGCTTTTAAAATACTATACTAGCCTTAAATCTTCATCAACGTGACTCACTTTTACTTTGACCATCACATCTTCCAATCATCCCCACTATAGCCATGGGACGATAGACTCAGCATCCTTCACTAAAACGACTAACCATTATCATGAGTTACTCCTAAGGGGTTGTTTGGTTGGAGGGAATGAAGGGGTGGGGGTGGGAATGAGCAGTCAATTTCCACTTTTTTGGTTATTTGGTACGCAAGTGTGGAAATGAAAGGGGGATGTGGGAGTGGGAATGGATGAGAATCAAAAATAACTTCCATTCCTACATTCTCATACCCAAGGAGGGTTGGGTTTGGAAATGTGGGAATGGAAATGAAAAAATTTTGGGTCACACTTTTTTTTACTATTTTAATATTAATCTAATTTTGTTATGTAATTACCCTCAAATAATAAATCTAAACAAGTTTTTAAGTACTGTTATTATTGTTGTTATTATTATTATTATTAGGGTTATTTATGCCAAAGGTCCCTATACTTTGCCTGCAACAACAACAACAACAGACCCAGTGCCTTAAGGGCTCCCGCATAAACGGGGTCTATGAGGGGTGGATGTATGCAGGCTTACCCTTTCAGGGTGTATCCCTGCAGAGAGGTTGTTTTCGAGGACCCATAACCTTATGGGGTTGGTAACACGAGGACTTCCCAGGAGGTCACTCATCCTGGTATTACTCTCGCCCAACGTTTAATTTCGGAGTTCTAATAGGATCCAGTGCCTTAGTGCCTGGTAAATGAACCCTGTCTCTATACTTTGCCTATTATGTCAGTTTGGTCACTTTTAGTTGAGTCAATTTAGTCCCTCTACTATTTATATTGTGTCAATTTGGTCCCTAGAGTGAAATTTATGTTAAGTTTTTGATGAAATTTTTAATGGTACAATCATATTAAATGCAAGTAATCCACTATAAATTCACTCATTGACTCAATTTAACCCAACTTGTTGTTGAACCATTAAAAATTTCATCAAAAACTTAACATAAATTTCACCATAGGGATCAAATTGACACAATACAAATAGAAGAAGGGCTAAATTAACACAGTTAAAAGTATAAGAATTAAATTGACATAATAGGCAAAGTACAGGGACCTTTTGTGCAAATAACTCTTAGGGTTATTTATGCCAAAGGTCCCTATACTTTATTTATTATAGCAAATATTAATAATAATTTTTTTAATATTAAGAATATTTGTCGTAATATTAATATAATAATACTAATTATATTATTATTATAATAATACTAATACTAATAATAATAACGATATTATTATTATCATTATATTTTTATAATAATGATAACAATAATAACATTATTATTATAAAAATATTATTATTATAATAATACTAATAATAAAAAGGGTTATTTATGCCGAAGGTCCCTGTACTTTGCTTATTGTGTCAATTTAGTACTTGTACTTTTAATTGTTTCAATTTAGTCTTTTTACTATTTAAATTGTGTCAATTTAGTCCCTAGAGTAAAATTGTCAAGTTATTGATGAAATTCTTAATGATTCGGCTATGAATTGAGTAAAATTGAGTTAATGGGTAAATTCGTAGTAAATTACTTGCATCTAACATGATTGTACCATTAAAAATTACACTATTAACTTAACTTGAATTTGATAATTGGACAAAATTGACATAATTTAAATAGTAGATAGACTAAATTGACATAATTAAAAGTATAAATACTAAATTGACACAATGGGCAAAGTATAAGAATCTTTGGCGCAAATAATCCTAGTAAAAACTATGTTATTATTATTATTGTATTATTATTGTAATATTATTATTACTACTATTCTTGTTGTTGCTGTTATTACTACTACTCCTACTACTACCATAAGAAATCCTAGTGGAGAGTATTTTGGTAAACTATTTTATTTATATCCACTCCTACCTGTACATATAAAACATGAAAATGACTATTTCAACCTCATTCTCATCTTCATTCCATCATATACCAAACGAAAAAGTGGGAATGATTGGTCAATTCTTACTTCCAAAAAAAATTAAGGGAGCAACATTTGAGGTAGTTCGGTTATGTTAGGAGGAGACCAGCCACTGCTCCAGTCAAGAGATGCGAACATCTCCATACCACACTAGGGAAGAGAGGGAGAGGCAAGCCATAGAAGAGATGGATGGAGACAATTTGACAGGACCTTACCCACCTAAACCTACGGGAGGAGATGGCCTTAGATAGAGCTCAGTGGAGGGCTAGTATAGGGGTAGGTGATGTAGTGGCTTAAATTAGTGCATCTTTTATGGCTTACACTAGTGTTTCTAGGTGTTTTGACTTCCTCTTTGACACACGTATTAGATCACTTATTTGTACATTGGTGTACTTGAGCACTTCTATGCCTATTATTTGCCTTGTAGTTGCCTTCTATGGAGCTTTGCTTCATAATGCCTACTTTATGCTATGTCCTGCTCTTATGCTTCGTTGCTCTCTTGCTTATAGGCTTCCATGCTCCCATGATGACAAGCTTCTGAGGTTTGGGGTCCTCGGAAATAGCCTCCCTTTACCCTGAAGAGGGAAGGCTGCGTGCATCCACCCCCCAGACCCCACTTAGACAGGAGCCCTTGAGGCACTGGGACTGCTGTTGTTGTTGTTGTTACTTCCAAAAAATATTCTCATTCCCTCATTCCCTCCCCACAGATTCATTCCCACATACCAAACGGCTCCTAACTTCCATGACGACTCATCACGACTGTCTCACCCTGGCAACCACTTCATCTATCACCAACCATCACAATAAGCCACCCCCACCATAGTGCACCCCGACCATCTCCCATGTGGCCACCGGCGTGGCTTTCCGTCCCTATAATTTCACCTCATCCTCAAGTCCACCTATGTCGCCTACCATACTACAACAAAATTGACCATAGGTAACACTTAAATTGTAACATTTGTTAGAAATGTTACTATAGATTGTATTTAGGTAACATTTTTTAATTGTTGCATTAGCTTGATACCTAATGTAATACTTTTCAGGAATTACTGCATTAGCTTGGTACCTAATGTAACACTTCCGAAAAATTATTACATAAGTTATATTATAGGCAACAATTTTTGTAAAGTGTTACATCTATTTGTATTATGTCACACTTTATATCCGTTACCTAAAATCCACCTCATTTTTTAGTAATTTTGTTTTGATATAAGAGAACCAATAAAATGGGACATTTTTAATAAGTGTTACATCAGTTGATTTTTTAAGAACTTACGATGTGTTTTTTAGCGCCTTTCGACTTATATTTCGCGGAAAAAATGTCGTAGTAAAAAGGTACTATTTATAATAGTGTTTCACTCCATCATGAAAATTTGCCTTAGATAATTAAGATTTATACTTATTAAAAACTACTATAATAATATTATAAATACTTTTTAGAATAATATTTCTTGAATATTTGAATTAAAATAATAATAATAATAATAATAATAATAATTCTTTCAACTAAACACTAATTCTTTTGACCCCAAAAAAAAACACTAATTTTGTCCAAAACAAAAACAAAAACAAAAATAAAAACCCCCTTCCAAATCCCACGAACTTTTTAGTGTTTAATTAAACTAAGACCTAACTCTTTCATCTCTTCTATCGAAGAAGCATGTGACGCCGATTCAGTGCATATAACGAATTTTGGTCTCCTTCCCCAGTGACACATGTTGCTGTGTCACAAATCTTCTCCAACCATCTTTGTGTCGGTTTGCAGGTTCGTATTGGAATTTCTTTTTCGTTTAGTTTTGAAATTGTTGGAATTTCGTTTTCATTCTGTCATGTATAGTAGGACAATTTTGTAATATTTTCCAAGTAGTAGAGGTAAAGTTGTAAATTCACTAGTAGGGGAAAAATTGTGAATTCACATATTATCAATTTTGATTTCCTCTTTCCTTGCCCGTGAGTCTTCCCTGTGAACTCATTAGGTTTAGGGTTTTTGTATAAAACTTGGGAATGCTTGTAATGGAGATTTTAGATAATAAATTACAATTTTCACTGATTTTCTCTCTCCCCCTTCGAATTTCTCTTCTATTCTCAATTCTCTCTCTTTCTCCCTCAATTTTCCCAACCTTCTGTTCGAATTTATTGATCTTGCTACGAAATTGTTGATTATGTTTGATTAGTTCGAATCAATTGCAATCAAGCCCTAACTTTGGGTCTTGACATTTGGTATCAGAGCCCAGACTTCTGATTTTCGTTGGTTTAGGAACCCTTAAAGGTTATGGCTCCCAAGAACACGTTCAGCAAGTGATACGCAAGAAGATGTTCCAGTGGATGACCAAATTGATGTTCAACTGGAAATCTTGATCAATAGGATGGAAGCTATGAATAAAAAGCTTAATGATCAGCAAGGCCAAATAGAGAAGACACTTGCACAACTACTGGAAAAGCAAGCAAAGACTGATGCAATAATCGAGAAAATGATCAATCAGGTATCAAACATGTATGAAAAGATTGAAACACTTTGGCTTAATCAGGTGAAATCACTCCCTTCTCTTATCCCTAACCCTAATAGCGCATCTACTTCTCATGCAATTTCTTCTTCCAATCAAAACAACAGTAGTGGAACACAAACTTTAAAGCCACCACCTGCAATTTTGCGAGGGGCAGATTCGCAACCTGTTGAAAATTAGGTTGTGCATTAACAACCTAGATATCAACGTCCCTACCCCAAATATGATTTTCCTAATTTTGATAAATCTAATCCTAGGGGTTGGGCTAAAAGATGTGATAGATTTTTTAGGATCTGTGGTGTCCCTAATAATGAGAGAATGGATATTATTAGTATGCATTTGGAAGGGGATCTGAGGTCTTGGCTCGACGGTTACTTGATTAGGTGGGAAAATGTTGAATGAAATATCTTTGTTGAGGCCTTGTGTAAAAGATTTGGGGATAAAAGTATAAAGAAGTAATTCAAAAATTTAACAAGCTTTCGCAAGATGGTAGTGTGGCTGAATATCAGTCCAAATTCGAAGATTTAAGGTTTGACATGCTTAAATTGAACCCTAATCTTGAAGAAATGTACTTTGTTTCAATCTATCTAAGTGGTCTAAGGGAAGAATATAGGCACTTTGTCCAATTACTAAACCCACTAACCTTAAAAGATGCTTTTGAAAAGGCTCAATTATATGAAATGTCTTTACATTCCGCTCTTAAACTACATGGTATTCATATTAATGTTCCAAAGAAGGGTAGTTCTACTAACCAAAGCAATGGGCCAAATCCCAAATCAACTTCTACACTTGATAGTTATCAAAGACCTAATACTACTTTTAAACCCAATATCAAAGGACCATTCAAGATTCCAAGAGGCATAACCCTTCTCTTTGCTACAAATGTAATGAAAGTTATTATCAAGGCCATATATGTAAAACTAAGCAATTAAATGCCATTATGGCAGAAGAGGACAATGCCTTTGTTGAAGAGGATGACGAAACCCCTAGTGATGAAACTTTATCTTGTGAAGAAGTAAGTGATGATCCAAGTTTCAATATTAAAATTTCCACTTGTGCCGTAACTGGGGGTAACCAAGTCAACACCATTAGAGTCCTAGGAAAGGCCAATAAGAAGGACATTTTGTTTCTAGGATAGCGGAAGTACCCATAGCTTTGTGGACCCAAGATTAGCCAAAGCCGCTGGATTTAAGTTGTCATCAGCCCCTATATTGGCTGCAGCGGTAGCCCACGGGAACAAAATGACAACTCAAACTAAGTGTCTTGGGTTTTCTTGGGAAATGCAAGGACATGAATTTAAGTATGACTTTAGAGTCTTGCGTCTCGGGGGTTGCGATGTGTTTTTAGGAATGGATTGGATGAGAATGTTCAATCCTTTTCTTTTTGTTGTAGTGAACTTGAAAGTTTCTTTCAAGAAAGATGGTAAGCAAATTGAGTTGCAAGGTGTTGTAGAAGAGGGTTCCTTTAAAATGATCACTAGTGAAGGGTTAGACAAACTAATAGCAAAGGGTTCTTCTTGTTGGATTGCATATGTTCATCCTATTGATGATTTACAGCAGCAACATCAAGTTGTTAATGCTGAAAATCTACAGAAACATACTCTTATTGCTGTCCCTTCACTATTACAGCCTCTTTCGGAGGAATTTTCTGATATTTTTGCTATACCTCAGTCACTTCCACCACCTAGAGCTTACGACCATTCAATTCCCTTAAAACTAAATGCTTAACGTATAAACATTAGGCCTTATCGCTGTCCTTATAAGCATAAAACTGAAATTGAGTAGCATGTTGAAGAATTGTCAGAAAATTCTTTTATTAGACATTCACAAAGCCCATATGCTTCACCTGTTATAATTGTGCTTAAAAAGGATGGCTCTACTCGAATGTGTGTTGATTACCGAAAACTAAATGATCAAACCATAAAGATAAGTTTCCAATACCATTAATTGATGATCTTTTGGACGACCATGGATCTTCAATTTATTCCAAAATAGACCTAAGACAAGGCTACCATCAAGTACGTATGAGAGAAGAAGACATACCACAAACAACGTTTAGGACTCACCAAGGGCATTATGAGTTTAGGGTTATGCCGTTTGGCTTAACAAATGCGCCGGCTACATTTCAAGTCCTTACAAACTCAATCTTTAAGGAATACTTAAGAAAATTTGTTCTTGTATTCTTTGATGATGTTCTTGTCTATAGTTCTACCTTGGATGAACATGTTACACACTTGAGCTTAGTCTTTTCTATTTTGCGCGCTTATAAGCTCTATGCAAAGATAAGTAAGTGTGTATTTGGTACTGATTCCATAGAATATTTAGGCCACATTATATCTAAGGATGGTGTGCAACTGATGTTTCAAAGATTAAGGCTATGCAAGAATGGCCTAAACCTAAGAACCTTAAGGAATTGCGTGGTTTTTTGGGTTTAATCGGTTATTATTGCAAATTCATACCCGGATACAGAGTCATAGCTAAGCCATTAACTAATTTACTTAAAAAAGATTCATTCCTATGGACTGAAATGGCAACGGATGCCTTTGAGGGATTGAAATTGGCTATGACAACAACCACTGAATTTGAGAATCCGTTTGTTTTCGAGACCGATGCTTCATCGGGTGGGGTTAGGGCTCTTTTATCTCAAAATGGAAAGTCAATTGCATTTTTGAGTAAACCATTTTCACCTAGACAATTAGGTCTCTCTATTTATAAAAAAGAATACTTAGCAATACTCATGACCGTTTCCAAATGGCGAAACTACCTCAAGGGACATGAATTTGTGATAAAAATCGATCACAAGAGCCTTAAGTTTTTGTTAGATCAAAAGATTACAACTCCCTTACAAAGAAAAGGCGGTACTAAGCTTATGGGTTTGCATTACTCAATTCATTATAGGAAAGGGAATACAAACCATGCCGCTGATGCATTATCATGTGTTGCTTCTTGTTGTCTAAATGCTATATCTATTCTAACTCCTTCATGGATACAAGAAGTCATTGAGAGCTATGAGCAAGACTAAGAATTGCTTGATATTATTTCTTCCCTTACAGTTGATACTAATGTTGCACCGAAGTTTCAGCTTCAACAGGAAGTTTTGCGATATAAAAGGCATATTAAAAATCTTAGAACATGTTCAAAATTCATCTATAAGTGGTCATTCTGGTATAAATGCCATCTATAAGCTAGCTAAGCTAATGTTCTATTGGAAAGGGCTTAAGCGGGATGTTTACTCCTTTGTGCATCAATGTGATGTTTGTCAAAGGAGTGAAACTGAGCGAGTGGCTTACCCCAGCTTACTTCAGCCCCTTCCTATCCCAATTCGACCTTGGACCAACATTTCACTTGATTTTGTGGATGGCCTCCCAAAATCAAGTGGAAAAGATTTGGTGTTGGTAGTAATTGATAGGTTTACAAAATTTGCTCATTTTGTACCACTTTCACATCCTTTTACCGCTCCAATTGTAGCTAATCAATTTTTAATTCATGT
This sequence comes from Simmondsia chinensis, assembly GCA_018398585.1. Taxonomy (NCBI): domain Eukaryota; kingdom Viridiplantae; phylum Streptophyta; class Magnoliopsida; order Caryophyllales; family Simmondsiaceae; genus Simmondsia; species Simmondsia chinensis. The sequence continues at coordinate 29,520,631 of JAGTTD010000005.1, forward strand.
TTATAAACTTCACCGTATTCCTAAAAGTATTGTTTCAGATAGAGATAGCCTTTTCCTAAGTTTATTTGGCAAGAGCTTTTCAAATTGTATAAAACATCTCTTAATTTTAGTTCCGCATATCATCCCAAAAGTGATGGACAAACGGAAAGGCTAAATCAATGTTTGGAACAATATCTTAGGTGTATGACATCCTCTTTTCCTACAAAGTAGATGGAGTGGTTGTATCTCTCGGAATGGTGGTATAACACCACTTACCATTCTTCATTACAGATCACTCATTTCCAAGCTTTGTATGGATATGAGCCTCCCTTATGCAATTACTTTGATGATTATGAAGCTAAGGTTGATATTGTTGGTCTATTTTTCAAAGAAAGGGCTATTGCTGCTAGGAAGATAAGGTCTAGCCTTGAAGTTGCTCAAGCACGAATGATACAGAATGCTGATAAGAGAAGAACGGAAGGGGTGTTCGGTGTCGGAGATTTTGTGTATCTTAAGCTCCAACCACATAAGCAAACTTCTCTTGCTTTAAGGAGTAATCTGAAGCTTTCTGTTAAGTACTATGGACCCTATAAAGTTGAAGCAAAGAATGGAAGTGTAGCCTACAAATTATAGCTACCAAAGACTAGTAAGATACACCCTGTTTTTCATTTATCTTTGCTTAAGAAATGCGTTGTTCCTGAAGTTCAACCATAAGAACACCCTCCCACATCTGATGTAGAAGGTCAAATTGTCACTGAACCAGTAGCAGTCCTTGCTAAAAGAATGATTAAATGCAACAACGCTGCCGTAATTTAGGTTTTGGTGCATTGGGCAAATTTTGATGAAGAGGACGCGACATGGGAGGATTATACTTTCATGAAGAAGCAATTTCCTTCTTTTATCCTTGAGGACAAGGATAAATTTTGAAGAGGAGGATAATGTCATGTATAGTAGGGCAATTTTGTAATATTTTCCAAGTAGTAAGGGTAAAGTTGTAAATTCACTAGTAGAGGCAAAATTGTAAATTCACATATTATCAATTTTGATTTCTTCTTTCCTTGCCCGTGAGCCTTTCTTATGAACTCATTGGGTTTATGGTTTTTGTATCACACTTTGGAATGCTTGTAATGGAGATTTTAGATAATGAATTACATTTTTCACTGATTCTCTCTCTCCCTTCGAATTTCTCTTCTCTTCTCTCCCTCCAATTCGCTCTCTTTCTCCCTCAATTTTCCCAACCTTCTGTTCGAATTTACTGATCTTGTTATGAAATTGTTGATTATGTTCGATTACTTCGAATCAATTGCAATCAAGCCCTAACTTTGGGTCTTGACATATTCAGTGTTTGATTTCATCCGATATTGACTAGGATTGGATTTCTTTTGACTTCTTTTTTTATTTCATTTAACTTTGTTTAGGGTTTTGTTTTATTCAACTTTGTTTAGGGTTTGATTTTGTTCCATTTTATTAAGGTTAGATTTCTTTTGACTTCGTATAGGGTTTGATTTCATTTCACTTTGTTTAGGGTTTATTTAATTTTGTTCCATTTTGTTTAGGATTTGTGATACGCACAAGTCATCAAGTCTGTCCACATCAGCTGCCATGTCACAAGGTTGACTCATCGTCCACGTCACCCAATTAGGGTTTATCCTTATAAGTATAAACATATTAGGTTTATCCTTATTAGTATAAATATATTAGGATTCATATTAGGGTTTGTACTCATTAGTATAAATATATTAGGATTTATATTATAGTTTATCCTCATTAATATAAATAGATTTGTTTAGGGAGGTTATTAGATAGGTAATTCGAGTTGTGTGTTCTCTCTCCCCCTAACCTTTCCACTCTTTCTTCTCCCTCCCTTCATCAAATTTACCCTATACTCTATTTTATGCAGTATTTTATTTCATACAATTACGTGCAAAGAACTTATACTGATATTTGTTATACTATTAATACAAGTTGAATTATTGTTACATTGGAGAATTGGGTGTGTTTCATGTTTGAATTGTGGTATTCGATCTGATTGGAAGTTGAGAACTATATCAATTTGATTTCCTTGAACTTTGTTTAGGGTTTGATTTTGTTCAATTTTGTTTAGGTTTGATTTCGTTCAAATTTGTCTGTGGTTTGATTTCTTTTGACTTTTTTTAGGGTTTGATTTTTGTTCCATTTTGATTAGGATTTGGTTTCGATTGACTTTGTTATGGTTTGATTCTATTTTGTTTAGGGTTTGATTTCGTTCAACTTTGTTTTTGGTTTGATTTTGTTAGATTTGGTGTAGGGTTTGATTTTGTTTAATTTTGTTTAAGGTTTGATTTCCTTTAACTTTGTTTAGGATTTGATTTCATTTCAATTGTACCTTTTATAAAGTAAGAGTCAAGATTTATAACCATAATCATGAATTGTACCTTTTATCTATAAGTTGTTTGTGAAGATTTTGTTTTTATATCATTGTTGGTAGTACATAAATCACTCATTCCTCTGAAACTGGCGGGTTGCTTGGTAGGTGTTTGTAGGGTGTGAGCTGCGATGTGGTGTGAGACAAATAGGTTGTTAAGTCAGTACTGTGGGGGCTCATATCTCCTTTTGAGTTTGTAGGACAGAAGGCTAATTTTGAGGTGCAGAAGGTGTGTATCTCGAAGCACTACAGATGATCATGGATAGTGGTACATTTTGGCTTTTTGGTTTGGATTGTTTTGCTTCTTTTGGGCGGGGTATTGGTACTAAGTGTGTGTTATGTAATCTTTGTTTTGTTTTGTTTTGTTTTGTTTTTTTTGTCTTATGTTGATTGTTTTTTCTTTTGTTTTTGTTCTTGGGCCCTACTTTTTTGCGGGTACACCCTTCCTTGTATTGTGAGCTTTTGCTCCATATCAATCGAAAAAATCTCGTGCCTCTGAAACTACTTCCCAAAAACTAATTTTACATTCAACAATAGAAAATGTACTTAATATGGATTATCCTAGACTTCTAATGATTGAACATATTTTGCCCTTAGTTTTTATATCATTCTCTTTAGCTATAGTTTTTATATCATTCTCTTTAGCTATTGTAGATAATGCCATCTCTAATCAAGCGAGATGAGAAGTTATATAGTCAAATACCTATAGAGTCATTTGACTTGCCATAATAGATGGCTTATTTGACTTGCCAAGGAACTTTTACCAAATGATGTAAACTTCCCGCATGATTGATCATTTGCAGAATCTTGTTTGAATTTCTTAGAGAGGTACTAAACTTGATTAGGAAATTACTGACCTTGCACAATTATTAGACCCGTGATGGATGAAGTCGTGAAGCAATTGGAAGAGAATAGACCCAAAAACAGGTATGCTTTGTATAGCCTCAGGTCTGCCTATATATATGGCTTTGTAATTTGTTGTTTTACAAAGATTGATCATTTTCATATGGTTAACAAATATAGGTTTAGGATTCGTGCATTATATTTTCTTTTTCTAGCTTGATTCACTATAATATTGTCATATATGCTCCTGTTTTCGAAAGATTGTGTTCTTTGTAGTTAATTCATTATTTCTCATATATGGTTTACAAATGTAGGCATGCTCATGTGGTATCTGAAGGCCAAGATTTGTTGCAATGGCTAGGTGAGTTTCATTCATCAAGGTAACCCCCTGATTGTAATTTAAAGATGCTTTTATTGTCATGCTTCATGACTTACATATTAATTAGATCTCTTTTCTAGAGGAGTGGTGATGTGAATATCTTGTTATGTTTCTTGCATGATTAAATGTAATTCATTGTAATAAGGGGCTGTGTTGTAGCGTTTGGCTTGGTAGCATTCAAATCCCAGTTTTGGCGCCAAAGTCGGTTGCCGTTAGTTGGGTAGGTCTTTTGGCGGGTCAAGCTTGGCAGCTGGGTGTAAGTCGGTTAGGCTTAGCTAGTCTTGATTCAATGTATGTAGTTTCTATTAATAGGTTGATCTTGTGTAACCTTGATTCATCAATTGAAATATCAACCAATCTCTTTGAGATTAATCTTCTCTCTCTCACCTAATTCTCTCTAATTTCTCATCTCCTTCACTTCTTTCTCATCCCATACTCTCTTAATCTTAGTTTATGTTTGTGATTTGATCACAAACATAACAATTGGTATCAGAGCCTCGTTTGGCTTCCAATTCAAACGTGATTTGATATCAAATATCCTTTAATTGCATTGCAAGATAAAAATTGTTGAAAAACAAACAAAAAGAGTTTCATTGTTGATCGGTTGTGAATTCATGGAATCAACCGAGGCCGCATTGATCAATGGAGTGATTGCCAGATCGGCAGCAGCTAAGGTAGCTGCTAGATCTTCATATGCCGATGTGGTTGGAGGCATTGATGCAGCAAATCATGATGTGGTCACAAACGCGCATTTGGACAGTCAGTTGAAGGCGATGTGCGCTCACATGTTAGTGCAGATCAAGGAAGCTAATGTTGAAACAATGCAGCAGATACATCAACAAGTAGATGCGAAACTTGATCAACGAGCTCAGCAAGTTGAACTTATGGTTTCTGATCAGTTTAACCGACAAACACAGGAATTGGAGGAAAGGATTACCTTGAGGTTTGATCGCGAAGTTGGAAGCAAAATTAACTGAAATTAGCGAGCAGTTCAGGAGGCCAAATCCGCCTATTGCTCCGGATCCATTACTTCCAACAAGTGTGTTACAAGCCAATCCTGCGGTGCGAGTTGAATCATTAAACCGTGAGGGAGAAGCTGGAGCTCCAATTAGAGCACAAGAGGCTGGTGTTACTGACGGGCAAGGGCGAAGTGAGCAGGTACAACCTCGACCTTCAAACTGGAATGCTGCATCCGGTGACAGAATTCAGGAAATGGAGCATTCTTTCGGGCCTCGTGAAATAAATGCTGATCATCTGGATCGACCTCCTGATTCTTGGCAGTAACATCGATCAGGAAGTAATGAGGAGTCTTCCAATAGCAGAAATAACAGCCATAGACAGTCGAGGGTGCAGATTGATGCATTTGAAGGTAAACAACCTCACTCGTGGTTAAGAAGGTGTGAGCGTTATTTCCACTTCTATCATATTGATGAATTGGAGAAGGTACAAATTGCGGCTGTGTATTTGCTTGGTGATCATGAGATGTGGTTTTATAGCTTGATAAGAAGTAAACCTTCCATTTCATGGAATGAGTTTGCCAAGGCCTTGTGTGCTCGGTATAGTGATGAAGATGAGAGCGATATAGTTGATAAATTCAATAAAGTGAATCAAGAGACGATTGTGAAGGAGTATATGACTAGATTTGAGAACCTCCGGGCTAGCATTGTGACTGAAATCGAGGCCTCTGAGTCGTATTATGTATCAGCTTTTATAAGCGGTTTGAAGCCAAAGCTGAAGAACTTAGTTAAGGCAATAGATCCTATTGATTTGTCTGTAGCCTTTGCTAAAGCCAAGCTTTATGAATCCACGGGCATAGCAGCTAGTGATGCTTCCAGACCTCGTGGGAGTAGCTCCAAATTTCAGCACAGCTCGAGCAGGAACAAGCCTAACAGACCGGATGACAAACCACAGCAGAAATTGTGCTACCGTTGTAATCAACCTTATCAATTTGGCCACAAGTGCAATCCCAAGTTCCTCATGGCTGTTGAAGGAACTAATGCTGGTGAGCTCTCTGATGATGAAGAAATTGCAGAGGATAATATTGATTCAGATCTGGAAAGCGAGGACGAATTGGAGGATGCTGCAGTAGAGATTTTAGTGAAGGCATTAATCGGTAATGGTGCCCATAGCACAATCCGAATCAAAGGGAAGGCTGGGAAAAGGTCTATTATTGTTCTCATTGATAGTGGGAGTACTCATAGCTTTGTTGATCCCAAAGTAATCAAGAAAGTGGGTCATGAAGTGATAAAAACACACCCACTTGCTGTTACCGTGGCTGATGGTAAAACTGTCACCACTCAAAACAGTGTCAGGGGTTTGTGTGGCTGATGCAAAACCGTAAGTTCATCTATGACTTCAGGATCCTTCCTCTGGGTGGTTGTGACATGGTGCTCGGGGTTGATTGGATGAGAACTCATAGCCCGGTGTTATTTGATTATGCCAATCTCTCGGTCTCCTTTGAAGTCCAAGGTTCCAAGGTCACACTTCATGGCATTGCCGAGGAAGCTCAACTCCAAATTATGAAAGGAAGTCAGCTGAAGAAAGGCCTGCAGTGCTGTGCGTATCAGTGGGTAGCTCAGCTGTTTGCTATTTCCTCTGCTGAGGTGACTGACATTACCGAACCAGAAATTCAAGCCTTGGTTACTGAATTTGAGGATGTATTCAAGGTGCCTAGATCCTTACCTCCCAAGAGGAGTTTGGATCATGTAATTCCACTCAAAGAAGGTGCTGAACCCGTGAAGATAAGACCTTATAGATATCCTCATGCTGAGAAGACAGAAATTGAGAAGCAAGTGGATGAATTACTTAAGACTAATTTCATTCAAGCAAGTCATAGTCCCTTTGCTTCTCCTGTCATCCTTGTCAAGAAGAAAGATGGTACAGCTCGTATGTGTATTGATTACAGGCAACTCAACTCTATGACGGTGAAGGACAAGTTCCCTATACCTGTTATAGATGATTTGTTGGATGAATTATATGGAGCTCAAGTCTTTTCTAAGCTGGATCTTCGGCAAGGATATCATCAGATTAGAGTGGGAGAGCATGATCTGTATAAGACTGCATTCCGAACACATCATGGACACTTTGAGTTTATAGTCATGCCATTTGGCTTGACCAACGCTCCAGCAACATTCCAGGCTCTTATGAACGATGTCTTTAAACAATTTCTTAGGAAATTTGTGTTGGTTTTCTTTGATGACATCCTGATTTACAGTGCAACAATTGGGGAGCATTTGAAACATTTGAGGGAGGTGTTCTCTGTCATGAGGAAGCATAAGTTGTTTGCTAAATTAGCCAAGTGTTCTTTTGCTCAAACTCACTTGGAATATCTTGGTCATGTGATTTCTTGTGAGGGAGTTGCCACCGATCCCACAAAAGTTCAAGCCATGAAGGAATGGCTAGCCCCAGTTACCTTGAAACAACTAAGAGGATTCTTGGGCTTAATAGGCTATTACTGCAAGTTTGTGGCTAACTATGGAGCCTTAGCAAAGCCATTAACAGATCTATTGAAGAAAGACTCATTCAAGTGGTCGGATGTGGCTCAAAAGGCTTTTGAAACACTCAAGGCTGAAATGTGCAAGGCACCAGTGTTGGCAATGCCCGATTTCTCTTCAAGCTTTGTTTTGGAAACTGATACGAGTGGTAGTGGAATTGGGGCAGTGTTATCTCAAGGAAGAAGGCCTATAACATATCTTAGCCAAGCTTTGAGCCCTAAGCACCAAGCTCTTTCCACTTATGAGAAGGAATATCTTGCCATTTTGCTCGCGGTGGATAAGTGGAGACACTACTTGGATGGGCATCATTTCCTCATTAGGACTGATCACCAAAGTCTTAAGCACTTATTGGAGTAGAAGATTGTCACTAGGATACAAAGAAAAGGGCTGATGAAGATGTTGGGACTCAATTACGACATTGAATACAGAAAAGGGAAAGAAAACTGGGCTGCTGATGCTTTGTCACGCAGATTTGAGGACCTTGAGCAGGGTTCTCTTGGAGCTGTTTCCGTGGTTTCTCCTGCTTGGATGGAAGAGTTACACGAATCCTATGAGAATGATTCGTTTGCGCAAGAATGCATAGCTGCTGCTATCGTGGGTAAGGCTTGCAATCAGGCTGCTGGTGCACAGATATCTGTTACCCGAGGCAATATCAGAATTCAGGGGAAATTGTACATTGGTACCTCGACTGATCTTAGACGCCAAATTATCAGTGCTGCTCATGATTCTTCATGGGGAGGACACTCAGGCATGGATGGAACATATCAGAGGTTGAAGGTTTACTTTGGTTGGCCTGGAATGAAGAAGGAAGTGCATAACTTTGTTCAAAGTTGTGAGGTTTGTCAACAAACTAAAATTGGTGATCAAAGGTACCAAGGGCTTCTCCAGCCTTTACCTCTTCCTGAGGGTATTTGGCAACACATAAATATGGATTTCATTGAAGGATTGCCTAAGTCAGAGGGGAAAGAGGTGATTTGAGTAGTAGTGGATCGATTCACTAAATCTGGACACTTCATTGCTTTAGCTCGTCCTGTGATTGCTGAGAAGCTAGCTCGTGTGTTCCTAGACAACATCTACAAGCTCCATGGGTTGCCTCAGTCCATAGTTTCCGATAGGGACAAGCTCTTTACAAGTCGATTTTGGAAAGAATTGTTTGGACTTTTGGGAACGACCTTGGCTCTTAGTTCTTCCTATCATCCTCAGACTGATGGTCAGACGGAGAGGGTCAACCAATGCATCGAGCAATACCTTAGAGGTATGGTGTTTAATCATCCTAAAGTGTGGGGAAGATGGCTTTCCTTGGCAGAATTTTGGTATAATACCCACTTCCATGCTTCAATTGGTACTACACCCCTCAAGGCATTATATGGGTACGATCCTCCCACTCCCTTGATGTTGCACGAAGCTGGGGCAAGTGTGGTTGAGGTAAATGAGCTGGTGCATCAGAGGAAACATGTTATGCAGCAGCTGAAACAAAATCTCAGTGAATCTCAAGCCCGAATGAAGTGGTATGCAGATAAGAAGAGAGTCGATTGAAATTTTGATGTGGGAGATATGGTATACTTGAAGTTACAGCCATATAGGCAATCCACAGCAGCAGTAAGGAAAAATGTTAAGCTTTGTGCTCGGTATTTTGGGCCGTACAAGGTGTTGGGAAGGATTGGCAAGGTGGCTTACAAGTTGGAGCTTCCTCCGGACTCTTATATTCACCCGGTCTTTCATGTTTCACTTCTAAAAAAGCAGGTCAAGAAGGGACTTAGCTCATCTTCAAGTCCTCCGGAGACAGGGTCCAATGGTGCTTTGATCTTACGTCCTGCTACAGTAGTGTAGCAGAAGCAGGGAGCAGCAGCTGGTCACGCAGGTCAGGAAGTTCGGGTGAGCTGGAGCAACTTAGATGAATCATTTACTACTTGGGAAGCTAAGCGGTTCTTGAGGAGTCAATTCCCTTCTTTTCATTCTTGAGGTCAAGAATGCTTTAAGGGGAGGGGATTGTTATGTTTCTTGCATGATTAAATGTAATTCATTGTAATAAGGGGCTGTGTTGTAGCGTTTGGCTCGGTAGCATTCAAATCCCAGTTTTGGCGCCAAAGTCGGTTGCCGTTAGTTGGGTAGGTCTTTTGGCGGGTCAAGCTTGGCGGCTGGGTGTAAGTCGGTTAGGCTTAGCTAGTCTTGATTCAATGTATGTAGTTTTTATTAATAGGTTGATCTTGTGTAACCTTGATTCATCAATTGAAATATCAACCAATCTCTTTGAGATTAATCTTCTCTCTCTCACCTAATTCTCTCTAATTTCTCATCTCCTTCACTTCTTTCTCATCCCATACTCTCTTAATCTTAGTTTATGTTTGTGATTTGATCACAAACATAACATATCTTTCAATTGAGTCAGTACAAGGTAGGCCCAAAAGTTTGTCAGTCACATAGGAACTTGGTTGATGCTCTTATTTAGTATTGTTGTAATGTGATTAAGGCTTATAGAACAATGATTGATCTTTTTTTTTTTTTTTTTTTTTCAATAGTTGGGATATTTGGATATGAACCCAGTCCAAAATTGTTGTGTTCTATTAACTAAGACCAAGTCTTCATTGTTCTCAACTAATCCAAGCCAACTTGTTAAATTAAACCAGATAGGTCAAGAGGACAATACATTTGATCCTAATTATATGATTTTGGATGTTGGGGTGCATATTATATGTTATGAGTGTATATATATATTGAAATTTGTATATTAGATACTTTCATATCTCAAAAAAAAAAGGATGATATTGGCTATTAAGCTAGTTTAATAGCTATATTCATTCTATCTAAAACTTATATTTCTAGATGTCTTACTTTCAATGTTCGAAGAAATATAGAATTATGACTCATTCTTGATGACAATGTTTATGGATTTCTCAACTTAACCTATATTTTTCTTTGTTTGTAGGTAACATTGCTTGGATGGACAGTTAAGAATGATGCTTCAATATTCTTCCATATTATTTTGTAGTTTGGGAAAAATTAGATTCTTTATACATGTGGGGTCCATTGTAAATGTAATATATTACGTTTGTTGATGTAATGGCATGTTTTCTATCATTTCATATTAGAGTAACAACTAAAGTTGTGTTGTCTATAATTTTGGTGCAGCTTGTATGCATTGTGAGTGTTGTTATAAAATGTTGTATGAGAATTCATCTATTTTCAATGAAGTAGCAACCCAAGAAAAGGCACTTCCCTATTGCTTTTTTAATTCTTACATAAGTCCTTATAAAAGTGTTGCATTAAGTGGACCAACATTTACATATGGTCATTAATCAAAACATTATATTAGGTCAAAAACCATTATAATAGATCTCATATAACCGTTACCTAAAGTTTTTCTGAAGCTGTTACATTAAAGTCAAACCTATGGCAACACTATCTAAAACTGTTATATTAAGCTTTAAAATTTGCTACATTAGGCTAATGTAACACACCACTAATTTAATGGTCAAAAAAGTGTTACATAAGATCTGAGGTAATAGTTTTATGATTGAAGGCAGCATTTTTTGGGTGTTACATGTGGTCATTTTTGTTGTAGTGCACCATATTGAAGTAGAATTTTTGTATTTCACATCCTTGTGTTTTGTATTTCAATATAAAGACTTACTATAGAAGAGTATCAAAAGAGATTATATAATATAAATCAAAATAATACATAAACCATGAAGATAATTGAAGATTGCACGGAACCAATTAAAGAATTTAAAAAAATATTTTTGATTGCTTGGTTTGGTTGGAATTGGTATCCTAAAAATCCAATTAGTTAGTTTTAAATATTAAATAAATAAATTTATTATTTATTATTTAAAATTATTTTATGAGTCAAACATGCATGTGATTATTTTTCTAAAACGTTCCATGAGATGGACGTTGTCCAAAATAATATATCGGGTTTGGTTTAATTGGTCAATGAGATTGAACCATAGATGGACTTAGATAAAACTAATAATATGTTGTCGAAGTATATGTTCGTAGTCAGTGATGAGTTTAGACAACTTGTTATATAAGACTATTATATGATACTTTAGATGACTTGTTTGATAAGACTATAATATGATACTTTAACAGCCTCTCTTTAGGGTCCCACCCTGAAGGGGTAAGGTTGCATACATCTGACTCCCTAGACCCTGCTCACGCGGGAGCTCTTCAGGCACTGGGACTGTTGTTGTTGTTGTTGTTGTCCTGATCATGTGGATAGAGATCCAAAAGTATTCTACTGGTGTTGTCTATATGATTAGAACATTGAGTATAACCACCTGAATTTGTTGTTTCTTTACTGCTATCAAAACAATTAATTTCATAAGAAAATAACTCTAAATCCAGGAAGTATTCTAAACTCGTGCGTGGATTGTTTGTTGCTTTAATGTACCAAAAGGATGAGTCAAAGTTGGTTGGCTTAAATCTTACGTGCGTTGGATAGCGGCATGAAGTGTAGCGGGAATAGTTGTTTTACATGGAATCTACAACCTCTAACGAGATAAGGACGTCCCCTTGTTGATTTGCAAACATACAAACAGATTCGGGAAACTTTGGCCAAAGTATTCCATATATTTGACATTTGGAACTAATATAGAAATCGTTTTCTAAAGCAAAATACCCAGTGTCCCAGGATCTTCCACCTAAGCAGGGGGGGGGGGGGGGGGGGTTGTACGCAGCCTTCTCCCTTCAGGGTATTACCCCTGAAGAGAGGCTGTTTTCGAGTGCCCCCAGCCTGAGGGCAAGGACTTCCCTGGAGGTCATCCATCCTAGTACTGCTTTCGGAGACGGCGCGTTGGTACCGCCTTTGGTAATATAGAAATTATTTTCTGTATTATTGAATTGTTCAAGAAGGGCGAGTCTGGAACTATGGTTAAAGATGTGAGGAAATTAGCGATAGTAGTTAAAGCTATTTTTCTATACAGATATCCAATAGAGGGGTTGATTGTCATAATGAAAGTCATTTGAGAATTATTGAATAAATATATTTGATTCTAGAATACAATAATATTTATTTAGTAGAATTAAATATTACTAAATAGTAATCAACGTCATCAAGTGTTGATAATTACATTTGACCCATTTGGAGCCAGAATTAAATCGTCCTTGAGGTCCCTCTGCAAGCCTCTAGAAGTATACCGGTTGAAAATATTTAAAAAAAAATTATGAGATGAATTATTTGTTCATGAGATGAATAAATTGATTTTGCTAAGCATAATTCATAAGATGAATTATTTGTTTATAATATGAATAAATTTATTTTATCAAATAATATTCATTAGATAAATTTTATACGTGTGGGAATTTAAATAAAATAAAACAAAAAAAAAGAAAAAACTTGCTTAAATAGGTGGCGATCCGTGTGCACAGGAGCCAGCCAATCAGGTAATGACATGTGTCACGGGTTTGAATTGAGGCCGCCAGGGGTGTTATCCGTGTGTTTTTCTCTGGACCAATCCTAGTGCGCCATGTGGCACTATTTATTAAAAAAGAGGGATGCATTTTATATATAATACGGCATCGTTTTTGCAAATATTAAATCCGTTTTTTGTTTGTTCTTGGACCCACATGGCCTTTTGAAGGAATTTTTGTACCCAGAGACTACTATATATAAGGGTATTTGGGGTTCAGTTCAGCTAACCAATAATTCTCTGAAAAATACAAATTTTTAAAAAATTAAAAAGGAGAAATTTCTCTTAGTAAATATTTTTCGGAACCCGCACTCCGGGTGTCAAGCGATCATTGCCAAGAAGACCTCGGGGGTCTCGATGATTCCTCCCGAATGACAATTACGGTCTACAATTCAAGTATTTCTTATTACTATTCTTTTAAAGCTTTCCTTTAATTTTTGCAATTTTATTGATGCTTTTGATTTAATATTTGTTATGCTTAGATATTTTATGTTCTTTATGTATATATTAGTATAGACGCCCTTTAGAATCAAAATTTTTAAAGTTATTTCCACTGCGCTTGATTTGACCAATCTCAGAAAAATTTAGTTTCCGAAATTAAAATTTTCCAACAATTGGTATAAAAGCCATCTCTAGTTATATTCATAATAGGCATGAGTTTAATATTAAGTATAATAAATGTCATGAATAGAGTTGTGAGTGAGAAAAATTGAGAATTTCATTAAAGAATTTAATGACTAGATTGTCGGTTCATGAAATTTAAATTTTTTAAGTTATGATGAATTTAATTAATTTAATTAAATTATATAGGGTATTATTCTAAATAATCTAATGAGATTAGATATTCAATTAGTTGAATAATTTAGATATACATAATATCGCATTGAATATTTAACGAGATTATCTCTCTCTGCAATGTGCCTAATCTCTCTAAATAACAACGGCTACCTGTCACGTCGTCCTCTCACTGACGGTGATTGGCCACCAGCCACTGATGAAGCCAAAGGACAGCGAGATCACACCGCCGAAGCAAGCTCTGCCACCATCTCTTAGTCCAACCACGGCCTCCACGTAAGAGCTCCCTCCCTTCCTCCCTCCCCCTCTCCCCCACGACCACCGTATCACCTCCGCCACCACCTCTCTCTCTCTCTCCCCCCTTCCTCCCTCCTTCCCGCCACCACAGCATCACAACACCAACACAACACCACCCCCCGATCACCGTCCCCACCATCACCGACCCAAACCACCACCACCCAGTCCACTCCCCTCACCTTAAGAACAGAGGGCCCTGCACCACCATCACCCCACAACCTTGACCACCACCACCAGCATCCCACGACTCCCACCTCAAGGCAGCTCCAACCACCACCTTCCTAAGACCAAACAACAGACAGCCGGCCGGCTGAGGTAAGTAAAAACCGGTCAGCCAAAGGTTTGGATTCTCCTCCTTTATCATTATTCTGTGCCTTTATTCTTGTTCCTATTACTTGTGCCGTTGATGTGTTTTTCTATGTCTATCAAAATTTAATATAAAACTCTATCTATTAAACACACCTAAATTGAAGTGTAGGGCGAGAGGGTGTCGAACCACAGGGACTAAGAGTGCGTGAATTTAATCTATGACCTAAATTGATTTAAGGAAAAGTGATATCTTTGTGTTAGTTAATCTAGAAAACAACAATTAAACTAAAGTAATCTGCTACTAATCGGGAACGTGTATCAAATTGGAGCCTAGGGTTTTGAATCCATCATTAGCCAATTATTTTTGAGTTAACTCTTAAATTGGGATTATTGATTATCACATGGGTAGTGGTTTAGGCTACAAGCTTCAACCTACTAAGATAATATTGTTAGTATTGCGTATTGATCCTATCTAACTAAAGCATGAGGAAAATAGGCTCTACCTAACGTATTGTTAATTATTACGTATTGACCCTATCTAACTAAAGCATAGGGAAGATAGGCTTTAATTAACAATTCGGTTAATACTATTGCTTGATTAATTAATCCTAAAGCTACAAGCACAAAGAATTAATTTATAACTATCAATATCAACAATTAAAGGTTACAAACTCAATAATCATATTAATTGAATAAACAATAAAAATATAAGACTTCAAAGTATTTATCTCAACCAAGCAATTCAGGTAAACAATCAAATTAACCTGAATTAAAAGTAAACAAAAGTAAAGGCTAAGATTTCATCTAACCCTAGAGAGCAAGTTAGCTCTCCATCAAGGATGATCCTGTGAAGGAGGAGATGAACGAACTCATGTCGGTCTTCATGCTAATTTCGCTCTCGTTCCAATTTAACGACAAAGAAAGAAAAATCAAAATCTGAGAGAGAGAGAGAGAGCTGCAGTGAGGAATCAGAAACCCAAAACAGAGAGCCAAATTCTCCAAATCCCCAAAAACCAGAGTCAAACTATCACCCAAATCTCGATTTATAGCGATGCCTCACAACCCTAGCGCGCTGGGCTTGGTGTTTCAGGTCTGGAGGTGTGGGTCTGGGCCGGGATAGGTGCGGGTTGTGGTTGGGCCGAACTGGTGCAGGTCGGGATAGGGGGTGACGGTGCTGCGGGCTGGCTGGTGTGGGTTCGGTGATCTGGTCGGTGATGTTTGGGCCTACGTTTGTTGGCCTGGTGGTCTGGTCAGTGAACAGGGGCTATTCGGCCGGGCCTGCATTTGTTGGGCTCGGGTTCCGGACTTATATTATCTCGTTCCAATCTTCAATTCCCTTGATTTAATTATTTATGCATCGAATTTGTCTTATTTGCGCCAACATTTGACAATTTCTGAAATTTTAATTTCAAACCTGCTAAACATAAAAATTGCCTAAATGAGTGTAAAATTATAATTAAATAGGTGCAAAAATAATTAAAATAACAATTAAGAGATGCGTAAATCTGAGACGCATCAGCCATGTTTGATATATCCTTGACTTTGGTGGTTGTTTGAGTGCCAAATCGTGACCGGGGATAGTAGTGTATGAACTTTACTAATAATGGAACTCAAAACTCGAGGCCATCTCTAAATGGGTTGAGGAAGGGACGGAAGAGTGCACAAGGTGAGGGGAGTCTGCTAATTAGGACATTAAATGTGGGCATGCTAATGAAGAAAAGCTTCGAGGTGGCCCAAATGATGATGAGGCGAAAGATCAACATTATGTGCCTTCAAGAGACTAAGTGGGTGGCCACAAAAGCTAGGGATGTATTAGGATACAAATTGTGGTACTCGGGCCAAGTAATGGGGAGGAATGGGGTAGGTGTTATTATGGATAGCTCCCTCAGGAACGGAGTAGTAGGGGTCAATAGGACTAGCAATAGGATCATTACCATCAGGCTAGTTTTAGATGGTGAGATATTGAACGTCGTAAGTGTTTATGCTCCACAGACTGGGCAGACAGAGCAGGAGAAGGCTAGATTTTGGGAGGACTTAGACTTAACATTACAAGACCTACCCCAGAGCGAACAAGTGGTGATGAGGGATGACTTTAATGGGCATGTGGGAGAGAGCATAGAAGGGTATGCACCCCCTCGTGGAGGCTTCGGTTTTGGAAGGGGAAATGGTGAGGGTAACGCTCTCTTAGACTTCGCCGTCACCTATGAGCTAACAGTGGCCAACACTTTCTTCAAAAAGCGTGAGGACATCATCACGTACCGAAGCGGTGGAGCAAAGACTCAGATTGACTATATAATACTAAGACAGAGGATTCAAAAATATTGCAAGGATTGTAAGGTTATCCTTGGGGAGGACCTCTCAACAAAACATAGGGTAGTATGTGCGGAGGTCAAAGTCAATAGAAGGGGAAAGAAAGCCATCAAACCGTCATAGCCACGCACGCAATGGAGGGATCTGAAGGGGAAAAAGTCCCAAGTCTTTAAGGGAAGAATCAAGGCTGAGCTTGGAGGGGAGTGAGGGGAGGTGTAAACCATTTGTGGAACCTAGTAGCTCAAAAGATCAGAGATGTGGCACGAGAGATACTAGGAGTATCAAAGGGTAGGGCACCAAACAACAGAGAGACCTGGTGGTGGTGCAAGGAAGTGCAGGAAAAGTTTAAAGCAAAAAGACACTACTTTAAGGAGAGGGGTCGATATGGAGGGAAGGACAAGAGACAACAGTACAACCAGGCTAAGAAGGAAGCAATGATAGCATTAAGAGACGTGCAATCTAAGGCCTTTGAAGAGTTCTATAAAAGGTTGGATACAACCGAGGGGGCTAGAGACCTCTATAGAATTGTAAAGGCAAGAGAAAGGAATATTAGAGACCTGGATCAAGTAAGGTGCATAAAGGAGGCAGATGGACAAGTGCTCGTGGATGAGCAACAAATTAAAGCTAGGTGGATATCCTTCTTCCACGATCTATTCAATGAAAAGGGAGATATAGATACATCACCAGGAGAAGTACAAGCACCGGCGGAGCATGAGACCGAAGGCTACTGCACCAGAATTAGACCTGAAGAAGTTAGGGAAGCATTAAAGAAGATGGGCAGAGGTAAAGCAGTCTGCCCAGACGATATGCCCATTGAAGCATGGAAATGTACTGGAGAAGTGGGTATAAGATGGCTGACCAGATTATTCAACCAAATTCTGCAAGGAAAAAAGATGCCTGGTGAATGGCAGAAGAGTACAACAGTTCCAGTCTATAAGAACAATGGCGACATCAGAGTTGTGCCAACTATAGAGGAACCGAACTAATGAGCCACACTCTAAAGCTTTGGGAACGGGTCATAAAAAGAAAGCTCCGACAGGGTCTCAGAGAACCAATTTGGATTTATGCCAGGCAGATCAACTATAGAAGCCATTCATCTCCTTAGAAGGTCCATAGAATACTACAGAGATAGACAAAAGGACCTTCACATGGTCTTCATTGATTTGGAGAAGGCGTATGATGGGGTGTCGAGAGAGGTCCTATGGAGAGTCCTGGAGGGGAAAGGCATTCACGAGCCCTATATACGAGTCATCAAGGACATGTACGAAGACGCCCAAACCAATGTTTGCAAGGGGAGATAGAAACCTTTCCCATTACAGTGGGGGTACACCAAGGATCCGCCTTTAGTCCTTTTCTGTTCATATTGGTTATGGACAAGCTCACTAGGCATATCTAAGTGGACGTGTCATGGTGTATGCCTTTCGCAGACGATATAGTCTTGGTGGGAGAACCTAGAGAGAAGGTGAACCAAAAACTAGACCTTTGTAGGATGGCCTTAGAAGCCAGAGGTCTAAGACTCAGTAGATCTAAGACAGAGTATATGGAACTCAAGTTCAACACCTCTACCTTACCAAGCACAGAAGGCGTAAAGATTGGATCAGAGCTTATACCACATAAAGCATGCTTTAAATACTTGGGTTCCATGGTATAACAAGATGGCGAAGTGGAGGCAGATGTCAACAACAAGATTAAAGTGGGTTGGCATAAATGGAGAATGGCCTCTGTGGTACTGTGTGATAGGAAGTTCCCGCTAAAGTTAAATGGTCAATACTATAAGATGGTAGTGAGACCGGCCATGTCTTACAGAGCAAAGTGCTGGCCAATTAAGTGCCATCAAGCACAAAAAATGAAAGTGGCAGAGATGAGGATGCTGAGGTGGATATGTGGGCACACAAGGAAAGACAGGATCAGAAAGACGTTATAAGAGGTAAGCTAGGCATCGCTCCAATAGAGGATAAGTTGAGGGAGCAACGTTTGCAGTGGTTTGGACATGTTAGGAGGAGACCAAACACTGCCCCGCTCAGGAGATGTGAACAACTTCAGATAACAGATGGGAAGAGAGGGAGAGGACTGCCGAAGAAGAGATGAATGGAGACAATTAGACAGGACCTCACTTATCTCAACCTAAATGAAGAGATGTCGCTAGATAAAGCTCTGTGGAGGACTAGTATATGTGTATCAGATTTAGGGGGTCGGAGCATTGAACGTGGATGCTTGTATACCTGCCTATTTATAAATAGTTCTGGCATTCGCTAACTATTCAAGCTCCTAGGGTTGGATGGAGACAATTCAGCAGACGAGGACAGAGGAAGAGGCCGGCCACAGAAGAGTTTGGTGGAGACCCGATGCTCCTATAAGGAGATGTAAACAACTCCATAGCACAAATAAGAATAGTGGAAGAGGCCGGCCAAAGAAGAGTTGGATGAAGACAATTCACAGGATCTTGCCTTCCTCAACCTAAATGAAGAGATGGCCTTAGGTAGAGCTCAGTAGACGATTAGTACTAGGGGTTTTAGGGGTGACCAATTCAGCGGTGTAGGAGTTCCGTGCACCTGGTAGCTAGTCCAGTGCCATGACGCTGCTTGTATGCTCATCTATAGATAAGCAGTACGGGTGTATGTTGGTCAATTAGTGCCCCTAGGAGTTACCTCGGGTGCAGCGCTAACTGCCTCCGATACTTGCTAAACTCTACACCCTACACCCTATTTCTCTCTCTCTCTTTTGTGCCCTCTTTCTCTACCTTCTCTCTCTCTCTCTCTCTAACACCCCCCCCCCCCCCCCTCCTTCCCATATTTTATGGACGCTCTATTATCTCTAAATGTTTGCATGGGGTCGCATGTTCGATCTCTCCCCTACATGCTTTCTTGCATTCTCTGGTTGCTTTGCATACATGCGTACATGCTTAAATGCTTATATGATTATTTTGCCTATTTGGCTTATGCTTACATACATACATGTTTCGCATAAATTTTAATTACTTACATGCTCCCTACATGCCATGTATTCATGCATTGCATAATTATCAACTAACATCTATCAGGTTGGGGGTCCCTGGAAACAGTTTCTCGTAAGGGTTTCACCCTGATGGGGGTAAGGCTGCGTACATCCTACCCCTCCTAGACTCTACGTAAGCGGGAGCCCTTGAGGCACTAGGAATGTTGGTGTTGTTGAAAATGATCGGCTAAGTTAAAATATTTACTAAGAATATCTAATTAGATTAGATATCTTGTTATGATTTAGTGTGGTCAAGATCGTATTTATTATTTATTTAAATAATACATAAATAAAAGAAAAGAAGAATATTTAATCAAATATAATATTTTATTTTATATAATATTATTTAAGTACTTTGAATGAATATAATTAGTTAGTATGAGATCCTAATTATATTTATGCAATCATCTAAAAGCAGCGGCAGATCTACGTCATGCCCAGGGTGGGCTCAAGCCAACCCTGAAGTTTTTATTTTATATACATATAGGTTCTAATGACTAGTTATGCACCCTTAGCTTGGTGGTAAGTATGCTTCATTTCCATATGGGGGGGTGCTGTTCAAGTCTCATTAAGGCCAACTTTAATTTTTTTATTTTTTGGACAAATAACTTTTTATTTGAGAGATTTTTGACATTTGTCACTATACATACAATTAATTATGCTTCTTACTCTTTGTTGAGCTTATTTTATATGTACTACTAAATAATAAATATTATTTATATTAGGAGAAAAATAAAGTTTGATAATTTTGTTATATTTGTTGGTCTCACTAGTTTTTGTTTGAGTATACACAAATTACTTATATCCGCCTTAAAAATTTTTTTAGTTCATATGTAAATGATTTAAAATTTTCTTTCTAACATTTTTAGCTTTGTAACTTAGATTATATAAGTTATATATTTGTGTATAAGATTTTGTTCAAATTTATTTATAATATTTTTATTGGTATGAAAAATGTGTAATATATTATATGTAATAGTTGAAAACTAAAAATAAAATTTCAAAATGATTCTAAAATTATTTATTGAACTCTTATTAGTCACAAATTTGGATTTACCATTTAAAACTATCTTTCTTTTATTATATGTATGAACAAAAGTATATTAACGGGATAATTTTTATACAAATATTTAAATTGCGGTAAGAACTTAATTGTGAATTGAATTTAAAATATTATTACCTTTTGATACATATGTGTTTTTGTATGGATGCCCTAAATAAAAATACCTTTAAAATTTCTTATATTTAGTAGTGATTAAGAGCTATATTTTGACTTTAAATAAAAATATAGAACAAATATATGACTAATAAATTAAATAAAGTAAAAAGTGAAGTAATTTGTAAGTCAAGCCCACCCTCGGTCAAATTTCTAGATCCGCCACAGTCTACAAGAGTTTTTGAAAAATCTTTAACTATCACATTGAATATCTAGTGAGATTAAATATTCAGTTATTTAAAATATTTCAATCTAATGAGATTAAGATCGGATATAATTATTTAATTATTTTTTTATTTTTTAAAAAATAATATATACAAAATTACAACGAAAAAATTTGAGAGAAGTGATGTGACCTCATTACGTCACTATTTTATGTATTATTATTATTATTTTTATAAAGTAATTAACTAATCTAACTATGTTAGGCCTTAAGAATGTCATTTAAAATTGTTTGATAATATTTTACTTGTTAAATTTTCTTCACATATTATGTAATGTGAATGAAATTAAAAGGCCATGTAACTTCATGAAATATTTGATTTCATATAGTAGGAGAATTTTTCAAGTAGGTCTAATTAGATTAGAAATTTCAATAGTTGAATTATTTGAAAACAAAATTCTCATAATGTATCTAATAAGATTAGATTATATAGGTTGGATAATTAAATGAATCTAATATGATCAAGGTTCTTATTTAGTAGTTAAATAAAATTTGGAATATGATTCTAATATAGGAGATAAGCAAACTCAACAGAAGATCCGCTATTTAAAATTTCAAGTGGGAGCAAGGTTCATCAGTTGATTCCTCACGGTCTCCATTACCAATCTAATAGTATAGTGGATAAGAGCTACTCCTTGAAGAGGGCGTTTGTTCATGGAGTATAGGGTTGGACTTCTTTGGGATAGATAAAGATACAAGAAAGCAGATGTGGCACCCTGCCGTGGAGTAACGGATAGATTAGTTTGGTCATTGTAGCACACACAAGTAATGGTTAGGTGGATTCTATGCTTTGTTGGTTTGCTGAAACTAATTAAAAAGTTCACATGACTCAAAATATCAAGTGGGAGCGAACTTCTATGTGACTGCTCATGGCCTCTGTTACCGATCTAGCAGCATAGTATGTGGGCACGACTCCCTGAGGAGAGCATTTATTTGCACAATACAAGGCTAGATCTCTTTTGATAGACTAAAGTGCAAGATAAGCGGGTGTGGCCACGATGCCGTGGAGTACTTCGTGGACTTGGGTGGAAGCCGAGGTAGAAGTATACACTTGACTAGGGTCTACATTAGCCTCCCCGAGGAGCTCTATTATATGACCTTAGGGCTAAGGGTAGAGTGGTGTATTAAATATGTTTAGTAAATAGTTTACAATAAAACATATTTATTAAGAAATGCTCTCACACTTATGATATCTAAATTCGGCCTTGCTGCAAGGGATTTTTCGGTAGTTTGGTTGAGTCGCCACGGCAAACATATAAGTCTCGAATTGTGAACTCTGATCTTTGATTGTTTGCTAAAATTAAGAAAAGTAATCCTTTATGTTATATGACTTGTTTACGTTTTTTTTATTTTAAACTAGTTGTTAAATCATGCATTGCAATCAATACTGATATGTAGGTTACTTGTTTATTATGTTATGCCCACTGTGATTTAAAATGTTTTAGTACATGTGGAGCACAAGTAGATGCTCATAGTTCTCTAGTTTGTTGTTAGTATATCTACTAAGTTGAAAAGAACATTAGGAACGTTAAACTAGACTAATGAGATAGTCAGATGCAACATTCAGACATTAGATGTTAAATGTGTTCTAGTATTAGAGTCTTGACTTGTCAACTGTGTAGTAGAGATGATAAGATATTTGAAAGAAGTGCTTGATTAGAAAATTGATAGCATGAGAACAATCATGAGAAAAGGTGTTATGAAAAGTAAGGGAGGAATCCACTTAGTGTAAACTTCTATCTTAGGAATTAGGAATCTCTAGATGGTAAAATAAAACCCAAATCAAAATAGTTTTATTTCTTTTATAAAAGCTCTGGACACGAGTATTAGAAAAGGGAGTGCCTAGGTACTTAGATACTGTTGTTGCCAAGACTAGAAAGCTAATATGACAAGGCATATGATATCCTGTTTCTTCTAGTTGTAACTGGAAGATAGTTCACTACTTTTGTGTGAATGGGTTTTTAGTGTGGGTACTAAGAGATGGCAGATTAAGTTAAGGATTGTAGTTTTGATTTTAAGCAACTATCTCAATGTACCAGTTCCTTTAAAAATTTGATTTCTGTCTCCTATTTAATTTAAAATAGTTTTCATAAAAATGGACGTATAATTTAATAAATAAAATATTTATTTAGAAGGTACATTAATTGACTTCTTTTAATCAACAATTACATTAATGGCAATTTAATGGTCTAATACAAGCTTGGCTATGTAACCATATAAGAGAAGAATATTCTGAAAACAATATAGCTTTTGAGTGGCACTTGATCTTAAGCCACATTAATTTAATACGATTTAAAACTAGTTTGATTTGTCTTATGTTTCATTAAGAACCAAAATGATGACCTGTATGTGAATCATATTCAAATTAATGGCGACTGAAAGAATCTTTAAGAGTAAAGGTAATAGAGCTACTAAGTTGGTAGAACTTGTTCATAAAATGTTTATGGACTCTAAAAGTTCAAGCGAGCAGAAGCGATATGTATTCATAAAATGTTTATGAATGACTACTCAGTAAGTTGATATATAGATATACCTATGAAGACAGAGTCTTGAATCCTTTGACAAGTTCAAAGATTTAAAGAATAAAGTTGGGATTAGTTAGGTAATCATATCAAGTCACTTTGATTAGATCAAAGTGGAAAATTCAGGAGAATTCTTAATTAACTTACTGCAAACTGTTGTAGAAAGAATCAATAATACATTATTGAATATGGTAATATTCATATGATGAGTCACAATTACATATCAAAAGGTTTGTTATGCAAGATTTTTTAGAAAGTGTTCTAAAAGTACAGAAGATAACTTGTGTTGGATAAATTAACAGCATAAGACGCTATGTCTCAACAACACAATACAATATATAGTGTAGATGATGTATTAGATATGTCTTCAACTTTAAGATTCTAGAACCTCTCCTGTAGGTGCACAAACCTCAATTTTGAATAATGTTTTTGATGAATGTCAATTAACGGAGCTTGAAACCAAGGGTTGTAGATACTCATGGGCTCGTTATAGTGGAGGCTGTGTTATTGTTGTTGGGAGCGTATTTAAAATTTAATTCCCAAATGACTAAAGCGAGCGCAGCGGAAAACTAATTTAAAATTCTTAATTTTAAATCTAATGCTTTGATCTAATTAAACTATATAATTAGACCTACATCTTACTCTAATATGCTCATAATATAACAATCAAAACATCGAATAAAACAAGTACAATGTAGAATAAACGAAATAAAGAAAAGAACAAATTAAATATCATATACTTAATATTTGCCATACCTGAAACGCAAATCCAAACTCCGAATTTGTAGATCTGAAATTGGAAGAAAGAAATTCTTGATACCTAAAGATCTTCTTCGCAGTGACCTTTTTTCTCACCGAAGTGTGGGCTACCAAAATATTTAATTTAGAAAAAATTTCGGGACAGAATTTTTCCTTTTAATCTTTCCGGAAATATAATTTTTCAAAAAAACTATGCTAAACATTATTTTTGAAAAACTCTAAAATAATTTTAGGTTTTTTTTCATGGGAGAAAACTAAATTTCAAAACCTAAAAACAAAAAAAGACAAAAAAAAACTCAAAGCAACCTCACACCGGCATCTTTCGTACACACATATATATATATATATATATATATATATATATGCACATATAAGTGTGGGCCCCATGAATCTCATGCGCTGGGCTGCCCAGCGCATTAATATTTTTAATTAAATTTTTTCGTTTAATTCCCACATGTATAATATTCATCTCATGAATATTATTTAGTAAAAATTAATTTATTCATCTTATGAATTATATTTAACAAAAATTAATTTACTCATCTCATAAACAAATAATTCATCCCATGAATTTAATTTAAATATTTTCAAACTGTGCTTAAGTTGAGACTTGCGGAAGGACCTCAGAGACAATTTAACTTTAGCTCCAAATGGGTCAAATCTAATTATCATCTCAAGATAACAATTGACAACCATTTAATAAGACTTAATTTCACTAAATAAGTTTTACTGCACTCTAGAATTAAATATATTAACTCAAGAATTTCCAAAATAATTTTATTATTGTTATTGCGACAATTAACCCCTCTATCAGATATCTGTGAGAAAAAAAAATCCAACTACTATCGTTATTTTCCTCATCTCTAGCACCGTGGTTCCCGACTCACCTTTCTCGAACAATTCACGATACAGAAACAATTTTTGTATTAATTTCTAATGTCAAACATGTGGAATACTCTGGCTAAAGATTTTGAAATATGTTCGTGTATTTGTGAATCAACTAAGGGGACATCTTTCGTTGTAGATTCCTAGTAAAATATCAGTTCTTGCCACACTTTATGAAATTGCCCAGCGATGTAAGATCCTGGTTATTCAATTTTAACCTCATTATTTTAGGCATCAAAGCAATTAACATTCCATGTAAGAGTTCATACTTTTTTCTGGATTTAGAGTTATTGTCGTAATTAATAATTTCTGATAGCAGTAAAGAAACAACTAATTCAGGTGGTCCTGCTCAATATTCCAATCTTATTGAAACTAACACGATACTCTTGTATCCCTATCCACATGACCAAGACAAGTCGTCAAAGTATTATATTATAGTCTTATCAGATAAGTTGTCTAAACTTATCACTGACTACGAACATATTTTAACAATATGTCACTAGTTTGATCTAAGTCTTTCCATGGTTCAATCTCTTTGACCACTTAAACCAAACCTGACATGTCGTCTTGGACAACGTCCATCTCATGGAATGTTTTAGAAAAAGAATTATGCATGTTTGACTCGTAAAACATAATCAGACAATAAATAAATAAAATAATTTTATTTATTTAATATTCAAAACCAACTATTTGGGTTTTTCTAGGACACTTATTCAAGCAGTCTTGCATTTGTCCTTAAACCCAAATTGTCTACATGGCCTAACTACCCCCTTGGGATAAATCAACACTTTCACTATAAACTTTAACCACTACTAATTTATGACTGTCTCAATCTTTTACTCATATGCTTTTATCTACTAGGAATCTTCCGAGTCAATAAGTCTGCTTAACAATTCCCTAGCTGTCAAGTACCTAGCTTCCATGATAAAGTAGGCAATACAAGACTGCTTCGCTTTTCACCATCTAATTACTCCCACTGTAAGGGTAAATAGGAATTCTGACGTCAAACGTTTGAACTCCCTTTTTAAAGACAAACAACCCATGATAAACCCAACATCCTCTCTTTGAATCCCACAAAATCTTGATCCTCAGAACACAGTTGGCTCATCTTAGATCTTTTGCTTTTGATTGACTGGATAATTATGCCTTATTGAAGGCTCATAACAATTTTACACCATTCTCAATGATTAGAATGTCATCTATATACAACATTTAGAAAGTTTCTACTTTCTAGTTATGTCACTTGTACACTAATGGTTTACTAACCATTCTCAGAAGTCTAAACTCCCTTTTAAAACAAACGACTCATGATAAACCCAACGTCCTTTCTTCGAATCTCGCCAAAGCTTGACCCAAAGAACATAGTTGATTCATCTTGGGTCTTTCGCCTTTAATTAACTGGTTGGACAATACAAAACTTAACAGCTCATAACAATTCTACACAATTCTACACCATTCATCTTAGTCTATATACAACACTTAGAAAGTCTCTACTTTCTTGTCATGTCACTCGTACATTAATGGTTTACTAACCCTTAACTCAAATACTTAAGACTTGATTAATCGTCGTCAAATATACTATTTAATGAACAAGATGCTTATTTAAATCTACAAATAGACTAGTTCAGTTCGTATACTATATGCTTCTGACTCTTGGCAGCAAACTTTTCTGGTTCTATCATGTACATAACTTTTCAAGATAACCATTCAGAGAATGTTGCATTGACTTCCATTTCCATACCTCAACACAATGAGACACAATGGAAAAGATCAGCCTTATGGACTTAAGTGTATTCGGCTAGAAGTCCTCATCAAAGACGATTCCTTCCTATAGAGTATTAACCCACTGCCACCAATCTAGCCTTGAAGGTCTCCACTTTCATGTCCACTTTACTCTATATACTTGTAGATCCATTTATATCCTATCTAATGGACCTAATGCCTTTTGATGCCTCTACAAATTCCCGAACTCAGTTAAAATACAACTACTTTAACTTAATCTTTATTGCCCAACCCAAACTTAACCTTTATTGCCTCGACCCAATGGTCTGCATCTTTATACTTAAGAGTTTTATTGTAGTCTAAAGGATCAGATTTTTCATCATTCTTAACTGTTAAGATTGAAGACATGAATTCATCAAGTGACCTTGACCGTCCTCCCACTACACCAAAGCTTTCATGTACCTTGTGTGACAATAACCTAGTTAAAGATATATCTAATATATCATTTACACTATAAGTTGCATCGTGCTGTTGAGACATAGTATCTTATATTGTCAATTTAACCAATACAAGCTATCTGTTGTACATTTCGAACACTTTCTAAAACATTTTATAAAGTAAACCTTTTTGATTTGTAAAACGTGACTTATCATATGAATCGTACCATATTCAACTACATATTATTGATCCTTTCTACAACTCTTTGCAATAAGAATAACTAAGAATTTTCCTGAAACCACCACTTTGATCTAATCAAAGCAACTTGATATAATAACCTAACTGATTCCAACCTCAGTCTCTAATTCTTTGAACCTTTCAAAGAATTCAAGAATTCAGTCTTCAAAGGTATATCCATACAACAACTAATTGAGTACTCATTCATAAATATTTTATAAAATACTCATCGCTTCCGCTGGTTTGAACTTTTAA
Organism: Simmondsia chinensis; assembly: GCA_018398585.1. NCBI lineage: Eukaryota > Viridiplantae > Streptophyta > Magnoliopsida > Caryophyllales > Simmondsiaceae > Simmondsia > Simmondsia chinensis. Next base: position 29,548,103 of record JAGTTD010000005.1, read on the forward strand.
TAGTCCCCAAACATTTTATGAACTAGTCTTAGCAATTTAGTGGTTCTATTACCTTTACACTTAAAAGTTCTTTCAATCATCATTAATTCGAACATGATTTACATACTAGTTATCATTCAAGTACTTAATGATCCATAAGACAAATCAAACTAGTTTCGAATCATATTGGACTAATGTGACCTAAGATTAAGTACCACTAAAAAGCTAAATGGTTTCTGGAATTTCTTCTTTTATATGGTTAACCAACCTAACTTGAATATGACTAATAAATTTCCATTAATGTAGTTTTGATCAAGGGTTCATTTTACCGGGCACTGAGGCACCAGATTCCATTAGAACTCCGAAGTTAAGCGTGCTTAGGCGAGAGTAGTACCAGAATGGGTGACCTCCTAGGAAGTCCTTGTGTTGCCCCAGGATGGGTGACCTCCAAGGAAGTCCTTATGTTGCCAACCCTATAAGGTTGGAGGTCCTCAGAAATAGTCTCTCGACAGGGTTACACCCTGAAGGGGAGGCTGTGTACATTCACTTCTCCCAGACCCCGCTTATGCAGGAGCCCTTGAGGCATTAGGTCTGTTGTTGTTGTTGTTGTTATTGTAGTTTTGATCAAAGTAAGTCAACTATCTACCAATGTATCTTTATAAATAAATAATAAGTCTATTTTTCAAAAAAATAACTAAAAATCGATTTCAAAATAAATAGTAGATAGAAATCAAATTAGACTGTTACTCAAACACAAAACTACATTCCGTGACTTAAACTACTACCTTCTGATGCCCTTACTGAAAACCCATTCACTAGAACACTAATGAACAACCTACTAATCACAGCTAGAGGAGGCGGGATATCAAATATCTCGTCATGTTGGCTTTCGGTCTTGGCAACAACAGTATCTAAGTACCTAGGCAATTCCTTTTAAAGTCCAATTCTTTTATAAAAGGGACAAAACTATTTTGACTCGCGTTTTATTTTACCCTGTTAAGGTTCCTGATTCCTGAGATAGATGCTTACACTAAGTGGACTCTTCCCTTAGCTGTCATGACATCTTTTCTCATAAATTGTTCTCATGCTATTAGTTCTTTGACCAAACACTTCTCTCAAGTATGTGATCATCTCTACTATAGTTGACAATTCAAGTATCTAATACTAGAATAAGTTCAACATCTAATGTTTGAATCTTGCATCCCACTAACTCTTTAGTCTAGTCTAACGTTTTGAACATTCTTTTGAACTTAGTGGATTTACTAGTAGCAACCTCGAGAACTATGAGCATCTCCTAGTGCTCTACATGTATTAACACATCATATATAGTGAACATAATAGAACAAACATGACATACCAGTGTTGATCGCAATGCATAATCTAATAACCTGTCTTAAAACAAAAACTGTAAAACAAGTCATAGAACACACATGATTAATTTTCTTATTTTTAACAAACAATCAAAGTCGGAGTTCACATTCCGACACCTATATGTATGCCATGGAGACCCAACTGAACCACCCAAAACTCCCCGTAGGTGAGGCCAAATGGAGACATCAAAAGGGCAAGAACATTTCTCAATAAATATGTTTTCTTGTAAACTCTTTAATAAACACATTTAACACAGCACTTTTCCCTCAGCTTCTAAGATCCTATAATAGAACTCCTCGGGGAGGCTAATGTAGACCCTAGTCAAGTGTATACAATTGCCTAAACACTCATACAAGGTCTCGATATACTCCACGTCGGTATGGCCGTACTCAATTGCTTGGACTTTAGTTCATCCAAAGAGATGTAACCTTGTATGCTGCAAATGAACGCTCTCCTTGAGGTTTCGTGCTCACCTACCGTACTGCTAGACCGGTAACGGAGGCCATGAGCATTTATTTAGAAGCTCGCTCCCACTTGATATTTTGAGTCTTGTGAACTTTTAATAATTTTAGCAAACAAATAAAACATGGATCCACCTAACCATTCTCTATGTGTGCGTAACGATGAGCTAACCAATCTACTTGTTACTATGGGTGAGGCATAACAAATAATTAGTCAAATGAGAACTATTCTCAAATAACATGTTTCCTAAACATATTTAACTCACCGTTTCTTCCTTGGTCTCTAAGACAGTATCATATTATCCAGTCAAGTGTATACCATTACCTAGACATTAGTTCAAGTAAACATGATAACTCCACGTCAGCGTGGCCGCACTTATTTTTCTTGTACGTCTATCTATCATGAAGAAGTATAACCTTGTATCTTGCGAACAAACGCCCTCATCAGGGAGTAGCGCCTATCCACTATACTATCAGACTAGCAATGGAGACCATGAGGAAGCAACTTCTAATCCTCGCTCCCACTTGAAATTTTGCAATGGCGGATTTTTCTTTTTAAAATTTGATTATCTTATTACCAATATTAGAATCACATTTTAAAATTTTAATTAACAATTAAATAAAGAACTAATCATATTACGTTCTTTTAATTATCCAACCAATGCTATCTAATCACATTAGATACATTATGAGAATTTTCTTTTCAAATAATTCAACTTCTGAATCAACTAATCTAATTAGATCTATTTGAAAAAATTCTACCACTAGATGAAATCAAATATTTCACCAAGTTATATGGCCTGATAATTTTATTCATATCATACATAATATTTATCTCTTTAAATAATATTAAATATGTAAACAAATTTAATAAGTACCCTATTATGAAACAATTTGAACAACATTACTTAAGGGCCAAGGGTTTGAGCAATTATAGATTTTTTTAAAAATCTTTTAGAAGAGATTATCACATATTCTTAATTAGGATCTCATCCTAATTAATTAAATATTTATTTAAATTATTTAAATAATAAAATAAAATAAAATATTTTTAATATGTGGGGAGTAACCAGCATCCCTCCCCTTTTTTTATTTTTAATTTTTATTATTCAAATAAATAATTAATTAATGAAATTCGATCTTAATCCAATTAAATCAAAAACCGAATATCTAATCGAATTATATATTCTATATGAAGTCATATATATTTAAATCATTCAACTATTTAAATATCTAATCCTATTAGATTATTTATACTTATACACGCACTGCTTTTATTATAATTCATCCTAATTTAAACAATTTAAATATGATGAATTACAATCTTGTTATTAATCTCTTTAATAACACAATTAGGTTTTTCTTTGTTTTGGATTATCATAAAATATTCAACAATTGAATATTTCATACCTAGGTTTATAATCTAATAAAATTAGATTAATAATCTAAATTATTCAACTCTTTGACTATCTAATCTTATTAGATCCGATTAAGAACTGTGCTTCTTGATTGAATCATGAATCATCTAAAATTTTTAATAATTTAAAACTTTAACTAATATTCAGGATCTTAAATCATTGGGCAATTGCATGAAATGTGGCGGGAACTAGGAATCTACAATGGAAGATGTCCCCTTAGTTGATTTTCAAATATACGAACAAATTCTAAAATATTTGGCCAGAGTATTCCATATGTTTGACATTTGAAATTAGTAAGGAAATTATTTCCATATTATGAATTATTCGAAAAAGGCGAGTCGGGAACTACTGTGCTAGAGATGAGGAAAATAGCGATAGTAGTTGGGACTGTTTTTGCTCACGGATATCTGATAAAGGGGCTAATTGCCGCAATAATAATAATAAAATTATTTGAGAAATTCTTGAGTGAATATATTTAATTTTAGATAGCAGTAAAACCTATTTAGTGGAATTAAGTTTTATTAAATGGTTGTCAATTGTTATCATTAGATAATAATTAGATTTGACCTATTTGGAGCTAGAGTTAAATTTTCCCTAAGGGTCCTCCGTAAACCTCAACTTAAGCACAATTTGAAAATATTTAAATTAAATTCATGGGATGAATTATTTGTTTATGAGATGAATAAACTAATTTTTGCTAAACATAATTCATGAGATGAATATATTACTTTTTACAAAATAATAATCATGAGATGAATGTTATACATGTGGGAATTAAACAAATTAAACGAAAAAATTTAATTAAAAATATTCATGCGTTGGGCAAGTTGCCCAGCGCATGAGATTCAAGTGACACTTATACGTGCGTATTATATGTACGAAGGATGCCGCGGTGTGAGGTTGCCTTGAGTTCCTTTTTTTTGTGTTTTTTTGTTTTTTTTTTGGTTTTTAGGTTTTGAAACTAGTTTTCTCCCACGACGAAAAACCTAAAATTCTTTTAGAGTTTTTCAAAAATAATGTTCAGCATAGTTTTTCAGAAAAATTGTTTTCCAGAAATATTAAAAGGAAAAATTTTGTTCCGAAATTTTTCCTAAATTAAAGATTTTGAGAGCCCATGCTCCAGTGCTAAAAGCAGTTATTGCAGAGAAGATCTTGTGGTGTTAAGAAATTCTTTCTTCAAACTTTAGATCTACAAGTACGGAGTTTGAATTTGCATTTCAGGTATATCAAAAATTAAGTATCTGATATTTAATTTGTTATTTTCTTTATTTCATTTATTCTACATGCCATATTTGTGCTTATTTTATTTGATGTTTTGATTTTTATATTATGAGCCTATTAGAGTAAGATCTAGGTCTAATTAAATAGTTTAATTAGATTAGGGCATTAGATTTAAAATTAAAAATTTTAAATTAGTTTTCTGCTGCTCCCGCTCTAGTAGTTTAAGGAAAAATTTTGAAATATGTCCCCATTTATTGGTATTAGAGCCAACTCTGAATAAGTTCATAATTGACATTAAAATATCAGGTTTGATAAAATTAAGGTATGTAGAATTACGAACGTATGAAATTAGGAATTTCATTACAGGAAGGGGAAGGCAAATCTAATCCCACATTAGTGGGTTAATGAATAGACTGCCAATTTATATACCAAAAGAGTTACTCTACTCATTGCCAATTGGTTTTGGGACAGAACCTCATTTGATCTATAACATTGGTATCAGAGCTGTCAATCTTGCGCTATGGATTGCCGGTCATATGGGGGGCCGATGCCATTCACCGGTCATATGAGGGGCCGATGTCATTCCGTTGTCATATGGGGGCCCTACGCATGACGTGTTGCATAGTCAATCACCACATTTCAAGGAGCTCATTCTCGATCTCATGGAGGTCCTAGGTCTACTCTGGAGTTGATCTCTGCCTGGTAAAGACTTAGGCCCTGGTCGACTTACTGTTCAGTCTCTCATTCCGATTCTCAAATGGTGACATCGGTATTGCAGTATTCGCCCGGGACTAGAATAACTCTAGTGCAAAGCCGTGTCCATTGTATGGTGGTAACACCGGGATTCTAGTGTTCGCCCGGGACTAGAAATCTAATGCAAAGCCAACTCACGTGGACGAGAGATGCGAAGTGTGGTGGTCTGATACATGCAAATCTAATCCTACATTGGTGGGTTAATGAATAGAATACCAATTTATGTACCAATGAAGTTACTCCACCCATTGCCAATTGGTTTTGGGATGGAATCTCTTTTAGTCTGTAACAGAATATTGTTGTTAAAAGAGTTTAGTGACAAGATTGAACCTTATTATTTTGGGCATCAAAGGAAATAACATTCCATGCACGAGTTCAGACTTTTTTCCGGATTTAGAGTTATCATCTTAATTAATAATTTCTGATAGTAGTAAAGAAACAACTAATTTAGTTGGTTCTGCACAGTATTCCAATCTTATTGAAATCACCAACATGATACTCTTGGATCCCTATCCACATGAGCAAGACAAGTCATCAAAGCATTATATTATAGTCTTATTAGACAAGTTGTCTAAACTTATCACTGACTGCGAATGTAGTTTAACAACATGTCACTAGTTTGATCTAAGTCTTTCCGTGGTTCTATCTCATTGACCACTTAAACCAAACCTGATATGTCATCTTGGATAACGTCCATCTCATGGAACGTTTTAAAAAAACAATCACACATGTTGGCCTCGTAAAACAAAATTAGATAATAAATAAATAAAATAATTTTATTTATTTAATATTTAAAACTAACTAATTGGGTTTTTCTAGGACACCTATTCCAATAATTGTAAGGGAAAGAATTGATAAATTTGCAATTAACTATGATTGGTTGTCTCTTTTGAATATGTAGAGACTATCCTGTCTCTGGCGATAGGGTCAGATCATTCCCCATTGATTATCCTATTTGATGGTGCAGCTGAAAAATCAGGGACGACCTTTAGATTCGAGTCAAAGTGGCTGCTAGAAGATGATGCAGAAGTGATCAGAGAGGGTTGGAGCTATGAAACGAGGGGGTCTAGGATGTTTAAAGTATCTCATAAGCTAACTCGATGCCAATGAAGCCTAATTCGGTGGTGGGGAAGATGAAGGAAGGAAAAATAGGACCTCATTGACATCATCAAATAGAATATTACATCCATCCAAATTGGAGAAGAAGTTCTAAGGGGTATGCATCTGAATCTTATCTCAAAGTGCAAATCCAGAAATTATGGGAAGCCGAGGAGAGACATTGGTATCAACATTCAGGAGTTAATTGGCTTAAATTCGGAGATAAAAATACCCGCTTCTTCTATGCAGCCACACTTGCAAGGACAAAGGTTAATTCATTGATGAGGATTAAAAACGAGGCTGGAATTTGGGTGGATAGCAAGGAGGGCATACATGAGGTTGTGCAAAAATATTTTAGCAACCTTTATATGGCTAAAGCAGGTTCTAATTCCCACAAAATGGCGGAGGTTATTCGGGCAATCATCTTTAATGAAATGAATAAGCATCCATGTGCTGATGTGGATGACGCAGAGATTTTGAGTGTAGCAAAGCAATTTGGCAGTTTAAAAGCGCCCGGGCCTGACGGATTCCCGAGTTTTTTTTACAGAGTTTTAGAATGTTATTACAGAGGATGTGATTAGAGCAGTTAAGGCCTTTTTCACAAATAAATAGATTTTGAAGAAATTTAATGAGACCGATTAGTTCTAATCACTAAGAATAACATGCCCAAAATGATGAACCACTTCAGGCCCATCAGTTTATGCAACTTCATATATAAAATCAACGCTAAGATTTTCTCAAATAGGCTTAGACCTATTTTGCCCAAAATAATCTCTCTTGAACAGGTGGCATTTGTGGAGGGACGACAAGTACAAGATAACATAATAGTTACCCATGACGCTTTTCATGTAATGAGAATGAGAAAAAGGGATGTATGGCCTTGAAATTTGACTTAGCAAAGGCCTATGATCAAGTAAATTGGGATTTTCTTAAAATTGTGCTATGTAAATTTGGATTTCATCAAAATTTTATGGATTGGATAAAACAATGCTTTACAACGATTACAGTACACCCAGTGGTGAATGGGGAAAGTTTGAGAAGATTAGTTACAGGGAGAGGTTTAAGGCAAGGGGATCCATTATCTCTTACCTTTTCATAATGGTGATGGATGGCTTATCCAGACTAATTGGGAGTGGGATCCATTAAGGTAAATAAGTTCACCCCGCCCATTTCCCATCTTTTATTTGCTGATGATTACATTTTATTTTTTGAGGCGAATATACAATTTTGCATAAAAAGTTAGCAAAATTCAACTTTTTTTGTCATGCGTTAGGGCAGGAAATAAATTATAATAAGTCTAAAGCATTTTTCTTCTCTAATGTGAAGCATGGCGAGAGAGAACAGTACTTCAATTTTGTTGGCTTTGACCAAATGAGAGAAGTAAAGACATACTTGGGAGTGCAATTAATGTGGGTACGGTCTAAAACAGATTGTCTAAATTTCTTTTTGGACCGGATTAGACAACTTTTGAGTGGGTAGGAAAATTCATTACTTTCACATGCCGGGGGGGGGGGGAGTGCTAATGAAATCAGTTTTATCGGCTATACCAATTTATATTATGCATTGTTTCAAACTCCCTAACAGTTTTTGCAAAAAAAAAAAAAAAATCAATAGTATTATTGCCTATTATTGGTGGAAGGAGGGATGGTCACAATAGGGGAATCCATTAAGTCAACTGCATCAAGTTGTCTAAACCTAAAAGAAGGAAGAGGGGGGGGGGGGGGGGGGGGGGGGGGGTCTCGGCTTCAGGGATTTCAAAGGATTTAATTTGGCGCTCTTGGCTAAGTAGGCATGGCACATCTTTCCAAACCCGAAGGCTTTTTAGGTCAGGATTATTAAAGGCATTCACTTCCCAAACTCCTCTTTTATAAAATCCCATTTAAATCATAACCCGCCCTGGTGGTGGAGGAGTATCCTTTTAGGGAGAGATTTCATCGCCAAGTATTTGCTCTGGATGGTGGGCAATGGGAAATAGATTAACATTATAACAGATAATTGGATCTCGAAAGCTAATTCCCCTGCCACGGTGGTCTCGATAAATGAAGGGGAAGGTTATAAAATTGTTTCTAACCTCATTTCAGTTGATATGAGAAGATGGAAAGTTGATAAGGTGTGCTCTTCATTTGATCATGATATAGCTTCCAATATAGTTAACATCCCGGTAGGAGGACCCAGAGTTGAAGACGCTCTTATCTGGACGAAAGTTAGGGATGGCTCTTACGGTGTTAAAGACGGTTATAACTTATGGACTTGAGGGCTAATGAAGAATAATCAAGAAGGTGAGAATTCATATTCTGTTTCTTTGAAAAGTTCCATTAACAAAATTTGGAGGCTGCCTTGTGAACCCAATGTTAAACATTTCGTGTTGAGATGTTGCCATAATGCCTTAGCCACCGCTGATAATCTTATCAAAAGAAAGGCTAAGGTATCTCTTTCTTGTCCTAGATGAGGATATGAGAATGAGTCCATGGACCATGTTTATTTTCTTTGCCCCTACGCTCGAAGGACTTGGCTTGCCTTAAGAATAGGATTCAAATTGGATCCAATGGGTCACATAGGTTTCTTGAAGTGGTGGGATTTTTTATTTAATATATTTAAACTTGACGCAAGTGTTATTGCTGTGTGTGTGTATATTTGCCAGTGGTTGTGGAAAAGTAGGTGCAGTTTTATATTCAAAAAAAGTAAGATCGATCCGGACTTTCTTATCCAAAAAGCAACAGAGGAGGCCATAGAGTATCTCATTCATAATTCCCGCTAATGTGAAGCGTCCAAATTTCAATCCATCTCTTCGGACTCCATCTAGAAGAGGTCCCCAATTTCGTTCATCAAACTTAATACAGACGCAGCCTGGAAAGAAGGAAGAATGGCAGCTGGCGGAGTTGTGGCTCGGGATAATTTTGGATCCATCGTGGGAAGTTGGTTTGGGTCGATCTTAACGGATGATCCACTTATAGCGGAAGTGTAAGCCATCCAAAATGTGTGTTTCCTTGCTCTTTCAGCAGGTTAGGGAAGGGTTAGTATCGAATCCGATAGAAGGATGTTATAAAGACTATACATGGGTTATCATTTGTTCCATGGATTGTTAAGTTGATAGTCCTTGATATTTTAAGCCTTAAGGGCCATTTTGAGTGTATTTAATTTAGGTGGACTCCCAGGAAATGTAATTTAGTAGCTCATGTAGGAGTTAAACTCTATTTTGATGACAATTGTAATCATAGGTGGTGGGTGTCCCCTCCACCTAAACTTTGTAATGCTCTTGTGTCGGATGTAATGTTTAGCTCGGAGGCCTAGGGGCCGTCTTTTGATGATAAAAAAAAGATATATCTTCAACTAGGTTATTGTCCCATTAAGTATATGAGAGTTTTGGTATAGTGGGAGGATAGTCAGGGTTACCTGACGGATTCATGTCTTTAAGCTTAACGGTTGAGCATGAAGATAAATCTAATCCTTTTTTACTACAATAAAACTCTTAAGTATAAAGATGCAGACCAATTGGTTAGGAAAATGAAAGTTAAGTTAAAGTAATTGTATTTTAACTATGTCTGAGAACTTGTAGAGGCGTCAAAAGACATTAAGTCCATTAGATCGGATTTGAATGGATCCACAAGTACAAAGAGTTGAGTGGACGAGAAGGTTGAGACCTTCAATGCTAGATTAATGGTAGTGGGTTAATACCCTAAATGAAGGAATCGTCTTTGACAAAACCTTATAGCTAGATTTTATGCTTAAGTCCATAAAGATACTCTCATCCATTGTATTTCATATAAAAAATATGGGAAATGGAAATCAAGATGACATCATCTGAATATTCATCTTGATGAGCTTATGTATATGATACAACTAGATAAGTTTATTGCAAAGAGTTAGAAGCATATAGTATGCAAACTGAAGTAGCACATCTATAGACTTCAATAACCATCTTGTTCATTTAATAGTAGATTTAATGACAGTATCAAGTCCTATGGATTTAACTCAATGGTCAGTGAACTATGAGTGGACATGTGACATGACTTGAAAGTTGTTGTATTAGGTGGCATCTTGCTCATTGAGAATGGTGTAGAGTTGTCATGAACTATTAATTTTTAAATGCCCAATTAATTTAAAATGAAAGAACCAAGATGAGCACAACTTGTTCTTAGGGTCAAGCTTTAGCAAGATTCTAAGAAAGCATGTTAAGTTCATCAAGGGTTGATTTTTAAAAGGGAAATTAGCTATTAAACATCTGAAATCTATGTTTACCCTTATAGTGGGAGTCATTACATGGTCAAGAGTGAAGCAGTATTGTACTGCTTAATTTACTATGAAAGTCGGGTACTTGACATCTGTGAAGTTGTTGAGTAGACTAGCTGAATCAGAGGGTCTCTAGCAGATCAAAGTTTGTGAGAAAAGGAGTAAGATCATGATCATGACGTACCGGTATTGGTTAAAGTTTATAGTCAAATAGTTGACGGATCCCTAGGGGATAGTTATGCAATGAAAAGGTAATTGGATTTAGAACAAGTGGGAGATTGTTGGAATTGGTGTTCTAAAAATCGAATTAGTTAGTTTTAAATATTAAATAAATGAAATTGTTTTATTTAATTTTTGTCTAAATATGTTTGACGAGTCAAATATGCATGTAATTGTTTTTCTAAAGCGTTCATGAGATGGACATTGTCCAAGATAACATGTCGGGTTTGGTTTAGGGGGTCAATTAGATTGAACCATAGATGGACTTAGATCAAACTAATGATATGTTGTCGAAGCATATATTCGTAGTCGGTGATGAGTTTGGACAATTTGTCCGATAAGACAATAATATAATACTTCATATGACTTGTCTTGGTCATGTGGATAAAGATCCAAAAATATTATATTGGTGTTGTCTATATGATTAGAATATTAAGCATGACCGCCTAAATTAGCTGTTTCCTTATTGCTATCAGAAACAATTAATTTCTTAAGACGATAAGTCTAAATCCAGGAAATAGTCTGAACTCGAGTGTGGATTGTTCGTTGCTTTAATGTACCAAAGGATTAGTCAAAGTTGGTTGGTTTAAATCTTACGTGCGTTGGGTAACGACATGAAGTTTAGCGGGAATAGTTATTTTACATGGAATCTATAGTCTCTAACGAGATAGGGATGTCCCCTAGTTGATTCGCAAACATACAAACAGATTCAAGAAACTTTGGCCAAAGTATTCCGTATGTTTCACATTTTACATGGAATCTATAGTCTCTATATTATTGAATTGTTTGAGAAGGGCGAGTCGGGAACTATGGTTAAAGACGTGAGGAAATTAGTAATAGTAGTTAAAGCTATTTTTCTATACAAATATCCAATAGAAGGGTTGATTATCACAATAAAAGTCATTTGTGAATTATTGAATAAATATATTTGATTCTAGAATGCAGTAATATTTATTTAGTGGAATTAAATATTACTAAATAGTAATCAATGTTATCAAGTGTAGATAATTAGAGTTGACCCATCTGGAGCTAAAATTAAATTGTCCATGAGGTCCCTCTGCAAGCCTCTACAAATACACCGGTTGAAAATATTTAAAAAGAATTCATGAGATGAATTATCTGTTCATGAGATGAATAAATTAATTTTACTAAATATAATTCATATGATAAATACATTTATATCACCAAATAATATTCATTAGATGAACATTATACATGTTGGAATATAAACAAAACAAAAAAAGAAAAAAGAAAAAAATGTGTTTAAACAGGTGGCGATTCGTGGGCATACGAGCCAGCCAATTAGGTAATAACTCGTGTCATGCATGTTGAACTGAGGCCACCAGGGTTGTTATCCATGTGTTTTTCTTTGGAAAAATCCTAGTGCGCCATGTGGCACAATTCATTGAAAAGGGGGGATGCGTTTTCTATACAATACGGCATCTTTTTTGCAAGTATTAAATCAATTTTTTTTGTTTTTTCTTGGAGTCCCACATCGCCTTTTAAAGGAATTTTTATATCCAAAGACTACTATAAATAGGGGTCTTTGAAGTTCAGTTTAGCTAACCAATGATTCTCTGAAGAATATGATTTTTTGAAAAATTAAAAAGGAGAATTTCTCTTTGAAATTTCTCCTAGTAAATATTTTTTTTGAGCCTGTACTCTGGGTGTCAAGGGGTCATTGTTGAAAAGACCTCACGGTCTCGATGATTACCCTGGATGACAATTGCGGTCTACAACCCAGGTATTTCTTATTACTATTCTTTTAAAGGTTTCCTTTAATTTTCGCAATTTTATTTATGCTTTTAATTTAATATACATTATAATTAGATATTCTACGTTCGTTATGTATATATTAGTATAGAGGTCCTTTAGATTTAAAATTAAAAAGTTCTAAAGTTATTTCCGTTGCGTCTGATCGAACTAATTAGGAAAAATTTAGTTTTTGAAATTAAAATTTTCCAACAGGTTTGATCTTTCTGATTTACCTTTCCTCCTCCCCCCACCAAACCAAGCGAATGAGTGGTGGAATGACACAAAGCTTGTCCAAAAGCCGAGTAAACCAAGAAGAGCTTAATACTTTTGTGAATATATCGACAAATTGGTCATGACTAGAGGACCTACTTGATATTTGGGCAAAAACACAAACAATAGCTCGATGTGGACTGACGGATGGTGAGATATCTGACCCAATCGGAGTCCGAGAAGGCATGTAAAACAAGGCTTGTAGATTTACGAAATTTAAGGCCATAATATTAAAATTACAAATGCTGTCACTGATTCTGGAGAAATTGGAACAAAGTGAAGAAACAAGGGTTTGCGAGAGGAGGAGGATGAATCTCTCATTTCTTGTGTTTTTTGATATGTACATCAATAGACACCACAAAGCTTATATACAGCTACCTCTAGTAGAGCATGTGATCTAGATTAACAAGACAACCAATCAAATGCAAAAATAATTAATTGATTTACAATAATTCTAATACAGCCTCTCAAGTGGGTGTGAAAAGATAGCACACGCCTAAATTGCTAAGACAAGTAAAAAAATAAAGATGTATTTATAGCTCTGGTAATAAATCTGCAACTTAGTGAGTGGCAGAAATATGAAATACTTTCAATTTTCCCTCTTGAATTTTGTCATGCACAAGTTTACAATCTATCTCGATGTGCTTTTTACGCTCATTGAACACCAAGTTTTGAGCAATATGAGTAGCTACCATATTATCGCACAAGAGTGACATAGGTCGGTCATGAGAAATCCAAAAATCTATGAGAAGTTGGTGTAGCCAAGTAAGTTCACAAGTAACACTAGCCATACTCGATATTCTGCTTCGGCGGAAGAGCGTGAAAAAATACTTTGCTTCTCAAATTTCCAAGAGATAAAAGAATCTCCAAGAAAGATCGTAAACTCAAAAATTGATCGATGGATCTCGGGACAACTAGCCCAATTGGCATCACAAAAAATTTTAAGGTGCAATTCATAGGAAGATGAATAAAATACACCTTGTCCCAGAGTGTATTTGATATGCCGCAATATATGAACAATTGCTTGGTAATGAGGTTGTCTTGGTAGATCACGGAATTACCTAAGTTTTTTAACTGCAAATGTAATATCCACTCTTGTAATCATGAGATATAAAAGTCTGCTGATGAGATGCTAATATGACATCACCCTCATACTTGCTAAGTTTGACTGTTGCATCCATAAGAGTGGCGCATGGCTGACAACCGAGGAGACCTACATCTTGCAAGAGCATCAAAGCATATTGTCATTGACACAAGTAAATCCCATATGGAGAACGAATTATTTCAAGGCCGAGAAAATATTTCAAGTTTCCAAGATCTTTAAGCTTAAAATAGCTTTGTAAATCAAATTTCAGACTATCAACCGACTTGATGTCATGACTCGTAATGATAATATCATTAACGTACACCAATATGGCAAGAAAAGTAGCACCCTGCTGTTTGGTAAACAAACATAATATCTCTTAGACTGAACAAAGCCCGAAAAGACCAAGGCGGTTGAGAATATAGCAAACTATTATTGGCCTGCGTGTTTAAGACCACAAAGACTGTTTTTGTAATTTGCAAACAATTCTTTGTGTCCCCCCTCACATTGAAAACTGGATGGTAGAACTATGTAAACCTCTTCATCTAAGTCCCCATGAATACATGCATTGTTCACATCAAGTTGATGTTGATGCCATCCCTTTGTCGTAGCTAAAGCCAATAATAATTGAACTTGGTTAACAGTGGTACCTTGAAGACAGCGGAGAATTCAATTAACCATCATTCAATCACCAAGAGAGGGAGCATGCATGGTTTGACAAGCCCAACCTACTACATAAGAGATCTTGGGTCAAGTGAGGGTTGCACAATAAAAGCCTCCAACGATGCTTTGGTAGAGAGTTGGATCTGAGAAGGGCTTAATATCGTCACTAGCTTAAGTCGTAGATGTGGCAAGAGGAGTGGCGACTGCCTTGGAATTTGACATATGTTCTTAGACTAATAGATCACTGACATACTTTGTTATAAATCGTTAGACTTTCATTGCAATTTCTATTTGTAATGTTGGGTTAGCGTCTCAAGTTTGGGTTGCATGTTTTCAAATGTTAGTTGAGCCGTTAATTGGCGCCAAAGGAGGTAGTAGGTCAAACGCGAGTCAAGTCTGGTGGGTTGCTGCAGATTAGGCGGGAAAGTCAGTTTTTGCGGTTGTGTCTTGATTCTTTGTACTTAGTTGTCTATAAATAAGCTCCTAGCTTGTAATATCATTCATTCAATGAAATACAAACTGAATTTCTTCTGAAATTCTCTCTAATTTCTCATCCCTTTCTCTATTTCTCATCCCCTTTCACTTCTTTTCTTATCTTAATTCCTTCCTCTACAAGGTTAGGCTTTCAATTGTTAATTGGAACCTAACAAGTGGTATCAGAGTCTCGTTTGGCTTCCAAACGAGTGCGTAAACAACAAAAAAAATCAATCAATTAGATTCAAACAAGATCAATTCAATACTGAACCTTAGTTCAGAAGGTTTGATCAGGTACTGATTTCAGCAAGAACAAGTTCGGTTCAACATTGATTTAATCGGTACACTGAAGATCAGGTTCAGATCAAGGAATTCAGGTGCGAAGTATGTCTGGTGGAGTAAGGACAAGATCGGGAGCTGGAGGTAACAATGCACCTGGTTCGGAAATGAATTTTGCCGCGGCAGTGACAGATTCTGTTGTGAATGTATCATCTGATCACCTCAGAGAGTTGAATGACAAGATCGAACAATTGAATGTAAGGTTTGATACGAAGATTGATCAGCAAAATGTGAAGATTGATCAGCAAAATGCGAACTTCGATTTGAAGTTTGAACAACAACATGACAGCATTCAGAAAATGTTGAACTTGATGATGAATAAAGAGTCACGGTTGCAAAAAATTGAGGAGTAGATTGAAAATTGCAAGAACAGGTTGATAAACGAGGTGAATCAAGCGTAGAAGCAATCTTGAAGCCGGCAAGTCAGATTTTTCAACAAAAAGATCTCGATCAGCAGCAAGAACAGGATAATAGAACCGAGACTCTGATGAGGAACAGTGGCAAATCTCCGACAGATCAGGCGACTGCAGCACCTTCAATTAATATCAGATCAGCAGCAGATCAACCTATGCCACAAGAATTTGTTGTTGACAATCAGAATCGAGTCTCGGAGTCGGCACAATATAGACCTGAACCTTCGAATCTCAATCGCAACTGCAGGCCACCACAGAATTCAGTTCTGCATCGCAGTGACGAATTTGATGAGCTCGATCATTTGGATAGACCTCCTGATCGACCTTATCAGCATAGAACCGTGAGTAATGACATGACATCTGGTGGTCGGAGCGGAAATTATAGGCAACCAAGGGTTGAAATTGATCCTTTTGATGGCAAATTACCGGAATCATGGTCAAGAAGGTGTGACCGGTATTTCATGTATTACAACATACTGGATGAGGAAAAGCTCCATTTGGCTGCAGTACATCTCCATGGAGACCATGAGGTGTGGTATTACAGTTTGTTGAAGAGCAAACCGAACTTATCTTGGGGCCAATTCGTAGAGGAAATGTGTGAACGTTATGGACAAGGGGAATCAACGGACATTGTGGATAATTTTAACAAATTATCACAAACTTCAACCGTGAGTGAGTACATGCTTAGATTCGAGAACCTGAGAGCCAACTTGCTGTCCGTTTTGACTGTAGCTCCCGAGGATGTCGAATCATATTATGTGTCTTGCTTTATAAGTGGATTAAAGCCTAGGATCAAGAACATGATAAAAGCCATTGGTCCTAAGACCTTGTCAAGCGCTTATAACAAGGCAAAACTGATTGAAGCCACTCATGTTCAACCGAGTGACAAGTTTAAGCATCCAGGCAGCAGATTCAGATCACAACCGAGAACAGGTGCTGATGCAGGTGCAGGTTCTGGTGCAGGATTCAAGCGTGCTGTTGACAGAAGCTCGGTGAGGCTTTAGGGACCCGTGTTGATGCTGAAGGGTAATAATGTGTGCTAAAGGGACCCGTGTTGATGCTGAATCAGGCAGTGAGCAATCGGCTGCAGAAAATGACAGTTTTAGTGATGTTTCACAAGAAGAATTGAGTGAGGATGAAGTGGAGATATCAATGAAGGTGTTAACCCGTAGTGGAGCTCATAACACTATCAAAATCAGAGGCAAGGCTGGTAAACATTCCATCATAATCCTCATTGATAGCGGGAGTACACATAGCTTCATCGATCCCAAGCTGAGTAAGAAGGTTGGGCATGAAACGATAAAGACTCGCCCTTTGCAAGTGATGGTGGCTGATGGAAATTCTTTAACCATTCACAACAAGTGCATAGCATTTCCTTGGTCTATGCAAGATCATCGTTTCACCTTTGATTTCCGAGTTCTTCCTTTGGGCGGTTGCGACATGGTGCTAGGGGTGGATTGGATGAGGACCTTTAACCCGGTTGTGTTTGATTTCGATAAGATGACCGTGGCATTCGAGGTTCATGGCACCAAAGTGTCCTTGAAAGGCATGACAGAGGAAGCTCAACTCAAGATTATTGATGGCAAACGTGTACACGATGGGATTAAGAAGAAGGCAATACAATGGATAGGTCATTTGTTCATGATAGCCTCGGTTGAGCTGCAGCCGGGACTTCAACCAGAAATGCAAGCCCTGGTGAATGAATTTGGTGACATCTTTGAGCCACCTAAGAGTCTTCCTCCTCCAAGGAGTGTGGACCATGCCATCCCTTTGCGTGCAAACGCTGATCCGGTGAAGATTAGGCCTTATCGTTATGCACACGGCCAAAAGTCAGAAATAAAAAGGCAAGTGGAGGAACTTCTTAATGTGAACTTCATTAGACCAAGCCATAGTCCTTTCGCTTCATCCGTGATCCTTGTGAAGAAGAAAGATGGCTCGGCTAGGATGTGTATCGACTACCGCCAGTTAAATGCTCTCACGGCCAAGGATAAGCTTCCCATCCCGATCGTAGATGATTTACTTGATGAACTATATGGGGCGTGTTTCTTTTCAAAGCTGGATTTGAGGCAAGGATACCATCAAATTAGGGTCCTTGAGCCAGATATTTACAAGACGGCTTTCCAAACTCACCATGGCCATTTCGAGTTTGTTGTAATGCCTTTTGGTTTGACAAATGCCCCGGCCACTTTTCAAGCAGCCATGAATGATGTTTTCAAACCTTTTCTGAGGAAGTCGGTGCTCATTTTCTTGGACGACATACTGATTTATAGCTCGACATATGAAGCTCATCTTACTCACCTCCGACAAGTGTTTGAATTGATGCGACAACACAAGTTTTTTGCAAAGTTGTCAAAGTGTTCATTTGCTCAAGATAAACTCGAGTATTTGGGTCATATCATCTCTCATGAGGGAGTGTCTACTGATCCGAATAAGATCCGTGCAATGCAAGAATGGGCAATTCCGCTAACATTGAAGAAATTGAGGGGTTTCTTGGGGTTGACCGGCTATTATAGGAAATTTATTAAGAGATATGGTTCTATTGCCAAACCTTTGACCGAGCTCTTGAAGAAGGATGCTTTCATGTGGAACGAGAGATCTCAAGCCGCATTTGAAGCCTTTAAAGCTGCAATGTGTGCTGCCCCAGTTTTGGCGATGTCGAATTTTACGGAAAGCTTTATCTTGGAGACCGATGCAAGTGGTACCGGTATAGGGGTTGTCCTTTTCCAAAAAGGAAGGCCTATTGCTTATTTGAGCCAACCTCTTAGCCCTAAACATCAATCGATGTCAACATACTAGAAGGAATATCTCGCCATCCTTCTAGCCGTGGAGAAATGGAGACAATACTTGGAGGGTCATAAGTTCATCATTCGGACGGATCATCCAAGCCTCAAGTATCTCCTTGAGCAGAAGATCGTGACGAGGATTCAGAAGAAAGGCCTCATGAAAACGTTAGGCCTTGATTACGACATCGAATACCGAAGTGGCAAGGAGAACACTGCAGCAGATGCACTGTCAAGGCAGTTTGAGGATGAAAATCAGGTTACCTGTGCTGCCGTAACCATGGTAATACCTTCTTGGGTGCTTGAGCTACACAATTCCTATGTGAATGACCCATTTGCTCAGGAAAAAGTGGCCGCTGCAGTCCTCACACGCGATGCAAAGTTCGGTTCTGCAGACAGCGAAGTATCTATGCAGCAGGGTCTGATCAGGGTCAAGGGACTGTTGTATGTTGGTTCCGCCACTAATTTAAGATAAATGGTCATCCAAGCTTCACATGATGCTGCTTGGGGTGGTCATGAGGGTGTAGAAGGTACCTATCAACGAATCAAAGCTTATTTTACATGGCCGAGTATGAAAAAAGATGTGTGTGAATACGTGAAGTCATGTGAAGTATATCAACAAATGAAGTTGGGAGATCCTCGTTACAAAGGACTTCTTCAACCTCTTCCCATTCCGGAGGGAGCTTGGGTTCACATTAGCATGGATTTCATCGAGGGACTTCCAAAGTCCGAAGGCAAGGAAGTCATATGGGTAGTGGTGGATCGTTTCATCAAGTACATTCATTTCATTGCTCTTGCTCATCCCGTCACCACTGAAAAGTTGGCAAGGATCTTCCTTGACAACATTTATAAATTGCATGGATTGCCTCAATCCATTGTGTCCGATCGAGATAAGATTTTCACAAGCACGTTTTGGAGAGAGTTGTTTAAGTTGATGGGCACCATGTTGGCACTCAGTTCCTCATATCATCCTCAGACAGATGGCCAAACCGAACGAGTCAACCAATCTGTAGAACAGTATTTGCGGAGTATGGTTTTCTTGAAGCCCAAGGAGTGGAACCGTTGGCTTTCCTTAGCCGAATTTTGGTTCAATACACACTTTCATACATCCATTGGCACTTCTCCATTCCTAGCATTGTATGGCTACTCTCCACCTTCTCCTATGATGCTTTAACAACAGAGAAGCAATGGTGCTGCAGTGACTGAATTTATGTAGCGGAGGAGGCTAATGTTGCAAGAACTTAAAGACAATCTCCATCAAGCTTGAGCTCGGATGAAGTATTATGATGATAAAAAAAGGGTAGACAAAAGTTATGACGTTGGTGACATGGTCTACCTTAAATTACAACTGTATAGACAGTCTTCCTTGGCTGTCAGGCGTAATGTCAAGCTAAGTGCCCGATACTTTGGCCCGTATAAAATTTTGGAGAAAATTGGCAATGTTTCTTATAAGCTCGACTTACCTTCACACTCGTACATTCACCCCGTGTTTCACGTGTCCCTACTTAAAAAGCAGGTCAAAAGAGGAGCTGCAGCAGCCCGGGAGCACCCTGTAGCAGAGGCTAACGGTATTCTGAAGTTGCAGCCAGAGGCAGTTAAAACTCGGAGGACGTTGCAGCAGGAACACGGAGCTGTGCAGGAGGTTTTGGTAACTTGGTGCAACTTGAACAAGAGTTTGAAGACTTGGGAAAATTGCAATTTTTTGAGGAGTCAATTTCCAAGCTTCACTTCTTAAGGACAAGAAGTTTCTCAAGAGGGAGGGAATGTTATAAATCATTAGACTTTCATTGTAATTTCTGTTTGTAATGTTGGGTTAGCATCTCAAGTTTGGGTTGTATGTGTTCAAATGTTAGTTGAGCCGTTAATTGGCGCCAAAGGAGGTAGTAGGTCAAACGCGAGTCAAATCTGGTGGGCTGCTGCAGATTAGGCGGGAAAGTCAGTTTTTACGGTTGTGTCTTGATTCTTTGTACGTAGTTGTCTATAAATAAGCTCATAGCTTGTAATATCATTCATTCAATGAAATACAAACTGAATTTCTTCTGAAATTCTCTCTAATTTCTCATCCCTTTCTCTATTTCTCATCCCCTTTCACTTCTTTTCTCATCTTAAGTCCTTCCTCTATAAGGTTAGGCTTTCAATTGTTAATTGGAACCTAACATACTTGACCTGAGAGAGAAATTATCATATTGACAGGAACATCTAGCACTAGATGCTGAGGAAATAATGAAGAGGGTCGGGGTCCTTCACCGAAAATGCACTACATAGTCGAGTCATAATGAAGGTGACCAAGGTGAGATCTGGGCTAGTAAGAAGGAAATCATCAAATAAACCAATAAGTATACAACATGCGGACCACGTTGGAGAATAAAGAAATCGTTTTCAATGTGACATGAGGAGAAGCCCAATTTCTTTAGGGTAGAAAAGATAAAGAACCAAGCCCGAGGTGCTTGCTTAATACCATATAGAGCTTTTTAGAGTTGACAAAATGATCCAGGAACAAAGGATGTATATATCTTGTTGGTTGGCGCATGTAAACTATTTAGTCAAGAGATCCACGTACAAAGGCAGTTTGAACATCAATTTGTCTAACCTGCCAACAAAAAGTCAAGGTGAGAGAGAGTATAATACAAATAGTGGTTGGTTTGACCACATGGATGAATGTGTCATGATATCCCTCTTCCTTATTATACCTTTTTTCCGCTAGACAAGTTTTATAATGGGGAAATGGATCCATCAACATTTTGCTTGATCCGATAAACCCATTAGCAACAAGCCACATTTTGGTTGGTATGAGCTGGGACTAGTTCCCAAGCACCAACTCTCACAAGGGCATTATATTCATCATTTGTGGCTGCACGCCATTCTTGCATTTTGGTTGCAACAGTAAAGTTGGCTGGTTTAGTAAGAGTAGAAGGGTTAATATTGGTTGTAGTGAGGGGAGAGCAGAACATGAGGTTTGAGTGATTTTGTTTGAGACTGAGTTATCAAATGATGGCATGGAGGTGCAAATGATGTAGAAATAGGTAACATGAAAGGTGAAAGGGGAACTTGTGAACTTGGTTATTCTAATGGTACAGATTCATTTGGGAGAAGAGAATTTTCAGGATTTTGGGTTGGGCTACATTCTAGCGAATCTAAAGCAAGATTGTAGATCGGGGAGGTGGGGCTAGGAGATAAAGTTTGGTTATTCGTGGGTTAAGGTGTATATTGGCCATGGTATTATGTTAGGGTTGGATTTGGATTGCAGGAAAGAATACAATGAACTAAATTGTCACTATTGGGAACTGTCATGGAAAACTCAATTATGCAATTATTAATTATTAACAAATCAAATTATTTTGTTATTAATGTCAGATTTTGTTTCAAGTCACACTTGCATGTGAATATTTTTCAAAAACATGCCTGTTTACACCCCAAATTTGAGGAACTTGGAATGATGTTGTCTTGGGATAAAAGGGCAAGTGTGGACACGTGAAGCCATGCATGAGGCGTGGGAGGCTTAAGAAATGGAAATAATGGCGTCTCAGAGTCCAACTGCTTCGTCAACTAAAGCCTTAGTATAAAAGCCGCTTGAGATGGTTGATGGGGCAATAGGCTCAAGCTCAAGGGAATTAATATGAGTGCTATGGGAAAGGGAAGTGCCAAACTTGAGACAGTTATTTGAAGCAAGAGTGGATGAACGTATGAAGGCCAAGGAAAATTGGAGCACTTGCGTCATAAGCACATTCAAACACTAATTTAACGTTAGGGGAGCATAGAGGCTGAATGTGGGACATATATGACATAATTCAAGGACGCAAATTTAGATTCTAGGCTATAAATAAATGACTCTAGTTACATTTTGAAGGGTCCTAGCACCAATATACAGAACTTCTTCAAGCTATTTACAACACAATTGTGTTTTTATTTCTTTTTCCTCTCCTTAGGAGTAGTGATAATTGTAACTTTTGTCTAGCTTTCTCAACAAATACATTCAGGTTTATAGTAACGAAGTTATGACTTTCTGCCATAGTTTATGTTCCCAAGTTTACTTAGTTAAGTTTATCATCATTGGTTTAAGGCTTTGACACCCAAGAGCAAGATCTTAATTGCATTGGTCTTAAATTGGTGTCACGGCATAGTAAGTCATATGAATTTAGGCTGGAGTCATAGTTTTAGGGCCTTGACGGCTAAGACTTTGACCTTGATTGCCTTCGTCCTAATCTAGTGATCGAATGTTATTCGCTCCACCTTAATCTTGTCAAGTTCTAACTAATTTGAGTTATCACGAGTCAAGGGTGTTAGGTCTAAAAATTTGAAGGCTCGGGTTTGTGGGTGGGCTGCTGAGCTCTTGAACTTGTCTCTGCATAGTTCCTGGCTCTTAAGTGTACGTAGTAAGATGTATGCAGGTTCCGCTTTGTCACCCAACTGCCACTTAGGCTAGGTCCATTTCTCTTTTATTTTTTTACCAAGAGCCACTTATTCTTAAAAAGCCCAAAAAAACTCATATAGCTAAAGTCTCCTAAATTGGAGCATGCGCAGAATCCACGAATTAATTGCAAACCAAATTCAGATTCACTAAAAGCATCAACCCTTATTCAAAGGTGATTGATTGTGATCAAACAAGTGCGGTTCAAAATTTAGGCTAACTCCCAAGTTGAGGCGAGTCCCTTTTTGCATATGTAGAAAGGTAAGTGTGGGGAATAATTGGTACTCCTAGAATAGGAGCCCTCTCGTATATTTATAATATTTACAGAGAATATTAATTACAGATATGGAAAGCCCATTAGGCTTGATTCATATACAAATATAACCCACTATACAAATATAGCCCACTATACAAATATACTCTAACATCCCCCCTCAACTGAAGCATGAGATAAACGAATGCAGATGTTGTGTCTGAACAAAAGAAAGAGTTGCCGCGGGAGATTCTTGGTAAAGATGTCAGCGATCTGTTGCGACGAAGGAATATGAAGAACCCGAAAAAGACCCATGTGGACGCGTTCTCTGACAAAATGAATATCAATCTCAACGTGTTTGGTGCGAGCATGCTGCACAGGATTGGTGGACAAGTACATGGCTGAGACATTGTCACAATAGAGTAAAGTAGCCCGTGGGAGAAGAAGACCAAGCTCACCAAGAAGAGATCGAAGCCAGCAACACTCAGAGATGGCATTGGCTACCGCCCTATACTCGGCCTCGGCGCTGGAACGGGAGACGATAGGCTGTCGTTTAGAGGACCAAGAAATAATGTTACCTCCCAGGAAAACACAAAACCCAGATGTAGAACGGCGAGTATCAGGACAGCCAGCCCAGTCTGCATAAGAGTATGCCACAAGTTGGTCCACACGAGAAGGGGTCACGGTTAATCCATAATCAAGGGTGCCCCGGATGTACCGAAGAATCCGTTTTACTGCCATCCAAAGAGGTAAAGGCGGAGCATGCATAAACAAACACACCTGTTGCACAGTATAAGAGATATCGGGATGAGTGAAAGTGAGATATTGAAGAGCACCAGCCATAGATCTATATAAGGTAGGGTCAGACATGAGGTCACCGTCATCTATTGAAAGTTTGGACTTGGAATCTGCAGGTGTAGCCACAGGCTTACAGGAAACCATGTTAGTCTTATCAAGTAAATCGTGAGCATACTTGGACTGAGATAAGAAAAGACCATCTGAAGAGTGAGTGACCGAGATCCCAAGAAAATAATTAAGGCAACCCAAATCTGTCATGTCGAATTCAGAACGTAGAGAACGAAGTATAGCTTGAAGAAGCGTAGGAGAGGATGCAGTAAGGACTATATCATGCACATAAACTAACAGTATGGCCATAATCACTTCCACGACGTAAGACAAAAAGAGATGAATCAGACTTAGAGTCGGTGAAGCCAAGGGTGTGTAGAAAGGTAGCAAAGCGAGTATACCATGCCCGGGCGTGGGCTTCAGACCATAAAGAGACTTCTTTAACTT
Organism: Simmondsia chinensis; assembly: GCA_018398585.1. Taxonomy (NCBI): domain Eukaryota; kingdom Viridiplantae; phylum Streptophyta; class Magnoliopsida; order Caryophyllales; family Simmondsiaceae; genus Simmondsia; species Simmondsia chinensis. The sequence goes on from JAGTTD010000005.1 coordinate 29,572,585, forward strand.
GCAAACATGATCAGGGAACTGTGAATTGATGAAACCAGGAGGTTGCTTCATATAAACTTCTTCACTGAGATATCCATTGAGAAAGGCATTCTTAATATCAAGCTGATGAATGGGCCACCGGCGAGAGGTGGCTAGAGCGAGAACTGTGCGAACTGTAGCGGGCTTAACAACAGGACTAAAAGTTTCACCATAGTCAATACCGTACCTCTGTGTGAAACCTTGTGCAACCAAGCGAGCCTTGTATCGTTCCACTTCACCTGTAGAAGTTTGCTTAATATGATAAACCCATTTAGAACCAACAATGTTACCATGAGCAGGGGGAGGAACAAGATCCCATGTGTGATTACGAATGAGAGCATTATATTCATCAAGCATTGCGGCATTCCAATTCGGATCTGTAAGTGCCTGCTTAGAAGAGAAGGGAACCTCGGGCAACATAGAATGAGCAGTCATAAAGGTTTAAGAAGAGGTTTCACAATACCAGCTCTAGAACGGGTGACCATAGGATGAAGGGAGTGGGAATTACCCTGGGTTGGGCACGGTATAGTGGGGATGGCAGGCACCGGGGGTGAGCCAGGCAGCCGGTCATGGTCTGGTGAAGCCGCGGCTGGGTGCGTAGCGGCAGAGGTGCCGAAATCTGGTGCGGAAGCAAGCGGAGCCGTGGGGGCGGGCAGGACCGGAGCCGTACCGGTGAAAGGGCAAGAAGCAAGAGGTGATGAGAACACCTGATGAAGACGAGTCATCGTTTCCTGAGAAAAATTACCCAACCGAGCAAAAGGAAAATATGTTTCATCAAACACAACGTGTCTTGAAATAATGACTTTGTTAGTGGAAAGATCTAAGCATTTGTACCCCTTGTGGTTAGGCGGATACCCCAGAAAAATACATAAAGTAGAACGAGGTGCAAGTTTATGCGAAACAGTAGCAGTTAAATTAGGATAGCAGACACAACCAAAGATACGAAGGTGATCATAATGAACCTTTTGTTTATGCAAACGTTGATATGAAATCTTCTTCTTAATAGCAATGGAGGGTAATAAATTGACAATATGAGTAGCAGCCAAAACAACCTCAACCCAATACTCCAGAGGCATACAAGCTTGAAAGAGGAGAGAACGCATCATATTTTCAATAGATCGGTGCATACGTTCAGCTTTCCCATTTTGTTGGGATGTGTGAGGACATGAAACCCGACTAAGAATCCCTCGTTGTACAAAAAGTACATTAAAGTCACGGTTAATATATTCAGTCCCATTATCACACTGAAATTGTTTGACTTCCAAACCAAATTGATTTAATATAAGAGCCCAAAACTGGAGAAATAAATCAAACACATCGAATTTGGAGCGCATCGGGTAAATCCACACAAAATGAGAATAATCATCCAAAAATAATAAATAATATTTATAACCACTAAAACTAAGGATAGGCGATGTCCATACATCAGAACGAATAATGTCAAAGGGACGCATAGTACTAGAAATAGACTTCTGAAAAATTAAACGACTATGCTTGCCTAATTGACAAGCATGACACAAACTGGACTCTATAGGACTGGAACAGGAAATAAATTTATGCTTAGCTAGTGATGTCAAAACTGGCTCTCCTGGATGGCCTAAGCGACGGTGCCAAAGAGAAGAGGAGACTCGGGAAGCAACGAACGATGTAGTGAGGGGTGGTGATCCTGGTACTGTAAAGAGAGGTCCCAGACTGACACAGTGGATGATGGTTGACTTCAGTTTAGGATCCTTGACAGAAAAACCAAAACAGTTAAATTCAAGAAGATAATTATTATCTGAACAAAATTGACGAATGGAAAGCAAATTTTTGGAGAGACCAAGGACAAAAAGAACGTTATTTAGAACAAATCGACCTGCAGGAGTAGATATGAAATACGACCCAGTACCAGCAATAGGAAGGGAAGCACCATTACCAACTTAGATTTTATCAGACCCAGTATATGGAGATAAAGACGTTAGGATACCTGGATTGGTAGTCATGTGGGAGGAGGCCCCACTATCCATGACCCAAGAAGGGTCAAGGGTAGGGGTGGAATAAGATTGTGGAGAGTACTGACTTGCATCGAAACCTGGATAGAAGCCATAGCCAGTGGTATAAACATTATTTGCAGGATGAAACTGTGTGTTAGAGACGTTACCACCTGAGGGACCAGAACCAAAGGAGGGAGGTCGATATGGCATGTTGAACTGCGGGATAAACGGCATGTACGTCATTCCCCTGAAATTCGGAGCCCACATATTCGGCATCTACAGATTTGCATAACCACGATTGTTTTTACCCCGACCACGACCATTACCATACGGATTCCCATAACCAAGCTACTGTTGGTGAGCATGAAGAGCCGCTCCCTGGTCGGTTGGTGCCTACTGCGGTGGCGCAGGCACGGCTGGCGCCTTGGGACCGCCGGAGAAGGCGGTTGTGGAGCCCGTGGTGTACCTGTTGCGAGGAGAATGGATTGATTACCGGTACTGGTATTCTTAATTCGAGATTCTTCATTCATCAACATGGACCGAGCCTCAATAAATGATGGAAAGGGAGTATGAGACGTAATAGATGTACACACAGCACTGAAATCTTTTTCCTCTGAAAGACCGTCCACAGTGGCAAAAACCATATCAACATCAGTGATAAAGGCATTAACAGATTTTAGGTTATCAGCCAGGGATTTAATTTTGGTGAGATAGGCTAACATGGAGAGATTGCCTTTCTTTATATTAGTTAGTTCACGTTTAAATTGCAGTTGACGGGATTGTGCAAAATCAATAAAAAGCCGGGTGATAGAGCCCCAAAGGATAGCAGCCGTGACGTCATCGTCAGTGCCACACACAGCATTAGCGGGATCGGGAGAGATAGTACCTAGTATCTAGGAAATCAAAAGGTTATCAACCTGTCTCCAATAACGATAAAGAGGATCTGATGCAAGTGGTTGAGAGGAGGTGCCATCTAGATGATCATCCACAGCATAATCACGACAGGCAGAAAGAACGGACCGGCGCCAAACGAGATATGTAGACAGATCATTGAGATCTAAAGTTGAAGAAATATGTTGTCGAATGTTGGAGATACTGAACGGCGTGGGGAGATTTGGGGAATTCGGGCCGCTAGAGGAGGAACGCGGCATGGAGTTGGGAGAGCCGGTGGTGGAAGAGTGGGTGTCGGCCATTGGAGTTGGGAGAGCCGGTGGTTGAAGAGGGGTGGGGGCGGCCGAGTAGAGAGAATAGCGTTTAGGGGTGGCGGCTAGGGTTAGCTCTGATACCATGTAGAAAGGTAAGTGTGGGGAATAATTGGTACTCCTAGAATAGGAGCCCTCTCGTATATTTATAATGTTTACAGAGAATATTAATTACAGATATGGAAAGCCCATTAGGCTTGATTCATATACAAATATAACCCACTATACAAATATACTCTAATAGCATATTTGTTTGATTATGTATTTATGGCAACCATACACACACTAAAAGCAAACAAAAAATAATGTCATAAGATGGATGTTATCCAGAATGACATGTTATTATTTGATTTAAATGGTTAAAGAGTATACAAAGAGCATGATATGTTGTCAAAATTAGTTCGTGGTTGGTGATAAGATTATACAACTTATCTAATATGACTATAATGTGTCATGGTGATGACTTGTCGTGGTCATAGGGATGGAAATCCGAAAATATCACATTGGCATTTGCGATTGAGATTGGAACACTAAATGTAACTACTTGAAACATTTATTTCTTAACTATTGTCTTAAATAAATAAGTTATAATTTGCTATTAAGTGACGATTCTAAATTCTAAGAGTGTCTAGAACTCATGCATTCGGTTGCATCAAGTGTAGTGGGTACAAACATTCAATATGGAATCTATATTCTCTTCATAAGATACAGATAACCCCTTGAGTGGATTTGCTGGTGTTAAAAAATTTAGAGAATTTGAGCAAATGTTTTAGTGGTTATAACTGAAATTGACACGTGAATTAAATTTTTTGCATCATAGAATTTCTAGGTTGTTGGGGGCACTTTGTATATAGCCTCTGTCCAGGGTGATGCTCTGTAAGGGTAAGGCGGCGTAACCTTAACCCCCTCCCCTTCCCCTCGAGACATTGGACTGCTACTATAGAATATCTAGAAAAGTGGCAAATTGGGAACTCAAGAAAAAGTTGTGAGAAATATAATGATAGTGATTTCAAATTATGTTTACTCCTGGATATCTCATAGAGGGGTGAATTATTCACATGATATCATTAAGGGAGTCTTTGAGCAAATAAATCTAGTTATGAAGCACGACAATATTTAGGTAGTGGAATTAAATCTATCTATATATTTAATTCTAAGTTATTAAGTATCCTATCTTCTCCAAAATCTCCCATTCCCTCATTCCCCTTATTTTAGCCATTCGCACATTTACAATTTTTTTTTTCGAAACCCCCACTTCATGTGGTTGCTTTCCAGTTTTAATTCTTTTTTAAAAACTCCATGCCATGTGGTTACTTTGCCATTTTAACTTTTAAAATATCCCCACTACATGCAATTATTTTCCCATTTTAAATTTTCAAAAAAAATCCTACCCATTTAAAATTTTATTTTTAAATCCCACTTCATTCATGTATGTAACCTTTTTCTAATTTTTTCTTGACTGCCTCATTCATATTGAGAAATTGCATATTTAAATATTCTATTATCCACTGTGCTAATTGTTACAGTTAATTTATAGAATAGCTGTGATGGCCGTGAGGTTTGCTCACCCAGCCGACAATACACACAAAAGCTCACGAAAAGCACACAAGGGGAAGCATACTAAAATAGGGAACAATTTTTATTAATGAATTCAGAAATCACTCAACCCTTAAAACTGATACAAATGACTTATATTTATAGGCCTTGACACCCCCAAGGCCATAGGTAACTACCGGTGCTATGTGTCGCTTCTTGCCGTTGCCAACCGTTCCCATTATCTGCTAGATGTGCCTTGCTGTAGTTAAAGGTCATAACCCTGGGCTGGGCCTGCGCGAGCCAGCGGAAGGTTTGGGCATAGGCTGCCCCAACATCTTGTGTTGGGCTGGGCTGTACGTGATGCTGCACTAGGCCTGTGCATGCATGCACGGACCTGCGCAAGGCCCACACATGCCTGGGCCAGCGCCTTACGTTGGGCCTACACACCCTTGCACATTTCTAGGTTGGGCCAACCCCTTGCGATGGGCCTTCTCCTTTATCCTTGACCTCACTTTGGGCCTGAGTCCGTCCCGGTTCCCTCTTAGTCTGTCACTTAGGCCAAGGTCCATTGTGGCCTGATGCAACCATATGACGGTTCGCACCTTGTACTCACTGTGCCATCTTTGGCAACCTACATGACACGGCACAGGCGCAAGGCGCGCACACCTGTGTCCAGGTCCGGAGTGTCACAGGTCTTACGAACCACCCCCACCCGAAGGACATGACGGCCTCCAGAGGGTCACAAGGTACTCCATGACTTGGTCCTCAAATTGCCCCAAAGCCACATCATGTTCCCACATAGCCTCCATTAGGGGAGTGCCTTTCCAATGAACTAGGAAGTCTAGTCTTTTGTTTTTCTTACTTCGACCAAGCACCCGATGGCCAAGGACCTTTTCCACTTCCTTGAAAAATTGCTTTTGAATGGTGGGCGGTGCCCTTCGTTGCTTTAAGTGTGCACCCGCATTGTCCTCAACATGAGGTTTTAGTAAACTAACATGGAAAGTAGGATGCACCTTAAGCCTCGGAGGTAATTCCAAATGGTAGGCAATGGGTCCAACTTTTTTATTGATTTCAAACGGTCCGTCATATTTAGGAACTAAGCTACGATGTATTGTTTTACTACTTATCTTTTTCCATATTTGGGGCGTTAGGTCAGCGTTATTTTATGCCCTACTTTAAACTCTATGGGTCTCCTGTTTTTGTCCGCATACTTTTTCATCTGTCTTGCTGCCTTGTTAAAGCTGTCCTTTGCCATGTCAAGGAGCTTCTGTTTGTCTATTTCAAAATGCTGTGGCGCGGGGCACCTTCCTCCACTTTGTTTCACAATCTCGTGTGGAGTAAGAGGTTGCCACCCCATGGCTACCTCGAATGGGCTGAAACCCGTGGCACTGCTCTTATGTAAATTACAACAGAATTGAGCAGTCTCTAAAAGTGCCACCCAATTCCTTTGTGATGCTGTTATGTAATGCCTTCGGTATTTTGCCAATAAGGTCATAACGTGTTCCATTTGCCCATCCATTTGGGGATGGTTTGCAGTGGAAAACTTTAGTTGAGACCCCATCAAATTAAACAACGTTGTCCAGAATCGACCTGTGAATCTAGAATCTCGGTCACTTACAATATCTTCAGGTAGACTGAAATACTTGACCACATTTTTGTAAAAGAGTTAAGCAACTTAGTCAGCTGGACAAACATAAGGGGCAGACATGAAAATGGCATACTTAGAAAATCTATCTACTACAACCATTACAGACTTTTGACCATTGCCACCAGGAAATCCTTAAATAAAATCCATCGACAAAGACTTCCATGCCTTATCGGGTGTCTGCAGTGGTTGTAAGAGTCCTGCTTCCTTCCGTCTTTCAAGCTTGTCTTGTTAGCACACAAGACACAACTTGACGTATGCCTCGATCTCTTGTCCCATCTTCGGCCAATAGTAGATGCGTTTTAGTAAGGCTTGCATCCCTTCACGTCTAGGATGTCCAGCTCATCGAGCATCATGACATTCTCTCAGCAGCTCCTCCGCAACTTTCTTGCAGGGACATACAAACGGGCTCCCTGCGCAAAGATTAAATCATCATCAATCCAATACTGGCACACTTCACCATCTAATTCCTATTGTTTCATTCGTAGGTATGAAGGATCAGATCTTGCTGCCTCCTTCACTTGCACGGTAAAGTCTGTCTCAATCCATGACAGCGCTGCAACAAGTTCCAGGGACTTGCGACTTAGAGCATCCGGGACCACATTATGTCTTCCCTCTTTGTGTTACCATACAAAGTCATATTCCTCTACAAATTCTTGCCAACAGGGTTGTTTGGAAGACAGCTTCTTTTGGGACTTGAAATAAGAGTTCACGACATTGTCGGTGCGGACTACAAATTTCACTCCCAAGAGATAGTGTCTCCATACACGTAAACAGTGTATTAAAACAAGCATTTCTTTCTCATGAGTAGAGTATCGTTCTTCAAGCTCTTTTAGCTTCCGAATTTTGAATGCAACCAGGTGTCCATCTTATACAAACACCCCACCAATAGCACGGCTAGAGGCGTCAGTATGTAGTTCGAAGGGTCTGTCAAAGCATGGCAATTTTAAGACCGGTTCCAATGACATTGCGCTCTTAAGGGCTGTAAAGGCTTCCTAACTCGGTTTGGACCATGACCACTTGGTATCCTTTCTCAGTAAATCTGTCATTTTTGGAGTAGCCAAGAATAAATTTTAGATAGTAGTTAGCTAATCCTAAAAACAATCTCAACTCTAACACACTTTTGGGCGTCGGCCAATCCAAGATGGTCTCGACCTTGGCCTCGTCCATTTTTACATGGCCTTGGCTAATCCTATGCCCCAAAAACATGATCTCCATTTATGCAAATTCACATTTCTTTTTTTTTTTCTCGTAGAGTTCATATTTCCTAAGCTTTTCCAAGACTTTCCTTAAATGATTCACAAGTTCGTCTAATGTTTCCGAATATACAATAATATCATCCAAATATACCACAACAAAACAATCAAGATAATCATAAATGACATCATTCATAAATTACAGAAAGTTGCCGGGGCATTAGTGAGCCCAAACCGTTACACAAAATTTGAAGGAACCATAACGAGTAACACAAGTGGTCTTAGGTTCATCTCTTTCCGCAATCCAAACCTGCCAGTAGCCCGAGCACAGGTCCAGCTTCTTGAAGTACTTGGCCTTGGACAGTTTATTGAACAAGTCATTAACATGAGGGATCGGATAGTTGCTCTGGACATTCACTTTGTTCAAAGCTCGGTAGTCAATGCACATGCGCAGGATCCGTCCTGCTTCTTTTGGAATAGCACCTGGCTCCATATGGTGCTTTTGAGGGTTGAATAAAACCTACATCTAGCAACTCCCCAAGTTGCCTCTGGAGCTCAGTGAGCTCCATAGGCCCCATTCGGTACGGGACACGCGCAGGGGGTCGCGTACCTGGTAACAGCATGATTTTGTGGTCAATTGCCCTCCTAGGAGGTAAACATTTAGAGAGTTCGGGGGGCATCACGCACTTGAACATGTCCAGCACTTCTGCAGCAACATCCAGGACATTAACTACCTTGCCGGGCTTTATCTCTACTAAGGTCGCAACAAAAGTAGGGTGTCCTTTCTTAAATCCTTTTTTGAGTTGCATTGCTGACAACATCTCTAGGGGTTCTGGTGGGTTCAAGGTCGTAGACCATGCCTTGACAAAGCAAGGTTTAGTAATGTCACTTATCATCATCCCTCTTAGGTGTGGCGTAACCAAGGCCTTCGCTACCTTGAAAAATTCATTCCCTAGGATCAACACATAGTCGTCTATGTCTACCACTGTGAAATCAGATTTACCCACCCAATCTTCCACTCTTAGCATAACACCCACTGCCCTACCCTTAGTTGCTGTGGTGATGGAATTTACAGCCTTCAACCCAGCATCGGAAGGCACTAAGTTCAATTTTAGTTTTTGGGCACCTTTAGAGTTCAAGAAATTATGTGAAACTTCTATGTCAGCCATAGCAACTACTGGTTTACTCTTCAAACATACACAAAAATACATCAATCCTTCCAATGAAGGTGGGTCCTTTCTAATAGCAGTGGGCAACCTTAAGGAGGTTGCCCAAAAGTCATCACTTTGAGTTTGTTTGTCCCGCACCTGTACCCCGTCACTTATAAGTGTTTAACTGTTATTTCTTTGGACATTCTCTTGCAAAGTGAGGGCCATCACAAATGAAACAAGTCACTCATGGTTTTGGCTTTTCACGGACCGGTGCATTTTTCCTCGGCGTGGCTTTAAAAGGGCCACCTTGAAGAGATTTGGGTTTGTTATTCCTATTCCAATTAAGTTTGTACTCTCTCTTTCTCTTTTTGAAGCTAACATGTTATTTTCCTTTGTCCCCACCCCCATTTGGCTTAAGGTCCACCAAACCATTGGCCACCAACGATAGCAGTGGCAAGGTCAGGGACTCTTTGCCTACACATCTCAATTTGGGCCCAAGGTTTGAGGCCTAATACAAAGTTAAATAACTTGTTCGCGTCGGTCATATCATTTATGTCTAACAACAAGGATGAAAATGATTTTACATACTCACGAACCAAGCCCTTTTGTCTCAAGTTTCTCAATGCCTTCTGTGCCATCAAGGAGGTGTTCAACGACAGGAATTGACTCTGCAGCTCTTTCTTTAGTATGTCCCATACGTTGATCACTGGACAACCAGTAGCACGTTCATCCGACACCCTAGCTGCCCACCGTATCTTCGCATCCCCATCGAGATGCATAGATGCTATCATGACTTTGTCCTCTTCCCTCACCCGGGTTGCACTAAAGTATTACTCCATGTCCCATAGAAAATTCTCAAGGATCCTGGAACTCCATTCGCCTTCATCGGTTCTCGGTGTGAGGACTTTGATTCCCCACTTCTCTAGACTTTGAGAACTGTTATCAATGGCTTTCTCGTAGCACTGATATTTCCTTTTGTAGGGACTTGCTGGTAGGGTTAAGGGTCTCGTTCGAGGGTTGGAAATTTGAGGTGCCACTCGGAGTGAGGGTGGCCCTATGATACACATTTGGAGTGATAGGGGGTGGCAGAGAAGGAGTCCTATGGGCTTCAAACAAAATTTTCATTGTTTCTTTAAGGGTTTGAATGTCAATTGATAGCATGTATGGGACTTGTGTACACGACCTAACTGAAGAGGATGAAGGTCCTCCATATGAGATTGACGTCGTTGAACATGTCAACCTCCTATGGTTTGCAATCCTTTGGTTAGAAGGATATGAAAGCCAGGAAGTCATATTAATCCTAAGACTTGAGAAAATAATTGTTTGATCTCTCAAGAGCTAACGTAATATTCGATTGGCTTGAGGTAAATAACAAACTCAACATCAGGGGTAAACTTTGAAAACCTGACCAAAATTCTACTAAGAGGAAGGTATACTGGAAATTACAGGATTTGTTGACCCATTCAACGAAAAGTTGCGTCATCTTTACAAATGTGGTTCAGGATGCCATTGAAGCAAAGGAATTGATCTTCCTGGGGGGAAAGACAAATGGCCATTGATAAAGATCCCTTCCCTAGTCTTGCCCTAGCTATTATAATTGAGGTAGCAAAGCCTTATGATTTCCACAACAGCCAAACTAATGGCAGATCTCTATGTAGGGTGCGTATAGAAAAAGACAGTGTGGTTGTAGCCAATGCTTTGTTTCACTGGCTACTAGAGTCAGGAGCACTGAGGTTTCCATGACTTTGGTGAGGTTGCTAGAAGATTACTACAAGTAGCACGTCACAGCTGAACATCTGACATACAATTATGTTACTCTCTGCAGGTTCCTAAAAGGGAATTAAAGAAATTATTCTTCTCTCAAAGGGAAAAGTGTTAGCCATGGGAATTCTTACTGATGACCATTGGAAGACAGTATTTGCTTCCAAGAAGCAAGCGTTGAGAAAGCTCTTGCGCCCTACACATGACCTCTGTGGGGATTGTGGCCACAAGTTGGTGTCTGAAATGAAGCTAAGCCAAGCCTTTACCCAAAGAAAAGCTAGCTCCCTCAACAAAGATATCACTAACGGGACCTCCTAGAGGTCTTGCTTCGAGGACCTAGATCATTATGGGAACTGGACAACCAAGGAGGAATCCAAAATTCCACATACTGGACATGGACACCAGTCAAGGACCACGACAGTCAGGACACCCACCTTCCGGGGTGTGATTTGGTGAGGAGAAGTCACCTTGATCAAGAGGAGGTTTGTCCCTCTAGTCTTACTCGAACCCAGAAGAGGAGGCAACTACAAAAAAGAGAAGCTCAGCAAAGGACTCTGCTTGATACTTGTTTAACTAGGCTCTCTCAAGAGGAAGCCAGGGTTGGCAAGGGCAAGCAAACCCCGACCAAACTTGTTACTACTACCGAAAAAGGGCAACCACACAAGAAGCTTAAGAGAAGGCCCAATCTCTTATCTTCTAAAGGGAAAGAATCTCCGTGGGACCAGCTTGCCAAGAGTTCACTGGCTCAAAAATCAGTTTATGATGAAGAGTATTCCCCTCTCAGCATCAATGTAGTAGAACCTCTAAGCCGTGTTAACCCAACATCAATATAGTGGAACCTCTAAGTCGTGTTTACCTAACATGATCTGATATCGAGAATGACTTCCACGAGGAGGACTTCCCCCAAACTATGGAGGAGTCTCAAGAAACCTCTAGCGCAGGACATGCTAACTGATGGCAGTCCTCAAAAGCATGAACAAGACGTGCCCATGGATGGCAGCCCAAAAAACAAAATAGATCAAGGGTTCCAGATACAATTCGTGGCACTCCCTGAAAAGGTTGATGTTAGAACTGCCTAGCTCCTTTGGATTTCATGGCAACTAACACCCAAGAAGGCCTCGAGGGGGATGTTATAGCAGTGGACGAGGATCCCTTTGTGGAACTTGTGGCGAATGTAGTAGCCACCAAAGGTAACTCGAATCCTTTGTTTTTAAAGTTAATACACCAACATCCAAATCACCTGATGATTCACTTCATATGACAAAGATGATGTTTGATGGGCCTAATACCGCCAACAAACACATCAACCCCTACACATCAAAGCCAAATTTGATGGCATTCTGGTGAATAGGCTCTTAGAGGATAATGGTGCAGCCATTGACGTTCTGCTTTCTTCTATGTTGGGGTTCATTGGTAAATGTCGAGATGACTTGATTACTTTAGATGTTGCAATATGTGGCTTTTCCGGAGCAACTACTAAGTGTGAAGGGGTCATCCCGATTGAGTTAACTATTGGCAACTTAAGCAAGCTGACAGCTTTCTTTAAAGTAGATACTTTATCAAGCTGCAATACCTTGCTCGGGAGAGATTGCTTATATGCTAATTATTGTATCCCATCTTCATTGCACCAGTTGATAATCTTCTGGAACCATGACAATGATGGGAACATATTTCAAAAATTGTTCCTTCAAGGACTAGAGCAGGCGCAGCGGAAAACTGACTTAAAATTCTTAATTTTATATCTAATGCCCTGATCTAATTAAACTATGTAACTAGACCTAGATCTTACTCTAATAGGCTTATAATATAACAATCAAAACATCTCATAAAACAAATATAAACATGACATGTAGAATAAACGAAATAAAGAAAAATGCAAATTAAATATCAAATAATCAATTTAGACATACCTGAAGCACAAATCCAAACTCGGAATTTGTAGATCTGAAATTGGAAGAAGGAACTTCTTGACACCACAAGATTTTCTCTGCAATGACCTCTATTAGTACCGGAGTGTGGGCTTCCAGAATATTTAATTTAGAAAAAATGTCGGAAAAAAATTTTTCTTTTTAATCTTTCCTAAAAATTATTATTGGAAAAACATGCTAAACCTTAATTTAAAAAAACCCTAAAATAATTTTAGGTTTTTCGTTATAGGAGAGAAATTAGGTCCCAAAACATAAAACCAAAAAGAAAACTTACGGCAACCACACGGCACTACATAATATATATACATACATACATATATATATATATATATATATATATATATATATATATATATATAAGTGTGGGCCCCATAAATCTAAAATTTGCACTGGGCAACTTGCCCAGCACATTTATCTTATTTTGATTTATTTAAATTAATTAATTTAAATTTTCACATGTGTAACATTCATCTTATGAATATTATTTTATAAAATTAATTTTTCATCTTATGAATAAATAAAATTCATATCATGAATTATATTTAACAAAATTAATTTATTCATCTTATGAACAAATATTCATCCTATGAATTTAATTTAAATATTTTCAAACAGTACTTAAGTTGAGGCTTGTAGATGGACCACGTGGATAATTTAATTCTTGCTCTAAATGGGTCAAATCTGATTATCATCTCATGATAACAATTGACTGCCATTTAATAAAATTCAATTTCACTAAATAAATTTTACTGCATTCTAGAATTAAATATATATTCATTCAAGAATTTTCCAAATAATATTATTATTGCGACAATCAACCCTTCTATTAGATATCCATGAGCAAAAACAACTCTAACTGCTATCATTATTTTCCTCACCTCTGTCATCGTAGTTCCCAACTCGCCCTTCTCGAACAATTTATAATATAGAAACAATTTTTGTATTACTTCCAAATGTTAAACATGTGGAATACTCTGGCTAAAGATTTTAGAATATGTTCGTGTATTTGTGAATCAACTAAGGGGACATCTTTCGTTGTAGACTCCTAGTAAAATATCTGTTCCCGCCATATTTCATGCAATTGCCCAACAATGTAAGATCCTGGTTATTAAACTTTAACCTCATCATTTTGGGCATCGAAGCAATTACCATTCCATGCATGTGTTCGAACTATTTCTCGGATTTAGTATTATCGTTTTACAAAATTAATTATTTCTGATAGCAGTATAGGAACAATTAATTCAGGTGGTCCTGCTCAGTGTTCCAATCTTATTGAAAACACCAACATAATACACTTAGATCCCTATCCACATGACCAAGACAAGTCATCAAAAGTATTATATTATAGTCTTATCTGAAAAGTTGTGCAAACTTATCACCGACTATGAATATGCTTTGGCAACATGTCACTAGTTTGATCTAAGTATTTCCGTGTTTCAATCATATTGACCACTTAAATCAAACCTGACACGTCATCTCGGACAATGTCCATCTCATGGAACATTTTAGAAAAACAATCACGCATGTTTGACTCGTAAAACATAATTAGACAATAAATAAATAAAATAATTTCATTTATTTAATATTTAAAAACTAAGTAATTGGGTTTTTCTAGGATACCTTTCCAGCAATCTCCCGCTTGTCCTAAACCCCCAAATGGCTTGCATTGCTTAACTACCCCTAGGGATCTGTCAACACTTTGACTATAAGCTTTAACCAATACTGATCTGTTACTATCTAATTCTTTTGCTCACATGCTTTCATGTACTAGGAACTTTTAGAGTCAACTAGTCAACAACTCTCTAGCTGTCAAGTGCCCAACTTCCATAATGATGCAAACAATACAAGACTGTTTCACTCTTCACCATCGAATGACTCCCATTATAAGGGTAAATAGGAATTTTGACGTCAAACATCTAAACTCCCTTTTAAAACAAACGACCCATGATAAACCCAACTTCCTTTGTTTTGAATCTTGCCAAAGCTTGACCCTAAGAATATAGTTGGATCATCTTTGGTCTTTCATTTTTAATTAACTAACTGGACAATAAAAATTTAACAGCTCATAACAATTCTACATCATTCTTAATGAATAGAAAATGTCATCTACATATAACACTTAGAGAGTCTCTACTTCCATGTTATGTCACTTGTACACTAATGGGTCACTAACCATTGACTCAAAACCCTAGGACTTGGTTAACCATCATCAAATCTACTATTCAATGAACAAGATACTCATTTAAGCCTATAAATAGACTAGCTTACAAGATGCTCATTTAAGCCTATAAATAGACTAGCTCAATTTGCATGCTATATGCTTCTGACTCTTGGCAACAAATTTGTCTGGTTGTATCATATGCATAATATTTCAAGATAACCATTCAGAGAACATCATCTTGATCTCCACTTTGCCGTATCTCATCATATGAAACACAATGAATGAGTATCCTCATGGACTTAGGCATAGCATCTGGCTAGAAGACTTCATCAAAGATGATTCCTTCATATAGGGTATTAACCCACTACCATCAATATAGCGTTGAAGGTCTCGACCTTTTCGTCTACTCAACTCTATATACTTCTAGATCCAATTAGATCTAATCTAATGGACTTAATGTCTTTTGACGCCTCTACACGTTCCTAGACTTAGTTAAAATACAATTACTTTAACTTAACTTTTATCACCCCGACCCAATGGCCTGCATCTTTATACTTAAGAGTTTTATTATTGTCTGAAAGATCATATTCACCATCATCCTTAACTGTTAAAACTGAAGACATGAATCCATCAGATGACCTTGCCCATCCTCCCACTACACCAAAGCTCTCATGTACCTTGTGTGACAATAACCTTGTTGAAGATATATCTAATACATCATCTATTCTATAAGTCGTAGAGTGTTGTTCAGACACAGTATCTCATATTGTTAATTTAACCAATACATGTTATCTATTATACTTTTAAAACACTTTCTAAGACATTTTACATAGTAAACCCGTTTGATTGGTAAATGTAACTCATCATATCTTACCCTATTCATTAACACTTTATTGATTCTTTCTACAACACTTTGTAATAAGGACAAATAGAATTCTTCTGAAACCCCTACTTTGATCTAATCAAAGTGATTTTGATATAATTACCTAATTGATTCTAACTTAAGTCTTTAATTCTTTGAACTTTTCACAGGATTCAAGACTTAGTCCTCATAGGTATATCCATATATCAACTTACCGATAGCCATTCGTAAACATTTTATGAATTACTCTTTTGCTTCCGCTCTCTTGAACTTTTAGCAGTCCATAAACACTTTATGAACAAGTCCTAGCAGCTTAGTGGTCCTACTCTCTTTATTCTTAAAGACACGTTCAGTCACTATTAATTCGAACATGATTCACATATCGGTTATCATTTAAGTATTTAAAGATCCATTGGAAAATTAAACCAGTCTCGAATCATATTGGATTAATGTGACCTAATATTAAGTACCACTTAAAAAGCTATATGGTTTCCGAAAATTTTCTTTTATATGGTTACACAGCCTAGCTTTTGATAGATCGCCATTAATGTAGCTTTGATCAAAATAAGTTAACAATCTAACAATGCACATTTTTAAATAAGCACTTTATTTATATAACTACCAGTTTATTTTTCAAAAAAAAAAAAAAAAACAAAACTGAAAGTCTATTTTGAAATAAATAGTAGAAAGAAATCAAATTACTTAAGTACATTAAGATAGGTATTCAAAACAAAACTATATTCCCTGACTTAAACTACCACCTCTTGATGCCCTTACTGAAAACCCATTCACCAATACACTAGTGAACTTCCTACTAGTCACAACTAGAGGAGACATGATATCAAATATCTTGTCATGTTGGCTTTTCGGTCTTGGCAACAATAGTATCTAAGTACCTAGGTAATTCCTTTTAAAGTCCAGTGCTCATATAAAAGAGGCAAAACTACTTTTACTCATGTTTTATTTTACCTTTTTGAGGTTCCTAATTTCCATGATAGATGTTTATACTAAGTGCACTCTTCCCTTAGTTCAATGACACCTTTTCTCATAAACTATTCTCATGATACTAGTTCTGACCAAACGCTTCTCTGAAGTATTTGATCATCTCTACTACAGCTGGAAATTCAGTATCGAATACTAGAAAAAGTTCAACATCTAATGTCCGAATCTTGCATCCAACTAACTCTTGAGTCTAGTCTAACATTCTTAACGTTCTTTTCAACTTAGCAGATCTACTTATAGCATCCTAGAGAACTCTAAGCATCTCCTAGTGCTCTACATGTATTAAACATATCATATTATAATGAACAAAATAGAACAGACAAGACATACTAGTATTGATCGCAATGCATAATTCAACAACTAGTCTAAAAAAAAAAAAAAAAAACAACTATAAAACAAGTCATATAACTTACAAGATTACTTTTTGTAGTTTTTAGCAAACAATCAAAATTTGGAGTTCACATTCTGACACTTACATGTATGCCGTGGAGACTTAACCGAGCACCCAAAAACTCCCCGTTGGCGAGGCCGAATTCAGACATCAGAAGGGTGAGAACATTTCTCAATAAATATGTTTCTTGTAAACTCTTTACTAAATAAATTTAACACACTAATTTTCCCTTAGCCTCTAAGGTTCTACAATAGAGCTCCTCATGGAGGCTAATATAGACCCCAGTCAAGTGTATACCATTACCTGAACGCTCATAACAAGGTCTCGATATACTCCACGTCGGCGTGGTCGTACTCGATTGTTTGGAATTTAGTTCATTCTAAGAGATCTAACCTTGTATTTTGCAAATGAACACTCTCCTCGGGGAGTTGCGCCTACCTACTATACTGCTAGACCTATAACAGAGGCCATGAGCATTCATTTAGAAGCTTGCTCCCGCTTGATATTTTGAGTATTGTGAACTTTTTAGTAATTTTAGCAAACAAACAAACCATGGATCTACCTAACCATTCTCTGTGTGTATGCAACGATGAGCTAATCAATCTACTCGTTACTTTGGGAGAGCCATAACAAGTAATTAGTCAAATGAGAACTATTCTCAAATCATATGTTCCCTAAGCATATTTAACTCATAGTTTCTTCCTTGGTTTCTAAGACAGTATCATAACACTCTCTAGCAGATTATCATACTATCCTAGTTAAGTGTATACGATTACCTAGACATTAGCTCAAGTATACAAGATACTCCACATCAGCGTGGCTGCACTCATTTTCCCATACCTCTATCTATCATGAAGAAGTCTAACCCTATGTCCTGCGAACTAATGCCCTCCTTAGGGAGTAGCACCTATCCACTATAGCATTAGACTGGTAATGGAGACCAAGAGGAATCAACTCTTGATCCTTGCTCCCACTTGAAATTTTACAATGGCGGATCTTTCTTTTAAAATTTGATTATCTCATAATCAGTTATTAAAATCTCATTCTAAATTTTATTTAACAATTAAATAATGTCCTAATCATATTAGGTTCCTTTAATTACCCAACCTATGTAATCTAATCTCATTAGTTACATTATGAGAATGTTCTTTTCAAATAATTCAACTATTGAATTAGCTAATCTAATTAGACTTATTAGAAAAAAAATTCTCCCACTAGATGAAATCAAATATTTCACCAAGTGATATGGCCTCGTAACTTTTATTCATACCATACAAAATATTTAATTCTTTAAATAATATTAAATATGTGAACAAAATTTAATAAGTACTATGTTATCAAATAATTTGAATTTGCATTACTTAAAGCCTAAAGAATGGAGCAATTAAATATTTTTGTAAACTCTTTTAGAAAAGATTATCACATAATCTTAATTAGGATCTTATTTTAATTAATTATTATTCATTCAAATTGTATAAATAATAAAAATATAAAAATAAAATTAAAATTTTTTTTATTGGGGGGTGTGCCCAGCCGCAGTCCTGGGCACGTCGTATTAAATTTTTTAGTTAAATTTTATTTATATTATTATTTTAAATAATATAAATAATTAAATCCAATCTTAATCTTATTAGATCGTAAAACTAAACATCTAATGCTATTAGATATTCTTTGTGATGTTGTATATATCTAAATCATTCAACTGCTTAAATATCTAATCTTATTAGATTATTTAGAAATATGCTCCCATTACACTATTTTAATTATAATTCAACCTAATTTAAATAATTTAAACTTGATAAACAATAATTGAATATTATTAAACTCTTTAATAACACAATCATGCTTTTCTTTGCTTCGGATTATTATAAAATATTCAGCAATTGAATATTTCATTGTCATGACCCGGGATTGGAGTTAAGTACTAGGAAGTCATTTGTTGTAATAAAGTAGTTTAAGTTCTAGTATTAGTATTAATTAGTGCTTCATTTACGTTGAATTAGCCAATTAGCCTTATGAGTACTCTTTAGTTCACTTGTATAAGTTAAGATTAGTCAAATGTTAGTTAACAAGTCTAGTGTGGCGGCTATGAGTGGGAAAGTTAGTTAAGTGAAGATGTCTAGATGCAATGTATTGTTCATAATCTAGATGTAGTATAAATAGAGGATTCTCTTGTAAGAAAGCATTCTTAAATGACAAACTCTTGATTTTCTCTCTCTCATCTTGGTATTTCTCTTTATTTCTCATCTTCTTTCACTTCTTTCTTATCTCATATTCTATTATTCTCTAGGTCATGACAAAGATCTATCTTGGATCATGACAATTAGTTTGAATCCAAATCAAGCGTAATTTGATATCAAATATCCTTGATCTTATTGCCAATTGATTAGGAGTTCAATAGTGGATTCTTGATTAAGAAGCTGTGGTTACTATCTGATTTGAGCAGCTTCTGCATTGATATTTGAGGATTTGCATTTGGCTTAGTTGAATTTACTTCAATTGGGTTAAGTTTGTATTGAATCAAGCACGGTGGAAGAACTCAAGTGATTAGGTGCAAAGTCTCATTGAATCGGCTAAATACAATTGATCAGGACTTCCGTTCAGTCTTGTGCTTCTACTGGTCAGAGAGTTGGCTCAATATTTCAGAGTGAACTTGCTGAATTATCATCCGGTTGAGGTACATTCTTGAAATATTTTGTTCTGGAGCGTTCAATCAAACCCTCGATGCTGAATCTGTTCGGTATTGTTGAATTCGCAAGTGAACTAGGGTTAAATACATTGAATTCTTGATAAAATTGCTATTCTCTGGTTCGTATAAGCTGGAAATTGAATTTGTTAGAGCGGAACCCTAACCATTGACCTGGAATCGAGGCGTAATTTGATATCAAATATCCTTGATCGTATTGCCAATTGATTAGGAGTTCAATAGTGGATTCTTGATTAAGAAGCTGCAGTTACTATCTGATTTGAGCAGCTTCTGCATTGATATTTGAGGATTTGCATTTGGCTTAGTTGAATTTACTTCAATTGGGTTAAGTTTGTATTGAATCAAGCACGGTGGAAGAACTCAAGTGATTAGGTGCAAAGTCTCATTGAATCGGCTAAATACAATTGATCAGGACTTCCGTTCAGTCTTGTGCTTCTACTGGTCAGAGAGTTGGCTCAATATTTCAGAGTGAACTTGCTGAATTATCATCCGGTTGAGGTACATTCTTGAAATATTTTGTTCTGGAGCGTTCAATCAAACCCTCGATGCTGAATCTGTTCGGTATTGTTGAATTCGCAAGTGAACTAGGGTTAAATACATCGAATTCTTGATAAAATTGCTATTCTCTGGTTCGTATAAGCTGGAAATTGCATTTGTTAGAGCGGAACCCTAACCATTGACCTGGAATCGAGCTCAGTAGTTCATTCTAGCGGAAGTTGCCCTAGTTTTAGCTGAATTGTGTTCAACATAGCAAATGGATGCTATTCTTGGCCTAAACTACTGAAAAGTGACATTCTGTTAGTTGAAGCAGCATCTGAAATTGCTAGAAGTAATTTTGAATCAGAGGTTGTTGGTCCAAAATGTTACAATATGGCATGCCGCAGTGGCTCGATTCAGTTTCGGTTCCAGATAAATCTTCTAATGATGCTAGACTATTAGTTAAAGTCTTGAAGCAGCTTTACCATGAAGACGAGGATATTCTCTATCAAGTGTTTTGGCCTTATGGTCCTCTTGAAAGTATTGAGGTGGTCTCGTCTTCCACTATTGAGGTTAAGGCTCATATTAGCTATTACAGGAGAAGCAGTGCCGTCTTAGCCTTCAATTCTTTATACGGAAGAAACATTTATGATGGATGTTGTGAGTTGGATATTAACTATCTCAAGGTGTGTATTGATATGGATGATAAGCTTGAGGTGGTAGAAGCTACTAATTGTCAAGCTAAGGAAGAACTTGATGCTACTTTTGGAAATGGATCAACACTTACACTTGCAGCAGAGAATTGGGCAAGAATTTGAAGAAATTGTGACTGGTTGTGCTGGAATCAATTTGGACTTGCAAGCTGCAGCAGCAGCAAAGCAAAGGAATGATGTAATTTTGCACTCATTAGATCAAGTAGAAAGGTACAGCAGCAACCTGAATTGAAAATTCAGGATAAGAGGGATGTAGCAGCAGTAACACATCTATTTGATCCTTCATTGCTGTAAGAAGATGACTTACCAGCTGTAAATCAGTGTGAAATGAGACCATTTGATCTGAGAAAGGAGAACAATAGCATCACTTGGGTAGGAACACAGCAAAGGCAGCAGAACAGGGCGCAACATTCAACTAGCAGGGCTGAATCCAGTGAGAAATCGGGTGCCGCAGCTGTAAATCGGGAGCTATTGCAAGAGTTAGAACCATTAGAGGTTACAGCTCAAGAATTGCAAGTGTACATTGAAGTCATGAGCATTAGGAAGTTGCGTTTGAAGTTCATATTGTAGCAAGGAGTTGACATCAAACTGGTAGTGCACTAAAATCACAAGAAGTGTTATTTAAGCAAGAGATTAAGTGCAAAGGAAAAACCAATTTTGGTATATCATGGAAGACCTCCAGACTTCCTTCTCTTCAAGGCAAACAAAGTGATTCTTGAAAAGCTCCTTTTACTGAAGAAGATGATGTTGAAGCAACCCAAAGCAGTGATGATGTCAATAGGTCGGCATGAGGCATTTTTGTGGATCATAAGGACATTTAGGACAGCTAAGAAAAGGAGGAATTCCACCAATAAAAATGCTTATCCAGCAGGGAAGCATTTAGATATGGTAGAAGTGCAAGCAAATGCATTTCAGAACCAGCGTAAAGCTATTCCAATGCACATCTGCAAATGCAATTCAGTTGCTGAAGTAGCAGGGCTGTTGGGTTTGGTGCTAGATGCTGGTGTGAGTCAAATGCAAAGTAAAGGGCATCTTCCAAGGGTCCAAGCTAATGTAAGGCCTCCTAAGTTGTTTTGGATTTCACCCCAACAAGTAAACCATCTGGGTAGAGCAGCAAATTTATTTTGCAATCAGCAAGAGCGTCTTGTCTTGGATGGTGTTAAGGCTGTAGTTCTGATCAGATCACTTACAAGCAGCTAAATGCACATGATATGGAGCTACGTATGAGATCAAGAGAATTCCAAGTTGATGAGATTGAGCAGCAGTTCAGCAAAGGAAGAATGCATAGTTCAGCTATCGAAATAAAGGTGTTCAAAGCTGTTGAAATGCTCAAGTAGCAGCAAGAACAGGTGTATTCTGAATCCAAGTTGGTGCTGGCTGATAGGGTGGCAGATTTTATAATCAAGAGAGTAGAAAAGATGTTCACCATGTGGGTATTTCACCTTCATTGCATTAAGCCTAGCTTGAGGAATTCATTAAAATGCAACAAGCATCAGGTAGGTCATTCTGGTACTGCAGGTCTTGAGAAGAATCTGAATTTCTTGGGTTATAAGTGGTGGGAAGACTGTTGGAAGAATTTGAGAATTCAAAACATGAATGACCTTCACTGGAGCTTTACTATGGCACTTGAGCACTTGTCTTGGTTAGTAAAGTTCAAAATTTACAAGCCAAGGTTTCAATTGCTCACAAGATTAAGCTGGAATGTTGCAATGGGAAGCTAGAGGAAAATAAGATTGCATCTTCCATGGAATCAAAGGACCAAATTGGTTGTGTAAGTCAGATTTTGAGGTCTGGTTGTGCAGGTCAAGTTCTGAGGAACTTTTGGAGCTCAAAATCAGTTGAGAGCCCTTTCCAAAGCAAGAAAAGAACTGGGTTTTGCAAGGCTAACAGCAGAAGAGCAACCTAGTTTTGTGTAGGAATGATTTAAGCAATTGAAACTCAGGGTGCAGGCTGACGTTTTGGGGTTACAGCTGCTGTGTTTTCAGCCATTAGTGCATGTTCGCTGCAATAGAGTGATGCGTGGCTGTACTAGCTACAACAAAAGGTCCTTATATGAGATGATTGGAGTTGGAATGTGGTTGCTTTGGTTTGGTAATGGCAAACCTCCTAAAGTATACTCGACAATTAGATGCAAGCAATGTGTGTAGAAGATGATTGGAGTGGATTTGGAGCATTAGAATCTAAGTTGTTGCAGTAGTCCTACAAGTCAATAAGCAACATCATGTGTTCATCATCTTGAGACAAGACCTCCATCAAGGATTCTTCAAGTCACAACTCCCTACGAAAATTCTTGAGGACAAGAATTTCTAAAGGGGGGAGTATTGTCATGACCCGGGATTGGAATTAAGTACTAGGAAGTCATTGGTTGTAATAAAGTAGTTTAAGTTCTAGTATTAGTATTAATTAGTACTTCATTTAGGTTGAATTAGCCAATTAGCCTAATGAGTACTCTTTAGTTCACTTATATAAGTCAAGATTAGTCAAATGTTAGTTAACAAGCCTCCAATCATAACAATACCCTCCCCTTAAGGCCATTCTTTCTTCAAGAATGAAAGGAAGGGAATTAAGACTTGAGGAAACTCCAATCTTCCCAAGAGACCTACTCTAGACCCAAATTCGCCCACTGAACCAACCCTTGTCTAACACTTAACCCTTACTGCAGCACTACCTGATTGCCTAAGATTGCTTCTGGTTCTTGCACAAGGATCCCCTGTAGGGTAGCTCAAAGAGGAGCTGCTACACTAGAAGCAGTACCTACAACATGTTTCTTGAGCAAAGAAACATGGAAAACTCGATGCACCAAGCTATCGGGTGGAAGTTCCAACTTGTAAGCCACCCTGCCAATCTTCTCCAAGACCTTATAAGGACCAAAATATCGAGCACACAACTTGATATTCTTTCGAATTTCCACAGAGCTCTGCCCATAAGGCTGTGATTTGAGGTAAACGAGATACCCTACTTCAAAACTTCTCTCAGTTGTCTTCTTGTCTGCGTAATATTTCATCTAGGCCTGTGCAAGCTAGAGATTATCCTTAAGCTACCTAGCCAATTGTGCTCTTTGATTAAGAACTCATTGACCTCCCATACATGTGAGACCATTCCCTGATTGATCAAGGGAGAGGGGGGATCATACCCATAAAAAGCTTTGAAAGGTGTCATACCTAAAGAAGAATGCGAATGAGTATTATACCAATACTCTGCAAGGGACAACCATCTGTGCCAATTCTTAAGATGTGAAAATGTCATCCCTCTCAAATACTGCTCGATACACTGATTCACCCTCTCAGTCTAACCATCGGTCTGTGGGTGATAAGAGGAACTTAGAGCCAAAGTAGTTTCTAACAGCAAGAACAGCTCTTTCCAGAAGTTGCTCGTAAATAATATGTCCCTATCTGATATAATTGTCTATGGAAGTCCATGAAACCTTTAGATATGATCAAGGAAGAGCTTTGCTAGCTTTTCAGCTGAAATTGGATGGTTGAGGGTAACGAAATGTCCAAACTTGGTAAAATGATCTACTACCACCCAAATAATTTCTCTACCTTCGGACTTAGGCAGACCTTCTATAAAATCCATACTGATGTGAGTCCGAGCCCCATTAGGAACTGGTAGCAGATGTAACAAACCCTTGTATGGAGCATGCTCAATCTTGGTCTGCTGACAAACTGCACACTGCTGCATAAATTCTTGAACATCCTTCTTCAAACCATACCACAGGAAATACTGCTTGATTCTTTGATAGGTACCCTCAATTCTAGAGTGCCCTTCCTAAGGAGTGTCATGAGAGGCTCCAATGACCTGCTTCCTCAACCCTGTTCCTTCACCAATGTGAATCTTCTCTTTGATTCTAATAATTTCCCGACTAACTGTGATTTCTGAATTAGCTTCAATAAGACATGCTTGAACGCAACTGGGAATGATGTCAGACTGGGCAAATACGTCTTGGTCATAATATTTGATCACCTCAATCATCCACAAGGGTACTACTTGAGTAATAGCAGCACAAGAAGCAGCACTTGAAGCTTCTAATTCCTCCTCCTCTTGCCTTCGAGAGAGAGCATCAGCCACTGGATTATCAGCCCCATTTCTATACTCAATCGTGTATTCTAATCCCAACATCTTCATCAAACCTTTCCTTTGAACCCTGGTGGAGATTCTCTACTCAAGCAAGTAGTTGAGGCTTTGGTGGTCTATTTTGATCACAAAATGATGACCTTCCAAGTAGTGGCTCCACTTTTACACAGCTAAGAGAATCGCCATATATTCCTTTTAATAAATGGACAACTTTTGATTCTTAGGACCCGATGCTTGACTGAGATAAGCTAAGGGTCTTCCCATCTGTGAAAGGACTACTCCAATGCCACTGCTGCCGGCATCTGTCTCCAAAGTAAAAGGCAAAGTGGAATCAGGCATCACTAGAACTAGTTCCATAGTCATAGCCTGTTTTAGCTGCTCAAAAGCTTCCCTAGCCTAGTCACTCCAAAGGAAAGCTCCTTTCTTAAGAAAATCTGTCAAAGGTTTTGCAATAACTCTATATCTAACTATGAATTTGCCATAATAGCCTATTAAACCCAAGAAACCCCTTAGTTGTTTAAGAGATTTTGGTTCTGGCCAATCTGCCATTGCTTGAATCTTGCTTGGATCTGTCGCTACCCCATCACCTGAGATAACATGTCCAAGATACTCAACATGTGTCTTGGCAAATGTACTTCTAGACAGCTTAGAAAACAACTTATGCTGTCTCATGGTCTGAAACACCAATTCCAGATGAGAAACATGTTCTTGCGGGGTTG
Organism: Simmondsia chinensis; assembly: GCA_018398585.1. Classification (NCBI taxonomy): domain Eukaryota; kingdom Viridiplantae; phylum Streptophyta; class Magnoliopsida; order Caryophyllales; family Simmondsiaceae; genus Simmondsia; species Simmondsia chinensis. The sequence goes on from JAGTTD010000005.1 coordinate 29,598,101, forward strand.
GACACTAGACCAAAATGTCATCAAAGAACACAAGCACGAACCTCCTCAAGTACTGCTTGAACACCAAATTCATTAAAGCCTGGAAGGCCACTGGGGCATTAGACAATCCAAAAGGCATTACCACGAACTCATAATCCCCTTGATGTGTTCTAAATGCTGTTTTGTGGATGTCCTGATCTTGCACTCGAATCTGTTAATAACCCTGCCTTAAATCCAGTTTGGAGTAAAACCAAGAACCATAAAGCTCATCCAATAGATCGTCTATGATCAGTATAGGAAATTTATCCTTAACCGTAAGAGAGTTCAACTGGTGGTAATCAATGCGCATTCTAGACGTGCCATCCCTCTTTTTCACCAAAATTACCAGAGAAGCAAAAGGGCTATGACTATGCCTTATGAATCTTGTCTTCAACAATTCCTCAACTTGCCGCTCGATCTCATTCTTCTGAGAATGAGGATATTTGTAAGGACAAAGATTCACTGGATTAGAACCCTCTATTAATGGAATTGCATGATCAAGTTCCCTTCTTGGAGGTAAGGATTCAGGTTGCTCAAACAAATCAGCATACTCCTGAAGCAAGGGATCCACAACAGCATTGGAACCTGTTAAACCGGGTTTTGAAACAGAGGTAATTAAGAAAAGTTGTCCCAACCAGTCATATGCTCCCTTCTTGAGAACCTTTTGTAGACTCTTAACCCTCATCAACTGCAGTTGGCCATGCTCAACAATACCTTGTAACGTGATCTTTTGCCCTTCTCTCTCAAATGACACAGTGAGCTGAAAAAAATCAAAGAGTATGGGACTGAAAGACTTCATCCAGTCAACACCCAAAACAATATCACAACCTCCCAATCTCAAGACTCTGAGATCATACTCAAACTTATGGCCTTGCATCTTCCAACTGAAATTCTTACACTTAGTATGGGTCAAGATTGAGTTTCCATCTGCCACTATGACTGAAAATGGATCGGTCTTGATTAACTCCTGCCCCACAGCTCTCACTACCTTGGGATCTACAAAGCTATGTGTACTCCCACTATCAATGAGTATCAACAAGTCTCGTTGCCCAATTATTCCTTTAATCCGGATGGTGTTATGTGAGCCACTCCCTATGAGTGCTTTCACATATATTTCGACCTCATAGTCCTCTTCAGAATTATCCTTCTATTCTTCAACTTGTTCACTATAATCCAACACCTCTTCCTCTTCGATTTTAGCAGCTTCTACTCTAGAAACTTCCATAAGATACTTAGGATCGCACTTATGACCAAAACGTATCTCTGATTACACTTGAAGCAAAGCTTTTGAGGCCTTTTGTCATCAGTACTCCCAGGCTTGCTGTTGGGTTGTGTGGATCTTGAAGAGGTCGATCCACTGTTAACATTTCTCGTTCTTTGAGAATCAGGAACTATCATCATTGTGTTCTCAACCTTTTTAGCTTTCGAATAAGCTTGTGAGAGAGTGGAAGGATCAAATGCCTTAACCATGTTCTTAATCTTGGGCTTAAGACCACTCACAAAGCTTGAAACATAATAGGGATACACCATGAGCAACCTAGCTCTCAATCCTTCAAATTTTGTCATATATTCTTTCACGGATGAGATCTGAGTTACTTTGTTGAAATTATCCACTACGTCACTCACATCCTCATCCCCAGATGTATCACGTAGCTCGTTTGCAAACTTATTCCAAGTAATTGCAGGTCTATTGCACTTGAAACTATAGTACCAAACCTCCAATTCACCACGTAAATAAACTGCTGCCAACTCAACCTTCTCTTGTTCATCAATGTTGTAGAAATGAAAGTACCTTTCACACTTCCTTATCCAAGATTGGAGCAAGGTTCCATCAAAAGGTTCCAGATCCACACGAGGTTGTCTAAAGCCATTACTTCTCGCATTGGATGTGCTATCCCTGCTATCCACAGGTTGTGGTCTTGGATCGGGAGGCTTGTCTTACTAACTTGCAGGCAAAAGGATACTGCCACCAGCTGGAGGTTGTTGCCTCTCAATCCTTTGCTTCAGACCAGCAAACTGCTGAGCCAACTGCTGAGCTTGTGAGTCCATACTCTATTGAAAGGTCTGCACCATGTTTTGCATCATGAGCATCATTTGTTCCATTCGATCTCCTTGAGGAACTCCACTTCCATTACCAAAAACTGCATCAGCATAGGTAGCAGCACCTGTAAGAGCATTGTTACTAGCGTTGCTTGCTACATTGTTAGCTGCATTGGAACGAGTGTTAAGTCTTCCAGCCATAGCAACCGGACATTGGTGTCTAGCCAGATTGTAATCTAGTGCACACTACTACAAAATAGGGCTACAGCAGCGGTTCAAAACTGTTGTCGTAAGCATAAAATTGTTGTCGTAGACCTATGGCAACGGTTTTTGAACCGTTGAATACGTGGCCGTTGTCGTAGCCTATTGCAACGGTTTTTTGCACAACCGCAACGATCTACGAACCATTGTAGTAGAGATATCAATGGCAACGATTTTTGGCTTCCATACGACAACAGTTGTATTTCCCAATGGCAACGGTTGTATTTCCCAATGGAAACGGCTGTTTCTTAACAATAATGCCTATGGCAACAGTTTTTTTTACCAAATGACATCGGTTTTTAGGTACCTACATTAGCGATTTTTTCCATAATGGCAACACTTGTTATGTTTAGTTTTGTTTATTGCAATGGCTTTTTATACACTACAGCGGTTTGAGATACCTTCTGCAATAATTTATTTCGCTATAGCAGTTCCATATACTTCTAACATCATCTCCTGCAATAAAATTTTTGTTCCACTACACCTGTTTTAAACAACACAAATCACAAACGGAATTTTCCAAACAAAGGATTATCCACTATAATCCAACTTCATCCATTGACAACAAAAATCATCCACCAATTGTCAACAAAATAATATTCAACCATAAAGTCTAACATAAAGCCAAACTAGTTTAAACGGCAAACCACCAGAGCACAAATAACCTAGTACACAATTCGATTGTCACTAACAAAAGTATGCACTAACTAATAGACCTACAAGTCACTACACGGTAAGTCAACAAAACATCTTCTTCAACATCTTCTTTAAACGTCATCTTCATCAACCTGCCATAAGAAAACATTAAATAATGAGTACAAAGTGGAGCTACATTTAGTATTGGACACATTCCGTCTTTACATTGATAACAAGATGACATTCACCAATCAAGTCCAACATAAAATCCAATTCAAACAACACAACTATCCATCAAGGCACAACATAAATTAATACAAAATTCAATTATCATTGACTAATGTATGCACCAGTTAAAATATGGGGGCTCCTAGTGTTTGCTTGGAGTTATGCATAGCCTTTGACCTGAACTTTTATAAATGTTGTTACAAGCATTATCAAGAACCAATTCTATTATAGGGTCAAACGCACATTTTCCCTAACAAAAACACACATAATACAAAATTAAATTGTCTTTGATAAATGTATGCACCACTTAAAATATGGGAGCACCAAGCAGTTGTTTGGGGTTATATCCGGCCCTTACGCTTAACGTAATAGTTAAATTGGACATTATCTCATTTATCACGCAATCTCTAATCTCTAATTAAAGCACACATTTCTCTCACATTCTCTCACTTAAATACATAAATTAGACCAAAAATTTCATAGAATGCTATACCACCAAACCAATTTCCTGGTTCATCAACACAATTCCCAAATCTAAAGCATAGCACATTCCAATAGAAATATCACAAAGTCTCAAAGCCAAGCTCAACCCACATGACCCTAAGTCATATTCTATAAGAGTGACAGAAGCAAAAACACAAATTGAAGAAGCACACCTGATTCTGTTTAGAATTTATGGCACTAGAAAAAGAAGACTTTAATTAGGAGCACTAGCAGCATCTCTAGGTGACTCAACTAATCATTGTAGCACTTCAGGTCCAACATTGTTTAAGCTTGGGACAATGCCTCCAAGCTTAGATATAAGTTCCTTTAGAACATCTTTCATAACATCAGCTTTGACTTCGGCTTTGATATCATCAATAACGTCAATCATTACTTACACAATTTAATGGAAGATAACCAAAATCAATCATTACTTAATAAAGCACATCATGTAAGCATTGTTGAATCGAATCACACTTGATCTCTACCCCGGGGTATGGGTTCTGTACTAAACATACTTGAAAAATACAGCATAACATAATGGTGCAATAGCCCAAAAAGTTAAAGGATTAAAAGAAGAAATTACTTGTTCTATGGTTCTCTAAACCTCATCTACTTTTTCTTACAATTTAGTGAGAACATTTCTCTCTAGAGAATGCCCTTCTTCTTGCTGCGACAAAAGCAATAGCGTTGAAACCTGACATAAATTTCACAACAATAAAGGAAAAAAATCATGTGAAGTAGATGTTGTAGAATATCTTGTCAAAACAAACATAAGGACTTGAACACTAGAAAAATGAATGACGGGCACCAGAGAGGTAAACAAACAAGCGTATAAATCATAAGACCTTGCCGTGAACTGCCAGTGGTTGAGCTTCAGAGGAATCAATAGTTTGGGTGACATTTGGCACGCTGCACCATTTACCTGCAGCAAAATTTTAAATAAAAATCACAATGATATCTTACTTAAGAATTAGATCGGACACAAAGCAGGTTTCCTATATAGTTGAAAATATGCCACCCTCCAAAATCAACAACCTCAATATTTAGGACTTTTTGAGCCGTTTTCATGATAAAATGACATTAACAGATGAATGTAAGTGATGGAAAGGTTGGAGACATAGGCAACTTAAGTCATTGAAGGACATAAATAAGGCCATAGCCAACCAGAAGGAAGACACGATACATAAAGAGAATCTTGCAGTATCAGAAATGTATTATGAAGAGTTATATGAAATATCTTAAGTAGAAAGAGAATGTACAGCGGGGTTATACCAATGGAGGCTTATAGGTTCACTAGCTCATCGGAAAAACACTGTAGCTTAATATTTTCTACTTGAGTTTAGAAGTTACTTCATACAGTTCAAACAGGTAGTAAATAGCAAAATTGGCATCTGTTACAGCTAGATACAGCAGGCGAAGAAGCACAGTTTATTATCAATTGTATGAATATAGTAATTCATGATACAAGAAACAAGCAGTGTCACAAATCGACAACACAATCTAATATTGTTTTCCCACTAGGTGGGATTGCTACATGGAGCAAAAAACTCAATTGTATTTAGTTATTTTCTATTAACTCGAACTTCCACCACTCGAGAGTCCTATTAACCAATTTTATGCAAAGTTCAATCATGTCATGTTGAACAAGTAGTCCTTTCTTCTAGTAGGTAAGTGGTATTAAGGATTTGAATCTAAAATATCTTGTCCTAGGGCCTCAACCTTGCTAATGTTTTACCAATAAATCAAGCACAACAGTAAGTTAAAATTAGTAATGAGCTCAACTTAGTTCGATAACGACCTCAATTCGGCATCACAAAACCCTAATCAAGGAAAAATAAATGAAAAGCACAATGTCAAATATATTAATGCATATTATAGGCCATTTGCTTCGAAAATATGCGGGAATTCGGTCAGAACTACAACAATATCAAATTAGGGCAAACTCAAGCGACCACAAACCAATACACAGTGGATTTGGAGGATCCAAAAATTGATCCATGGCTGAACACAGTGGCCAAAATCACAAGAACATATGATAAATTGCTTAATAAGGAGGTGGTGATGAAGAGAGACTTACTGGAGCAGCCAGATTAGGCCACTGCTGAGGTGTCAGGGCCACCACCACCACCAATCAAAGTAAAGGAAGCACCGGAGCCACTAGATCTGACTAAAAATGGAGTGGAACCAGATCTGACTGGAAATGGAGCGAAATCGGAGGTTTCGGGACCTCTGATGCCAGAGCTCGACTCCGGCAGCACTAAGAAGGCCTCGGACGAAGAGATCAATGATACCATTGTGGATCTTGAGGAGATCGACCCCACCATTAGGAACCTCGAAGCAAAGGTTGACCTCGAGAAACTGCCACCTTCATACACGCTCGAAGAGATCGAGGTCAGCCGTAGCCACCCCCGCTTGCGAAGCCTTCCTTTGCATCATCGCAGCCGCCGTCGTTTGGTCACTAGAACACCACCTCCAGTAGAAAGGGTTAGGGTTTCGAAGACGAGGAAGGCACGGCGAAGAAGGAAGGGGAAGACGGCAATGAGTTTTCAAAGTAGATACAATATTTACAATTTTGTCCTTAGTATTTTAGTTATATTTTACTTAAATATTTTTGTATTTGTAATTTTAGTATTTGACCTTGGAGGTTCATTAATTTTAGGTATCAATACCTTGATCCTTGAGGACAAAGGTCTTTATAAGGGGAAGGTACTGATACAGTATAAATAAGTTGGTCACGTGTTAGTCATGTGATTAACTAGTATTTTAGGAAATAGTATTATATTAGTGATATTATAGGTAATTTTTTCTTTTATTACTAATTAGAATAATGTTAGTATTAACTAGGTTATTCTCCCTCCCCATCTATAAATAGGGGAGTTAGATTGTGATGAGGGCTAATCAATGAAAATGCAAATTATTCTCTCTCCCAATTTTCCCTTCTCTTCTCCCTTAAACCTCTTAAACGTTCTTTTCTTCCTTAAACCTCTAGTTCTTGATTTTAACTGTAACAAGGGGCCGTGCCGTCCACCCCTGGGTTGGGTTAGGGTTTGGTGTTGGATTTGGACAAGGAAAACGTATTTGGGTGGGAAATGAAATTAGGTATTTTAGGGTTCAAACTCCAAATAGAGTTAGGGTTTGATTCCAAATTTTATTTTATTTTTTTGATTTATTTTAGTTATTAGTTCATAATTAAAAGTAGTAATATTTATATATTTTACTTATTTATTTTTTAATGAACATAAATTATATTCTAGTATATTAAACAAGTAATTAACAAGTACAATTTATGGGCAAAAAAAAAAAGGTGCAATTTAAGTATAAGGACAAATGAGTCAAAATCGAGTCTAATATTGAGTGCTATGCTAATTCAATTGTCGAGTCTACGTAATAATCAAGTACTGAGTAGAGTATAAAACTACTCGATCCATACTCGTTTGTTAATCAAGTATTAGATGATAATTGAATTAGCATATTAGCGGAGGATATAACAGTTAGGATAAAAAAAATCTAAAGTGATATTCACAAAATTTGAAATTGGTATCCATGAGAATATGCATGGTTCTAAATCATTGCAATTAGTATTATTTGCAAAACCGTTGCAGCAAACCATTGCGTTAGATAACTATGTGCTACGGTTATATTTTCGTTACAAAAACCGTTACCTTAGATCACCTTACGCAATGGTTTTGAAACCGTTGCAAAGCCATTGCGTAAAGTTTGATTTGGCAACAGTTTTAGAACCATTGCCAATGAACCGTTGCCATAAGCCAATTTTGTGGTAGTGGCAGTAAGTCAGCTTCGATCAAGCCAAAACTGCAACGAATCAATCGAATTGAACTCAAATTCAATCCGATCAGGTCAAGGCTTTGATACCAATTGTTAAGGATCAAGATGAATCTTAATCTTAACCTAGGAGAAAGAGAGGTAAGATGAGAAGAGACGTGAATTGAGATGAGAAAATAGAAAGAGAATTGATCTCAAAGAGATATTTTGAATTATGATTGAATGAGCAATTACACTTGAAACAACCTACTTATACTAAAACAAGATACAATGGTCCTAGACAAAACAAAACCGACTCACTCCTCCAAGCAGCTGCCACATTTGACCGAGAAAGACCACTTAAACCGACAAAGGCACCAAAAGCAAAAAAAGGAAACAAAAGGCTAACAGAAATTGCCGCCAAAACCAGAAATCAAACATAAAATTGCAAAAGTGATTTAAAAGAGGATCCAATCTTGACATTACAAGACATCTAAACTAGAAGCAATTGGGACAACTCCCTTCCATTTAACGTATGGCTATGATGTTGTGTTCCCAATGGAAGCAATGGTTTACTCTATTAGACTAGCTCATCAAGGGAGGTTTTCTAAACTTGAGTATGAGCATTCCATGATGGACGAGCTTACTGACTTAGACCAAGCAAGGCTTGATGCTCTTCATAAGTTGGAAACTCAAAAGAAGAGGGTTGCTAAAGCCTACAACAAAAAGGTCAATCCATGGTCTTTTGACCTAGGGGATATCGTTTGGAAAGTGGTTTTACCCATTGGCCAAAAGGATCATGTCTTTGTGAAATGGTTCCCAAACTAGGAGGGGCCGTTCAGAGACATAGAGATATTTGGAGGTAATGCCTATCTGCTTCAAGACCGAGATGGAAGAACTCACCCAAGGGCTAGCATTGGTAGGTGCTTAAAGAAATATGTGCCATCAATTTGAGATTCTAGCAAGAAAGTCCTTAAGTATAGATTCCCAGAGCTATGGGCTCAATTTTAGTATCAATGTCTTAAGGATCAATCTCATGGTCCTTAAATTAAGACAAAACGAAAGTAAAAGAACCACTAATCTGAGAGACATATTGAACACAATACATATTTCCTTAGTTATGTAAAGAGTACATGGTTTACATACAAAAGAAAAATTACAAGTGAGTAACTTGTACAACCAAAATCTCTTTATGAAGACTAAAAATATCAAAAAAAAGTTGAGGCCTAATCCTCACTAAGGATTCATCTATTGAAAAAAGTTGGTTGGTTGGGTCATTCAGTTCACAATCAAGTGAAAGAGTTGCTTCTTTAAGGGCTTGATTTTTCCTCTAAGCCTCCAGGGTGGCCTCTTTGAGTCCTCCAACCACTGAACCTTAGGAGGTATGTTGTTGTCACAATGAGAGCAGCTCCTTTTTAAGGTGACTTAGCCTATCCTCTAAATGATAGATCTCATCTTCCAAACTTCTAATCCGTTAAGCTTGATGGTCTGGATCCTTCTTGCTGCTTGGTGCTCTTTAAATAATAGCTGCAGGCCACCTATGCTAGCTGAATGCCTAAGGTTTCTAATGGAATCTTGGTAATGCTATTTCCTCTGAAGAAGGGCTGGGACATCTTTGTTCACCTTGAAGAATACCCCCTCAAGGACTTCGAGTTCCCTGGCAAAAGAGGGAGCCACCCTTGGATCTTCTTTCCAGGATCTTATTAGGGTTATGGCCTCCTGAAAAGTGGACCCCTCAGCTAGGGTTAAAATAGAGAGATGTGTCATTTCTCTCAGCCATTGGAGTTTATGTGATTCTTGGTCCAGTTGGTGGAAAGCCAATCTGCCACTTGCTCCAAACTTCTCTAAAGGAGAAGACATTGCTCCTAGCGTTGGGGAAGGAATGGCTCTGGGATGAGTGACCTACAAAAGGTCAACAATAAAAGAGTTAAGCAAAATTTTGACTTTGGAGAACAACTAAGGTTAAAAGAAATGTCTTTACCTCTGTGGCTTCAGTCTAAGGTGAAGAAGGGGCATCTATTGGCATTATTGCCATGGGAGCTTCTGATGGTACGTCCGTCATTGAAGTTTTAACAGGTGTCTCAACAGTTGAAATTGTTACCGGCTCTTCAACCACTAATACACCTTCCTCAAGAGGAGCTTTTGGAGCATAAGGCTAGCATTTTAGAACCAAATATGCTTTGAAACATCAAGAATTGGAAAACCATAGAGGCCTTTATCTTCAGCGATCTCTTTAGTAGAGATTGGGCACTTAAGAGAAAAAAGGGAGCTTGCACAAGACCCTGGCTCAAGATAGCTGGGAAGGAAACCTCTTCAGAGGGGTGACTTACGATTGGCTCCACAACTGAGACACCATATCATCTTCTTCTTTAGTGCTCGAGAGACTTAGTGTCCTGATGGGGCTTTGGGGTAGTTTCCTGAGATGGAGAATCTGGGATCTCCACAATATATGAAACTGGCTCTTCTTGTGGCTATTAAAGGCCATTTAAGAAGTTGCTTTAGCAAAGATAAACGAGAACACCAATTGAGAAAAGCCAATACCTTTGGTATAGGAAACCTAGCTCTTCTTTTTCTCATTAGTTGTGAGATGGGTACCTCCTCTTTTTCTTCTTCATCTACTACAGTAGGAAGTGTTGAGGGAACAACATCCTTCTTTCTCTTTCATGAGCCACCAACCTCAAGGGCTGGTGAAGAGATCCCTGGAGGGGATTCCTCTAACAACATCTAAGTGAAGCTCCTAGTCCTAGCACTCCTAGGAGTCACTTGGACAGTTGCTGTAAAGGTGAAGAACAAGGGTTAGTATTTGTTCAAGCCAGTTATAATGAAATTAAAGCATACTTCGGAGTGGTTATCTACCTAACTGTGTCTTCTGCAAAGTGGGCCTGGGAATGGCCGGTTGGCTTCTCCTGAAACTAGGACCTGCAAGTTTAAGTAAAGGCATAAAGTGTCGGTTAGCACCTCTGGCCTCCAAAAAGGGCCAATAGGCCTAATAACAAGCAGAAAAATGTCGCGTGACACAAGGAGTGTACCTACAAGCCACATAATACCAATAAAGGGATTTGATTTATTGATTCAGGGCACGAAACTCTGGAAGCTGAATAGGTTGAAGGGAAGTCCTGTTGGCCCACCAAAGGTTCTTAATCTGTAGGCTTGCAAAAGATATACCTTGGACCATACCAAATTGCTTGGAAAACAACCCAGGCCTATATGTCTCTACACCAGGGTGAGTCTAGTGATAAAAGAACAAATCTTGGGGGCATAACATTGCTTCCCAGATTTGGAAGTTCATGTCCATTGGGACATCATTGTGAAGGTCTAGTTTTCTGAACCATTTAGGACCAAGATTCCTTCTCTTAAAGGGAGTCCATTAAGTCCCTCACCTATCTCGAGGGGACATCAATCTCCCTAGGCATTGGTCAAATGACCATCCTCAAGGCAATTGGACCTCATGGAGAGCAAACTGCTCGACATAACAAGAAATACCCTCACTTATGGGAGCATAAGGGTCTTTAGGGCGCAGTTTAGTGAAATAGGCTTAGGCCTAAAGCTGGACCAGCCACAAAGGACCACCTATGTGGACAGCATAGTTTTTGGCTATGATGGTTTGAGGCAACCATATACCTGAGCCAAAAACAATGGTCCCAAGGATAAAGGGCTACTACTAAAAGCTAGGTTGATGGCCAAGGTCTTAAGGAAATTATGGACTGAGTTAGAAGAGTTTAAAAAAAAATTGTTCAATGAAAACAAGTATAAGCACACCTTCTCCTTTTTGGAACCTTGCCCAAAGTCATGAGCCTCTGTTATAAACTTTTAAACAAAAAACTCATAACCTCAAGGCATGTTTGTGACAAAGGAGGAGGAGGCAAAACCTTCATCCTCTAGCGAAACAAAAGAATTAAGGGGCAACTATTCTGCCCCCGAGAAAAGACTCGTTAGGGCCGCCATGTCCTCTAGAGTGATGCATAGGAAGCCCTCAAGGAGGACAAAAGCATTATAGTAGGTATTTCGACAGCAAGTTAGTGTTGTTACAATTGGGAAATCATACCTGAGGACGATGGTAAAAAGCCTAATGGCTTCATAAATGCGAAGATCCTTCCATTTCTCACCATAGGCTACCATCACCCCATCTACCCATTCAGAGTATCACTTGATCAGAAATGTCCATCATTTAAAGGACTCTGCTTCCTTGCAAATGCGCCTGCCTCCCCAAGAATGACCTAAAGAGACTGCACGAAAAAGGGGAGACTCGCCAATATTTGGAAACAATCCCTCAAGACTTGGAGCAATGTGGGATGGGTCAAAGATCAGCCCTAGGGCACAAGATGGCAAGTTTGATGAAGGATCATTCTCTGACAACCAAGAAAGATCCTCGTTGATAGTGTTGAGATCGGTTGGGCTTTGAAGAACATCAAAGACAATCAAAGGGTCAGATTGTGGAAAGTGTGTCATTTACTCAATAGAGTTGTCTGCCTGAGGAGGGGGAGCAAAGATGGCGAATGAGATTTGTGCAATTGTTAAATCAGAAGGAAGCAAAGGATCAAGAGTAGATTGAGTCCAGAATTTAGTGAATCAAGAACAAAGGCAAGAATTTACAAAAGCACTTGATGAAAACAAAGAGAGTGAACAGAGCAAGAAAGTGAAGAATTCAAGCACTAACCATCATATTTCGTGGGAGGGAAAAGCAAGTGAGATACAGTGTTCTCTCGAGCTCTCTGTAGCAGTTGATGGTCAAATTAGGCGACTTTTTTACCCGTTGCAAATTTAAATTTACAAACAGCTAAAAGGAGGGCATTTGTTTACACCCTAATTTCAAAGGGCTGGGGCGATACCATTTTGAGCAAAGTGCCACGTGCTTAATACGTGAGGCTTTCCTCAAGGAGATTTAAGCCTTTAGGAGCTGAGATAACCACGTCTCGAGCCCAGCATCCTAAGAGAATTATTACCCTTGACAAGGGTATCAACCACTCAAGGCTCGACATGATTGTGCGGTAAAGTGAGCTCGAGCTCAAGGGGCTATGAGGAACACTGCAAGAAAGGTAGTTTCCAAGCTCGAGGCAGTTACTTGGAGTGCAATTTCAATTGCTTGGGCGTTAAGGTTAAATCAATTGAAAGTGGGGTTTCTAAAAGAGACTTCCGCTAAGATTACGGACGTGGGCACCAAGGATTTCCCTCCAATGCTGAATTCAGGACACGTTCATTGAAAATTGACGTGCGAAGAAAAAGCTTAGTCGCCAGACGTGGGTGAAGTTGCCTCAAAAATAGGAGCAGCAGTTATTTTCAGTTTTTTATAAGTAAAAGACTCTACATCAATCTGAAGTAGTACACACATGCATTACAAAACTTCTTCAAGTTATTTTTGATAGCACACTTGTGCTTTTCTCCTAGGAGTGGTATAGTGTAATGTAAATACTTGTTGTACTTCGTTCATAGTAATAAAGTTTCTCGGGCTTCAGGTATGACTTTCTAGTTTTAGTTTGTTCCCACAACATATCAGAAGGCAGGACGTTGATGGCCACTCATGTTGGCATGAATTTTAAAAATTTTCCCTAATTAATTTGATTAAAGCGGCGAAAGGGTTTAAAATTCCTAATTTTAAATCTACAGGCCTCTACACTAAAAACATTCATAATAATAGCATGAATATTAACTAGCATAGTTAAATACAGTAAATAAATAGAAAAGTGAAAAACTAAAAAAAAAAATAAAGAAGAATAACTGGATATCGCTCCAAGAAAGAAAACCGAGACCCGGAGATCTTCTATGCAATCACCTCAATAAACCAGGAGTGTGAGCTCCGAAAAAATTAAACTAAAAGAAAAAATTTCAATGGAAAATTTCCCTATTTTAGTTCTCCAAAAGTCAACACTTTCAGAAAACTATTTAATTTTTAATTTTTAGTTAATGCTAAACCTTAATTCAATGACCCCTATTTGTAGTAGGCCACTTGAGTGAAAAATTGTGAAAAGTTCAATGTCGGATTCAAAAAAAAAAAAAATAACATGACAAAAAATGAAGACGATTTTCATAGGGAAGATCTATGCTTTTTTGACATGTCATTCATGCCACGTGGCACGCATCTATTGGTCCACGCCCATAGGCGTGGATCGCTTCCCTGGGACAGCCCAACGTGCAACACGTCCCTAAGCAACGCGGATCATGTTTCTACCAGCCATGGCGCGACACGTGGTTAAGCGCAATGTACGCAGGTCGCCACACTATTTTCAAGTTTTTCCCTTTTTTTTTTTTTTTTTGCTTTTGTTTCCCAAATGTAAAAATTCATCTTAAAAAATTGTTTTATTTATAATTTTAACCTTTATTCATCTAATGAATAATGTTTAGCAAATTTAAATTTACTCATCTCATGAATAAATAATTAATTGTATGAATTCTTTAATATTTTCTGATGTATTTAAAACAAAAGCTTATGCAGGGACCTTAAGGCAATTTAAACCTAGCTCCAAATGGGTTGAATTAATTATTATCTCCTGGTAAAATTCAACTACCATTTAATGGGGTTTAATTTCACTAAATAAATCTCACTATACTTTAGAATTAAATTATTTACACGATAATTCCCAAATAGACTATATTGACAACAACAAACCCTCTAATAGATATCCATGAGAAAAAATAACTATTACTACTACCATTATATTTCTAAAAGCTTTAGTTCCCGACTCGCCCTTTCCGAATAATTTATTTATACTTGAACAATTCACAGTATAACTTCCAAGTGTCAGACACTTGGAACACTTTGGCCAAAGTTTCTGAATTAATTCAAACACTTGCAAATCAACTAAGGGGACATCTGTATCTGGGAAGAGACTATAGATTCCATATTGAATACCTGATCCCTATCACACTTTATGATGTTACCCATTGCACGTGGAGCCTCAGCCATTTATTGAGCCAATATAACTAACATTCCATGCACAAGTCCAGAATACTATTGGAATTTATAGTCTTCGTTCAAACAGTACATTATGAATCACTAATTTCTGATAGTAGTCTAGAAATAAGTAACTCACATGGTCTTACTCAGCGTAGTAATCTTATATTGAACACACCAACGTAATACACTTTTGGATTACCATCCACATGACAAAGACAGGTCATCTAAAGTATCACATTATGGCCTTAATGGACAAGTAGTCCAAACTTGTCACTGACTACGAGTTTATCAAATAACATTTCATTCCATTTGTTCCAAGTCTATCTGTGGCTTAATCTCATTATCCACTGAGAAAAAATATGTAAATGCAGTTTGAGGACTACATCCATCTTATGGATGTCACTTAAAAGAAAATCACACGCAATATATACTCACTTACACAAATTTAACGAGGAAGCTACTAGAACTTAAATTTCATTCTATAATAAAGTAATAATTACATGACAAATTTGGATTTATATGGCATTGTTCCTAATAGCACCATTATCCACCAAGACCTGATTGACCAGAATGCCATCAAAATTGGGGCTTGATGTTCTCATTAGCAGTATTAAGCCCATCAAACATCATCGTCATTATGTTAGGTGAATCATTAGACGATCTGGATGTTAGGGTATTAACTTTAAAAGACAAAGGATCATAGTTAACATTTGGTGGTTGCTATATCCGCCATAAGTTCCACCTGGGAATCCTCATCTGATACTATAACATTCTCCTTGAGGCCCTCCTGAGTGCTAGTTGCCATGAAATTCAAAGGAAGGAGCAGGCCAGTTCTAACATTAACCTTTTAAGGGAGCTTCCCTAATTGTATCCGGACCCCTTAATCCTTTTCCTTTTCAGGGCTTCCATCCATGGGCACGTCTTGATCATGATTTTAAGGACCGCCATCAATTAGCATGGGCTGCGCTAAAGATTGGTCCTCTGGATCAACTGATGGGGCTTGAGACTCTTCCATAGGTTGGGGAAAGTCCTCTTCATGGAAGTCATTCTCGATCTCATACAATGTTGGGTTAACATGACCTAGAGGTTCTTCTATGTTGATGGTGAGTGGGAAATATTCCCCTTCATCATCAATAAATTTTCGAGCCAGTGAACTCTTGGCAAGCTGGTCCCACCAAGATTCTTGTTCTTTAGAAGATGAGAGACTAGTCAATCTGTCAAGCTTTTTGTGTGGCCGCCTTCTTTCGGTAGTAGCAACAGGTTTAGACTCAATTGTTGGATCTTCAAGATCCATAGGCTCAGTAACCCTGGTTTCCTCTTGAGAGAGCCTAGTTAAGGAACTATCGAGCAGAGTCCTTCGCTAAGCTACATTTTTTAATAGTTGGCTTCTCTTTTGGGTTCAAGTAAGACTAGAGGGACCAACCTCCTCTTGATTGAGGTGATGCCTTCTCCAGACATTACCGAATCGAACCTTAAAGGGCTAGTGTCCTGACTATCTTGGTCCTTGACTAGTATCCACATCCAGTAGGTGGTATTTTGGATTTCTCTTTGGATGCCTAGTCCTCACAATGATTTAACCTTTTGTAGGAGGACCCTCATTAGGCTCATATTTGTGAGACTTCTCTTATGGCATCTTTAGATCCAAGAGGGGGTCAGCAGGGGAAATATATAAAGGAAGCCGTATGGGTTTTCTCATTGCTGCTTGTATTTTCTCGCAATATTGATGGCATGCCCTATAGGACACCCTCTCTAAGTTTCGAGATATTCTCTCTCGACTTGCAAGCCTTAGAACAGGCCCTGATGACTACTGATATTCATAGCTAAATCCTCAGCCACTGTCAGCATAATGGCATATTCATTGCAGAGTTTAATCAGCAAGTCCTTAAAAACTTCACACTTACTTTTGGGATGGAGTTTGGTGGTAATGCCATCGGCAGATTCCACATCCAATGTGCGCACAAGTTTTAGGAGCCCAATATTCCTGCAATAACCAACCGTTCAAATAGTGGTTAGCCATCTTTGCCTTCTGAATGTCATTGAGGACCATTTTTCTCCAATTAATGGAAAAAGGGTTAGTTTATACACAACAAGGATTGGTTTGGGCAAGAGTGTCAATAACATTGACTTGAAAAGGACTAGGGAAAGGGTCTTTATCAACGCCCATCCGTCCCTCTTCTGAGAAGATCAATTCCCTTGTTTCTATGGCATCCTGAACCACGATAATAAAAATAACACAGTTCTTTTTTGAATGGGTCAAGAAATCATGCCATTTACAGTATATATTCCCCTTAGTAGAATTTAGGTCAGGCTTTTTATGTTTACCCCAGATGTTGAGTTTGTTATTTGCCTCAAGTCAATCGAATATCACGCCAGCTCTTGAGAGTCAAACGAGTATTTCCTCATATCTTGAGATTGATAAGCCTTCCTAGCTTTAACATCCTTTAACCAAACAATTGCAAACCATAAGAGGCTCCTTGAGGTATTCATCAACGTCAATCTCATATGTAGGATCATCCTCTTTGATTAGGTCATGTACGTAAGTGCCGGACACGTTATTTTTTGTAAGGCTTTCTTCTTTCAAGACAACCTCGTATCTAGCGACACACTCTGCCAGCTGTAAGAGTGTCGTGAAGTTAGAGCCTTCGAATTTCTTCCTTAAATCAATATCCAAGCCATTCAATGCTAGCTTGGCATATTCTACTTCAGGAAGGTCCATAGTACATTTTAACCTAGCTCTCTTGAACCGGTTAATGTAATCTTCTATTGTTTCACCTGGCTTTTGTCTCATTCAAGCCAAGTTAGACATGGAAGTTCCTAGTTTTATTCTTAGAAATTAAGCCTTAAATTGCCTTGCCATGTCATCCAAACAATAGATGGAATTAGGTGGCAGGCTAATATACCACTAAAAAGTGGTCCCAGTTAAGGAGCGGGGGAACACCTCAGTTTTAGGTACTGATTTATCAGCTGCTTCTCTATATTGGCAGTTGAATCTTGCCAAGTGCTCGAGGGCAAACATAGTCCCTTCTCTTGAGAAGTGGGTAAACTCTGGGATTTTGTATCCTCGAGGAAAAGGATAGTCCTAGTCTATGTAGTCAGGGTAAGGTTTACTGTACAAGGGTCTATTGACCCTTATGAGGCTTGGCCCATTCATCTGCTCGATGAGGACAACCAATTGGTCCTAGAGGGATAGTTTAGGAGTTGTGAAGGGTATTGAATTGTATTGAAATTGTTTTCAATCATAGTTGGTGATCTAACCATGGGTTAGTTGGCAAGAAGGTGGGTTTAGTTAGTTAGATATCTTTGTAATTGTTGCCGCCTCTTGCTTTAGTGGTATAATTAGTCTTCCTTGATACTTGAGATACTCATGAAATGAAATACAAAATATCATCTTCTTCTCATCTCAATTATATTTTCTTCCTCAGCCCGTACTCTATTCTCCTAGGTTATGATCCAAGATCATAACAATTGGTATCAGAGCTTTTCAAATTGTAGTCATTCACGCTGGCCAAAGGAAAGAAGCAAGCCTCAATGGCTGGTGATTCAGCTGGTGGTTCGAATCAGGCATAGCCATAGTCCATTTGCTTCTCTGGTCATCCTAGTAAAAAAGAAAGATGGTATTCCAGTATGTGTATTGATTACAGGAAATTAAATTCCCTTACAATCAAAGATAAATTTCCCATACTAATAATTGATTATCTATTAAATGAATTGTATGGTTCGGTTTACTTCTCCAAGTTAAATCTAAGGCAAGGCTATTACCAAATTTGAGTAGTGGAACAAGACATCCATAAAACTGCTTTTAGAACACACCATGGACACTTTGAATTTGTGGTTATGTCATTTGGTTTATTAAATGCTCCTGCCACTTTTCAAGCCTTGATGAATTCCATTTTCAAACCTTTCTTGAGGAAGTTTGTCCTAGTGTTTTTTTTTATGATATTTAAGTCTATAGCCCGCCCTTAAATTCCCATATTTCCCACCTCCACCAAGTTTTCCAGACAATGCATCAACAAAAAACTCTTTGCTACACTCTCAAAATGTACCTTTGCTCACACTCAAGTAGAGTACTTGGGACATGTTATTTCCTGCAATGGGGTCTCCACTGATGCTTATAAGGTTCAGTCTATGAGAGATTGGCCAACTCCCACATCCCTCAAGTCACTGAGAGGGTTCTTGAGGCTGACCGAATACTACAGGAAGTTCATTTGTGAGTATGGAATCATTGCTAAGCCTCTAACTAATCTCCTAAAGAAGGATTCTTTTTCTTAGAGTATGGCAGCTCAAGAGGCTTTTGAGAATTTAAAGGCAGCCATGTGTTCAGCTCCTGTTTTGGGCATGCCAGACTTTTGTGAGCCTTTCCTCATTGACATGGATGCTTGCAGCACAGGTGTGCGGGCAATGCTTTCACAAAAGGACAGGCCAATAACTTTCCTCGGCCAATCCCTCAGTCCCAAGCACTTAAATTTGTCTATCTATGAGAAAGAGTATTTAGCTATACTAATGGTAGCGTAGAAGTGGCGGCATTATCTTGAAGGAAATCATTTCATAATCAGAACAGATCACCAAAGTTTGAATATCTCTTAGAGCAAAAGATCACTACAAGAGTGCAATGAAAGGGACCTATGAAGATGTTGGGATTAGACTACTATATTGAGTATCGCAAGGGAAAGGAGAATGTTGCTGTAGATGCACTTTCTTGAAGGCTAGAAAACAATTACAGCCTCCTGCTCAGCCATTACTGTAGTATTACCTACTTGGATGGAGGAGGTTTATAAGTCCTTTGAAGAGGATCAGTTTGCTCAAGAATGCATCACAACTTTAGCTATCAAAAGTCCCACGGATCTTGATACTTCTGAAGTTACCTTATTAAATGGCATTCTGAGAATTAAAGGTAGAGTTTATGTTAGATCAGCAACTAATTTAAGGAAGCAAATCATAGCTGCATTTTGTTCTTCTGCCTCAAGTGGTCACTCGAGCACTAAGGGCACTTATCAAAGGCTCAAACAACACTTTCATTAGAGACGTATGAAGAAGGAAGTAATGGGTTATGTACAAACTTGTGATGTATATCAGCGCACCAAAGGAGAACACGTTCCATATCCAGGTTACTTCAACCCCTTCCTCTTCCTGACCAAGCATGGCAACACATTAGTATGGACTTTATGGAGGGGCTTGTTATGATTCAAGCTATGCTTGAACCAAAACCTAGCAGAGAGAAAGAGTTAAAGGAAAGAGTAGAGAAATTGAGAGAGAGTAGAGAGGAAATGAGAGAAGGAAGAAGATTGTTATTTCATTCAATGAATCTTACAAGAGAATCCAGCCACTACTTATACTACTAAGACAAGCATAAGGTGGCTAAGAGATATAATGCATCAAGACTCAACCTCTAACCGACATAACTACCTCAATTCAAAACATATTTGGCGCCAACTCAGCAGTGACACAAACCTACAGCAGGGAATTATTAACTATGTATAAGATTGATCCCTAAACAAAACACAATCACGACAATATCCCTCTCTTGAAACCATTCTTGTCTCAAGAATGGAAAGAAGGGAATTGGCTCTTAATGAAGTTCTTGTCCTCCCACATTGCATCTTCAAATCTTAGATTAACCCATTAAACTAGAACCTGCTCCATCGGTCTGTTATTCAGCTACTCCACGCGTGTTCTTAAGATTGCCAAAGGCTCCTGCAAAATTAATCTATGAGAAGAAGTTGTCGGTGGGTATAATGAGCTTGTACTTCCCTCAGCCATGTGCTTCTTCAACAACGAGACATGGAATACTGGATGAATGCTAGCCTCTAGTGGTAACTCCAAACTGTAAGCAACGTTACCCAATTTCTCAAGTATCCTAGATGAATGCTAGCCTCTGTGTGGACCAAAATATCTAGCACACAAATAGACATTTTTGCATATGGCCACCGATGATTGTCTACATGGCTATAACTTCAAGTAGACCATGTCTCCAACCTTGAAGGTTCTGTCACTCCTCTTCTTATCTGTGAAGAACTTCATTCTTGATCGGGTTACCTACAAATTATCCTTCAATTGCTGCACCGGCTACTTCCTTTGATTCAATAAGGAATTCACCTCTGTCACAGTGGCAGTTGCCCCTTGGGGAAGGATTGGAAAGGGTGGATCATACCCATAAAGAGCCTTGAATGGACTTGTGCCTAAAGAAGAGTGAGCATGTGTATTGTACTAGAATTCTGCCATGGTTAACCACTGGTAGCAGTTCCTCGGTCTCAGTCCATTCAATCTTGTACAGTCTATCCACCTTTCCCATTTGTTGAAGACTGTAATAGAAGGAATCAACCAGATTTAATGTTTAAAATGAAGGAAGTCATACTTCTGAAGTACTGTTCAACACACTGATTAACTCCCTTAGTTTGTCGATCTGATTGTGGATGGTAAGAAGAACTAAAGGCTAACGTGGATCCAAGCAACATAAACAATTCTCGTCGAAAGTTACTAGTGAACAACCTGTCACAATCAGACACAATGGACTGAGGTAAGCCATGAAGCTTATAAATGTTACCCAAGAATAGCTTGGCCAATCTCTCAGCTGTAATAGGATGGCCCAGACCAATGAAATGACTAAATTTTGTGAATTGATCTACCACCACCCAAATGATCTCCTTCCCTTCAGACTTAGGCAAACCTTCTATGAAATCCAAGCTAATATGCTGCCAAGCTCTGTTCGGAATTGGAAATGGCTGAAGCAAACCTGGGTACTTAGTACAATCACTCTTGATTTGCTGGCTAACTTCGCATACTTAAACCAACCCAATCACTTTTGTCTTCATTCCAAGCCAATGGAATTACTGCTTGAGTCTTTGGTAGGTACCCTCACTGCCAGAATGACCACCTAGAGCTGATTCATGGAATGCCAAGATGATTTGCTTCCTTAAATCTGTATTGATGCCAATGGAAACCTTTCCTTTCCTTCTTGTAACTCCACTGTCCGCAAAAATATCAGCTTCAATGCCCTATCCTGCTATAATGCTAAAATCTAATATGCAATCTTGAGCAAATTTGTCCCCCTCATAAGACTTCAGAACCTCTTCCATCCAAGTTGGCAGCACTGCTAAAATTACTTGACATGAACCAGATTGCAATTCCTCTCCATCTTGCCTCCTAGAAAGAGCATCAGCAGCTAAATTTTCCCTTCCTCTATAGTACTACATAGAGTAATCTAATCCCATCTTCATGAGCCCTTTATGATGCACTCTTGTAGTGATGTGTTGCTCTAACAAGTACTTGAGGCTTTGATGATCTGTCCTAATAATGAAATGATGCCCTTCCAAATAATGTCGCTACTTTTGCACAACCACAAGAATAGCCATATACTCTTCTCATAGATGGATAAGCTCAATTGCCTCGGACTGAGTGCTTAACTCAGGCAAGCTATTGGTCTCCCCTTTTGGGATAAAATAGACCCCACTCCCTTTCCGCAAGCATCTGTTTCAAATGTAAATGGAACATTGAAATTAGGCATTGCCAATACAGGTGCTGAACACATCATAGACTTCAATCTTTCAAAAGCCTTTTCACCCTTTATGTCCATTTAAAAGCATTCTTCTGGAGCAATTCTATTAAGGGCTTACACCCCATATCCAGCCACAAATTTCCTATAGTATTTTGTAAGGCCCAAAATCGTCTTCACTGTCTCATAGTTGAAGGAGTAGGCCATTGTTTTACTGCTTCTATCTTGGCAACATCAGTAGCGACACCATTTCTAGAGATTACATGCCCCAGGTACACCACTTGAGTTTGTCCAAACGAATAATTGGACAATTTAGCAAAAAGCTTACGCCACCTCATGATTTTGAAGACTTGCTCAAGGTGAGCCAAGTGTGTCTCAATTGATAGACTATACACCAATATATCATCAAAGAACACCAGAACAAAGCTCCTCAAATACGGCTTAAAGACTATATTCATCAAAGCCTGGAAGGTAGCTGGAGCATTTGATAGTCTAAATGGCATAACTACAAACTCATAATGCCCACGATAGGTCCAGAAGGAAATCTTATGGACATCTTGATCCATCACTCTAATCTGGTTGCCTCAAATCTAATTTTGAAAAGAACTTGGAGCCATGTAGTTCCAATAAGTCATCTATGATTGGTATAGGAAATTTGTCTTTGATTGTAAGCGAATTGAGCTGGCTATAGTCAATGCACATCCTTGATGTTCCATCCTTCTTCTTAACTGGTATAACTGGAGAGGCATAGGGACTATGGTTGTGTCTGATGGTGTTTGTCATTAAAAGCTCCTCTACTTGCTTTTTTATCTCACTTTTCTGAGCGTGAGGATACTTGTATGGTCTAAGATTGATCGGGCTTGAACTGGGTTGGAGTTGAATAGCATGATCCAAAGATCTCTTAGGAGGTAGTGATGTAGGTGCTTTAAACAAATCACTAAACTCATGTATCAATTGATCAATAGCTGAGCTAGAATTCACCTTGGCTTTCTAAGGCCCAAGCTGAAGAGAAAACAGCTGACCAATCCACTAAAAAGCTCCCTTCCTAATCCCTCCTTCAAGCTTCTTCCCAGTCATCAACTGTATTTGTCCATGTTCAACAATTCCTTGCAGTTGAAGTGTTGTGCCATCTTTTTCAAAAGAAACTGACAATTGAGTAAAATCAAACACCAAGGGACAAAATGTTTTCTTCCAATCTATCCCCATGACCATGACACAACCACCCAACTTCATTCTGAAGTCATATTCAAACCGGTGGCCTTGCATCTCCCAACTAAACAATCTACACTTTGTCTACGTGAGCATTGAGTTTTCATCTGCAACTGTAATAGATAAGGGACTAGTCTTAATCACCTGATGTCCCACCATTCTCACAATCCTAGGGTCAATAAAGCTACGCGTACTCTCGCTATTTATCAAGATCAGCAATGGTTTCTGTCCAACCATTCCCTTGATTCTTATAGTGTTTTGAGATCCACTGCATGTCAAAGCTCTAACTAAAATTTCAACCTCATCATCTTCAAACATTGCAATCCTATCCTCCTCTTAATCTGATAGTTCTGCTGAGTTTTTGGTCACAAATCCTCTTGATTTTCATGAGTTTCATTTGTAGTCACTGCCATTAATTGCTTAGCACTTGTGTCCAAACAAATATTTTTGATTGCATTTAAAACACAATCTCTGAGCTTTCTTCTCTTCTATACTCAAAGATTTGGCAACTGGTGAGGACATTTCAGTGGGAGATTGCATTACTATCTTACTTCTCTGCCCTGCTTTAGGATAAGCTAGCACCGTAAACTCAAACAATCGGGCTAAGAGCCTTAGCAACATTCTTTATCTTTAGTTTGAGTCCACTGATAAAGCTGGACACATTATACTCTTCCTTGGCCCCCCAAATTAATAGACATCATCCTTGCCTTCAAACTCTCAAATCTAGTCATATACTCCTTGACACTACTCATTTGAGCAACTTTGTTAAACTTGTCAATCACTTCTCCTGGGTCCTCATCGGCATATCTCTCACACAATTCATCCACAAATCCGTGCCAAGTGATAGTAGGATTGCTCAACATCAAACTATGGAATCAAACTTCTTGATCACCTTGTAGATAGATGGCGGCCAATTCAACCTTTTGAGACTCAGGAATGGAGTAGAAACGAAAGTACCTCTCACATCTTCTAATCCACGGTTGGGGTTGTGCTCCATTAAAGGTGTCAATTTCCACTCTTGGCTGGTGAAAATTGGAACTTTTGGCCATAGGAATCACTTCTCCTAGATCATTTGGTTTTTTATTCGCCAAAGAATGAGGAGGTCTTGCTTGCTATGCTACAGCAGGAAGAATGCCAGCTTCAACAGGAATTGCTTGTCTATTAATTTGTTCTTGCGATTGCATCAATTGTTGCTACAGAGATTGATAATTTGAGCTCATTTGGAGAATCATCTCTTGCATCTGCAACTGAAATTGAGCAAACCTATCATCCTAATTTGATCCAACATCTGAATTACCTGGCATTGCAGCAGGTTTCTTGTTCCTGGCCAGCTTGATTGAACTATAAACAAGCAAATTGATGACAAAAACAAGCTCTGATACCACTGATATGATTCAAGCTATGTTTGAATCAAAACCTAGGAGAGAGAAAGAGTTAGAGGAAAGAGTAGAGAAATTAAGAGAGAATAGAGAGGAAATGAGAGAAGGAAGAAGATTGTTATTTCATTCAATGAATCTTACAAGAGAATCCAACCACTACTTATACTACTAAGACAAACTTAAGAATGCGTTAAGACTCAACCTCTAACCGACTTAACTACCTCAATTCAAAACATATTTGGTGCCAACTCATTAATGACACATACCTGCAGCAGGGAATTATTAACTATGTACAAGATCGATCCCTAAACAAAACACAATCATTACAATGCTGCGAAGATCTAAAGGGAAGGAAATCATTTGGGTTGTGGTGGATCGTTTCACTAAGTATGGACATTTTCTTGCTCTCAGCCATCCTATTTCTATAGAGAAGTTGGCTAAAGTGTTCTTGGACAACATTTATAAACTCCACGGCCTTCGTCAAACCATCATCTCAGATAGAGATAGGCCATTCACAAGTAATTTCTTGTGAGAATTGTTCAAATTATTGGGGTCTTGTCTAGCTCTTAGCTCCTCTTATTATCCTCAAACGGATGGTCAGACTGAAAGGTTAAATCAGTGTTTGGAGCAATATTTGCGAGGTATGACATTTCATCATCCCAAATAATGGTGTAGATGGCTTTCCTTGGTGTAGTTCTGGTATAACACACATGCTCACTCATCCTTGGGCACAACTCCCTTCAAAGCCTTATATGGCTATGATTCACCTTTTCCTATTGTGTCCCAAAGCAATGCAACTTTCGTAGTGGAAGTTAATTAGTTGTTACAGTACATGAAGCATCTAGTGCAGCAGCTTAAGGATCATTTGCAGCTAGCTCAAGCCCGAATGAAGTTTTCCAGTGATAGGAAGAGGACTGACCGTCCTTTTCAAGTGCCACATTATGTGTATCTAAAACTACAGCCTTATAGCCAGTCTTTAGTGGTAGTTTGCGAGAATGTTAAGCTGTGTGCTCGTTACTTTGGTACCCATAAGATCTCACAGAAGTTGGGTGTTGTAGCCTATCGCTTAGAATTACCTATTGATGCTTCCATACACCCGATGTTTCATGGGTCATTACTGAAGGAATAGGTTACTGAAGGTGCAGCTTGCTCAGCTATACCCCCTTAAGCCTCATCCAATGGCAAAATTTTTCAGAAACCTCTAGCAATTCTTAATTCCCGTAAGGTGCAACGTTAAGGCAAAGAAGTTCAACAAGTTCTGATTCAGTGGTCCCACCTTCACAAAGAAGAGGCAACTTGGGAAGATTTGCATTTCATCAAAAGTCAATTTCCTACATTAGATTCTTGAGACCATAATCTTTTTAAGGGGGGGTATTGTTGTGAATGGTATTGAATTGTATTGAAATTGTTTTAAATTGTAGTTGGTGATCTAACCATGGGTTAGATGGCGGGAAAGTGGGTTTAGTTAGTTAGATCTTTTTGTAATTGTTCCCGCCTCTTGCTTTAGAGGTATAAGTAGTCTTCTTTGATACTTGTAATACTCATGGAATGAAATACAAAATATCTTCTTCCTCTCATCTCAATTCTATCTTCTTCCTCATCCTATATTTTATACTCCTAGGTTATGATCCAAGATCATAACATTAGACACATGGTTATGCACCTGCCATTGCCCCCCAAGTGGGGGAGGATCTCAAGGGGGATCTGTAGGATACCCTTGAGCACCCATCACAATCTGGTATATGAACGGTTGTTGCCCCCCAAACCCGGGGTAACCCCCCGATCAATTTAGCCATGCTCTTGGTTGGTTACGAAGCATGTCCCAGCAGGACCTGGGTTATATGGCATGCCTAGGAGTACACCAATATGAGCAAGCTATTGGCTCATCATTGCTTGATCAATCCCAAAATCGTGATCTTGAGGAAGTCGATGATTAACTTGGACCATAGTGTGATATGTATGGAGATGTCTAGGAGGGAGAGGCTGGCCCCCATAAGTGGGTACCTGTCCTTACATTCATATTTCAAGGCCTTAATTGGGCCTCGAGGTAACCTCTAGTACCTGAGCAGGGTACAAACGGTTTTTGCTCCCTTGTCTCTAGGATAGGAAACACTGGCACATTGGCTTTGAGATCCCTCAAGGCCGGAGAAAAACTCTAATTTGAAGCGTCAGCAACCCCAAGTGGCACATTGCTCCTATGGCTAGATTCCAAGTGTTAAGTTCACCATAACTAGGTTTTTTGTTCTCTTAGGGACAATATAGTTAACCTGAGTCATTGGTAATTGTGCACTTGAAGGAGCCTCATGAGGATATCCAGTTGGGGCTGATGATAGAGGTATAGGCCTAAGTTGCCTGATATTCTCTCTAACGGCTTAAACCACGCCATTATGAGCCTCAGCCTGTCTAATGAAGATAGGCTCGACTTCAACTATTGTTTCTCATGCCACTTCCTTAGCAATAAGGGTAGCAGTAGAAGACAAGGTTGAGTTAATTTGGACCAAGACTCTGTCAATTTCTTTGTGAAGCATATCATGCGTTGAGCTTCCAATGTTGTTCATTATAGCTCTCATGGCGGTGGAGTTTTAACGCTGAGCCACTAGATTGTGCTCTGTTTCAGCACGTTGTCTCTCAAAGGCTTCTCTCATTGTTTGTTGGACTCTTTTGTCCATGATTTCTAAATGGCGTTTAAGCATAGCCATGAAAATCTTGCGAGAACAACCATCTAGCCTAATTCGTTCATCTTCCAAGATGTCATCATCGCCACCGCTTTCACTGCCGTGGCTATGACTCAGTTTATCCCTTCGTATTATAGGGCTTAGAGGATGCTCAAGCAAGGATCCCGTCAGGGCTAAGCCCTCTCTCTTCTCAAGCTCGAAAGCATTGGACCTTTTGGTTCTAACCATCAATGAATGGTCTGAAATTACATTCTGGCAATCCATGATGGGCTAAAGACAATGAAGTCTTGTTTTAAGCCTCCCACTATGATCTCCAAAAGGTATGTTTGCTGTATTTTGTTTGTAATAAAATTTGATGTGGTAACCGTAAAAATGAAAACAAAACAAATGTGCGAAAGCGACTCACTGCGACTAGGAAGTGAGGCTAAATTTGAAACGCGCATCTTTGACCTTAACCACTCACCATTTTCAAAAAAAGGTTATGATATTTTGGTGTACCTGACTTTAGTTAAACCATGAGTTCAACTTATGCTTCAATTAAGAAGACTTGGTTAAATATTTTAGGGATTTCTAATAGACATATTGACAAAAAAACAAAAGCATATGGACCTAACTCAAATGACAGTTACTGTGACGGAGAAGGGTCCGTAGACACCTTCCTCGTATGCTTAAAAATCATGAACTGGGGTGATGCCACTCCCAAGAGCTCAGCAGTCCACTTACAAGCCTGAGTCAATCTGGTTCTTAGGCTTGGCACCCTTGAGTTATAATAACTCAAATGAGTTTAGGTCTAACAAGATTAAGTTGGAGCAAACCATATTTCAAGTCACTGGATTAGGACCAATGCAATCAAGGTCAAGCCTTGGCCGCCAAAGCCCTAATCAATGACATGAATCTAAGTTCACCGAACTTATCAAGCAGTGACAATAGCTTTAAAACCAATGCAATCAAGGTCAAGCCTTGGCCTTCAGAGCCTTAAACTAAAGCCTCAATTCTCAAACTCGTCAAAATTTGGGGACAAATTAAAATAGGAAGTTCATACCTGAAATCCCAAAGACTATATTACAGAAGAAGCAAGTACATCAAGTTGTTCTATACTAATTCAAGTGATGCTAAGTTACCTACTCCTAAGAAAAGAGCACAAGTGCGCTGTAAAGAAAATTTAATGAAGTTTGTATTGAGTGTGTGTGAGTTTAGACTATATCAGCATCCTTCATTTATAGATAAACTAGATAATGGTTGCCCCATGATTCCGTGGCATTTTCTCCCCCACATCATGCCACCAAGCTTCTTCTTGCTCGTTAAGGATCAATGAATGTGTCTATAATTTGGTTTTGGAGGAAATTCCTTGAAACCCACGTCTGAATTTCTAGCTGAAGTCCCTTCTAGAAGCCCCACGTATCTAAACTTACGCTCCAAGTAATTGTCTCGAGCTTAGAAACCACCTCTCATACAGCTTTCCTAGCATCCCCTTGAGCTTGAGCTCCGTTTACCTCTCAAACATCTTGAGCCTCGAGTGGTTGATACCTTTGTTAGGGTGAAAATCTTCTCAAGGTACTAGGCTCGAGACACCGTTACTTTAGCACCTAAATGCCTAATTCCCCTCGAGGAAGGGTCACGTGTTAAGCACGTCCAATCCCATCAAATTTAGGGTGTAAACTAGCACGCGACACGTGGGGGTACCCTAGTGGATTGATCCGCGTCAAATGACATGGACCAATCACAAGCTGCCACGTGACACCCTATGACGCGGCTTCCGTTGGATTCTTTATTCGTGATATTTTTTGTTTTGGATAAGTACCTTGGTATTTTGACTTATTAAGAACTTTATTTTTTTGTTTTTGTTCTAAAAATTAAAAAGGTCAATTTTATGCCTTCTATATAAATAGAAGCTCACTTGTTAGGGTTTAGTTGTTTAGACGTTTTCCTGGCACTTCAACTAGAGAATTGAAGAGGCAAAACTTGCTCCCTTATAACTCTTTTAAAGTAGTTTTTTACGAGTTCTTGATTTCACAACGCCCATGCGTCCGATGTAGAGGGAATTGTAGAGAAGATCTTGCAGGTATAGTTCGTGCATCTTTTACACTTGTGGTCTACAACGATGTATGAGAATTCTCAACTAATACTTTTGAATTCGTATTTGATATGTTTTTTCGTGTTACGTCTATCATGCTATGCCTTGTTATGAATAATTAGAGGAGTAAACGTTCAATTATTTAAAATTATGAATTTTATGTTGTGTTCCACTGCGCTTGATCCAATTATTTTAGGAAATTTTCGTTTACGAAATTAAATCTATCACCCAACAATTGATATCAGAGTTGGGCTCTGATTATTCATGATGTGCATGAGGACATTGTTAGGCATAATTGAGAAAACCATGATTGAAATATGAATTTATGATCAGATAATATAAAGTACATTGAAACCATTGTTGAATACATTCATACAAATTATTGTATGTTTAAGTGATTGTTTTAAATTGTTTAAGATTTCAATCAAAGGGAATGAATTCATCAATGTTTACTATGTTTGGATTTTCATACCTGGTTGAACTTCCCCAAATAATTATCTAATGAGATTAATTAATTTATTTGATATAATATGAATATGATCAATTAAATACAAATAATAATTTCAGATGACACTTGCTAACAACAGTTGCTGATGTCAACATGGCGTCTACTGACATCATGCTTACGCCAGCTGCTAATGTCACCAATGAAAAATATTTTATGGCGTAAAAGTTTGGACTTCTGATAGAATGAATTAAAGTGCAAGTAAATGGGTTGGACTTGTGAACTTGTATGAATGTTTAAGTAATGGTTTACACTTTACTAAAATACTACATTAGCTTTCCTGTGGAGCTCTGCTGTATTGTTTTAAAGACTAAGGACAAAATGGTGAATTATTCATATTTAGCAAGAGCTTACAAGAAAAAATAATAACAAAGAAGCTTTCTCAACCAAACTAAGATTTTTACGGCCCCACCGACAGGGAGTGACAAGTGGGTAATTTGGATCATCATTGCATTCGTTATGTTTCGTGAGGTGGGTACCTCATTCATAATGATTGCTAAATTTGAAAGGAAAAATACCACAGTTAGATGCATGACTCGTGTTATAGTATTCTACATCTTTATAGTGTAATAATGAAGATTGCTCGTGCACTACATTTCATACTTACAGATAATCTTCCTACTGGGTTGAATACCTGAATTAGAAAATGAACTTAGATATTAAATTAATACATGAGGGACATGAATATGTTTTAATTGAACCCTATCCTCATGTGCTTGCTAATAATGCCGCCACTGCTATCAAGGAACGTTATGAGCGATTGATTAAGTCCAATGATTTAACAAGGTGTTACATCTTGGCTTCCATGTCCAGCGTTCTCAAGCATC
Source organism: Simmondsia chinensis (assembly GCA_018398585.1). Classification (NCBI taxonomy): domain Eukaryota; kingdom Viridiplantae; phylum Streptophyta; class Magnoliopsida; order Caryophyllales; family Simmondsiaceae; genus Simmondsia; species Simmondsia chinensis. The sequence continues at coordinate 29,628,582 of JAGTTD010000005.1, forward strand.
ATATGCTTGAGATGAAGACTACAACTAAAATGAAGGAACATCATAAGAAGATGTTCTATGGACAAGATAGAGCAGCCCAACAAGAGTTGATGAGAAAGCTCATGTTTATGAAAATGTCTGAAGGAAGTCCAGTTCAAGAACATGTTATAAAAATGATGGCTTATTTGAATGAACTGGAGTTCCTTTAGAGGTGGCCAATGGGCTGGGTCCCTGGCCCACTACCGGGCCACGGGCCCCAAACATTTTGGGGTCCGGCCCGGCCCAAGCCTGCACGGGTGGGCCAGGCTTGAGCCCTGGCCCGGACACCCCCCCCCCCCCCCCCAAACGGCTCTTTTAAAGAGCCGTTAGGGAAGGGGGGGAGTCATTGCTCCCCCCTTCTTTTTTAATTAGAAAAATTCATCTACAAATATCCATCCCCCCCACATTCCATTTCCTCACAATAAATCTTCATCCAATTTTCTCTTCTCTTTCTACATTCATCTACTTCCGTCTACTTGCAATAATTGTGCACCAAATTAGCCACCTCTAGCTCGTAGAATCTAGGTCTAGTTCGAATTTCATTATTCGCTTCGGCAATTTTAGTATCAACATTTTATTTATTTCGCATTTTTATCTACTTAATTTGTATTAGTAGTTTCATTTTTTAAATACTAATCATTAATACTACCATAGCACACAACTCTTCTCCACTGCCTAAAGTACCTAAGAGGGGTAGAGTTGTCGAATTTGATACAGGTGAACGAGCATTTTTAGAACCAGACCCATCACCTCCATACACTGACACTATAGATTGGGACTTTCAACAACAACAATACTACAACAACCAGGATTTTTCTGAGTCGGGTGGTGGTGGTGGAGACTCATAGACTGAAGAGGAACCCCGGCCCGCAAAAACTAGTACCAGTAGCCGTAGTACTAATAGGGTAAGGAAGCACTTCAACTTAGATAAGGAAACTAATAAAGCAATTTATAAATTATGTAACCCACCCCAGGCCTTTAGTCATCCACCCGGCAATGGGACAGGCATATTAACTAGACATATAATTAGGTACCACCCCGAACAAGACCTAGATAGAGCCCAACAACAGTTAGTACAACAAGCGATCGGTGCGCTTGCTAACTTTATGTTATCCCAAGAAACTAATAGACAGGAACTAGCTCAATATATAATTGGGGCTGAAAAGCCTTTTAGCACCGACGAAGACCCTAGATTCGTCAAGTATCTCCAAACTATGGTGAACCCCGCCATCGTAAGGGTTCCTTGGAGCACTTTAAAGCAGGACGCGTTTAAAGGTTACCATAGGATGAAAGCTGAGGTCTTTGAAATTTTTAGGGCGAACACGAGCATGTTCTCGTTGACATCCGACACTTGGAAGTCGAAACCCAGTGTGCCTTACTTGTGCGTAATAGCACACTGGATCGATTCCTCCTTTACCATTCAAAAATGAATAATCCATTTTGCATATTTAGATTATCCTCACACTGCCGACATAATCACGGGTGCGATTATGGAGACAGTCCGCGAGTGGAGGATAGAGCGTCATATTTTTAGTATCACGTTCAACAACGCTACTAGTAATAACACATCCATTAAACAACTAAGTAGGCATATGAGACCCGTGTTAGGTGGGTGGTGTTTTCATTTATGTTGCATCTGTCATATACTGCATTTAATGGTTATGGATGATTTAGGTCTAATAAATGCTTCTCTTTCCACCTTAAGAGATATAACAGTAGCAATAAAATCATCCAGCACCAGAAAGAGAAGATTTAAAATTCTTTGTAGGACGCATGGGATAGAGTATCAACAATTTAAATTAGACTCACCAACTAGGTGGTCATCAACTGTAGACATGTTAGAGCGCATACTACCATACAAGGATGTCCTAGTGAAATTTATACAGGATACTCGTTCAAATTTAAGTGATTATAATCTGAACAATGTACATTGGGACACCATTAACGAAATTTGTCAATTTCTTACCATTTCTAGAGACGCTACCACCTTTTTTTTCCGGTTGCTATTATCCGACCATACCACAAGCAATATCTAGATTAATTAATATTGTGGCTTGGATGTCGGATAATGAATCCAACCCTGTGTTGACTGAATCGATTAAGGCAATGAAAACGAAGTTTTATAAATATTATTCTGAACTATCTCTTACATACTGTTTTGCCACTATTTTGGATCCCCGCTGTAAACTCACCGGTTTGAACTTATTTGCCAAATATTTTTATGAACAATTAAATTCTAATTTCGATACCCAAAAATTCATTGCGCAAGTCAATTCGGACCTATACACTTTATTTTCCCATTATCCTCGGAGATTATCATATGATAATCTACATGTTACTTCTACTACAATTGGATCTTCCCCATCTAGTAGAAGTAGTTCACACATGCCATATGCGTGGAAGCTGTTGGACCAATTCGTGCCCACACAAGCTCCCACGTCATGTAACGAGTTAGATTATTATATGCGGACGCCGCTGATCCAGTTCTTCCCAACACCGTCGAAACCGCAATTTGATATTTTGAAATGGTGGCGTATAAATCAAACCCAGTATCCCGTGCTTTCCACCATGGCACATGATATACTAATGTGTCTGGTGTCTTAAGGCGCATCAGAGTTTGCTTTTAGTTTTGGTGGCAGGTTGCTTGGAATGAAAAGGGCGAAGCTATCACCATCCAGCTTGGGGATGTCCGTGTGCTTAAAGGATTGGATGCACGCAAAGGCTAGGGAGCAAAACGAACTGAGGATGGGTTCATCAAGCGAGGATGAAGACGACCGCACTACCGATATGTTAGACGGTGGCACAATAACCCCCCAGCCAGCCTAGACTAATTTCTTATTATTGTACGTCTATATCTTGTTCGTATTTCTTAAAAAATATATTTATACTTTTAAATAGTAGGATCCAACTGCGGTAGTTGTATTTATTATATTATTTACCATTATTTATTATATATTTTTTATTACATATATTTAGCATTATTAATGATTATGATGGATTGTATTTGTATCTTATATTATTCATCAATGAATTATAATAATTTTTGTACAAAATAATTTAGTATTTTTTTTTAATTTTACACATTGCTTAAAAAATAAAAAGGGGGGGAGGATCGAGCCAACCCGAGCCCGGGCCAGGCTAAGTCCCTAAGGCCGGGACCCAGGCCAGGCCCGGCCCGATCCCCCAACCGGGCCTGGCCCGCTACAGTAGCGGGCTTGGCCCAGCCTATCCCATGGCCACCCTTGTTTCAAAGAATGATAGTCAATCACAGTAAGACATGATGCTTAGCTCCTTGGTAGAGTCCTTTACTCAATTTAGGCTGAACTATACAATGAATAATAAGGATTATTCATTGCCTAAATTGATGAAGGAGCTGCAAGTAGCTGAGGGGTGAGGAGGGCTAAGGGGACTGTCCATTTAACCCATGCACCATGGACGGGGAGCCTGAAGTCTTCAAAGAGAAAGTCAGGGAAGAAGAATAAGGGAAAAGCTACTAATATAGTAGCTAAGCCAATGAAAAAGTAGCCATCAAGAGGAAAAGTGTTACTTTTATGGGAAGAACGGCCACTGGAAGAGGAACTGCTCTGAGTACTTGGCTACTCTTCCTGCTAAGACAAAGAAACCACCTGGACAAGAAATGAAGATATCTTATCTGATTGAGTCATGTGTGGTTGAGAGTCCACCAGATTCTTGGTGTGTGGATTCAGGTTCAACTGACCATGTCTGCAATATGTTGTAGTGACTCGAGCTAACCAGGAGGCTACATAATGGAGAGGAACACCTAATCGTAGGAGACGGGAGGCGCGTTTCAATCTTAGGAGTGGGAGACATTAGCTTAGCTTTTACTAGTAGAGTTTTAATTTTAAAGAAATGTCTTTATGTACCCGCATTGCACATGAATTTGATTTCTGTGTCTCGTTTAGTTGATGATGGATATTTAGTTAGTTTTGGAACTGATTTTGTCGTTAAGCGTAATAAAAGGTTTATCTGTAAAGGTACTAGTGTGGATGGTTTATATATTTTGATGCCTGATCAAAACTCTACTTAATGAATGTTCGAATCTAACACTAGTAGGCTTAGTATACCTCTTAAAAGGAAAAAATCTTAAAATTGATAACACCTTAAAATGGCACCAACACTTGGTCATATTAATTCTGGCAGGATCCAAAGACTAGTGAAAGAAGGACTGATAGAGCCTTTAGACTTGAAATTCTTACCATTCTGCGAATCTTGCATAGAAAGAAACATGACTAACTTTGTCTTTAAGAGTAAAGGCAACAGAGGTGGTGACTTGCTTGAGCTGGTTCACACAAATGTATGTGGACCAATTAGTGTATAGGTGAGAGGACGGTATGAGTATTTCATCACCTTTACAATTGATTACTTGAGGTATGGGTATGTTCACTTAGTAAGACAGAAGTTTTACACTTTTGAAAAGGTCAAAGAGATTAAGGCTGAAGTGGAGAATCAGAATGGTAAACATATCAAGCCACTTCGATCCAATCAAGGTGGTGAGTACCTTTAAAGAGATTTTCTAGATTTCTTAACTACAACTGGGATTAGATCTCAACTATCTGCACCGGGTACACCACAGCAGAATGGTGTTGTAGAGAGGAGAAACAGGACGTTATTAGGATGGGAAGGTCCATGATGAGTAATACTACTTTACCAATCTCTTTTTGGGGGTCAAGCCTTCGAAGCGACAACTTATGTTCTTAATTTGGTTCCTTCAAAGTCGGTTCCTAAAACACTTGTGGAGCTGGGGCTGGGCGCAAGCCTAGCATAGGATATCTTCATATTTGGGAATGTCCAACCCATGTGTTGAAAAAGAACCCCGATAAGTTGGAGTCTAGGACAAAAGTGTGTCTGTTTGTGGGCTACCCTAGGGTTACAAGAGGTGGTCTTTTCTGTAGTCCTTGAGACCAAAAAGTGTTTGCTAGCGTAAAAGCTAGATCTATGGAGGAGGGTTTTCTGATGGACTACATAAGTAAGAGACAAATAGTTTTGGAGGAATTAAATAAAAATTGAGGCTACTTCTAAACAGTTTGATATGTCTCGAGATCGAGTAGATGTATTGGATACACCTGCAGCTCGTTCTAAGATAGTTCAAAGTATACGGGAGCCTCAGCATAGTGGGAGGATTACCAACCAACACAACAGATACATGTCTGGGGCCTTTGGTCGAACAAGATGATGTATATAATCCTCTTAGTTATGTTGAGGTACTCGAGGATAAGGATGCTGACCAATGGGCCTTAGCAATGAAAGCTGAAATAGAATCTATGTATTCTAATCAAGTCTGGGATCTTATAGAGGCGCCACCTAGTATTAAGCCCAATGGATGTAAGTAGATGTGACAATTGGGTCAACTGGGTTAGGTTCAGGTGAACCCATATGGGTTTGGGTCGTCTTGGGTTTGCAATGGACTCAAGTCGGGTCGGGCTCAGGTCAACCCAATTGGACTCCAGTCATCTTTGACTTTTGACTATGTTCGGGTCAGGTTGGGTCAAGCTTATTTCCGGTCTGGGTCAACTCAATTTTAAGTCATCTCTGGTATGGGTCAATTTTGGATCGGGTTATACGGGTCTCGAGTAATTATGGATTGATCCATTGGTTCTCCCATTTTCGTTCAATATGTATATTTTATGAATTATAATTGTATCTATATTTTTCTCTTTTTTTTTTAACATATTTTTTTCTTGATCTCTACTATATTATAAAACACAATATCTATTATTTTTTGTTTTTCATCTACTACCACCACTTCAATGTAAGTGAAGAATATGGATATCATGTAAGTTACGTACATTTAACCTCTTTAGTAGTAGATGATATCAATGTTCTCCTGAACATCTTTCCTTCATTAGATGTCTCATTTTTCAATCCCAACTTAATTAAGCATGAATTCCATGTAAATACATAAAATGAAATAATTTTCATAGAATGAAATAATTTTCTTTAACTGGAGAAACTAAAACAATGAAATTCTAACTGAAAATATTTATGAAAAACTGACACTTCCTTCATTTTGGGAAAAACATCTTTCACAGAATTCTCATATTATATATGTCTTGTTTTTCAATATCAACTTAATTAAGCATGAACCCCATGTAAATTCATAGAATGAAATAATTTTCTTTAACTAGAGAAACTTAAACAAAATGAAATTTTGATTGAAAATATTTATGAAAAGTATTCTATATAAAAAATTATTTTTAAATCAAACACAGCCTTATTAATTTATATTCTGGTCAAAATATTGCTCCTATGTTTGTTGGTGCATTGTGTCAAAATAATAACTTCAGTTAATTCAGGTCAAAAACGATAGCTCTTTAATCATAATTCTCCAAAATAATAACAATAATTTTCTAGTTTAAAGGCCTTAGGGTTAACTCAGGTTACAGGTTCGTTTACGCTCGAATTTAGATGGCTTTGGGTCTACTTGGATTTTGGTCATTTTGAGTCAGGTTACATTGGGTCATTGGGGGTCGGGTTGGGTCAATATTCATATAAGGTCTTTTCGAGTTGGATTAAGACAGGGTCAGGTCAGTTGCAAGTCGAGTCATTCTAAGCTTGGGTCAAGTTATTTCCATTAAATCTTCGGGTCAAATTAGGTTAGATCATTGACTTTTTAGGTCAATTTTACGGGTTGGGTTGTCTTTGCCACCTCTAAATGTAAGTGCATCTACAAGAGGAAGAGAGGAGTGGACAAGTAGAGACATTCAAGGTAAGACTGGTTGCTAAAGGTTATACCCAAAAGAAAGGTATCAATTATGACGACACCTTCTCACTAGTAGCCAAGTTAAAGTCCATTAAGATACTCTTGTCCATTGCTGCTCATTACGATTATGAGATTTGGCAAATGGATGTCAAGACGGCCTTTTTGAATTGTAATCTTGATGAAGACATCTATATGGTGTAGCCAAACAGGTTTATTGGTAAAACTCGGGAGCATATGGTATGCAAACTAAAAAACTCCATTTATGGACTAAAGCAAGTATCTCGCTCATGGAATAGAAGATTCAATTTAAGCAATCCGTTAATGAACCTTGCGTGTACAAGCTCAATACAAAGAAAAATAGTGACTTTCTTAGTATTGTACGTGAACGACATCCTACTCATTGGGAATGATGTGAGAGTTTATCAGCTGTGAAGATTTGGTTGTCAAGTCAGTTCGATATGAAAGACTTAGGGGCAACCAGTTATATTCTTGAGATCAAACTTTTGTGAGGTCGTAAGAATAAGATGTTAGGTCTATCTCAGGCTACCTACATAGACAAACTGTTGTCTATGTATAACATGGCAGACTCCAAGAATGGTTTATTGCCCTTCAAACATGAAGTGTCTCTTTCTTTAGAGCAGTGTCCTAAGACATCTCTAGAGAAAGAGTACATGAGGAATGTTCCATACACTTCGGCTATGGGAAGCCTTATGTATGCTATGTTGTGTACTAGAGTTGATTTTTGTTTTGCTGTGGGAACGATAAGTAGATATCAGTCTAACCCAAGTCTTATGCACTGGGCAGTAATAAGGCATATTCTCAAGTACTTAATAAAGACTAGAAATTATATGTTCGTTTTTTATAGTGACAAACTGATTCTATTGGGCTACTCTGACTCAAATTTTCAGTCAGACATAGATGCTAGACATTCGACATCTGGTTATGTTTTTACCCTTAGAGTTGGAGCCGTTAGTTAGAAGAGTGTTAAGTAGTCTTGCATTGCTGACTCCACCATGGAAGGCAAGTATGTGGCAGCTTCTGAAGCTGCCAAGGAAGCTCGTTAGCTAAGAAAGTTTCTTATGAATCTTGAGGTAATTAAAGAGGGTCTAACACCTAGTGCCATATACTGTGACAACTCTTGTGCGGTGACTAACTCTAAGGAACCCAGGAAGTATAATCGGTCCAAGCACATTGGGTTCAGAACAATTTAGGACTATGTGGTGAAAGAGGAGATTCCAATTCTGAAAATAGATACCACAAATAATTTGGAAATGCCTTTCACAAAGACTTTGACTCAAAAGTCATTTGAGTGTCATTTGAATAGGATGGGAATGCGATGTATGGCTAATTGAGTTTAAAACAAGTGGGAGATTGTTAGATTGGTATCTTAGGAAACCCAATTTATGTGAACAATTTTTTTTAATGAATGAAATTGATTTTGTTAGAATAGACAATGAGAACTACACCACCACAGTGAAATTTCTATGGAAAAATACAGTAAAAATTTCAGTAAAATTACAGCTAAAATTTCAGTCAGAAATTCTGGGAATTGTCTGTGAAATTCAGCGAAAAAACAACGAAACATTGTAGCACAACTTGTATTATGGTTGCTGTCAATTTTGAGTAAATTCTGCTGTTAAATTGCAGTAAAATCGTTTAAGTAATTGCTGAAAAATAGCAGTTTAATTGCTGAAATGGAAAAAAAATGCAGCAGAAAGTTGCAACGAGAATGCAGGAAAAAATACTAGAAATTACAATAGATAAATTTACGTAAGAGTACCTGAACACAGCAATCAAATAATACCGAGAAGTGGAAAAATCGAATAGAATACTGAAGATACCGTGTCGTGGGAAATAACACTATACTAAAGGATGATTTCGCCGCTGCTCCGGTGCAAACAGTATTATCCGAGGCCGTCCTCGAGGATTAACACGGTCCGACTATAACGTGCACTCATTAAACGTCGGGTAGAAGAGCTCAAGAACTTTGCCCAAGTCTTTTGAGAGAGAAAGAGAGAGAGCTGAAGAAGGAAAATAGGGAAGATGAGAAAATAGCATAAAAATGATAGTATATCTTTTTTTTTTAATGGTACAATGTGATGGCTCCTACTTATAATGCAAATAATGTACAGTAGCCAAAGCTGAAGAGAAACTTGTAGTAATGGCTTAATTAGCAATGGTAGTATGATTTAATTAGCAATGATTCTGTAACAGTTAAATTATTTGATACTCAACAGTCAAAAAACAGCTGCAGCAATGAAGGATGCAACGTTAATGAGGTTTAATGCAGCAACGGTAATAGACCTTTTCTGTAAAATAAATATACCCTATGAGAAAAAGATTGCAACAATATTTTTCCAATGTTGGATACAACTCCCCCATAAAACTAAAGGTTAGCTTGTATCATTTTTCCAACAATCCTCCACAAATGATACAAGTAGAAAAGAAAGCAAAAAAAAAAAAAAAAAAAAAAAAGGGTAGATTGGGCGAAGGGAGTTCGGCTTTTCAGTGTCAATGTCTCGTGACTTGAATCGTCACCTAGTGTAACCCAAGTTTAGGGCCAAAATCTTGCAAGGTGACATTCGTCTTGAACCTCACGAGGGTTAGTACAGTCTTCCACTTGGACACACACCAAACTCCAGATCTCGGCAATTCCTGCTGTTTGGTGCGTTATATCGGCCATGCGCTCATCCTAGATATTCATAGGTGCTCTAGAAGGCAAGTCTTAAACCTTCATAGGGAGCGGCCACACTCCCACACTTACATAGGTGGATCCCATCAAGTGTGTGTTACCGCACATCACCAAATATATGGATATGGGTCCATTAAGAGCTAAAGCTCAACCTCACTCCTTGGTAACATACAAACAGTGTTCATCAAGTGCAAGCCTTGCTCACACCGCCAAACATATGACTAGGGAACCGTCTCCGCACTGTCACACCATAGGGAGGAACAACATAGAATGCAGTGCATTCCTCAAATGAAACTATAACTTTTCACATTGAACCTGTTAAGACCAGGTTGAATACATCACAGTTTATTCATGTATAGACTTTAGTCTCATCCCCCTCGATGTTTCCACTACTGGTTTACGACATACCATCTTTATCAATGGATCCACAAGGTTCTTTTCAGACCTTACACAATTTAGTGATATCACTTTCTTTCAAGTAGATCGTTTATGATCTTAAGCATGAGATGAATAGGTCTCCTCATTGCCAAACCCATCAAGTGTGCAGTGTCCACACCACCCGTTACGGACTATGGGTTAGGTTAAAGCATCAGGCTCAACCATCATACATGGCATTTCAACACTGTATTGTCACAAAGCGGTACTTGAGAGTTGACCACTGCCAACATCAATCACGAGTTAGTCTCGCTCCCACATTGAGGTATCTACAACGAGCTGTTAAACAACTAGCTCCATCACCTGCCAACTTTAACAAAAGTCAGTATAACACAATAATGGAGCTAATATCATATCAATAAAATCATATCTCCACCCCAAGTACACACATAGTACACATATCGTACGTATGTCATATATATAGTTGGCACGAAAAACATATACCGCAATTTGTGACTTTCACATCTCATCACAATTGTGAAACATTATCACTAGTTTGGGTCACAAAAGACCATATACCCATTCCCATCATACTTAGCGTACATGCATTATTACTATTAAGGGTAGTCTATGTATTACCAATGCTATATCAAATTTTGGTGATATCAAGAGAAAAATGTACAAAAACGATAATTCACAAGGTGCCTTTTACAATTCACCTTAATGTAACCCAAGCCTCTGCAAGGCTCTCAAGTCCAAGTGCTAGCATCATCAAACTATTCACACTGACTACAAAATAATATTTCTACCATAATCAATTTCTATAAGCTAGTTATAACTAGCAAACATCGATGTAACTACAATATACATGAAAGATTCGGGTCGAATAGCATTTATCATAGGCTCTTGGGTCTCACAAAACCCCACAATGAAATGTCTCACAAAACATTAGTAAGCCATTCAAATTTTCTCCTTAGTGAAGAACCCTTATTTACTTCTTTCGGGACATCGGTTCTGACCCCAATTTCAATAAGATCATATTCGCCATAAAGCCATTATAAACTTTAAGGACAATCAAGGTTTCCATATGACCTACACCTTACCGTTTTCCCAAAACTAGAAAAGAAGATATGAAATAATGATCCTAAGGGCATAATAGTCTCCAAAGACAACACTAAATCCACATATAGCTCAAACATATCATGTTTTCCAGACTACAAACTGGAAAAAAAAAAAAAAAAAAAAAAAAACCAGCAAGACAATCCAAAAACCACCATAATCAAGTATGGATAGCAACATACAGTAGCTAAACGTCATAATCTGTAGTATGTACACAACATACAACAGTTGCACATCGTAAACAACAAGTATTACTCGAGTGCTGCAAACCCAGCATGTAAAAGTCCATAACAGCATGTACATCAGCACATTCAGCTTGAAAAAGACATGTTTCAACACTTAAAACAACATGCTTTTCATCATTTCAATATGTAACAACATATTCACAATGCTTCAAACATAGCCATGGAAAATACATAAGACACATCTAAGTGGAGACTAATACATAAAATTACACATAAATCTCCAAGAACCCACAAGTCTTATTAGCCCTTTACAGGAATTAACTTGTTTCACTTAGGACACCCAAAACATGCAAGAAAATCCAATTCTCACATACAAGATCTAATCCATGGTTCAACTCAAAACATTCAATGTTCTACCAACACAATGAGATTCAAGATTGTACAATTAGATATGCCAAACCTAAGAGTTGGCCAATTCTAAGTTCAAGGCTCAAGTTCACAATTAACCCCACGCATTAAACATGTATTAACCACAACAATCATAGAGAAAATTGAAAAAGCACATAATTTAATTTTCATACACCATGATCAGCTACACAATAGTAGCACCAGTACCATGCACATGTGTTCAAAACAACACCGAAATAGAATCCAAACAAAGGACTCTCCTCCGACCACCAACAAGGTCATGCTCGAACAACTTAACTCAGAAATTGCTCCACCAAAATAAGAATCTACACCAGATTCTCAATCGACCATACATGAGGCTGTACAAGCGATTACCACCAAAAAACAGTGGAAAATTGCAGCACAACTTGCATTATGGTTGCTGTCAATTTTCAGTAAATTCTGCTGTTAAATTGCAGTAAAATCATGTAAGTAATTGCTGAAAAATAGCAGTTTAACTACAGAAGTGGAAAAAAAATGAAGCAGAAAGTTGCAATGATAATGCAGGAAAAAATACTAGAAATTGCAACGGAGAAATTTACGTAAGAGTACCTAAACATAGCAATCAAATAATGCCGAGAAGTGGAAAAATTGATTAGAATACCGAAGATACAGTGTCATGGGAAATACCACTATCCTAAAAGACGATTTAGCCATTGCTCCGGTGCAAACAGTATTATTGGCAGCCATCCTCCAGGATTAACACGGTCTGACTATAACGTGCACTCGTTAAACGTCGGGTAGGAGAGCTCAAGAACTTTGCCCAAGTCTTTTGAGAGAGAAAGAGAGAGAGCCGAAGAAGGAGAATAGGGAAGATGAGAAAATAGCATAAAAATGATAGTATATCTTTTTTTTTAATGGTACAGTGTGATGGCTCCTACTTATAATGCAAATAATGTACAGTAGCCAAAGCTAAAGAGAAACTTGTAGTAATGGCTTAATTAGCAATGGTAGTATGATTTAATTAGTAATGATTCTGTAACAGTTAAATTATTTGATACTCAACAGCCAAAAAACAGCTGCAGCAATGAAGGATGCAACGTTAATGAGGTTTAATGCAGCAACGGTAATAGACCTTTTCTATAAAATAAATATAACCTATGAGAAAAAGATGGCCACAATATTTTTCCAATGTTGGATACAACTCCCCCATAAAACTAAAGGTTAGCTTGTATCATTTTTCCAACAGATTTATTATCATCTTTTATGTTTATGAGTTCATTATGACGCGTGTGATGCTATTTTCTTTCAAGTAACGTACCGCGAGATGGGTGTAGTCCCTAAATGGCATATGTTTTAGTGGATAATGAGATTATGCCACAAATGGGCTAACAATAAATTAAAATATTATTTAATAGTTAATTTGTACTCAGTGATGAGTTTGGACTACTTGTTTGTTAAGATTATAATATAACGTTTAGATAACTTGTATTGGTTATGTGGATAGTAATCCAGAATGTTATGCTGGTGTACTACAATGAGATTATTACACTGAATTGGACCACTTGACTTGCTCGTTTCTGCACTACTACCAGAAGTGAGCAGCTCATTTTATTATGTTCATACAATGACTCTAAATCTGAGAAATAGTTTAAACTTGTACATGGATTGTTAGTTACTTTAGTGCGCAAAAAGGATTAGGTTGCAATGTGTAACTAAGATCTTATGCTCATTGGGTAATTGCATGAAGTGTAGCGAAAATGGATATTTTACTAGGAATCTACAACATAAAATGTTTGACATTTGGAATTAGGACAGAAATATTTTTCTATATTAGTTAATTATTCGAGAAGGGTAAGTTGGGAGCTAAGAAGGCAATGTGAGAAAAAATAAAAGTAGTAGTTTAAATTATTTTTCGTATGCACATTTAATAGAGGGGTCAATTGTGAATAAACTATTATAAAGAATTTAACCAGTAAATATATTTATTTCTAAAGTACAGTTAAACTTATTTACTGGAATTAAGTTTCACTAAATGATAATCAATTGTTATCATGAGATGATAATCTAATTTAACCTATTTGGAGCTAGAAGTAAATTGGCCCTGAAGTCCTTGTACAAGCATCTAAAATATGCACCTTAAAAAATTAAGAGAATTCATGAGATGAATTATTTATTCAAGAGTTGAATCGAATTTTTTTTTTTTTTACTAAACCCAAAATTCATGATATAAATTTATACTAGAGAAATAAAAGTAAAAAAAAGAAGAATTACGTGTATTGGCCAATCAACTCACAACAAGTGTCGCATGCTGACTGGCGATGGGGGGCAATCCACGTCGCCCCCCTTGCACCAACCAGAGCATGGTGCCCTAGCCAATTGGTCCGCGTCCACACAAGGTGCCACGTGGCACCCTGTGACGGGGCTTTTGCTAGGTGTTTACACGTATTTTTTTCTTGGATAAGTATCTTGGTATTTTGACTTATCAAAAAATTTATTTTATATTTTCATTTTTATTTTAAAAATTAAAAATCATATTTTATGCCTTCTATATAAATATAAGTTGAGTTTTTAGGGTCTAGCATTATTGTTTAGACGTTTGCCTTGCACTTCAATTAGAGAATTGAAGAGGCAAAATTTACTCCCCTATAACTCTTTCAAAATAGTTTTTAAGACTTCTTGATTTCACGACACCCACCAGTCCGGTGTAGAGGGGAATTGCGGAGAATATCTAGGAGGTATCATTCATGTATCTTTTATACTCGCATTCTACAATGAGGTATGTGAATTCTTGACTAATACTTTTGAATTCGTATTTGATTTGTTTTTCGTGTTATATCTATCATGCTATGCATTGTTATATATAATTAGAGTAGTAGACATTTAAAATTTTAAAATTATGAATCCACTGCGCTTAATCCAATCACTTTAGGAAATTTTAGTTTACAAAATTAAAATTTTCCACCCAATAAAATTAATTCCCTTGCCTCAATGGCATCCTGAATTATGACTATGAAGCTTATGCAGTTCTTTGTTGAGTGGGTGAACGAATCCTGCCATACCTTCCCCTTTAGCGAATTGGGGTCAGGTTTCCTGTGTTTTCATCTAACCTCGAGCTTATTGTTTGCCTCAAGCCAATCAAATATAATGTCAGCTTTTGAGATGTCTACTTAGTACTTTTTCAAGTCTTGGGACTAGTTTGACTTCCTGCCTTTAATATCCTTCTTTGCCAAAGGATTACAAACTATAGGACGTCCTTTAACGTATTCAACAATGTCAATTTCATATGGAGGATCTTCTTCCTCGTCAATCAAGTCATATATGTAGGTTCCATACACACTATTATTCTTAAGGCTTTCTTCTTTCAAGACAGCTTTATACCTAGTGGCACACTCTACCAACTGAAGGAGAGTTATGACGTTTGAGCCTTCAAACTTCTTCTTGAACTCAATGTCGAAGCCATTCAATGCCAACTTGGCATATTCAACCTTAGGGAGAACCACTATGCATTTTAACCTAACACTTTTGAACTGGTTGATATAATCCTCTACGGATTCACCTGGCTTTTATCTCATTCTAGGCAAGTCTGACATAGAGGTTCCTTGTTCTATTCTTGAGAATTGGGCCTGAAATTTTCTGGCCATGTCATCCAATTATAAACGGAATTAGGCGGTAAATTGATATACCACTAGAAGGCAATCCCTCCCTCTTCTAATTCTTCTATGTGAAACCAATTCCCACTACAACACTTGAAAAATGTTTGAAGCACATCTAGCAGTCCAGCCAATCCACCACGCCCATCGTCAACCAACTCCAGTAGGCAACAGGTACAGGCTCGAGAGCTCTACTTTTGAATATTTGTTTTGGGGTTGGAGGTGTTGAGTTTTGAAATAAAAATTATGTTATTATTATGGGTAATTAGCATTTTAATGGTATTATGTTAGATATTGGTATATACTATAGTTAGTCCATAGTCCATCATGGACAGGGCCCGGACATCACCCAAGCAACCGCTTTGGGGGCCTCGAATTTTAGGGATTGTGTTTTTTTAAAATATCAATTGTTAGTATCGATAAGTTTTACAAATAAAATGTTTATAATTTATCATCTTAGTATTGTGTTGTTTTGTAAAATAACATATATGAAAGGACCCTTCAAAAAGTTCGCTTAGGGTCCTAAAAATGTTAGTATTGGCCCTGATCGTGGATGCCCCCTGTGAATGTTTTTTTTGGATCCGTCACTATGACCAAGCGATCATAAGGGCAAAATTCAAAAAACTGCGAGATGATCCTTGATCTAAAATTGAATGGGTGAGCTTAATTGTTTCTACATCATTCTAATTGGTTAAGATGTAGCTAACTTTTAGGACTTAGTACCAGATTGTAAACTTCAAGTATATATTCAAGTCCACAAGATACTGGTACTATACATTTTATTGCTTTTCCAACAGTCTGTTTACTCGATTTGAATCATATGGAGAAAGTTTCGAAATGCTTCAAAATTCTTTGTAATGCATTGTCCCACTAATTATTACTTAGATGTTACTCGTCTTATACAAAAATAATTACAATTTGGTACGGTTATTCAGTAACTCATTCACCCTTAGACCATTACAAGACACAACAACAATAGCAACAATAATAGACTCAATGCCTCAAGGACTCCCGTACAAGCGAGGTCTGGGAGGGGTGGATTTAGGCAGCCTTACTCTTCAGGGTGTAACCCTGCCGATAGGCTGTTTTCGAGGACCCCCAACATTATAGGGTTGACAACACGAGGACTTCCTAGGAGATCACTCATTCTGGTACTACTCTCATCCAAGCATGCTTAGCTTCGGAGTTCTAATGGGATCCGGTGCCTTAATGCCTAGTAAATGAACCCTTTTAGACCATTACAAGACAAACCAACAAAAGCTCTCTAATCTCATGACACTACTAAACTTTCAATATTGTTGGAAATCGATCAATGCTCTCCCATGTAATAGCCCTTAAGGCCAAGGTTGTTGCAGTCTTCTTGTCAACCTTAGAGTTCGATTTCCGAACAACTAGTATATACCGAAGTTGGCAAATTCAACTTCAAGACAGTGATTTTTCCATGGCGTTGCAATTCCTGGCCTAATTCTAATTTTCCAAATAAATTTGTTCATTTTGATATTGATCCTACATTGCTGTTTTTCCAACAAAGTAGTGCTTCATATCCAACGTCTATTACTCCGAGAGGTAGTAGCTCCACCAAACCATCTTTCCCAGCTTGCATCCATTGGTCCTTTTGTCCTTCAAATTTATGCACAATCGATGCAAAAAGGTTAATATTAATATTAAGAATAAGAATAATAACAATAACAACAATAAATATAACGGTTTTTATTAAAAATTACCGAAATTTTAGGTACACTTTCAAAAAACTATCAAGATATTCTAATTTTTTAAAGTTACACCTAAACAATCCAAAATTTTCAATATCACACCTTAATGTTCACGCTTTTAACATCCGTTAATTTTGGTAACATGGCTTTTGAAAACAAATAGAAAATAATTTTAAAATGTTTAAATTTAAATTTAAAATAATTTTAATATATTTTAAATATCTTAAAATTTGTAAATATTTAAAAAAAAATAATTTTATATTTAAAAATAATATTTTTCTAAATGTCACTTTAGCAAATACTAACAGATGTTAACAATGTTAACATTACTGTGTGCCACTAAAAAATTTTGGAAAGTTTAGGTATGACTTTAAAAAATTAAAAAATCTAGGTAATTTTTTAAAGCTATACTAAAATTTAAGTGGTTTTTAGTAAAAAAAATACCTCACAATAATAATAATAACAACCACCACGATATTGACAAGTTCGAATGGGTAATCTTGCCTTCCTGACGTATCAAAAAGGATGAATTCATAAATTCTTTGGGTTCTCTGGGGATCATCGGGTAAATACTACGAGTTGGGAAAGGTTGAAGGGGTATCTGCTCTTTGTAGAGAATTGGAATATGGTATTGATTCATATCCGGTAACACATGTCTTTTAGTTCAAATTGAATTATCTCTTTGGCCTTTGTTCGAGTAGCTGTCAAACTTTTATCAAGGTTATAAACATGCCTTCATCAACCAATATTAATGACATTAAAAGATGCAACTCATTTCAGACTAATTCACGCAATCATTCATAATGGTCTTGTATATTTCAATTGTTATGCAAACTTTGTTGTAAATGCAACTTTTGCTCTTATCGATAGAATTTATTTCAAATTACTGAATACTCAAATCAATTCCTAGTGTCTTAAATAATTTCCCCTTGTAAACTCTCTTTTTAGACGTCCAACTGATCAAACAAATGCGTTAACTCCGAAATGTCTATGAAATAACCATACTAGATGGTTGGAAAATTGAAAATCCTCAACCCTTTAAGCCAGTCTATCAGTTTTAAGATGTTTCATCTCCGTCCTCTCTTATAGCATCTCAAATGAGAGTCTATCCAACTATTACTATAAGAGTAACAACAGCAAACCCAGTGCCAGAAAGGCTTCCGTCAAGGCGGGGTTTAGGAAGGGTGACATGTACGCATAGTTGATTTCAATTATGAATAAAATATGATTAAGAAAACATCGATCCTTTCTACTTTTGATAGAATCTCAAGCTTAAATTACGAAAGAATGGTATCAAGATATGATAAATCTCGTAGTTAATATTCCTTCATTTATATGGTGCTTCATATATATACATAAAAGGGTTATACTAACGAGTGTCAGTTGGCACCCTTTAACACAACAAAATCGAGTGCAAAGGGGTAAATAAGGAAAGAGAAATGAGAAAATTAAGGAAAGAAATGTTTATTTTTGTTAACAACAAAAATCACTCCATAAATCACGAAACCTTCTTTCCTTAATTTCTCATTTCTCTTTCTTTATTTCCCCTTCTTTATTTCCCCTTTTCACTTTATTTCATTGTGCTAACGGGTGCCCCTACATAAAAAAAAAAGCTCCAAACTCTTTATCTTTTCAACCAATAAGAAATGGGTCACTATGGAAAAGAAAATGGTTCAATCTATTCATCCTCCATTAGAAACTGTTAAGCTTTATGTTCGTAATAAAGATGTTATAGCCTTACCATTGAAAAAAGACGCAATGAACTTGATGGATCTTCTACAAAATCACAAGACATCAAGAAGCTCCATGAACAAAACTGTTAAGAGTATAAAACCAATCCTAGACCTTCACTGTTATGATTCAAAATCAACTTGAATCATAACCTAGGGATAGAAGAAGAATTGAGTTGAGAGAGTAGAGGAATTGATAGAAGAATAGAGAGAATTGAAGTTGAGAGGAAAGAATCAATATGTTTTTCATTCAATAAATCTTCAAGCAAGAACATTACAATCATTTATACTATCCATTTATCTAAGTCAGTGGCCAAGAAAATATCTAGCTTAACCAACCAACTACCAACATCAAGCACATAACCTCCTTCCTGCTAACACATTACTCAAATATTACAAATTTGCCACTACTTACAACGCCCCTAAGATCAAATCATGACAATACCCCCTCCTTAAGAACATTCTTGTCTCAAGAATGATAGGATGGGAATTGGATCTTAATGAAATTCAAACTGTCCCAAGTAGCATCTTCATGATCCAAGTTGGTCTATTGAACTAAAACCTCCTGCATCTGGTTGCCTTGCTGCTGCACCACTCTAGAATCCAAAATTGCTACTGGTTGCTGCACAATATCACCAGTGGTATCCACTTCAGGAGGGGAGATTGAGCTAACCTTACCATCAGCCAAATGCTTCTTCAAAAGGGAGATATGAAAAACTGGATGGACAAAGGAATCAAAAGGAAGTCCCAATCAATAAGCCACTCTTCCAATCTTCTCCAGAATCTTGTAAGGTCCAAAATAACGTGCACTCAGCTTCACACTATTGCGCACTACCACACTGGATTGTCTATAAGGCTGTAATTTCATATATACAAGGTCTCCCACCTAAAAGGACTTATCCACACACTTCTTGTCAGCATAAAACTTCATACTAGCATGCGCCACCTGCAGATTATCCCTCAATTGTTGGACCAATTGCTGCCTCTGAAGTTTTAACTCATTAACTTCGTTGACAGTAGAAGTTGCTCCTTGCAACATCATAGGGGATGGAGGATGATACCCATAGAGGGCCTGTTGTTCCTAAAGCAGAATGAGCATGAGAGTTATACCAAAACTCTGCCAAAGACAACCAGCTGTGCCACTGTTTTGGATAGCTAAAAGTCATGCTTCTCAAGTATTGCTCTAAACACTGATTAACTCTCTTAGTTTGCCCATCTGTTTATGGATGATAGGATGAGCTAAGAGCCAAAGAAGAGCCCAACAACAAGAAAAACTCACGCCAAAAGCGACCTGTAAACAACCTGTCCCGATCAAAAATGATGGATTGAGGTAATCCATGAAGCTTGTAAATGTTACATAAGAACATTTTGGCAAGTTTCTCAGCTGAAATGGGATGATTCAAAGCTATAAAATGCCCAAACTTAGTGAATCTATTCACTGCCACCCATATCACCTCCTTCCCTTCAGACTTGGGTAAGCCCTCAATAAAGTCCATGCTTATGTGCTGCCAAGCTCTATCTGGAATTAACAAGCGTTATAGCAAGCCTTGGTAAGGTGTATGACTGACTTTGGTACGTTGGCATAAATCACAAGCCTGAACAAATTCCACAACATCTTTCCTCAAACCAGGCCAACGGAAATACTATCTCATCCTCCGATATGTCCCTTCTATTCTAGAATGACCTCCCCAAGCAAAATCATGAGAGGCTACAATGATTTGCTTCCTCAATTCAGTTGTTGAACCAATGTACAATTTCCCCTTCACTCTGACAAATCCATTCACAACAAACACCTCAGACTATGTCTCAGAAGAGTTGTGTTTGATGCTGAATGTAGTGACACACTCTTGAGCAAAATCATCACCTTTATAGGACTTAAGCACATCATCCATCCAAGCAGGCAAGGAAATTGAAATAGCAAGGCAAGAACCTGAATCTGTGTCCTCATGCCTGCAAGACAGAGAATCAGCAACTAAATTCTCCCTGCCCTGAAGTATTCAATCGAGTAGTCTAACCCCAACATCTTCATAAGCCCTTTTCGCTGCACTCTTGTAGCGATTTTCTGCTCCAATAGGTGTTTAAGGCTCTGATGATCTGCTCTTATAACGAAGTGACATCCCTCTAAATAATGCCTCCATCTCTTGACTGCTAAGAGGACTGCTAGGTACTATTTTTCGTAGATGGATAAGCTGAGGTGCTTTGGGCTAAGTCCTTGACTCAAATAAGCTACAGGTCTCCCTCCTTGTGACAACACAGCGCCCACTCCAAAACCACTTGCATCAGTCTCCAATACAAAAGGAATATTGAAATCAGGTATGCCTAACATTGGGGCTGAACACATAGCAATCTTTAATCTTTCAAATGTCTCTTGAACTGCAACAGACCAATAGAAGGCATCCCTTTTGAGGAGATCAGTCAATGGTCTTGCAATCATTCCATACCCTACTACAAACTTGCGGTAATAACCAGTTAGACCCAAGAATCCACGCAGTTGCTTGAGAGATTTAGGGACTGGCCACTGTTTCATTGCTGCAATCTTGGCTGGGTCAGTGGCTACTCCAGCTGATGAGATAGTGTGACCCGGATACTCCACTTGACACTGAGCAAATGTACATTTAGACAGCTTAGCATGCAACCTATGTTGTCTCATGAGTCCAAACACCAATTTTAGATGATCCAAATGTGAGTCCAATGAAGGAGTATATACCAAAATGTCGTCAAAGAAAACCAGGACAAACTTCCTTAGAAATGGCTTGAAAATTGAGTTCATCAAAGCATGGAACATTGCAGGAGCATTAGTTAAACCAAATGGCATCACCACGTACTCATAATGGCACTCGTGGGTTCTGAAAGCAGTCTTATGAATGTCTTGGTCCTTCACTCGAATCTGATGGTACCCTTTCCTCAAATCCAGCTTGGAGTAATACAGTGATCCATGCAATTCATCCAAGAGGTCATCAATAATTGCGATTGGGAACTTATCTTTTATGGTGAGAGCATTCAACTACCTATAATCTATACACATTCGTGATGACCCATCCTTCTTCTTGATAAGGATGACAGGTGAAGCAAATGGGCTATTGCTAGGTCTATTGAATTCAGTTTGCAGCAATTCAGCGACCTATCCTTCAATCTCGCTCTTTTGTGAATGAGGATTCTTGTAAGGCCTCAAATTAACAGGATCAGAGTTGGATTTCAATGGAATGGCATGATCAAAGGCTCTTCTTAGAGGAAAGCAAGTAGGCTGATCAAAGATATCACTGAATTCTTGTAACAGCTTGCTCATCGTAGGGTCTGAATTCACTCCTGCTCATTCTGTCTCAGCCGTGATCGAAAACAAATGTCCTATCCATTGATAGTCTTGCTTCTTAATGACTCCTTCTAATTCTTTGCCAGACATCCACTGCATTTGTCCTTGTTCCACAATTCCTTACAACTTAATTGTTTTGCCATTCATCTCAAAGGCTATTGAAAGTTGAGCAAAATCAAACACCAAGGGGTTGATTGTCTTCATCAAATCCACCCTAAGAACCATGTCATAGCCTCCTAATTTCAAGACTCTGAAATCATGCACAAATGAGTGGCTTTGCATCTGCCAACTAAACTAGTTGCACTTCATTTGTGTAAGCATTGAGTTACCATCTACCATTGTCATAGCTAAGGACCAGTTTTAATCATTTCATGGCCAATTCTCTTGATAACCTTTGGATCAGCAAACTGCCACTGTCAATTAAGATTAAGAGTGACTTGTGACTAGCTTCACCCTTGATTCTTATAGTGTTGTGCGAGCCATTTCCAGGAAGAGCTTTAACAGAAATCTCCACATTCTCCTCAACCTCAACTTCCTATTCCTCCTCCAATTGATCATCATACTCCTCTTCTTCTTCTTGTCCCTCTGAACCTTCATATACTTCAGCTCTAAACACAGACATAAGGAGCTCAGAATTGCATTTATGCCCAAAGAAGTGACACTGATTACACTTGAAGCACAATCTCTGAGCCTTCTTCTCCTCCAAACTCAAAGGCTTAGGTGGAATCTTAATGCCAACTTGCCCTACTGTACTAACTTGGCTGCTTTTACTCTTTTGAACATTAGAACCAGCAAGGACAGTAGATTCATAAAGCTTGGCCATGGATTAAGCTCGGGACAAGGTCAAAGGACTGATTGCTTTAACTAAGTTCTTGATTCTAGGCTTGAGGCCGCTAATAAAGCTTGAAACATAATATGCCTCACTAGCCCCGGGATTCACAGACATCATTCTTGCTCTTAAACTTTCAAATCGAGTCATATAATCCCGTACTGAGGTTGTTTGAGTAACTTTATTGAAGCTATCTACCACATCCTCAAGGTCCTCATCACCAAATCTCTCACAAAATTCATCCACGAATTCAAGCCAAGTAATATCAGGATTGCTAATGCGTAAGCTATGAAACCACACCTCATGTTCCCCCTGTAAATATACCACAACCAACTCCACCTTTTCTGTCTCCACAGCATGAAACAAAAGTACCTCTCACACCTTCTAATCCATGATTGTGGATGTGGTTCATCAAATGTGTCAATTTCCATCTTCGGCTGCCTGTAACCAAAATTCCTCACCACAGCCCTGCCTTCAGTTTGCTCCATAAAAGTTCTTTGATACAAAGGATCAGGAGGTCTGCTATGATGGCTCACAGGAGACAAGATTCCAGCTCTAGGAGGCATTGCTTGACGAACAACTTGTTCTTGTAACCCTAACAACTGCTGTTGCACCTGCTGCTATGAATGATTCATACTACGAGTTAGATCGCTCACAGATAACATCAATTCCTACATATGTTGTTGTATCTTAACATACGATCATCTGATCCTGAATTCGAAGCTGCAGCAGCACCAGTACCCGCGCCAACATTAGCAACAGCTCCAGTAGCAGTTCCCGCAGTCACTCTAGCATAAGAAGCAGCTTGAGCTCTAGTTGTAACTCCTCCAGCCATTATTATGGATTTCTTGCATCTAGCCAGGTCCAATTGATCACACGGTTGTCAATTAGGCAAGATTTGTGTGTACTCGAGCTGGCCAAACCAAATCTCAGCAAGTCTAGGCAGAAATTCAGAAGGCTCTAATGCCAATTGTTATGATTCAAGGTCAACTTGAATCATAACTAGGGATAGAAGAAGAATTGATAAAAGAATAAAGAGAATTAAGGTTGAGAGAAAAGAATTAATATGCTTTTCATTCAATGAATCTTTAAGCAAGAACATTACAATCATTTATACTATCCATTTATCTAAGTCGGTGGCCAATAAAATATCTAGCATTAACCAACCAACTACCAAGATCAAGCACATAACCTCCTTCCTGCCAACACATTATTCAAATATTACAAATTTGCCACTACTTACAATGCCCCTAGGATCAAATCATGACATTCACCCATTAGCTTAAACTTTTGGGAAAGATGGTTCTTTGATATAGTACCAGAGTCTTGATGACCAAGAGGTCAGGAGTTCGAATCTCAACAGCCCCCACTTTCAATATTAAAACAATTCAAGCACAAGGTATGAGGTAGGCCTGTGCATTATCCACGCTTAAAGACCAAACGGGCATTTGCGTGAGGGGGCATGTTAGAGTATAAAACCAATTCTGGACCTTCACCCATCAGCTTAAGTTTTTGGGAAAGATGGTTCCTTGACAAAAACAATTATCAAAGTTTGATCGCATAGCATTATTGATCAGGTTGGCAAAGATGGTGCCTTGACAAAAACAATTATCAAAGTTTAATCACTTCGCATTGCTGATCAGGTCCGTCTAATATCTGCTATTACACTTCAAACTAAAAGAAGTTTGAACAACGTCATTTTGGGTTGATGGGACATATGACTGGCACATGGAATGACCTTCGTGATCCACAAAAACAGAGAAGAGAACATGGCATCATGTAGATTATGACAGGTCAATAACTAAAGTCCCGAAAATATAGCCACTCGAGGTGGCTTACTGGGATTATATGCTCAGCTCAAGAATGTTGCCAGGAGTGCTATGAGAAAGGTAACTGTTTAGCTTGAAGTGGTTATTTGAAGCATGGAAATGGAAGCGTGGGTCTCAAGTATAATCAAGGAAATGTGAAAAAACACGGGAGAGACTTTTTTTGCCTCGAGCAAGTAAGAAAAGCTTTACAAAATCAGTCAAAGAAGATGGAGCACGAAGGCCAAACGTGGGAAAATAATGGTGCCAAACAAAGACACAACAATTATTTCGTTAGTTTATAAATAATATACCGCTACAATTGTGAAAAGGTTCCCAACGCCAACATACTAACCTCTTTTACAGCACATGTGGTTTATCTTTTTCTTTCCTTAGAAGTAGTTGTACATGTAGTTCCATTGATGTCAGCAATACAATCCAGTGATTAGTAGCATGTACAATAAGGTAATCCCTTCTGCCAGAGTTATTATCCCCAACCCTTTCAGAAAGTTAAGTTCAGTGGCATGATATAAGGCTTTAGCGGTCACGCCTTGAGCTTGAATTAGTTGGCCTTCAATTGGTGACACAACTTAGTGTGCCAGGTGAATTTAGGTTTTAGTCATTTTTTCAGGCTTTTGATAGCTAGGGCCTCGTACTTGTAGCATTGGTCCTAATCTAGTGACCTCAATATGATTAGCCCTACCTTAATCTTGTCATGTTAAACTCGTACAAGTTATCTCCAGTCAAAGGTATCAAGCCTAAAAATCTGTAAACTCGGGCTCAAGGTAGGTTGTCGTACTTTTAAATTTGTCTCCATCCCAATTCCTAGCTCCTAAGCATATGTGGGAGCCCTTGAAGCACTAGGTCGGTTGTTGTTCTTGTTGTTGTATAGATAGTTCACCTACTACCCAAGACCTCCATCTACAGCGAACTCCCTTCGCCCGCACCGGCACCTACAATCGCAGCCCTAACACTAACCCTAACTCTTTGCCGCCCCCGCCCCCCCCCCCCCCCCCCCCCCCCCCTTCTCTCCCCCGCCTCTCTCATCCCTAACCCTAATCCGACAAACCCTAACCCCAACACCTCTCTGCCCTTCCTCTTCCACCCCTCCTTCCTAAACCTAACCCTAACTTCGAAACCCTAACCCCTAACCCCTAACCTCCGACACAACTCAACCGCTTCGAAACCCTAACCCTGCGAATCCTAGACCCGACCTGACCCTTAACCCGACACCCCCACCCTGACCCTAACCTCAGGCCTAACCCGGACCCTGACCCACCAAGCGCAGCCCCTACAACCATACCCCAAAACTTGTAGCCATCAGGCCCCAGGTAAGCAATAGCCAGGTTAGATTTTATGGACTAAGCACCATCTCCAGGTCAGATCTCTCCTTTACTTTCACGCTCTCTCATGTCAGATCTCTCCTCCCCATGATTCTATGTGGAGGTCTTGGTGGGTATTATTTTTATTATTATTATTTTAATTGCTCCTTTCTCCTTTGAACCTATTTTTGAACACCCTTGATTTTGACTTTTTTTTACTGTGATTCCTTGTTGTGCTTTGCGGTAGTAACTACACGCTTACGTTTTGTGATATGCTTTGTGCTTGTGGCTCACTTACTTGTGTTTTTTTGCAGTTAGTTGATGAACGTTACTAGTTATAGAGCTTAGAATTTGAGGTCATCTCCAAAGGGGTTGGGAAGGGGGAAGGTGAGGCAACGTGTGGAGGGAAACCTGCGACTTGGGACGTTAAATGTCGGAACATTAATAAAGAAGAGTTTCGAGGTCACCCAAATGATGATGAAAAGAAAGATTAACATCCTGTACCTGCTAGAGACTAAATGGGTTGGCATAAAAGCCAGAGATGTGTTAAGATATCAACTGTGGTATGCAGGTAAGATCAGAGGTAGGAGTGGGATTGGCATCATGGTGGAACGCAGCCTCAAGAATAAAGTAGTAGGAATGTCCAGAAGTGGCGACAGGATCATAGGCATCAGGTTGGTCTTGGATGAGGAAGTACTGAACGTCATCAGAACATAAGAAGGCTAGATTTTTGGAGGACTTAGACATAGAGATGCAAGGAATACCTCAGAGCGAACAAGTGGTGATTGGTGGGGATTTCAACGGGCATGTTGGCACAACCACCGATGGCTACGCATCACACCATGGAGGGCTTGGTTTTGAAACCAGGAATGATGATGGCAAAGCCCTCTTGGACTTTGTGGTCACTTACGAGATAACAGTTGCCAATATCTTTTTTCAGAAGGCATGATGAGCACATCATCACGTATCAAAGCGGTGGACAAGAACCCTTATTGACTGCATATTATTAAGGAAAAGGGCACAAAAAGACTGCAGGCATTGTAAGGCTATCCTGAGGAAGACCTCTCTACACAGCATAGGGTGTTGTGTGCTGATGTAAAGGCCAAAACGAGTGGTAAAAGATCTAGGACCAGCACAGATACATACTCATTGGAGGGATTTGAAAGGGGACAAGTATACAACCTATAAGGAAAGAGCGGAGTCTGAGCTCGGGTGGGAGTGGGAAGGAGATATAAACCACATGTGGAACCAATTGACCCAAAAGATTAGAGAATTGGCACGCAAAGTTATAGGCAAGAAAGGGCAGGGCACCAAACAACAAAGAATCCCGGTGGTGGTGCAAGGAGTTTCCAGAGAAGATTAAGGCCAAACGAGACTGTTTCAAGGAGTAGAGGCGAAGTGGCGATGAGGATAAGAGATATCAGTATAAGCAAACCAAGAAAGAAGCAAGGATTACAGTTAGGGAAGCACAATCCAAAGCCTACGAGGATTTCTACAAAAGGCTGGGCATCGTGGAGGGAGCTAGGGATTATATAAAATAGCTAAAGCAAGAGAAAAGAAGACTAGGGACTTGGATTGAGTAAAGTGCATAAAACAGGAGGATAGACAAGTGCTCGTGGATGAGCAACAAATTAAAGCTAGGCAGAAAGCCTACTTCCACGATTTGTTCAACAAACAAGGGGATACATATGTATCCCTAGGTGATCTACAAGCATATAAGGAGCACCAAAACTATCATTACTGAAGGTGAATTAGATTTGAGGAAGTCAATGAAACACTAAAACGTATGGGGAGGGATAAAGCAGTTGGCTCAAATGGAATACCCATAGAGGCATGGAAATGCCTTGGAGAGAAGGGCATTAGTTGACTGACTAAATTATATAACCAAATTCTTCTAGGGAAGAAGATGCTGACGAATAGAGGAAGAGCGCATTAATCCCAATATATAAAAATAAAAGCCACATTCAGAGTTACGCCAACTATCAAGGTGCCAAACTAATGTGCCGCACTCTGAAGCTGTGGGAACGGGTCATATAGAGGAGGTTATAGCAACAAACAGAGATGTCCAAGAATTAATTCGGCTTTATGCCCGGTAGATCGACAATAGAAGCCATCAATCTCCTAAGGCAGATGATACAACACTACAAGGATAGACAAAAGGATCTCTACATGGTTTTCATTGATTTGGAGAAGGCATATGATAGGGTGCCAAGAAATGTTCTATAGAGATTCTGGAGAAGAAAGGCATCCCAGTGCCTTATATCCGAGTCACTAGAGACATGTATGATGATGCACAACCTAATATGGGTATAGCTGAAGGGAAAACAGATGCTTTCCCCATTATAGTTGGGGTACACCAAGGATCTGCCTCGAGTCCCTATCTGTTCATTCTGGTTATGGATGAGCTTACTAGGCACATCCAAGGAGGTGTGCTTGGTGTATGTTTTTTGCAGATGACATAGTTTTGGTGGGAGAGTCACGAAAAGAGGTAAATGAGAAGCTGGAACTATGGAGAAAGGCCTTGGAATTGAAGGGTTTACGACTCAGTAGGTCCAAGATCGAGTATATGGAACTCAAGGTCAGTATCCCCACTAGGCCTAACATAGAAGACACCAAGATTGGTTCGAAGACCATATCAAAAAAGGAGTGTTTCAGATATTTGGGTTCCATCAACAACCGTATTAAAGTAGACTGGCATAAATGGAGGATGGCCTCTGCTGTACTTTGCAATAGAAAGTTTGTGTTAATGTTAAAGGGAAAATACTACAAGATAGTAGTGAGACCAGCTATGTCATATGGCACGGATTATTGGCCAATGAAACAATACCATACGCAGAAGATTAAGGTGGCGGAGTCGAAAATGCTGCGGTGGATGTGTGTACATGCAAGGAAGGATAGGATCAAGAACGACGTCATCAGAGGCAAATTAGGCATGGCCCCAATCTAGGATAAATTGAGGGAGTAGTGTTTGAGGTGGTTTGGGCATGTTAGGAGGAGACCGACCACTGCTCCGGTCAGGAGATGCAAACAACTCCATACCGTGCTTGACAAGAGAGGGAGAGGCAGGCCAAAGAAGAGATGGATGGAGACGATCAAACACGACCTCACCCACCTAAACCTACAGGAGGAGAAGGCCTTAGATAGAGCTCAGTGGAAGACTAACATAGGAGTAGCTGATGTAGTGACTTAGAATAGAGCAGCATATAATGGTCAACACTAGGGTTCCTAGGCTTATATGACTACCTCTTTGGTGTTTTATTTGAATATTTGCCTATTTGTCTATTACTTGCCTTATTAGTTGCCTATTGTTTGCCTTTTAATTGCTTTATGCTTCATTATGCTTGCCTTGTGCCATGTTTGTGCTCTTATGCTTCCATGTCTTCATGCTGTATACTTCTTAGGTTGGGGTCCTTGGACAAAGCCTCCCTTTAAGATAGCACCCTGAAAGGGTAGGGCTACATACATCCCAATAAACCTCCCCCCCCTCCCTTCCCTCCCAAAAAAAAAAAAACCTATGTATGTAGGAGCCCTTGAGACACTGGATTTTTTTTTTTTTTTGTTGTGTTGTTGAGACGGAATAAGACCTTCTATTATACACTTTCAATTTGCACAGGAGTCAAAAAGTATTATTGTATATGGAATCTTTAGTAACATGTATTAAAACTTGAATATACCATATTTGAAAGCTTATATGATCAATGACTTGAATGAAATTGTCACCACATAATGGTTCATCAAGTATTTGGACTGGATTTGCTATAAGGATTATGAAGTGAAAAATGACTATTCAAGGTAGTTTTCTATAAAATTATCCTTCTAAAAGTACGAAATTAAGTTACAATGAAGATAATAGTAATATAGCATGTAATAATGGTAACAAATAATAATATCTAAATTCAAGTCATAAAGAACTATAATCTCACATTGGAAGTAGAGGGTCTGGACTCGATTCAACACCAGAAATGAGCCTATATTTTTTTCACACAATACAGAAAAACAAAAAAAGTAAATTAGTGCTCACAAAAAAATAAAAAAATATAAAATATAAAGTAAATCAATACTTGGAGCAACTCAAATCAAATGGGTTCATGTGAAATTTTAAGTTTCATGCCTTATCAGGGAGTTGACATATTGAGTTCTATATATAAAGTTAAGTGATGCTTCACCCTAAATTATAATAGGTCGTTAGGTTTAAATTTTAATTTCATTTTTTGCAACTTCAGTGAAGGATTTCTTAATTAAATCACATGTTAAGTCACTAACACTCTCTCATGACATGTGAGTTCTCTTCAATTATACCCCTGATGTGTGTCATTTTTATATGTTTAATGCCTCATGATATTTTCAGTTATTATATGTGCATTATCACGTGATCTATGTATATTCAGGCTTGGAACATGTCGGAGCGAGGACTACTTGAAAAACAGTGAAGAATCAGGGAAAATGGATAAATTCGAAGATTACATTGAGAAACTCGACTACATGCGAAAAAAAGGATCCATCTAGTCAAGATTCAGCTATTCAATCATGTATTTTAGGCTTCTAGGGTTGGCCAATCGATCGGACAACTATTGGTTTCACTTTTGTTGTTGGCCAACCGATCAGCCGTACCTGTGGGCACCTTCTACCACGCTGATATAAATAAAAGGGGAGGCTAATTTTTGGAATTTTTTCTCTTCTTTAACATCTTCTCCCTCCCTGAGCCGCCCCGAGAGACGGATGTCCTAGAAGACCGAAGCGCAAGTAGTGGGAGTACCAAGGCGTCAAAACTAGAGTCAAGTCAACATCAATCAAAGGAGTCTTCAGCCCATGAGTTTTATTTTCCTTCTCACTTTTGAACTTGTGATATGAGAAACTCTCATGAAGGAGTACACTTATAGCTTAAGGGTGAAGGACAGTTAGTCCTCCAAATCTTGGATTTATATTTTATTTATGATGACTTTTGTTGTACTATTTCCTGCACCCTGCGGGTAATTTTATATCTCAGATTGGTTTTTTTTATGTACTTATAGCTA
Source organism: Simmondsia chinensis (assembly GCA_018398585.1). Classification (NCBI taxonomy): domain Eukaryota; kingdom Viridiplantae; phylum Streptophyta; class Magnoliopsida; order Caryophyllales; family Simmondsiaceae; genus Simmondsia; species Simmondsia chinensis. Next base: position 29,659,455 of record JAGTTD010000005.1, read on the forward strand.
TGATTTGATTTCCAATTTAATCGCATGTTGTCTTGTGCTTATAACCTAGACCATAGTATAATAGGTTTTCTTGAGTGGTCAGGGTTAAGGTTGTATCCAACCTTGAACACATTTATACAAATTAATGCTAAATTAGGTGTGACAAAGGAATTAAGTAATGCTATTGAGATAATCCATGCAACACCCAGAGTCATTAGATGGATTTGTCATTCGATTAATTCAGCACCCTAAACCCTAATTAAGTGTTAACCTAAATTTAGAGCTTATAGCTTAAATCATTAAAGTCATTGCCATGATGAAATATAATAATGAGATCCGAGTTAAGCTAACCTGAATTCACACCTTAAACTATCCTTGATTAATTGCCAACTAATTTGTTGTTTAATTCTATTATTTTAGTTAAACACTTGTCACTCAATCAAAACCTAGATTTAACTGCTCATCCCCAACCTTCCGCATGGACCATTGCAGCCAGCCTAATGGCAGTGTAGATTCTGGACTCCCTTACCTACCAGGTTTTGGTCTAGATGCAGTGTTGTTGGTCTTAACAATGATGAATCCTCTTGCCAGCTAAGTGTTAATGATATAGCCGAGCAAGTCAAGGTCAGTAGGAGTTCTAAATCTAGAACGAAAAAGAAAAAATCAAGAGATGTTTGGGCAGTTTAAATTTGTTAACTTGCAGCTGAACCATATAAAGAATTGAAGAGCTAGAAAAAAGTGTGACAAGAAGCCAAACACTTGCCTCCAGAGTTTCTTAGAGCCATGATCCTAAAGGGGATGTGTAGATTGAGCATGAGCTGCCTACAGCTGCATGAATTTTTGCTACTTGGTTGGTTCCTACTTGGGAGATTCTTTTTGTTTCTATTTCAATCTTTCAAAGTTTGGTTGTTGTCCTATTTTTAGGTGTTTGTCTTTGGTTTCTTGAATAGTTGGGGCTTTCTTAGTGTGTTTTGAGATGCTAGTGGACTGTTGTTTTTCTTCTTTGGAGTCTAGTGTTGCAGGTAGAAGGTTGCGTCCCTTTTTTTTGGCTAGGCTTTGTTTTGTACTCTTTGGTGTCTTTCTTTCTTGTTGTTTTACTCTAAGTTTGGTCTCTTCTGTTTCCCTGGGCGTTACTTTTTGTAGGCGTGCCCTGCTTTGTACTTTGAGCATTTGCTCTTTACTTATCGGAAAAAAACTGCTCAATAATCACCGAAACGAACTTTATACCGATTCATGTGGATACGAAACCCATATACCTGCTACAACTAAGACTTACTCGTATCCTTGTGAGTAGGGCTGTAAACGGGCCACACCGAGCCGGGTACCCCCTTGTTCCAACTCGAGCTCGATAACGAGGTCCTTCGAGCATTTCCAACCCTTGTTAGAACTCAATTCGATAAGATTTTAGTAGGTTTGATGCTCGGCTAGGCTTGGCTCGTTACGCTTATCGAGCTAAGTCGAGTTCCTTATCGAGCCCAATCGAGCATAAAACCAAGCTGAGCTCACCATCAAGTCGAGCTTGCTACCGAGCCGAGCTTTTTAAGTTACTATCAAGCCATTATCAAACCATTTTTAAACCCTTAACAAGATTTTAATCAGCTCATATCGAGCCCCTTAACAAGCTCTTATCAAGCCCTCATCAAACTATCCATGAACGTTAATGAGACGAGCACCCCCTGTTCGAACTCAGCTTATTAAGCTTATCGAGCCTGCTTGAACTCGACTCGATAAGCTGTCGAGCCCTCACAATGAACATAAACAAGCTCTAACCAATTTTGAACACTAGTTCATCGAATGTTTGGTTCGTTTACACCCCTACTTGTGAGTGCACGGTTTTACACATATATTAAAACCACATTAACCCCTTAGTTCGTCCGGGCTAATTAGGAAATATGTCAAATTAGATCCAACATTCATTAGAGAGGCCCTTAATGCATCAAAATTGAAATGCTCTCAAAGTGTTGGTGCTCTAAACAAGAGCCCAACATCATTTGTCTACAGTTTTTTTTTTTTTTTTTTTTTTTTTAAAAACACATATGTTTGTGTTGATACCATGTAAAATTTTACTTTGGCTTATGCCAAATTATAGAATTGACATCTATCATATTCAGATATAGGCTTGATTAATGTCCATTTTAAAATTAATTGACATTAAATAAAGTACCTACCAGACTAATATATCGACTGAGTTTTCATGTTGAACTCATATCTAAAGTTATTAAAAGGAAAGAGAGAAGGGGCAAGAAAAAGAGGGTGAAGATCTGGTTCTATGGGCTTTGCCCACAGCCAATTAGTAGGGGAGAGGGAGGGAGGTGAGTGAGATTTTTTCAATTTTAAAAATTATTTATATTATATATATAATTTTAAAAATTATTTAAATTATATTTTTCTAAATTTGAAATTTAATATATTTACAAAATTATTAAAATTTAAAATTATTCGTATAAATTTGTATTTATCGTTTAGGTACTCGTTATATTTTATTGAAAACATCAAAATGACTTATATATATTATCGTTATTATTTACTATATTAGCATATTAATTTAAATAATTTTTAAAATTAGAAAAATCTCACCTCCCCCCTCCCCCCGCCAACCCTACTACATAATTGCGCATAGCACCAGATCTTCACCCAAAAAAAGATACCTACTCGGAGCAAATAACTGAAGGGCTATTGACCGTTTCAAGCTCACTCAACTCTTCCTGAAATTGAACACAGAAATCAAATAAGAACCCAATGAAAATTTTAAGAAAAGGAACACTAATTATGTTTTCTTTCATCTGAATTATTACTTGAAATCTATTAAGATCACCTACTAACACCAAACCCTAGGTTAAAATAGCAAATATCAATAAAGGAAAAATTAAAACACCAAAATTTATGTGGTTTGGGGAAGCTTATGTTTATCGAGGAAAGCACAATTATTTCACTGTATAATCCAAAGTATATAACAATGTTAAAAGGATTCTATTTATAAGTTTCTACATCCCGAAAGGCCAAAAGTCACAATCAAGGCTTCCAACATAAATTTGGCTATTAGAGAGACCACTGATCTCCATTCCCAACAATTTAACAAAAGCAAGGAACATATTAACTTTAGTTTGACCAAATTACACCCTAATCTTTAATTTCTACTAGCAACGTCGATCCTGATATTTTTGGAGCCTCAAACAAAAATTTAAAAAATGGCCTTTCATATGCAATAATTTATAAAATTTCTAATATTTATATATACAATTGATATTTTAAAAATCAATACCCAAAATTTGAAGGCCCCAAGTGTTAATACCCGGCCGTAGGGGTGTGCATGATTCGATTTTTATAAAAACCGCACCAAAACAGAAAAACATAATAATGAAAAAACAGTATATGAATAAAATAAAATCAAAAAAAGTAAAAAAAAAAAATGAAAAATCTTTTTGCCCAAGAAATTCGAAACAGAAACCATTTCTTAAAAAAAATTAAAAAAAGATGAACAAAGTAATTTTTCTTGAAAAACAAAATAATTACCATTAAAAATACTTGGAAAAGAATTCAGGGTGAAAAAAATTATTTTAGAAAAAAAATTGTTCATGGGAAAAAACTATAGGAGAATTAAAAAATTGGAAAACTACTTTAGAAACCCATAAAATTTCAAATAAAAGTTTGCCGATTTCAAATAAAACCCGAATGAAAAATATAAAACCAAATAAAAAAATACTAAAAATTTTGGTGAGATCTATCTATATACAGATAAATAACAAATACTTGGAATTATTTGTGCGTTGTGCATGTCATATAAAATGCAATATGAAATCTAGGGTTCTAAAATAACAACCAACCAAACCCAAACCCAGCCCATTTATCAAATGTATGGAGTACTACCCTTCTACATTAGGCAACTAAGCAAAATTTCAATGAGTCTGCTCAACGATATTATGAAATTTTTTTTGCGTGTGATAAAATTTATAACTATTACAATATACAATATAAACATGTTATCTTTTATTCCAGAGTCGTAAAGTATGGCTTCAAAATATAAATATCATCCGTGCATCCCATGGGGATTAACTAGTATTGATATATACAATTGATATTTCAAAAAATCAATACCCAAAATTTGAAGGCCCCAAGTGTTAATACCCGGCCCTAACGGTGTGCGTGATCTAGTTTTTATAAAAACTGCATCAAAACCGAACCAAACCGTATTAATACATTTTGAAAATTTTTTCAAATAAAACCAAACCGTTTTAAATGTTAATCCAAACCAAACCAAACTGTATTTTGCAGTTTGGTCCGGTTAGATTATGGTTTAACCATAATTTTAAAAAAGCTACATACTTGATCAATAAAATGTAGATTAAAATTAATTATATATATACATCGGTTTTATTATATTCAAAGTCGTTATATATATATGTAATTTTCAAGCTTAATTATCCTATTTATAAATATTTATGTAACAAAATTTCAATAGTAATAATTTTTTAAGTTATTTACTCCAAAGGTTCTTGTACTTTACCCTTTGTATCAATTTAGTTATTATACTTTTAATTGTGTCAATTTAGTCCGTATACAAGTGTATTGTGTCAATGTAGTCCTTAAAGTAAAGTATGTTAAATTGTTAATGAAATTTTTTATGGTTCAATAAGAGATTTAATAAAATTGAATCAATTAGTGGATTTGCAATGGGTTATTTGTATCCAACATGATTGTGTTGTTAAATTTACATCATTAACATAAGGGCTATTTACGCAAAAGGTCCACGTAATTTACTCATTGCGTCAATTTAGCCCTTTTACTTTTAATTGTGACAATTTAGTCCCTATATAATTCAATTGTGTCAATTTAACCCTATAGTAGAAATTGAAGTTAAATTAATGACATAATTTTTAATAATTTGGTTATGTATAATGCAAATGATCTGGATAAAAACTCATTCGCTAACTTAATTTAAACTCACCCATCACCAAAGCATTTAAAATGTTGTCACAACTTGATGTTAATTTTACTCAAGGGATTAAATTGCAACAAAGTAAATAGTACAGGGACTAAATTGACACAACTAAAAGTACAAGGACTAAATTGACACAATAGGTAAAGTATAAGGACCTTTCGCATAAATAACCCTTAATTTAAATTTTGGCCAAATGACTAAACTAACACAATATAAGTTGTAAATGAATTAAATTAACACAATTAAAAGTACAAAAACCAAATTGACACAATAAAAAAATAAAGGACCTTTGGTGCAAATAATCTTTTTTTTATCAGGTTGTCAAGTAAAATTTTGTCAATTACTAACATGACTTATTATGATTTAGATTATATAAATAATCATTGAACCTTCCTTTATTTCATAGTTTACGGACCAAAATTTTTTAAACCAAATCATAATTTTTCAAATCATCAACCGATTTTGGCACACCGTACCCGGCCCTATCTATTAGCTAAATTCTCTACTACAAATTCCTTAGATTTTCTTTCTAAAACACATAAGTGACTAAAACATAAGAGTTAAAATTTAAAAGAAATTACAATAGATAATAAACTCTGCCGAAGGTAACTTTGGTTTCAAATAATAATTTAAAAAATCTATTTGATTTTTTAAAAATTTACAAGAAATTACAATAGATAATATACTCTGTCGAAGACAACTTTGATTTCAACTAATAAATTAAAAAATCTATTAGATTTTTTTTTTTTTTTTGTTAAACTTTTTTGCGGGAAGATGAAGATGAAATGGAGGCAAAACTGAAGAAGAACCTGAAATGATACGAATTTGCAGATCAAGATGAAAAATCACCCTTAAATAATCTAGTAAGAATCTCACGCAGCAATTGTACGAGAGAATGGATCAATATATAAGTTTAGTAGGCCAGTTCACCCAGAATAGAAACCCCCACTTGAGCTTACATATTTGTCAGCTACGTGTCAAACTTTGTGAAATTTAAAATGATACCAAAGCGGATTGATCTCAGGCTTTTATTTGACACACTTGGCTTTGAAAAGAGGGATATTTGAATTTGTTGTGCCGATAGTGTTTCTAATGAATGTTAGATCTAATCGAACACAATTCCCAAATAGACTAGAAAAGACGAGGAGAGAGATTGAAGAAGCTCACGTGTGAGGGCTAGTATTAAGGATTTGACGTATGATTCTGAAGTTGTGTGAGAGAAGACCCTAGTAGGATACTCGGACTTTTAGATGAATCACAGGTAGGTCAAAAGGGAGAGGGGAAAAAAAAAAAGAACCTGAATGATACGAAGTTGAAGATCAAGATTAGAAACCGCAGCCTGTAATCTGTGCCTTCCGATGTAAGTTGATGCCATTCTTGTTCTTAGATTTGCACTTTCTCTTGATTGTATTTGTTGCTGCTCCTCTGTTTTCATCCTTTTTTTTTGGCCCTTTTTGGGAGATGGGATTTGAAATTATGGCGTTCCAATAAAGGGGTTTACTTTTGAAAGTTTTGGGTTGGGGTTGGTGGTTGGTTGGACGTGGCCCAAGTCTTGAGAAAAAAAGCATATACTAGACGACTTTTTTATTAAACTATGTCTGTTTTTTTTTTTTTAACAGGAAAACTATGTCTATTATGGATATGATAAAATATGTAAATAATTTACATATTACTTAATTATTTAATATATAAAATGTATTAAATACAAAAATATAAATATTTTGTATTCTGTATTAAATTTAATTTAATAATTAAATATGCAATTAAATTATAGGATTATTTATATTTTAGTACCTCGATATTTTTGAAAATAATAAAAAAGACCCTAATCTTTTTGAATTATTAAAAAAGCCCCTAAGTTTTTGTCATATTAATAAAAAGGCCCCTCTCAAACGTGATGACATCATTTTTCATCGACAGAGCTGACTTGGTAATTGCTTTTTATTAGTGTTATAATAAAATAACCTAAAATACACTTCAACTCCCTTATTATTCATTTATAAGCACAAAATTCGAGATGTTATATTATATAGAAGCTATCTATTTTTCCTTAATTTTTTTTAAAATATAGTTATTAGAGATTATTTTTATTATTTTACTCTAGCAGTAATAAAAACACAGCTGTCATATCAGTTCTGTCAACTAAAAATGATATCATCGCATTAGAGAGAAGCCTTTTTATTAATGCGACAAAAACTTAGGAGCCTTTTTATTAATACTACAAAAACTTAGGGGCGTTTTTAATATTTTAAAAAGGTTAGGGTCCTTTTTATTATTTTTAAAAATATTAAAATACTAAAATGTAAATATCCCTAAATTTTATTCACAAACAATTTATATGGCATATATTTACGCTGGGTAAGAAGCAAAATTATACACTTATTTTTTGATTTTTATTTTTAAAAATAGAAAGAAGAAAAAGAAATGCTATAGATGCAGGCCGGATTGTATGAAGTGGGCGATACGTTTTTTTATTTCTAAAGGCTATCTTGTTCATTTCTCCTTGCTGAGTTTCACTTCTGATTTCTTTCTGAGTGCCATTCTTTCGGATGAATGATTTCATATGATGCAAATGCTACATTATCATGGTACGCTTTTGTGTGCCAGAAAATAGAAGATTAATCTAACTTATTAAAGCAAAGTTTTTTTGCTTATATCTTTTCTCTCCTCCAACTCGCAAATTTAAAGATTTGGAATCCAATTATCCAAAATAATAAAATAAAATAAAAAAACAAAAAGCAAAATGAACCATACAAATTATTAAAGCGTCACAATCTCCATTAATTGGTAACTAAGTGAGCATAATTTACTACTTACATATCCTGATATCAAGGTTGGACATAACCCCAAGCAATCCCCCGGATTTTAAAGGCCCTGAAATTTTAGAGATTGTGATTTTGAAATGACAATTATTAATTTTAATAAGTTTTAAAAAAAAGTATTATATATGAAGAGCCCTGTTTGAAAATTCTAATTGGGGCCTCGAGAATATTAGGACCGGCCCTGCCTGATATTTCAGCATTTATAATCTACTTATCTTAACGTTCCAATATATAAAATAAGTTATATTTGGTTTGCTTACAAATATAATGAATAAATATAATTATTTTTTATCATAAAATGTGCATCGCATAGCGAGACTCTAGTAATTATTGTTTTAATTTTAAGAAAAAACTATATAACGATTTCTTTTAAAACCTGCGGGAGGGACGTGTTTCAAATAGGGTGTAAATGAGTAAGGCTTATCGAGCTCGAGTTCGAGTCGAGCTATTATCAAGCATATCCAACCCTTGTTCGAACTCGGTTCGATAGGATTTCAATGTATTCTTAACTCAGCTTGGCTAGGCTTATCGAGCCGAGTTGAGCTCATTATCCATCTGAGTCAAGCTCATTATTGAGCCAATCAAGCTTAAAACTGAGCCAGGCTCGCTATCGATTCAAGCTCACTATCGAACAATGCATTGCACATTACTATCCAGCCATTATTGAACTATTTTTGAACCAATATCAACTGTTAGCGAGTCCTTAATGAGCTTTTTAACAAGCTCATATCGAACGCCTTAACGAGCTATTATTAAGCCCTTATCAAACTTTTCGTGAACATTAACGAGCCAAGCACACCCTTGTTTGAACTCGGCTCGTTATGCTTATCGATCCTACTCGAACTCGAATCGATAATCTACTAAGCCTCATAGTGAACACAAATGAGCCTAATCGATTGTGAACACGAGTAGTTCATCGAACGTTCGGTTCGAACCCTAGTTTCAAAATGGCACTTATTAAAAATCCATTTTTTAAATAAAAATACATGCCCCTAAAATAAGTTTAAAATACCTTTGTACAATACTTTGTGTTGTAAATATATGATATTTTTCGAGTCCAATTTTTATAATCGAATTCATATATTTTTAAATATTCTAGAAAATTAAAAATTATATAAAAGATCTTTATGTACACATATAATATGTAAATGGGTGCATGAATACCACGTGTTCAAGATGTGGCACAATATGAGAAAACACATGATGTCTAATGAATTTGTGGGGGGGATCTATAAATTTGATGGAATTTGTACATGAGTGTGTGCAGAGAAAGAAATTGAAATAAATAAATAAGATTTATTTGAGTATACTAGAATTATTATTTGGTTTCTAAGTTTTTGAATAAAATACTTGCTATTTTTCTTCAAATATATTTGAGTATGTATTTTTATTCTCTTCTTTGAGTATAAAGTCCCTAATTTTATAATGCGTTATCAGCACGAGTCCCTACCTAGCTGAGGATCGCTATACACTCAAGGTAAGTTATCATTCCCTAATCTTTATAACTTATAATGTCTCATCTTACTAATCTTGAATTTACTACTTTTGATATATCTGAAAAAAATTATTTGCCATGGATCCTTAATGTTGAGATTTACCTTGATGCTATGAATCTCGGAGATACAATTAAAAAGGAAAATAACGCATCCCAGTAGGATTGTGCCAAAGCAAAGATATTTTTCATGCATCATATCTCTGAAGGATTGAAAGCTGAGTATGTTATTGTAAAGGATCCGTATGTCCTTTGGTTAAATTTAAAGAAGAAGTTTGATCATCAAAAGTCTTTGATCCTCCTTAAAGCTCGCTATGAATGGATTCACCTGCGATTGCAGGATTTTAAAACTATAAGCAAGTATAACTCTTCAATATTTAGTATTATGTCCCAATTGAAATTATGTAAATAAAATATTATTGAGGAAGATATGTTAGAGAAAACACTCTGTACTTTTCATGTCTCGAATATGCTCCTGCAGCAGCAATATTGAGAACGAAATTTTAAAAAAATACTCAGAGTTAATATCATGTCTCCTCGTTGCTAAACAAAATAATGAATTATTGATTAAGAAAAAATATGAGTCATGACCAATTGGGTCTAAACCATTACCTCAAGTGAATGCTTTGACATACAACCATCATGGACGTGGTCAGGGTCGGAAATGTGGTCATGGTCTAGACGTGGCCATGGCCATGGACGAGGTTATGGTCGTGGTCATAATAACTGGCATTATGGTACCTAGAATGGACTAAAATTTAAGAAGTCCACCAATAACAAGGAGAAAATTAGAAAAGAGAAATCCCCTAAACAAAATTGTCAAATAATCTGGAAACAGATTGCTATCGATGGGGTATTAAAGGTCATTGGATGCGTACCTGTTGTACAACCTAACACCTAGTAGACCTTTACCGAGCATTGTTGAAAGGAAAAGAAAAACTCCCAAAAAGCAAGTTTTCTAAAGATCATTCTCCACTTCATGATACAGATTTTTTATGTTTCTGATTTTTTCAAATATCCTAGTGGGAGAATTGATCATTTGATAGGTTATGAAAATATTCAAATTGACTAATATTTCTGTTTTCGTGTCTTGTCTTTTGTACTGAGCTATGTTTAATTTTAGTAAAATAATGTTGTCTCACTATGTATAAACTAGAGTAGCATTATTCACCTCGTATTTTATATGACATATGTTTATTTATATATATGAATTATTTTTGATATGCCTTATTATCAAGAACGGACAAATTCAACTATAATATAAATCTACTATTGTTTGTCCGTTCAAACATTAATCTGACTATGAAAGTCGAACAATTTTTCGGATATGTTGAACATAGATAAGATGACTCTTCTTATATACGCAAAGTTAAACTCTCAATTTGTGAGAACTATAAAATCCACTATCGAAATATGGTTATACAAAATATTTTGTGATATTATGCTTATGTTTTCATTAATGATTATATGTATTTTATGTTTGAATATGAATGGTAAAAATTCATGTCTCGAAAATAGTATAATAAAAATGGGTGTTTGAAACATAATTAAAGGCTCCAGAAGAGCACATATCGTATTTTCTGAAGAAACAATATTTTTCATAAGTAAAGCTATCTATTTAACTTCGAGATACCTGTTGGGATGATTAACCAAAAGTTAACAGACCTAGAGGCTTTTATTTCATGGCATGACTATTTGAGTCATTCAGGTATAAATATGATTAAGAGAATCATTGGAAATTCTCAAATCCATTGAAGAACCAGAATATTCTTATATCGGATAAAATATCATGTGCTATTTGTATTTAAGGTAAAGTGGGATGAATTGAGTTTGAGCCCTATGTAAGGAATACAAAGGGGATATATGTGGACCAATTATTTTATCATGTGGACCATTTCGTTATTTTATGAGTTTAATAGAAGCCTCTACCCGTTGGTCATATGTTTGTAAATAATCCACTTGCAATATGGCATTTATGAAACTCCTTACATAAATGATCCAACTATGAGCTCAAGTCGTGGATTCTATTATATGAAAATGCAAGAGAATATACATTTTAAGAATTTAATGATTATTGTATGGGATGAATTGCCATATAGCCCACGTATAGACATATAATTGTCTTGCAAAATTTTTGATTAAATGCCCATAGCAAATGCCTAGACCATTACTATTACCTATTTTTACATGTGTACATGTTATAATATATGTTGCAATACTGATTCATACTAAATCAACTGATTATCATAGATCTCCACAACATAACTTGTCTCTGGCAAGATCTAGATATATATCCCGTCTATGAATTTTACTTATACATTGTATGTCTCAATTACTCCACTTCAATGTAGAAAATGGGGTCTAACAGGGGGACTTGGAATTTATATCGGGTTTGAATTCCCGTCAACTACAAAATATCTAGAGGTATTAAATGAAAATATTTTACAGCATCGTTTGCTGATTGACAATTTGACAAAATAAGGTTTCCAAAATCAAGGGAAGAAAATCAAAAGTTGGAAAATGAGAATTTATATGGAATGCATCATTGAATCAAAAGTTCAAATAATAGTTCACTTGTAAAAATGTTACAAGCCAATTGTCAGATGCTTCCACTAAACCAAAAAGGGTGACTAAAAAACATGTCTCCCACTATATATGCTCTTGCTCGAATTAATGTCCCAATTGAGTGATATTTTAATATATTGAAAAATACAGCCATTGCATGCTAGACATATTGGTTCCAAAGATATAATTTGGAAAAGAAAATGGAGCAATAAAAAAGATTGGTCCCTCTACAGTGAAATTCTTGAGGAGAAAAACTCTGTAGAGATAATAGTATAAAGAAAAATGTATAAATGAAATTCCTCAAGATTATCAGGTATTTGAAACTATTGAAACTATTGAAACTATTGAAATTTTGATAATAAAGAGATCTCTATGAAATATGGAATATAATGGAACTAAAAAGAAAATAGATCAAATATTTGAGTATACAGTAACTACTGATTTAATCAAAAAAATAAAAAATCTTGAACTAGTGTTTGTTCAAGAATGCCAACAAAGAAATGCTTGGCTAAAATAGAAAGATACAATCCAGGCTGAATTAGTCATTTGTAATTTTTTGACATGTAGTCCAAATGCCTAAAGTGCAAACCTATAGGCTACTTGTGAATATTGATGCAAACAGAATGAAGTGGTTAGATACAAAACATGATTTGTAGCCCAACGTTTTTTTTTTATAGAGATTAGAAATTGACGGGACGTACATATAAGAAACAGGATGCAATTAATATAGCGGTGTCTATATGTGTCATATATATAGTAACAGCTTATTTGTATATATATTATATTTGAGATGATATTTATATGAAAGTCACTGAAAGCCCAAACATGCCAGAAGCATATAGTTCAAAACCGCGATATATATCTACTAAAAGAGAGATATGTTAATATCATCATGACTCCTAAAGAGTTAAAGGCTGTTACGCATAAGAACTCGAGATAAAGGACCTTAGAAAAGGAAAGATTTAGTCTCGACTTGTAGATCAAACAATAATGTGATAGAGTATTACTCTATTGGTTAACTTATACAAGTACAGTACTTAAGTATTTTAATATATTGTTTAGTGCCTCAATTTTTGTTTAATTCCTTGATAAAGATAAAAACCTTTTTCGGTCCTCAATGAGATAACGAACGAATTCTTGGTCTTAAAGTACCATACCTTGGTATAATTGTTGCATTAATATAGCTGTTACAAGACCAGGTATAAGCCTCTTTGATTAACTTGCCACTAATATAGAGTATGGCACCAATATAAAAGTATGAGAATGTGGTTAAATTTTTATCCTAACCAAGATAGCATTAATTTGTTATATGTCAAACTTGCAATTAATGTTATATGCGACTACTGGTTATTTAGTTGATCAGCGTAAGGTAAAGTGACAAGAATGCTGTTTCGTCATATATCTATACTGCTATGTTTTGTCTATTTACTAACAATTGCAGCTACTAGCTTTATGAGCAAATAGAAAATGGATATCGCAAAGACCCTTGATCCAACATATTTTTTAAGCTTCAAATGATCAGAGGGAGTCAGATAGCATCATATGAAGACAAGTCTGTGCGTATTGCTCAAGTTAAAGAAAGTTGACAGAACCAATCACATTTTAACGAAATTCTTTTGGCTCTCAAGTTTTAGAAGAAGGATGAAGCAAAATTCGCCCAAGAAGCTGAAAGAGTTATTCAAGAAAGCATCTACAACAAACTTTAGAAAAACCAGCACAAGATTGGCATTCGCCAACTCCGAGACAATGTGCACCTACGAGGGGGAGTTAAATATGCAGTCTACTCTTTTTTTCCGCTATGATTTTTTTCACTGGATTTTTTTTGGCAAGGTTTTAAACGAGATAGTTCAAAAAGCGTATATAACTCGGACATTCTACTCTTTCAAGAGTGTTTGTCTCGCAAATATTTTAAGGAAAATATCCAAAGGGGAAAGGGGAGTGTTGTAAATATTGAATATTTTTCGGGTACAATTTTTATGATCGAATTAGGATATTATTAAATATTCTAGAAAATTTAAAATTATATAAAAGACCTTTATATACATATATAATATGTAAATGGGTACATGAATACCACGTGTTCAAGATGTAGCACAATATGAGAAAACACATGATGACTAATGAATTTGTTAGGGGATCTATAAATTTGATGGAATTTGTACGTGAGTGTGTGCAGAGATAGAAATTAAAATAAATAAATAAGATTTATTCGAGTATACTAGAATTATTATTTGGTTTCTGAGTTTTAGAATAAAATACTCCCTATTTTTTTTTCAAATATATTTGAGTTCGTAGTTTTATTCTTTTCTTTTGAGTATAAAATGTCCCTTGTTTTATAATACTTAGAAAATTATAATAAATGATCACTCACCATTATGCTTGGATATTATTAAAATAACTAGGTTTTTTCTTTGCGATGCATGAATTTTTTTTTTCCATATATTATCTTGTTTTTAAATAAATGTATTATAACGAGCGGGTAACAGGTCGTTAAATTTTTGTTTTGAACTCAACTCTACCTACCCACCTTCTGACTCAGGATCCACTACGGCCCATGTAGGACCCATTTGACGCGTTAAACTCAACCTGGTTCAATTGTTGTACAAACGTTTCTGACTTGATTCGTCCTATTTAAGTCTTTTCATTATGACATTTCTAAATTATGTCATTTTTTTTCCCTTTTTTTCCTTTTATGGGAAATTTATGATTTTTTATGACTTGTTTTAATAGGTTTTTTTTCCTTTTTTCATGAAAGTTTAAAGACAACAACAACAACAACAAACTCAGTCCTTGCAAGGGCTCCCGCAAAAGCAGGGTCTAGGGGGGGTAGATGTACGCAGCCTTCCCCCTTCAGGGGGCTACCCTGAAGAGAGCTGTTTTCGAGGACCCCCAACCTGAGAAGCTGGTCCGCAGCATAGAGCATGAAACCTGGCAGTAGGAAAGCATCAAAGCATGAGAGGTGCAAAACACATGGCGAACAAAATAACAAACACAAAAAAAGCCACAACAAGCAGAATCAATGGACAGGTAGGTAAGTAGTAGCTCCTGAGAGCAAGTACACAACCTAAGTGCGCCAGGAGGATGACAAGGCCTAGCACTAATAAGCTAGACTACTCTACTCTAACTGGAGCATCTATAACCCCTATACTAGCCCTCCATTGGACCCTATCTAAAGTCATCTCCTCCCGAAGGTTTAGGTGGGTGCACTACAACAAAATTGAGCAAATGTAACACTTAAATTGTAACATTTGTCAAAAATGTTACCATAGATAGTATTTATGTAACACTTCTCTTATTGTTACTTTTGCGTGATACCTAATGTAACACTTTTAAAAATTTGTTACCTTTGCTTGAAATCTAATGTAACACTTTTAAAAAAGTGTTGCATAAGTTATATTATAGGTAACAGTTTTTGTAAAGTGTTACATTTGTTAGTATTGTGTAACACTTTAAATCCGTTACCAAAACTCACCTAATTTTTTATATACTTTTTTTATATAAATTACATATTAGTATCCTAAAATGTAATGTATTAATTATTTAATCCACAAATTTTATAAAATATTTAGCCAAAAATTTATATATATCTAATTAAATAGTCCAAATAGCAGTATAAAAAATAAAAGCAGACCCTATTTTGAATCTTTATATACCGCTTTCTATACCATTTTATCAATTACATAAACCTTTTTAGACTAAAAAACTTATTTAACAAAATTTATGAAAAAATTAATATATTAAATAATATTTTTTAAATAATAAAACTAAAAATTCTTTATTAAAATTTATTTCCAATTCATATCCCAACTATTTTATGATTTTATTATTATTTTAAACCCCCAATTTTACTTACCTATTTCAAAACACTAACTTTAAAACCCTCATTCACCTCTAACCCAAAATCACTTGCACATTTGCACGACTGCTGTTTGCTGGTATGATATAGTTAAAATTGTGTCAATCTATAATTGAGGGAGAATTAGAAAAAAAAAAATTTTGAGGGAGAGACAGAGAAAATAGTAAGGGACAGAGAGAATTTGATTAATATTCTGAAATTATGAATCTCATACAAACCTAATGCCACTATTTATAGATGGAGGAGAGGAAAATAACTACTTGACATTATAATTACGTAATATAGAGGAAAATAACCTAGATTATTACTAAAATAAATGTACCTACTAAAATATTATTTAATCACATGTCTAACACGTGATTAACTTGTTTATCCTATATCAACACCTTATCTTTATAAAGATCTTTGTCCTCATGAATCACGGTATTATTATCCCAATATTATAAGTATAAATTTTACCTAGTTAACTTATTTAAAATTAAGTAAAACTTCAATATTTACTTTAACTAAAATATTTAAGTAAAAAGAAAAGGCAAAATTGTAATTATAATATCTAACTCTTAAACCTAGCATTTCCTTCTCCTTTCCCTCCCTTCCCACCCCACAGCCCCAAACCCTAAGTCCACAGGAGCCACAGCACGGCGGCGGTTTTAAGGAGGGCGATGAGAGGTTCGACGCCATGGCGGTAGCGGCGACGGAGGTGCGACGACCTCCCTAGTATAGTCACTTGTTCAGGTTGCTTTGAAGTAGCCGTTAGTGGCGTTCTCCTCCTCCGACAACTGGACTCGTACGATGGTGGTGGTGGTGCCACGCCGTGGTCATCACCGACGATCTCCTTACTTCCATCAAGCTCATCGTCGCCGTCGGTCTCTTTGTCGATCTCCTCATCGCCGTTGTTCTCTTCACCCCTATTTTTCACTTTCTCAAAATATTTCTCCTCCAACGCTGTCCCACTGCCGCTCCGCTCTCAAGCCGGACTCAGGTACTCGATTGTGAACTTGTACAACAATTTCACATTAGATTGTCAACAATTAGCTTAGGAATTGTGAGAAATTGAATGTCCTAAAGCTAAATTAGGGTTCTATCAGACAGTTGGGAAAGTTTTGAGACCTTAAGAGCTATGTTATGAAACTTATAAAATATTTAGTAGAGAGATAGGATCATGTTTAACGAATCTTAAAAGAGTTATAAACCTTTTAAGTTATCTAAGTTATTGTAATATATCTTTATTAGTGCTTTTGAAAACTAAGATGTTGGCAAGAAGGATTAGCTCTCAATTATTTAGGGCGAGATTTACGAGATCTTTTAAGGTGAGTTCTCATCTCTGAAGTGTAGATGGACTTAATATGTGTGGCTTAGACATTGTTAATTACATGTTTGGTTATGTGGTGTGGTTGAACATTATGACATTTGTGAGTGTGGTTTAGATTTCCCAAATAGATCTTCGTAAGTGCTTTTGAAAATTATTGATGTTGGCTAGAAGGATTAGCTCTCAACTACTTAGGGCGAGACTTTCGGGATCTTTTAAGGTGAGTTCTCATCTCTGAAGTGTAAAAGGACTTAGTATGTGTGGTTTAGACATTATGGATTGCATGTTTGGTTATGTAGTGTGGTTGAACATTATGACACTTGTGAGTGTGGTTTAGATTTTCCTAATAGAACTTTGTTAATGCTTTTGAAAACCATCAATGTTGGCAAAAAGGATTAGCTCTCAAATACGTAGGGCGTGATTTTCGGGATCTTTTAACGTGAGTTCTCATCTTTGAAGCGTAGATGGGCTTAATATGTGTGGTTTAGACATTATGGATTGTATGTTTTGTTATGTGGTGTGGTTGAATGTTATGACACTTGTGAGTGCGGTTTAGATTTTCATAATAAATCTTTGTCAATGCTTTTGAAAACTATCAATGTTGGCAAGAAGGATTGGCTCTAAACTATTTAGGGTGAGATTTTAAGGACATTTCAAGGTGAGTTTTCATCTCTGAAGTGTAGATGGACTTAGTATGTGTGGTTTAGACATTAGGGATTGTATGTTTGAATGTTATGACACTTGTGAGTGTGGTATAGATTTTCCTAATTGATCTTTGTTAGCGCTTGTGAAAACTATAGATGTTGGCAAGAAGGATTAGCTCTCAACTACTTAGGGCGAGATTTTCGGGATCTTTTATCGTGAGTTCTCATCTCTCAAGTGTAGATGGACTTAGTATGTGTGATTTAGACAATATGGATTGTATGTTTGGTTATGTGGTGTGGTTGAACGTTATGACCCTTGTGAGTGTTGTTTAGATTTCCCTAATTGATCTTTGTTAGTGCTTGTGAAAACTATTGATGTTGGCAAGAACGATTAGCTCTCAACTACTTAGGATGAGTTTTCGGGATCTTTTAACTTAAGTTCTCATCTCTAAAGTGTAGATGGACTTAGTATGTGTGATTTAGACAATATAGATTGTATGTTTTGTTATGTGGTGTGGTTGAATGTTATGACCCTTGTGAGTGTTGCTTAGATTTCCCTAATAGATCTTTGTTAGTGCTTTTGAAAACTATTGATGTTGGCAAGAAGGATTAGCTCTCAACTACTCAGGCGAGACTTTTGGGATCTTTTAAGGTGAGTTTTCATCTATAAAGTGTAAATTGACTTAGTATGTGTGCTATAGACATTATGGATTGTATGTTTGGTTATGTGGTGTGGTTGAACATTATGATACTTGTGAGTGTGGTTTAGATTTCCCTAATAAATATTTTTGAGTGATTTTGAAAACTATAAATGTTGGCAAGAAGGATTAGCTCTCAACTACTTAGAGCGAGATTGTCGGGATCTTTTAATGTGAGTTCTCATCTCTGAAGTGTAGATGGCCTTGGTATATGTGGTTTAGACATTATTGATTGTTTGTTTGGTTATGTGGTGTGGTTGAACATTATGACATCGTGAGTGTGGTTTAGATTTTCCTAATAGATCTTTGTTAATTCTTTTGAAAACCATCGATGTTGGCAAGAAGGATTAGCTCTCAACTACTTAGGGCGTGATTTTCCGGATCTTTTAACGTGAGTTCTCATCTCTGAAGTGTAGATGGACTTAATATGTGTGGTTTAGGCATTATTGATTGTATGTTTGGTTATGTGGTGTGGTTGAACATTTTGACACTTGTGAGTGTTGTTTAGATTTCTCTAATAGATCTTTGTTATTGCTTTTGAAAACTATTGAGGTTGGCAAGAAGGAGTAGCTCTCAACTACAGATAGCGAGATTTTCAGGATCTTTTAAGTTGAGTTCTCATCTCTAAGGTGTAAATGGACTTAGTATGTGTGGTTTAGACATTATTGATTGTATGTTTGGTTATGTGGTGTGATTGAACGTTATGACACTTGTGAGTGATGTATGGTTGGTTTAAATTCGCTTAGTCTTGAGTCCCAAACCTTATATGTAACCTTCTACTAATTATTGTGTTATGATGCATGAGGCAAATGGGGGAGAATATCGTGGGAATGGGATTGGTGGTTGTGGTGGATAGTGATGTGAAATTTGGGCGAGTATGGATATTTCTTTTGGTCAGTGTTGGAGGCCAAGGGAAAGCCCATCATGTTATGGTGAGATTGGGCCACCAACACGCCCGCACTTTAATGTTTGGGTTACTTTAGGCTTAAGCTTGACTTATTACCAGCTTTTACTTGGCTAATTGAGCTATGAGCTAAACGTAGCTAATTTAAGCTCATTTAGGCTTGAAACTCAGCTAAATGAAGGTTAATTTGACCCTTTTATGCACATTAGGAAGTGTAAATAGTTGAGCAGGCTCATATCGAGTTTGAATTTCCAAGTACGTTTCTTTCTTAGGAATTTTTAACATGCGTTGCAGACTTCCTGCATGAATGATTGATTAGTTTCAACATCTTGTTTGAATTTCATATATAGTCTGAGAGGTACTAATGTTTAATAGGGAAATGAATGCTTTGTACATCCCCATGGAGATAAGAAGCGGGACGGGTGAATTTACAAAAAAGTTTATGAATATTGGTTTAAGATTCATTATCTTTTCTTTTCCCTCATTTTTCATTGTATTATTGTAATGTCCAATTTTATTTTCTTGAAAGATTTTGTTCTTTGTAATTATTATCATATATGCTTTACAAATATAGGCATTCTCGTGTGGAATTTGAAGGCCAAGGATTTGTTGCAATGGCTAGGTGAGTTTTTTTTTTATCTGGACACGTCTCTAACCCTCTTTTAATTGGGTAGTTAGGTCCTGAGTTTCGTGAGTCACAAATGAAGTTGGTTGATGCTTTTATTTATTATTGATGTGGTCTAATTTAGGCTTGTAGAGCAATGAGTTGATTGCCTTTTTTTTTCTTTTAGCTGGGATATTGGGATATGAACCTAGGTCAAAATATTGTGTTCTATTGACTAGGACTTTAGTGTTCATTGTCGTCAACAAATACAAGCTAACATGTTAAATTAAAAGGGTTAGACAAGACTACAATACATTGAATCCTAATGTCCTGATTATGGATGTCTAAGTGCATTCTATGTTCCGAGTATATAATAGTATCCAAGTATTGGGTACTTCATATCTTGAAAAGAAAGGAAGATATTGGATATCATGCGATTTCTACTGGTGTGATCATTCTATCTGAACTTTTATATTTAGATGTCAAATTCAATGTTTAAAGGAAATATAAAATTAAGACTCATCCTTGATGATGATGTTTATGGATTTCTTTTGACCTAACCCATATTTATCTTTGTTTGAAGGTAAAATATTTCGCGGATGGACATTTGAGGGTCAAGCTTCGAGATATTCTTTCATATATTTTTTTTTGAGCATCAGATATTCTTCCATGTTGTAGTGTAGTATTGCTACATGTATTATTTGGGGAAAAATAGATTCTTTACATATGTGAGATCCATTGTCAATGTAATTTACTACATTTGCTAATGTAATGTTGTGTTTTTTATTAAGTTATATTGGAGAAAAAGCGAAAGCCGTGTGTAATTTTGGTGTACCTTGTATTTATTTTGGGAATGTTATAAAATGTTATAGGAGAACATATTGTAGGTTGGCTACAAAATGCAAAAGCGCGTGGCTCATCATTTTTCAAGGGACTAGCAAATGTCTTACAAGAGTATTACATAAGTTAGGTAAAAGTGTTACACTAGGCAAGCAAACCGTTACATTTGGTCCTCAATCAAACCATTACATTAGGTCAAAAACTGTTACAATAGATCTCATATAACCGTTACTTAAAGTTTTTTTTTTAAATTGTTACATTAGATACAAATCTATGGTAACACTATTAAAAATGTTACATTAGGCCTTAAAATCCGTTACATTAGGCTAATGTAACACACCCCTAATGTAACAGTCAAAAAAGTGTTACATTAGATCTAAGGTAACATTTTTACGACTTAAGGTAACACTTTTTGTGGGTTACATATGGCCATTTTCATTGTAGTGGTGGGGTCTTGTCGGATCATCTCCAGCCATCTCTTTTTTGGCCTGCCTCTTCCTCTCCTGCCTAGTGTAGTAAGGGGTTGTTCGCATCTCCTTACTGGAGCATTGTCCGGTCTCCTTCTAACATGTCTAAACCACCTCATACGTTGCTCCCTCAGTTTATCTTCAATGGGGGCTACGCCCAATTTGTCCCTTATGACATCGTTTCTGATCATATCCTTCCTTGTGTGTTCGCACATCCACTTGAGAATTCACATCTCCGCCACCTTCATCTTCTATGTGTGTTGTTGTTTCATCGCCCTGTATTCCGTCCCATACGTCATAGCTGGCCTCACAACTGTCTTATAGCATCTTCCCTTTAGCTTCAAGGGAAACTTTCTATCACAAAGTACTGCGGAGGCCATCCTCCACTTATGCCAACCCGCTTTAATCCGGTTGTTGACATCCTCGTCAACTTGGCCGTTGTGCTGTATCATGGGCTCCAAGTACCTGAAGATCTCCTTCTTCGATATGGCCTCAGATCCAATCTTGATGCCTTCCCCGCTTGGCGTGGTGGAGGGATCGAACTTGAGCTCCATGTGCTCGGTCTTGGCTCTACTTAGTCGTAAACCCTTCGACTCTAGTACCCCTCTGCACAGTTCCAGCTTCTCATTTACCTCTTCCCATGACTCCCCCACCAACACTATGTCATCTACAAAAAATATGCACCAAGGTACACATCCCTGGATGTGCCTAGTGAGCTCGTCCATAACTAGAATGAATAGATAAGGGCTCAGAGCAGACCCCTGGTGTACCCCTACTGTTATTGGGAAGGCGTCTGTCTCCCCGTCCACTGTACGCACCATAGTCTGTGCCTCCTCATACATGTCTCTAATGGCTCGTATGTATGGCACGGGGATGCCTTTCCTGTCCAAAACTCTCCAAAGGACCTCCCTTGGAACTCTATCATATGCCTTCTCTAAATCAATAAAAACTATGTGAAGGTCCTTTTGTCTCTCCTTGTATTGCTCTATCATTCGCCTTAGGAAGTAGATGTCTTCTTTTGTTGATCTCCCGAGCATAAATCCGAATTGGTTCTCGGACACCTCTGTCTGTTGCCTTGACCTCTTCTCTAAGACCCGTTCCCACAATTTCAGAGTGTGGCACATTAGTTTGATACCCTGATAGTTGGCGCAACTCTGAATGTCGCCTTTGTTCTTATATATCGGGATCACTATACTCTTCCCCCATTCCTCAAGTATCTTCTCCCCCAGAAGGATTTGGTTAAATAATTTAGTCAACCAATTGACGCCCTTCTGCCCAAGGCATTTCCATGCTTCTATGAGTATGCCGTCTGGGCCAACTATTTTACCCCTTTCCATGAATTTTAGGGCTTCCTACACACTCTAAAATTTTAGGAAATAGGATTTGAAAATTTTGGGGGAGAAGTAACTTCTCTAAAATATATAGAGATTTAATTTAAGATTTGTTAAAATTTGCTCATTGAATTCTTATTTTGTTTAGCCTGAAATATATGCATTGGTTTTTTTTTTAATCCATAACATGTATGCTTTGTATAATATACTAATTTAAAAACATTTATTTTAAATAATTTGTTCTCAGTATTCAATTTAATTATTAATTAATGCTAATAGTTAATTAAAATAATACATTAAAAACATCTATTGCATAAAATAAAGGATTATTTACGTCAAAGGTCCCTATATTTTACCCATTATGTTAATTTGGTTCTTGTACTTTTAATTGTGTCAATTTAGTCCCCCTATTATTTATATTGTGTCAATTAAGTCACTAGAGTAAAATTTATGTTAAGTTTTTGATAAAATTTTTAATAATTTGGCAACAAATTGGGTTTAATTATGTCAATTGGTGGATTTATAGTGGATTACTTGCATTTAACATGATTGTACAATTAAAATTACATCATTAATTTAACTTTAATTTAATTGTAGGACTAAATTGACACAGTGAATAAAGTGTAGGAACCTTTGGTGTAAATAACCTTAAAATAAACATCTATATTTATATATATATATATATATATATGATGTTTAGAAGGGTCGTTTTACATCTCACATCACTTGCAACAACACTTATCAAAAACATTGTCAAATGCCTCAACATTTTCTCCCTTAACTTGGCTACAATAACATTTCAAACCAATGGTATCAAACAGAATCAAGTTGTGGGGAAAAAAAAAAAACCCCCCAAAGCCCATGCTACTAATGGAAGAGGATAGCGGACGAGTTTTTAGTGATGAATAATAATTTTATCATTTATTTTCTATTAAAAATATTAAAAATGCTAAAGGAAAGTATTTAGAATTTTTAATACCACTTTTTTTTTTTGAGTTAGTTCAATTAAGATTATTCTAAGATTTGATTACTTATTTTATGTACAAGAAAACTTTTTTTTTGAGTTTTTAGTAGAAACATATTTTGCTAAGTAACAAGCTTTTAACTGCCCAATATACCTTTTATTTCCAAATATTTTTACGAATATGCTTTTTGGAAATAGAAGTACATTTTTTTTGGAACCGCCATTTTTAAATAAATAGGTTGGCTTGGCTCCAAAGGTGTATGATTCTAGTTATGCATAGTTGTTTGAAGTCTAGTTTGCCATTGATATCCTTTCATTCGGGTATTGTAAGATTCATCATAACATAATCAACGAATCTGATTCTATAAATTTTGTGCCCTAGTTTCGCAATCCAACTTCAAATTCATAAATTAATGTTGTCTTTTAGTTTTGTTAGTTTTCTTCACACTCATTGAGAAGCAAATTATGTTATGGACTATTTTGCTAAGTCGAGAATCCGTGACTATATCCTTTCATGACCTAATTTTCATTGTAGTGTGCCTCATCTGCTTTTTGACGCATTTTCATCTTGTGTTTTTTTATATTACTTTATATTTTTTCTTAAGCTGAATGTATTATTGTATTAATTTATTTTCTAACTCAATAAATAAGAGGTTATAGGTTTAAAATTTATCACCTCTCTTTTACAAGTATTAATTTTTCTTTCTAAAAAATTTACTCTACACTTTTTACCAATGTGGACCAAAAAAAAAAAAAAAAAGGCTTCGTATTTCTTGTAAAATAAGACACGCCAAAGAACTCCCCCCTTTACTTAATCAGAAAAGAAAATAATGCAAGCAGAAGAAATATTAAAGTGGGGAGGGAGAAAGGTACGGTTTGGTCAAAAAAGTGGAGATAAGGAATATGAGAATATCATTTCACCAAACGACAAAAGCCTACAGCTAAGGCGGCCAGGGGCATATAAATTTAAATAAATAATGGGAATTTCACTTGCGCTATACTTGGAGCAAGAAGTTGGAGTTTGAAATTGTGATCTAAAATTCTAATTTTATTATTTAGTTTATCTATTAGAATTAAAATTATAATTTTATTGCTTAATTTTATGTATTTAAATTTTAACTAAAAATTATACTTTTTAATTTTTTTGGAGTTAGAATAAAGATTACAATTTATAGTAATTTCACTAGCCTGAAACCTAAAATGACCCACTTAATTGACCCAAAATAAGGATGACTCAAAATCTAAAAACTCAGACATAACCTAAAATTTGACTTGAACCTTGAAATTATCCAACTTGAATGACTCGAACTTGAAATGACCGAATCACCTTAGCTCAAAGTCCGAAGTGACCCAACCCGATTGACCCGAAACTAGAGATGACTCGAATTCAAAAAATGAAACCACTTGACTTGAATGTGATGTAAACAAGATGAGCCGAAGTGGAAATAACCCCACCAAATTAACCCAAAACTTAATACGACTCAAACCCAAAATGACCCAACCTATCTCAAACTCAGACTATGATGATTCCATATTTGATTGAACTCATTTGTCCCAACATTAAGATGATTGGAGCCCGAAATGACCTAAATCAACCAACCTGATCAATTCTAGCCTGAGGCTTTGTTTGTTTCGCGGGAAAAACACATTCCTGGTATTGGTTTTTCCTTCTTCCATTGTTTGGCATAAGTTTTGTGACGGAAAAGGTTTTCCAAGGAAAAACTTTTCCCTTAAACGAAGGAAAATGACATTCCTTTTGAAAGAAGAGAAGTCATCATTTCAATCTAATTCAAAAACTTTCAAATGTATGCGTTAGTTCGAATATAGATCAAACCGAAATAAAGTAGACGAGATCTTAGATTACTAGAGGTAATAATGTCAAATAAGAATTAGATGAAGAATGATCGGTCAGCTCCAAATCCTTGAGTGGATTATGTTGTTCAATTTGATTTTCATTGCTTAGTGATATTTATATTTGAAAGATCTTTTTCTATTCACACTATGATAAATATTATAATTAGGAAATAATGTTTACATCAAACCAAGAACACAAAAACTATTTATAAACTATAGTTTTCTTTTTGGAAAATGCTTTCTTTTGTTATATGTTTTTTAGGAAAATTATTACATAAGTGCCCTGATCTTTTACCATTTATTACCTAGGTACCCTATTCAATATATACAAGGAGTACACTGAGGTTTGAAAATTTTATCATTTAAGTACTCTAAAGTTTTAAAATTTTATCAATCAGGTGCCTTTTGTTGAAATTCGATAAATTTTCTTTAGAAAATGCTAAAATAGAACATGATTCTGACAATATATTAGTATCATAATTTGAATTTGAGGATCTTTTGCCAAAAAAATGTTAACATGGCATATGTTTTCGGCCATATTTAGACTGTTTACATTAATATTTGATGAACTTTTTATTTTAATTTGTTTCATATTTGCAGAAAAGATTGATATGGCTTATAAAAATAATCATAATTAGGTACTATATTAGCATTTTGTATAAATTTGGTTAGACTCTTACAAAAAATTATCAAATTTTGATATAGTGTACTTGGATAATAAAATATTCAGATTCAGATACGTCATAGTATATATTGAAATATTAGGATAGGTGATAAATGCTTAAACCTCAATTACCTTAATAATTATTTTCCTATTTTTTAATTAAATAATAACTTTTTCAGAAGCACAACTAGCATAAATAATTTCAAATATATTATATTGCTACTTGTGTAGTCTTATGACTAGGTATAAGATAATTAGTGAAAGATATTTTCCTTTAAAACAAACAAGAAATATCATAAGATGAAACTATATTTTCTGTTGCAACAAACAAACGAAGCCTGAATCCTGAAAAAACACCTAACCCAATTAATTGAAAATCCAAGATAACGTGAACACTAAATGACCGGACGCGTTACTTGACCCGAAATACAATGTGAACCGCTCCAACCAAAGTCCGACCGTTGTTGATTTAAAACTCGAAATACTCCAACTCGATTGACCAAAAAGTCTTGATGATTCGAATCATTATGTAATTATAATTCCAATATCTAATTTCTTTGATGAACCAAATAATAGAATTTCAATTCCATTGGAATTGTAATTCCCACCAGAATTGGAATTAAAATTATAATTCTATAGTCTAATTCCAATTCCATGTGCAAAACAAAGCCTTATTGCTTTGAAGTTTGCTTATTTATCACCTTAGTGTTATGTTATTTCGATATATACAATGAAGTATCCGATATTTCAAATTTTCATCAATTGTGTGCCCTATACGGAAGTTTTTTGAACTTTTATTAAAATCTAATCAATTTTCACCTTAAAATGTGTGTATATATATATATATATATATGAGCGAAATAATATGTCATTGTAAACACGAAATTTGAATAAAACAAAAAATTGCACCACAAAATAAATTTCTTTATATTTCTTCAGAAAATAATGGGTACAATCTTTGTAAATGTATATCAAGTACAAATATATGAAAAAACCTCTAATTCGAGCTCCTTAAGCTTTGCACTGTTAAACACCGACAATGGATTTGACTTCTTGACAAGGGCACAAGGCTTGACCTCAATCAAGAGACTTCTTCTTCAAAGTATGAAAAAGGGCACATGGCTTGATCTCCTTCATGTAATTCTTCTTCAAAGTAGAGGGCACGTGGTTTAGTTCTCTGACTTGAAGGGCGATTTGGGTTTAGAAGCTTGAACGAGGGCACGACCGCTTGATCTTACCCCCTGTTTGGCAACAGGGTAAAGGGAGGTAAGAGTAAAGGAGAGTAATTTTTTACTCCTATTTGTTTAATTTGTTCGAGGGGTCAAGGGGGGTAATGGGGGTAAAGGGGTAAGAAATTACCCCCCATTACCCCCTTTACCCCGAATTTCTTTAACCCCTAAATTGGACACTTTTACCCTTATTTTAACTATAACTCCCTTTATCCTTAAACCTTTACCCAATTGTCAAACAAAGGTAACTCATTTACTCCTCTTTATCCTTACCCCTCTTAATTTGACATATCTAAGATAGGATATTACCTTAACCTCTCTCTCTTTACCTCTCTTTACACTCCTCCTATTTACCCCTTTGACCCAGTTGCCAAACAAAGCATTAGTCAAGATATTTCTTTTTCAGTGTAGAGGGCCGAAGGCTTGATCTCTAACTTAAAGAAAAGGGTTTTGGTTTCTTGATATTTTGGTTGAGAGAATTTAAGAATTTTGAAGTCCTCTATTTTATCTCCTTGATTTCGAATTCCTTCAAAGCTAGATGGACTTTTTAGGTATTTCCTAACTTTATTTTATTAGAGGCCTTATTTCGCTACTTATTTAAGAAATATTGATTCTTTTTTAAAAATATCTTTTAGAAAAAATTTGTTTGGATTTTTTGTACATTAATTCTTTTCAATTTTTTTGATTTTGTTCAAAATTTCACTCTTGCAAAAAAAATTTATACATCTTCTTCTTTTTTTTCTTTTTTTTTTCCTAACAAATAATTTCTTTTAATATTTTCTTTTTCCATTTTTTGTTTCATTTTTAGATTTTATTTTACCACTAATAGAGGGATGGGGGATATAATTTTTGAAGAAACTAATTTATTTTAATTGCTATTTTTTTTACTGTAAAATAAAAGTGAAACCCCTATTCGAATTGTGAAAAAATCATTTTTCATAAAAATAATTATTTTGTTATAAATTACTTTTTTATCTTATGAATTGTGTGGCTTCCGTAGAATTTGTCTCTGAATACTACTTTATTTCTTACAATTAAGATAGTAGATATATTTTTTTATAAAATAGAAAGTAATTAACTATAACTTTCTTAATAAATATTTTTCTTAAATACCATAAGATTTCTTAAAAGTAATAGAATTGATAGGTTTTCTAATAAACATTTATTCTTTTTGGAAAAAAAAATTATCAAAATAAATTTAATGAATGTTTTTTTTTAAAATTTCTCATCTTTTAAGAGTACTTGATTTTTTCAAGAACTAATTTTTAAAAAAATATTATCTTTGCTCATTCTCTTTTGTTTCTTGTAAATAATTTTTAAATTAATGTTTTGTTTTGTTTTATATTATGAAAATAGAAGTGAAGGCCTAATTAGGATAAACTAATTATTTTGTTTAAATTACTTTTTTATCCTATGAATTATGTGCATTTTATAAAAATTATTTTTAAGTACCATCTGATATTTAAAGTTATAGAGTAGCTACGTTATTTACTAAAAAAAAGTTTATTAACTACAACTTCTCTCAAGAAATATTTGTTCTTTTTGGAAAAAGGAAAATTTTTAGTAGAACAAATTTCTGAATCTTTATTTTTATTTTATTTTTTTTTTTACAAATTTCAAATTTCTTGAATTGTTTCAAAAATTTATTTTTAATAAATATCGTCTTTGTCCATTTTGTTTTTTTTCCGTTTTCTTCTATTAAATGATTTTTAAAATATTTTTAGTCGCTATTTTTTTGAACTATCTTCTGTCTATTATATTATAGCAAAACCCCTCTTCCTCTAAACCCATTAAAACCCAAAAATTCAATTCACAGGTTACCACATGGAATTTTCTTCGAATAAAAAAAATTAAAAAATGCTATGGCAGTTACAACCCACAAATTATATAGTGGGGCAATCTATCATGTGTTGGAGAATTTCCTTACAAATCGGGTAACCGAAAGATCTCTGGTGTCAGGGTTGTGTAATCACTTTCCTTAAAACTTATTTCGGTGTAACGAAATAGTCTCCAGGATACAATGACAACCAAAAATACGAAGTGAGGATGTGTATGAGAAGGAATAGAAGAGATGTCAATGAGAATGAAGTTTTCAAGAACTCTTCACAACACTTTCTTTTGAATTCACTCAAGTGTTTCTTGCAATATTTTTCATAAAATCATCATCACTTAAACATGAGAATGAATGGGTTATTTATAGTTTGTAAGTATCTCTTTGTGAAGGGACGTCAAGTGTCTCTTCATGAAGGGACACGTCCCTTCACGAAGTGACACTTCATTTTTTAATATTTCACAATACTTGCAAGCAAAGATATTTCATGTGTGTTCTTCAAAGAACCAGGGGAAAAGTATATAAGAAAATAAGGTTTAGAACACGTCCCAAACTTATCAAAATCAAACCAGCAAACAGGAAAAAAACCACGTAAAGTAACGGTTGAAACTACCCTGCGTTGAAGCTGTGTGTCGACACAAAGATTGTCACTCACGTTACTGTAATTCTATAAGATCGGTGTGTCGACACATGGGCCCCTTGTGTTGACACACAAACACTTTAAGTTAGTTCTGTTGGGCTGTGTGTCGACACACGATACCTGTGTGTCGACATACCTTATACAACGACACTCAATGATAAAACGTACTCGGGTCCATTAAGAGTATAAGCTTATCCTCTTAAGATCTATATCGTAGGATACCAAGCATTTCACGTGCAGGATGGAAATATCTCTTTTAGTGCTTGCAGTCACACCGGTGATAAACCTCTCTCATTGAACCCGAGACCTAGCGTCATATCAAGCATTGATTTGAGGGCCTATCATGTATGACTTATAATGACAGGTTTCACACCATCCCTTCATTTGTTTATACCAAGTCTCTAGCAATGCTTTTTAATAAGAGATCCGCTAGATTTTGACGTACATTTTCAAAGTCTACAGTGATCACTCACTTTTTCATGAGTTATTTCACATAACAATATTTAACACTAATGTATCCAGACTTACAGTGATACATCTCACTCTGATACATTTTAAAGCATAACCTCACTATTACAATGGATAGAAATAGGTGGTATTAGCTTAGACCACAAAAGAATCCTAAACTAAAAATCTTTTAAACATTCTGCTCCTCTACAAGCAGAAACTAGAGTAGAAAACTCTAAATACAACAATAACAACAGTCCTAGTGCCACAAGGGCACCCTGCGCAATGGGAGGGGTAGGATGTACGCAGCCTTACCCCATCAGGGTGGGCCCCTGATGAGACACTATTTTCGAGGACCCCCAGCCTTGTCATAGAAATTTATGGAGAGTCTGTAAGGAGAGCATGTAAAGCCTAAAATCATGTATGCATGTATGCAAGTGAGCGTATAGGCATACAACCAACTTCAATAATCCGATAAGCATGTAAGCATGTACTTATGTTTGCATGCATGGGAGCCTAGGATCATAGCATACAAGGTAAGAGGTAGGAGCACATAAGCAAGTACGATATAACTCACACTTATAATACAAACATATGGAGAAGTAGATCACCTAAAGAGTAGAGAGAGCGAGAAAGAGACAGAGATAGAGAAGGTAGAGGAAGAGAGTGAGAGAAAGAGATAAAGGGAGATGGAGAACTGAGAGAGAGATAATACAGGATGATACAAGATGTAAGTAAGTACGTACAGAAAGTATGGAGGGTACCAGCAGCTTGGAGCCCTAATTGACCAACTATCATCCGTACTGCAATTATGCTCGCGGTCATACCTGCTGCTTACGGTTGCTCGAATGTCCTGCAATCGCTAAATCGGTTACCCTTATCCTAAACCTGCATTGAGCTCTAAACTAGGGCCATTTCTTCATTTAGGTTGGAGTCGGCGAGGTCCCGTTAAATCAAATTATCTCTACCTAATTTTACTTTTATTTTAATTTTATTCATATTTTTAATTTTATTTGTATTTGTATTTGTATTTGGCCGGCTCCTTCCTCACTTCCCTTCTAGGGAATGTATTGCTCACATCTCCTTACATGGGTAGTGGTGAGTCTCCCAAACCTCTCTTCTTTAACTGGCCTCTTCCTCATGTCCCATCTGCCTGAGGAACATTGGGCCGCCCATCAGTTGCATATAAGCGCTAAGCAATCAGGCAGCCTCTTGTTAGACGATTGCTGGGTACTCCTACACTACTATATCAGTTACACCGATACTAGCCCTCCACAGAGCTTTATCTAGGGCCAACTCTTCGTTTAGGTTAAGATAGGCGAGATCCTGACGGATCGTCTCCATCCAACTATTTTTTGGCCGGCCTCTCCCTCTCTTTCCATCTATGATATGGATTTGCTCGCATCTCCTGACAGGGGCATCGGTGGGTTTCCTCCTCACATGCCCAAACCACAGCAGACATTGCTCCCTCAACTTATCCTCGATCGGAGCAATGCCCAATTTACTTCTTATAATGTCATTTCTGATCATGTCCTTCCTTGTGTGCCTACACATCCATCTTAACATCCTCATCTCCGCCACATTTAGCTTCTGCGTATGATGACACTTGACTGGCTAGCACTGTGCCCCATAAGACATAGCCGGTCTAACTACCGTCTTGTAGTATTTGCCCTTTAACTTTAACGGGAACTTCCTATCACACAGTACTGCGGAGGCCATTCTCCATTTATACCATCCCACTTTAACGGGAACTTCCTAGCGCACACTACCGTCTTGTAGCAAACTCTAGATCCATGGTGGAATTACTAATACGTGTTCGTTTCTTGAAACTTAAGGAACAACACCACCAACCCGTAGCAACACCCACTCGCTTTAAGAAGCATAGTCCTCCTTATTAGAGATACAACTGACATCCAAGTATTCTTCTTAATAAAAGAGTACTCATTAAAAATAACACCATAATTCATGGTTATTCCAGTACCTTATGTACCACATGCTAGTAACCTTTACTTACATAGCTAGTTATATACACTTGGCTATCCAACAACAAAGGCTACATCGAACCTTTTCAAATTCTAATTATGCTATTGAAGCACTTTCATTTGGTTCTA
The DNA here is from genome assembly GCA_018398585.1 of Simmondsia chinensis. Lineage (NCBI taxonomy): Eukaryota > Viridiplantae > Streptophyta > Magnoliopsida > Caryophyllales > Simmondsiaceae > Simmondsia > Simmondsia chinensis. The sequence goes on from JAGTTD010000005.1 coordinate 29,691,645, forward strand.
AATATTCATACCAAATTTCAATATGTATTCAATGTACATACATACAACGAATCCTATATCAGTCTTAAACTTGCCATACACACATTTATTGGATTCATTAATTACCTCTTTCAACAGGCAACATCCCAAGACTTCATAGTCTCGTCATAGGATCACAATTTATAACACAACAATATTGAACTTTGACATTCATATTATCTCTAGTTCATTCCTCTAGAAATATACAAGTTCGATCACTAGAACTTTTCTTTTCATAGTCTTTACTCTATCAAAGTTTTGGGGTATTTCCATGGATTTTTCCTCAATCATGATTTTCATCATAATAAACTTTACTTCACATAATCACAATGCATCATTCAATATCAATGAAAGACTCAAAGCCATTTTAGTGTACTCATTTATATTTACATATCTATTTACCCATAGCTAAATTATATGAATTATCATGTCATTTATAAGCATCTAACTTTAGGGATAGCACATTTAGGGATAACACATGAGCCATCAAAATTATATTCTTAAATTTTTGTCACTTTGATGACTAACAACATGTGAATGTACAACCATATAATAACCTTATTTTTCCATGCAACAACTGCATATAAATTAGACTCAACTTGAGCATCTTCACATTTATTGTATAAATGCACTTCGTTTTAACAGATGAAAAGAATCATAATTCTTACACAACTAATCATGGATTACTTTAACCGCATTAATTATGATGGATGATAAAATTTTTCACAAGCATGCTAGTTTCCATTGAAGCATTATATCCAATAACATTGGAAAACCCACAGGAGATACGCGGTCAATTATGAAATTATGACTCATCATTTCAAAGTGCTTTTATCCAACTTCTTTCTTCATCTTTAATCATGTACTTCAATTTTAATAATTTTTATATCAGTCATATTAGAGATCAACATATGTAAAATAAACATATTCATGATCCACTAAATACACTCAAATTCACACCAGCTTTGTTTTATCGAGCAAACAAAGGCATTCATATTCATAAATTAAAATTGCATTAATTCATGACCATTGATGTGCATGCACGTATTAATTGCATCGACATCCACGCTTAATATTGATTGAGCATGCATCAGCCTTGTAATTCCATTAACATATATAAATGCTTATATTCAAATTCTTTTCATAGTGATGATCATATAAACATTGCCATTCATGACCCAATTTATTTTACTCAAATTTATATACTCCAAATACGTAAATATGTATTTGTTATAGCAATTTTCCTTTCATGATCCAATATTCATATAAAAACGAATGTTACATAATTTTGTCTTGATCCATAATTTTAATTTCACTCAAATTCAAGCCAATTTCTGATTGACCAAGTAAACATATAATATTAATGTTTACAAATTAAAACCGTAAAGTTTATGATTGCATTAATCGTGCATACACGCATTAAATCTCAACTTAATTACTCATAGTACAAATTCATACAATAATGAATTTACTATACATAATGCACAATTTATACTTTGTTTCAACCATCATAATTCTTTAAGAATTATAATCATGTATATACAAAAGCATGAATCTTCATATTGCCAATTTATAACAGAGCATGCGTCCAATTTTATTATTATTAATAGTTTTGGAATCGTTTTGGCGCTTGGTTTCAACCAGCGGTGAATCCAGGATTTTGGTGTAAGGGGGGCTTGAATAAAAAATAATAAATTACATAATAAAAATTATTAAAAAATTTACAATCGATATTTTTTAATAGTTTACAAATCAAAAAAAATAGAAAAAACGCATCTAATTAAATAGGAAAGTACTATAAAAATTAAAAAAATTACAAAAAATAATATTTCTATATCTTAAATTACCATAAAATAAATATATTATGAACAAAAATTATTATTACCAATATAAACTAAAACAGCACTAAGCATTTACAAACAACCCCTTTGAGTTTTCACGTTTTGGAATCTTTCTATAATTGTTTCAACACTGACATCTTCAAAAATACCTTTTTCAACAAAGAGAATCAAACTATCACTAAGCCATTCATCACCCATTCGGTTACGCCATTTGGTCTTAATGGCATTCATAGCTAAAAATACTCTCTCAACTGTAGCAGTTGCAATTGGTAAAGTCAATGCCAAAGTCAAGAGCAAATAAACTTGTGGATGCAACTTATTTTTACCACATTCCACCATTTTCTGTGCAAGCTCACCAATGCTAGTTAACTTTGAGAAACCCACGCTAGAATGCATGTCAACAATATAGGTATCGAGTTGATCTTCAAGCTTCCATACATCAAATGAAGTAAAGTCTTTTAGATAGAAGCTAGCAAATTGTATCAATCTATCTTTGTTGAAGTGGATAAATGCATTTACTGGATTAAGGCATGCCACACAAAGGAGCAACTCAGTGTTAGACTCGGTGAAACGGCCATTTAATTCTTGAAGTTGCATGTCAATAACAGTGTAAAATGTTTCAACCCGATAGTGATACAAGTTTGTCATTTCCTCTTCTCCACTTTGTCCTCTAGCTAAATAAACTCCATTCATATCAAGAAAAACAATGCCATGACTTTCACAAAATGAGGAGACATCATCCAATAATGAAGTCCATCCGCTTTCTCTCATCACTTGGAGTCGATCTTTTGACAATTTTACTAAAGCCAATCGCGTTAACAATATCTTGGTCTTTACTTTGTAATGCTTCTGACAATTTGTTCGTAATTGCCAATATTTTTTGCATTAAAAAGAGACTAAACACAAAATCAAAAGACAGAAGTCTCTCCACTATATTTCGTGCTTCTGTTCGATGAACATCGAGTTTTGCATCTTCACCAATGAATTCTAGCACATCGACTACTGCATCAAACATATGAACCAAGCTCAGTAATGTTCTATAATGTGAGCCCCAACGAGTATCACCCGAACGTTTGAGACTAGTCTCTTGATTCAAACCACGTCCACTTTAAAGCTTCCCATTATCAAGTGCTTCAGCAACCTTTTCAGCTTGTTTCTCCCTTAGCATATCTCGATGTTTACATGAAGATCCAATAAGACTCAACAATCGGCTTATAAACACAAACAATGAAGATATATGGTTATGGTTTCTTGCGACAGCTACTGGAGCTAGTTGCAATTGGTGAGCAAAGCAATGGACATAATATGCACAAGGATTCTCTTTCATAATAAGCGCTTTCGGGCCATTACATTGACCTCGCATATTACTTGCTCCATCATAACCTTGACCTCGCAATCTCGACATACTAAGGCCATATCTACATAACACATCATCAATGGTGCTCGTCAATGTATGAGCACTTGTATCGGTTACATGCTCTATGCCTAAAAAGCGCTCAATTACATTTCCTTTGTCATCCACATAGCGTATCACAATGGCCATTTGCTCCTTTACTGACATATCACGAGCTTCATCAAAAAGAAGAGAACAGGGGGCATCCCCAAGATCGCTAATTATTACATTGACAACTTCCGTTGCACATGCACTTACTATTTCTTTTTGAATTTGGGGAGCTATTAGCTGTTGATTCTTCAGAACATTTCTTAAGGTGACTGCATCGACATCCGAACTAATTCTACCAAAAGTTCTCAACAATTGGATAAAATTTCCTGGATTTGAAGAATCTTCACTTTCATCATGACCACGGAATGCAAGTGATTGCAATGAAAGATATCGGACAGCCTCAATAGTAGCAGTCAAACATTTTCTATAATTGGTTCGAGCTTCATTTGTTTGCTTATGAATGCTAGTCTCAATGTGTCGCTTTTGATTCATTAAATCTTCACATTTTCCCCAAGCTTTATTGTGAGAACTATTTGCACCTCCTACATGAATAAAAAGTTTCTCTCTTTTCTTCCAATTTGAAAATCCTTCATTAACAAAATGATCATTGCCTCCTTAACCTCCAATATCATTCTTAAACAGATAACAACACAAGCAATAAGCAGCATCCTTCGATATACTATATTCTAACCAAGGAAACTCATCAAACCAATCCTGATTGAATCGCCTTTGTTGTTGTCCATATTTTGTTAACGGAAAGTTGTGGTTTCGAGGTTGGCAAGGACCCCTTTGCAAATATGCTTTACGAACTTGATCACGAATATTATGATGATAGTCGACAATTCGAATTCGATTTCCTGGATCTGTAGAAAGGTCCTCTAGACTGATTTCTTGTTGACTTTGTATAGTACTAGTACAACAAGGATTATCATCTCCTTGCAAAGGCGATTTTCTTTTAAAGTACTTGAACATTGTTAACTCTGTTATAAACAAGAATAATTGTCAACCAATTTATATACTAATAACAAATATCAAGCAAAGCAACAAAGACCATATAATTCCAAACTCGATAAACTACAAGTAATTATTCTCCAATTAAAAAGAAATTTGATATCTCTTACTAAAATTTATAAAATTAGAATTTTAATTAAAGATACATGAGTTGAAAAACCTAAAAGTATTGTATATTATTATAAAATAGGATAAAAAATGAACAAAACTTACATTGAATATGGCTGATGCCTGGTGGTGGATGCGAGAGGAGGATCTGACTAGCAGCGGAGCGAAGGCGTCGGTGAACCGGTGGCCAGGAGGCGGGGGCGGCGGTGGGGATGGCAGGGGCGGCGGCGGGTGGGGGTGGGTTTTGGGGGTTGGGGTTTGGGGTTTTTGGTTCAATAGGGTGGGGTGGGAGGACCGGTGAACCGGTGGCCAAGCGGCGGGGGCGGCGGGGGTGGCGGGGGCGGCGTGGGGTGGGGGTGGGTTTTGGGGTTTGTTTGGGGGTTGGGGTTTTTCGTCTGGGGTTGGGTGGAATGGGAGTATTAAAATTAATTTTATTTTTAATAAAAAAAAAAGAAAGGGGGATGAGATAGCTGTGGGATTCGAACTCAGGCTCTCTCGCTTACTTAAAAGAGACAAAATCATCAAACCAATCCATTATTTATGATTCATATATATAACTAGTAATATTTATTTAAGGCCCCCCCCGCCCCCCTCTCAGCTCTACGTGGATTTGCCACTGGTTTCAACGACCACACTAAACAAGGATTTCCCTTTCTTAGCATCGCCTCGATATCTGGTTTCAACAACCACTCAAAATAGGTTTTCCTTTCTTTCATTTACTTATATATAGGGAAATGAATACATCCAAGAAATACCATGAGTTCTACAATGCATATACCTTGAAAAATTTTACGATAAAAAATTATATTTTATTGTATATTAGTGTATGCATTATTTTTCAGGTTCATTATGTATAATTCTAAATTATATATTCCTGGTTCAAGTCTCTCAGCTATCACGTTCGAGTACAAACCACCGTTTTGTTTGCTATAAATATATAAGTAATCCAAACTCACACACATTAAGGGCATCTGCATGAGTGGCTAAGTAACCCCTTATTGGTGTGAGGTGACGTGTGCTCGAAACTCTATAACCGCAAATGAGAGTTTTTTTTTAAAATAATAATGACATAGATCTGTATTGTATAAATTACTCACGAAAGGCAATTTGTTTCAATGGTCAAGGGCCCCCTCTTCCCTGTCAAGCACCGCGGTTCGAGAATGAGTAACCCCAAGTCATATATATATATATATATATATTTTAAATTTCAATTTTCCTGTTATGAAATTTCTCTTCCCTTTTAATTTTAATATTAAATTATCATGTACTCATTATTGATCAATACTTATGTTTGAGTGGAAAGTACTTGGACAAAATTCATGATAGATAACATATCAAAACAATGCCCAAATTGAAAATCATCATGAATTCTTGATTTGGTTATGTGAGAGTTAAGTTATGGTAACATACCCAACAGGGTGCTGAGGTATTATATACATATAGAAACCAAAGAAAATACAATTACAAGAAAGCTCTTGGGCTAATAATAACATAAATAACTCTATTATTCTAATACGCCCCTTCAATCTGTACTCGGGGGACCAACGTGTAGATTGGCTTTGTGGTAGCAGAAGCAAGCATTAGCCAACCCTTTTGTAAAGATATCAGCAACCTGCTTGGTAGTAGGAGAAAATCGAACTTGGATGTCACCCTTGACAACCTTTTCACGAACATAGTGAAAATCAACATCAATGTGTTTACTACGATCATTAGAGATAGAATTTGCAGCAAGATAAGTAGCAGACACGTTATCACAGTAAATAAGAATTGGACCATTGCGCCGCAGACCCAAGTCACGCATCAGTTATCGGATCCAGTCACACTATGCTACGACTTTGGCAACGGCACGATACTCAGACTCAGTGGTAGACTTCGCAACTGTGAGCTGCTTTTAAGCGCGCCAGGAGATGAGATTAGGACCAAGGAAAAAGAGCGAAACCTGTAGTAAAGCTTCGCGTATCAGGACAACCACTCCAATCAGCATCAGCATAAGCAGTAACTGATGTGTAAGACCCAGGAGTACTGGTGAGACTGTGATCAGGAGTGAGCTTGAGGTATCATAGGATGCGCTTCACCATTTGCTAATGAGACGTCGTGGGAGCATGCATGAACTGGGACACACGGTTAACAGCAAAGCATATGTCGAGACGGGTCATTGTTAAGTACTGGAGTGCACCCACTACACTGCGGAACTCAGTGGGATTGGCTAGGAGGTCCCCATCGGTCAAAGAAGGTTGTGCTCGGGCTGGTATCAGTGTTTGTACAGGTTTGGCCTCAAGTATGTCATGCTTGCGAAGAAGGTCCGGGGTATATTTGTGCTAAGAGAGGAAATGGCCATGGTGGGATCATTTGGTCTCAATACCGAGGAAATAGTGGAGCGGACCGAGGTCTTTCATAGGGAACTGAGTGGATAGGGAGGCGGTTAGTTGACTGAGAAGCGCAGGGTTAGAGCCTGTGAGGATGATATTATCAACATAGAGCAAAAGGCACACAATGCTGGTAAGGGAGCGATGAATAAATAGGGAAGGATCTGCCTTATTACAGTAGAACCCAGGACTGAAAAGGAACGTGCTAAATATGTGAAACCAGGCCCGAGGAGCCTGTTTTCAGCCATACAGGGCTTTGCGTAGTCAGCATACATGTGTAGGGAACGTAGGGTGGATGAACGCAGGTGGCTGACGCATGTACACTTCCTCATTCAAAATACCATGTAAAAATGCATTTTTCGCATCAAGTTCGCGAATGGGCCAGGATTTTGTCACAGCAAGGGCTAGTATGAACCTGATAGTCGTGGGTTTTACAACAGGGCTAAACGTTTCGGTGAAATCAATACCTTCACGCTGATGAAAGCCATGGGAAACAGGGCGAGCCTTGAAGTGATCGACTGAACCATCAGGTTATACTTTACCCTATATTTCCATGTGCTCCCAACAACATTTTGAGAAGGAGAGGGAGGTACAAGATCCCAAGTGTGATTTTGTATAAAAGCATTAAATTCCTCAGCCATGGCTTCCTGCCATTGAGGGTTTTTCACAGCTTGAGAAAAAGAAGTGGGTTCCTGAATCACAACAACGGAGCCGAGGGATAGGATGTGCTTTGACTTGCGAATTCCGTCCTTAAGACGCGTACGCATGGGGTGGCTACGCTGGACAGGAGAGGAATCCTTCAGGACCGTAGGCGTGGCAACACCTGAGACGGAACAAGGGAGAGGCTGAGAGGTAGGGATGGGACTGGTTAGAGGCGTGGGTGAAGAGCCACCCCAGACGCCCCCTGGAGCCGACGGGCCTGCACCACAAGGGTGAGGCCAAGGAGTCCCACGAGTACCTGCGTTGGCATTGGCCGGAGCAGGAACCGAGGCTGGTGCAGCCGGCTGGACCGAAGGCATGGTGCCCGTTGACATTGCACCAGGGAGAAGGGGAAGGGGAACCTCAACAAGTTCACTAGATGGAGGCACTGTGCAACTAGACACTAACGTGTGATATGGGAAAAATATTTTCAACAAAATGCACATGACGACTGATATGAACACGACCAGTAGTGGGGTCCAAACAATGGTAACCTTTGTACCGGTTGGCATATCCGAGGAAAACACAAGGGATAGAGCGCGGGGCTAATTTATGAGTGGTTCGGGATGTGATGTTGGGAAAACAAGCACACCTAAAGACCCGAAAAAGGTTATAATCAAGGGCCCGATGAAAAAGCTTTTCAAAGGGAGACAAGTTACGCAGTAAAGGAGTCGGTAGCCGATTAATAATATAACAGGCAGTGCAGGCGGCTTCTGCCCAAAATTCATAAGGAAGTTGGGCTTGAAAAAGAAGGGTCCATACCATTTCACTTAAATGTTGATGCTTATGTTCCGCCACTCCATTTTGCTGTGGAGTATTAGGACATGAAAGACGAAAGTGAATACCATGAGTGCGACAAAGGGCCGCCATTTGCCTGTTGTCAAACTGACGTCCTCCATCACTTTGAAAACACTTAATTGTAGTGGAAAACTGATTTTCAACAAAAATCTTAAAGTTGGAGAAGATGGAGTGCACTTCGTATTTTTGTTGCATCGGGTAAAGCCAAGAGAAGCGAGAATACTCATCAATAAAAATCACATGATAACGTAAAGCCGAAGTTGATTGAACCAAAGATTGCCAAACATCAGAATGGATTAACTGTAAAGGAGCAGTCGTTGTATGTAAAACACGAGTAAACGGTAAACGACGAGACTTACCTAGACAACAAGCATAACAATGGGAAATAGAACTGGAACTAGAACGTAGTAAACAACGTGAACGTAAAACATTAAAAACTGAGTGACCTAAACGTCCTAGGCGCCGATGCCACAAATCTAGGAGTGCGGTTTGTGCAACAAGTCCTATAAAATGCGGAGAAAAGCCATATAGAGGACCGCTACTGCGCATCTTGAGTAGGGGCATCCCTGTGACCTTGTCCTTAACACAAAAGGAGGAACAGCCAAACTCAACACAGCAGTTGTTATCACTAAACAGTTGTTTAATAGATAAAAGATTATAAGTGAGACCAGGCACTAGAAGGACGTTTGATAGTTTTAAATCATGCTTGGGAGCTCGTAATTTAGAGGAGCCAGTATGGGTAACAGGTAACAAGGATCTATTACCAACTTGAATAGATTTAAAACCAGTGTACGGCGAAATATTTTGTAAAATACCTGGGTTAGAGGTCATATGATTAGACGCTCCAGAGTCAGAGTACCACGTAGAATCAGCAGAGTCCGCAACCAACAAGGCAGAAAGGGAGTGGGAGAGTTCGGTTTGAACAAAGGTATGGGGGTAAAGAGAAGCAGCATGGCCAACCTGATGACAAATCTGACAAACAACGGGACCAGAACCGAGTTTACCTGCTTGCGGTGGACGAGGAGCATAGCCAGTGTTGTTGAACCAAGGCAGTGGTGGAGTGGGTGAGGCTCTAGAGTTGATCGTGCCTGTCCTCGGGGTTGGCGATTGACTGTATGCCCCGCCACAGCCCCCTTGACCTCCTTGGCGATTGGAGTTGCTCCCACGACCCTTATGCCCATAGCCACCATGACCCCGGCCATGACGCAACGAGTCGGATGGCGCACCTGACGCGGCAAGGGCATGCGCATGATCGAAGGAAGACAGTGATTGAATCCGGGAGATGGCAGCTTCTTCATCCAGTAGTGCAGTTTTAAGGTGCTCAAAGGGAAGATCCCGAGAGAATTGACGAGTGAATATACCAAAGGCCGCATATTTCGGTGGAAGACCAAAGAGGGCATTGTGCATTAATTCACGATCCGAGATAGGAGAATCTATGGCTGCAAGGTTATCGGCAATGGTCTTAAGCACCGTTAGGTATGTAGTAATGGTTTTGTTAACTTTGCGGAGAGTGACAAGTTGGGAGCGGAGGTCAAATTCTTTGGCTAGAGAGTGGTCACGGAATCTTTTAGCTAGGGTATCCCCCATGGCCTTGGAGGTTGGGTGATGGATAACATCATTGAGGACTGGGCGAGCGAGAGAGGCAGAGAGACAGGCCCTAATACTCTGATCATTACAAACCCAGGTTTGATGATCAAGGTTGGAGATGAAGGCACCAGTCGGGATTTGAATTTGAGGAGGAGGGTAAGGTAACGAGCCATCAAGAAAGCCCATTAAGCGATGGGCACGAAGGAGCATGGAGACTTGTTCACGCCAGGCGTGATAATCTGTTGGGGTATCAAGTTTAACAATAACCAAGCTTGTGAAAGACGATGTGGGGAGGGGAGCCGAAGGGAGGGTCGGTTGGTGATACCCAGAGAAGGGCACGGCTAGGGAACCTGGAGGGGTAGGACATAGGCCAGAGATCGAGGATGCCTGATCAATACCTGGAAGCATAGAAAATAAACTTTGAGAGCTGTAATTGGGAAGGGACATGCCATGGGTGTACCCGGTAAAGGGAGCAGAGGTGACGACGGGAGGAAGAGAGCCGAGAGTTAGTGGTATGGACGGTCGGCTGGAGATGGGTTGGGTTGTCGGTGATGGGTTCACTAGGGAAGGGCGGTCGACACTTGTCGGGGCGCTTGGAGAGGAGGAGGAGGGAGATGGGTTGCTAGCCATAGATTCACCAATCGAAGAGGAATACACGGACTATGCCTCCTGAGATCGTACCGGAGAGAGGAGACAGCGGCCGGACGTGAGGAAGGGAGGCAGCAGCGTGGCGTGAAGGAGGGCGGCGGCAGCACGGGAGGAGCAACCTGCGAACCGGGAGTCGGGAGAATGGCAGGCTGGCAATTGCGGCCACACAGCATGGGAGGGCGGCGGCCGGATGTGCGGCGGCACGAGGGAGGGGCACCATGGAGAGAGAAGAGGGTTAGGGAAGAGGGAGGGACGTGCGGTGGTGCGAGCTGGTTGTTCGGGTTAGGGTTGGGTTTCAGCCCCAATTTCCCTTTTTCTTTTCCCTTTTTCTTTTTTGAGAGAAGAGGGTATCAAGGGTAGTGCTCTGATACCATGTGAGAGTTGAGTTATGATAACATACACAATAGGGTGCTGAGGTATCATATATATAGAGAAGCCGAGGAAAGTACAATTACAAGAAAGCTCTTGGCCTAATAATAATATAAATAACTCGATTATCCTAATAAGTTATATTAGCATATGCAAAATTAATCATGTGCATAATCAACAATGCACAAAACACAAATTTTCATTCATCTTAGTGCATCATGGTTTTATGATTTTCAAAATTAAATAACACATCTTGAGCCTAAGCAATTTATATAAAAGAAAGATCCAAGAAAAGGTCTCAATCCTCTAAATTCGCCATCAACACAAGAAAGAGGAAGCCATTTTTATAAACAAAAATAAGTCTTAAGATTATTGAAGAATTTCCTTACAAACTGGGTAACCGAAAGATCTCAGGTGTTAAAGATGTGTAATTACTTTCCTTAAGACTTATTTCGGTGTAATGAAATAGTCTCGGGGATACAACGACGACCAAAAATATGAAGTGAGGATGTGTACGAGGAGAAATAGAAGAGATGTCAAGGAGAATAAAGTTTTCAAACACTTTTCACAACACTTTCTTTTGAATTCAGTCAATTGTTTCCTGCAATATTTCCATAAAATAATCATCACTTAAACATGAAAATGAAGGCGTTATTTATAGTTTTCAAATGTCTCTTCATGAAGGGACACGTCACTTCACGAAGTGATACTTCTTTTTTTAATATTTTACAATGCTTGCAAGCAAAGATCTTTCATGTGCGTTCTTCAAAGAACCAGGGGAAAATATATAAGAAAATAAGGTTTAGAAGACATCCCAAACTTATCAAAATCTAACCGCCAAAAACAAAAAAAACAAAAAAAAAAAACCGCACTAAGTAACGGTGGAAACTACCCTGTGTGTCGACACACAAATCGTCACTCACATTACTGTAATTCTGTAAGGTTTGTGTGTCGACACACGGGCCCTGTGTATCGACACACAGACATTTCAAGTTAGTTTTATTGGGCTGTGTGTCGACACACAGTACCCGTGTGTCGGCACATCTTATAAAAGCCAATATACTTCAAAATCAAGTACGGAACATATTTCAAACACTTTATTAGATACTCTATTTTAAAAATACATCAACATCCTATATATTAAGTAGGAGTTCCTCCTCATCTAAAATTTTTTCCTGCCTTCATCTTCCTATTTTCATGGATATTACATTTAATTTAAGATACTAATTAAAAAAAGTCAAATCTCCCACTACTTAACAGTTAAAACTTTAAAAAAAAATTGAATAAAATGGTGGTTACCTAGGTACATGGTAAAATCTACCCTCCAACTTTCTTTCATTTATTTTTTTTTTCTCCCTTTTTACTTTCATTTTTGTATATATCTGAAAATAAATGGTGGTTTCCAATTCCATAACCGCCCATCATTATCCTTCATCCCTTCCTCATCTCTCTCCAATCTCTCTTTCACTCAAACCTCTCCTTCCACTGCTTAATGTTAATGGTAGAATGGTCATTGTAATGATTTACAGAGTAATGGAGAATGTCTTATGCCAGAAGACAAAAGTAGGTATAAACACATAGTTGTATTCTCTTTGGATAAGGGTTTTAAGTATGTTAATGGTGTTTGACATGTACTCTCCTTTCAATGACAATATTATGTACGAACTAGAATTACATTAGATTATTATGCCGCATTCCAAAAAGCTAACATTCATTTTTTGATCTATGCTGCAAATAATAATGCGTAATAAATCCTGTATTTTTAGTATATAACTTTAATTCTTTATAATCAATAAGTTTAGTTTTTTTTTCTCAACACAATCAAAAAGTTTAGTTGGAATCAAAGATTCTAAGTACAGTTTAAGAAATAGGGTCCAACCCACCTTCTAATTATTTATAAAGAAAAAATCCAACCCACATTCTTATTTAAAAAATAATAATAAACATTGATTTTTGAAATACTCTCATCCTTAAGAGAAACCGACCAAGGTCCTATTATTCCTTTTATAATTTTGAAATATTGTCATCAAAATATTTTTTTTGAATCTTGTCTTTTATAATTTTGTTCTTTTCATATTTTTTTTATTTTATTCCAAAATTTCTTTTCACAACAAATGTCTTTATTGTCTTCTTAATATTTTTCCATTTTCCTAATAAATCATTTGTTTTACAATATTTCTTAAAAAAGTTCATTTTAAATTCTAATGCAACATATAAGTGAAAAATAAGAGGAAAATAATAAAACTTAAAGAGGAAAATAAACTCGATTCTCACAACCCAAGAAAGGGGCTCTTAAATAAGAATTTAAATATAAAAAATTGAATAATGAAAACCCTAGATTTTCTCTAGTATATATAGAGGAGCTATTTGAATAAGAATCTAGTTCTAAAAGATAACTCAAAATTTAAACAAAGCTAAAATCCTAATTAAACTCAAATTCTTCCCTCAACTCCGTCCGCGTTCTACTGTTGTTGACCAATACCCGTTAACACTATACTCACTTAGTGATTCGCCAAGCCTAGAACACATACTATATCATCGTCCTCAGGTAGGAGAGAATTCGCCTGAGGATCAGCAGCATCGTTGTCACCAAAGTAGGGAACAAGGTGCTTGACGTTCAAGACACCAGAAGTTCTCATACCGAGTGGAAGTTGTAAACGGTAGGCGTTGTCATTGATCTTCTCAAGTACTGCTAATGGTCCTATCTTGTGTGCTGTCAGATTATTGTATTCCCATGCTGGGAATCGTTCTCGTGTCAAGATTACCCAAACTTTGTTGCCTATTTGGAACTGAACTGCTTGTCACCCCTTGTCCCTGGCTGTCTTGTAATTGGAGTTGGCTTCGAGCAGCCAAGCTCTAGTTTGCTCATGGATGTCCCTAAGGGAAGAGATGAAGTCATCCGCCTTCCCGTAAGGACGTGTGAGATCTGGGACTGGCTCCAAGTCTATCGGAGATCGTGGAATAAAGTCGTAGACGACCTGAAATGGCGCTAATCCTATACTCCTATTGATGGAGTTGTTATAGGCGAACTCAGCCTAATGTAGCTTCATCTCCTATCCCTTGCATTATCAGCAACGAGGCATTAGAAAAGATTGCTCAATGATCGATTAGTGACTTCGGTTTGTCCATTCGTTTGAGGGTGATGGATGGTCCTAAAGGCAAGAGACATGTTGGCCATCCTTTATAACGTTCTCCAGAAGTGATTAACTAACCTAACATCCAGATCAGAAACAATGCTAGCTGGTAATCCATGCAACTTGTATACCTCTCGGAAGTAGAGTCCCACCACATATATGGCTTCAGCAGCCTTCTTGCACCCGATGAAGTGCGCTATCTTGAAGAAATGGTCCATGACATTGAAGATGGAATCAATACCACCGGTGGTCCTTGGTAAGCCTACAACGAAGTCCGTGCTGATATTTGTCCACAGCGGACTTGGAACCAGTAACAACATATAAAGAACAGCGTTGGTCATTCTGACCCTTGAAACCCGACAAACACGGCATCGCTTGACATACCTCTCAACCTCCTTGCGTATGGTAGGCCAAAAGTAGTTGGCAGTAATGAGTTTGAGTGTCTTGTCCCTGCCCACATGCCCCGCGTTGTGCTTCTCTTCAATGATCTTAAGCCACCAGCTTGAGTTCGGAACACAAAGCTGGTTCCTTTTAAACAAGAAAGTGTCATGAATAAAGCAGCTAGTAAAAGACCCCAGCTGTGCTTCCCTCCATATCTTGCCAAAAGTGGAATCATCCCGATACTGATCAGCCATCTAATCAAACTCGGTAACCTCCATCCTGCTCTCTGCCAGGACAAGGTTCCTCCTGCTTAGTTCATCCGCCACCTTATTCATCATGCCTGGCTTGTGTTTGATGACAAAGTGGAAGAGCTGTAAGTAGCTAGCCCACTTGGCATGTCTGTCTGAAAGTTTGTCTTGGCTATTGATGTACTTGAGGGCCACGTTGTCAGAATATAAGATGAAATCTCGGTTGGCTAATTATGACTTTCAATGCCTCAATGCTTTTACTAAAGCATAGAATTCCATATCATAAGTTGACTAATTCGACCAACTCTCACTAAGCTTCTTAATGAAATACGCAATAGGCTTCCCGTCTTGGCCAAGCACAGCGCCAATGCCAGTCTTGGAGGCATCCATGTGTAACTCAAACGTCTTTTGAAAGTCAAGAAGAGCTAACACTGTTGCCATGGTTAACTTCTCCTTGATTGCATTGAAGGCGGTATCTGCTTGAGGGGTCTAAGTGAAGGAACCCTTCTTCAGGCAATCAGTAATAGGCCCAATGATGGAACTGAAATTCAGAGCAAAGCACCTGTAGAATGATGCCAATCCAAGGAAACTTTGAACTTCGCCAATTGTCCTTGGCAGAGGCCAGTCATGTATGGCTGCTACCTTCCCTTCATCAGCTGATATACCATCCTTGGATACAATGAAACTAAGGAAGGTCACCTCGTCTCTCATGAACTCACACTTCTGAAAGGCATCAAACGAACAAACGAACTCTAGGTTCTCAAAGTACTAAGGACTTCCTCCAGATGCCGGATATGCTCAACACAATACTGGCTATAAATCAAGATATCATCAAAATAAACAACAACGAACTTTCCAATGAAAGGACGTAGAACTAAATTCATAAACTTCATGAACGTGCTTGGCACATTGAACAATCCGAATGGCATGACAACCCACTCGTAAAGCCCTTCTCTTGTCTTGAAGGCAGTTTTCCACTCTTCTCCTAGCGATATCCAAATTTGGTGGTATCCACTCTTGAGATCCAGCTTCATGAATACAGTAGAGTTCTGAAGTTGGTCAAGCAAGTCATCTAACCTCAGTATTGGGAATCATTACCTCACTGTGATCTTGTTGATTACCCTGCTATCAACACACATTTGCCAACTCATATCCTTCTTTGGCATCAATAGCGCTAGTACATTGCAAGGACTCAAGCTCTCCCTGATAAAGCCTTTAGCGAGTAGCTCCTCTACCTGGCATCTCAACTCAACTCCTCATGCCTTGAGGGACTCATCCGGTAATGGGGTCTATTCGGCAATGAAGCACCCGGCACCAAATCAATGCGGTGTTGGATGTCACTCAATGGCGGTAATGCAGCAGGCAACTCTTTCGGGAATACATCAACGTATTCCTCCAACGAGGCGATAACGTCACTCGGTATCTCCCCCGGACATATCTTGCTTTCCTTCCCAAGTAACACAAACACGATCTTAATGTCGCCAACCTCCTTGGCAAACATAGCTCATCCTTGTACGTGGGGGTGTTGAGCTTCTAAAGCTCGCGGTGCCTCCTCCTTCTTAGGTAACAAGATAATTTTGGTTCTCTCGAAGATGAAGCTGTAAGTGTCTTCCTACCATCATGAACGACACTCCTATCATGCTCCCATGGGCGGCCCAACAATAGATGGTAAGCGTCTATGGTGATGACATCACACCAAACCCCATCATTGTACTTTGCCCCAATCAAAAAAATAACCAAGCAATATTTGGAAACGGTTACCTGATTTCCCTTCTTGAGCCATGACAATTTGTAGGGATTACGACGAGCTTCCGTCTTCAACCCCATTTTGGCAACTGCTTCTTTGGATATGATGTTCTCACAACTATCCGAGTCAATGACCATGCGGTACACCCTACCACCAATGGTGCAAGTAGTATGGAAGATGTTGTTCCTCAGCTAATCACCCCCCTGCTCCTCTTTTGGAGCGAAGCAAGCATGCTTAACCACCAACAAATGCCCTTCATCACCCGTCACGACATATCCTCCCAGAGGCGCCAACTCATCTTGGACCACTTCCTCAGTAGTCTCACCACCCTCTCCATGGAGCTCCTCAATTTAAAGACCCTTACCAGGCCTATCACCCTTACGGCACTCAGCAGCATGGTGCTCCACCTCTCCACACTTGAAGCAATGAGTCCTTGACGTACTCACCAGCTCCTAAGTAACCAGCTTACCGGTATTGGCAACTGGTGGTCTGCTCTCTATGTTCTGAGTTGGCGGTGCTCTTGCCTGATCTCTGCCACCAACTTATGCTGCCTAAGTTTCACCAACTTGGCGACTCCTTTGCTGACATTCTTCGTTCATGGCTCTTTGACTCGCCTCAGAAACAAAAAAGATGTCGAACATGTTCAAGACCTCCTATATGGACTCCTTCAACCCGCCTATGTAATGATCCACCAATTGTTCCCCAGTTTCCCCCAAGTCATTCCTGGCGACTAACGAGTAAAACTCTGCCGTGTACTCCACCACAGATCTAGACCCCTAACGTAATCCCTGTAGTGTTGGTATATCATCCTGGCGTGATTGTGAGGCTACAAGGCTCCTCTTATGTGCTTCTTCATCTTCTCCTAAGAATCTATCTTCGCCTTCCCTTGGCAAAACTGAATTTGCTTCAGTTATTGCCACCAGGCGGCTGCCCTACCTTGTAACTGAGTAGCCACTAGCGGCGCCTACTTCTTCTTTGGGACTTCTCTGAACTCAAGAGCCTCCTCCATGACAGAAAGCCAATCCCAAAAGTCTTTTGGGCATCCTCCCTCGTTAAACTCCGAAATTTCAATCCGGAGGTCGAATTCCCACCTCCGATCGTCAAAACCGTGGGTGTTACTAGTATTGGAATGATGTCACCTTGGCCTAGGATCTGGCAGCTCCTTGTCCGAGAATGAATTTTGGAAGCTCTTGTCCGTCTCCTCTTCTACAGAATCCATTGTTAATGGGCGTTGGGCCTGGGTTCCTGGTGCAAGATTGGGATTTGCCCCCAGTTGAATCCAGCAACACTTGATTCGCCAGAATCTCTTCCCGAACTCATCCAATATCCTATCGGTCTGCCGTTGATGATCTCGGTCATAAGCGTCTTCAATGGCGGCGTACCTCCGTTGCCCACGGGCCATCTCAATAATTGTTCTAAGTTCTGATACCAACTGATACAATGCGCAAGTGGAAAATTGGGGAAAAGGAAGGAGTCAAGAACCTTCCCCCTTTTTTTTTAATTAATGAAATAATAAACTTCAAGATAAAAATAAACTCGATTCTCACAATCTGAGAAAAGAGGCTTTAAAATAGAAAATTAAATTTGAAAATTTGAGTAATGAAAACCCTAGATTTCCTCTAGTATATATAGAGGAGCTATTTGAATAAGAATCTAATTATAAAAGATAATTTATAATTTAAACAAAGCTAAAATCCTAACTAGGAATGGAATTGGACACGAACCCGTTGGATATCCATCCAATCCGATCCATTTATGATAGATTTAGATGTAAAAAAGGGTTTTAAATGGATTTGAATTTGGATGTTGATAAATGGGTTTTGGGTTGGATCGGATTTGGATGACAACAAATCCAACCCAAACCCGGCCGAAATCCAACACGAAATTATGTTTAGTGTAGCATAAAATTTTAAAGTTGCTAGATTTTTAGTGTTTAACATGTTAAACTAAATTCCAATAGTTTTTTCTAATGTGCTAATATTTGGAGCTTGTTTTGATACTATAATGTTCTATATAAAAATTACGGTATGTAAATTCATATCTAAAGATTATTCATTAAGAGATTTTTGAATAATTGTCTAATATTACACCATTATTATTACTACTATTATTACTATACATACTAAATAAAAGAGGAAAATTTTGTCCAAATATTGACTT
The DNA here is from genome assembly GCA_018398585.1 of Simmondsia chinensis. Lineage (NCBI taxonomy): Eukaryota > Viridiplantae > Streptophyta > Magnoliopsida > Caryophyllales > Simmondsiaceae > Simmondsia > Simmondsia chinensis. The sequence continues at coordinate 29,710,204 of JAGTTD010000005.1, forward strand.
TTGTGGTACTTTTATTGCATTATTATTGTTATACATATTAAAAATTATAATGTAATATCATAACCTTTTAGGATTTAAATGAGTTCTGGATTTGGGTTAAATATTCGTTCTACCCGATAGATTGGATATGGATTGAAATTTTATGGAATAAATAGATCTTTTTCGGATTTGGGTTGGGTCGGGTTTAGTCTGGGTTAGATATGGATGAAGGTGAACCCGACCCATCGCCATCTGATCCTAACTAAACTCAAATTCCTAATTAAACTCAAATTCTGTCCTCAGCTCCGTCCGAGTTCTGCTACCGCCAACCAACAGCCCCCAACCCTATACTCGCCTAGTGATCTGCCAAGCCTGGAACACGGGCTGCATCAAAATCTATCCTATATATCAAGTAGGAGTTCCTTCTCATCCAAAAATTTTTTCCCGCCTTCATCTTCCTATTTTCAGGGACATTACATTTAATTTAAGATACTAATTATAAAAAAAATCACATCTCCTTCTACTTAACAATTAAAACTTTAAAAAACAATATGAATAAAGTGGTGGTTAACGGTAAACTCTACACTCCAAGGTTTTTTTCCCCCTTTTTACTTTCTTTTTTGTATATATCCGAAAATAAATGGTGGTTTCCAATTCCATAACCACCCATCATTGTCCTTCATCCCTTCCTCATCTCTGTCTCACTCAAACCTCTCTTTCCATTGCTTAATGCTAATGGTAGAGTGGTCATTGTGATGATTTACAAAGTGATGGAGATCATGGAGATTGTTGTATGCCAAAAGACAAAAGTAGGTATAAACACACAACTGTATTCCCTCTGGATAAGGGTTTAAAGTATGTCGATGGTGTTTGGCCTGTATTCTCCTTTCAATGATAATATTATTTACGAACTAGAATTACATTATAGGGTTACGTACGCCACAAGTCCTTGTACTTTGCATATTGTGTCAATTTAGTTGTACTTTTAACTGTGTCAATGTAGTCCCTCTACTATTTGTTTGTGTCAATTTGGTCCTTAGAATATAGTTTATGTTAATTTGTTGATGAATTTTTTAGTGGTTAAGTCATGGTTCTGGTTAAAATAAGAAAATTGGTAGATTTGTAGTGGATTACTTGCATCTAACTGATTGTATCATTAAAAATTATGTCATTAAATTAACCTCAATTTGATCATAGGACTAAATTGACACAATAAATGTAGTAGAGGGACTAAATTGATAAAATTAAAAGTACAAGGACTAAATTGCCACAATGAGCAAATTACAGGGACCTTTGGTGTAAATGACGCTGCATTACATTATTATTATTTTAATCGTCACATATTTTCATGGATAGTTTACCAAGGGTGAACATTTTAAGCTTCATTCGCCCACATTTTGTCTTACCGGGAATTGTTGTTGCACTCCTAAAAGGTGACATTCATTTTTAGATCTATACAACAAATAATAATGCACAACAAATCTTGCATTTTTAGTATATAACTTTAATCTATCTATATATTATTTTGGAGTTCCCTCACTATCTCACAAGCCTTCATAATCCTTTTTCTAAAAATTTAGACCGTCACTTAATTTAAAAAAAAAAAAAAAATCTAAAAGAATTACACCAACATTTAACAACCTCATTATCTTACTATATATCCACCACACCTTGCCGTTACCACCATCCATGGGTAGCCCACGTCTGCCTCTCCCTTAGTAACTGTATAACCTTTTATCTTCACATAAATACAAGCTAACAAAAACATGTAATTATCAATGCGACTTACTCAAAACATGATGACAGTGCTCCACTTAAATAAACTTCTACACTTCAAGTCACAAAACAAATTCATAAAACTTTCAAGTGGCAACACTATACACTCATTTCAAGCAGGTACGCTTCAAATTCTTAGTGTTAAACATTGTTCATTGTTAACATGAGAATATTTTTAAATTAATTAAACTTTTGTTGGTGCAAACTCTTTAAATCTTGCAAATCGAGTATCCAGAGATTTCAGGTGTCAAGGCCGTGTGATCACTTTCCTTAAAACTTATTTTGCCGTAGGAAATAGTATCGGGGATACAATAACAACCAAATATGATGAAGTGAAGATGTGATAGAAGAGATGTAGAGAATGATGTTTTTGCAAGAACTTTCACAAACAAACCGAAGTTCTTTTGAATCTTTTTCTCTCAAAGTTTTTCTTTTTCTTTTGATGTATTAAAACTAGAACAAAGGAGGGGAATACTTATAGATAAGTGCTGTAGAAGACGTCCCAAAATCACCCGAGTGAACTGCCAAAAAACTAGAAAAAACCATGCACCATAACTATCAAAATTGTCCTATGTGTCAAAGCTGTGTGTCGACACACATATCAGCACTCCAGTTTCTGTAAGTCTTCGTGTCAAAGTGAGTGTCGAACTCACTTCAACACACACCTTACTGTAAGCCTGTGTGTCGAGACACAGCTGCTTTACTTCGGTTCTGTTAGATTCTTTGTCGATACACGAGCCCGGTATGTCGACACACACACCAAACATGTCAAATACACTTCATACAACTTTGGGACAAATCTCAAACACTTTATTAACCATACTTATTTTGAAAATATATCAACAACTTTGCAATGAAATTCCACTTAGTGGAAAGATGAAAAGCTTACTCCATTATAAAGTCAAGGTTGATTGAATTGGAAGCAACAAGCAACAATGATGAGTGTCTGATATCAAAAGAAGGGGAAAAAAATTGCAGATTTGCTTCCAAAAGGGCAGACGTGCCTATGAGTTGTTTATTATTGAGGGGAGTGGAACTGAAGCCTATAAAATTAATCACTACAGTGGAAACTCGTCCTCAGAGGTATGGCAATCCCATGAATGAGGTTTAACGGGTAAAAACAAAACCGATGGGTGGTTGAAAGAGCACAAATAATATTATTTATGATGGGGTATTTTCGAGTCCCATTCCTAAGGTGAGATGTTCTTTACTGTAATGTATGAGGCATAGTTTTTAAACTCTAAAAGGACCCAAGGGCACAATATTTGTGGGGTGTTTGATCACAGATCATCTTTGGAGAGTTCACCTATGTGAGTGTGGTGGTGGGGTTGCCACTATGGGAAAGGGGCTATTCCCTAACGAAACTTATGAGACAGGATTTGTGAGCATGGCTATAACGCGCCACACCGATAGAACTTCACAAATATCTGTATTCTATGTGTGTGATTGGTCTAGACCCAGCCACAAGGACCTAGTTCAAAGCGTTTATGCTACTATAGTTTCATTGGGTCAAAGCTCATTTGCACTAAGTGCTGGTTCAAACCCGAAAGGTACTACATGTATTAACAGAATACAATGCTCACAAGGTTTTAAAATTTTTAAATCGTGTGGGAGATTGTTGGAAAATTATACACTTTTACTGGTTTAAAAATTATTTTTGTGAAATAATTTTTTTATAAAATAAGTTTTTCTTTAAATGCAAATTGTCATAAATTAAAGGCTATCAAAGTCTTTCAATATAGCAATAATGTGAAATGGAGGTTACTAGATGTTGCATGCTAAGCATTGAAGAAAAAATATTAAGATGGTCATTTATACAATGACCGGCCATTTTGCAAGAGAAAAAAAAAAAAATATATATATATATATATATATATATATATATATATTAAACATATATCTTTGCGTCTATATAAGCATGTGTACCATGGTTGAAAAAATATGCATAACAACTTGAAATATTGTATTCTTTCGATCCCCTCTACTCTTTCAAAAAATTGAGCTTGGTAGTTGTAGTTTGGGGATCTTTCATTGTGGCATAGACAAAGATCCAACGGGTTGTTGATTCCTGATAAAGGAGCACATTTAAGCTAATAACAATACTCGTGCACTAAAGGCATTTCCTTTCTAAGGAGAGCGTTCTCATGCGCCTCAACTCAAATATATGGTTTTTTTTTTTTTTTCTAAACTCTTTATCCATTGATATGTTTTGGTGTATTTGTCGTTTATTTTTTTTTTTCCCTATAATTAGCGACAAAGTCGCGGAACAAAGTAGGCCACTCGACTAAGTGAGACCTAATTCCATCCGAAAAGAACGGGGGCCACAAAAGACAATAAAAAAGAAGGAAGAATAACAAAAATAGGCAAAACATGAGCAATAATCACTATTCCTCATGACAACGAAAACGAAACTGGAGCAAACAACGCACTGAACACATAAAAGCACGAGACTCACGAAAGGTGGATCAAAACCATTGCAATAGAATAGATCAATCTTAACTGGAGTCACTCTGCTGGGCACTTAGGGATTAGAATCAGTCCATCACAACCTTCTATGGAGCAAAGCACTCACTATAGACTGGTCGAAGCCATCAAAATTCAGCCCTAGTCTTTTTTCCATCTCTACTACTCAGCCAGCCTCCTCAATTTTACCGGCATTAATAATGTTGTAACCCTGTTTCACCATATTCCTCTTTTTTTTTTTTTTTTTTTTTTTTTTGGCCATGGGCCTTAGCCGGTTTCTGTGCATTTCTCCTGGGCGACATGTCCTTCAAGAAATCTTGTACCTCCCGCTTCTCCTTCTATTTCCTCTTGCGTTTGAGAGCTCGCCTATCCCTTTTTGACGTTTGCAACTTTTCCTCCTTCCTTCGAGTTGTACTAATCCCCTCCATAAGCTGCACCGGCACATGGTAGTTCTCAGGTGTACTGTCCTCTATATGCTGGTGACTGAATAATTCAGGGAGTTCGAAACGTGATGGAAATTCAGGACCGGAGGTTATAGAGTCATTATCACTAATGGTGTCCCAACCTTCGTTCTCATACGGTGATGTCTGAGCATGAGGCTGAACTGTTGTTTATATTATACATGTCGATTCTTGATTTGACAGTATTTGAATGATATTGTATTATATTTTTGTATAGGTATCCAAATTTTGATATTAGCCTCAAATTGAGATATATTATTATATATTGTTCGTTCAATGTATATCTTTGTGTCTATATAAGCATGTGTACCATGGTTTCAAAAAATATGCACAACAATAACAACAACAGCCCAGTGCCTCAAAGGGCTCCCGCATCAGCAGGGTCTGGGGGGTAGATGTACTCAACCCTCCCCCTTCTGGGTCGGGGCTGCCCTGAAGGGTATGCACAACAACTTGAAATATTTTATTATTTTGATCCCCTCTACTCTTTCACAAAATTGTGAGCTTGATAGTTGCAGTTTTAGGATTCGTTGTTACACAGATAAAGGTCTGACGGGCTGTTGAATCTAGAGAAAGGAGCACATTTAAGCTAATAGCAACACTCATGCATGAGAGGCATTTCCTTTCTAAGGAGAGCATTCTCATGTGCCTCAACCCAAAGATATGTTTTTTTTCCCCCCTAAACTCTTTATCCAGTTGATATGTTTTGGTGTATTTGTTTTTTTTTTCCCGATAATTAGTGACAAAGTTGCAAAACAAAGCAGGCCACTCAACTAAGTGAGACCGAAGTCCATTCGAAAAGAACAGGGGCCACAAAAGACAACAAAAAAGCAGGAAGACAAACAAAAATAGGCAAAACATGAGAATAATCACTACTCCTCATGACAACGGAAACGAAACTGGAGCAAACAACGCACTGAAAACATTAAAGCACGAGACTCACGGAAGGTGGATCAAAACCAATGCCATAGAATAGATCAATCTTAACTGGAGTCACGCCGCTGGGCACTTAGTGATCAGAATTGGTCCATCACAACCTTCTATGGAGCAAAGCACTCACCATAGGCTGGTCGAAGCCATCAAAATTCAGACTTAGTCTTTTTTCCATCTCTATTACTCGGCCGGCCTCCTCAATTTTACCGGCATTAATAACGTTGTAACCCTGTTTTTACCATATTCCTCTTTTTTATTTTTTTTATTTTTTTTTTTTTTGCCATGGGCCTTAGCCGGTTTCTGTGCATTTCTCCTGGGTGACATGTCCTTCAAGAAATCTTGTAGCTCCCGCTTCTCCTTCTATTTCCTCTTGCATTTGAGAGCTCGCCTACCCCTTTTTGACGTCTGCATCTTTTCTTTCTTCCTTCGAGTTGTACTAATCCCCTCCATAAGCAACACCGGCACATGGTAGTTCTCTGGTGTACTGTCCTCCATATGCCGGTGTCTGAGCAATTAAGGGGGTTCGAAACCTATTGGGAATTCAGGACCGGAGGTTGTAGAGTCATTATCAATAATGGTGTCCCAAACTTCATTCTCATGCGGTGATGTCTGAGCATGAGGCTGAACTGTTGTTTATATCATACTTGTCGATTCTTGATTTGACAGTGTTTGAATGATATTGTATTATATTTTTGTACAAGTATCCAAATTTTGATATTAGTCTCAAATTAAGATATATTATTATATATTGTTCGTTCAATATATATCTTTGTGTCTATATAAGCATGTGTACCATGGTTCGAAAAATATGCACAACAACAACAACAGCAGCCCAGTGCCTCAAAGGGCTCCAGCATCAGCAGGGTCTGGGGATAGATGTACGCAGCCTTCCCCCTTCCAGGTCGGGCCTGCCCTGAAGGATCTGCACAACAACTTGAAATATTTTAACCTTTTGATCCCCTCAGCTCTTTCAAAAAATTGTGAGCTTGGTAGTTGCTGTTTGGGGATTCATTGCTGCACAGATAAAGGTCTGACGGGTTGTTGAATCTTAAGAAAGGAGCACATTTAAGCTAATAGCAATACTCGTGCACGAGAGGCATTTCCTTTCAAAGGAGAGCGTTCTCATGTGCCTCAACTCAAAGATATTTTTTTTTTTCTAAACTCTTTATCCAGTTGATATGTTTTGGTGTATTTGTTTTTTTTTCCCCGATAATTAGCGACAAAGTCACGAAACAAAGAAGGCCACTCGACTAAGTGAGAGCTAAGTCCATCTGAAAAGAACGGGGGCCACAAAAGACAACAAAAAAGCAGGAAGACTAACAAAAATAGGCAAAACATGAGCAATAATCACTAGTCCTCAAGACAACGAAAACGAAACTGGAGCAAACAACGCACTGAACACATTAAAGCACAGGGCTCACGGAAGGTTGATCAGAACCATTGCCATATAATTGATCAATCTTAACTGGACCCATTCCACAAGGCACATAGTGATCAGAATCTGTCTATCAAAACCTTCTGTTGAGCAAAGCACTCACAATAGGCTTGTCAAAGCCATCAAAATTCAGACATAGTATTTTTTCCATCTCTACTACTTGGCCAGCCTCCTCAATTTTACTGGCGTTAACAACGTTATAACCCTGTTTCGCCATATTGCTCTTTGTTTTTTTTTTTTTTTTTTTTTTTTTTTTTTGCCATGGGCTTTACTCCTGGGCGACATGTCCTTTAAGAAATCTTGTAGCTCCCGCTTCTCCTTCTATTTCCTCTTGCGTTTGAGAGCTCGCCTACCCCTTTTTGACGTCTGCATCTTTTCCTTCTTCCTTCGAGTTGTACTAATCCCCTCCATAAGCGACATCAGCACATGGTAGTTCTCAGGTGTACTATCCTCTATATGCTGGTGTCTGAGATATGCAGGGGGTTCGAAACCTGATGGGAATTCAGTACTGGAGGTAGTAGAGTCATTATCACTAATGGTGTCCCAACCCTCATTCTCATGCGGTGATGTCTGAGCATGAGGCTGAACTGTTGTTTATATTACACTTGTCGATTCTTGATTTGACAGTGTTTGAATGATATTGTATTATATTTTTGTATAAGTATCCAAATTTTGATATTAGCCTCAATTTGAGATATATTATTATATATTGTTCGTTTAATATATATCTTTTTGTCTATATAAGCATGTGTATCATGGTTTAAATAATATGCACAACAGCAACAATAGCAACCCAGTGCCTCAAAGGGCTCCTACATCAGCAGGGTCTGGGGGTAGATGTACGCAGCCTTCCCCCTTCCGGGTTGGGCCTGCCCTGAAGGGTATACATAACAACTTGAAATATTTTATTCTTTCGATCCCCTCTGCTCTTTCAAAAAATTGTGAGCTTGGTAGTTGCTGTTTGGGGATTCATTGCTGCACAGATAAACGTCTGACGGGTTGTAGAATCTTAAGAAAGGAGCACATTTAAGCTAATGGCAATACTCGTGCATGAGAGGCATTTCCTTTCTAAGGAGAGCGTTCTCATGTGCCTTAACCCAAAAATATTTTTTTTTTTCCTAAACTCTTTATCTAGTTGATATGTTTTGGTGTATTTGTTTTTTTTTTTCCCCCGATAAGTAGCGACAAAGTCGCGGAACAAAGCAGGCCACTCGACTAAGTGAGACCTAAGTCCATCTGAAAAGAACGGGGGCCACAAAAGACAACAAAAAAGCAGGAAGACAAACAAAAATAGGCAAAACATGAGCAATAATCATTATTCCTCAAGACAACGAAAATTAAACTTGAGCACACAACGCACTGAACACATTAAAGCACGGGACTCACGGAATGTGGATCAAAACCATTGCCATATAATAGATCAATCTTAACTGGAGTCATTCCACTGGGCACTTAGTGATCAGAATCGGTTTATAACAACCTTCTATGGAGCAAAGCACTCACCATAGGCTAGTCGAAGCCATCAAAATTCAGGCCTAGTCTTTTTCCCATCTCCACTACTCGGCCGGCCTCCTCAATTTTACCGGCATTAATAACATTGTTACCCTGTTTCGCCATATTCCTCGTTTCTTTTTTTCTCGCCATGGGACTTAGCCGGTTTCTGGGTATTTCTCCTGGGCGACATGTCGTTCAAGAAACTTGTAGCTCCCGCTTCTCCTTCTATTTCATCTTGCGTTTGAGAGTTCGCCTACCCTTTTTTGACGTCTGCATCTTTTCTTTCTTCCTTTGAGTTGTACTAATCCCCTCCATAAGCGGCACCGGCACATGGTAGTTCTCAGCTGTACTGTCCTCTATATGCTGGTGTCTGAGCAATTCAGGGGGTTCGAAACCTGATGGGAATTCAGGACCGGAGGATGTAGAGTCATTATCACTAATGGTGTCCCAACCTTCATTCTCATGCGGGGATGTCTAAGCATGAGGCTAACCTATTGTTTATATTACACATGTCAATTTTTGATTTGACAACGTTTGAATGATATTGTATTATATTTTTGTATAAGTATCCAAATTTTGATATTAGTCTCAAAATGAGATATATTATTATATATTCTACGTTTAATACATATTTTTGTGTCTATATAAGCATGTGTACCACGGTTCGATAAATGTGCACAACAACAACAACAACAACGGCCCAGTGCCTCAAAGGGCTCCCGCATCAGCAGGGTCTAGGGGTAGATGTGCGCAAACTTCCCCCTTCCGGGTCCGGCCTGCCCTGGAGGGTATGCACAACAATTTGAAATATTTTATTCTTTCGATCCCCTCAGCTCTTTCAAAAAATTGTGAGCTTGGTAGTTGCTGTTTGGGGATTCATTGTTGCACAGATAAAGGTCTGACGGGTTGTTGAATCTTGAGAAAGGTGCACATTTAAGATAATAGCGATACTCGTGCATGAGAGGCATTTCCTTTCTAAAGAGAGCGTTCTCATGTGCCTCAACCCAAAGGTATGTTTTTTTTTTTTTTTTTTCTGAACACTTTATCCAATTGATATGTTTTGGTGTATTTGTTTTTTTTTCCGATAATTAGCGACAAAGTCGCGGAACAAAGCAGGCCACTCAACTAATTGAGACCTAAGTCCATCAGAAAAGAAAAGGGACCACAAAAGACAACAAAAAGGCCGGAAGACTAACTAAAATAGGCAAAACATGAGCAATAATCACTATTGCCCCAGACAACGAAAACGAAACTGGAGCAAACAATGCACTGAACAAATAAAGCACGGGACTCACGGAAGGTGGAGAAGAACCATTGCCATATAATAGATCAATCTTAACTGGAGTCATTCCGCTGGGCAATTAGTGATCAGAATCGGTCTGTCACAACCTTCTATGGAGCAAAGCACTCACCATAGGTTGGTCGAAGCCATCAAAGTCTTTTTTCCATCTCTATTACTCGGCCAGCCTCCTCAATTTTACCGGCATTAATAACGTTGTAACCCTGTTTCGCCATATTCCTCTTTTTTTTTTCGCCATGGGCCTTAGCCAGTCTCTGTGCATTTCTCTTGGGCGACATGTTTTTCAAGAAATCTTGGAGCACCCACTTCTCCTTCTATTTCCTCTGGCGTTTGAGAGCTCGCCTATCCCTTTTTGACGTCTGCTCGAGTTGTACTAATCCCCTCCATGAGCGGCACCGGCACATGGTAGTTCTCAGGTGTACTGTCCTCTATATGCCGGTGTTTGAGCAATTCAGGGGGTTCGAAACCAGATGGGAATTCAGGACTGGAGGTTGTAGAGTCATTATCACTAATGATGTCCCAACCTTCATTCTCATGCGGAGATGTCTGAGCATGAGGCTGAACTGTTGTTTATATTATACTTGTCGATTCTTGATTTGACAGTGTTTGAATGATATTGTATTATATTTTTGTAAAGTATCCAAATTTTGATATTAGTCTCAAATTGAGATATATTATTATATATTGTTCGTTTAATAAAAATCTTTGCGTCTATATAAGCTTGTGTCCCATGTTTCGAAAAATATGCACAACAACAAAAATAGCCCAGTGCCTCAAGGAGTTTCCGCATCAGTAGGGTCTGAGGGTAGATGTACGCAGCCTTCCCCCATCCGGGTCGGGCCTGCCCTGAAGGGTATGCACAACAACTTGAAATATTTTAATCTTTCGATCCCCACTGCTCTTTCAAAAAATTGTGAGCTTGGTAGTTGCTTTTTGCAGATTCATTTCTACACAGATAAAGGCCTGATGGGTTGTTAAATCTTGAGAAAGGAGCACATTTAAGCTAATAGCAATACTTGTGCGTGAGAGCATTTCCTTTCAAAGGAGAGCGTTCTCATGTGCCTCAACCCAAAGATATGTTTTTTTTTTTTTTTTTTTTTTATTCTAAACCCTTTATCCAATTGATATGTTTTGGTGTATTTTTTTTTTTTTTTCCCGATAAGTAGCGACAAATTCGCAGAACAAAGCAGGCCACTCGATTAAGTGAGACCTAAGTCCATCTGAAAAGAACGGGGACACAAAAGACAACAAAAAATTAGGAAGACTAACAAAAATAGGCAAAACATGAGCAATAATCACCATTCCCCACGACAACGAAAATGAAACTTGAGCAAACAACGCACTGACCACATTAAAGTACTGGACTCACGGAAGGTGGATCAGAACCATTGCCATATAATAGATCAATCTTAACTGGAGTCATTTCGCCGGGCACTTAGTGATCAAAATCGGTCTATCACAACCTTTTATGGAGCAAAGCACTCACCATAGGCTGGTCGAAGCCATCAAAATTCAGGCCCAGTCCTTTTCCCACCTCTATTACTCGGCCAGTCTCCTCAACTTTATCGGCATTAATAACGTTGTAACCCTGTTTTGCCACATTCCTCCTTTTTTTTTGCCACGGGCCTTAGGCGGTTTCTGTGCATTTCTCCTTAGCGACATGTCCTTCAAGAAATCTTGTAGCTCCCGCTTCTCCCTCTATTTCCTCTTGTGTTTGAGAGCTTGCCTACCACTTTTTTACGTCTGCATCATTTTCTTCTTCCTTCGAGTTGTACTAATCCCCTCCATAAGCGGCACCGGCACATGGTAGTTCTCAGGTGTATTGTCCTCTATATGCTGGTGTCTGAGCAATTCAGGGGGTTGAAAACCTGTTGGGAATTCAGGCCGGAGTTTGTAGAGTCATTATCTGTAATGGTGGCCCAACCTTCATTCTCATGCGGTGATGTCTGAGCATGAGGCTGAACTGTTGTTTATATTATACTTGTCGATTCTCGATTTGACAGTGTTTGAATTATATTGTATTATATTTTTGTATAAATATCCAAATTTTGATATTAGTCTCAAATTGAGATATATTATTATATATTGTTCGTTTAATATATATCTTTGTGTCTATATAAGCGTGTGTGCCATGGTTCGAAAAATATGCAAAACAACAACAACAACAGCCCAGTGCCTCAAAGGGCTCTTGCAATATTTTTTTCTTTCGATCCCCTCTGCTCTTTCAAAAAATTGTGAGCTTGGTAGTTGCTATTTGGGGATTCATTGCTTCACAGATAAAGGTCTGACGGGTGGTTGAATATTGAGAAAGGGGCACATTTAAGCTAATAGCAATACTCGTGTATGTGAGGAATTTTCTTTCTACGGAGAGCATTCTCATATGCATCAACCCAAAGATATTTTTTTTTTCTAAACCCTTCAAGCAGTTGAAAGGTTTTGGTGTACTTTTTTTCCAATAATTAGCGAAAAAGTCGCGGAACAAAGCAGGTCACTTGACTAAGTGTGACCTAAGTCCATCAGAAAAGAAGGGGGCAACAAAAGACAACAAAAATGCACGAAGACTAACAAAAATAGGCAAAACATGAGCAATAATCGCTATTTCCCAAGACAACAAAAACGAAACTGGAGCAAACAACGCACTGAACACATTAAAGCACGAGACTCACGGAAGGTGGATCAGAACCATTACCATATAATAGATCAATCTTAACTGAAGTCATTCTGCTGGGCACTTAGTGATCAGAATCGATCTATCACAACCTTCTATGGAGCAAAGCTCTCACCATAGATTGGTCGAAGCCATCAAAAGTCAAACCTTGTCTTTTTTCCATCTCTATTACTCGGCCAGCCTCCTCTATTTTACCGGCATTAATAACGTTGTAACCCTGTTTCACAATATTCCTCTTTTTTTTTTGTCGTGAGACTTAGCCGGTTTCTGTGCTTTTCTCATGGGCAACATGTCCTTCAAGAAATCTTGTAGCTCCGGCTTGGCCTTCTATTTCCTCTTGCGTTTAGGAGCTCGCCTACCCCTTTTCGACGTCTGCATCTTTTCCTTCTTCCCGAGTTGTACTAATCCCCTCCAGCAGTGGCACCGGCACATGGTAGTTCTTCGGTGTACTGCCCTCTATACGCTGGTGTCTGAGCAATTCAGGGGTTTCGAAACCCGTTGGAAATTCCGGACCGGAGGTTGTAGAGTCATTATCACTAAAGGTGTCCCAACCTTCATTCTCATGCGGTGATGTCTAAGCATGAGGCTGAACTGTTGTTTATATTACAGTTGTTGATTCTTGATTTGACAGTGTTTGAATGATATTGTATTATATTTTTGTATAAGTATCCAAATTTTGATATTAGTCTCAAATTGAGATATATTATTATATATTGTTCGTTTAATATATATTTTTGTGTCTATATAAGCATGTGTACCACGGTTCAAAAAATATGCACAACAACAACAACAACGGCCCAGTGCCTCAAAGGGCTCACGCATCAGCAGGGTCTGGGGGTAGATGTACGCAGCCTTCCCCCTTCTAGGTCAGGCCTGCCCTGGAGGGTATGCACAACAACTTGAAATATTTTATTCTCTCGATCCCCTCTGTTCTTTCAAAAAATTGTGAGCTTGGTAGTTACTGTTTGGGGATTCATTACTGCACAGATAAAGGTCTGACGGGTTGTTGAATCTTGAGAAAGGAGCACATTTAAGCTAATAGCAATACTCGTGCATGAGAGACATTTCTTTTCTAAGGAGAGCGTTCTTATGTGCCTCAATCCAAAGATGTGGTTTTATTTTTTTTTCTATTCTTTATCCAGTTGATATGTTTTGGTGTATTTGCTTCTTTTTTTTTCCGATAATTAGCGACAAAGTCGCGGATCAAGGCAGGCCACTTGACTAAGTGTGACCCAAGTCCATCTGAAAAGAACGGGGACCACAAAAGACAACAAAAGAGCACAAAGACTAACAAAAATAGGCAAAACATGAGCAATAATCACTATTCCCAAACACAACGAAAGCGAAACTGGAGCAAACAACGCACTGAACACATTAAAGCACGAGATTCATGGAAGGTGGATCAGAACCATTGCCATATAATAGATCAATCTTAATTGGAGTCATTCTGCTGGGCACTTAGTGATCAGAATCGGTCTATTACAACCATCTATGGAGCAAAGCACTCACCATAGGCTGGTCGGAGCCATCAAAATTCTGACCTAGTTTTTTTTCCATCTCATTACTCAGCCAACCTCCTCTATTTTACCGGCATTAATAACGTTGTAACCCTGTTTTGTGATATTCCTCTTTTTTTTTTTTGTCATGAGCCTTTGCCAGTTTCTGTGCTTTTCTCTTGGGCGACATGTCATTCAAGAAATCTTGTAGCTCCCGCTTTGCCTCCTATTTCCTCTTGTTTTTGAGAGCTCTCCTACCCATTTTTGACATCTGCATCTTTTCCTTCTTCCCGAGTTGTATTAATCCCCTCCAGCAGCAGCACCGGCACATAGTAGTTCTCAGGTGTACTGTCCTATATACGCCATTGTCAGAGCAATTCAGGGGGTTCGAAACCCGTTGGGAATTCAGAACCGGAGGTTGTTGAGTCATTATCACTAATGGTGTCCCAACCTTCATTCTCATGCGGGGATGTCTGAGCATGAGGCTGAACTATTGTTTACATTATACTTGTCGATTCTTGATTTGACAGTGTTTGAATGATATTGTATTATATTTTTGTAGAGTATCCAAATTTTGATATTAGTCTCAAATTGAGATATATTATTATATATTGTTCGTTTAATATATATCTTTGTGTCTATATAAGCATGCGTACCATGGTTCGAAAAATATGCACAACAACAACAACAACAGCCCAATGCCTCAAAGGGCTCCCGCATCGGCAAGGTCTGGGGATAGATGTACGCAGCCTTCCCCCTTCCGGATCCGGCCTGCCCTGGAGGGTATGCACAACAACTTGAAATATTTTATTCTTTCGATCCCCTCTGCTCCTTCAAAAAATTGTGAGCTTGGTAGTTGCTGTTTGGGGATACATTGCTGCACAGATAAAGGTCTGACGAGTTGTTGAATCTTGAGAAAGGAGCACATTTAAGCTAATTGCAATACTCGTGCATGAGAGGCATTTCCTTTCTAGGAAGAGCGTTCTCATGTGCCTCAACCCAAAGATATGTTTTTTTTTTTTTTTCTAAACTCTTTATCCAGTTGATATGTTTTGGTGTATTTGCTTTCTTTTTCCCCGATAATTTGCGACAAAGTCACGGAACGAAGCAGTCCACTCGACTAAGTGAGAGCTAAGTCCATCTGAAAAGAACGGGGGCCACAAAAGACAACAAAAAAGCAGGAAGACTAACAAAAAAAGGCAAAACATGAGCAATAATCACTATTCCTCAAGACATCGAAAACGAAACTGGAGCAAACAACGCACTGAGCACATTAAAGCACAGGGCTCACGGAAGGTTGATCAGAACCATTGCCATATAATAGATCAATCTTAACTGGAGTCATTCCGCTGGGCGTATAGTGATCAGAATCGGTCTATCACAACCTTCTATTGACCAAAGTACTCACCATAGGCTTGTCAAAGCCATCAAAATTCAGACCTAGTATTTTTTCCATCTCTATTACTTGGCCAGCCTCCTCAAAATTACCGGCATTAATAACGTTGTAACTCTGTTTCGCCATATTGCTCTTTGTTCATTTTTTTGCCATGGGCCTTAGCCGGTTTCTGTGCATTTCTCCTGGGCAACATGTCCTTTAAGAAATCTTGTAGCTCCCGCTTCTCCTTCTATTTCCTCTTGCGTTTGAGAGCTCGCCTATCCCTTTTTGACGTCTGCATCTTTTCCTTCTTCCTTCGAGTTGTACTAATCCCCTCCATAAGCGACATCAGCACATGGTAGTTCTCAGGTGTACTGTCCTCTATTTGATGGTGTCTGACCAATTCAGGGGGTTCGAAACCAGATGGGAATTCAGGACCGGTGGTTGTAGAGTCATTATCACTAATGGTGTCCCAACCTTTATTCTCATGCGGTGATGTCTGAGCATGAAGCTGAATTATTGTTTATATTATACTTGTCGATTCTTGATTTGACAGTGTTTGAATGATATTGTATTATATTTTCGTATAAGTATCCAAATTTTGATATTAGTCTCAAATTGAGATATATTATTATATATTGTTCGTTTAATATATATCGTTTTGTCTATATAAGCATGTGTATCATGGTTGGAAAAATATGCACAACAGCAACAATAGCAGCCCAGTGCCTCAAAGGGCTCCTGCATTAGCAAGGTCTGGGGGGGTAGATGTACGCAGCCTTCCCCCTTCCGGGTCGGGCCTGCCCTGAAGGGTATGCACAGCAACTTGAAATATTTTATTCTTTCGATCCCCTCTACTCTTTCAAAAAATTGTGAGCTTGGTAGTTGTAGTTCGGGGATTCATTGCTGCACAGATAAAGGTCCGACGGGTTGTTGAATCTTGAGAAACGAGCACATTTAAGCTAATAGCAATACTCGTGCATGAGGGGCATTTCTTTTCTAAGGAGAGCGTTCTCATGTGCCTCAACCTAAAGATGTGTTTTTTTTTTTTTCTAAACTCTTTATCTAGTTGATATGTTTTGTTGTATTTGTTGTTTATGTTATACTTGTCGATTCTTGATTTGACAGTGTTTGAATGACGCTGAATTATATTTTTGTTTGTATAAGTATCCAACTTTTGATATTAGTTTCAAATTGAGATATATTATTATATATTATTCATTTACTATATATCTTCATGTCTATATAAGCATGTGTACCGTGGTCGGAAAAATACGCACAACTTGAAATATTTTATTCTTTCGATCTCCTCTACTCTTTCAAAAAATTGTGAGCTTAGTAGTTGTAGTTCGGGGATTCATTGCTGCACAGATAAAGGTCTGACGAGTTGTTGAATCCTTAAAAATGAGCATATCTAAGCTAATAGAATTACTCGTGCAGGAGGGGCATTTCCTTTCTAAAGGAGGCTTTCTCATGTGCCTCAACGCAAGGAATTTTTTTTTTTTTTTTTTTTCTAAACTCTTTATCCAGTTGATGTGTTTTGGTGTAGTTGTTGTTTATATTATAGTCGTCGATTCTTGATTTGACAGTGTTTGAATGATGTTGTATTGTATTTTTATTTGTATAAGTATCCAACTTTTGATGTTCGTTTCAAATTGAGATATATTATTATATATTGTTTGTTTTATATATATCTTTGTTGTTTAATATATATTCTGTATATTTATGTGTACCATGGTTGGAAAAATATGCACCACAACTTGAAGTATTTTATTCTTTCTATCCCCTCTACTCTTTCAAAAATTGTGAGCTTGATAGTTGTAGTTCGGGGATCTTTCATTGCTGCACAGATAAAGGTCTGACGGGTTGTTGAATCCTGAGAAAGGAGCATATTTAAGCTAATAGCAATACTCATGCAGGAGGGGCATTTTCTTTCTAAGGGGAGTGTTCTTATGTACCTCAACCCTAAGATATAATTTTTTTTCCCTGAATTCTGTATCCAGTTGATATGTTTAGGTGTTCTGAATTCTTTATCAAGTTGATATGTTGATTCGATATGTTTGAATAATGTTGTATTATATTTTTGTTCATATAAATATCCAAATTTTTATATTAGCCTCAAACTGAGATATATTATTATATATTGTTCATCTAATGTGTGTGTGTATATATATATATATATATAGAGCGGCTGGAATGAGAATGAAAATTTAGTGAGAATATGAGAAAATTAAATTTACACCGTTAAATCTTAAATAAAATTAATCAACGGTTATAATTAAACCCCAATGTTTCTCTCTCTCCTCCCTTTACATCCTAATTTTTTTAACTCTCTCTCTCTCTCGTCTCTTCTTTAACATTTCACTAATTTTTTATACTCTCTCATTTTTTAACATTTCATTATTTTTTTTACTTCTCCTCCCCTTTTTATACTACATCTAATTTTTTTACTTTCTCTTCTCTTTTTTAACCTTTCACGAATTTTTTCTCTCTCCTCCCTTTTTTACGTTTATACCTCAAATTTTTCACTCTCTCTCCTCTATTTTTTTAATATTGTACTAATTTTTTTCTCTCTCCTCCCCTTTTTATATTTACACCCCAATTTTATAAACTCTCTCTTGTTCTTTTTAACTTTTTTCCCTTCTTTTCTCTCATTCATTTTCTATGTTTATACCCAAATTTTTTTCACTTTCTTTTCTTTCCTTTTAACGTTTCACCAATTTTTTTTTCTCTTTCCTCCCCTCTCTACATTTACCCTTCAATTTATTTACTTTCTCTACTCTTTTTTTAATTTTGCAATAATTTTGTTTCTCTTTCATCATCTTTCTATATTTGCACACTGATTTTTTTTTATTCCTTCTCCTCCACATTTTAATCTTTCACTAATTTTTTCTTTCTCATCCCCTTTCTACTTTTACACCCAAATTTTTTTTACTCTTTCTCCTATCTTTTTTAACCCATCACCAATTATTTTCTCTCTATCCTCCCCTTTCTATGTTTACACTCCAAATTTTTCCTCTCCACAAATACGTGTCTTATGATGACATGGATTTACTGCATCAATTTTTTTCTCTAGGACGATATATTATTTTAGTCTTTTATTATATTGTAAGACTTCTGTCACAATAATTTTTCTATTATTTATTAGAATTCCTAATTCTACGAATGTCATATATTATATTTTAAATTCTAACTTTTCCTTGACTTGCACCTTTCAGCCATTGGGAACAATACCTTATAGAATTGGTTAGTAAAACTAGTTGCACATGCCGAGTATTAGAAAGAGTAAATTATTATTGATACAATTTTCTAAATGTATAATAAAAATAGAGTCAATTATTCTTGTTTGCAATCTTCTAAATGCAAGGAGAATCAAATTTGAGTTGTCCACGCGAATGATATAATTGCCCTAAAGGGGAGGATAGAAAGAGGAAAAAAAATTTGGTGATAGGTTGAAAAAGAGAGGAGAGAAAAAAAAAATTGGGGGTGTAAACATAAAAAAAAGGAAAGGACATAAAAAGAGCAAAAAAAATGGGTTATTAAAAGTAGAAATTGGAGGATAAAGAGAAAAAAATTGGTAAAGGTTAAAAATGAGAGGAGAGAAAAAATTTAGTGAAAGATTAAAAAGGAGAGGATAGAGTGTAAAAAAAATTGGAGTGTAAACGTAGAAAAGGAAAAAGAGAAAAAAATTAGTAAAATGTTAAAAAGGACAAAAGAAAAAGTAAAATAAAAATTGGGTGTAAGCGTAGAAAGAGAATGGAAGAGAAAAAATTAGTAAAAGGTTAAAAAGGGGAGGAGAAAGAGTATAAAAATTATGGTTTAAACGTAGAAAGGAGATGAGAGGAAAAGAATTAGTGCAAAGCTAAAAAAGAAAGGAGAGAGAGTAAAAAAATTGGAGCATAAACAAGGAAAGAGGAGGAGAGAGGAAAAAAATAGTAAAAGATTAAAAAGGAAAGAAGCGATAGTTAAAAAATTTTGAGTGTAAACATAAAAAGAAGACGAAAAAGGGAAAAAAATAATGAAAGGTCAAAAAGAAGAGAAGAGAGAGTAAAAAAATTGAAGTGTAAATATATAAAGGGGATAAAAGGAAAAAAAATTGAGATACAAATGTAGAAATGAGAAGAGAGAGAAAAAAAAATTGGTAAAAGATTAAAAAGAAAAGAGGAGAAAGTGAAAAAAAAAATTTGGGAGTAAACATAAAAAAGGGATGAGAGAGAGAAAAAAATGGTAACAAGTTAGAGAAGGAGAGAGAATAGAAAAAAAATTTGTGATGTAAATATAAAAAAGGGAATAGCAAGAAAAAAAATTAGTGAAATGTTAAAAAAGAGAGAAGAAAGAGTAAAAAAATTGTAGTATAAATGTAGAAAGGGAAGGAGAGAGAAAAAATTAATGAAAAGTTAAAAAAAGAAAAGAGAAAGTAAAAAAAAGTTGAAGTATAAATGTAAAAAGGGGAGGAGAAAGAAAAAATAATAACGAAATGTTAAAGAAAGAGAGTAAAAAAAAATTAGTAAAAGGTTAAAAAAGAGAGAAGAGAGAGTAAAAAAATTGGGACGTAAAGGAGGAGAGAGAGCGAGAGAAAAATTGGGTTTTAATTAGAACCATTGAACAATCTTATTTAAGACCTAACGGTATAGATTTAATTTTCTCATATTTCTCTCTCTCTCTCTCTCTCTCTCTCTCTCTCTCTCTCTCTCTATATATATATATATACACTCCAAAAATTTCCGGAGCCCGAGCCTACCAAACTCGAGGCTCGGCTCTGCTCGTTAGATTAAGCTCGGCTCGGACTCAGCTTGTAGAGCTTTAAAAGTTTAGGCTTGAGCTCGACTCGTCAAAAGCTCGGGCTTGGCTTGGCTCAATCTAAGCTCAACGAGCTTCTCATGCAGCAATATTTCTGCTCATTTAAGCTCCATATAGGCTCGTTTGGGCTCGTTTAAACTCAGGCTCGGCTCATTTAGGCCCCAATATGGCTTCATTGAGCAATATTTATGCAAATATACCATACTAGAAAAAGCTCGTTTCGGCTAGTTTAGGCTCGCGAGCCTACGAGCTCGAGCTTCACTAGCCTCGGGCTTGCTTCCATAAGCTAAACGAGCTAACTTGACTCCAGCTCAAAGAGATCCGAGCTTTTCGCGCTTTATTACGAGCCGGCTTGGCTCATTTACACTCCTAACGCAGCTAATGAACAAGAGCTGGATGAGGGGTTCTATTATACACCACTATTTGAATTATTTTATTAGATACATATAACTTTTTGGACTAAAATTATATTTCACAAAATATTTGAACCAAAAAATTAATATACACAACTCTCATAGTACTAACATGTAATTTACCCTTCTTTTTATGAAAGCCAAAGAGAGAGCACAATGAGTATAAAGATATCTGGAAGAATGTTTTACATTTAAGGTAGGGATATGGGGTGTTGCTATCTGTTTCTCTCTATTCATACTTCGTTGTAGGTTTTTACACAATGAGAGGGTTGGTAAGCATCTTGTGTCCTCCCTCCAAAATCAAAAGATTTCATCATTTCACCCGTGGCTTTTTTCCCCTTATTCGAGGGTTTTCCATAGAAATAATTGTGTTATTATATTTGCTTCTATATTCTCTTCTCATTTTCTCTTACATTTACAAATTGGTATATAAACTAAAACATGATCTACTAGTATATTGCCTAACAGTAGGGACAAGAAAAATGTTCGATATTTAAGATAGGGATATGTGTATATGTTTTTTAATTAAGGTGCGAAGCACAATCACGAAATTGACATTTTACTAAATCCAATGGATTGCCCATTAAAAAAATGCTGATGTATTTAAGTGATATTGTGATCATATTGCCAAAGTTTGTTGGACTTCACTACATTATTTCAGCAATGTATGAGCATTCCTATTAGAATCCATTAAATATTTATTGTAGTTCATGAAATTTATTTTGAACTAGTATTGAGGAATTTCAATCAAGAAGAAAAAGCAAAATAAAGAAGAAAAGAGAGGAGAGAAACGGTTATTCTAGGGGAATTAGGGCTCTTCCTTCTTGGAAATGAGATAATGAAGAACAAAACTAAATATCTACAGCATTTACTAAGTATGAAGACGCTAACTCAATGACTAACCAAAGTTAACTAACCTAAGTTAACAAAATAGAACAATCTAGAAAATAAAAATTTGAAAATCTAAAAAATAACTTTAATATGCCTTCTCAAGTGGGTGCGAAGAGATTTGGAATGCCCAACTTGCTTATAAAAGTGAAGAACATGGACGTTGATGTCGGCTTTCTAAGCATCCTGCAACTTGATGTGTAGCAGATATATGAAAGACTTTAAGCAAAGCTTTCCTTCTTGAATATTATCTCATACTAGATGATAATCTATCTCAATGAGTTTAGTACGCTCATGAAAAACCAGATTTTGAGCAATATAGGTAGCCACCATATTGTCACAAAATAATAGTGCGGGACGACAATGAGGCACTTGAAAATCTATCAATAACTATTGAGGCCTTGTAAGCTCACATGTAGCTCCTGCCATACTTCTACACTCGGCTTCGGCTGAAGATCAAACGCTATGCTTTGTTTCTTGGACTTCCAAGAGATTAATCAATCACCAAGAAAAATTGCAAAACCAAAAACAGAACAACGTGCAACAGGGCAACTAGCCCAATCCGCATCTGAAAAACCTTTAAGATATAGTTTTGACTGAGCTGAATAAAAAACCCTTTTATCCAGGAGCACCTTTGATGTATCTCAATACTCAAGTGCTACATGATAGTGTGGTTGACATGGTGGAGCTAAAAATTGACTCAACGTATTTACATAAAAAGTAATGTCCGGTCTTGGTAGAGTTAGATACAACAATTTCTATACTAAATGATGAGAAGGGCAATAACTTACCATCAAACATGCCGAGTTTTTCGATAGCATTGATAGGAGTACTACTCGATCAACATCCAAGCAAACCTATAGCTTTGAAAAGTTGAAGAGCATATTGTCATTGACACAAGTAAATCCCAGAAGAGGAGTGACTTACTTCCAGACCCAGGAAATACTTTAAAGGACCAAGGTCCTCAAGTTTAAATTGTTGTTGCAAGTCCTTCTTAAGTGTATCAACTGCACACAAGTCATTACTTGCAGTAACAATGTCATCAACATATACTAGAATAGCAACAAAAGAAGATCTCATTTGTCTTGTAAATAAACTATAATCACTCTTGGATTGGGTAAAACCCAACGACAAGAGAGTTATGGAAAACTTTGGCAAACCATTGCCGACCTGCTTGTTTGAGCCCATATAGACTCTTGTGAAGTTTGCAAAATAATTTTTGTTGTGCCTCTTATAAAAAACACCCAAAGGCAAATCCATGCATACTTCCTCGTTCAAATCACCATGGATAAATGCATTATTCACATCTAATTGATGCAAATGCCATCCTTTGACAGCAGCTAAAGCTAGCAGTAACCAAAATGTGAATCTTTTTGAACTCATTATTACTAGCAGCTAAAGAACAATGAAAAACAGCTAGTTGAGTTGATTTTCTGGGTTTAGGAGGAGAAATAGCGTTGTAATTTGGTTGTGTTATGTTCCTCTTTATTAGTGGAATTGTGCTCTGCACTACCACACAATGCAGGGCTAACATGATCTTTGTTTTGGTTGTCTGTTAAAGGAAATGACAATTGATGATCTTTTTGGATATGCAGCTCAATTTCAGAAGGTTCATTTGAAGAGGGAATCTTATCATGATTTGTGGTACTTGAAGGAGGAGAAGTAGCTGGAATGATGGAGAAATCAGCAAGGGCTTCATTCTCATGAATTGAAATTGGGAGTGATAAATGGGAAAAAGGAACCATTTGGGCATCATATAGGTTTGCATTTTTGAATGGAAAGACTATTTCATAGAATATAACATCTCGTGATGCAAAGAATGTTTGCTTTCTATGTCATAGAGTTTATATCATTTAGTAGCAAAGAGATAACCAACAAACATAGCTGGTTTTGCTTGAGGTGCAAATTTGTCACGATTTATTTTGAGTTTGGCAAATGCTAGACAACTAAATGCCCTAAGATATAAATAATTAGGCTTCTTTCCTGTTAAAACTTCTAATGGGCATTAATTTTTGAGTAGGAATGAAGGTAATCTATTTATGATATGAGTGGCTATAAGAATACATTCTCCTCAAAAACTGATAGATGCTCCATATTAAAATCTCAAGGCTCGAGCAATATTCAAGAGATGTCGGTGTTTTATTTCTACTATGGCATTTTGTTGGGGAGTATCATTGCAACTTGTTTGGTGTATGATCCCTTTGGAATGACAAAATGACAAAGTGTGAATTCTTTCCCATTATCACTCCTTAGACATTTTATGTTGGCATGGAATTGTGTTTGGATAAGATTATCTTCATTCAATATTTCAATGTGAAGAGGTCCCCAAATATCATAATGTATTATCTCAAAAGGATGGGGAGACAAATGATTATGCGATACAAATGGCAAACGTTTTTGTTTAACTAAATGGCAAACATGTCAAGGATTTGACTCTTCATTTGGAACAATATCAAATGAAATAGAAGTAAAATTTAAAGGTTGTAACTTGGCAATAGAAGGATGGCCCAACTTATTGTGCCATAGCTGAAAACTTTGTTTTGCGCTTGAAATGGGAGAAACAGAACCTGATTACTGAATTTCTAAAGGAAACTTTAGCAAATAGAGATCACCAACCCTCTCACCCACTCCAATCACACTTGATTGAGTGAGGTCCCAGATGTAGCAATGAGTGGCAGAAAATGAGCATATACAATTTATACCATCAATTAGTTTGGGAATGGCTAAGAAGTTGAAGCAAAATTATAGAACATCTTTTAGGACAAGATTTTGTGTCAATTTTATGATTCCTTTGTGAGTAATGGTAAGACTTTCACCATTTGGCAATTGAATAGGACTGCGTTTGTAAGTTTCCAGGGTAAGGAAAAGGTGTTTGTTTCCACGGATATTATGTGTTGCACCAGAGTCCATAATCCAACTAATAGAAGGAATATATGTAGGATTAAACACATTCAAGGTAGTTATAGCTAGGCAATAGGAAGTTATTCCAGAAAGGTTTTGGTTCTGGAGGTTGACATAAGAAGAAGCCGCACTAATTTCACTTGGATTAGCATTAACAGCAAAAGTTCCTACAGCTAAACACCCACTAAGATATGCTAACAACTACTAGCATTGACCTATAGAAATATTATATGGATTCTCTTGAAGCTATCCCATGTTTTGTCCAAAAGATGCAACGTGATTCACATCCTTGTACATCTGCACTGAGTTCTGATTTCTTTGGATTATTTGTGATTGTGACTTGCCCTATCCCCTGTATCTAGGTGGATAACCATGGATCTTGTAACATTTTTCAATTACATGACCTTGCATGTTAAAATGATTGCAATATGGCCTTCCTTTCCCCGGCCTGTAACCATTGTTTTGATTATCACTTCTCGTCACAGCCATCACAACACTTTTTTGAAACCATATTTGCACTTATTTTGCCCATAGTGATTGCTCTTTTCTTCTTCGGTTGGGTAATTATTGAAAAGACCTCATTAACACTAGGCAAAGGATTTGTGATGAGGATTTGGTCAAGGATTGGAGTGAAGTAATCATCTAATCCTATCAAAAAATGCATAATGTATTGCTTTTGCTCTCTCTTAAAATTCAACTTTGATAATTCACAGCTGCATGAACTCATTGCACCATAGTTGCATAAAGGTACCGCATCCAGTGAACATAACTCTTTCAAAATCATCTTTACTCTGCCAAAACATGTCAAAACATCCATTTTCTCTTGCTTAACATTCGACACAGCCTTTCTAAGTTCATAAATCCGTGAGCCATTCTTTTGAGAGAAGCATTCTTTAATATCTTTCCAAAATTCTCTAGAAGTGTTGCTATGTATGATCGCTATAGAAACTTCTCTAGACAATGCACTTAGTAACCAAGCTAACACCATCTTATCACACCTATTCCACTTTTGGAAGTCAGAAGTAGAAGGACCTCATTGTGAAATACCTCCATTAACAAATTCAAGCTTATTCTTAGCTATAAGTGCAACTGTCATGGAATTGTACCAGGTTACAAAATCATCGCAATTTCTGAGCACTTGAGACACAATAACCGCTCCTACATTCTCAGAGTTGCTCAAAAATAAGGTGATGAACTATCTTCAACCTATATGTGACAATTGCAGAAGAATTTGACGAATCTTTCTGAATTTCCGTGACAGCAAAGACGATCATGAAAATCAAAAAAAGTGAGGATACAAATTAAAATTTGATGAAGAAAACAACAAGCAAAAGCAATCAACTTGGCTTTAATACCATATTACGAACTAGTAATTGAAGAATATCAATCAAGATGAAAGAGCAAAATGAAGAAGAAAAAAGAGGAGAGAGACGGGTATTTTGTGGGAAGAATTAGGGCTCTTTCTTCTTAGAAATGAGATAATCAAGAACAAAAAAAATATCTATAGCATTTACAAAGCACTAAAATACTTACTCAACCACTAACCAAAGTTAACTGGCCTAAGTTAACAAATAAAAATAATATATAAAAATAACTTTAATAACATTAGTGGATTTTAATAAAATTTAATCAGAATCAGGTCTGGCGTACCTAGGTAATAAAATTTTCATATCTCTAGATATTCTTATTATATATATAAAATATCAGGGTATTAAAATGATAAATAATCGAGCATCAAAGGCTCATAGTACCTAAGTGATAAATTTCTAATCCTTTTTGTTCCTTGTACTTGATATATTAGACTATTGAAATAGTTCTTTTCCTTAATACTGTAAGTGGTGCATAAGCACATGTAAAAATATAATAGGTATAGGAGGTGTGACTAGCATGTATTATAAAAGCAGGAAATTATTTAAACGGTATTTGATCATGCTATCTTAATAATTTGCTTTGATAATCATAAAATTGTCATGTATTTATTACTAATATCAATCATAAGTAGTATTATTGACAAGTTTGCAGGTTGCAAACTAGCATGTAACAAATAAAAATTGTCCACATAATTATGAAGTCATCCATTTTATTATATGGGTTAGGCAAGAGCTAAAAGTTCATGACCCGTATAATGAATGGGTCAGTTCAAGTTGACTTCATTTTGATACTCCCTGTATAACAAGAATACGAACAAGAGCGACATGGACACGGTACATTTTCCAACCCTATGTAGATTCCTTCCCGTACCCCTCTTAGGATATTCTTTACCTCAAAATTAGATATTAATGTCATTTGATTGTATATTTGATTTAGATTTGACTGAGTTGAGATTTAAGTGCTATATGATTCAGATAAGTTACCTAACTAAGTTTGATTTGATATTTTAAATCTGATTAGATTTAAATAACACTATTATAAAAGGGGTTAAGGGTTGATGGTTTAGGAGAGAAGAATAGAGAGGAAAATTGTCGAGAGAGATTGGGTTTTGTTAAAATAGGTACCTGGGTAGGGGGAAAGAGATTTATTTTGAGAAGTGATTCGAGTAAGGCATTGTGAGAATTTTTGTAGCTTTTCCTTTCCAAATCTACGTTGAGGACGAACGATGACTCGTCATGCAATAGTTACATTGTGAGAGGCTAGTGACTCACCATGTAGTAGTTACATTGTGAGAGGGTTGGTGACTCGCCCAGCATGTGAAGTCCTTCTTTTCTTCAGGGCACATGATCGGCACCCTGAATACCACTAGGATCAATTTAGTGCCGAAAGTGGAGAATCCCTTCACTTTCGAGGATTTTCGCCCTATCTCATGCTGCAATGTGATCTATAAGTGTATAACTAAGATCCTCGCAAACAAGCTAAAGGTAGCCCTTCTAGAGTTGATTGACAATGCTCATACTGCTTTCATTCCAGGAGGGAGGATATCTTACAGCATTTTGTTGATCCAAGAGCGTACGCATGATTATCACCTTCATGTTTCGCCTCGTTATGCCCTTAAGGTTGATGTCCGCAACACGGTGCATTGGGACTTTACCTTAGCTAGCATACGGTGTATGAGGATTCTCGAGATTGGGTGGATTCGTGAGTGTCTATCTACCACCCGTTCCTTTATCGCCATTAATGGTGAAATATAGGGGTTCTTCAGCTCTAGCCATGGTGTTCGTCAGGGAGACCGCTCTTTCATTATTCGTTTGTTATTGCTATGGAGGGTCTTCATGAACTACTTCATCAGGCTATTGGCGACCCATGCTTCCGTTATCATCTGAGCTATCATCTCACTCAGCTCACACACTTGTGCTTTGTTGATGATCTGATAATCTTCTGCAAAGATGACATAGGCAGTGTTACTGTGACTTGTGGAACTTTATTACACTCTCGAGGTTCTCCTTGAATGCAACAAAGAGTACCGTCTTCCTTATTAGTGTTGATTCTAAGGTTCAAAAGCGAGAGATTATTGATTTTTCGGGCTTTAGTCTGGGACAGTGTCCAGTTATGTACCTGGGTATATCTCTCATTACTTCTTGGATGCGTTATATTGACTGCAAGCCGCTTCTTGATCGTATTCTCTCCTGCATCTGCCTCTGAACTTTTCATTCTCTTTCTTATGTCAGTCTCACGCAGCTTATCAGATCGGCTCTTTTTGCAGTCCAGGTCTACTGGTTATCGATCTTCATGCTCCCAAAGATGATGAACGGGGAGATCGAGTGGATCCTTGTTGCCCTCCTTTGGAGAGGCACCTTGTTTGCCTCGGGCTGCTACCCAAGATGTGAGGGTGGTTTAGGGGTCTGCCGTTTCGCCGAGTGGTGCCAAGCTTCAATCATGAAGCACATATGGTTCCTTCTTTAGGATCCCTCCAATTTATGGCCTTGGTCGGTTCTTCGGAACCACCTTTGTCGGAAGATTTTTTGGACAATCCAGGTGACGAGCTCGGCCTCCTAGTGCTTGAGGTAGATCCTTCGCAGTCTCTGTTCAGGTGCTTTTCTTCATATTATCTAGGATAGGCTGGATACCACCCTCTAGACAGTGTTTCCTTGCCCGCTTGCTCACCTCATTTGGCTTTCCATGGAACTTCCGTGTCTCAACTATTATTAAGGGTGATTAGTGGAGATTTCTACATGGTTGTTTGGAGCTCCACCCAATCTGGGTATAGTCGATTTTAGCCTTCGGGCTTGTGTTTTGGATTACATTAGGTGGTTAGGTGACCCTTCGGGGAAATTCACCACCAAGTCCGCTTGGGATATGATTCGGGGTCAGAGAGAGGAGGTTTCCACACATCATTTTGCTTTGGTTTTAGCTTCATATCCTGAGGCACTCTTTTCTTCTCTGGCTTGCCTCCAGTGAGCAATTGTGGATAGGGATGGCAATGGGGCGGGGTGGGTACAGGGGATGCTTCCTCCGTACCCTTACCCACCACCCAAATCAATATCCATACCAGCCCCATTACCCGCCACGGGTATGAAATGGATACCTATACCTACTCCGACAAGTAAAAACTCAGACCCATAGCCACTCCATCACCCGCGGGCATCCAACGGATATCCATTATAAACCCCGTACCCGTCCTAATGTAGGTATAAAACAGTTACCCATATCCGCTCTTATTAACTATTTAATAATAATTTTAAAAATTCAATTATATTTTTTTATAACATTAATAAATAATTAAGTAATTGAATTTAAGCACGTATTTTTTAAATTGAAAGTTAACTAGATACAAAATAGAGTGGATATGATAGGTATAAGGCAGGCAGGGTGGGTTTAAAGCACTTATACCTATAACTGCCCCAAATGGGGCAAGTACCCACAGATAACAGGCTTTATCCACCCCATTGCCATTACTAATTGTGGACTCAAGACAAATTTCTTATGCATCAGGCTCATGTTATATAGAGCATATGCGTTCTCTGTGGTTATGATGATGAGACTCACAAGCACCTTGTCTTTGCTTGCACCTTTTTTGCTTCCGTCTGGAGTCGAGTCACTCCACGCACATCTGTTGACCGGCCTGCATTTCCATGGCATTATCTTGTACCTTAAGCTGCTTGGCACCTCAGGAGATGTGAGATTGACAACGTCATAGCCCATCTCTTCCTTTCCCCGATTGTGTACATCCTTTGGTGTGCAACCTCAAGACTCAGGGTTCGCAGTGTAGGCTTGTTAAGGCCATGAGAGAGGAGATCACGAGTTTAGGTCGAAGCCGCCTGCTTGCTACTTTATCTTTCAAGGGTGCTCAGCACCATGCCTATTTGCTTAGGCAATGGATTCTTAAGATTTAGCCCCTTTATTGTTGTTATTTTACTTAGCTTTTCTACTATTGTGTATTGTCGCGTTTTGAGGAAATTGTCTTTGACTTTTGTTCTTTATTGTAGATTTCGGCTATGACTTGGGGTAAGCCCCTCATAGATTGTTCATATTTTTTTTCTTTATTTATATATCTCGCTGACTTACCAAAAAAAGGATAAAGAACCAAACATTTGATGAACTACTTGTGTTTGGAATTGATTAGAGCTCTCCGTGTTCATGTCGTAGCTCGATAAAGGATCAATAGAAGTCCTATTTGGAAGCTTGACATAAAGGCTTGGCTCTAACTCAAGCTCAAATATACTTATCAAGCTTAAAGTTCAAAAAAGGGGTGCTCGGCTAGACTCAATTTGTTTACACCCCTACTCACATATGGTTGTATTAGCTAATTATGGAGGTACCAGATTAAACTAAATACTAGTATTATCAAATGTGGAGACATACTCAAAGGGTGAGAGAGATAAGAGGACCGTTGGGCCATCTGACTATGGTTGCCAGTGTGTGAGCCCACCTCCGCCACCCCGCATCAAGATCTAGTATGACCGAAGAAGGCTTTGTTACTATTAAGAATGACAATGCTAATAATTGTCGCGGCTTTTGGCATTTATATTTGCTCGATATGCCTCGTGCAAGAAAGCAACCAAACCACGCTTGATGTTTAAGTTAGCGAAAGACCGTGCCGTCATATTTTGGATGCCTCTCTTTTGCATTACCCCCACTCGGAAACATTTCGCAGGTAATGTTGAGGTTTTTTTTTTTTTTTTTTTTCCCTATTTTATGTTACCTAGTTTTTGAGCATCCATCGGACATTAGTAGGTGTCCATAGGACAAACATGGCTAGTTCGTAACTATCTCTAAATTTCTATTTTGTTTGAAATTTTAAAATTTTAATATTGACATTCTAAGTATTTTCTTATGACATGGGTGTTGTAGAGTTCCAGAAATTATAAGAGAGGTAAACAAGCAGGGCACCCTCTTGTAAAACTCAATCTCCATAAGCATTATCAAGCTTGAGTTTCAATTGCAGTCCTATTGAGTTTTCATACCATTTGTTGGAACTTGGTTGATAAGATTTTAATGTGCCGAGTACTTGCTTATTAACCCAAAGGCACGTGTTAAGGTGAATTAATTGCACCTTATTTGTGATTATGGAATTATTTTTCCTGCATTTAACTGGTCAATAAAATAAGTGATGAACAATTTTACTAATAATAATGCATTAATTAAATGATTATCTTTCCAACAATTGCTTAATTTAGTAAAAAAAACTAGGTAAGTAAAAGTGTAGTTAATACAATTAACATGTGCTCTTTGGGCACTGTTAGAAAGGCCCATAAAAAAGCTAAGTTATGGGCGTTCGAAAGATTTTTACGCACCCGCCTTAGGCCAACGCAATAGGGCTTGTGTGTGGCCCCACACGCGGGTTACCTTGATCTTTATTTTGGACGCGCCCCAACCTTGCCCCTTTTGTTGCGTTTTGTTTGTTTTTTTGTTTGTTGTTTCTCATGTATATTCATTTATGAAATATTATTTTGTATTTACAATTATTCATCTTATTAATAAAAAATTCATCCCATAAATTCATTTTAAATATTTTCTAACGATGTAATTGTTGTAACTTACAAAAGGATCTTAGAATCAATTTAATTATACCTCCAAATGGTTCAAATTTAATTATCATCACATGATCACATTTGTTTATCAATTTTTTTTTGATCGACAAACACAGCCAGCGGCCACATTTATTTACTACTTAACATCATCAACAACAACAACAACAACAACAATCCAAATGCCTCAAGGGCTCCCGTATGAGCGGGGTCTGGGGGGTTGATGTATGCAGCATTTCCCCTTCAGAGTGTTAACATGAAGAGAGGCTGTTTCCGAGGAACCCCAACCTGAGAAACTACCATTTAACATCATTAGATAATATTATCATACTATAGAATTAAATATATTCACTCTATGCCATATTGCTTATTTTATAATGATCAGTCCCTCTATTAGATATCTATGAGAAAATAACTTAAACTATTATCATTACAATTCTTACAGCTTCTTCTTAGCCTCCTGATTTGCCATTTTCAAAAATTATATGATACAAAAACGTATTTCTTGTATCAATTTTCAGTAACATTCACTTGAATTACTTTGGCCTAAGATTTTGAATTTTTGACTACAACTTTTTTTTTCCGATAAGTGACACCAGAATGCCTGATACAAGACAGGCAAGCTTGAAAAAACGAGGCCTGAGGCTAGCCGAAAGACGACCAGACAACAAGAACAAGAAAAAACAAAAGAAAAAGGAAAACAGGGCCTCAAGCGAAAACAAAAGGAACAAGGAGAGGCGACGACCCGACAGAAGACCAACACAACCAAAACAAAAACGACGCAAGCGGACCCAAAGAAGACAAAAACCAGGCACACAACCGAAAAACGGCAAACTGGAGCACACCCAAAACAAACGATTAGAAACAAACACAGAAAAACCAAAGAGGAGCGGACCCAGCAAATTCAAAAACCCCCGCAGCAAAGAAACAACCGAAAGAAAACAAGCCCAAGCACGCACGCCAAATCAGTTTTTGACTACAACTGAATCCACTTAAGAGAATATTTGTATCTCAAAAAAGACTAGATTCACTATTAAATGTTTGCTCCTGCCATACTTTATGCTGTGACCCGATGTACAAAGGATATCGGCCATTCTAAGAGACCTCACTTCTAAGTACATCAAAGTGACACACCGTACATGCACAAGTCCAAGACATTCTCATGATTTTGAATTTTAAATGTTTGTTCCAACTTCTCATTCACCCCTCTATTGACTAGCTCACCGGGACTATATCATCCGCAAAAATACATATACCAAGGCACCTCCCCTTGGATGTGCCTAGTAAGCTCACCCATAACCAAAATAAATAGGAAATGGCTTAAGGTTGATCTTAGATGCAACCCAACTGTAATTGAGAAAGCAGGTCAACCCTTCTGCTATACACACATTGGTTGATGCGCCTTTATACATGTCTTTAGTGACTCAAATATATGACACAGGGATGCATTTCTTCTATAAGATCCTCCATAGGGCCTCTCTTAGCACTCTATTATACACATTCTCTACAAACCATGTATAGATCCTTTTGCTTATCTCTATAATATTCAAAAGTATGTATTAGGAGATGGATCGCTTCCATCATAGATCTACCCAACATAAATCCAAATTGATTCTCCAAGATAACTTTTTGTTACCATAGCCTTCTTTCTATGACCCATTCCCATAGCTTCATAGTATGATTTGGAGGATTTTACACAGAGAAAGGGGGGAGAAGTAGAAAGAACACACATCAATATTCAACATACTCTA
Organism: Simmondsia chinensis; assembly: GCA_018398585.1. NCBI lineage: Eukaryota > Viridiplantae > Streptophyta > Magnoliopsida > Caryophyllales > Simmondsiaceae > Simmondsia > Simmondsia chinensis. The sequence goes on from JAGTTD010000005.1 coordinate 29,743,239, forward strand.
ACTCTAATCCCTAACTATCTATATATGCATATAAAGGGAGGGAGGTGGCACATAGTGGAAGATTCTAGAAGGGGGATAGGTGGCAGGAATGGAGGAAGGTTTTGGAAGGGTGTGGAAGATGCTCCTGAGGGCATACCATAGTGGGATTAGGCATACCAAAAAGAATCCAATTCATTAGCCCCACGCGCATGGGCGGGTACCTTACTTGCGATCCTCGAGGACGAGGATCGTTTCGAGGGGGCGGTATTGATACATGCCTGGGTTTCCTTAGCCACCAACGCCCCCTCTGGGTTCCCGCTACCACTTGTACCGCCATCCTCACCTTCCCAGTTTACCGCCAATGAGCACACATCCTCCTGATCACCAGCTGCCAACATCAGCTCCAGCCTCTTCTCATTCATTACCGCCGTCACGCCAAGGTCTCCTTCACAGATGCCTTTGCTGCCATGTGCTCGCCAAGGTCTACCGCCAATGGCGGTCCAATAACCCAAACGTCTACCGCTAATTGGATTCCCATGCTTGGCGTCACCCTTACACGCATCACAACGTGCCCTCTTCTAGATCCTTCTCCCTTCTTCTAGAAGCTTCTACTATCATGCCAAATCACCCTCCCCTTGTATATATAGGCAGAGAAGGCATTAGGTTGAGTATGCCAAATGATGTATTAAAAGTGTAATGCTCTATCTTTCTCTCCCCCTATTTCTTTCTATGTCTTCTGCCCTTTCTTATATATAAAATCCTCCATTATTGGAGGTAATCTATCAAACATATACTATTAATCTATTAGTTGATACAAACCTAGCTCAAATCAATGGAGACGATCCAAGTTGTACCAACCAAAGGCCTACGGGGCAGTGAAGATCTACCCCTTGTATGTATTTTGTATTGATATCAAGTAAAATAATTGCAAAGGATGGAAAGGGGAGAAGATATAGAGTATAGAGTTTTTTTTTTTTTTTTGGGGGGGGGGGGGGGGGGGGGGGGGGGGGTTTGAAGATGGACAATCATCACATAACCCTAACCCTAATCCCTTTTTAGTATTTATAGAGAAAATATCTAGCAAAGAGCCAAAAATATCTGAAAATATCTACATGCTAACGTGGCAAGATGGGCCAAGTCACGGTTCGCCATTCCTGAGTGCTGCAGATGGCAAGATGTCTTCAACTAGGGTTGGCGAAGTCTCCGCGGGCTGTAATGAAGAAGGCACCAATCCCAGGCTTGTATCAAAGCTCTCCCCTTGAGCAGATCCTCGTCCTCGAGGATTGAAGGAAGGAAAGTGGAGCTGGAGGTCATGCAAATACTCCCATGTGGCATCTTCAGTTGTTTGTCCTTCCCATTGAACGAGAACTTGCCTGGCAACAATTCTACGGCGTTTGACCATTTGTCTATCCAAGATTGCGGCCGGTTAAGGAGGGCGAGCAGCTGGGACCCAAGTGTCTGGGAGAGAGATGCTGGTGGCGAGAATTGAGAAACATCGCTTCAGTAGAGAGACATGAACAGTGTGATAAATAGCAGAGTTGGCTGGAAGGTCAAGCTGGTATGCTACTATCCCAATGCGGTTCAACACTCGATACGGGCCATAGTAGCGGGGGGTGAGCTTATTGAAGCGTCTGGCCTCTACACTCTGTCCGCGGTAGGACTATAGCTTGAGCCATACATAGTCCCTGATCTGAAACTCTCTTTCCGTGCGCTTGCAGTTTGCCAACTGCGTCATCTGATTTTGAGCACGAAAAAAGTGATGGCGAAGGTGGTTAATTGTTTCTTCTTGAGCTATTAGGCTACGATCAACGGCCTCAACAGGGGACTCGCTAGGAAGGTAAGGGAGGTGTATTGGGGGAGGCTCACCATAGAGTACCTCGAAGGGAGTAGCTTGTGCGAAGGATTCAAAGGTGGTGTTGTACCACCATTCCGCCAATGGTAACCAGCCGGTCCATAAGCGGGGTACAACGCAAATACGTCTCCAAGCATCGGTTCAGCACCTCGGTCAGTCCATCGAACTGAGGGTGGCATGAAGAGGATAGGTTGAGATGGGTTCCCAACCGAGAAAAAGGCTCTCGCAAGAATGTGCTTGTAAATTCTAGATCTCTGTCTCTTACGAGCGTCTCAGGTAGCCCGTGTAGGTGGTAAATGTGATCTAAAAACAAGCGGGCCACGTTAGTAGCGAAGTAAGGATGGTGGAGAGATATGAAGTGGGCATATATAATAAGGCAGTCCACCACTACTAAAATGACTGAGTTCCCCTCCGATGGAGTAAGTCCCTCAATGAAATCAAGGGAGACATTGTCCCAAATCGAGGTTGGAACTGGAAGAGGATGGAGGAACCTAGCTGACGCCATGGTCTCGTATTTGTTCCACTGGCAAATGTAATTGGAAATGTCATGGCGTAGGCCCTTCCAAAAGAATAAGTTTCTGATACGAAAGTAAGTGGCATTTGTGCCAAAGTTACCCCTTGGCCGAGTCGTGCAGCCATGATAGTATACCTTGGCGTAGGTTGGTATCGTTGCCAACAACCAGTCTTCCCTTGTACCGCAAATGGCCCTCGCGCCAAGAGTAATGAGGGTTGGATAATGGCTCTGCTGTTTTGTCGGCTATAATGCGCGCAAGGACCGGGTCCTTGGACCATGAGCTGATCAGTTGCGTCATGAGTCAGAAGATATTGAAGATAACGCGATACACAAGACTTGGGTTCTAGGAAAGCGGGAGAGGGCATCAGCGGCCCTATTCTTAGTGCCCTTCTTGTAGACAATGTCATAATGAAGTCAGATTAGGCGTGAGAGCCACAAATGTTGGAGGGAAATTGTCAACCGCTCTTCGAGAAGAAATTTCAGACTTTTTTGATCAATGCAGATGATGAAATGACGCCCGGTGATGTGCTGAGACCATTTCTCTACCTCGAAGACAAACCGCCAATAATTCCTTCTCGTAAATGGATAGGCCATGATGGCGAGGACCTAGTGCAGCTGATATACGCCAATGGATAGTTATCTTGCATCAAGACGCCGCCAATACCGCTTCCAAAGGCGTCTATTTCGATAATGAAAGTCTTGTTGAAATCCGAAAGAGCGAGTACAGGTGCTGAGGTTAACGCCCCTTTTAGGCATTTGAAGGCATCTTCTGCTTCCGGGTTCCAGAAGAAATTGTCCTTTCAGAGAAGATCCGTCAGTGGCCTGGCCATGGCATCATACTGGGCAATCAATCTACGGTAATAACCCGCCAAGCCAAGGAAACCACAGAGCTGCTTGAGTGTTTAGGGTCATGGCCAATTTGCCACAGCCTCAATTTTCTTTAGATCAGTGGAGACCCCTTCACCTTATACGAAGTGCCCCAAGTACTCTATACGGCGGGCGCCAAAAGTGCATTTGGCACAGTTGGCGGTAAGGTGGTTTAAGCGTAGCACCTCTAAGATGACTTTCAGATGAGAGAGGTGGAGGGACCAAGTCTGGCTGTACACAAGGATGTCATCGAAGAAAAAGAGAACAAATTACGAAGATGTGGACGAAAGATTTCATTCATCAAACTCTGAAAGGTGGATGGAGCGTTTGACAACCCAAAAGGCATAACGGTGAACTCATAGTGCCCTGAATGAGTTCGGAATGTAGTCTTCGGTATATCTTCGTTTTCCATTCAGATCTGCCAGTAACCAGACTTTAGATCTATCTTTTAAAAGTGTGAGGCTCCACCCAACTCGTCCCAAAGCTCTTCAACAATTGGATTTGGAAATTTATCCTTAACACTTGTTAAGGGCGCGGTAATCCACACAGAGTTGCCAACTCCCATCCTTCTTCTTAACTAGCACTACCAAGGAGGCAAAAGGCGAGGTGCTGTCCCCGGCTTGCAGCATTTCATCAACCATAGAGTCAATGAAATCCTTCTGAAGAAGAGGATAACGGTATGGTTTGAGATTAATAGGGTTGCTTTCCTTTCTTCAAAGGAATACGGTGATCAAATAGGGGCCCTGAAGGTGGAAGTTCTGCCTTGGCGATAAAGACATATTCATACTCGGTAAGCAAGGACTGCAGCTCTGGTAGTACTGACTGGGCTGATGGGTCCATTTGGATTGCGAATACCGATGGTGAGTGTCTTCTACTGCTGCTGTCTAAGCAAAGAAGGATGCGGGTGTAGATAGAAGTAAAGACAACTTGGCGTCGTTTACAGTTTTCAGTGGTGAAGGGCGAATACCGTGAAAAATATGTTGGCACCCCTGGAAAGTGAACTCCATCAACAGTTCTGAGAAGTCCCAAGTCACTCTCCCTAGGGTACACAACCACTAAATACCGAGTACCATGTCACACCCCGATAAAGGAATGACCAACATATTGGATGTAAACGGCGCATCTTGTAAGCGCCAGGAAAAATCACGGCAAATCCCGGCACATAGCACTTGCTTGCCATCAACCACGGTAATGGTAGGTTGATTTGTGGAATCAATCTAGTACCCCAGCAGTGGTACAAGGGTGACATCTAAGAAATTGTGAGTGCTACCGCTATCAATAAGGATGCTCACCGAGCGTTTGCGGCATTGTCCCACAACTCTCATGGTCTGACATTGGGAAATACCCTCTAATGCATGTATGGAAATGTGTGGCTTCGAACCTGGGTCCGATTCCAGTTCAAAATCAGGAGCTTCCAAATCCATCACGGTCTCTTCTTCATCCGCCTCTAACTAGAATACTTTGGAGCGACTGCGCATAGGATATATGTGACCAAGCTTGAAGATTTCACGGCAATAGAAGCAGAGGTTCCTCACACAAAGATCATCCAACTCGGGGAGGGGGCCGAGGTGGGTTTGCAGCTGGCAGCAGGAGCCGTTGGGGAGGATTGGCGGGTACCATCTATAAGGACATTAGCGTGGGCCATAATGGAGCAGAACGCGCGGAACTCTTGTCGGTCAATTTCTCAATGTAAGCGCAATTGCGCTCCTGTTGCTTACCCAATACCACCGCATTGTGCATCGATTGGGGCTTGAACATTATGTCCACTTTCTGTTCCTCAGTTAGCCCACATCTATTCACTAACACCTCAAATTTTTTCAAGAAATCACTTACGCTCCCGGTTTGGCGCAGCTTCATAAGCTCAGTAAGGGAGCTATCAATAGACTTGGCGAACCTTGCTCATAATCGTGGGGCATATATCTCCCACGGAAGTACCACACCTCTAGGCCATGATTCCTCAAAGGAGTTGTGCCAGTCCTGGGCATCACTCTCTAAGGCTACGCTAGCATACATAACCTTCATCTCGTCGGGGGTCCTATCAATCATGAAGTACCTCTCACAACGATGAAGCCATCCATCCACACCCTCCCCACTAAACCTTGGGAAATCAATCTTGGTGAGACGAGTGGGGGGTTGGTAGTTACCTCGCATATTGCCGGGAGGCATCATCCCAGCTTCTTCGGTATGCGGAGTTGGTGGCACAATGGTGGAAACAGCAGAGGCTGGTCGGGGTCTTTCTCCCATCAAGTGAGCCATTCCGGTGAATTGCAAGGACGGCCCATTGACGATCTCACGGATCTCCTCTTTGAAGTCGTTAAACGACCTCTCCATGTTATCATGGTGCCGATCATTGGACTCCCTCATCTCCCGGATGCTCTCGTCCATATCCCTCAAAGTCACCTGAGCTCTGGTGCCTTCTGCCATGGCTGAGATCCGAGCAAGGATCGAACACAATTCAAGGCCAAGGATTGTCCGGCTCTGATACCAATTGATACAAACCTGGCTCAAATCAATGGAGACGATCCAAGTTGTACCAATCAAAGGCCTATGGGGCAATGAAGATCTTCTCCTTGTATGTATTTTGCATTGATATCATGTAAAGTAATTACAAAGGATAGAAAGAGGAGAAGACATAGAGTATAGAGTTTTGGGGGAAGAAAGAAGATAAACAATCATCACTAATCCTAACCCTAATCCCCTTTTAGTATTTATAGGGAAAATTGATGCTTAACTTGGTGTATATGCTTAGCAAGTGCACTAAGTCGAATCAAGTAATACAGAGTGAGTAATATATCGTTCCCACGAGGATTGTTATTGAGCGAGTACCGAAATTAGTAGCTTCAACACTATTTGAAAAGCCGAAAATTAAGATTTTGATATGAAATAAAATAAAATAAAAGGAAACAAATTTTGTTTACTGATTTTTATCTAAGGGTTACTGATTTTTTGTGGTTTTTATGATTTAATAAGATCCAAAGCATCAGATTTCAAGTTGTCATTAAGTGTTGATGGTTGAAAACCCTAATTTACTAAATATTTTCTCACAAGCAATATTTAGCATGCTCTTTTACATATTAACCCATCACTCTCGTGTGTGAATTTAAATAAGAAAAGAGTTTTTAAAGTTCTATGATTTTCACTTAAAAACCACACAAATCGCGTTAATATCTCTCGAGCATTCGCTCAATTTGTGGTACTTATCACCTTAGCAATCATCATAAATCTCCTCTCAAACTGATTATGAATCATTATAGGCCTTAAATGGTGATCAAGCATTTAAAACTCATGAAGAACAATGATAAACACTTCAACAACGCAATAACAAAATATTGAATACGTTGAATTAGAAGATAACGTATATTACAACTTAGGCTACATCGTAGCCTTGGAATAACAACATTAGTTCATGATGCTTTAAAACACACACGTAGTATTTTCCATGTGAAAAAAATATGAACAAAAATTCTTCTTGCTACATTCCTATTTGCTACACCTTGCGGCCACCTTTCAATCTTGTAAAGTGTTGTATTATTTTATGTTGTTTCTTCATCCTCCACCGCCCAAACCTGCACTTTCAGACCCAAGTAGGTGATTTTATGCAGTATACAATGAATTTGAGTTATAAAATATAGATAATATTGCCGCCCAAACCTACTTGTGTCATTTTATGTTATTTTATGTTGCTTTTTTGGGTAAACCGCAAGACTTCGTATGGTTTTGCTATTTTTTGCGTTTATTTGATGTATCTTGCTTTTACTTGTTGATGTTGATAATAAAACCTAGCAAGATTTAGCATAAAATGAGTGTTTTTTCAAGAAAATAGCAATATAGTTGAAAATGAGCAAAACCGAGCAAAAGCGATAAAAATTTAATAAAAATGGTTAAAAATGAACTAAAATTATATGAATAATTATATACTAAATTATACTTATCAAAAATATCTAGCAAAGAGTTGAAAATATCTACATGCTGACGTGGCAAGATGGGCCGGGTCACGGTTAGCCATTCCCGGGTGCTGCAGATGTCCGCAGGTGGTAATGAATGAGGTGCCAATCCCAGGCTTGTATCAGATCGCTTCCATCGTAGATCTACTCAATATAAATCCAAATTGATTCTCCATAATAACTTTTTGCTCCTATAGCCTTCTTTCTATGACCCTCTCCCACAGCTTCACAGTATAGTTTATGGTTTTGATACCCCTATAGTTGGCACTAGGGGTGTAATTGAGTCGAGTCGAGCTGAGTATCTCAGTACTTGACTCGAACTCGATTAACTACTCGAGTACTCGAACTCGATTCGAGTAGTTAATTTTGTTCGAACTTGAACTCGATTAACTATTCGAGTACTCGTTTATTATGCATATGAATGTTCAACAAATTACCTCCATTATAATATTATAGGCAAAATATAGTAAAAACCCCTGAACTTTGCCATTAATCACAACACAACCCCTGCACTTTCAATTTTAAAAAATAGCTTCTTTAACATTGTAATTAAACACAATACACCCCTCTGAACTTTGTAATTAAATACAGCACACCCCCTACACTTTCAATTTTAAAATAGCCCCCTGAACTTTGATATTATACACAACTCACCTCCTAAACTTTGTTACTAAACACAATACACCTCTTAGACATTAATAAATTTGAAATAAGAAAAGGGATGAAATTAAAAAATAAAAAATAAAAACAAATCTGGAAAAATATTTTTTTGGAAAAAGCTTGAAAGTTTTAAATTTTTAATCTAATTTTATAATTTATTTTCTTAATTATTATATTTTATCTTATAGTATTTTTGTAGAAATTTAAAAAAGAATTATTATCTTCTAAGTTTATAATATTTTTACTATAATTAATGAAAATAATTATTTTATATAAATATCAGAAAATCCTTCTATCTTTTATCTAGAAATACAAAGCTCCTACCTTTTTTTGTAAAAACATAATTCCTATCTTTTGTATAAAATTAAAAAATCCTTAATTTTTGATTTAATAGATTTTTTAAATTTTAAATTTATTAATTTAATTTTTATCAATTTTCAAAACTTAATTTGTTTTAAATTTTATTTATTTTTAATTTCAAATTTATTAATATCTAAGGGGTGAGTTATGTATAATAACAAAGTTTAAGGGGCTATTTTATAAAATTAAAAGTGCAGGGAATGTGTTGTATTTAAATTATAAAGTTCAAGGAGCTATTTTATAAAATTGAAAGTGCAAGGGGTGTATTATGTTTAATTATAAAGTTCAGGAAGCAATTTTTTCAAATTAAAAGTGCAAGAAGTGTGTTGTGGTTAATTGCAAAATTTATGGGTCTTACTATAATTTGCCCTAATATTATTCTATGCACTTGAATATTAGTTATACTCAATTTGGACACTCAATTATTGCTCATACTATATTTTAACATATATAGTCATAAATCATTGAAACCAAAGAGGGCATCAACACGCCGTCACCGGATCCATTAGAACTCCGAAATTAAGCGTGCTTGGGCAAGAGTAGTACCAGGATGGGTGACCTCTTGGGAAGTCCTCACCCTCAGGTTGGGGGTATTCGGAAACAGCCTCTCTTCAGGTTAACACCCTGAAGGGGGAAGGTTGCGTACATCCGCCCCCCCAGACCCTGCGTAGGCGGGAGCCCTTGAGGCAGTGGGTATGTTCCTTTAGTCATAAATCATTGACATATTAATAGCAAATATGCATCAAAACCTAAGTTTTAAAAAATACAAGCAAACCAAATACAAGTTCTTTCACTCTACTACAAATAAACATGTCATCTTTTATTAGGAATTCAATCTCATTCTTTCATTCTACTATTAATGTCACAAGCCATCTATTTCAAAAGAAAATAATATAAAGAACTACTTCATACGAGACAAGTATTGAGTCAAGTATTTAATAGAGCATCAAGTCGAGTATTTAACAAAATATCGAGTCGAGTATTTAATCGAGTATCTAGTCGAGTAATCGAGTATCGAGCCGAGTAGTTCATTACTTGACTCGTACTCCCGTATTAATCGAGTATCTTTTGATACTTGAACTCGAACTCAGTTAATTTGAGTTCGAGTCGAGTTTTATTCGAGCTACTCACGAGCGACTCGGATTGTTTACACCCGTAGTCACAATCTGTATACTCGCAGCGTGGCCAACCAGCATGCGACACACAGGCAACTGGCGATCCACGGCTGACGTCTCGTGTCAGGCTCGATGAAGGCTACATTGGCGATCGGTGTGCTTCCAAGCAAACGAATGACACTACAACACGTGGCACTCATTTTAGTTTATAAATATGATGCGTCTCTTTTAGCCACATGAAAATATAAGTTTAATTAGGTTTCAGGTTTTGGAATCTAGTTTCTCCCATAACGAAAATCCTAAAATTGCTTTAGGGGCTTTTTAAATTATTATTTAACATAATTTTTCTAAAAATTGAGAATTCCAAATTAATTTTCCGCTGCGCTCGCTCTAATCAATTTCGGGAAAAGATTTTAAAATACGTTCCTGACAGATTAGTGCTCTTCACCTCAGATAGCGCCGTCGACAATTTCGGCGCTTTCTTGACTACATCCACTTCTGATTTGTACCGATAATTGGTTCTCTTCGGTATTGAAACAAGCCAAAATATAAAAGTATATAAAATAATTTAGTCATGGTATATTATTAGTATTCAGAGCTTTCTTTATTTACATTTAAGTTCCTTTATTTCTTTATAAATAGGAAGTCTTGTAAAGAAGGAAGGTCGTGAAGATTTGGAATGAATTCTCTCCTTTGGCCCTCTCTCTTCCCCTTTGTCTCCTTCCACCTTCCCCTTCACTTTCCCCAATTTCGACCCTTCTCCTCCTCTAATCTTTACTATCTTACTATTAAATAATTTGCTTCGCATTAACTGGCATGACAGCGGCAGTCCTTGGCATCATCAATGGAGGTCACCATAGATCCCATTAATATTAGCTGGATCAGCTGACGTGCAAATGACAATCAAGAAAGTATTAAGCATCCTAGATAACTTTTGTATCAATTGGAAGAAAGGGTAGGAAGCGAGGAAATTGAAATGGAAAACCACCAGCTAAGGCACCACCACCGTCGTCACGGCCTTCATAACAGCCACTGCTGCCACCACCATCACGGCATATGACCAACAGCACCGCCATCATGGTACCGACCACTAACACTGACACTGCTACAGTAACCGCCACCATTACCACCTTCAACACCTCCGCCCCTGGTGCCACACCACCGTTGCCATCACCTCACGTGAATTACAGCCACTTCCATAGCTCTATATATGCGACAAATATCAATAAGTCCAGCTTCTTTTACTAAAACTTTTGGTTCAATAAAATCGTTTCTTCAAAACTATTCGAAATTAAAAATATTTCTTTTTTAATGTCTTTTGACTAAAGAAAACAGTTTTATTCTTTAAATTTATATGAAGGTAAGCTTAGTCAAGTTAAGGTTGAAATGAAACATATAAAGTGAGCTTAAAATAGAAAATGTCATATAGCATGAGATTAAAACAAAAAATGTTTTCTCCTCCGTGATGGAAAATGATAGCACCCCTTTCGTTGGTGAGAAGTCAATTTCCCATAATGGAGTAAAACACTTTACGAATTTGTAAATTTTGCTATTAAGTTATGCAAAGAAAACAATGGGTTGAGGAGAAACCAACAAAAAGAATCCAGAGTAAAGCAGATTAACGCAAAGTATACTGAAAAGGAAAACCAGTTCATCAAGCACCCATTATTACAAATTGGGTCCAGCCAAAAATAAAAAGTGTTGAACTTCTTACCAATGTCAAGGCGCAAGGCCAACAAGTCTAAAAAGATTCAAATCTCCAACCCCATTTACCGGCCAAAACCAAAGTATTCAGAGGAACTTCCTGTATGGTCTCCCAGCATCCTCATCTTGCATGTGCTGCCACAATGAAGTGAACAAATATCACGTGTCGAAAAATACTCCACATGCACAAGTATTTAATTGAATATCGAAAATTAACTTTTAAGGGAACAAAATTAACTTTTAAGCCTTATATTTGCAACAATTAGAATTACTAACCATTCATCCATTAATTGTATATCCTATTAACAGCTTTTATCATAACCACAGCGACAATCACAACCACAGCGCCTCAAGGGCTACCGCTAATACAGGGTTTGGGGGAGTGAGACATACGCAGCCTCACCCCTTAAGGGTGCTACCCCAAAAGGGAGGATGTGTCCAAGCATCCCCAACCTAAAAAGCATAACAGCCGTAGCGCAAAGCAAACAGAAAGCAGCCATAAGCAATAAAGCCATATAGCAAGAAGTAGTAAGGCAACAAGCACAAGTAAACAAAGCAACAAGCAACGCATCACAAAAAAGCCTAGGGGCGCTAAAAGTAGCCTAGATATGCTCCTCTATTCTAAACCGCTATATCGGCTACAGCTATGCTAGTTCTCCGCTTAGCTCTATCTAAGGCCATCTCCTCATTTAGGTTTAGGTCAGTGAGGTCGCGTTGAATTGTCTCCAACCAGCTCTTCTTTGGCCTGCCTCTCTCTCTCTCCTCCCGTGCACAGTATAGAGTTACTCGCATCTTCTAACAGAGGTAGCGATCAGTCTCCTTCGAACATGCCCGAACCACCGCAAACGTTGCTCCCTTAACTTATCCTCTATTGAAGCCACACCGAATTTGCTTAATATAACGTTATTTCTGACATTATCCTTCCTTGTGTGACTACACATCCACCTCAACATCCTCATCTCTGCCACTTACAACTTCTGCGTATGATATCTTTTAACTGGCCAACACTCCGCACCGTGTAACATAACCGGTCTCACTACCATCTTATAGTATTTTCCCTTTAACTTTAACGAGCACTTTCTACCGTATAGCACTGTAGAGGCCATCCTCCATTTAAGCCAGCCTATTTTAATCCGGTTGTTCACATCCTCGTCAACTTCATCATCCTGTTGCCCCATTGAACCCAAATATTTGAAACAATCGTTTTTCGGTACGGGCTCCAATCAAATCTTCACATCTTCTATGCTTGACCTAGTTGAGGTACAGAACTTGAATTCTATATGCTCAGTCTTGGATCTACTTAATCGTAAGCCTTTTGATTCCAAGGCCCTTCTCCAAAGTTTTAGTTCTCATTCGCCTCTTCTCTAAATGTTCCTAGTGAGCTTGTTCATAACCAATATGAACAAAAAGGGGCTCAGGACTAATCCTTGATGAACCCCAACTGTAATGGGGAAAGCATTTTGTCTCCCCTTTCGTTGTATGCACATTGTCAATGCATCCTCGTACATTTCTTTGATAGCTCTGATACACGGCACGAGAATGCCTTTCTTCTCCAAACCCGCCATGGGACCTCTCTTGACACTCTATCATATTCCTTCTCCAAATCAATGAAAACCATGTGAAGATCCTTTTGTCTATCCCAGTAATGCTCCACTGCCCGCCTTAAGAGATGGATGGCTTCTATTATCGATCTACCAAGCATAAATCCAAATTGGTTCTCTAACACCTCTGTTTGATGTCGTAACCTTGTTTCTATGACCTGCTCCCAAAGCTTCAGAGTGTGATTCATTAGTTTGATACTCTTGTAGTGGGCAGAACTATAAATGTCGCCTTTGTTCTTATGAATCGGAATTAATGTGCTCTTCCAATACTCGTCAAGCATCTTCTTCCCTTGAAGAATTTGGTTAAATAGTTTAGTCAATCAACTAATGCCCCGCTCCCCAATGCATTTCCATGCCTCAATGAGTATTCTATCTAAGCCAACTACTTTACCCCTGCCTATCTTTTTCAAAGCTTCCTTAACTTTGTCAGGTCAAATTCGCCTACAATAACAATAGTTCTGATGCTCTTCAGAAGCTTGGAGTTCTCCTAGGGATATATATGTATCCCCCTGTTCGTTGAACAAATTGTGGAAGTAGACTTTCCATCTAGCTTTAATTTGTTGCTTATCCACGAGCACCTGTCCATCCACCCCCTTTATGCATTCTACTCAATCCAAAAGTCCTCTTTTCTCTCGCTTTAGGAATGTTATATAGCTCCCTAGCTCCTTCCTTGGTATCCAGCCTTCTGTAGAAATCCTCATAAGCTTTAGATTGTGCTTCTTTAACTGCTATCTTTGTTTCCTTGTTTGCTTGTTTATACCATTGTTTCTTGCCCTCATTTCCAGTATGATCTCACTACCTGAAACAGTCTCGTTCGGCCTTAATCTTCCCTTAGACCTCCCTGCATCACTACCAGGACTCTCTGTTGTTTGGTGCTCCACCCTTTGATGCGCCTAGAACTTCACGTGCCACACTTCTAATCTTTCGTGCCAATTCGTTTCAAATGTGGTTGATATCCCCCTCCAAATCCCAGCCGAGCTCAGACTCTACTCTTTCCTATAGGTTTGATACTTGTCCCCCTTCAAGTCCCTCCAATAAACGAGTGGCTGCGCTAGTTTCCTAGTTCTCTTGCCCCTTCTCTTGGTCTAGACATCAACACACAAAACCCTATGCCGAGTAGATAGGTCTTCTCCGGGGATAACCTTGCAATCCCTACAGTCCTTATGTGCCCTCTTCCAGAGTAGTATATAGTCAATCTAAGTCCTTGCCCCACCGCTTTGATACGCGATGATGTGCTCAACGCATTTTCTAAAGAAGGTATTGGCAACCGTTAACTCATAAGTGACCACAAAGTCTAGGAAAGCTTTACCCTCAGCATTCCTGGTTCCAAAACCAAAGGCCGTATGGTGGGATGCATAGCCATCTGTGGCCAGGCCCACATGCCCATCACCATCCACAAAGTAACTAACAGATATGCAGCATAATATGGCAACTCGGTTTAGGCCAACATCCACAGTGAGTACAATTATCCATATACGGAACAGAATGGGGCTATTCGGGATCAAACTCAGCTAAGCCTCAAGGCATCATATTATTGCTATATTGTTCTTAATTTCTATCACTAATAGATGGTGACATTAGGCTCCGTTTGTTTTGGGGTAAGTACTCTTCCCCCAGAAAACATTTTCCCAAAGAAAATCAAATTCCGATTAAGGTTTTTCGTTGTTTGTTTCGGCAGAAAACGTACTCCCGCCTTATAATATTGCTCATTTGTTCCGAAAGAAACCATTTTCTATTAGGCTTTCTGTGATTGTGAAAAAGTTATTTTTTAATAGAAAAAATAGAGGAAATTTATAACTTAGGGACATGAGGTTTGACAACTTATCATCAAGATAACTCATACATTTCAATATATACAATGAGATCCCTCGATGTTTCCAAATTTTATCATTTAGGTACCCCAGACTAGAGCTTGGTGAATTTTCATCAAAATCTAATCAATTCTCATCATCAAACGTAGATGTGGTACATGATTACAACAATATATATATATATATAGGGCACAATTCTTATGAGAAAGTGAGAGGGAGACGGCCAAGAGTGGCTATTTTTTTCGAGATCCAAAAAAAAAAAAATTTCTCTCCAACCCCTTCCCTTTCTCTCCCTCCCCCAACCCTTCCTTTCTCTCTCTCACCCCAGCCACCCACCGCTACCGCCGCCCGCCACCGCCGCCCGCCACCGCCGCCCACCGCCGCCCCTCCTTCTCTATCTCTTCCAATACCCCCCTCTCTCCCCCCATATCCCTTCACCCGCCATCCACTGTCGCCGCCCCTTCTTTTCCTCTCTCTTCCAACACCTACCCCCCCACCCCAACCCTTCACCCCCGCTACCCGCCAGGAGGTGGGGGTGAAGGGTTATTTGGGGGGGAGGGAAGGGCGGCAGTGCTAACGGTGGCTGACAGTGGCGGGAGGAAGGTGGCAGTAGTCAGTAATGGCAGCGGCAGTAGGTGGCAGGGTGAGAGAGAGAGAAAAAGGAAAGGTTGGGGGGGAAGGGAGAGAGGAAAGGGGGAGGTGGGGTAGAGAGAAATTGTTATTTTTATTTTTTATTTTTTGGATCTCATACAAAAGGGTCAATGTTAGCCGTCTATTATAATGAACGGCCAAGATCTGTCCCTCTCACCCTCTCACTTTCTCTTAAGAATTGTACCCTCTATATATGTATGTATGTATGTATGTATGTATTATATCAATGTTTTGACAAAAATCTAACACATTACCAATAAAAAAATAAAAAATAAAAAAATTTCAATGAATTATGATGGAATATATCTACATATTAGTGAAATAATGTCATATTAGCATTTTACAATTAAAAATCTTACTATTATGACAGAAGACACATTTATTGTTATAATTACGTTCCACATTAGCAATTTCTAATTAAAATCTATGAAACTTTCGCAAAGGGTACCTAATTGGTAAAATTCTTAAACTTCAAGATACCTAAGTAGAAAGTCTTAAAATTTCAGGGTACCTTATTGTATATATTTAAAAGTCATGTTATTTATGTTATGAATCCTCAAACCTCAAGGTCCCTAAGTGATGAATTCTCCAAAATATATATCAGAAAGAAAAGTATTTTCCAAGAAAAGTTATAATCTATAAATAATTTCTTGTGCTTGGACTGATGCAAACATTGTTTCGTAATTAAAAACTTTAAAATATAAAATACCAGTCAGGAAAACATTTTCCTTTGAAAAAGGTTTTCCATGAAAAATGAAATTCCTCTTGAGGTTTTTCATTGTTTGTTTAATGGAGAACATACTCTCACCTTACAATATTCCTTATTTGTTTTAAAGGAAAACAATTTCTACCAATCATTTTATACCTAATCATATGACAACATAAGTAGCAATATAATATATTTGAAATTATCTACGCTTCGTGTGATTGTGAAAAAGTTATCATTTAACAAAAGATAGGGAAATTATTACTAAGGTACCCTAAGGTTTGAGCATTTATCACCTACCTCGACATTTCAATATATACAATGAGGTACATTAAGCTTTGAATATTTTATCATCCGGGTACCTTATGATGAAATTTGATGAATTTTTTGCAAGAACCTAACCAATTTTGTAAGGAAATGCTAATATATTACATGATTATGATAATATTTACAAGCCATATCAATGTTTTCAGCAAAAATGCAACAAATTATGATTAAAAAAAATCATAAATGTTGACATAAATTGCCTAAATATGCCGAAATCATGTGCCATGTTAGCATATCTTGGCAAAAAATATCAAATTCAAATGAGGATACTGATATATATCATGTTTCATTTTAGCTTTTCCAATGAAAATGCCTCGAATTTCAACAAAAAGGTACCTGATTCCTACAAGTATATATCAAAAGAAAGCATTTTCCAAAAAAATATATATATATAATCTATAAAGGGTGTTTTTATGCTTGATTTAATGTAAACATTGTTTCCTAATTATAGTATTCTCCATAGAAGATCTCTCATATCTAAAATATCAGTCAGGAATGAAAATCAAATGGAACCACATAATTCACTCTAGGATCTGGAGCTGATTAATCATTCTTTGTCCAATCCTTATCCCACATTATTACCTTTAGCAAACTAAGATCCCGTCTAGTTCATTTTAGTCTGATCCATATTTGGAATAATGTATACCTTTGAAATTTTTTGGGTCACTTGGAATTATGACTTCCCCCTTTTAAAAAGGAAGTCATGTTTCCCCCATTTGAGGGAAAAGCTTTTCCTTTAGAAAACATTTTCCGGCAGAAAGCACATGCCAAGCAACAGAAAAGGGGAAAACCAATTCCGAGAATGTGTTTTTCCCTCGAAACAAATGGAGCCTTAATGATGCTCAAGAACATACTGGTATCTTTAGCAAGCATAAGACTAGGGATCAAAATCCTAGGCAATTGAAATATGACATACACAAAGCAAGTGAGACTAGAGAAAGAATATTTATTTTTTTAACATTACTTAATTTATATGATAGTATTTCTGAGAAACAGAAGCCTAAATTGAACATTTTCATGCTTCTAGAATTTAAGTGGATAAACACCATCCAAGATGGCATGAGTATGACACCAATAGAGCATTAGCGGATATTAAGGTTATTGCTAGAAGCAAAGGTAGGAACTGGAACTACATAATAGAAAATTTATTGTTTGGCAAGGATTTGAATGTCTCCAATTTTTGTATAGAGTAAAGCCCTAGATGAAGCAATAGGGTTGCAAATAATGGATTTTGCATCCCTGTGGTCTTAGACATCATTTTTCAAATCATAACAGGTAGAATAAAAGGTGACTGATCTATCAGCCGCAGCAAAAACTGCATAAGGTAGGTTTACAACCACAGAAAGACACTCTCTAGCTACCATGATATCAGACAGCAGACTTGCTATTTGCAAAATAAACTTATGTTTTCTTGTCAATAATTAGATGGTAAGTGAGTAAAACATTGCTGAAAGCAGAGCAAAACTTTTTCGTAACCGTGAAAGCCATGTACTTTGCAAGCATATTGCATCTGAATAAAAATAGGATTATCAGAAGACCGGTAACTTCAACAAGAAACCCGCAAGATTCTAGCTTGGCCACTCATTGCATATCAATGTGAATTTTACCCCTTCAAGATGTTTTCTCATACATATAACAACAATCATCAAGAACATAATGGGTCAACCATCGGCTATAAGTCTTCAGAGTAGCAACTCCAATTCCATGCCGTAATGCAACCATTTCATAAGATAGTTGAGATGTAAAGATGCTAAAAGTATATTGACCAAAATATGGTGGGATCGACTAAAAGAAGCATGGAAAACTCTATGGTTTTACATTACCAATAAGGTTCAAATTGCAGTGAGCCAAAAAGAATTTACAATTACTGCTTTCACCTGCATATGCCCCCTGTTAATGCTTACCAAAACACCAAATGACTCATGATATTTAGTTGAAACTCTTAGAGCCATGGTTATAAAATATGGATTTGACCAACTAATCAAAGTTCAAGGAAGGACCCTAAAAGGAACAAGGATCTACATGACGTCCTGTAGATCCTTGTCCAAATAATCATTCGACATTTACTAATAGCGATGGGGTCTGATAGGTTACCGAGTTGAGCCACCAATCCTTCAAATGGATGCACATATGGTAACATCACATTCTAGCTATTCTCTCAAACGACTTGGTCTTGAGAAATTTTTGAGTTCCATAGATAACCCTAAAGCTATTGCCTAGGATCAAAGTGACCCTTCAACTTTCAATTTATAAAGATAACTCCCAAATTATCTATTTTTAGTCCGTATCAATTATAGGTTGCAACTCCATCCAAACTTTTAACTTTGCTAGCCATCAAAAGTGTGTGCACATCACTATATTAGTTTAAATTAGACTCTCCACATTGCATCATGCGATGTTTACATGCTTTTGGCTGTTCACATAGTTACCCAATTTGACATGATCACAATAAGAAAGTCTAACTACTACATACTGATAGTTTAGGGGTATGTCTGACAAAATTAAAAATTAGGGGATCATTTAGATTTCAAGCAATAGTCTTCGAGAAACAATTTGAAAAACTTTGAAAGCATGTGAGTGTTTCTATTATCAACTCAAGATGTATACACACGACAATGAGGTCACACAGCAATGCGATTGCAATCCACAGGCTTTAATAAAAGAGAACACCGGTAACTTCCACATATATACAATCAACTAGACATGCTAATCAACAATCCCAAGGTCCATTTCAAGAACAAACGATGCATCCTAAGAGAACTCCATTTCCAACTAAAAGCAATTATCGCAAAAGGTGTAGCTTGAATTTTTAGGTGAAGGCATATGAATGATTTAATGCTTTAACATACCCCTCATATGTACAATGTACATGACGTATGAGTGCAGAATCCGTGCTTCACAAGTGCTCAAATTATATTAATATCAAGAGTGAGCATTTGTAACACACGAGATCAAGAAGCCCATAGCATGTCAAAGAACCAACTATCCCAAGAACTTAATTCGATTTTTTTTAAAAATAAAGGTAAACACGAACAGCTTTAGGTGCGTCCGTGGCAGATGAGGTAGCCTCAAGCATCGGCACGAATAAGAGAAGATAGAGCTTTGCAGATGAGCCCACATTGAATGTCCAGAGCCCTAGTAGGCAGTAAGTGGCCCGGCCTCTGGGGGGACATTCTATAAATAGAAGCAGTCACTGTAATCCAAGGCATCAATGAAAATGAAAGGTCATCTTTTTATATCTCTTTAATTTCAGCAATTTTACAGCTTTGATTTTAGTTTTCAATTTATTTCCAATTCGGTTCATATCACCCCATAACTCAAGTTCGCCAATCCAAAAAACAAATAAATCAAGCCCTATCCACCATATTCAGATATTTCCATCACAAGGGAACAAACACGGATCACAATGAACGGAGACATTAAGAATAAAAAGGAAAATCGAGAGAGAGAGAGAGAGAAGAGGATTACGAATTCACGGACGATGCCTTTGTAGATGAAGACGGGAACGGCGATCCCGAAAAGGCCAACGAGGGCAAAGTTACGGCGAGTCCAGCGGAAATTCAACTCAAGATTCTCCCTTGCAGTGCTCCACTCCTCTATGAATCTGTTCTTGTTCGCCTCCATTCCTCCCCCCATTTTGCTCTCTCTCCTCTCCCTCTCTCTCTCTCTCTCTCTCGCTCTGTGAGACTGAGATACCTAACCCAATGCCTTGCCAGCTGCTGGGTTGAGTTATGGATAACCCGTTAACTACACCGGGTCTTATATTATTTTGTTAGACTCCATTTCGACGTCTTTATTGTGCTATATTAGGTGCCCATCTAGCCAATGAAATTGGAGCTTAAAATTTATGGTAAATTAAACAAAATTTTTCTATATTTTGTTTTAATTATAGAAAATGTTGTTTATAAACAAAATTACTTACTAAATTCTCTCATCTTTTAAAATTTATCACTTTGTTTTTAATTAACTTTTTTTACTATTTTGTCTTTCAAAATAAAAAGATTCAAATGCTTAATTTTATTTTTAGGTGGGTTTTATATTTTTAGAAAACAATAATGAGCTTTTATAATTTTTTTTTAAAAAAAGGGATTTTTTATCTTTATAAAAGTTATTATTTTAATTAAATATAATAATGATATTATAAATTTAAAAAATTAAAATTTTCATAAAATATTATAAAATAAAATATAATATTATTTTTAAATAGTTTCAAAATTAGATTAATAGATTTCAAACTAAAAAAAAATGCAAAAAAATTTAAAACATATAGAAAACAATTTTTGAAAAACATTTGATAAAATATAATAATATTTTTTAACATTAATAAATTAAAAATTAAAAAAGTATATAAATTAAAAATTAGGGATTTACTACTTTAAGTCAAAAAAAGAGATTTTGTGCATTTAGGCAAAAGATATGAGCTTTATATTGTTACACAAAAGATAAGAGAATTTTGTATTATTTATATAAATATAGTTATTTAAATTAATTATACTAATGACATTATAAATTTGGATATAATAAAATATTTTTTAAATTTGATACGAACTTAGATCTACCCAAGTTCAATCAATGGAATCAACACTCAACCAAACACTTAATCAACAATCAATTGGGCCTACGGGGGAGTAATTGGCTTCCCCGTTGTATATATTTATGTATAAGTATGAGTATAAGCTCCAAAAATGGAGGAATAACATAAGAAAAATGGGAGAAGATATAGAGAGATTTTAAGGGAGAAGAAGGGTTACATCAACATAACATGAACCCTAAGTTAACTAACTTCTCCTATTTATAGATGAAGATGCTAAATATCTAGTAAAATATATAGAGATGACGTGACAGAGAGAAGATTACTTGGTTGTGCCTCAATGACGGGAATATTGGAGTAGGCGGCATTTGGGTAGGCGAGCTATAGCCTTAGCGTCAAGCGTTCTAGGGACTTGGCAGGTACTGGGAAGCCGGGTTTGTATGAATGCCGCCCCCATGAAAAGATCCTCATCCTTGAGGATCAAAGTTGGGAAAACGAAGTTGGAAGTCATGAAGGAACTTCCAAGTAGCGTCGTCAGCGTGTTGGCCAACCCATTGAACCAGGACCTGGGTGGCGGCAATGCGACAATGCTTGACAAGCCTACGATCCAAGATAGAGAGCGGCTAAGGAGGTGCTACTGCCAGAGGCCAAACGTCAGGCAAGGGAGTGTTAGTGACGGGTACATAGAAACAACGCTTCAAAAGGGAAACATGCACTGTGTGATGGATGGCGGCATGAGCAGGTAATTCAAGACGGTAGGCGACAGCCCCAACGTGATCAAGAATCTGAGAACACCCATAAAACCGAGGTGCAAGTTTGTGGAATCGACAAGCGTCAACACTATGCTACCTATAGGATTGAAGTTTGAGCCACACATATTCGCCAACTTGAAATTCGAGGTCAACATGATGGCAGTCAGCCAATTGTTTCATGCGATTCTGGGCGCGAAACAAGTGATGATGTAGGCTACAGATAGTTTCTTCCCAAGCATTGAGATTGCAATCAATGGCGTCAACAGGGGACTCGCCTGGCAAGTAGGGAAGGTGGATAGGTGGCGGCTGGCCAAGGAGCAGCTCAAAAGGCGTGGTATGCGCAGAGGATTAGAAAGTGGTATTGTACCACCATTCCGCCAATGGAAGCCAACGAGTCCATAGGCGAGGTTGCTTACTAACAATGCAACGCAAGTATGTTTCTAAACGGTGATTTAGAACCTCTGTTGTCTGTCAGATTGCGAATGGTAGGACGACAAGAGACAAAGGTGAGTGCCCAGGCGAGAGAAACATTAGCGCAAAAAAATGCTTATGAGTATTGGATCACGATCACTGATGATAGTCTCTGGAAGACCGTGAAGACGGTAGATCTGATCCAAGAAGAGGGTGGCAACCCCGACTATGGTATATGGATGGGCGGGTGATAAAAAGTGGGCATACTTAGTCAGATGATCCACTACGATAATAATAGTCGAGTGTCCCTCTGATGGCCGCAAGCCTTCAATGAAATTGAGAGAAATGCTGTTCCACAAAGAAGAGAGAATCGGAAGTGGTTGGGGAAGGCCAGCAGGTGTCGAAGTCTCATACTTGTTGCCCTCACAGACGGAACATTAGCGGATATTATCTTGGATATCACGATGAAGGCCCTTCCAGTAGAACAACGGATGTATGCGACGATAGGTGGCGTCTATTCCGGAATGACCCCCTTAGGCGGAATCATGAAGCCATAATAAGATGACGTGTTGTAATCTCGCATCACTGCCAACAACAAGACGACCATTGTAGAACAAATGCCCTTGACACCAAGAATAGCAAGGGTGGGAAAGAGGCTCCGTCAATGTATTATAATGCGAGACAAAGTAGGATCGTTAGACCAAGAATCCTTTAGTCGATCGAGAAAGTCGGAGGAGATGGAGAATAATGCCACGCACAGGACTTCTGTGCCTAAAAGGCGGGAGAGGGCATCAGCCACCCGGTTCTCAGAGCCCTTCTTGTACATGATATCATAGTCAAGGCCAATCAGGTGGAAAAGCCACAAAGGTTGAAGTAAAGTGGACAATTGCTGTTTGAGAAGAAATTTGAGGCTTTGTTGATCAATACGTATGATGAAATGACGACTGGTTATGTATTGCTCTCATTTTTCCACTGCGAAAACAACGACGAGCAATTCTCTCTCATAAACCAATAGACCTTGATGGCGGGGTGCAAGAGTACAACTAATATAAGCTAAGGGCCTATAGCATTGCATGAGAATGGCGCCAATCCTAGTGCTAGAAGCATCAGTCTCAATGATAAAAGGCTGTGTGAAATCAGGGAGAGCCAGCACAGGTGCAGAAGTTAAGGTGCATTTCAAGGGATCAAAGGCGAGTTCAACAGCCAAATTCCATAAGAAATTATCCTTCTTGAGGAGGTCATTAAATGGCCTAGCATTGACGCCATAATGGGCAATAAAGTGGCGATAGTATCTGGATAAACCCAGGAAGCCACGAAGTTGTTTCAAGGACTGTGGGCAAGGCCAGTTGGTGATAGCTTTAAGTTTCTTTGGATCGATGACAACTCCATCGCTAGAGACGAAGTGTCACAATACTCAATATGACGGGCGCCAAACGTGCACTTGGCGCTATTGGTGGTAAGATGATTGGCACGCAGGACGCCCTAAACAATACGTAGATGGTCCAAATGAGTTGGTCAGGTAGCACTGTATACAAGAATGCCATCAAAGAAAACGAGGACGAACCGCCAAAGGAAAGGTCGAAATAAGCCATTCATTAAACTCTGAAAAGCGGACGAAGCACTCGACAACCCAAAGGGCATCACGGTAAACTTATAATGTTCGGAATGGGTGCGGAAGGCTATTTTCTAGATATCATCAACGGACATCCATATTTGCCAATAACCAGATTTAAGATCGATCTAGGAAAAAATGCAGCGTCGTCCAACTCATCAAGGAACTCCTCGACGATGGGGATAGGGAACTTGTCCTGAACAGTCATCATGTTGACCTCCCGATAATCCACACAGAGGCACCAAGAACTATCTTTTTTTCTTGACTAGAATCACTAGCGAGGCGAAGGGGGAATTGCTTTTTTGAATTACCCCGGCAAGTAACGTCTCCTTTATCAAAGAATCTATGATATCCTTCTGGAAGAAGGGATACTGGTAAGGGCGGATGTTGATAGGATTGCTGCTCTCCTTAAGTGAAATTCGATGATCAAAGAATTGGCGGGAAGGAGGTAGCCCAAGGGAGATGGCAAAGACGTCAGCGTACTCGGTAAGTAAGGCTTGCAGATCAGGCGGATCAGCCTCTGCTGGCGGAACCATGGTGACTGAAAATAAAAGGGTTGAACTGGATGCTGGTATAACAGAGAGAGCACAGAAGGAAGCGAAAATTGCCAGAAGCGAAGAAAGCGCTCCAGGTAATAGGCTTTGAGGGCGGCGGGCGGATCCCCTGCAGAGTGTAGTAGCGACCGTGACGGCTGAAAGACATACAAAGCTAGGAAAAGTTCTAAAGGACATCCCCAAGAGTACGGAGCCACTGAATTCCCAAAACCATGTCGCACCCAAATAACGGAAGGAGAAGCATGTTGGAATGAAAGGTGGCATCTTGTAGTCACCAATAGAATTCATTGCAGACACCCGTACAAACTATCGGTTTTCCGTCAGCTACAGTCACGGAAGGTCGATTGGCGGTGTCAATGGGGCAATCAATGAGTCTGGCGAGATCGGCATCCAAAAAATTATGAGTGCTATCACTATCGATGAGGATGCTTAATGAGCAGCGCTGATGCTGACCCTAAATGCACATCATCTAAGAATGTGTGATACCTTCCAAAGCATGGATAGAGATGTGGGGATCGGCTACTAGGTCCAAGGTAGGATCTGGCGGCAAGGTGTTGGCGGCTTCAGAATCATCATCATCCGCCTCAAGCCAGAACACCCGGGCGTGATTGCGCATGGCGCATTGATGACCCGAAGTGAAACGTTCCCCGCAGTAAAAACATAGACTATGAGCTCGTAAGTTAACTAACTCAGTCAGAGTTAAACTCAATTGGCCCTATGAGGAGGCTCGCAAAGGTCCCCCTGGTGCTGATAAGGGAGGAGGCGATGGGAGAGGAGGCGGGTGGGTGGGTAAAAGCGGAGACCCAGCAACTGTGGGTGGAGGACCCGGTAATGGTAAAGTTGGGGCTTTTTTTGGGGGTTCTTTCCAATAACCCCCTTAGCGAATTTACAATTTCGCTTCTGTTGGTTAGCTAGAACAATGGCATCGTGTACCGAATTGAGTTTAAACATTGGAATCCATCCGGATATATCATCACGCAACTCAACCATAAGCATAGTAATCTTTTGATCTTCATTCAACCACAACGATATACCAACGACTCATATTTACTTAAAAATTCATCCACACTACCCTTTTGTCGTAGTTTCATCAATTCGGTTAAGGGTTTGTCAGATGATTCAGCAAATCAAGCTCGAATTTGCAAGGCATACATTTTCCATGGTCTGACGGCCTTCCTAGTCCATGATTCCTCAAATGAATCATGCCATTTCTTGGGTGTTTCCCTCCATAGCTACACTCGCCAACATCACCTTCAATTCATCCGAGGTGCGATCAATGGAGAAGTATCTCTCACACCGATGAATCCGCCTATCAACACCCCTCCCATTGAATTTCAAAAAATCAATCTTAGTCAATCGAGTCGGTACTTGATAGTTACCTCGTGGAGCAAATGGAGCCGGAGCGCCATGTTCACTGGCGTGTGGCGATTCAGGCTTTGCTGGAGGTATGGGCCGATCATGGACTAGCTACGCTAAACCTCCCATTTGGACAAAAAGGCCATTAATGGCTTGCCTGATTTCGTTCTTCGATTGCTCTAGTGTAGTAAACCGTCGATCATGGGATTCCTCAAGCTCCCTCAGTAAAATATGAGATCGGGTCGCGTTTACCATTATAGATCTCCGATCAGCGAATGAACAGTAATGTGCCGAGGATGGGTAGCTCTGATACCAATTGATACGAACTTAGATCTACCCAAGCTCAATCAATGGAATCAACACTCAACCAAACACTCAATCAACAATCAATTAGGCCTACGGGGTAGTAATTGGCTACCCCGTTGTATATATTTATATATAAGTATTAGTATAAGCTCCAAAAATAGAGGAATTACATAAGAGAAATGGGAGAAGACAGAGAGATTTTGAGAGAGAAAAAGAAGGGTTACATCAACATAGCATGAATCTAGATATCTAACTTCTCCTATTTATAGATGAAAATACTAAATATCTAGTAAAATATCTAGTGATGATGTGGCAGCGAGAAGATGGCTTGGCTGTGCCTGAAAGACGAGATATTGGAGTAGGCGGCATTCGGGTAGGCGAGCTGTAGCCTTGGCGTCAGGCTTTCTGGGAACTTGGCGGATGCTAGGAAGCCAAGTCTATATCAAAATTTTTAAAAAATACTATATGATAACATGTAATAATTATTAGTTAAAAATAAATTTTTAAAAATTATATTAATATATTTAGAATAAAAAAAATATATGAGATTAAATATTTGAAAATAAATTATGAAAATAATTTTTTTAAAGAAAAAAGGTGAAAACCAAAGTTAAAAAATATTATCGTATTTTTCAAACTTTTTTCAAAAAATTATTTTTCCATTTTTGTTTCAAATTTTTAATTTTGTAACTTTTTAAATTTGAAATTTTTAAATATAATTTGAAATTATTTTAAACAAAAATTGTTGTATTTATCTCATAATATTTTTATGAAAATTTTAAAAATATTTTTTAATCTTCTAAAGATATAATATCATTACTATAATTAATTAAATTAAATTATATTTTTATAAATATAGAAAATATTCTTATTTTTTACTAAAAACATAAAAATTCCTAATTTTATTCCTAATAATATAAAATCCCCTTCTAAAAATAAAATCAAATACTTAACTTCCTCACTTTTAAAAGGCAAAATAGTCAAAAAAAAAATGTTGCATGGGGAAGGTGATTAAGTTTTCAAAGTGAGGGGGTTAAGTGAATATTTTTATTTGTGAGGAGATTTTTAATTAGTAAAGCAAAAAATAGGGGTTATAGAATTCAATTTAATTAAAAATTTCATATTCCATCTATTTAATTAAAAATAGGTGCTAGTGGAAGGGCATCAAATTAGAGCTAGGTGGAAAGCCTACTTCCACGATCTGTTCAACAACAGAGGAAGTGCAGAGATAGACTTAGGGGAGCTCCAGACCACGGAAGAGGATCAGAACGAGTGCTATTGTGAGCAAATCACCCCAGAGGAGATTAAGGAAGTCCTAAAACATATGGGTAGGGGAAGAGCAGTTGGCCCAGATGGGATACCTATTGAGGCATGGAAATGCCTTGGACAGAGGGGTTACAGCTGGCTGGCACAACTCTTTAACCAAATCTTGATGGGGAACAAGATGCCGGAAGAATGGCGGAAGAGCACACTGGTCCCAATCTACAAGAACAAGGGTGATATCCAAAGCTGCACCAATTACCGGGGGATCAAATTGATGAGTCACACCCTCAAACTGTGGGAGAGAGTCATAGAAAAGAGAATACGACAACAGACAGAAGTGACCGAAAACCAATTTGGGTTCATACCTGGGAGATCAACAATAGAAGCCATTCATCTTTTACGGCGGACGATAGAACAATACAGGGAGAGACAAAAGAACCTCTACATGGTCTTCATCGATTTGGAGAAGGCTTATGATAGAGTGCCAAGAGAGGTACTATAGAGGGTGTTGGGAAGGAGAGGCATCTCGATGCCTTACATTCGGGTCATTAGGGACATGTATGAAGAGGCACATACTAATGTGCGAACAGGGGAAGGGGAGACAGACACTTTCCCTATCATCGTAGGGGTTCACCAGGGTTCTGCTTTGAATCCCTTCCTGTTCATTCTAGTGATGGATGAGCTCACTAGACATATCCAAGGAGAGGTACCTTGGTGCATGCTCTTTGTAGACGACATAGTTCTGGGAGGAGAGTCCCGTGCGGACATAAACGAGAAGCTGGAGCTGTGGAGAGGTGCATTAGAATCGAGGGGTCTAAGGATTAGCAGATCTAAGACCGAGTATGTGGAATTCAAATTTGATCGCTCCACCATGGACAACACCGAGGAGGTTAAGATTGGAGCACAAGCCATATCAAGCAAGGAGAACTTCAAATATCGGGGATCCATGATACACCAGAATGGTGAAGTCGATGAGGATGTCAGCAACAGGATTAAAGTAGGCTGGCAGAAGTGGAGGATGGCATCCGGGGTGCTGTGTGATAGAAAGTTCCCTCTAAAGTTAAAGGGAAAGTACTATAAGACGGTAGTAAGATCGGCTATGCTATATGGGGTAGAGTGTCGACCAATGAAACAAAATCAAACACAGCGGATGAAGGTGGCAGAGATGAGGATGTTACGCTGGATGTGTGGCCACACAAGAAAGGATAGGATTAGGAATGATGTGATTCGAGGCAAGCTGGGTGTAGCCTTGATAGAGGACAAATTGAGGGAGCAACGCCTAAGATGGTTTGGACATGTCAGCAGAAGACCGACTTCAGCCCCAGTCAGACGGTGTGAACAGCTCAACACAACGATAAGCAAAAGAGGGAGGGGTAGACCAAAGAAGAGCTGGCTGAAGACGATTCGTCAAGACCTAACCCACCTAAACCTAAGAGAGGAGATGGCCTTAGATAGGACACGATGGAGGGCTAGTATTAGAGTAGCGGAAATAGCAGAGTAGAGTAGGGCGGGGAGTGGTAGGTGGTCTAAGTTCCGTAGGCGAGCATAACCTGTAGTGTAACACTCTTAGGCTAGTTTAGGCATCGATCTTCTTCCTCTTCTTCTTCTCCTCCTTTTTCTTCTTCCTCTTCTTCTCCTTCCCTTCCTACCTTTTTTTTTTTTTTTTTTTTTTTTTCCTTATGCACGATTGATGAATTGATGGTTTATCTGCAGGAACTCAACCACTTCAGGTTGGGGGTCCCCGAAAACAGTCTCCTTTTCCTACTGGAAGGGGTAAGGCTGCGTACATCACCCCCCAGACCCCGCGTTATGCGGGAGCCGCAAGGCACTGGGACTGTTGTTGTTGTATATTCCAATTCTTTTGATGAAGTAAAGGAATTGCAATACAACATTAACTTCACTAATTTGAAATCCAAAATGATCCCATTTGATTAACTCAAAAGTCAAAATGTAAGATGAATCAAAATTGAAAGACCAGAAAAAAAAAAAAAAATTTGACCCAAAACTTGAGATCACCTAATTCGAAGGACTATAACTTGAATTTCCCATGCAACTTAACTAGAAATCCAAGATGACCCAACCCGATTGACCAAAAAACTAAAAATAATTAAAATCCAAATATGAACATACCCGTCTTGAATGTGATGCACCAAAGCCAACCCTAAAATCGAAATGAACCAACCTAATTGACCCGAAACCTAATATAACTCAAACTTGAAATAACTCAACCAAGCTCACTCTCTGCCTAAATTTGCTCGACTGAGATAACCCAAAAATTGAAATAATGCAATTCAATTGATCTAAAACCAAAATGACTCGAGCTCCATATGGCTTAAATAGACTCAAACTCGACTTGTCCTAACCTGAATTCCAAAACGACCTAATCTAAGTAGCCCAAATTCAAGATGACTTTAAATCAATTGATCCGACATAACTAAAACTCAACCCAAGTTGACCTACAACTCGAGATAACTTAAACTCATAGTGATTCAACCAAGTCTAAACTCATCCCTGGCTAACTCAAGACTTGAAAATGCTCCAAGCCAATTGACCTAAGATCCATGATACTTTATGGAATCATAGTTCTAACCTCTAGTTCTTTTGGCTAATCGAAAAGTAGAATTTCAATTCCATCCCAATTCCAATTCCATAAAAATTGGAATAGGTAGTGCAACCCAAATCCAATTCCAAGTGCCAAATAGATCCTTAGTTTTGTTTAAGGTAAGAACGCTAACATTATTCATCTAATAGATATATCCAACACTAAGGGTGTTTATGGTTCGGAATAAAGGTATAAATGAGTTGAGATGGCTTGAAGGGCTCATAAGCTAGTTTATCACAAAATTCAAAAGGCTTGTCTAGTTTTAAGTTTGACCTGAGCCAAACTGGCTTGTTTAGATTAACAAGCCAAGGGAAGCTTAAACTTATAGCTTCTTTAGCCTAATCGAACCTATTTTAATACAATTTACTAGGTTTAGTATGCTATTCAAGCTATGTTTGAGCCAGAATGAGCTGAGCTCGAACCTATACAAGACTAGATCGAGCTTAAATTGGCCTAAATAAGTTGAGGTTAGCTCAAAGCTCAACCAAGAGGGATTCGAGCTCAAACAAGCTTAGGCAAGCCCGAGCCCTTTTTGAGTTGAGCTCGAACTTGAAGTTTCTAAGCTTGAGGAGCTTTGAGTCGAGGCCGAGCTGGGCCTATGCCCAATTAGGTTTGTTGTGAAAATGTGCAAATCGAGCACAATCGAAAGCAAAAACCAAATAAGATCAACGAAAAATCAACACACCAAATTTACATGAAAAACTCTTTATTAACTAGAGGGAAAAACCACTGGACTTGAACGAGCTCCTCATCCACTATGAAGTTTAGGTACAATATCTAACTGAAACCTCAAACCCATCTCACAACTCTCCTTCCAAATGTGACTATTGCGTGGTAAATTACTGACCCTCTTCAATGTATCAAAGCATGGTAAGCCACCAACCCTCCTCACAGTAGCTTTAGACCGAGGAAGCTACAAAACTCTCTCAATCAAACCACCCGAACATGATTCTCTTCATACTCGAATGATATTCTCTTCATCTCCCCGGTACCCCTTTACAAATATCACTTAAAGTCTACATTTTTCCCCTTCTTTTTTTTTACAATCTACTTAACCATGCAACCCAATTTATAACCCAAGATGTAAACTTTTAACTTTCCCACTATAATAAGTGGGAGGTTACAAAATTAAAATCTATTTTTTCTTTTCTTTTTCTTCTTTTATGAATTCTTTTCCCTTTCTCTTTTACTTTTTATTTTTTATTTACTATTAATTTTGAGGTAAATAATATCCTAATAAGGTTAAGCTAATCTAATCAAACCCCTTAAAAAATCTAATCACATCTATTTTCAAAAAGATTGGTTAATTGTTTTTTGATAAATCGATTTTTTAGTTCTATCGTAATGGTTAACCAATAATTGGATAAAACATTCCATTTCTATAATTAATTAAATGGTTAACCAATAATTGGATAAAACATTCCATTTCTATAATTAATTATCCTTATATTTCTAAGTATTTAAAAGTGTCAAGAAAAAACTGAAAAATGTACAACTAAACTATTGGGTTTGTTTGACACATATAATTCGAATTGAAATGGAGTTGAAATATCATTGTTTCATAATTGATAAGTCTTTTCAGCCTAATTTGAAATATCTTTTCAACCTAATTTGAAAAAACTGAAAAATGTACAACTAAACTATTGGGTTTGTTTGACACATGTAATTGAAATTGAAATGGAGTTGAAATATCATTGTTTCATAATTGATAAGTCTTTTTAGCCTAATTTTTATGGATTTTGCACTTATTTATTCTCATTGTTATTTTATTAGGAAAGTAGCAAATGAGAGATTTGAGGCTAGAAAAGGATCGTAACTTAAGACCGAGCCTGCAGCCCAAGATAAGAGAGAAATCCAAATTAATGATTAATCTTGGAGCAATCTAGATGGGCTTCCTAGGTGTTATTTGGAGTGAACTGATTGGGAGAATCAATTGTTCTCAAGCTTCCTTGTATCGCTCTAATTACTTGTAGGTTTCAAGTTAGGGCAAACATCTTGAAACCATAGACATTATCATTTCTATTTTCATAGTGGATTTTGTTGTCGGTTTGCCCCACGGTTTTTCCCTCTACAGTGGAGGGTTTTCCACATCATATATGGTGTGCGTCTGTTTCCGCATATTTATTTCTTCATAGATATTTGGTGATATTGGTATGCCTTGTGTTTTATATCTGTGATTAATATTGCTTGAGTGGTTGAGCGAATTGGGTTTATTTGTTCTAGACCCTAATAAAGTGGCATTAAAGCTAAGGTTCATTGTTAAGGTGAATAATAATGGATGGTATTAGTAATAGTACAATGATAAAATTCACAAGTGAAAATTATTCAATTTAGAAGCCAATGATGGAGGATATACTTTATTGTAAAGATTTACATGACCTGATTGAGGGTACTAGTGTTAGGTCAAAAAAATTGACAGATAAAGAATGGGAAAAACTGAATAGAAAAATTGTTGGGAGTATTAAACAGTGGGTAGATTTTAGTGTTTTTGTCATAGATTACAAGAAACTAATGCATAGACATTAGAGAAAGAATCGCAAAATAAGGCTCTCTTGATTAAGAAGTTGGTAAAGTTGAAATTGAAAGAGGGATGATCTATAGTTGAACACTCAAATGAATTTTAGGATGTTATTAACCAATTGATTGTTATGAAAATTATTCTTGATGATGAGTTGCAGGCTTTGTTCCTTACCTTATAGTTGGGAGACCTCGGTGGTAACTGTTAGTAACTCAACTCCTGATGGGAAGTTGGCTTTAGGTGCTGTAAAAGACTACTTGTTCAATGAGGAGATGATAAGAAAAAAGATGGGTGCTGATGCACAAGCACTTATTTTGGGAAAATTTAATTTCTAAAATTAAAACTTCCCTAAACTAATTAGATTAAGCGTAGCGGAAATAATTTTAAAATTCTTTAATTCTAAATCTAAAGACCTAAGCATGATAAACATGAAATTAAAAGAACAAATAGAAATGCGAAAAATTAAAAGAAAGCTTTTAAAGAAAAGGAGTCATAAATACCTAGATTGTAGACCACAATTATCGCCCGCGGGGAATCACCGAAATCGTGAGATCTTCTCCGCAATGACTCCTTGACACCCAGAGTGTAGTCTCAAAAAATATTTACTCGGAATGAAAATTTTCCTTTTTAATTTTCCAAAAAATCAAATTTTCTTGCAAATATTGGATGCTAAACTGAGTTATGAAGATCCCTAGTTATAATAGGTTACAGGGTAGAATAACTCTTAAAAGTTCAATGTGGGATTCATAGAAAAACAAAAAAAAATGCGTTTAAAATTCAAAACAGAACAATGCCGTATTGCTCAAGAAACGTGTGCTTACAGCTCAGTCAAAAAGGCCATGTTTCATAATTTCATGGGACGGCCGCGAAAGGCGCGAATAGCTGGGTTGCCCAAAGCTGAAAGCATCATACCGTGCCACGTGTCGAGTTTTTATTCGACCGCGGCTTGATGCCGTAGATAGCCATATAGGTTAACCCAAGGTCCGACAGGTGCCACGCCTTGATTGGCCATTTGGGTGATGCACGGATTTTAACCTATGCCTTTTTTTTAAATCCCACCTGTATAAATTCATGTTATGAATATTATTTGGTAAAATAAATTTATTCATCTTATGGATAATTAATTCATCTAATAAATTTTGTTTAGCGAAATAAATTTATTCATCACATGAATAAATAATTCATCTCATGAATTCGTTTTAAATATTTTTCAATCGGTATACTTCTAGAAGCTTGCAAAGGGGGACCTCAGGGACAATTTAATTTTAGCTCCAAATGAGTCAAATCAAATTATCGACACTTGATAACATTGATTACCATTTATTAATATTTAATTCCACTAAATAAATATTACTGCACTCTAAAATTAAATATAATTATAAAATAATCTTCAAATAACTTTTATTATGACAGTTAACCCCTTTATTAAATATCCATGAGAAAAAATAACTTTAACTACTATCATTATTCACCTCTTTTACCTTAGTTCCTGATTGGCCCTTGTTGAACAATTCATTAATACATAAAATTATTTCTATACTAATTCCAAATGCCAAATAAGTGGAATATTTTGGCCAAAGATTCGAATCTATTTATATGCTTGTGAATTAACAAAAAGGGATATCATTATCACGTAAGAGACTATAGATTCTTAGTAAAATATATGTTCCCGCTACACCTCATGTCATTATCCAATGCATGTAAGATTTTGATCACGTATTGTGACCTAATCCTTTTAGCACATCAAAACAACTAACAATCCATGCATGAGTTCAGACTATTTTTTGGATTTAGAGTTATCGTCGTACTAGAATGAATCAGTTATTTCTGATAGCAGTTATGAAATAAATAATTTAGGTGGTCCAGCGTAGTGTTCCAATCTTATAGCCAACACCAATATAACACATTTTGATCCCTATCCACATGACTAAGACAATTCATCTAAAGTATTGACTATGGACATACTTTGACAACATATCACTAATTTAATTCAAGTCTATTTGTGGCTCAATCTCATTGACCACTTAAACCAAACTCGACATATTATCTTGGATAATGTCCATCTTATGGAACGTTTTGAAAACAATCACATGTATATTTGACTCATAAAACATAATTAGACATTAAATAAATAAAATAATTTTATTTAATTAACATTTAAAACTAATTAGTTGAGTTTTTTAGGACACCGATTCCCACAGCTTGTTATTGAGAACCGAGGTAGATGTAGGAGTAGAAGGCGTAAGGGCGTGGTAAGTCTAGAGGCATGTCAAAGTCAAGGGGAGAAAGACCAAAGTGTTGGCATGTTATAAAACTAGACACCTATGGAGAGAATGTTTTCTTCTAAAGAAGGAATATAAAGGTGAAACAAGTCAAAAAAATGCAAATAATAAAAAGATCGTAGCTGCAGTGACAGATGATAATGATGACCAAGTAACATTATGTTGTGCTTAGGGTGAATGCAATTATAAAAGTGACCCTTATGTTGAATGAATTATTGATTCTAGTGCTTCATATCATTGTGTTGCCAAGAGAGTGTATTTTTTTACTTATAAAGTAGGTAACTTTGGCACAGTAAAAATGGGCAATAGTTGTGTTGCTAAGATTGTAAGGATAGGGGATATATGTGTACATACTAATACTGGTTGTGCTATTACTCTGAAGAATGTGAGGGGCATATTCTTGAATTATGCCTTAATCTGATTTCTGTGAGTGTTATGGACAAAGAAGGTTATACACATCATTTTGGTGATGGAAAATGGAAGCTTACCAAGGTGTTACTGATAGTAGCCAGAGGAAAGCTTTGTTGTTCATTATACGAGACACATGTGACAGTGTGTGGTGGTGAATTGAACGCGATCGAGGATGATGCTTCACCGAATTTGTGGCATAGACAGCTAGTTCACTTTAGTGAGAAAGGATTGTAGATATTAGCTAAAAAGTCCCTCATTCCTTCACATGAAGGTAAGTCAGTGAGCCCTTGTGATGATTGTTTGTTAGGTGAGTATCGTAAAGTTAGTTTTCGTGAACAATTGAAATGAAAACAAAATAAACTTGAATTAATTCATTATGATATATGTGGTCCTATTGAGGTGGAGTTTCTATGAGGAAATTGATATTCTATTACTTTATTGTTTATGCTTCATAAAAAAACTTGGGTGCTTTTGTTCAGATCCAAAAGCTAGGTATTTTAGGTGTTTTAATAGTTTCATGCTATGATGGACAAACAGACATGGATGTTGTTGAAGTGTCTCTAAACTGATAATGGGAGAGAGTACATTAACCGTGATTTCAAAAGGTACTGCAAGAAGCATAGGATTCACCATAAAAAGACAGAATCGAGTACTCCTCAGCACAATGGTGAAGCAGAAATGTTGAATAGAACCATTATGGAGAAAACTAGATGTTTGCTCAAAATGTCAAAGCTGCCTAAGGCATTTTGGGGCGAAGTTGTGAATACTGCTGCGTACATCATTAACAGAGCTCCATCAGTTCCTTTGAAATTTGACATTCCAGAGAGAGTGTGGACAATGTTTCTTATGCTCACTGGAAGGTGGTTGGGTGCAAATCCTTCATGCATTACCAAAGGAACAAAGATCGAAACTTGACAGTAAAGTCACTCCGTGCATATTTGTAGGATATGGTGATAAGGAGTTCGGTTATATATATGGGACCTTGTAAAGAAAAGGATCGTGAAGCAGACATGTTATATTTCATGAACACGAGAACATGACTAATTTCGCCAAGTTAGAGAAGACTACGTGTTCTCCCAATGGTGTTGCTGATACTACATCGATTTCACCTTCATCAAGTACCACTGATGAAGTGCAGGTGTATGATGGGACAAAACTCAGGAATGACTCTAAGCCAATTATAGTTGATGATTCTCCAGGTATAGATGGTGTTGAGCAAGGGGAGCCAGACCTTCAACTAGTGACTATAGAGCCTCAGGTCAGGAGATATAATAGAGAGCATCGACTTTGTACGAGGTATTCCAGTTCTGGTTATGTTTTCTCAGTGATAAGGAGGAGCCAGAGAGCTTCCAAGAAGTCCAGACTCATAAGGATAAGGACAATTGGGTGAAAACCACAGATGAGGCGATGAATTCTTTAGAGAAGAATGAAACCTATGAGTTGGTTGATCTTCCTAAGGGTAAAAAAGCACTTTAAAACAAGTGGGTGTTCAAGTTGAAAAAGAATGGTGATCAAATTGTAAAACATAAGGCTCAATTGGCGGTGAAAGGCTTCAATTAGAAAAAAAAAAAGGGATTAACTTTGATTATATCTTCAGTCCGGTTGTTAAAATGAGTTCATTCGAGTGGTATTGGGTATGGAAACTAATATGAATTTTATGCTTGGACAATTAGATGTGAAAACTGCATTTCTTCATGGTGACTTGCAAGAGGAGATCTACATGAAGCAGCCTAAAGGATATGAAGTTTAGGATAAAGAGCACTTAGTTTGCAGATTGAAAAAGAGCTTGTATGGTTTGAAACGGGCTCCTAAGCAGTGGTATAAGAAGTTTGACTCATTTATAATGGGTCAAGGATATAAGAGAACAACTGCAGATCATTATGTATATATAAGGAAATTCTCTAGAGGTAATTTCATCATTTTACTACTTTTTGTTGATCTAATTATTGGTCAAGATGCAGATATGATTCGAAGACTTAAAGAGGATTTGTCCAAGTCTTTTGAAATGAAAGACTTTGGTCCAATGAATCAGATCTTGGGTATGGAGATTACTCGTGATAGAGAAGCTAGAAAGTTCCGGTTGTCACAAAAAAAGTATGTATAACTAGTGCTTGATAGGTTCAACATGAAGAGTAATTAGCACACCTATGGCTACTCACTTTAAATTAAGTAAACAATCTTGTCTTGTGACCAAGAAGGATAAAGAAGAGATGCCATTTATTCCTTACTCCATTGTTGTTGGGTCTTTGATGTATGCCATGGTTGGTACCAGGCCAGATATTGCTTATGTTGTGGGTGTTGTGAGAAGGTTTCTTTTGAATCTAGGAAAAGTTCATTGGGAGGCAGTGAAGTGGATCTTTAGATATTTGCGATATGCTTCAAAATAGTGTTTGAGTTTTGGAGTTTCGGGATTAATTCTTGAAGGGTATAGTGATTTTGATATGGTAGGGTGTTACGATAGTAGGAAATCTACTTTAGGTTATTTGTTTACTTTTGCAGGGGGAACTGTGTCTTGGTAGGCTAGATTGTAGAAGTGTGTTGCTCTCTTCATTACTAAAGTAGAGTACATTGATGTTGTTGAAGTAGGGAAAGAAATGTCGTGGTTGAAGGGGTTTCTCTAAGAGTTTGGTTTGAAGCAGAAAGAGTATGTGGTATTCTGTGACAATCAGAGTACGATGAACCTGAGTAAGAATTCCAGGTATCATGCCAGCACAAAGCAAGTTGACGTGCAATATCATTGGCTGCGTTCTATGATTGAAGACAAGCTAATGATGCTGAACAAAATTCACAATGACAAGAACATGGTTGATATGTTAACCAAGGCGGTTCCTAGTTGCAGGTTGGACTTGTGCACTAGGTTGGCCGATTTGTACTCCAAGTAGCTTGATGTGGAGTTCACTCCTCCTTGCAGTGGGCCAAAGGGGGGAGGATTCTGGGATGCATAATACGCAGTATGGTCCAGCCCACATGTTATAAGTTACTCCGTGGAAAAAAAAAAGAACATGAATTTAAATGGTCTTTTGACCATATGCATAAGTGAGCCCGTGTTGGCCCATGTACTTTTATAATGTGAACCTTAAGGGTTTACATGGTCTTTGAGGGTTATTTTTACAGAGGTTGCATGAGAGGCTGTGCACAGGAATAAGAGTAACGGCAGTAGCACCAGGAAAACCGAGAGAGAATGAGAGTGCGGTCTCTCAAGCTTGTCCTGGGAAATTCTAGTTTTTATGTGGAGATTGATGATTGATCTTGGAGCAATCTACAATGGTATTTTAGGCATTATTTGGAGTTGAATTGATCAGGGAGAACAAATTGTTCTCTAGCTTGCATAGGTAATCCTTGTATCGCTCTAATTGCCTGTAGGTTTCGAGTTAGGAAAAACATTATGAAACCATAAACGTTGTAATTGCTATTTTTATAATGGATTTTGCTATTGGTTTGCCATGTGGTTTTTCCCTCTACCCTGAAGGGTTTTCCACATTATATCTGTTGATGATTTATTTCCCCATATTTATTTATTGGTTGATATTTGGTGATATTGGTGTGCCATATAATTTATATCTATAATTAATATTATTGAATTTCTTTTAGGTGCTCTAGACCCCAACACAATGGAATCAGCTAGCCCATGGGCACAAACAAGAGGGGAGATTTGAATTGAGTATGATTACTCTGGGCACAAACATGGTTTAGAGGTGGCCACGAGATGGGCCGGGCTGGCCCGGCTCCCCCCGGCCGTTTTTTAATATCACGAAAATTTGATACAAAAATGACACTACTGAGATTCGAATCCCATATCTCTAATATATAAAGCACACCATTACCATGCGAGCTGCAATTTCTTTGTGTTTTATTTGATAAAAAAGCAATTTTACATATTTTACGAAAAATTTGACACAAAATTGACACTAGTAGGATTCGAATCCCATACGTCTAATATATAAAACACACCATTGCCATGTGAGCTACAATTTCTTTGTGATTTTATTGGGTAAAAAATAATCTAATATGTATAGAAAAGACATTGGTGAGCTTTTGGCCAACTTCCGGGCCGAGCCTGGGCCCCCACAAAAGAGGGGGGCTCGGGATCGGGACCGACCTGGCTAGCTACAGCAGGGGGCCAACGGGGTGGGCCGGGGCGGTTTTCGAGTCGATCGGGTCCATTGGCCACCTCTAAATAAACATGAAGAGACGAGAGAGAAGCGGTTATACTGTCATAGTCTAAGGTTAGACATAGAGGAAGAGACATGGGTAGAAGGAGACTTGATTAGAAAAATAAATATTTAGTAATATCTAATTCTACTAAATAAACATTAATGCACTCTAAAATTAAATAATTATTTAATAATTTTCAAATGACTTTTATAATAATAATTAACTGCTCTATTAAATATGCACGAGACTCTAACTACTATCATTATTTTTCTCACAACTTTTTCTTTGGTGCCCTACTCGCCCTTTTCAAATAATTCATTAATACAAAAATATATTTATTTTATTAATTCCCTGGAACAATTTGCCCAAAGTTTTTTTTCAAATTTATTTAAATACTTGAGAATCAACTAAGGGGATATTTGTATCTTGTAAGAGATTATAGGTTCCGTATTGAACAATTGTTCCCGCCACACTTATGCTGTTACCCAACGTAAGTAAGACTTCGGTCACAATTAGTGACCTAACTTTTGAGTATACTAAGGTAACTAATACTTCATGTACACGTTTAAAATGTTCTTAGGATTTAGAGTTTATTGTTTAAACAGTACAAGATGAATTACTTATTTATGATAGTATTCTAAATACAAGTAATTCATTTGGTCTTGTTCAGTGTATCAATCTAATTATAAACGCCATTATAACATTTTTGCATCTCTGTCCACATGACCAATATAAGTCATCTAAAGTATTATATTATAGTCTTATCAGAGAAGTTGTTCAAACTTATCATCGACTAAGAACATAATTTGACGATATATCACAATTTTGATTTAAGTCTATCTGTGGGTCAATCTCATTGACCATATAAACCAAACTTTTACATGTTGTCATGGAATACGTCTATCTCATGGGATGCTTTAGGAAAAACAATCATATATATATTTGACTTGTAAAATATAATCAAACAATAAACAAATAAAATAATTTTATTTAATTAATATTTAAAATAAAATAATTGGATTTTCAGGATACATATTCCAACATTTATCACATGGCTACTTTGATTTTTTTGTTTTTTTTTTTTTTTTTTGATCAACAAAAGGCAGCCCCTAGGCCTCTGAACTTAGCATTAAATCTTGTAAAAGTACTTGGCAAAGTTCTGACGGTGAAGAGTTCCACTATACATAATTACATCCATTGTCAAAATAAAGTCTGACTCCTACATGGGCTACTCTATTACAAATTCTAGGAACCCACTGAAAATAAATACATATAAAATAGCCTTTAAGACTCAATACTTCTGAAATGATCGACTTTACAATCCAAGGGACAAAAGTGCTACCATTAAGAGCATCTATGACCACTTTACAATCTGATTCTATTATAATTTTACTCCATCCAGCTGAATTAGCAAGAAAGCAAGCAAACCGGATTGCTTGAGCCTCTACCACTAAAGGATCATCAGCCATGATAGACCCAAACCAACTCCTCAGCAATGAACCAGCATAATTGTGAGCCACTACTGCAATTGCACCTAACCTCCCTCTTTCCCAAGCGGCATCAGTGTTGATTTTATAAAAGGAAATTTATGTTTGCTCCACCTACGGATTGGACTCCTCAGATCGTTGCCAGCTTCATCACTATTTTGACTGTTATGGATCTGAAATTCATGAGCATTCTCCTTAGCTGTGCAAAACACCGATTCTGGCTCCATAACTTGATGTCTAAAGATAAGATTACACCTACTTTTCCACAATCACCAGCATATATATAAACATAAAACAATAGTATTAGAGTCATTTTTGAAAATATAAAAGAGGGAGTCCCACCAACGCAATAAACGAGGGTGGCCCAAAGAATCGGGTTTATAACCCAATCCTTACACTAGCCAGACAACTTGAGCAAAGGGACAACGGAAAATAACATGATCAAGAGATTCATCTTGATACCCACACCGAGGGCATACTTAAGCCAGCTTAAGCTTTTTCTTACAAAGATTATCCGCTGTGGCTAAAGCATTATAGCAACACCTCTCCAGGAAATTTTTTATTTTAGGTTCACATGGAAGGGACCAAATTTTAAGGACAAACCGTATAAGGGAAGTAGAAACTGAACTCTCACCCTCTTTAGCACTCTCAGGCTTTTTACTGATCCACATTTTATATCCCTTCTTCACGGTGAATGAGTCGTCCTTCGATCCTCGCCAAATAATGGAGTCATCAACTTCAGGTCCTCCAATAGGGACTCTCGAAATGTTGTGACCAGTAGCTAGATTAAACAATGATTGAACTTTATCAAAATTCCATCTTCTTAGCTCATGATTTAATAGCTCTGAAACCATAGAGTTAGGAACCCTTTCAACATTCATGTTACTCAACAAACGGGGTTTAACATTTGGGATCTAATAATCAGATTCAATATTTAAAAACTTACCATTTCCCACTACCCATTGCAATTCATTAGCAATAAATCCTTTCCAACAAGAATGCTTCTCCACCCCCAAGATGGACATGACCCTAAATGAGCTTTGACAAAGGAAGATTTCGAAAAGTGAACACCTTTGATTATTCTTACCCAAAAAGCATCAGTGTTCTAAATGATGCTCTAGGCGTGCTTAGCCAATAGAGACGGGTTGAACCCTTCAAACTCTCTAAACCCAAGACATCTCCACCCCCCCCCCCCCCCCCCCCCCCCCCCCCCCCCCCCCCCCTCCCTTTTTGGTTTTGAAAGAATATGCTAGTTAACCCAATGGATTCCTCTATCGGTACCAGCCCCACCTTTTCCATCAAAATGATGCAACTAAGCTATTCAGCTTCTTACAAAAGGAGATGGGCAATTTAAAGCAGTGCATTACATAAACTGGAATAGCAACAAGTACTAATTCAATGAGAACCTCCCTCCCCGCATACGACAGTAATGAATTAGCCCACCCATTTAAGCGTAGATAGACTCGGTCCATTATATAACTGAGCACTCTCATCTTGGACCAACCCGAAGTCAAAAGCACCTCTGGGTACTTCTCATTTTCCTCCATCTGTTTAACCCCGAAAAAATTCAAACACTGATTTCTCTCATTTTCCCTAACATTTGAAGAGAAAAAGGCATTAGACTTACTGAAGTAGATTTCCTGACCTGATGCTCTACAAAATAAGTTAATGATGTTCTGACTTTTATACAAGATTGAATATCCGCCTCAAAAAATAGCACACA
This sequence comes from Simmondsia chinensis, assembly GCA_018398585.1. Taxonomy (NCBI): domain Eukaryota; kingdom Viridiplantae; phylum Streptophyta; class Magnoliopsida; order Caryophyllales; family Simmondsiaceae; genus Simmondsia; species Simmondsia chinensis. The sequence continues at coordinate 29,785,293 of JAGTTD010000005.1, forward strand.
GTCATCTGCAAAAACGAGGTAAAATAAAGGGGGAGTAATTCTATTTCAAAGAGGGTCTCATTTTCCCATAGTGACAACTAAATTAATTGCTCTTGACAAAGCATCCATAATCAAAATAAACAAATAAGGAGATAACGGATCACTTTGTCTAAGTCCTCTACCAATTTGGATTTTTCCCAATCTAGATCCATTAACCATAGGGCATACAGACAATATAGTAACACATTACATTACCCAATGCACAAAGTTTCGATGGAATCCAAATTTAATTGACATGACCTCCAAAAAATCCCAATTTACCAGATCATAAGCTTTAGGCAAATCCAGCTTCAAAGCCTTGAATCCCCTTTTACCTCTCTTTCTTGCTTTCATTATGTGGTAGGTCTCCTAGGCCACAAAAATATTATCTTGGATCTGTCTGCCCTCCACAAAAGCCGCTTGTCCTGTGGAGATAATCTTAGACATAATTGATTTCAGCCTATTGGACAAAATCTTAGCTATTATTTTGTAAATAAAATTACACAAACTGATAGGTCTAAAGTGACTCATAAATTCCGATCTGTTGTTTTTTGGTAATAATACTATGTCAGTTTCACTGAATCTTTTCGAAATTTGTTTGTTAATGAAGAACACTTTCACTGCATTGATAACATCCTCACCCACAATATTCTAAAATTTTAAGTAGAAGATACCTGGGAAGCCATCCAGTCCTAAAGCTTTCAAAGATCCCAATTGCTTCACTGCATTGAATATTTCAGAACTATCGACCTTAGCACACAGTAAAGAATTCACCTCATCAGAAATCAACAAAGGAATAGCTTCAGCAACCGCTTAGTAATCTGCACCTAGTTTGGCCGAAAATAACTTTATGAAATAATTGCTCATAACATTATGAATCTTATCTGGATTCTCCACACAATTTCTAGCTTCGTCCTTTATTTTTATCACTGCATTAATCCTCCTCCTCCAAGGGTAGCTACATGAAAAAAAATGAGTGTTCCTATTGCCATATTTAATCTAGTCTACCCTTGAGCGCTGGTGCTAGTGTCTCTCTTCGGCATCCCAAATCGACTAGATTTGCTTCTTAAGCTTAGCTTATAGCATCTCCCCTCCCTCATTTTCTTCACCACTTTGAACATCTAAAAGTTTCTGCTTGATGGCCTCAATTAGGTCTTTTCTCTCTTTTCTTCGTTCTATCCACCATTTAACCAAATTTATTTTGCAACGAGCAAATTTGTGATATACTTTAAACATTCTAGATCCTCTAACTTCTAGATTCTAGCTTTGTCCAACCACTTCTTCACATCCATTTTCAAGAAGCCAATTTGATTCGAATCTAAAAAGTGGTTTCTTTCTTCCTATAACACTATCCAACAGAAGGATCAATGGGCAATAGTCTAAAGTTACTACCGACTCCAAAATGGACTTTGTATAATCGGAAAGAGATAACTAAGCGTAATTAACAGCAATTTTATCAATTATTTCTCTAACAGTTATGTGACCTCCATTATGGTGAGTCTAGAAGTACCTACAACCGTTAGTTTCAAGTTCCATTAATTGACATGAATTATAAGCATTGTTAAGAATTGAAATTTGAGCACCTGAAAGAGGGACTTCAACTTCCTTATCTGCAAGAGAGGACATGGTGTTGAAGTTTCCTGATACAGCTAGAGGTTCTTGAACATTCACGAATCTAGAACAAAAACAATCCCAAAACTCTCTTCTATAAGCAACATCTGATTCTCCATAAATGAAGAAATGTCTCAAGGATTTAGAGCTCTAGACTAAATCAATCCTTATATCAATCCACCTTCTTGAGCTGTGTATAATCTCTACTCTAATACCACCCTTCCATGCAATAACAAGTCCACCCAAAAGACCCATCAGGTTCACCACAAAAGTGTTATGAAATTTGGGGTCTTTCATTTTAGCGATTACTTTCTTCTCCTTTTGCTTTGTTTCCATCATAAAAATCAAAATGGGCTCATAAGACCGGGCTAGATCCTCGAGAGCTTAACTGTCAGGGCTTGCCCAAGCCCTTAAAAGTTCCAGCAAATAATGCTCATGCCCAAGCCCTTGAAAGTTCCAGCAAATAGTACTCATGGCCCCCGAGGTGGTCGTTGTGGGATAACCACCGCAAACCCCCTATGAGCTTGGGATCTTGTAGATTCCTCCTTGTTATCATGTTCCAGCTCCACCACGACATATTCGTCTATTCGAACTGAACTCTCCCTATTCATTAACATTCTTTCCCATTCGAACTTACAGCGAGCTTCCCTTTCCAGCTTCCTTACAACCTCTTAGCATATCCTTTTGAACTCACATGGTCTTGGCAAGGGGTGTACATGATAAGTTGATCTTCCAATCCTTGTGAATCAAAGATAACAGTTATATTATCTCCCAAGCCTTCTGCTAGTTCATTTGGTAAATACCAATTCCCGTTACGGTCTGGCTTTACCAAACTATATACCAAATCCTACGCAACACTTCTTGCTCTTTTCCTAGCTCCCATTTGTTGCACTTCTGGAGCTGATCTTTTCCTCCTGCCTCCTGAGCTGATCTTCCAGATTTGCAATTTTATCATCATCTAGAGAAAATTTATGGATAACATGACCTAGCTTTCCACAAGATTACAAAAATCGGTGAGTCTTTCATACTTAAAGCTTGCCCACACTTCCTCAGCGTCAGGTCTTACAAGACGAAACCCTTTTTTGAGGGATGCATTAACATCTATCAACATTTTGATCCTGACATATTTACACCAAACCGACGCCCCATTAGGATCCATTTCTAATTTTACAATACCCTTAAATAGCCTACCGATTTTTTAAGCATTTTCTACTATCATAAAGTTTAAGCGGACCCCATGGGCTTGAACACAAAACTCTGATGTTGTGAAATCAAGTTCTTTAAAAGTCACATCTCGTGGCCATTCTTTTCGAAATAGATGGGCATCACTCAAAGACCATGGAGTTCCCTCAAACACTCTACTTTTATCTTTCTTACTAGTAAAAAAAAAACAAAAACATATTACCTGTAAGCTCTTGAACTTCAAGCTTATTTTGAAGTGCCTAAACTTTTCCCAAGATGGCTCTCACTAGTCCAAGCTTAAAGGTTTTTTCCGACAGAACTTTACCCACAAGCACAAGATCCTTAAGAGCTTTACTAATCTCCACATTATCATGTAACTCCAAGCAATCAAAATCCAAGCTCAAATCTTTAGCCATGACAAATGCTTTGTTTAAAAGGGAAAATTTTAGATTTAATAAAGACGAAATGAGAATGAACTGAACGCAGGAGACAACTATATAAAAGGAAAGAAATGACCAAGGTGGAGGATGTTTTCTGGAGAACTCAAAGTTTTGTTTCGTGCACTGAACTAAGGAGAGCAAGGATGGCTTAATATAGCAAAGTCTAGGTCTGGAAACTTTTAATTGAAAGTGATCAGTTATAAATTGGGCTCCAACTACCAACAGTTGATAGTAATTAGGGCTCATTCTTATGGAAAGTCTAATCAGTAGTTGTAGATGTAGTAAATATTAGGGCTTGTACTAAATTAAGGCAAAAAAGTGGAAGAATAAGGAAGATCTGAGATAGACTTACAAAAATTTAAAGAACCTTCACCAGCTTTTACTTCTCAACCTACCCCTCTCAGTAGGAATAAATGCTAACAACAAAAGAACTTTTCAACCACAGTGTAGCTCCATGACGATCTAAGGACAAATGAAGGAAGAGAAAAGGGAACAAGAAGAAATCGGAATGGGAATCTTGAAGATTTATCATCTAAGTATATGCAAATTTTAATATATATAATAAAGTAGTCATTATTTTATAATTTAGGTATCCTCTAATGGGATCAAGTTTTTGCAAAAAATGAAAAACTTTAGGTAGAAATTGTTAATGTACAATAGATTGCTGTAATATATATTTGCCATGTTAGCATTAAAGTAAAAATTTGCTGAATTCAATAAAAACGCTACCGGAGTAGAGTGGAAGGTATCTATATATTGTCCAAATCATTTTCCATATTGGCATTTCTTTACAAAAACACCTTAGATTCAGACAGAGGATACACATACACGCGATTTATTTGCCGTAGAATCAAGTTGCACGATGAAAAACTGGAGGAAAACTTAAAGGGTTATTTATATTTTAGTACTCCTATATTTTTCAAAATAATAAAAAGAATCCTTACTTTTTTTAATTGATAAACATGTTCCTAAGTTTTTCTCATATTAATAAAAGGCACCTCTTCAGCGTGATAATATCATTTTTCTTTGACAAAGCTAACATGACAATTATTATTATTATTTTTTTGTTAATGCTGTAGCAAAATGATAAAAGTACCCTTTAATACTCTTATCGTTACTTTACAAGCACGAAATTCAAGATGTTATATTATGTAAAGATTATTTTTTTTCTTAATTTGTTTAAAAATATGATTATTGAAGGATATCTTTGTCATTTTACTGCACCATTAATAAAAAAGCAGTTACCACTTCATCTATGTCAATGGAAAATGACGTTATCATGTCGAAGAGTGACTTTTTATTAATATAACAAAAATTTAAGGGGCTTTTTTTATTATTGTGAAAAAAGCTTAAGGCCCTTTTTATTAATTCAAAAAGGTTAGAGCCCATTTTTATTATTTTCAAAAACTTCGAGATATTAAAATGTAAATAACCCAAATTTAAAACATATCGATTGCATGAAATTCATGGTCATCAAAGCTTTGCAAGTATACGGGCAAGTGCTCGATATCATAAAATGCTAAAAAAAATTAGTTAATGTCTTGTTCAATGTCGAGAATATTCATTTTTTCTTGTGCAATACTTTTTTTTTTTTTTTTTACTTTTGTGAGTATAATTGCTGTAAAAATTCACATAGGGATAGTTTTGTGTTTTATAAATTATTTTTTATATTAAAATGACCTAAATTTTCCCACTTATATGGTGACGAGTTTCAAATTTAACCACGTAGTGCTAAAAATTAGCATATGCTTAGTTCAATACAGAAATATTTATTTTGACTAGTATAATGCTTTTTTTTTTTAATTTTCAGAGCGTAGTGATAGAAAGACTATATTAAAAAAAAATAGTATTTTTTTAAATTTATGGACTAAAAATCAAAATAGTAAATTGTGTTGTAAATATTGGATATTCTTTGGGTACAACTTTTATAATCAATATTGTAAATTATCAAATATCCTAAAAAATTAGAAATTATGTAAAAAATCTTTATACTATATATATGTATGTGTGTGTGTGTGCGTGTGTGTGTGTGTGTGTGTGTGTCATGGCCTTAAATATGTATAGTTGACATGTGTGCCTCTATGTGGAAGCTTTATAAATAGGGGCGCAGCATACGCTTATATGGATAGAGTAGAATTTGAGAGAACTAAAACATTAGTTAGTTCTTGAGTTATGGAATAAAATACTTGCAATTTTTCTCTAATTATATTTGAGTTTATATTTTTATTCTCGCTCTGTTGAGTATAATATGTCCCTAATTTATAACACGTTATCAGTATGACTCTAGCCAGCTGAGGATCATCACATACTTGAGGTAAGTCATCATTCTCTAATCTTTGTGATTTATAATGACTAATCTTATTAATCTTAAATTTACTGCTCATGATATATCTGGCAGAAATTATTTACCTTAGACTCTTGATGCTTGCTATGAATCTCGGATATACAATTAAATGGGAAAAATATCACATCCCTGCAGGTTTGCACTAAAACAATGATATTTCTAAGGCGTCATATCCTTGAGGGATTGAAAGCCGAGTATATTACTATAAGGGATCCCCTTGACTTTTGGTTGAATTTAAAGGAGAGTTTTGATCATCAAAAGTCTATGATCCTCCCTAAGCTCGCTATGAATGGATTCACCTGCGATTGTAGAATTTTAAAACTATAAGCGAGTATAACTCTGCAGTATTTAATATTACTTCCCAATTGAAATTATGTCAAAAAAAATATTACTGAGGATGATATACTAGAGAAAATATTCTCCACCTTTCATGTCTTGAATATGCTCCTACAGCAGCAATATTGAGAACGAGAATTAAAAAAAATACCCAGAGTTAATATCACGTCTCCTCGTTTCTGAATGAAATAATGAACTATTGATGAAAAATCATAAGTCACGACCAACTAGGTCAAAACCATTCCCTGAAGTGAATGCTTCGACATACGACAATCAGGGACGTGGCCGCGGTCGTAAACGTGGTCGTGGACGTGGCCGTAGCCATGGATGAAGTTATAATTGTGGTCATAGTAACTGGCCCTATGGTACACATAATGAACTAAAATTCAAAAAATCCACAAATGATGAGGAGAAATATAGAGAAGAGAAATTCTCTTAACAAAACTTGTCAAATGATTTGGAAACAGATTGCAACAGATACGATATGAAAGGAACACTTTGTGGACCTTTACTGAGCATCATTGATGGGAAAGAAAAGCTCCCAGAAAGTAATTTTGCTAAAAATCATTCATCACTTAATGATACAAATTTAGATGTTTCTAATTTTTCAAAGATCCTAGTGGGAGAATTGATCATTTAATAGGTGATGGAAATGTTCCAATTAACTAATGTTTGTGTTTTTGTGTCTTATTTTTGTATTTAGCCATGTTTAACTTTAATAAAATAATGTTGTCTTACTATGTATAGACTAGAGTGGTACCATCTAGCTTATATTTTATTCGACATATGTTTAGTTATATATGTGAATTATTTTTTATATGCCGTTTTACCAAGGAAGAACAAATTTAACTATAATCTAAATCTACTATTGTTTGTCCGTTCAAACATTTATCTAACTGTGAAACTTGAACAATTTTCCAAAATTTTGAGCAAAGATATGATGACTCTTCTAATATATGCGAAGTTAAAGCCTCAATTTATGAAGACTATAAAACCCACTATCATAATATGGTTATTTAAGGTATTTTATAATATCACGCTTATATTTTCTTTAGTGCTTATATATATTTTATGTTTGAAAAATATGGATGAAGGAAATTAATGTTTGGCAAACAATATAATAACAATGGGTGTTTTAAACTTAATTAAAGGCTCTAGAAGAGCACATATCATGTTTCCTAAAGAAACAATATTTAATTCCGAGATATCCATTGGGATGGTTAATGTCACGATCCTAAGATTCATGACTGAGCTTCGGACAAGTTAAGTATGAAAAATGGTAGAATTGAGTTCAGAAAGAAAGAGAAGAATTGAGATGAGAACTTAGAGAGAATTAGACAAGAAAGAGAGAAAATATTTCATTAGAATTTTAATTGGATGATTATTACAATCTAGAGATCCTGTATTTATAAGCTACAATCACAATTCAAATTTGAATCTACAAACAATAACCGTCAATTTAAAAATAAGCGGGAAAGAGAAAAAGGCGGGAAAAACAGTTGAAGGAGCGGGGGGAAGGATGGGAGCGCACTGATGATGCTTCTAGAATGTTTGATGGCGCTTCTAGAATGTTCTTGTTGCTCTTTGATGCTATCGGGTGGATGTGTGTCAAGTATCGGGTCCAAGATCCCTATAGGGTCATGTCATGACAAGGTCAGGGCTCGAGTCATGACATTGCCTTCCTCTTCGTATGATCCTTGTCCTCAAAGATCGAAGTCTGGAAATTGCTTACGAGTGAATGTCCAGTCTTCCCAAGTAGCCGTGTCATCGGTCACATTCTTCCATTGAACTTGGACTTGCTTAATCCTCCTCTTGTCCCTTGTCACGGTGCGCTGGCTCAAGATGGCCTATGGTGTCACTTATGGCTGGTCCGCAATGTCACACTGGGGCAGTTCCATGCTGAAATGAACATTCTCCCCAAACTTCTTCATCAAGCAAGAAACATAGAACACCGGGTGAATCTTTGACCCAGCTAGTAGTTCCAGACGGTATGCTACTTTCCCAATCTTGGCTTGGACTCGGTATGGACCATAGTACCCAGCTGGTAGTTCCAGACGGTATGCTACTTCCCCAATCTTGGCTTGGACTCCGTATGAACCATAGTAACGAGCAGCCAGCTTCAAATTTCTCCTTAGTGCCACGGATGTTTGCCTATAGGGATGTAACTTGAGATACACTAAGTCCCCAACCTCAAACACTCTCTCGGTCCTCCGTAGGTCAGCTTGCTGCTTGTACCAGTGTTGGGCCTCTTTGAGGTTTTCCCTCAATAGGTTGATCATGGTCTTGCGTTCATTGGTGAAGTCTTCCACTTTCGGAGAGGAGGAAATGCAAGGTATGGCCAATGCCAGCAACCACGGTTCGTACGCATACAGAGCATAGAATCTAGTTTTCTTGAGCGAAGAGTGATAGTTGGTGTTGTACCAGAATTCGGCCAAGGGCAGCGATTGTTCCCAGTGCTTGGGTTTGTTGAGTGCCATAGTGTAAAGATAATTCTCCAGACATTGATTTACCTTCTCGATCTGCCAATTGGACTTTAGGTGATAGGCGCTGCTCATGTTCAGCTCAATGCCAGCCAAGCGCATGAGTTCCTTCCAAAACAGGCTTTGGAAGGACCCATCCCTATCGGAGATGATGTTCTGGGGCAATCCGTGCAAACAGTACACATTGTCAAGGAATGCTTGTGCTACGCAGGTAGCGGTGTAGGGGTGTGTCAATAGCATGAAATGCGTGTACTTTGTAAGTCTGTCAACCACCACTAATACCACATCCTTACCCAGTGACTTCTGTAGCCCTTCAATAAACTCAAGGCTAATGCTTTGCCAAGCTTGATGCCGAATGAGCAATGGTTGTAGCAGCCCGAGATAGGCTACATGTTCTCCCTTAGTACGCTGGCATGTGTCATAACCGTGCACCCACTCCTCAACACTGTGCTTGAGCTGCGGCCGAAAGAACATGCGTTTGACACGCATAAGTGTGCCATGGGCCCCGGAGTGTCCCCCGAGTGTGGAGTCATGTAAGGCTTGCAAAATACGGCTCCGTAACTCAATTCCTTCCCCCACATACACTCTCCCCTTGTAGTGCAGGATGCCACCTTCATAGGTGTAATGCCCGGGCCCGGTAGGATCAATGACATGGTGCATAATGAGCTGGGAGGCTTGCGCATCTTGCTCATAGCTGTCAGCCACTTCGCGCATCTAAATAGGAACGGTAGTGGACATTTGCGCGTAGGTTGCACAACCCATGTCTTCATCGCGCTGTGAAAGTGCATCTGTGGCTCAGTTCCCTACCCCCTTGCGGTACATGATGCTGTAGGTTAGTCCCATGCGCTTGGACATGCCCTTAAGTTGAAGCTGAGTAGTGACTCGTTGTTCTAGTAGGTGGCGCAGGCTTGCGTGGTCTGTTTTGATGATGAAATGATGATCCATCAAATAGTGTCTCCACTTCTCCACTGCCATCAACACCGCCATGAGCTCCTTCTCATAAACTGAGAGCCCAAGGTGGCATGAACTGAGTGCCTTGCTAAGATAGGACAGGGGCCTCCCCTCTTGTGACAGGACAGCTCCAATACCCACCCCACATCCATTGGTTTCGAGGACAAATGGCTCAGAAAAGTCCAGGAGAGCCAAAACAGGGGCTGTCACCATAGCTTCCTTCAAGGTCTCAAATGCGTGCTGCGCCTCCTCACTCCAAAAGAATTCTCCTTTCTTAAGGAGGCTTGTCAATGGTTTGCTCATGGTTCCGTAGCCTCTCATGAACTTACGGTAGTATCCAGTCAAGCCAAGGAAGCCACGGAGGCCTTTGACATTCTTGGGAACTAGCTAGCTCTTCATTGCCTCTATTTTTGCCCTCATCAGTGGCAACGCCTTCCTTTGAGATCACGCGCTCCAAATATTTCACCCGGTCCTGACCAAACGCACATTTGCTGCGTTTGGCAAAGAGTTGGTGTGCGTGCAAGGTGTCCAGCAAGGCGCTCAGGTGCGCAAGATGCGCATGTAAGTCCGGGCTGTAAATCAAGATGTCACCAAAGAACACGAGCACAAACTTGAGTAGATACGGCCCAAAGACTTCGTACATTAGGGACTGGAACGTAGTGGGGGCATTGGTGAGCCCGAAGGGCATTAAACAGAACTCGTAGTGACCTTTGTGAGTCCAGAATGCGGTCTTGTGGCAGCCCTTCTCCTGCACTCTGATTTGGCGGTATCCAGCCCTTAGGTCTATTTTGGAGAACACTGCGGCTCCCCTTATCTCATTAAGCAAGTCATCAATCACGGGTATTGGAAACTTGTCCTTCACTGTGATATTGGTTGAACTGGCAGTAATCAACACAGAAATGGTATGAACCTTCCTTCTTCTTAACCAAAAGAACCGGTGATGCAAAAGTACTCTCGGTTGTATTATAGAAGTGGACATCATCTCCTTTACTTGCTTCTCAATTTCATTCTTTTGCCCCTACGGATAGCGGAAGGGCCTGATGTTCACGGGCCTTGCCTCAGGTAACGTAGGGATGCTATAATCATGGGAGCATGGCGGAGAGAGTGTTGGGAAATAGAATAACATTTGTTGGAAAAATAAACTCTGATGCCGACTATTGGGTTCACAGTTCTCAACTACGGTCACAACAATAGGCACCTATTCGAGCACTTAGAGTAGGAGACTCTTCTCTCTACCTAAGCCCCCGGCCGGAGAGTCACGCTTCGTGACACCTCACGTGCGAGAGTTCCCTTTTCCCTAATATCTGTTGTTGGGACGAATTTTAAAAATTCTCCCTAAAGTTTATAAAGTTTACACAGCGGAACAGGTTTAGAATTCATAATTCTAAACCTAGAGTTGATTTAAAATTCCTAATTTTAAATCTACAGATCTAAATTCTTAATTTAGATCTACTGGCCTTTTACTCTAATACATTCATAACAATACATTAACTTAAACGGGCATAATAACGAATATTGTACATAAATAGAAAAGCGAAACTAAAAGAAAAAGGAAAGAAGAACATACCTGAAATTGCTCCAATTATATAGAATACCAAGAAAATCGAGATCCCGCGATCTTATACATGATGACCTCAAACTGCCCAAAGGGTGGGCTCCGAAAAATACTAAACTAGGAAAGAAAAATTTTAACGAAAATTTTTCTTTCCAATTAGATCTCTTGAACAATTTCAGAAACCCAAAATAATTTATTTTGATTGAATGTCAAACCCTTGGAATAGGTACCTCTATTTATAGTAGGCTACCAGAGCGAAAAAAATATAAAAAAGTCGATGTGGGAATCGCAGTTATAATTGCAAAACGCAGCGTTTATAATAAAATCGTAGCAAAACGCGTCATTTCGATCTGAGGCAAAATCGTGCCTTTTGTTTTGGTATTGAGCGTGACACATGGCAGCTTCTGATTCGTCCTCTAGCAGGGACGCGAAGAACCCCCTTGGGACATGTCGCGCACTGGTTCGTCAGATCCGAAGCACACAGATTGCAAGCCCTGTGCGATTTTCGTTTGTTCCCCTTTTTTTCTTTGCTTTGTTTCCCACATGCAAAAATTCATCTTATGAATTTTAATTTTCAAAATTATTTTATTTTATAATTTTTAACTTTTATTCATCTCATGAATAATGTTTGGCAAAATTAATTTACCCATCTTATGGATAAATAATTCATCTCATGAATTCTTTAATATTTTTCCAATTGCAATAAATATAGAGGCTTACGCAGGGACCTCAGGGACAATTTAAATCTAGCTCCAAATGGATTAAATTAATCATCTCATGAAATAATTTAATTACCATTTAATGAGACTTAATTCCACTAAATAAATCTCATTGCACTCCACACTTAAATTATTTATTCGATATCTCTCTAATAGACTGTATTGATGACAACAACCCCTCCACTAAATGTCCATGACAAAGGATAAATATAACCACTGCCATTATCCTTCTCACAGCTTCTCCATTAGTTATCGACTCGCCCTTCACTGAATAATTCATTTATACTTATACATATTCACAGTATAAATTCCAAATGTCAAACACTTGGAATACTTTGGCCAAAGTTTCCGAACTATTCAAATATTTGCGAATCAACTAAGGGGACACCTATATCTTATAAGAGACTGTAGATTCCCTATTGAATACCTGATCCTTGTCACACTTTACGCCACTACCCAGTGTACGTGAGATTTCAGTCATTCGTTTAGACCTTACTTACAGTACACCAAAGTAACTAACGCTCCATGTACAAGTCTAGAATACCCCTAGGACTTAGAGTCATTTTTCAAACAGTACAATATTAATCACTCATATCCGGTAGTATTCTAGAAATAAGTAATCCACACAGTCCAACTCAGTGTGTCAATCTTATTAAACACACTAACCTAACACTTTTGGATCTCCATCCACATGACCAGGACAAGTCATCTAAAGTGTCACGTTATAATCTTAACATACAAGTTGTCTAAACTTGTCTTCCACTACGAGTCTTTCAAACAACAATCCATATCATTTGTTCTAAGTCTATCTGTGGCTTAGTCTCATAAATCACTTAGAACAAACATGTAAATTGTAGTCTGAGGACTACACCCATCTCATAGATGTCTCCCAAAAGAAAATCACATGCAGTATAAATGCTCACATACACAAATTTAACTAGGAAATGACTGAAACTTTAATTTTATTTATTAATTAAAATAATATGTTTAGAATAAATCTGAATTTTAGGACATTGTTCCTAACAATCCCTCACTTGTCCTAAATCCAATTTATGACAAAGTCCATACTCCACCCTTTTAAGTTTGAACCAAAGGTCTACTGAGCCTAACTCTTAGTGAGCACAATTGCTCTATTGTGAAGTCAGCAATACAGTACGGCTTGACATTCCTCTCACTAGTGGCTCCCACTCCAAGGGTAAAGACATGCTTAGACATCGAACGTCTATCATTTTAATCTGACTGGAAGTCTTAAATTAGTATAGCCCACTGGAACCAGCTCATCACTTTGAAAGATCAGCATAGGATTTCTAGTTCTTCTCAAGAACTAGAGAAAACACTTCACTGCCACCCAGTCCATTGGACCCATGTTAGACTAACACCTGCTTACTATACCATAGCATAGCAGACATCAAGTCTCGTGCACAACATGGCATACCTGAGGCTCCCACTGCCTAAGCATATGGAATATTCCTCAATTGCTCTTCCTCTTGAGGTGTCCTAGAACACCACTTAAAAGAGAGAAAGGGACTCCATGCCTAAAAGGTAAAAAAACCTTTCCTAGAGTCCTCCATGCAATACCTTGACAATATTTTGTTGATATAAGTGGCTAGAGAAAGACCCAACATCCTACTCTTATGACCTCGTAGAAGCTTAATCCTAAGAGTAGAGCCGACTTCTCCTAGGTCTTTCTTATTGAGCTATCATGAAAAGAAAGTCTTTACAGCTAATGATATCCCTACATCATTCTCAATGTGTATTATATCATTTACGTATAATACTAAAAAAGTCACTGCTTTCTCTTAATATCGATGTACACGCATGGCTCGATCAACCAAATGCTCAAAACTATAACACTTGATTGCTTCATTGTGTCTAAAGGGATTAGATTCACTACCACGGTCAACCATTAAGGCTCCCGCTATGAACTTGTCAGGTGTCCTGACAAACCTCCCACCACACCTGAGCTCTCGTGTACCTGGAACATTTTTGTTCCTATCAGTAGGTGCATCTAATGCATCCATTATGTCTTGAGTTGTGTCTAGCTGTTTAGAATTAGTGTCATTTTCTTTTAATACTATTTTGTTTTTGTTTTTGTAGCTTACTTGCAAAATGCTTCTCTAAGTATTTTGCATTGTATTTACAAAAGACCTTTTAAATCAAAAAACTGTAGAAAAAATCATCCTTGTTCCTTTTATCTGCAACACTATTCTGCTGCGGTGTAACCAGAGTAAAAAGTTGAGATCTTATCTCATTTACAATTAGAAAAACCAAAAACTCACCCGAAAAATATCCACCACCTCGATCTGACTGAAGTGACTTAACTTGTTTACCTAATAGCTTTTGAAATTCAGCTTTCGACTCTTTGAATTTCTCCACAAAAAAAAAATGTCCGACTTATGTCTCATCAGGTAAACATATCCATGCCTTGAGTAATCATCACTAAACGTGATTAAATACTCATACCCACCTCTTGCCTGAACATGTATTGGTCCACATACATCTATGTGAACCAGCTCAAGCAAGCCACCAACCCTGTTGCCTCTACTCTTAAAGACAGACTTGGTCATCTTTCTTTCTATGCAAGATTTGCAGACTAGTAATGACCTCAGGTCCAAAGCCTCTATCAGTCCATCTTTTACCAGTCTTTGGATCCCGTTCAAATTAATGTGACCTAAACGTTGGTGTATTGTGTAGGCATTATCACTTTCAGGGTGTCTTCTTTTAGAAGATTGAACAAGTGAACTTATGTTAGATTTATTTAAACAATTACAAGAGTTTTGATAAGAAAATAACATGAATAAATAATTTATTCATGTACATGTGCAAATAAACAATTTATTTCTCATATTAAAATTTTCATTATCAAAATCAACTGAATAACAATTATCCATTAACTGAAATACAAAAATCAAAGTCCTGTACAGCGAAGGTTTAAATAATCAATCCTTTAAAACAAAACTCTATTACTAAAGTCTTAGCTAACATCTCCTGCACTTAAAACCACTATTATTGTACTGTCCCTGACCATTAGGTACAATACCCATCGTGTAGCCTTTAGCCTAGCCTGAGCTCCTATAACATATTACAGATATGGTCAGTTGAACCTGAGTCCACCCACCAAAAACCTGGTGGACTCTCAACTGTGCATGACTCAACTAAGTGAGATATCAACATATCTCCACCAGATGGCTTAGCAGTCTTTGCAGGAAGAGTAGCTATGTACTTAGTATAGTTTCTCCTCCAGTGGCCTAGTTTTTTTACAAAAGAAGCACTCTTCCTTTGCTAACTTTCTTATGGACTTAGTTGGTACAATAGCAATCTTGCCTTTTCCTTTCTTTCAAATAGATCCCTTGTGAGTAATAAAAAAGTCCAACTTATTTTTCGAGGCAAAATGATTTGTTCTAGTGAGTACATTATGTAATCAAAATCAAGTGAAGTTCGCTAGCCGTATCCATATCAAAAATACTGTAAATGCAAACATTTGTGTAAATGTCTAACAAGAGTCATGTATAATGCAGTGATATATATTCTTTCAATTTAGCATACGCAATAAGTCAGATATCCACGAAACTGTACTATCATGCATACAATGATGACCCAAACACACCACTCCTTACTCCCCTGCAGCGGGGTCGCACGAAGCTAGTTCGGGTGAGAACTATTCTAAATAACCTATTTTTCTTGTAACTCTTACTAAACATGATTAATTCACCACTATACCATTGTGTCTAACATGACACAACAGAGCTCCTTGGGGAGGCTAATGCACCGCGCTAGTCAAGTGTAAACCATTACCTAAACCTCCGTACAAATACATGAAATACTCCACGGCAGCGTGATCGCATCGCTTCTTTGCACTTCGGTTTATCCCAATAGAATTCCAACCCTATAATTTGTAAACCGACATACTCCACAGGGAGGTCTATCGATCTACTATACTGCTAGACTGGTAATGGAGACCGTGAGGTTACAACAATTAAAACCTCGATTCCACTTGATTTTTATAACCAATGGTTTTTAATTAACTTGTATTTACAGCCTGTATTATTTCATAATCCCCTTTAGAATCTCATTATAAAATTAACCAAAATTTTTTAATTAATTTATTTATTCAAACCATTATCGTTTTAAAGCATGGGTTATCTCATAATTTTACTTTAGAATCTCATTCTAAATTTATTCAATAAGATTAATTAATTAATTTTAATTAAAATAATACCAATATCTAATTTAGATTATCACATAATATACTTTTAAAAATCTAATTCCAAATTAAATTAAAAATAATTTTATTTAAAATCAATAGCAATTTTGCGCTTAGACTATCCCATAGTCTATTTTTAGAATCTTATTCTAAAATTTAATTAATAAAATTTAAATTTAATTTTAAAAATAAAGTTAACTTAGACTATCATATTGTATGTTTCAGGATCTTATTCTAAAATAATTTAAAATAACTTTTATTTAAAAATAATTCTGATTCACAACTTAGATTATCATATAATCTAATTTAGAATCACAGTCTAAAAGAAAATTAATTAATAAAATAATTATTATATAAATTAGTAAATAAAAAATAAATAAAATTTAATTATTGACGCTGACATCAACATGACGTCAGCCTGATGCGTGTTGACGTCAGCAACTGACGCGTTAGACCTTTTTTTTTTTTAAACTAAAATATTTAATTTCAAAAAATTGAATATAATCTCATTAGATCAATTTTATCTGATTCTGTAAAATTAATTGAATCAAATCTTATTAAATCAATTTTATCCAATTTTGTAAAAATTAATTGAATCTAATCTCATTAGATCAATTTTATCCAATTTCGTAAATCATGACTGAGAACGTACAATCTCATTATACGAACAACATAATCGCAAATTTATAGGTCGTTCCAAATTAACGATTTATTTGTTAACGATTTAAACAATTTAAATTGTCACTATAAACAACCTAGTTAACTATTAAATCTTTTAACTGATTTAAAAAATTTAAATCGATATTTTAAATAATATAGTTAACTTTTAACTCTTTTAACAGATTTAAACAATTTAAATAGTTACTTTAAAATAATCTAATTAACAATTAATTACATTAACGATTTAAACAATTTAAATCGCTAATTCAAACAAGTTTTCCTTCTTAATAAAATCTCTATTTTATTAAATCGTGGATCTATTTATTTTGATTTTATTATACCTATTTATGTATGTTACGAATGTAATCAGAGACTGGCTCTGATACCAATTGTTGGGAAAAAGAATAAATTTTGTAGGAAAAATAAACTTTGATGACGACTATTGGGTTCACAGTTCTCAACTATGGTAACAACAATAGGCACCTATTAGAGCACTTAGAGTAGGAGACCCTTCTCTCTACCTAAGCCCCCGGTCGAAGAGTCACGCTCCGTGACACCTCACATGCGAGAGTTCCCGGGAATAGGTTTATCGCTATAAATCCTTTGCCCTAATATCAGTTGTTGGGACGAATTTCAAAAATTCTCCTTAAAGTTTATAAAGTTTACGCAGCGGAATAGGTTTAAAATTCATAATTCTAAACCTAGGGTTGATTTAAAATTTCTAATTTTAAATCTATAGATCTAAATTCTTAGTTTAGATCTACAGGCCTTTTACTCTAATACATTCATAATAATACATAAACTTAAATAGGCATAATAACAAATATTTTAAATAAATAGAAAAGAGAAACTAAAAGAAAAAGTAAAGAAGAACATACTTGGAATTGCTCCAATTATAAAGAATACCAAGAAAATCGAGACCCCGCAATCTTATACGCAATGACTTCAAACTGCCCGGAGGGTGGGCTCCGAAAAATATTAAATTAGGAAAGAAAAATTTTAACGGAAATTTTTCATTCAGATTAGATCTCTAAAACAATTTCAGAAACCCAAAATAATTTATTTTGATTGAATGTCAAACCCTTGGAATAGGTACCTCTATTTATAGTAGGCTACTGGAGCAAAAAAATATAAAAAGGTCGATGTGGGAATCGCAGTTATAATTGCAAAATGCAGCGTTTATAATAAAATCCCAGCAAAAAGCGTCGTTTCGAACCCATGCAAAATCACGCCTTTTGTTTTGGTATTGAGCGTGACACGTGGCAACTTCTGATTCATCCCCAAGCGGGGACGGGGATAGCCCCCTTGGGACGTCCCAGCGCGTGACACGTGTCGCGCTGGTTTGTCAGATCCAAAGCACACGAATCGCAGGCCCTGTGCGATTTTCGTTCGTTTTCTATTGCTTTGTTTTCCACATGTAAAAATTCATCCTATGAATTTTAATTTTTTAAATTATTTTATTTTATAATTTTTAACTTTTATTCATTTCATGAATAATGCTTGGCAAAATTAATTTACCTATCTTATGGATAAATAATTCATCTCATGAATTCTTTAATATTTTTTCAATGGCAATAAATATAGAGGCTTGCGTAGGGACAATTTAAATCTAGCTCCAAATGGGTTAAATTAATTAGCTCATGAAATAATTTAATTACCATTTAATGAGACTTAATTCCACTAAACAAATCTCATTGCACTCCAGACTTAAATTACTTATTCGATATCTCCCTAATAGACTGTATTGATGACAACAAACCCTCCACTAGATGTCTATGACAAAAGGATAAATATAACCACTACCATTATCCTTCTAACAACTTCTTCATTAGTTATCAACTCGCCCTTCACTGAATAATTCATTTATACTTGAATATATTCATAGTATACATTCGAAATGTCAAACACTTGGAATACTTTGGCCAAAGTTTCCGAACTACTCAAATATTTGTGAATCAACTAAGGGGACACCTGTATCTCATAAGAGACTGTAGATTCTCTATTGAATACCAGATCCTTGTCATACTTCACGCGGCTACGCAATGTAATTGAGATTTCAGTTATTCATTTAGACCTTACTTATAGTATTCCAGAGTAACTACCGCTCCATGCATAAGTCCAGAATACCCTCAGGATTTAGAGTCGTCGTTCAAACAGTTCAATATGAATCACTCATCTTCGATAATAGTCTAGAAATAAGTAATCCACATGGTCCAACTCAATGTGCCAATGTTATTAAACACTCTAACATAACACTTTTGGATCTCTATTCACATGACCAAGATAAGTCATCTAAAGTGTCATGTTAGAGTTTTAACATACAAGTGGTCCAAACTTGTCTTTAAGTACAAGTCTTTCAAACAATAATCTATACCATTTGTTCCAAGTCTATATGTGGCTTAGTCTCATAAAGCACTTAGAACAAACATGTAAATTATAGTCTGAGGACTACACCCATATCATAGGTGCCTCCCAAAGAAAATCACATGCAGTATAAATGCTCACATGCCCAAATTTAACTAGGAAACGACTGCAACTTTAATTTTATTTATTAATTAAAACAATAGATCCAAAATAAATCTGGATTTCAAGACACTGTTCTTAAGAGGAAGAGCCTTAGGAATGTTAAACACGTCAGGGTACTGGCGTTGTAAGTGTGCAATCTCGGGATGGACATGGGCATTCGGATCCTCCTCAGCCTTGGCCATAAAGAGGTGGCCTATGACACAGCCTGCTTTCCTCTAGAACTTCGTGTGGCCTTTCTTCGGAATGGATTGCATGGAGGCTTGCTCAGCCGTGCCTTGCAAGTGTACTACCTTCCCTTCCTTAAAACAAGAGAACTTGAGGTTGGTGAAGTCATTGGTCCATAGCACTGAAGCCAATCAACACCAAGGACCATGTCACTGCCGCGGAGCTCTAGCACTCTCAAGTCATCCATGAACGTAGTGCCTTGGACCTTCCACTTGACCTTGGAACACTTCTGGTAACTAAAAAGACTCTCACCGTTGGCCACCGAGACAATCATGACCTTCGTTGGCACTGTCTCAAGCCGTAGCTCTTGCACCACGACAGCATCAAGGAAGCTGTTGGTGCTCTCGCTGTCAACCAAGATGGGCACAACCCGTTTCTTGATGAAACCTCTCAATCTTAAAGTATTGTGCGTGATTCATCCTGATAAGGCATTTAATGAGATCTCCATAGCATCGCGCTCCTCTTCAAGAGGCTCTTCTTCTATCACATTCTCTTCCTCCATATCTTCTTCAACCTCCTCTAGGCCTTCCATACTTTGCAGCTGTTTGGCCTTGTAAATATGTCAGGGAAAGTATCTCTCATGGCACTTGTAACATTATCCAGATTCGCGCCTTGGTGCGTTGGATCCGGTAGAGCTGCTTGACACAGACTTAGCTCCCCCGGGACTGGAGATCGAGCCCTGGGACTGCGAAGGGCCTGGAATGACACGGATGGCCCAGTCCTAACACTCGATGCTGATTTGGCAAGCGAACCAAATTTGCTCAAAGCTGGCTTGTTTCTAGCCACTCCTCAAATCTCAGCAACAGCAACCTCCTGAAATTTGGCTTGCTCAAATGCCAAACTCAAGTCAGCAGGGCGGTTGGCCTTGACAAAGGCTCGGATGGCAGGTTTGAGTCCGCTAATAAAACTAGACACGAAATAAGCTTCACTCAATGTTGGGTGATAGATCAACATTCAGCTCTTCAACTCCTCAAAACGTACCACATAGTCCTTAACAACTCTGGTTGTGTCATCTTACTAAACTCCTCAACAATGTCTTGAAGTGAACGATCACCGAACCTCTCACATAATTCGTCAATGAAAAACTGCCGTGTGGTTTGAGGATGCTTCAATTCCAGCGCGTGGTACCAAGCATATCCGGAATTTGAAGATAACTAGAGGCATACTCCACCCACTCTTCCACCGGTATGTGGTACCAACGAAAATATTTCAAGCATTTTCGGATCCAAGTTCTCAAATTATTGCCTTCAAACTTTGGTAATTCCAGCTTCGGAGTGTGATGATTTGTCCATGTCCAGTTGCTTCCATTGTTTCGGCTATGGTCTCCTTCCTCAAAAGTCCGGTTCTGGCCGGTATTCTTTCTTTGCTCCTATGGCCGAGATGGAGGTGGCAGAACTCCATTTCCTCCCAATCAAACATAATTTCCTGATCCTCCAGCATCACCGTGAGTGACAGCCTCCGGTACAACCTTCGGCACGGTCTCCGACCTTTTCTCCGACCTTTTCATCATAAATTTATATTCAAATCAAAGAGGGCACCAGCACGCCGTCACCGGATCCCAATAGAACTCCGAAGTTAAGCGTGCTTGGGCGAGAGTAGTACCAGGATGGGTGACCTCCTGGGAAGTCCTCACCCTCAGGTTGGGGGCACTAGAAAACAACCTCTCTTCAAGTTAACGCCATGAAGGGGGAAGGCTGCGTATATCCGCCCCCCCAGACCTTGCATAGACGGGAGTCCTTGAGGCACTGGGTACGTTCCGATTGATGGATGTTGTTAGTGAATCCAGTGAAGATCTCACTTCTCCATTAGTTCGAACTTGATTCTTCAATGCAGCCTCCAATCTGTCCAGCCTTTTTTCAACAGCCAAAATCCTCTCATGAGCCTCCGATGATTCCTCCGATGATGACATATTGGCAGTGGAACGAGTACTTCTAGTAATGGCCAGCTTCTCCGATTGTAAGATGTCTCTGATACCACTTTGTCACGATCCTAAGATTCGTGACTGAGCTTCGGACGAGCTAAGTATGAAAAATGGTAGAGTTGAGTTGAGAATGAAAGAGAAGAATTGAGATGAGAACTTAAAGAGAATTAGACGGGAAAGAGAGAAAATATTTCATTAGAATTTTAATTGGATGATTATTACAATCTAGAGATCCTCTATTTATAAGCTACAATCACAATTCAACTTTGAATCTACAAATAATAACCGTCAATTTAAAAATAAGCGGGAAAGAGAAAACGGCGGGAAAAACAGTTGGAGGAGCAGGGGGAAGGATGGGAGCACGCTGATGATGCTTCTAGAATGTTTGATGACGCTTTTAGAATGTTCTTGTTGCTCTTTGATGCTATCGGGTGGATGTGTGTCAAGTACAATGTCAGGGCTGGGGTCATGACAGTTAACCAGAAGTTAATAGATCTAAAGGCTTTTATTTCATGGCATGACTATTTGAGCCATTCGGGTACAAAAATGATTAAGAGAATCATTTGAAATTCTCACACCCATTGAAGAATCAAAAGATTCTTACATAAGATGAGACATCATATGTTGCTTGTATTTAAGGCAAAGTGATTACTATGTCATACTCAATTGAAATTGGATTTGTGTCCCATATATTTGAAGGAATACAAATGGGATATGTGTGGGCCAATTATTTTATCACATGGGCCAATTTGGTATTTTATAATATTAATAGAGGCCTCTACCCATTGGTCACATGTCTGTAAATAATCCAGTTGTGATATGGTATTTGTGAAACTCCTTGTATAAATGATCCGACTATGAGCTTAAGTTGTGAATTTATGTGATGTGATAATGTAGAAGGATTTACATCCCAAGAATTTTAATGATTATTTTATGTCAATTGGGATGACAATTGACTACCATATAGCCCGCATACTGACATAAAATTTTCTTGCAGATTTTCTTATTAAACGCATGTAGTGAATGGCTAGACCGTTATTATTCCCTACTTTTATACGGGTATATGTTATGATACAGGTTGCATCACTAATCTGTATTAGACTAACTTAATATCATGGATATCCCCAATATGACTTGTCTCTGACGAGAACTGGATATATCACATCTATGGATTTGGTTATATAACATATGTCACAATTGCTTCACCTCAATGTTGAAAGATGGGTCCAACATGGGAACTTGGAATTCATATCGTGCATGAATTCCCGTCAAATACAAAATATCTGGAGATATTAAATGGAAATGATTTACAGCATAGTTTGTTGATTGTAAATTTGACAAAATAAGGTTTCCAGAATAAGGGGACAGAAAATCAATAGTTAGAAAATGAGAATTTATGTGGAATGCATCATCGAACCAGAAGTTCAAAAAATTGTTCACTTGTAAAATGTTACAAACCAATTCTCAGATGTCTTCACTACTATAAAAGAGGGTGACCAAGTAATATATCCATACTATAGATGCTCCTGTTGAAATTAGTATCCCAATCGAGCAATATTCTAATATATTAACAAGTGCATCCATTGCACGTTAGAAGTGTGGTAGATATATCAATTCCAAAGATATAATTTGAGAAAGAAAAAGGAGCAACAAAAAAGAAATTGGTCTCTCTATTATGAAACTCTTAAGGAAAAAAATTTCTATAGAGATAATATTATAAAAAAATGCATAGATGAAATTCATCAAAATTATCAGGTACCTGAAACTATTAAAATTTTGATGATAAAGAGATCTCGATAAAGTATAGGATATGATGGAACCAAATGCTATTATTATTGATCAATTGTTTGTATATAAAGTAGCTACTGATCTGATCAAAGAAATTGAAAACCTTGAACATGAGTTCGTTCAAGAATGCCAGCAAAGAAATGACTGGCTAAAATAGAAAGGCGCAATTCATGTTGAATTAGTCATATGTAATTTCTGGACCTATAGTCCAAATGCCTAAAGGGCAAACCTGTAGGCTACTTATGAATATTAGCGCAATAGAATGGGTGGTTTGATACAAAACACGATTTGTAGCCCAAGATTCATTATAGAGACCAGAAATAGATTGGACATACATATAATAAATGGATGCAATTGACATGGTGGTTTCTGTATGCGTCTTATGGATGTGATAACAACTTGTTTGTATATATTACTTGCAGTGATATTTATATGAGAGTCTCTAAAGGACCAAAGATGCCAAAAGCATATAGTTCAAAACTGCAGTATATATCTACTAAAAGAGGGAAGTGTTAATATCATCATGACTTTGAAGAGTTTAAATGGGCTGTTATACACCTAAACTAAGAATTTGAGATTAAGGATCTCAAAAGAGATTAAGTTTTGTCTCGACTTGTAAATCGAGTACAAATATGATAGAGTATTACTCTATTAGTCAATTAATACGAGTATGGTACTTAAGTGTTTCAATATGTTGTTTAGCACTTCAATTTTGATATAGAAAAAAATCTCTTTCTGTCCTCAATGAGGTAACGAATAAATTCTAAATCCTAAAGTACCATATCTTGGTCTAAGTGATGCATTGATATAGCTGTCATAATACTAGGTATAGCCTCTTCGATTAACTTATCACTAATATATGATATGACACCAGTATGAAGGCATTAGAATTCGGTTAAATGTCTATCCTAATGGATCAACCTGTATAACATTATTCTATTATATCAAACTTGCAATTGATTTTTTTTGTGAGTATTGGTTATATATTTGACCGGCATAAGGTAAGTGACAAGAATGGTAGTTCATTATATATCTATGCTGTTATATTTTGGCTATCTACTAACAATTGCAGTTACCATTGAGATACTTACACTTTATGAGAAAATACAAAAATGGGTATTGCTAAGGCCCTTAATCCAACGTTTCTTGTAAGCTTTCAACGATTAGGGGGGAGTCCGATAGTACTATTTGAAGATAAGTCTGCATGTATTTTTCAAGCTAAAGAGAGATGACAGAACCAAGTGCATTTCAAAGAAGGTTTTCACTCTCGAGCTTCTGAAGAAGGGTGAAGTACACGTTGTAAAATTCGCTCAAGAACCTGGAGAGTTATCCTTGAAAACATTGTCTACAATAAACTATTGAGAAAATGGTTTGCAAGTTTGGCATTGGCCAACTCAAAGAAATCCTTGATTAATGTGCGTCCATGAGGGAGAGTTAAATATGCGCTGTACTCTTTTTCCCCTCGCTATAGTTTTTCCTACTGGATTTTTTCCTGGCTAGGTTTTTAATGAGGTAGTTCAAAAAGCATATGAAACTCGGACATTATACTCTTGGTCCCGCAGCATTTTTAAGGAGAATATCCAAAGGGAGAGTGTTGTAAATATTTGATATTCTTTGAATATTCTAGAAAATTAGAAATTATATAAAGGATCTTTATACATACATATACGTATATACATGTGTGTGTGTGTGTGTATTTTATATAAGGTGATCTTTTTGGCAACTCCTTGGACAAAGAGCTTTTGAGGCTTTGCTGGCTTAGCCATAGTTGACTTGCAAACGGATTGAAGGGCTTTATATTTTTAGTTTATTGTTGATTTATGTATTTTTGAGTGCATTTTGTCCTTAATCTTTTATACATTCTTTCTTTTCTAATATTATTTCTTTTTCAATCAAATATATATATATATATATGGCACAATTCTTATTAGAAGGTCAGAGGGTGAGAAGGGCCAATCTCAGCCATCCATTGCAATGGATGGCTGAAATTTGCCCCTGTTTTATAAATTTTTTTAAAAAAGTTATCCATTCCTCTCACCCTTCACTCCCTCCCTCCACCCAACCCTTCTTTTCTCTCTCTCTCTCTCTCTCTCTCTCTCTCTCTCTCTCTCAACTCGCTACCCGCAGCCACCGGCCATCACCACTTGCCGCCGTCGGCCAGTGCAACCCACCACCGCCCTCCGCCTCTCGCCACCCACCGACCGATGCCACCGGCCACCGTTGTCCCTCCTTTTCTTCTCTCATCCCCATACACCTTCACACCCCACCGCCCACCCCCACCCCCGCCACCGCTGTCCGCCGCCCCTCCTTCTCTCTCGGTGAATGGATACGAGTGAGAGAGAAAGGGCTACCGAAAAAGAGAGAGAAGGAGGGCAGGGGGACGGCAGTGGCAGCGGTGGTGGTGGGTAGTGGGATGAAGGTCTATGGGGGGGAGGGGGTGAGAGAGAGGGTATCGGAAGAGAGAAACAATGGCGGGGCGGCGGTGACTATTGGCGAGGGTCAGTGGTGGTCGGCAGCGGGGGCGGCGGAGGCCAGTGGTGGGGTGGGAGAAGAAAGAAGGGTTTTTGGTGGGGGGGGGGGGGGGGGAGGGAGAGGTGGGATGGATAAATTTTTTTTTTTAATTTATAAAATAGGGCTAATCTCAACTGTTTATTGTAATGGACGGGCAAGATTGGCCCCATCTCACCCTCTGACCTTCTCATATGAATTGTGCCCTACATGGCCTTAAATATGTATAAGTGACATGTGTGCCTCTATGTGGCACCATATGCTAAACCTTAATACTTACTCATATTTTGTTTTGAAACTCTATAAATAAGGGTGCAGCGTATGCTTGTATGAATAGAGAAGTATTTCAAAGAGCTAAAACATTAGCTAGTTATTAAGTTATGGAATAAAATAATTACTATTTTTTAATTATATTTAAGTTTATATTTTTATTTTATTAAATATAATATGTTTCTAATTTTATAACAAATTAAACATACTTACATATAATTGTACCTAGGGGTGTAAACGAACAGAGCGTTCGATGAACTATTCGTGTTCGAAATTGATTAGGGCTCGTTCGTGTTCATTAGGAGAGCTCGATAGCTTAACGAGTCGAGTTCGAGCAGGCTCGATAAGCTTAACGAGCCGAGTTTGAACAGGGGGTGCTCGGCTCACTAATGTTCACGAACAGTTTGATAAGGGCTCGATAAGAGCTCGTTAAGGGGCTCGATACGAGCTCGTTAAGGGCTCGTTATGAGCTCAATAACAATTGGTACTGGTTCAAAAATAGTTCAATAATGGCTCGATAATAACTTATAAAGCTCGGCTCGTTAATGAGCTCGACTCGATTGTAAGTTTGGCTCGATTTTAAACTCGATTGGGTTCGATAATGAGCTCGGCAGCACTATATTCTTATGGAGCCGAGTTCAAACAAGGGTTAGAAGTGCTCGATAAGAGCTCACCTCGAACTCGAGCTCGATAAGCCTTATCGAACTCGAGTTCGAACAAGGGGATGCTTTGCTTGACTCAGCTCGTTTGCACCCCTAATTTGTACCTAAAAAAAAGGTCCACTTTATGGCGAGCTGTTGGTTGGTAGTTAGGGTTAGGCAACCAAACAGGAGTACAGAAAGCTCCCCAAACCACCCAATCGAAACCCTACAATCTCACACGTGGACGAGTGTCCCATGGACTGCACCACACCGGACCATTTCTCACAGCAGAGAGAATACTTGGCGATGGAAACAGAGTGAAAAGAACACATAAGCCAGGCTTCTCCCTCTCTCTCTCTCTCTCCCCTCTTCTGCTTAGCATCACAAATTGCCTCCTCAATTCCTCCGCCCACTCTCTTTCTCTCTCTTCCCCCCCCTCTATATCTTCCCCTCTCTCCCTCTTGCTTACAGTGTGATTTCTCATCTCTCATTTCACGATTTCCATGGCTGCTAATTCCACTTTCTTTCTACCTCCTTCCTCTCTCAATTCCTTCGATTCCAATAGATCTCACCCCTCACTTCACCGATCATCTGCAGGTAACTTGTTCGAAGTCTTAATTACATACTTGTTTTCTATCGAATCTTGCTTCTATATTTAGGGTTTTTGTAGGTGATTGTTAGTGTTTTTTGTTACTCTAGGAAGCAAAGTTACCTTCTTGGTTGTGAGATCTGACCTCAATTTGAAAAGGAGTAGGAACCGAGGTGAAAATCTGGTCACCAATGCTGTTGCTGTAAGTCATCTATTCCTCATTTTCTCCCCATTTTGTGTTTGTCTTTGTGTTTTGCCTGTTGTGTTGATGTGAAAGTACATATCATATGTGTTTACAATTAGAGTTTAGCATGATTAAGTTCATACACGCAGGATCTATCTATATGAAATCATGCATTTGAAATATCAATTTGCACTTGTTGTGAGCAGGGCTGGTCCTGAAATTTTCAACGCCCAAAGCAAACATTTTAGACGAGACTCTTTATATATAATAATATTTTTCTTAGCAACATAAATACTTAATGTAATAAATTAAAAGACTTTAATTATAAAACATATTAGTATTATTAACAATTGATGATTAAATAATCGCTACAAAAATAGAACAATAAACTTTACATGTGATTGACTTTGGAGGTAACTCATAATTTGGAGGGCCTAAGCGGTTGTTTGGGTTAATTGGGTTTATGTCCGGCGCTGATTGTAAACTTGCATCCTCACATAGTGATCCAAGTGTCTCGCCTTAAAAGTATTCTCACGGCAATTAAGGTTTATGGGGTTTTGCAAGCAAGGAATTCTGGTGGCCAACACCTTTAAACCTAAACCTGAAACCCTAGTGTAAGTCTTGCGTGTAATTCTTAGGGATCTCTAACTGTAGAGCATGGCATGGGATAACAGGAACTCCATCTTACAATATCCTTTTAATTGTTTTTGGCTCTGTTTGTTTTGACAATCCTATTACTCCTTCGAATAATTTAATAGCAACAATCATAAATTTCAAAAATGTTTTTCTCCAATAAGAAAAAATTGACTTCTTGTCAACGCAAAGGGACACATTTTCCATCATGGAAGGGAAACGTTTTCCGTCTTAATCTCACATCAACACTTCTCTTAAAGCTCAACTTTGGCCAAGCGTGAACTGCATATACTTTTCCTTCGCTAAAAGACAAAAATTTTAAGAAGAAAAATATTTCGTTGAACCAAACGAGGCATTAACATGCTGGATAAACCCAAAATGAGTAAGACCTTCATATTGCAAATATGTTGCTTGGTTTTTTGTAAATATCCAGAGAGATGAGAATAGTGACGTCCCATTCCATGTTTTTAGATTTGCGCGCTTCCAACCATACTCTAATCCTTGTCAGCCATTAATGTGGACTAAATTATAACTGGTCATAGCCTTGACTCTTAAATCCGAACCTGCAAAACCGTGATTTGCATTCCAACTGGACTAGAAAACAATGTCAGAAAAAATCTTTTAATAAATATTAATATGTGTCATTAATACATAAGGAAATAATGTTTCAAAAAGTCTACGTTTGGATTGATCAAGTGTCCAATTCATCTATGAAAATTGCTTGAGTATCCCTCTTCAAAGGAACAATAGTTCCTTTATTGAGCATCTGATATAATTTAATTGATGAACTTATAAACGGTGCAACCATCTGTATCCTGAGAATTAAATTAACTAACGGTTTTGAGTTTGACAATGATCAATTTGTGTGGTGTTCTTTACGGGATCCTGTTCAGTTACATGTATTTGTGACATTGCATCCACTTGTTTGCTTAATGGTGCTACCCCAACGATAGAATTTAAGAATGTGATGCTTTATCACAATCCTAGCCTAGATTTATTTAGGGTTTTGAGAAGAGCTACGAGTACATAACTGATTTTGGTTCATTAACATTAGCATAGACTTCCCACAATATGAATAGAAGGGACTTATAGCTATGACTTTGATTTTTCTTTTCTGTGGTATTTGGTTTAATTTAATAAAATATTGCTTTACAGACCAAGCCTAATAGTTCTGCAACTTCTACTGCCTCTAAACCCAGGTATGCCATTTTCTTCTTGATGGTATTTGCTTAGTCATTTACTTCATATTTTCTTCCCTAATGTAAGTTAGGTTTCAGAAGCTACCTAGTTTATGATTCTGTCTCCTAGTTGTCCTCAATGCTTTTGAATTAGGTTTTCTTCTGTTGGGGTTGGTAAGCAGGTTTGTAGAGGGAATTGAACCAGACCTCTTCAATATTGGTAGGCCTCATTGGCTTTTTGATAGTTTTGTGGTGTATTGGCTTCATGCCTATTTCTTCTTGTTTAATTTCTTGAACATTTATCCATTGTGATCCTTGACGCTAGAACTTCTACTTTGGTTGAAGAATGTCAGTGTTGAGTTATACGGGGAAGTCAGTGTTGATTACTGGATTACATTACTACTTGATGGTTCTCCATATATGAGGGCTGCTGCATGGATCTTTTTGTTCCAATTTAGTCATTGAGGTACATAGCTGACAGCATAGTTTCATAAGTTTTGATGTGTCATATAAGTTTGGTTATGAGTCACGCAAGGAGTTCTGCAGAGATTAAAATGGTTAAGATTGTTCATCTACTTAGTTCATGTTTGTAAATTTTTGTAGGTGGCCTGGGGGAAGCTACCATTTGTTGCAAACTAGGAAGCACAGATACGGATACAAGATACGATATGATACCGATACGCCGACACGTAATTTTTCAAAAAACTAGGATATGACACTTTTGGGACACGTTACTTATAAATTATGTATTTTTTTAGATAAATATCCATATAATTGATAAAAAAAACTTGAGTCATAAACCCTAGGAAAAAAATAAAGCTTAAACTAAAATAGGACAAATTCAACCCTATACAATTAAAAAAATTAGGGGTTCAAGCCACGCCACACCTCTCTCTCCTCGACTTAAAAGAGGCTTTCTTTGCCTTTTTTCATCATTCTCTCTCTCTTTCAAATTGTACTAAAATATTAAATTGTTTATCAAAATAGCTATAAAACATTTGAAAATATTAGTTTAATTTTAAATTTAATGTAAATATAATTATATTAAAATTTATATATACAGCCTAACTATTTAATATGCATACTATTTTATTATATACATATATAATAATATATTATAATATTATATTTTAAACTCAAACTAGCAAAAATGTGTTGGAACGTATCGGAAGCGTGTCAGAAACATGTCGGAAATTCAAAAAAACGAACTGGGTACTTTTTTCATGTATCGGAAGCGTGTCAGAAATGTATCGGAAATTCAAAATTTAAAAAGAAAGTATCAGATACTTTTTTCACGTATCGCACACGTATTAGAATGTGTCGGAAGGGTGCCGATGTCAGATACGTGTCGGGCACCGATACTCTGGCCAGAAAGAGTATCGGTGCTGTCTGGGTTGCAAATGATGCTTGGTCTAGTGGTAAAACACCAAGTTTGAGGCCATATTAAAAAAGGTCTTAGTATCACATCTTTTCACCCGCAACTCTGCGTACCTAGCCCCTGCAATTTCTTCTATAATAAATATATTCCAGTGGTGGATTAATGAAGAGATATTTTTTTGAGTTGGTTGAGAAGATTGAATTTAGGCTGATTTGTTTACTCGTGGAAGTGCTATTCCCATTCCTATTAAACACTTCACTTTCCTCTTCCTTTTACGTGAAGCTCATGTGAGAAGCACTTTCTAGAGCGGGATATTCGTTCCACTTACATATATGTTTGTAGCTATGATTTGCATAAATCATGTATGGCCCTATGCCATGTAATGATCAACTTACCCTAAGTTTCTTATACGTTCCATTAGAAACAAATGGATTCTTGCATGACGTAGGAAAGATGCAAGGTGATTGTTTTTCCTTGGTTTGGAGGAAGGGATGCCCGGATGGCAGATGAATGGGAAGGTAGGGACCGAGGGATGGGTGGATGCAGAGAGAGGGAGATATGTATGGATGGATGGATGCGAGAAACCATCTATTTTCTTAATACTCTGTTGAATTCCGAGATTATTTACGGTTCTTATATCTAGAACTTGATATTTCAATATTACAAGGTCAGTCTCCTCCGTTCCCATGGTTTTTGAGTGTACTTACTGCCCATCTATCTTCAGTGAGAATGTTAGAGAGAGATTAATCATTTAAAGCGTTGAGATTGATCCAAATTGGTATATTTTGTGATGTTCCAATTTAGCTTGCCAAAAACTGAAGATGCTATTTTAGCCTGTCAGCTTGCTTTTCAGTTATCTTGGCAAATAGGTTAATCTTAGAAATTTTGAACTTAAGACATATGGCTTCCTGGTTTTTTGCGTTGGGGGGTTTTAGGCCCCTTTTGGTTCTAAATTTTTATTTTAGCCTATCAGCTTGCTTTTCAGTTATCTTGGCAAACAGGTTAATCTTGGAAATTTTAAACTTATGACATATTGCTCCCTGGTTTTTGGTGTTGGGGGGGTTTTAGGCTTTATTTTAGCTTGTCCGCTTGCTTTTCAGTTATCTTGGCAAACAAGTTAATCTTAGAAATTTTAAACTTATGACAAATTGCTCCCTGGTTTTTGGCGTTGGGGGATTTTAGGCCCCTTCTGGTTCTAAGGAAACATTTTCCTTATGGAAAATTTTTCTTCACAAATATTTTCAATAAAAATTTTGTTTCCTAAATTTTTTTTGTCTTTCTAGCTAAAACAAAATGGTTTCATTTTGTAAATGGGTTTTAGTTCACTCTTGGCCAAGTTGAGGTTGAAATGAAGTACATGACATGAGATTATTATGGAAAATGTTTTTACCTCAATGAAGGAAAATCGTTTCCCCTTTCATTGAGCCAGTCAAATTTCCCCTTTATGGAGGAAATGTTTTCCATATTTGTAGTTGCTACAAAATTATGCAAAGAAATAATAGATTTGAGATGTAAAACGTTTTCCGTCAAAACAAATAGAGCTTAGGTAATACTTTCTTCGTAAATATGGATGGCAATATTACCAGTAAGAAAATCTTAATAATTTTCAGGTCCCTTCCCTATTTGCATCAACAATTATTATGGTCTTCTTTTTTTCTTTGTTGAGTAAGATGAAGATGACTGAAGGGATTTCTTAGCTGTCATTGAAGCTATTGTTGTAGAAATCTTAGATGAATGCTAAAATTTTTTCCTTTCCTTTTAATCATTGCCAAGCTGATGCTTTGTTGGTTATGGGATGTCATGTCCCTCTTCATGAATTTGTGGCTGGGTTCATGATCTCCATTGAGTAGTTCTTCAACCATATGAAACTTCTTCAACATCAGCACCACTCACTATGGGATCAGTTGTAGTAGACACCTTTGGATATGGGTTAGCAACAACTTTATTGTAATCTTTTAAGGCAATTCCATAAAATGTCACCAAAATAACCAGGGTGGGGTTTAAGTGTTTCTGTAGGTCTTTTACTTACCCTCTTTTACAAGTCTTCGAGTAATAGGAAAGACTTCTTTATTGCAACCTTTACGTTGCATAGCAACAACTCTATTTGATATATTATCAGTTTCATCTAAGATGAATGACATAATCATCTATATGAAAGAAAACACAATGGCATGAAAATACTTTTCCATTTGATGAAATGTTGAAACATCTTAGGAATCAAGACTTCACATTTAAGATCTAACATCACCAAACAAGATCAAGATGTTTCTATAACATTGAGAATTGTGGCCCTTTTATTGTAGGATTTGTGACATGTGAAACAATTTCTTAGAAGATGAGGCAATCAATTGAAATACTTATTTCATTTGATCATCATCAGAAGGTGCATCTGAACTTGTGTTCCTTATAACCTCGCTAATGCAAGCAGCGATTGCAACTTTTACATCAGGATTTAGGTATCCCAATAGTGGATGAGTCACTAATGCTCTTATTATTGGAGAAACTGTATCATTCATTGAACTGTCACAATTGAAATTCTACTTGTGCGAGATGCGCTATAAAGTTGTAGCAAGCAACAAGAGCTCATTGTCTAAATTTGGAGGTCAAGTATGGAGTTGATTTCCAGTGGCCTAAAGATTTTTCTCGAGCCTATTTGTCACTCTCTCTATTAAGTGCATTAATCGACAGCAAAAATCACAAGGTGGACCATAACTAGGCTTCCGGTGTGTGGTTTGTGGCGATGAGTGTAGGTAAATTTTGGTTTTTGAAAATTGGGCTCCTTTTTTTTTTTGGTGCCTCGGGTTTCCAAGGTAAGATGGTGGTGTAAGTTTTCTTTTTTAATTTTCTTTTTGGATGATGGGCAGGATGATAGTGGATGGGTGGTCGAGGTGGGTTGAAGGCGATGGATGGTGGTGACAGCGAGTGGTGGCACTAGAATAATGGGATCAAAACTTGCTCTGATACTAATTTGGTTAGAGATTAAGTATGCCTGTACCTAATCAAGGGAACTTCTGGGCATCCTTGTGCCTGGGAAGATGGTTGAATAGCATTGTACCCAACCAATTGAGGATCCCTTTACTTAGCTTTAAGCATTCCTAGAAATAATTGTATCCAGAGTATTATAATGATCTCCTTAAGGTTCTACCAAGCAAGGCTTGGTCTAGTGGTGATGATCTCCGAGGGCCAAATACGCCACCTGGATCGAATCCCACTTGTAGCAAATACCCCCACCTTGTCCTTACCGACGTAAAAAGAAAAAAGAATGATCTCCTTTAGACTTTGGTTAGTTTGTATTTATAGAGAGATGAAACTAGAGTACTTATAAAAAATAAACTTCTAAGCGGATAATAAGAATCTTCTATAATATGATGAAAACAAACAGTCAAATAGGAGTTAAATTTAAATACGTAACTGTAACTAATAATATATTCATTTCAATTATCTTCACGTATTCTAAATCTAGATCTTGATCCTTTCTCCAGTAAACCTACTGACTTCTTTTGGAGATCTGTAAAACCTTATCTTAGTCTTGCAAATTCGCATATTGATGGCAATAGATCTAACGGCAGCCAATCATGAGTAATTTGCCTAGTGAACATTGGGGTCCAGTCAAGTTTTTCATGCATGACCTCCAAATAATATGCTGCAAAGGCTTCGTTACCTTCTGAAAAGTTTATGCACTTAACAAATCTTTTACTGAGGAATCAATAGATCTGACTTCTGAGGTATTCCGAAAATCTGTTTGATCCTTTACCGTGTGCAAATTTTTGCCGTGGGAAAAAGTTCAAAAAGTTAAATTTGAATGTGCTTGTTGTCTGCCATGACTGCTTTTGGGCATCTATTTATCCTTACATTAGTTCTGTATATGGTGCCCATACATCAACCTGAAGATCCCATATAGTGCCATTTTTCCCGCATATTTTATTGGACAACTTTAAAAAGTTCTGCAGATAGACTAGGATCTGATTGGGAAGGGTTAAAAAAATTTCTTATAAAATTACAAATTGTGTTATGTTGAGGATCCTGTCTTCTTTTCTTTCTCCTTGGTAACACTTGACTTACCTTATATGGTAGTTCCGTGCAAATTTCATGCCATTTTTTCTCATAATGTCCCCTTATTAGAGCTTAAAGAAATATGATCCGTAGCATAGTGGGGACAAAGGCTTAGATTGTAGTTGTTCTGACCTTTGAGTTTTCGCAATGCTGTTTTGTGTTTTAACTTGTTTTAGTGGTTCTTGACCAAGTCTTCCTACAAAATCATACTATTTTCTCTTTAATACTGCTGCTTTTGTTTCTTTCAATTCACGTGATGTACATGTGCAGGCATGAAGTCCTACTCTTTGAAGCACTCCGTGAAGGTCTCGATGAAGAAATGCAAAGGGATCCTCGCGTGTGTGTGATGGGTGAAGACGTTGGTCACTACGGAGGCTCCTACAAAGTCACCAAAGGACTAGCTACCAAGTACGGAGACTTGCGTGTTCTTGACACCCCAATCGCTGAAAACTCCTTCACAGGAATGGGAATCGGAGCTGCGATGACTGGCCTTAGACCAGTCATCGAAGGAATGAACATGGGTTTTCTCCTTTTAGCCTTTAACCAAATCTCAAACAACTGTGGCATGCTCCACTACACCTCCGGTGGCCAGTTCACGATACCAGTGGTTATCCGTGGACCTGGCGGTGTCGGTAGGCAACTCGGTGCAGAACACTCTCAACGTCTTGAATCTTATTTCCAATCCATACCTGGTATCCAAATGGTCGCATGCTCAACCCCTTACAACGCCAAAGGCTTAATGAAAGCTGCCATTAGAAGCGAAAACCCTGTTATCCTATTTGAGCACGTTCTTTTGTACAATCTCAAAGAGAGAATCCCAGATGAAGAGTATGTGTTATCCCTTGAAGAGGCTGAGATGGTGAGGCCAGGTGAACATGTCACAATTCTAACTTACTCTCGGATGAGGTATCACGTAATGCAAGCCGCTAAGACGCTTGTCAACAAAGGCTACGATCCTGAAGTGATTGATATCAGATCGTTGAAGCCTTTCGATATGTACACGATCGGGAACTCTGTGAAGAAGACACACAGGGTGTTGATAGTGGAGGAATGTATGCGAACTGGGGGTATTGGGGCTAGCTTGACAGCCGCCATTAACGAGAATTTCCATGATTATTTGGATGCACCGATTGTTTGTTTGTCGTCTCAAGACGTGCCAACTCCGTATGCTGGGACTTTGGAAGAGTGGACTGTGGTTCAACCTGCCCAGATTGTCACTGCAGTTGAGCAGCTTTGTCGGTAAGAGAATCACCACCTTCCATAAGTACGATTGTTATAGATTGTTCTTTTTGGTATTGTCCATGTTTCTTATTTGTACCAAAGATCACATGCATTTGTGAAACACAAATACACTATGCATTTTACCATATTAAGTAATATGCTTAATAGGATTAAATTGCGTGGTACATTTGTTTTTAATAAATACATTTGATCCTTGCCCTTCTTATTTATCCGTCTTCCTAATTTCATTGCAGAATTTTTTAGTTTAAAATCGATGGGTTACATGTGTGACATTATAATATTTTTGAATTGTGAGTTATTGAATTAAAACCTTGTTCCCGGGGCTGGTGTGTTAGCTGGTCATGGAGTGCCAAGCTCCTGGACATAATTGTTTATTTACATTATATCTTAGTTTACTTTTTCTGTTTTAAAAATTTCTTCTACGATAAATGAATGATTGGAAAATAAGGGGGGAAAACATACATTGATAATTTCAAAGAAGCTATTCACAATGATTAAGGTGTTCTCTAATTTTAAGTAGAGGCGAGGAAGACTGGAAAACCTTTTGCTGCTTGATAACATAAGAGTTTTTCAGTTTACTTGGCAAATTTTTTTGGAAAACTGAAAAACTGGGAAAGTTTTTCAGAAAAGCAGTTAGAAAACAATTTTTCAATTTCCCTTACTCTTTTTGAAAATTTGAAAAATAGTCTGAAACTGTAATCTAGAATTTTTCACTTTTGTGTTCCTTGCAACTTTCTTCATGTTTTCTCTTACTCCCGGCTTTCTTTTCTTCCTGTTTTTCCTCACCCCATCCATACTCTCTCTCACATTTTGCTATCATTTCAAACCTTTGACCCATAAATCATCCTTCATGGCCGAAGATGTACAAGAGGACCATGTGTGTTGTTTAATGATACTCATTATTGTGGAATGCAATAAAATGTGCTTTTGACGTACTTAAGTTAGGTTCCCACTTTTTAATACGAAACTCACTTTGGGGGGGGGGGGGGGGGGGGGTTGCGCGGCTTATTTGCGCTTTACACAGAACCATCCACTAAAGCAAAAAAACATAATCCCAATAGTTTGCGAATAAATAACAAAGTAAATACATTATTTATTTCATATAGCAGAAAAGGTGTGCGGCCCGTAATGAGAACGGTATTATCATTTTAGAGGATGACATGAAGGTGAGTGAATATATCCCCAAAAATGCAAAAAATAGCATGTTTTACGTGTAGGTTATATTTGTGTTATGCAACAATGAATTACTCTTTTTTCTTTGTATGCAATTAAGCAGTATGAGTAGGCAGTTCGTACCTTAGAATTGTGTATCAAAAAGTGATACTTGTACCCGAACTAATATCTAAATTTTCATGAATTGTATATATGCATAATTTGCGGATTGATTAGCCTTGTTGTTTAGGTTAGGTTCAGATTGAATTATCAAGTTTTGAGATTTGCAAATAATACTTATGCTTGAAATGTTCATTTTTCAAAAAATTAAAATTTAGAATCACTTGACCATATTTTCTAGTTTTTTCTTTTGGAAAACTGTTAATGTTTTTCAAATGGAAAATAGAATAAGAAAACTTGATATGAAAAGAAAAACTGAAAATAAAAATTAAAAATTGTTTTTTGTTATTAAACAGACCCCTTATTTCCTTAGGCTCCAATTGGTTGGAGGGAAGTCCTCTCCTTTCGGCAAATATTTTTCTTCGGAAAAGGTTTTCCAATGGCTTGAGGTTTTCCTTTTTTGTTTCAACAGAAAACATGCTCTTCACCTTATGATATTTAATTCTTTGCTTTAAAAGAAAACATCTTATGCCAATCATTATATATCTGGTTATAAGAAAATATAAGTAATCATATAATATATTTAAAGCTATCTAGGTTTCTTTGGATTGTGAAAAAGTTACCTTTTAATAGAAAATATATATAATAAGAAAGTGTATTTTAATATATTCTAATAAAAAATAAAGAAACTATATTTTAAAGTAATTTTCTTGTACTTGATTTGATGTAAACATTATTTCATAGTAATAATATTCAATATAGCGGTATTTACTATTAGGTTCTATCATTGTTCTTTAGTTTGGACTTATTTTTCTTTCAATTTAGTGCAAATTTAATTTAATTAACATCCTTAATGTGATAAAATATCAGTTCAATAAACTTGGTTTGGGCTAATTAAATTTGGTTTAAGATTAGACCGAATTGATATTATAAAATTAACTCATTAATCTTCGATTTGGTCTGGTTTGGGTTTGGACCAATAAGCACCTATGCTACTTCAAAATTGTGATTTTCATTACTCGCCCTATTCCCACCCCAATTTGTGTATCTGAAAGCTATTTATATCTGCATGTGTAATTATTTAAAAGTCTTGAATTTGCTATATTTTTAATAGATAAATTAAAAGTGTGTGTGTGTGTGTGTGTATATATATAATTAAATACAAATTTTGGCAAATAATGTTGGGTGAATATGAGGCAGATCATGACAGGTGAGGCGGGTATGGGGCAGGGTGGGGTGGGTGCAACATTATATACCCATAACCGCCCCATATTAGTGGCCCGTATTTACATTTGTATCATATCCTTACCTGCTATCTGTCTCACCAGCATCCATGCCCACCCCAAACAAGGTGGGCACCCTTAGTTAATAAGTTTTACTCGCTTCATTGTCATTCCTAGCAATTGATCATAATCTTGTACTTCATCCCACACCTTTAATTTTGTGTACTAAACTGCAATTAGAAGTCCTTCCTCTATTGACTGTGAAACGAACTATCACAGCTAAAAAGTTGTTGGCTCATCTTGTTTTACCTTTCTTGTATATGAATTTGCATACAGTATACTATAGTCTATGTCCTTGGTGATTCAATTGAAAATCCAGGACACAACCATCCTGTCTCAATTAACCACTTCTCTAAATAACCTCACTGAGATCCGATTGGTTAATGTTATCATTTACAGGAAGGTGGTTATGCTTTGATGGTGACGATTCTATTATGATCGAGTAATTTGCAATTATGGATTAGGATAGTTTTTACCTGAAGTACCTACCATCCTTTTTGGCTCCGATTCTGTGCTCTCATCTCCCTACCTGATCCTAACACTCCCTGTTTTATTTTTCAGTGTCTGTAGTCTTCTAACGTTTGGTGGCCCTGTTTGTATTTTATTTTACTTTCCTGTTTTCTTTCAGCTTTGTACTGTTTTTTGTGCTTGTTCTTTTATGGTCCTTGTTTTCGTACGAGTGTCTTGGTCGAGTGGCCTGTTTTGTATTGCAACTTTGTTACTAATTATCCAAAAAATAGAAAGATAAAAAACTGTTTTATCATTAAACAAAAAAAGTTGCAAGACTTGATTTTTCATAGTTTATTTAAAAAGATGTTTTAAATAACTGTGTTAGGCTTAAATCTTCACTACCATGACTCACTTTCACTTCCATTGCCATCATTCAAACCCACCATCACCTGTTCGACTGTCATGAGTTGCCAAAGTCACTAATCTCCACTGCATACATTATCATGATTGACTACTAACTATCATTATTCATCATTGTCCCCTGACCATGGCCACCACTCTGTCTATCACCATCTACCACCACCCACCATGGTGGCCCATCACAACCACGACTTGTCACCAATATAATTTTAGCTCAATATTATAGTTTATCTCCATTATCCACCACATTACTTACTGCCGCTGTAGTCCACCTCTACCAATAAAGCTACCTCTTTTAACTAATGTACCTTATCCATAATTTCCACGCACTACTAGGAATTGATATATATTTTCCATCAACGCTGCTCAACACCCTAGGATCCACTCTATCACCATGACCGACATCCCTGTCTCCTACTATTGTTGATTGATTTTTATTACTAAGTTATTTATTATCATTGTAATAGATAAAATTCTTTTTTAAACATATATCCAAACATTTTCCTCGATAAAAATATGTCCTTTTTGCATTAAATATCCAAACACTTTATTATAAAGTGTTACAGATCTTATATTAACACAGAATTTTTTAAAAATCAATTTTATATAACTTCATAGGTGAGTGGTGGGCTTCATATGGATCTTCTACACAAATTTACAGAAGTTTGCCATCCACGTTCTTAGACTTACATGTAGAGCCACTGATTGTGAGAGAAATTGGAATGTTTTTCAATATATAAGTAAATTAATATTTTTATTTACCTAATTTAAGTTCATTAAAAGTTATTTTTTTATATATGAAACCAACGACAAACACGTGTATGCATACTGTCTTTACATCTTCATAGCAAAAAAAAAAAAAAAGAAGAAGAAAGAAATAAGCTACAACAGACGAGCCAAAGGCCAAAATGACACCAAAGTAAAAAATATTTCCAAAACTAACTTTAAAATAAAAATATTTCCCCAAATGACATTCATATCATCATTTGGCATTCTTTTTAATTTTTTTTAAAAAATTGAATTTAATGCACAATATTTAGTACATGTATAATTGTTTAAATTTATAATATTTTCTTAAATTATAAAGTTTTCTTAATTATGGTAAATAAATTAAATTAAATTATTTATTAAATATTTAAATTAATTTTTGAATAATAATTTAATTTAAATATTTAATAAATAATTTATTTATTATAATCCATAAAATCTTATAATTTTAAAAAAGTAAATATACATGCTGCACATGCATGCATGTATTGCAAACTTTGCATTGAATATCTCTTCTTTAGTTCTTTGAAAAAATTTAAGAAAAATAAAAAGAAGAATAAAAAATATCAAATGATGACATGGATATCATTTGAGGAAATAGCCTTATTAGAAATTTAGTTTTGGAAATACATTTTTACTTTGGTGTTATTTTGGGCTTTGGCCCACGGCAGACACGCTTAATGACTTGTTATTTGTGATATATAACCAAGCATTGAGACATCGATTCAACAAGCCTCACATAATTGATCCCATTCTTTTAAGCAAAGTGGACGATAGTAATGAATGGCTAATTGTGAGAATGGATGATGATTCTAGTGATGATAAACGTGGGGGGTTGTTAGTAGGGCTGTTGGTGTTAATGAACCATCTCATTAGATCAAGGAAAAATGTGACTACGTCTTTGTCCATATGCAGACGGGTATCAACCTCCCAACCCTCTAGTTCTAGGGTTCCTTCAGTGCACAACCTTCCAGATGAAGATGTCTCTGCAAAAGATGAAGAGGCGGAGGATATTGTGGTTTCTGATGGAGATGGGCAATAAGAGAATTATAATGACGATATGATTTTTAGCTTTCTAATGCCTTTCTTAATGATCAATTTTATCATTGAACTTGGTCTACGTATTTTATAACTTCGTTTTTATTTGCTTGGTAACTTTTCTAGTGTTCTTTCGCTGAATAAATTAGTTATAGTTTATTTTTGGGTAGAAAATTCATTACTTAAGTGATATGTATGATTATTTGTTGCTAAGTGTACCTCATGTTCGAGAAGTCTGCACCTCATTTGTGCGCCTTGTGCCTTCCATTCTAATTTCTCGCTTCTAATATTGCGGCCCTTCAAAAGTTGCACAATCAACAAGGAGAAAGCAGCGAGATAGAAAGTTCAATTTCCAAACTTCTGGGGAATAACAATCAAAAGCGTGGTCTTTATTTGAGAAGTGTCGCTTGTTCTACATTAAAGCGAAAGACTATAACAAAAGAGTTAAAAAAAACTCGGGAAGATGAAATAAAAGCAGTTGAGGCCAAATAAGCGGCAGAGTTTGAAAAAAAATGAAACTGTGATCTCATAGGGGTTGAAAATGATTGTAGGAAAGATTTAGAGATACTACCCTAATGTCGCCTTTGACATATCAGTCTTTGGTGATTTATTGGTCAGTTAAGCATCAACTGCTCATGCTTCTTGAGCTCCTAATACAACACAGTCGGTACATCTGCAATCTTTTGCATCCGCACATCAACCACTTATACTACGACATGGAGCAAATGCAATATTACTTTAAATATCTAAATCACATAATTTATTGTTTCTTCATTGTCACCCTGAACTTGTGGTTATGGTAATGGGTTGCGGCTTCAGAATCTATATAATTTAATTAATCTGGCAATGCTATGTGGGTTATAGTTTTTCTAATTTAGGCTTGATTTTGTTTAAGAGAATAAATGAGATTAATAACTGTTGGGAAAAAGTAATGTGTACAACGAAAATACTACGTAAAATACTGTGTACAATACAGCTGTAAAATAAAGTAAAAAATACTACCGCAAATCACAGAAAAATAACCAAAAATTACTGTAAATTAAACAGCGTGATTTAAATTGAAAACCAGTCAAAAATTCAGCGTTGAACCTCGGCATTATGCAGTAAAAATTCCAGTAATTTTGTATCAAATAAACGCAGCCAAATAAATGAACACGACAATCAAATAACACCGAAAGAGGGAAAGTAGATTAGAAAATACAGATGATATCGTGCCGTGGGAGATACCACTGTCCTAAAAGACGATTTCGCGTCTGCTTCGGTGCAAACAGATGTGTAGGTGGCCATCCTCCAGGATTTACACGATCCAACCCTTAACGTGCACTCGTTAATTGCCGATTAGAAACACCTCGAACTTTGCCCAGATCGTGAAGAGAATAAAAGACGAGAGCGAGAGCGAGAGAGAGAGAATTAGGAAGAGAGATGGTTGCTGTGTATTTTTGGTCCAATCCTGAAGGCATATTTATAGGGTGCAAAACAGGTCCAACGGCTAAAAAGTCTTTAAATGCAGTAATTTGAAACGGAAGTTATAATGGTTGTAATTGTGTTTTAATGGCAGTAAAACCGGGCATTTCGGAATCTGAACAGTAACATGATTAATCGTAATTTTTTCGTAAAATAAATATACCAGGTGAGAAAAAGCTCACCCACACCCACACCCGAGCACGGCACGGCGGGCAGGCACCGCGCGCGCGCGTGTGGTTCCCACCATTCCTTCACCTAAGACTTAATTCAAGTGGGTTAAGAGAAAGTGCCCTTATAAACTCTACTTACCCCCCTTAAACTGTCTATGTGGGATAGAACCCACTTAGTGCATTTCCAAAGTGTGATATATTTTAAAATCAGCTTGTATCATTTTTCCAACAATCCCCCACAAAGGATACAAGTGAGGGAGAAAGATAGAAATAGACGGGGCAAAGGGAGTTCAATTCTTCAGTGCCGATGTCTTACGACTTGAATCGTCACCTAGTGTGACCCAAATTTAGGACCAACATCTTGCAAAGAGACTTCCGTCTTGAACCTCACAAGGGGTTGTATAATCTTCCACTTGGACACATACCGAACTCTAGATCTCGGCAACTCCCACAGTTTGGCGCATTTAATCGTCCATGCGCTCGTCCTGGATATTCATAGGCGCTCTAGAAGGCAAGTCTTGACTCCCACACCTATATAGGTGGATCCCATCAAGTGTGTATTACCGCACACCACCAAACATATGGATATGGGTCCATTAAGAGCTAAAGCTCAACCTCACCCCTTGGTAACATACAGACAGTGTCCATCAAGTGCAAGCCTTGCTGACACCACCAAACATACGGCTATGGACCCGTCTCCGCACTGTCACACCATAGGGAGGGACAACATAAAACACAATGCATTTCTCGAATAAAACTATGACTTTTCACATTGAACCTGTTAAGACCATATTTAGCTAAATGTACACTGGGATCATAAGGTGTTCATACAGGATCAGTATTGACCATGTTGAACTTTCTAAGTATCTTCTCAACATAGTGAGATTGGTTTAGGCTTATGCCTTCTGGAGTTTTCACAATTTTAACTCCTAAAATCACGTCTGCCTCACTCATATCTTTCATATCAAATTTAGAGCATAGAAAGTTTTTCGTTTCACTGATAACATTCAAGCTTGTGCCAAGTACCAGCATATCATCAACATATAGATAAATTATTACACATCCATTTGAATCAGACTTAGAATACACACAAGAATCACCATTGTTTACAAGGAAATTATTAGCTACTAGCATGCTGTTAAATTTCTCATGCCACTATTTAGGTGCCCGTTTGAGACCATATAGAAAATTTACAAGTTTACAAACTTTATTTTCATTACCAGGAACAACAAAACCCTCAGGTTGCTTCATGTAAATCTCTTCGTCTAGATCACCATTAAAGAATGTTGTTTTAACATTCATTTGATGCACTACTAAATCATGGATAGACGCAAGGGCGATCAAAGCTCTAATCGTGGCGATTTTAGCGACAGGTGAATAAGTATCAAAATAGTCTAACCCCTTTTTTTGGGTGTAACCCTTGGCCACTAACCTTGCCTTAAACTTGTCTATTGTCCCATCAGCCTTCATTTTCTTTCTAAAGACCCACTTACAACCTATTAGCTTACAACCTCTAGGAAGGTCTACCAATTCCCATGTGTGGTTACTTAGAATTGATTCTAGTTTGCTATTAGTAGCTTCTTTCCAAAAGGTAGAGTCAACTGATCTTATAGCCTCATCATAGGTTTTAGGGTCTTCCTCTAACATATAGACATTTGCAATTTCTTTATTTATAAAATTATCTTCTGATAGGAAAGTGGTAACAAAATCATGTCCAAAGTTGGTTTCTTTCCTAGCTCTTTTACTCCTTCGAATTTTAGGAGTGTCTATATCGTTAGTATTATCATGATTAGCAGTTACATTATGAGGAGGCAAACTAGTAGGTTGTGCATCATTAGATTTCAAGGGAAATATATGTTTAAAGAATTCAGCATCTCTAGATTCCATAATACTACCACATGCGTATGACTCATTAGATCCTTTAATCAAAAAGCGATAAGCAGCACTGTGATGAGCATATCCGATAAAAATAGAATCAACAGTCTTAGGTCCAATTTTACTCCGTTTAAAGTCAGGTAACCCAACCTTAGCTAGAAACCCCCACACTTTCAAGTATTTTAGATTAGGCGCATAACCTTTCCACATTTCATATGGGGTTTTATCTAGTTTTTTATGAGGAACTCTATTAAGTACACGACAAGCAGATAATATCGCCTCCCCCCACATGTTGTCAGGTAGTCCAAAACTGATAAGCATAGTATTTATCATACCTTTTAAA
The DNA here is from genome assembly GCA_018398585.1 of Simmondsia chinensis. Lineage (NCBI taxonomy): Eukaryota > Viridiplantae > Streptophyta > Magnoliopsida > Caryophyllales > Simmondsiaceae > Simmondsia > Simmondsia chinensis. The sequence goes on from JAGTTD010000005.1 coordinate 29,830,012, forward strand.
GTTCTATTTTTCCTCTTTGCAACACCGTTAGATTGTGGGCGGTATGGAAGGCTTCGCTCATGTATTATTCCATTTTTCTCACAGAATTTTTCTAGAGAGGTTGGATCATATTCTCCTCCTTTATCAGACCTAACTCCTTTCATTTTTCTTCCTAACTGATTTTCTACTCCGGCTTTGTATTTTAAAAACATTTCTTCTGTTTCATCTTTAATACTTAGGAGATATACCATTAAGTATCTAGAGTGATCATCTACAAAGGTCATGTAGTATCTTTTTCCACCTCTATTCATCAGACTTTTATAGTCTCCTAAATCAGTGTGAACTAGTTCAAGAAGTTCAGCTTGTCTCTCAACGGACTTAAAGGGTTTTTTAGCATATTTAGCTTCTACACATACTTCACACTTATTAAAGTTGATATCACTGAAGTTAGGAATCATGTTCATTTTCTTAAGCTGTTTAATTGATTCAACATTTATATGTCCTGAGCGAGCATGCCACAATTCAAGAGATTCAACAATATAAGCAGAAGAAGTGCTAGCAATGTTATTCATGCAAACAGCATTAAGGACAAAGAGACCACCATTACAAAAACTCTTGCCCACAAATTCTCCATTCCTAGTCAGGACTAATTTGTCTAAGTCAAAGAATAATTTCAACCCAGCTTTGATTAAAAGACTACCCGAAATTAAATTTCTACGCATATCAGACACATGCAGCACATTTGTTAAGTAAGAAACTTTCCAGTAGTGAATTTTAAAGAAATCTTCCCTTTTTCTGAGGATTGGTGCAGTTGTAGCATTGCCCATATAGACCACCTCTCCAACGGACATTTTCTGGTATTTCTGGAACATGTTTCTGTTTGTGCAGATATGCCTGGTAGCCCCGATATCCACTATCCACTCAGTCATGATATTTACTAGGTTCACCTCTGAAACAACAGCTACAATATTCTCCGCTTCTATAAGGTGGGCTTTGTTTTTCGGGTCTTTAGGCTGGTTCCTTTTACTTCTGCAGTCTTTGGCCATATGTCCACTTTTTCTACAATGATAGCAATCTCCATCGAATTTGTTGTTTGGCTTTTGAATCTTTCCACCAGGCTTGAAATTTAAGTGATGCTTTTTTCCTTTGTTCTTGAACCTGTCAGTAGTACTAGGCCTAGCTTCGACAATATTAGCTTTAGATTGGTCGGAATATGCGTACCCTTTGTCCATAAGCCTCTTTTCTTCTTCAATTTTTAAGTGGTTCACTGACTCCTCTAATGTCAAGTCCTTCTTTTTATGCATAAGTAGGTTTCTATAATCCTTCCAAGAAGGTGAAAGTTTTTCAATTAAAACATATGCTTGAGTTATTTCGCAAATTTTAAGGCCTTCCGACATAAGAGTAGTTACTATATTTTCATATTCATGGACTTGATCAATTATTGGTCTATTGTCTATGAATTTGAAATCTAACCACTTACTAACTGCATATTTCCTAATCCCTGCATCATCACCTCCATATTTTTTCTATAAGGAATCCCAAATCTCTTTTGCCGTGCTTAATTTTACATAAATATCAAAGAGTCCATCACTCATGTAATCCAGTAAGTTTTCCCTACAGGTTCGGTCGTCTACGGTGAATTTTTCTTCATAAGCTTTTTTCTCGTTTTCACCTTTAGGTGCCTTTTTCTCATAAAGTAGGTAATCAATACATACTAGTCGTAGAAAAAAAAAATTCTTTTGGGACCACCTCTTATAGTTCTTCCCGTCAAGGGGCTCAACTTTAGACATGTCGGGAAGGTGTATTTTGGTTGCCATGTTCAAATATAAGTACGTGATAAATCGTCTTTTAGATTGTTGGGAAAAAGTAATGCGTACAACGAAAATACTGCGTACAATACAGCTATAAAATACAGTAAAAAATACTGCCGCAAATTACAGAAAAATAACCGAAAATTCCTATAAATTAAACAGCGTGATTTAAATTGAAAATCAGTCAAAAATTTAGCATTGAACCTCGGTATTATGCAGTAAAAATTTCAATAATTGTGTATCGAAAAAACACAGCCAAATAAATGAACACGACAATCAAATAACACCGAAAGAGGGAAAGTAGATTCGAAAATACCAAAGATACCGTGCCGTGGGAGATACCACTGTCCTAAAAGACGATTTCGCCTCTGCTTAGGTAGAAACATATGTGTAGGCGGCCGTCCTCCAGGATTTACACGATTCGACTCTTAATGTGCACTCATTAATTGCCAGTTAGGAACGCCTCGAATTTTGCCCAGATCGTGAAGAGAATAAAAGACAAGAGCGAGAGCGAGAGCGAGACAGAGAGAGAATTAGGAAGAGAGATGGTTGCTGTGTATTTTTGGTCCAATCCTGAAGGCATATTTATAGGGTGCAAAACAGGTCCAACGGCTAAAAAGTCTTTAAATGCAGTAATTTGAAACGGCAGTTATAATGGTTGTAATTGTGTTTTAATGGCAGTAAAATCGGGCGTTTTGGAATCTAAACGGTAACAGTGTTAATCGTAATTTTTCGGTTAAATAAATATACCAGGTGAGAAAAAGCTCACCCTCACCCGAGCACGGTGGGCGAGCGGCACGCACGTGCATGTGGTTCCCACCATTCCTTCACCCAAGGCTTAATTCAAGTGGGTTAAGAGAAAGTGCCCTTATAAACTCTACTTACCCCCCTTAAATTGTCTATGTGGGATAGAACCCACTTAGTGCATCCAAAGTGTGATGTATTTTAAAATTAGCTTGTATCATTTTTCCAACAATAACAACATGTACACATAATAACACAAGGTTTTAGAGGTTGGAGTTGTAACAATTGCCCTACTCTAACTTATATTGTGACTTGAGGTTGGAATTATGACTCGAGTTCAAACCTTAACATCCCGTTCTCAATGTAAAATATTTTAGATTGCTCATCTTATAGAAAGAGCTCCTAAAACTATTTCCTTACAACTAAAATATATAGGCATTTTAATGAAGTTGACTGATATCATGAATCTTGTGACTACTATATGATAATTATTGATTTTAGTATTATGTTGTGGCTTGGATTATGTGTTTAAAGTTGCTTAATTTGGAACTTGTGTTGTATTGTAGGGCATGCAATATATGGAAGAAGTAGATGAGGAACAAGATGATGAAGAAATAGATAAAGAGATTTAGCTTTTGAGAAGCTAAATGTGAAGGTTATCTCCTGAGTGAACATTTGATTATGAATATTCAATTATGGTAATTTCTTGTATTTGATTAGTAAGTTGTTACTTTTTGGAATTTGAAACATATGCATTCAATAATGTACAAGTTCTTGATTACTTGTGAAAATTAGTTTATGCAACTGAAATGGTTATGTTTGGTTGTGTTTGCGGTACTGATTCTTTGCCTAGAGTATCATATGCAAAAATTCTTATCATTGCCCAATATGACATGGACAACGATTTGGTTTCATTATCCATGAAAAGCAATGGTTTCTTATCATTGCCCAATATGTTATGGGCAACGGTTTATAATTTGTTACCTGAGAAAGGCAATGGTGTGTAATATGTTGCCTATTGGAAGGTAATGGTTCTTGTGTGTTACTTAATATAGGCAACAATTTTCTAATCGTTGCCTTTGAGTAAACCGTTGCCTATTTGTTAAATTTTTGGAACTATTGCCTATTGTTGAAAAATCATTGCCTAAAGAATAAGCGACGTGACCTAATGCAACGGTCTTGTAATTGTCGTTTTAGACATAATGCATTGATTATCTGTGAATATGCAACACTTTATGAACGTGGAAAAATATTATTGGTTTACTAAAAATGACTAATTATTATTATATTTTTAGTTGAATGCCATCTTTTATCTAATAATATTAAAACTTTATCTGACTGAGGACTAGTTAACATTCACATCTAGTTTGGAAAGATTAGGGTTGCAAATTATGAATGATTAATCATAAACATCACATCTTGTTATTTGATCACATCAATCAAGTATATATAAAATAAATAATTAATATTAATATAATATCAATTCTATTTTATCAAGTTAAACATACATCATATCTTACAAATGCATGCATAATTATCTTGTGTGTGTGTGTGTGTATATATATATATATATATGTGATGTAATTATTTAAAATTCAATCATATGTAGATAGTGCATTTTTCCCGAATAGATTCTAGTTATATTATGAATTGCGCTTGGTCCAATTTTTAACTTTTGTGAAAAAGCTCGATTTAACATTATGGTTTGTTTTGTTTGACATAAAATATTATTTTATATCTTTTTCACGACTTAAATAAGAAGATGAAAAAAATTATTTAATAACTAAGGGGAAAAAAATGTAGAACTACATTTTTCCACAATTTGTTAGGATTGATGTTTTAAATGATTTTGTTAAATTTAAATTTTCACTATCATGATCCACTTTCACTTCTACCGCCACCAGGCCCACCACTTTAATCCACCACCACCCATTCTAGCACTATGGCTTGCCATAGTCACCACTCTCTACTACCGTGACTAACTATTATTAGTGGCGGATCCAGATAAAACAGTCATTGGGGGCACGTATTAGCCTATCTGTGGGGTCGGGAGGTAAGTTGTCCAAATCAACTTCCTTTAGCATAGAAGAACAATTAGAATCATTCCGACTTGAAGATCCACTTTCACTATCTTGAGTGGATGGCCCAAATGGGTACTTTCTTTTGACAAACCTCTCCATAATTTTATATTCCCAAAAATAATATATTTTTCTTTAATAATAATATCTTATATAATTAATAAATTTAATAAACTAATTCTATGGTTATATTTAAAACTTCATAATATAAAATGTTTAAAACTCAATATACCCTATCTTATATATTTAAATGTTTAAACCTTATGATACATAAATGATAAAATCTCTAATTTTTACTTCAATACTGAGCATCCAAGTCCTAGAAGGCTAGAACATAATTTTTACATCAAACCCCCTTTCTGTTTAATGTGCTAATAGAACCCTAAACCAATAGTAGGACAAAAAATACAATAAATCAAGAAACAGCCAAAATACAAAAGAGAGGGAGGAAAGACGTTCAAATCTCAATGGCGAGGAGGGAGACAAGAGTCCGAGAGGGGGAAGTCGGTTAGAGTCCAGAGAGAGAGTGGCGTCAACTGGTCGGAGACTCGGAGTTCACAGCGTTTGCAACCCGGTAGGAAGCTAGAGAGAGAGAATCAGGTGAGTGAAAGAGTGAGTTTTAGACTTAGAAAATGAAAAAAAAGAGGGACAGAGAGAATCTGGTGAGTGACGCAATGAAAGAGTGAATTTTAGGCTAAAGCAAATGAAAGGAGAGAGAGGGGGAATCGAGTGAGGGGGTACCGGGGGGGTGTTTGTATTGGGCTGGGGGTGGGGCATGGATGCCCAATTAATTAGTCCCTATATTTGGGCCTTCGCATTGGGGGCATGGAGGTCCAATTAATTAGTACCTATTTGTTTTTAATAATATTAATATATATTTGGGCCTTGTACTTCTACACTGGGTCCGCCCCTAACTATTATCACAGTTCACTACCAACCATCATGACTTATCAGTGCCCTCTCACCATGGCTACCACTTCGTTTATCACCACCCACTATCATGGTGCACTCCTTACCACTCAGTATTGTGGCCCATCACAACCATGACTCGCCAGACCTTAATCTCAGTTCACCGTTATGATTGTTGGAATTTGGGGGTAGTATGTTTCAATTTTGGAGTCTTGTGTTTTTACCCCAATCCCACATAGAAAATGTAGAGGAGAGTCTAGTTTATATATCCCCTTCTCCTTGTACTTGGTAAAGTCTTGAGGGACTTAGAGTGAGTTTTTGTGAACCACACACGCATCCACGCTCGCCCCACTGAGCTGGCTCATCACGTTGTGGTGTGGTGTGGACTTTTTCTAACCCGAACATTTATTTTTACGACCCTTGTGTTTGTTTAAGTTATCGTAAACGAACTCATTGTGATTTCTTGTTGTTGGCTCGAGCTCGAGGTGTCCTCCTTAATTGATCTCGAGGGTGCTACCTTGAAGAGTTGTCCATAGTGTAGTCTCAAGGCTCGAGGCTACAAGCTTGAGCTCGAGTACGCGTTTTTACCACGTCATTTCCTACTCTTCCTTAACTAATTTTTTTCCTAAATTGAAGTCGGATTTTTAGGCTCCACCATATTCGCCACTTTCCTAATTGAGGCAAATTCTTTGCCATGATCTTTAACTTAACGAACAAGAGTTTACTCTATAAATATCGTGCCTTAGGGTTTTGCAAATTACAGGAAAAACACAAAAAATACGAAATCTCATATTTTTTTTTCTTCCTCTTCACAACTTTATGTTTCTCTTCTCTCTTCCGTTACTAAGCAAGTTGGGGCGTATTTCAACCCATCTCCCCCGGAGTACACTACTGAGGTATGTGCCTTGTTAACCTTGGGGGTCGGAGTGCCATTCATCCCATTGTACCTTTGTGGAGGGCATAAACGACTTAGGGCAGTGGATTCTTCACTGTGCCGCAATTTCTTAGGTCAATTCTTTCTCTTTTGTTACCTTTTTCAAAGTTGGTTTATTCATTTTATTTATGCCTTCATTTAGTTATATCAATTGTTTTATTCTCTTGCCCACTAAAGTTGAGATTTATGCTTCTCAAGCCTAAGATTGTTTTTATTCATCATAATTCTAATGACCTTGAATATAAGATTAAATATGTGTAAGCTTAAGATTAAATACTATGGTGATAAAAGTGATTCATATCAAGATTGGATCTTTTAAAAGGTCAGTATAAATTCCTCACTCAACCTCAATTTAAGTTCTCTTGTTTATCCCGATATTGTATAATAATTGCTCATTATCCTCGTATGGTTTTCAACAATGATTCATCTCCATCACCTACTACCGTGGCTAGGGGTGTATTTGAGCCGAGCTCGAGCCTGCCAGGCTCGAGGCTCGGCTCGTTTGCATTAAGCTCAGCTTGGGCTCGACTCAAAGCTCGCCAAGCTAGGAAAGTTCGAGTTCGGGTTCGGCTCGGCTCATTTAAGCTCAATCTAGGCTCGTTTAAGCTCAGACTCGGCTCATTTAGGCTCAAATTTGGCTTCATTGGTCATATTTAATCAAAAATATTATATTAAGAAAAGCTCGTTTGGGCTCGTTTAGGCACGCGAGCTCACGAGCTCGAGCTTCACTAGGCTCGGGTTCAGCTCGATAAGCTAAACGAGCTGGCTCAACTCTGCTCGAGCTCGAAGCGAGCCAGTCCTTTCGAGCTTTATGACTCGCGAGCTGGCTCGGCTCATTTATACCCCTAACCGTGGCTTGCTGCTACTTTAGTCCACCTATCTACCCCCTTTGATCGACATAACTTATCCACAACTTCCATCCACTACTCAGACTTGTTATATATTATCCACCATCACTGCTCGACACCCCATAATCTGCCCAACACTATGGCCAGTCACAGCTATCATTTATAATTATTGGTTGATTTCTATTATTAAGTCATTTATTGTTAGCATAATACATAAATTCTTTTAGGGTTATTTACACCAAATGGTCCCTGTACTTTTCTCATTATGTTAATTTAATTCTTATACTTCTGATATATATATATATATATATATATATATATATATATATATATATATATATATATATATAAGTTTTTTTGTATTATATATTAAAACACTTTATTATAAAAAATTACCACATATGTAGATATTATTTAAAACAAGTAGTAAAAAAAAAGTTTAACAAAAGTTAAATCACAAGCAGACTTAGGCTCTGTTTGTTTTAGCAAAAAAGTATATTTTACGAATTTATTTTTCTTCAGAACAAGTTTTCTTAGGAAATATAAAATCTGAATGGGGTTTTCTATTGTTTGTTTCAAAGGAAAACTTAATTCCGCATTTGTGATGTCCTCTTGTATGTTAAAAGAAAAAACATTTGTCATCAATCATTTTACATCTTGTTATAGGATAATATAAGTAACAATACAACATATATAAAAAGTAACAAAAAAAAGAAAAATAAATTAATTATCAAAGCTCTTTAAATTAGGAAAATTATCTCTTAGTTATCCTAAAGTTTGAGCATTTATTACCTAAGTACCCTATCATTTTAATATATACAATGAGGTACCATGAGATAATAAATTTTATCACTTACATATACACTGTGTTAAAATCTGGATAATTTTCATTAAAATTTGGCCAATTTTTGCCAAAGACTGTGTGATAAAAACTATGACCATACTACCAAAAAGTTGTCCACATTGTGACAAAAATTACTTATATATTATTAAAAGAGAATGTCATGTTAGTATTTTCGGACCAAAAAAATTATCGCATTATGATAGAGGACATATATAGAGTGTTGAACTCATATTTCACATCAACAATTTTCATTTAAAATCTATTGAATTTTGGCAAAAGATACGTGATTCATGACAAAATTTTTATACTTTAAGGTACATCATTGTATATTACTGAAACATCATGGTATCTCTATAATAAATGCTAAAATATTGGGGTACCTTGATAATTTTCATGTGTAATATTATATAGAATTCAACTTGATTAAAAATTGTTCTATTGCAACAAAACAAAGTAACATCTAAGTTGCATTTAATTATTCAGTCCAATTCTTATCCGATGTTGCGACGTTAAATGTCTACGATCCAATATGGTTTATTTTGATTCGATTTAGATTTGCATGATGATTACCGCGAAAGTTTTTGCGTCACTTAGAATCATAACTTCCCTACTTTGAAAGGGAAGTCATTTTCCACCCAAATGGACGGAAAACCTTTTCTGTCAATAAATGCGCAACAAACAATAGAAAATGTGAAAGGGAATCTACTTTTTTGCTAAAGCAAATGGAGCCTTAATAATTGACGAGGTTTGCTACACTTCACAAAAAGGTACCCAAGAAAATGGCAGGTCAGTGGGAAGGTCAGCAGGGCAGGCAAAAAGATGGTCGTTGACAACCATTTAAGAAGAGAAAAAGTTGCTGCTCGACTTGCCCGGCTTGCCTTTTTCATGCCATTTTCATGGGCACATTTTCGTACTATGTAGAATTTTTCATAATAGACTCATTTCTGGACATGAATTTCAAATGTCCAAACCATTACATATGTGTTAAAAAAGGGTTTTTTTTTTATAGAAAATCACCTAAATTTTAGGTGCAGTTTCAGAAAAACACCAAACTTTTCTAATTTTTCAAAGTTACACCTAAATTTTTCAAAAAAATTTTAATGTCACACCTAATGTTGACGTCATTATCTTTTAGTCAAATGAAACGCCATAATTTGGGGTATAAATGTATCAAAAACCCCAAGTTTAACTTAATTAAATTAAATTATATTAAGTAATGTATTTTACAAATAGCGAAATTACTCTTCACCTCTGAATTTGTAAACTTGTTAAAGGTTTAACGCGGTGCTATAGCCTTTTGTCACCGAAAAAATTTAGAAGTATTTGTTATTATAAAATTATTTATAATTCATTGATAAAAAATAAGTTTTATTAAAGATAATTTGGTAATTTTGTATTAATTTTAACGAAAAATTAACGGCGTCAGCATTATGTATGATATTGAAATTTTTTAAAAAAATTTGGGTGTGACTTTTAAAAATAAAAAAATTAGATATTTTTTTATAATTTACCTAAAATATAGGTAATTTTCAGAAAAAAATAATCAGAAACAAAAAAAAAATCAAAAATGAAAAAAGAGAGGACAACATCGTTGGAGAAACAAAGTGGGAGCTATCCTGCCAGGTTTGCTTAGCTCTCATGGTCTTCCGTTTTCAACGGCTCTTCACCCAAACTTTCGTTACCCATTGATTCATTTTCCGCTTCCACCAATTTTCTCCATTACCCATTGATTCATTTTCCTCCACCAAATAATCTCTTGCAATTTGAGAAAAAACAGAAGAAAAAGCTCAAAATTTTCACCAAAAATCACCACAATCCGGCTATGCTGTATATTTGACGGCAAACCCACATCAGATCTGATCCTGAAGTCGAATTTGTTTGATGGGTTTGGCCCCATTTTGGAGTTGGATAATGTAAGGGTGGGGTTTAATTTTTGGTAATGTATGTGGGTGTGGCTGATTGATTCACATTGTTGTGTGTTGGGTGTTAAATAGAGTTGATGGTATAGATGTCAGATTTGGATGGGAAAATGAAGGAAAAGAAAAGGGGTGGTGGGTTGAAAATTATGGGGATTTGTTTCAGTTCCAAAGATGAACAGCATAGATCCATGGAGCATAAACATCAGCATTTTAACCCTCAACTTCAACGACGTCATTCCAGTTATGGTACTCTCTCTCTCTCTCTCTCTCTGGTCGGTTTAGTTGGAAGAGAAACATAGATTTTCTGAAGGACGTATGGAAGGGAAATTGTGATGAAATCTCGAATGTGGAGATTGGTTTAATGGGTCTTCTTTATGGGATTGAGGATTCGGCCAATTTAATTTGGGCTATGACATTACTAGGGTTTTCTGCTGCGTGGTTGTATATACTAATAGGATGGGTAGTTGATGTGAACCACTAAACCACAGTATCTTTGATTTTACTTCTCAATCTTTTTTTTTATTTGTGATTGCTATTTTATTTAAGGTTTGTTGTTTGTGAGTGGTCCTATCGATAGCTCATTTAGTGTCTCTTACCTTTAAGAAAGCAAATCAGTGAAAATTATTACAGTTAGTTTTTTTTTAATTTATTTAGAAACCTTATACTCTCTCTTAATTTCTAGGTATTATACTTAAATATCTGTACTTCAATTATTTTAATTTACTTACTGTACTATGGATCAGATGTTGTCCAAAGTTGGACGTAAATATAACAGGACATGTTTTTGTACACGTGGCTTTTTGTATCCTGTGAATGAAAACCTACCAAAATGCTGTTTTAACGTGCACTAAACTATGAGTTATGCCCAATATGGAAGAGAACATTGAAGAATTCGCCAAGTATAGAACTATATTGACATAATTGAAAGAATAGAGACTAAATATTTGGTAAAGGATAGATTACTAAGATGTAAAAAACCCTTAGGTACTGTTTGACATTTGGAATTAGAATTAGATTGTGAATTGCAATTTCAATTACAATTCCAATGGGTTAGAATGTGGGTGGAATTAAAATTCCACTGTTTGGACAATGAAAAGGAATTGTACTCATTAGAACTTCAAAGTTAAGTGTGCTTGGGCGAGAGTAGTACCAGGATGGGTGACCTCCTGGGAAGTCCTCACCCTCAGGTTGGGGGCACTGGGAAACAGCCTCTCTTCAGGTTAACACCCTGAAGGGGGAAGGCTGCGTACATCCCCCCAAACCCTGCGTAGGTGGGAGCCCTTGAGGCACTGGGTATGTTCCTTTTGTTTGGACAATGAAAAGGAATTGGGGGTTGGAATTGTAATTTCATAACAATTGGACTTGTCTCGGTTTTGGGTTCATAGGGGTTCGATCATATTGGGTTTTGGTTCAGCTAGGGTCAGGTCTTGATTGGGTTGGATCATTTCGAATTCAAATCGTCTTAAATTTTTAGTCAACTCGGGTTTAGTTTAGTTGTGTAGGATTATTTTGTGCTCAAGTCATCTTAACTTTTTGGTTAATTCGGTTGGGTCATCTCGAGATTCAGGTCAACACATGTTGGGTTTGAGTTGAATCAAGTTATTTCAAGCTGGAGGCATCTAGATTTTACGTCAATTGGGTTGCACCATTTCAAATTTCAAATTATCTTAGGTCGGTTAAATTTAGGTCGAGACTGAGTAGCCTCATATAATTTTGGGCTTGAGCCATCTTTGGTTTCAGGTCGAATAGGACTGGCCGTCTTGGGTTTTTTAACAACTCATTTGGTTCGCATTCAATCGGGTCCGAGTTTGGTAGGTTTATTTTTGGGTTTGAATCATCTAGGGTCTTGGGACAATCGGGCTAGGTCATTTCAGATATTGAGTCAAATGTGGTTGAGTTTAAGTAGGGTCGATTCATTTAGGTTCTCATCATTTGAGTTGGGTCATTTTGAGTTTTGGGCAACTTTAGGTTGGTTTTGGCCTTTAGGTTTTGAGTTACCTTGAGTTTTGGGTCAATTGAGTTGGGTTGTTTTTGGTATCAAGTCAGTGGAGTTATTATGGAATTGCATTTGTTATTCCCACCCAAAGAATTGAAATGATTTTTAATTAGAACTTTTATAGAATTAGGCAGTAGAATTGTCATGCCAATTTTAGTAGGTGAACTAAACAACGTAATTGGAATTCTAGACCAAATTGCAGTTTGCAACCTAAATCCAAGCTCCCATTTTATGCTCTGAACGGGACTATAAATCATATGAGGTTTTCATTTGTCCCATTTGAGGATAAGATGATATTACGGATGTGACATTACGTTGTAAAAAGTTTTTCCCTTTCTTGAAGGAAAAATGTCTTTAATTCTTCTTAAGAAGTAAACTTTTGGCCCACGGAGGAAAATGTTCTCTTGGAAGCCATTGTCACTAATCATTTATGGAAGGACAGGATATTAATAGGATGGACAAGGGCTTCCTCCCAAACCTAACAGTGTTTATACGGAAAGAAACAACATTCTGTTCTATCAAAGATTAGGCGTCATTATGATGACTGATGCGTTTGTGAATGAGTAATGTGTGAATACAAGGGTTCCACTTTGTGGGTGCCTTCTCTTGAAATATTTTATCGGTGGATGCCTGCAATTTCTGTAGGAATTAAGAACCTCAAACATAATTGTATAGACTCTGAAGATCATTTTAATCTCTCTCTATGTAATCTCTCAATAGGTGTGAGGAATATCCCTAGACTAGGCCCCCTCCAATAAGTGTGGTCAGAAATTTTAATATTTGCAGTTGTCTTTTGTGTTCTATTCTTGGTGTATTTTGCAAGGATTTAGGAGAGAATGCGACATGGGTTGTGTACTTTCAGAGGTTTGCTTGAGTTTGTATATAATTAATCAGATATACTGTAGGCATGACCCTATAAGTCAACTTTCACCAATGAGGTCTTGATCCAATGGTAAAAACATGATCAAAGTTGAGGCTTGCATATGAGATTGTAGGTTTGAATCCCTTGTCCCTGCTAATCTGCCCAAATAAAAGCTTAACCTTCTCACCTGATCTTTTTTTTTAATTTTATTTTAAATTTTATAAAACTATACAGTTGAAGGGGAGCATGGTGTTGTCGCGTCACCTCTGGCAACGAATTCAGCTAGGGCTATCAGTAGAACAGCTGATAAACCAGTGCAACAGGGAAACAAGACCCCAAGTAGAGTCCCATATACCCCGAAAGATGTAAAAGAACTCCTCCGAAATCCAGGATATTGTAATGCGGATATCTTTTCATTTGAAGAGATGAAATTGGCCACAAAACACTTCAGACCTGATCTGATCCTTGGGGAGGGTGGCTTTGGAGTTGTTTATAGAGGTGTTATAGATGATGCAGTAAGGTCAGGTTACAAGACCACGGAAGTTGCCATTAAGCAGCTCAACCCAAATGGTTTCCAAGGCGATAGAGAGTGGCTGGTATTCCCTACACGTTCTTATTCTAACTTTTCTCTTTTCTTTCTATGGTGTGCTTATATTACTATGATTACATGTAACTTTTTGATGAACTTTTAGTAAAACACGGTTGGAGCAGTTGTGTGAGCCTGAAGTTTGCAAATCCCGAATGGGAAACCTACTAAAGGGAAATAAGAGTAGGGAACATTTTCGGTATAGAAAATTTGGCATATTGAGAGTGATAACATTGTACTGAGAGTGATAACATTGCACCGCCTGATATTTCTATCATGCACCATGTAAAGTGGAGGGACCTTGCGGCAACTGGTAAGAATTTGTTGTGAGCTACTTTTGGGATGATGCATTCATCTTAAAACATATGCTCAGTTCAATAAATGCCTCATAGCAAAAGGTAGAACCTTCTTTCTCCTGCATATTTAAGGGGGTTGAGCTTGTCAATGCATCCACTTGCAATGCTTTGCAGGACCATAAAAGTGGCAAATATATAATATGTAATTCTTAAAAAATTGTTGATATTAAAGGAAGTTCATACATGGGAACAAAGTGCTTCACAAAGGATTCAGATACCAATGTGCTCATTTTACATTGGTGGGGAATCGTGAGAGAGAATTATGCTGCAAGCGACTTTTTTCCACTACTTATATTTTGCATGAGCTGATTGTCATATACTGCTGTTTTCTTTAAGGAGTAGAAAAATTCGCCTTTTAGGATTTAGGAGTATTTACTGTGCTGCTTCATATTTGACTTACAAGTTGAATGCTTTTAATCACACAGTACCTTCCATGGATGTATGCACCGAGTAGATATGGATATACGGCTGATTTAAGTGAATCATGTTTTATTCTGTCACTGATGATTTTTCTTTTCCTTCTTTTTTTTTTTTTTTTGGTTCCCCAAGGCAGCATTAGCTGCTAATTTCTTTCACATGCACTTCGCCTTCTACATCACCAATTCTGGTTCTATTGTGGATACTGATTCTGTTAAAAAATATATATATTTTCATACTGATGAGACTTGTAATACTGGTGCTCACTTTTAGGTCTTGAAATTGTAGCCAGACATGATACTTTCTAGAAAAAAGGGGACATCTTTTGTCTTTGGAGACCTTTTTGGGGTACTAATTGTGAAGATCTTCTGGAATGCTGGTTATTATCAGACAAAGTACTATTTTTTATTTGTCCCTTCATTTTCTTGTTCTCTTGAGAGGAGAAAACAGTTGAATATGGAAGCTTTTTAGCGATGACTTCTCACCCCTGCTAATGTTTCCGTTTGATGCCAACTATATGGGTACCAGTATGATAGTGTAGACAAATCAAATATCTAACCATAGTAAATGCCTTGAGAATATACTTTACGCAGCTGTCAGAAATTGTTTAGTTTGCCCTGTGAATAATCGTTCTGATAATAGGAAGCAGCTTATACATCCCGGTGGACATAATCTGTGTTAACAGAGTTGGCCAGTCAAACTTGGCTGTTTGCTAAGTTTTTTCTGCGTGTTTGGTCTACTTTTGAAGTATCCTATGTGAATGTCCAAGTACCCTTTTTCCAGCAAAGGTATTTTATGACATAATGAAGAGTCGTAAAGATGATTTTCTTAATCGAGAAGCCAATTTTAAAAGCTTAATGATGACGGTGATCTTGTTTGCTGTGACTTTTGAATAGTTCATTGAATTCAATATCTTCTAATTACAATTGTTTGTCCATTTTGCAGGCTGAAGTTAGCTACCTAGGGCAACTTAGTCACCCTAACCTTGTGAGGCTCATTGGGTACTGCTGCGAGGATGAGCACCGGCTGCTAGTCTATGAATACATGGCATCTGGGTGCCTGGAAAAGCATCTCTTTCGCAGTAAGTAGCTACTGAGTAATTTACTTGCTCCCGTGCTCCCATACTTACATATTTCCATGGCTACTTGCTTACATGCTTATTTGTCTATATGTTTACATGCTCACTTGCTATATGCTCATGCGCTTTACATGCCTTACACTCTTTTCTTGATCTCTACACTTTACATGTTCTGCATACATGCTATACATGCTCTACTTACGTGCCCTTCTTAACTATCAACTATCAGATTGGGGATCCTCGGAAACAGCCTTTCATTAGGGCCCTGCCCTAAGGGGGTAAGGCTGCGTACATCCTACCCCTTCCAGACCCTGCGTACGCAGGAGCCCTTGAGACACTGGAACTACTGTTGTTGTTGTTGTAGTTAAAGAAAAGAAAAAGGACATGCCAAATGAAATCAAATTGCAATTCACTATCACAGTGTCGAGGAAACGGGACATCATTGACGTTATGTAACTAGTCACTACAGTTGCTTTGGATTCTTTTAGAAGAATATATGCTGCTTTTAAGCCTTTTGCTTGCTAACTTTGAATGAACAACTATACAATAGTAAATTGCTTTGGATTCTTTTAGAAGAACATATGCTGCTTTTAAGCCTTGTGCTTGCTAACTTTGAATGAACTATACAATAATAAATGTTTGTACTCTTTTGATAGCTTTTACCATTTAAATATACCTATAAGTATGTTTGAGATTGTTACAAATATACCGTTCGTTTGATTCCATGAGCATTAGTGAGCAGTATTGCAAATCAAACATTAATGTCACTTTCTACTTGCCTGCTGCTTCATATAGAAAGCATTCCTCAAGTTCAATATACTATAGAGATTTGGTTCTTAATTCATTCTCATTTGTTAGCCATATCAAAGGCTGAGATAGCCGTCTGATTAGTTCTGCTCGTTTGAATGTAGACGTTCTTTTTTGATTGGATTTTGGATTGTTTCTGTTGGCAAATATTTTGTTTTGTTTCTCTCGAAACTTTTTCCCTGTTAGCCTATGAGCTTATGTAACCCAAACTCAGAGTCAGACATGGGTAGTTATCCAGATGTTGTCATCGGCTATTTTCTAAGACTGTCTATATTTATGGTCTAATTTAAAGTGTCTGTGTGTCATGCCAGCATATCAATATCCTTATGTGTCATGCCAGCATATCAATATCCTTATCTAACAGGGGTACTTGAGGGTGGAGTGGAGAGTCAAAAGAACTATATGGGTGGCACATATCAAATTCTCTACATATTGCATTTTGTCTCCTTTTGCGATTGCCCTGCTACTAAGCAGTTGGGACAACTAAAGCAAGTAGCACCTGTAGGAAATATTGAAAGTGAAGAAATTAAATATTTTTTGAAAGGGCAACATCGCTGATCAACTAAAGATTTTTAACCTTTTTCTATTTCAAAATACTAGATAAAAATCCACCATTTTTATCCCTTGAACTGAAAAATATTGGACTTTCGATCCTGCATTCCTTTTATACCCCTTTGGTAGGTTTTAATACGTAAATGCATTAATAAATAACACAACAACAACAGCAAATGCAGTGCCCCAAGTGCTCCTGCCTGAGCAGGGTCCGTGGGGGCGGGGGGATGTACTCAGCCTTACCCCTTCGGGGTATTATTCTAAAGAGAGGTTTTGTCCGTTGGCCCCCAACCCCATATACATTAATAAATATTTTTTTAACAACAACAACAACAGGCCCAGTGCCTCAAGGGCTCCCGCGTAAGCAGGATTATAAAAGTATTGACATGTAATGGTTAGGTCAAAATCAGTTAGATGGCCACTAGTATGTATAGCCTTTATTTGATTCTACAGGTGAGAGAGAAGGAAAGGAAACAGTTACGTTTGCTTTGCATTTGCATTTGCATTTGCATTTGTTCCATTAGAAAGCTTCCGATTCTTGTTTCCTTGTTTGCTGAATCACATGCAATCTGATATTCTTTTTACATTATCTAGATCTGTAACTCGTGCCAATCAGGCCTTGTTCTAGTGGTAGCAAGTATAGCACTCTCAAGGTTGAGGCCCTAGGTTATGAGGTCCTTGGTTCAAGCCCCTTACCCCGCTCCTGCTTACCTACAACAAAAACTAAAAACAAACTGTGATTCATTTCTTTAGTGCTCCATCAACTGAGTCAGTACTTTTGACAGGAATGTCTGCGACACTGACATGGTTGAGAAGAATAAAGATAGCACTAGATGCTGCGAAAGGGCTCGCTTTTCTTCACGGTTTGGAACGACAAATCATATATCGTGATTTTAAGACATCAAACATTTTGCTGGACAAGGTACTCTATCATATCTTTCCAATGAAATAGTTGCATATTCTGTGTACTGGGCCTGCTTGGGCCAAAGAAAGGTCAAAAGTGGTTTGCTTTGATATGTTAAAACCTTTTACCAAGAATTAGGTGCTAGAGTCGGTTGTGGGTGTGTGTCGAGATATCAGACGCATCTATTCTCAAAGGTTTTCTATGTTTCTCGTCTAATTTGATGAGTCTAAGTATCATACTAATGTCCAAGCTCCAAATACTCTTATCTAACACATTGTACTACGGTAAAGTAAATAATCAAAGTAACTATGATTAAAATTAGGAAAGAAATTTCTATAATTCCTAGCCACAGTAGTGGCCTTGATTTTCGTTTATAGGTCCTGCACTTCTTCATACCCTTCAACTTTAGTATCTTGGCAGGATTCTTCCATGCTCATCTACTCAAACAAAAATGATTTTCTCTGTCAATAATGATGCAAGTTATTATCTGTAGGAAAATGATGTTACTACCTAAAATATTCAAGTTACAACTTGCAGAATTTCAATGCAAAGCTTTCAGACTTCGGCCTCGCAAAGGATGGGCCCATGGGAGACCAAACCCATGTGTCAACTAGAGTTATGGGCACTTACGGATATGCAGCTCCAGAATACGTAATGACGGGTATGTATTCTAATGTCTAACTGACTTGTGAACTTTATTTATGAATTAATTTAACAAATGAAAAGAGCTATGTTACTGTCACTCATGTATTAGAGTCGAAAATGTCAAGCTCTGCTAATTTTTTAAGATTTTCTATGTTTTTGGTCTACTCTGAAGAGTACAATTGTCAATATCATTGTCTAGGTATCCTTATTCGACTAGAACACTTTACAGAGGGGTAAAGAGTCAATGTAACTGTACGAAAAAATGATCCAAGCCTTTATCTGTTCTAACTTAGGGAGGGGAAGATTGGACTGCTTTAAAGATTAGATTCCACACTGAACTCTTGATTGTGCAGATTGGGAGTTGAGTTGGAAATTTCACATTGCAAAAGCCAGAGAAAGTGTTGAGATTTTACTCCTTTGTAGCTTAAGAACCTAACCTGAATAGATGATGCAGATAATCCAGTATTTTTAGGCATTCTTTATTTGTCAGACGTTAATCAAGATGTTAATGAGACTACATTACAGTCGTAAAAGCGCTATTAAGGTTCGGCAGGTTGAGGCACTAACATAAAAAACCTTATGGTTTTTCCCATTTAAGGATTCCATTTTCAATATATTAGAAATGATGATATCAACACAAAAGTTTTCACACTCATGTTTTTGATCTAACACAGGACTATCATTAGTCATAGAAAAGGACAGTCACCTATTGTAGACATATTTTTTAGCTCTGCTATCGTCCAACCCATATTTGTTTCGTACCGCTTCTCGTATTTCCGTAGTTATTTTCATCTTGCTGTAAATTTGGTATAGTGGTGCAGTCATGTAATGAAGAAGCATTTCCCTACAAGTTCGATTATCGTTATTGAAATCTTTCTTGACCTAGCCGGTGCTTATCATTTGAAAGGGTATAATGGAGTTCAATTTTCAGGAGACAAAACTTCATTTTTTGAGACCACCTTTTATAGTATTTCCTATCCAAAGGTTCAATTTTCAACATATCGGAATGATGAAACCAACGTTAGCCATATTCTGATTGCTGACTGATGAGGAAAAAATGAGCTGGGTCAATAAGTCAACCACGGTAAACAGACCTGGCGGAACATCCCCTCCCTGAGTTACTGTAAGCCATGGTGTTGCCAAGATATAACGTGCCCGGCACTCGGCACCGTTCATCTCTATCCCACACCTAGGCTCCCCGTACCGCCTACTTCCTCCATCATAGGGTACCACCTGCCGTAGGCCTTGGTGCCGTCAACCCTGGCTACCGCCTAGCTTGCTACCGCCCACTTTCCTTAACACTCCCGGACGGTACCGGGCCCCAGGGGTCATTACCTCCCCACTCCTGGCCACTCCAAGGCGGTACCGGGCCCCAGGGGTCATTACCGCCCTACTCCTGGCCACTCCTAGGCGGTACCGGGTCCCAGGAGTCATTACCGCCCCTCTCTTGACCACTCCCAGACTGTATCAGATCCAGGTACCACTACCGCCCCGAAGGCCACAATACCGCCTGCCTTGGCTACCGCCTGCAGGCCTCGGTACCCATTCTCCTAACCCCATGTACCAACTGGGCGGCACCACTACCGTCCCCCTCTCTCACCTTGGTACCGCCGACCACCTCGGCACCACTACCGCCTTCCTCTCTCACCTCTACCGCTTGACACCCTCGCCGGTACCGACCGCCCGCCCGGTACCGACCACCCTCCCTCTCTATAAATACCCCATTCTCCCTCTCCTCACACCCAAGGCACAAGGAGCCCCTTCTCTCTCTCCTAACCACCCAACAAAACAACAACCCATCTTTCTCCCTCCTCTCACTCCGGTATAACTCCGGCCATGCGCCGGCCCCCTCGCCCGTACGGCTCGGACCACCGGTGCCGTTCTCCTCTCCGGCCACCCCGCCGGCCCTTTGGTTCGTGTTCCATCCTCTCTAGGCCCATAAGGCCACGCTCCGGCCACCTCGCCGGTACGGATTCCGGCCACCAGCTACCAAGGCCCCTCTCCATATACGATAAGTATTTATTATTGTTTACTTTACGTTATTTACTTATCATATATTATTATTATTATTATGCCTTTACTAACTTAGGCATCGGAGGGGTCTCCCGCGGGCAAACCCGTGGGTCCCTCTGACGGTCTTGCTTGTTTTGCAGGGAAGCCCGGGTTAAACGCGCCAGCAGCTGCTTCCTCAACTGAGGGTTGAGTCCCGCTCTCATCTAGAACCACCCAACCAGAAACTCCATAAACAAATAGGCGCCGTCTGTGGGAAGATAGCTTGCTAGCGTTTAACCTGGTATCCCGTGCAAAACGTCTAAGACCCTCACAAAACTGGGGGCTCCGGTAACCGTAAGTCTTTGATTTCCAATTTTTCTCTCTTGCTTGCCTTCTAATACATCAACAAATTATCAGCAAAATTGGAAATTTAGCACATCACGAGCTTTAGATTATATTATGGGTATTTTTCATAATATCGTCATAATATTTTTTCTAACATATCTTCAGCTTTAAAGCATGTAATAGATGCTTTTCATAATACTCTCGCTTCAATTACACATAAATTATTTTATCAAATTTCCTGTCTTAGATTCGCGGCAATACACGAATTGTGTTACTCCCGCTTTCCGGAAATTGCTCGCTAAATTTTTATTTAGCTGAAATTGCTCTAAGTTGCGTCCAACCCAACTCATAAAGCTTGAATAAATATGTGATTAAGTTAGAAAAGGACTTTTATTAAATTTATTGTCCGTAAGAGCCACTGTAATAAGGGCCTTTATCAAGTAACCCCTGTTCTTAATCGGGGGTAAGAGAAACTTTATCGCCTAGGAAACTTCACTACATGGTGTTTAAGTGTGAATATGCTCATTTCTTAATTTTTGCTATTCATATAGCTTAAATTTGTGCCAAATATAATATTTCAAAATGTGCTAACCCATACATTAGCAACGATTAAATTGGACTAGAATGTTGTTATGTGTAAAAGTGGCAAAGTCCTTAACCAAAAAGCAACCCAAATAAAGTAAAATTCGAGCCAGGCGGATGATTACCGCCCACCGCCTAATATTGAGGTAACGCCCTTCAAGGGCTCCCTTAGATAACAACGTTGTCGCCTGTGAACTAGGCTAACGCCAAAATGGCATCAACGTTAGTCTGTACTGCAGGATTTTATAAACAAGGTTGCGGTAGCCAACCAATGTCGCTTGACGTCATTAGTAAAGATCGGTTAATAAGAACCTTACCACTGATAATTGGAGGCTTAAACCACCACGAAGTAAACTTAACACTGTCAACCGGTCGCCTCGCCAATTCCTTGGCCGAGTAGCTTGTCGATAAAAGCCATCGTAAGTGACTCGTTAAAACCAACTGTGAGGCTAGCTAAAGCCTCACAACTTGGCTTTGCACTATTTACCCTGATTAGGTGCAACTGCCCATCGGGTCGGTTGTGTAGCGACGATAGCCTATCCTTATTTTAGCGATGCCGCCCAAAGCTGGGAGCTTTGCCAATAATTACGCGTGAGGCCGAACCCGTCAAAGTTTGCCTCTTGGGTGTCCAATTTACTTGGAACACTACCAACTAGCATGCTAGAGGGTCCGTCAGTGGGGACGTTGTCTTCAACATCCCAAGATTTGAGCTACCGCCAACTTTGTTGGCAAAGGCTGTTTAGAGCTTCACTACTCACCTTTCCACGTAGGTAAAGAAAAATTTACTACTAGTTGGGCCAACACCAACCAACAGTACCATAGGCTACCGTGGGTAACCAACAGACAGCGTCAAAATGAACAAACTATAAAGCTACTATCGGCAAACTAGGCTAGATCCTCACCCTAACAAACTTGGCCGAGTGGCCTCGTTAACCCCCTTTTCCGAGTAACACACGACCACGCAATTTAAAAGGGGTAACCACTAACAACCTTGGGGAATAATCCCTCAAAGATAACAGCGGGGTCACCAAGTGGTGCCCTCTGCCAGTTTGGCCAAAACCCGACCGTTACTAAGTTCGGTGAAATATGCACAGCCAACCAAAGATGACTACGCAATGTCACCAACCGTGCTCGGCTGTTAACAGCCTCAACACTCTCGGATAGACAATACCGCCAAAGAACTTGGCCCGGTATTACACTCAATACCCTTGCCCGGGCGCTATCACCACAAGGATAGCCATAAATTCACCGGGACACTCATCTGGGCTCATCTGCTCGCCAACAGGGAGTTTGATACTCTTGGGATTAAGGATAAAGCCTTAAAAGATCCCTTACCTTTAGGATTCAAGGGGCGTGTTACTCCTTAGACTTACAACGATGTAAAAATAAGTCTAGCATTTTTAGCAAGACGCAAGTAGGCCGCCAGCCATGCTCATTAACAAATACGTATAAATGCATCCTTATTAATGGTTTTGCACACCTGAACGGGATGCCTACTCAAATTGCTTCTCAGCAATTATGAAACTTATCGTTCCTCAATAATGATGAACGACGGTATTTACTTGGCAACGGGGAACTCAACGTTCTCCCTACAATTTTACGAAATTTATCTTTTCGTAGAAAATTACGTGATTAACGTTCCTTATGGGATTTGCATCCAACCTGGTCCCTGATTATAAACCGGGGGCTTAGCGTTTTTTATGATTTGCATTCCTTATGTGAATTACGTTCTCTGTGCAATTTACGTGATATACGTCACTTACGTGATTTATGTTAGCTTCAGGACAAGAACTGGGAATTAGAATCATCATCCGTGAGTAACCTTCACCTAGCATAAAAGTTCGCTGCTCTATGAACGGCGGGTGGTTACCTTCCACCAAACGTGGAAGTACGCGGTTATGTTGCTTTGTTCCGGCCGAAAAAGAAAGCATGAAGTTGTGGGGCGGATAACCTTCACCTAACGTGGAGTCTTGCGGCCAGTTAGCTTTTGCCTAATGCGACCCCCGCTCGGTGGGCCGACACACCCACCATCACTTATGTTGGACCCCACTAACACCCCTTTGAGTCTTAACCTTGCGTCTAGACTACCCGTGCCATTCTCCATGCCACAAGTCCTTCACAGTGTCGGCTAGCTCCTAGGAGCAGACTGATATAGTCCTGCTCCAGAGCAACCCGTAGGGGCCACAAAGTCCCTTAGGCGCACCTCGTGTTCGAGGTCGCTGTCCTTATGGGGAACTCACACGGTCCCGCGCAAGTAGCATGCCGCTTACTCGAGAGGGCAACCATCCTGTAGCATGCGTCGAACTTGGGTGCCCGTTGACGTATGACCGACAACTCCTACCTTTACCCTTATGCACGGTGTTGCCGCATCCGTGCCATTAAGCCACGGAATGGGATTGGCGCACACCGCCGCTCACAAGGGGTCTCGACCATCACAAGTGCTCTCGCCGATTGAAGGTTGAATCCTACAAGCTGGAGCGCTTTGACATTGCGTCGCGCAGCGCAAACGAGGGATCAAGCCTTCCTTGAACGGATCACGCGCACTGTCGGCCCTTGGCCCGCCACAATGTCTACAAAGCGTCTTATTCATGTGGAGACCTCATGACACCCTCATAGCTGCACTGGGGGCCGCCCCCGTTACCGGGGTAAATCATCTAGCACCTTTATTCGGGGTTGGGACACTTGATGCCCCAAACCCGACTTCAACAACCTGTGCCTTTGTTAACGAAGGAACTTTCACAACCAGGACATGACTTGCGACACAGCATGCAACGCCGCTCGCATACAGCACACGACACTGGGCCTCGTACACCGAGGCGGGTGCGTGTACGAAACACAAAGGCCCGCAAACGCACCGTGTCATGGTCCACAACTGGACCGTGACACCATACCAGTGTGTTAACCTCTTCTCCCTCCGACTCCTGTGAGGCAAAGCTATTGTTCTACAATATGGCTTACGCTATTCACGACCTTCTGTTCATATACAAAATAAATGCGGGCTATTTACGATATGTCCCAATCTAGCTAGCGACCGAGGCTTGGAGCTTATGACTTATCTTTTCACGATATGCTCCACCCTAGTTGACAACTAGGGGCTGCCATTAATTGCTAAGCTAGAGGCTCTTATCTAACGACAGTGACTTAAGTTAACTTCAAATTAACAAGGATTAACCGCAACTGCCCAAAAGCTTAGGTAAAAAGAGCTAGGGTTAAAACAAGAAGTTAAACCTAGCCAAGGCATCAAGCAGGGGGCTCCCCTAATAACGATGTCACCACCCTCGGACTAGGCTAAACACCCCTAAAAGATGCGCCAACGACAACGCGTAGGGTGGTATTCGCCAACCATGGCAGAGGTCCCGCTAGTAAAGACGTCATCCTTAAAGTCTGAAGACTTGAGCTACCGCCTACAAAGTTGGCAAAATCACTACTCACCTGCTAACCTAAGTAAAGAAGAAATGGCTTCTAAGTGAACCAATACCAACAGTGCCGTGGGCTAGCGTGAATAACCAACAACGCTAAGGCAAATGAGCTTAGGAACCACCGCCAACCAGCTTGGCTATTCCTCCAGCCATTCTAGCGGAAATTCTATGCGAAGTGTTACCGCCAAGTTTTGGATATTAGGCGGAAAAACTAATAGCACGTGCACCACCTTAAATCAACGATGCTTTAAAATTACCGTGAAAAGCATTTAATGCCAATAAATGCAAACGGCTGCCAACAACCCCCCAACAATATTGAGGAAGGATCTTCCAAGAAACGTGCGGCCATTAACAGGGTCAGCGGGGTGCCACCGCCAATAATTTAGATGTACGATGCCACCCACAAGCTTGACCAGTCACGGCTGCGAATGAGCCTGCCCGGACCGCCTCTTTAACCTCATAAATGGGTAACGCGATACTAATATCATAAAAGGTTGTCACCAACAAGCTTGGTGACAATCCTTCAAACTCAATAGCGAGGTCAGCCACATGGTACCATCCGCCCATTTGACTAAGCCTTGCCATTAATAAGTTTGGTAAGCTACGTACCGCCTATCATGACGGCTACGCCATATTGCCAACAAAGTCTAGCTAGTAACAGCCTCATACACGCTCGGCCAGACAATACCACTCGAAAATTTGGCTTAATACTACGACTACTGCCCTCACCCAGGTGTTATCACCACAAATGTGACGGTAAACTCTCCAAGACACCCGTCTTGGTTCATCCATTCTATAATTAAGAGGCTAATGCTCTTGGAGCTAAGGATGAAGTCTCAAAACACCCTTATCTTCACAACTCCAGGGACACGTTATTCTTTAGACTTGCAGGGCACCTCTTGGCGCCTAATGAAGTCTACCGCTGTTTTATGAGGCATGCGCAAACCACGAGGCCTGCCCACTAACAAGCACATGATTGCATTCTTGTTAACAGTTTTATACACCCAAACCAAATGCCCACTCGAGTTGCCTCCCGACAACTAGGGAAGTTACCATTCATCAATGAAGGTTGGCAACGGTACACATATGGCAACTAACGATATAATTATGTTGCGACCTAGTCCCTAAACTGGGGGCTAGGGGCTTAATGCCTTTTACAGGACTTATGTGAATTACGTTCCTAATGTGATTTACGTACTTAATGTTCCTTATGCGGATCATGCTCAACCCGGCCCTTGAACTGGGGGCTCGGATCTTAACACTTTCTATGTTCCTTATATGATTTATGTCCAATCCAATCCCTAGCCGGGTGCTGGGGGCTTTATGCTCTCAATTTGTGAGTTACGTTCTTGGCGTAGTTTGCGTGATTGCCGTCCCTTATGTTTTACCTAACTTCTTGATGGGGGCCAAGGTTCTGATGTTTCCTATATGGTTAGCTAGGGCTTTGACGTCCCTTATGTGGTTTGTCTTAACTCAGCCCAAGATAGAGACCGGGAGCTGGAATTGTCAGGCGGTTAACCTTCACCTAATGTGAAGGAACCGCTTGGCTTTCACCTAATGTGAAAGCCTCGGTATTCTAAGTCCCTTAAACAATGGGGGCTTAGTTCTCTTGCTCAAGTTGAGAAAAAAGAGCAAGAAGAGGTGGGGCGGTTACCCTTCACCTAAAGTGAAGGGACCGCCTGGCTTTCACCTAATGTGAAGGCCTCGGTATGCTAAGTCCCTTGTACAATGGGGGCTTGGTTCTCCTTGCTCAGCTTAAAGCAAAGGAGCAAGAAGTAGTTAGGCGGTTAGCTTTCACCTAACGTGGAAGTCCGCAGGCGGTTAACCTTCACTTAAGGTGAAGGTTAGCAAGCGGTTAGCTTTCACCTAACGTGGAAGTCTGTAGGCGGTTAACCTTCACCTAAATTGAAGAACCGCTGATGGTTGGCTTTCACCTAAAGTGAAAGACCACGGTTGTTTAAGTCCCTGAAACAATGGGGGCTTGGTTCTCCTTGCTCAGCTTAAAGCAAAGGAGCAAGAAGTATTTAGGCGGTTAGCTTTCACCTAACGTGGAAGTCCGCAGGCGGTTAGCTCTCACCTAACATGGAAGTCCGCAGGCGGTTAACCTTCACCTAACGTGAAGGTCAGCGGGCGGTCACCCTTCACCTAATGTGAAGGAACCGCCTGACTTTCACCTAATGTGAGAACAAGAAAAGGTTGGGCGGTCACCCTTCACCTAATGTGAAGGAACCGCCTGGCTTTCACCTAATGTGAGAACAAGAAGAAGTTGGACGGTCACCCTTCACCTAATGTGAAGGAACCGCTTGACTTCCGCTTAATGTGAAGGCCTCGGCGCTCCAAGACCTTTAAACTATGGGGCCTCGGTGTCTCTTGTAAAAAGAAAGCAGAAAATGGTCTGGCAGCTGTATGTCCCACCTAACATCCGGGACGGGCGGTAAACTCTCGCCAGCTTGAGAGCCCGCGGCTTTTTGGTCCCATCTAACACGGGGGCGGTTATGTGCCCCACCTAACATCAGGGACGGGCGGTAAACTCTCACCAGCTTGAGAGCCCGCGGTTTTTGGCCCCATCTAACACGGGGGCGGTTATGTGTCCCACCTAACATCAGGGACGGGCGGTAAACTCTCACCAGCTTGAGAGCCAGCGGCTTTTTGGCCCCATCTAACACGGGGGCGGTTATGTGTCCCACCTAACATCAAGGACGGGCGGGAAACTCTCACCAGCTTGAGAGCCCGTGACTTTTTGGCCCCATCTAACACGGGGACGGTTGTGTGTCCCACCTAACATCGGGACGGGCGGTAAACTCTCACCGGTTTGAGAGCCCGCAATTGTGTGCCCCACCTAACATCGGGGTTGATGACATGCAGTCAAACCGTAAGCCCTTCTCAGGCCGGTAAGACACATTTACGCTCTAAGCCCTTCTCAGGCAAGCAACGCTCAGACGTAGCCATAAGCCCTTCTATGGCAGGCAAAGTCTATTTACACCGTAAGCCCTCCTCAGGCTGGTAAAGTGCCGTCAGACCGTGAGCCCTCCTCAGGCTGGTAAAATGCAGTCGAGCCGTAAGCCCTTCGCAAGCCGGTAAGACGCATTTACGCTATGAGCCCTTCTCAGGCAAGCAGCGCTCAGACGTAGCCATAAGCCCTTCTATGGCAGGCAAAGTCTATTTACACCGTAAGCCCTCCTCAGGCTGGTAAAGTGCCGTCAGACTGTAAGCCCTCCTCAGGCTGGTAAAATGCAGTCGAGCCGTAAGCCCTTCTCAAGCCGGTAAGACGCATTTACGCTATGAGCCCTTCTCAGGCAAGCAGCGCTCAGACATAGCCATAAGCCCTTTTATGGCAGACAAAGTCTATTTACACCGTAAGCCCTCCTCAGGCTGGTAAAGTGCCGTCATGCCGTAAGCCCTTCTCAAGTAGGTAAGACATACTTAAGCCATAAGCCTTCCTCAGGCAGGTAAAGCCTATTTACACGGCAAACCCTCCACCGGCGGGTAACATTTAGTTGAGCCATGAGCCCTTCCTACGCAGATAAGGCGTATATGAGCCATAAACGCCTCTTTGGCAGGCGATTCGCGCTCCAACCAGTATCGGCGCACGAATCACGCATTAGCCAACATTAGAACAAGTAATACACTCCGACCCAGCCTGCGGCCGGGGGCTAGGAATTAGAAACATTCATAATACATTCCGCCCTAGGAGTTAAAAATATTCGCAATACATTCTGCAATACATTCTAGTCTAGCCTACGGCTGGGGGTTAAGGACTAGAAATACGCACGGTCTACCTCATCTCGGCTCGCAAGTAAGAATCTGGAGACTAAATATGCGGTCACTCGAAACTTGGCCCAACGGCTAAAACTTGAAGAAATCTTAAAATTAACCATTCCAAATGACCGCCCTAAGAAGTCAAGGGGAGCAACATCTCCGACAACCGTTATTCGACCATGAATAACGCCTCCAACCAAGGATACCATTCCTAGAGGCCATATTAAAAATCAACAAAGTAGAAGGGGCAACTCTTGCGCTAACAGTTGCAAAGTATTTTATGGTACCCCGTTACGGAAGACGCCAGCAAAGACGGTCCTTTAAAAGGTTTAAATTCTCTAAAAGCTTTAAAATATGCCTAGAAAGCTAGGAGCATTCACTTTTAACACGGGCCATAAGCCAGAATGCCCCGAGGCCGTGCCACTTAAGCCCTTTGGCCTCCGCTAACAATACACGCATGAGTAACCATTTAAATGTATAAATGCTCTAAAATACTTTAAACAAAATGCGCCTTGTACAAAGTGTTCAACAAAAACACCCATCGGAGATATATACACAATACGTATCTTTAAACAGCCTAAAAGCTAACAAAGCAATGTAAAAACCAAAAGTCTTAGTCCTCTTCGTCACTGTCAATACTGGATCTGCCGTCTACCTCATCCTCCATCTCCTTGTTAATGGCGTCGGCAATTTGTTGAAGAAGGGCAACATTAAGTTGAGGAGCAACATCTTGCACTTTCTCTTGGAATCTAGCCAAG
This sequence comes from Simmondsia chinensis, assembly GCA_018398585.1. NCBI lineage: Eukaryota > Viridiplantae > Streptophyta > Magnoliopsida > Caryophyllales > Simmondsiaceae > Simmondsia > Simmondsia chinensis. The sequence continues at coordinate 29,859,136 of JAGTTD010000005.1, forward strand.
GCCTTATGTGGTCCATCCCAATACCGCTCACTTTGCTCCTCAGAGAAATCAGAGCTGGCAAGGTAATCTGCTACCGCTACTTCTTTGGCGCTAGCCAACCGGGAAGGCATCTCAGCGAGAAACCTTTCAAGCTTGCTCTGAGATTCTTGAGCAGATAACTTCAGCACATCATACTAAGTTCTCAAACCTTCGGCATCAGCCCCCAACTCCTTAACCTTAGCTTTTAGTTCTTCATTTGCCCTCGCTTGGCGCTGTTCAGCTTCTTGATACTGCCTCAAAGTCGTTAAGGAAGACTCCAGCTCATTCTGAGGCTGCTGAAGGTGAGAATCTTTTTCTGATAACGCTGATAACGTTGCCCCCATCGCACTAAGTCCCTGAAAATACAAGTACAACACGTATAGACCACAAAGGAGGAGTGTAGAACGGAAGAGAAAGAAGAAAAAGGTATCCCTACCTGGGTGATAAAAGACGCAAGCTCAAATGAAGGAACTCCACATTCCCTTCCTAAGTCCCTGGATGAAAATTCCTTCAGACGCTGGCTGAGAGAGTCGAAGCTACAGCCAATCGAGGCAGAAGGAGAAGGCTCCAAAACCCTTGGCGCCTCCCCAGGCTCGCCCCTACTGCTCAAGCCCGCAACTACGTCCCTCTCAGGGATCAGCAAGGGCGAGCTCTATGCCGCCAAAGGTGAATCTTCTACCCCCAAGTCTGGCTCAGCATCGGTAGTAAAATCCTCTTGGGATTCGGGGACTCGCTTGCTTTTTAAACGACGACGTTATTGTGGAGGCGCCTTCTTCACCAAAGATGAAGACGACTGACGTGACGACCCCCTCTTCACCCGCCGTTTGCTGCACGAAAGAACGGAGAGGACGAGCTCGAAACGCCTCGGCAAACTCTTTGGCAAGCCCGGCCTGTTCCCTCGTCCAATGGGCAACAGGAAGACGCTCGGAAATAGACTTCGAGGCAGCCCTCTCCACGATTTGCTGCTTCGAAGAGGGAACATTCTCACAAACTGCAGAGACATCACGTTCTCCAGCATAGACAACCATTTCCCCCTCAGGTAGCTCAGTTCGAACACTCGGTTCACCCACCTCTGAAACGTCAACCATTTTCTCATATATTGAGCAATGGAGAGCGGTAAAGGGAGGAATGGATTTTTGGGGTTGCGAGACAAAGGAAGCAAAAGGAGAAGGGGAAGCCCAGAAACGGGAACAAAGAAGAAGAAAGAAGGAAAAGAGAAAAGAGCAAGGGAGGAAATGGGGGCAAAAATTAACGCCCCTAATTTAATTCCCCAGAAGGATGGCCTAGATTAAGTTAAAAGCCTGCCGGATGGGACACAAGGCTGACAGGCATCATTCGGTGCTGCCGTTACATTAATGCTCGTGTATTCCCAAGAAAAGCCTGGCGCCAACTATTTGTCAAACCTGACGTCACCCCTTGTTCGCGCCAATAAATCCAGACCACTAGTAGAAAGGCGCCACCCTCTTTGATGTTATACACTCCACAGTCAAAAGTGACCAAGTTAATATTCGCCTCCAGCCGAACATAAACCCGGTCACATTCGACCGTAGAGTGGGGGGCTAACTGATGAGGAAAAAATGAGCTGGGTCAATAAGTCAACCACGGTAAACAGACCTGGCGGAACATCCCCTCCCTAAGTTACTGTAAGCCATGGTGCTGCCAAGCTATAACGTGCCCGGCACTCGGTACCGTTCATCTCTATCCCACACCTAGGCTCCCCGTACTGCCTACTTCCTCCATCATAGGGTACCACCTGCCGTAGGCCTTGGTGCCGTCAACCCTGGCTACCGCCTAGCTTGCTACCGCCCACTTTCCTTAACACTCCCGGGCGGTACCGGGCCCCAGGGGTCATTACCGCCCCACTCCTGGCCACTCCAAGGCGGTACCGGGTCCCAAGGGTCATTACCGCCCCACTCCTGACCACTCCTAGGCGGTACCGGGTCCCAGGAGTCATTACCGCCCCTCTCTTGACCACTCCCAGACGGTATCAGATCCAGGTACCACTACCGCCCCGAAGGCCACAATACTGCCTGCCTTGGCTACCGCCTGCAGGCCTCGGTACCCATTCTCCTAACCCCATGTACCAACTGGGCGGCACCACTACCGTCCTCCTCTCTCACCTCGGTACCGCCGACCACCTCGGCACCACTACCGCCTCCCTCTCTCACCTCTACTGCTTGACACCCTCGCCGGTACCGACCACCAGCACGGTACCGACCACCCTCTCTCTCTATAAATATCCCATTCTCCCTCTCCTCACACCCAAGGCACAAGGAGCCCCCTCTCTCTCTCCTAACCACCCAACAAAACAACAACCCATCTTTCTCCCTCCTCTCACTCCGGTATAACTCCGGCCCTGTGCCGGCCACCTCGCCCGTACAGCTCGGACCACCGGTGCCGTTCTCCTCTCCGGCCACCCCGCCGGCCCTTTGGCTCGTGTTCCATCCTCTCCAAGCCCATAAGTCCACGCTCCGGCCACCTCGCCGGTACGGATTCCGGCCACCAGCTACCAAGGCTCTTCTCCATATACGATAAGTATTTATTATTGTTTACTTTACGTTATTTACTTATCATATATTATTATTATTATTATGTCTTTACTAACTTAGGCATCGGAGGGGTCTCCCGCGGGCAAACCCGTGGGTCCCTCTGACGGTCTTGCTTGTTTTGCAGGGGAGCCCGGGTTAAACGTGCCAGCAGCTGCTTCCTCAAGTGAGGGTTGAGTCCCACTCTCATCTAGAACCACCCAACTAGAAACTCCATAAACATTGACTATGCTAATCGATTAGATTGTTAGGAAAATAAGCTCATAACTAATCAAAATTCGAACTCAAAACAGAGAAATTGAATTCTAAAGAGAAAACTGGAGACTTCCAAATTCCTGGACATTGAAGAGATGCAATCTTGAACTCAAAAACAGAGCACCTCCAACTTGAACACTACCAAACTCGAGCAGCTAGATGTGAACAGAAACAAGATACCAATCTCAAGATGGACCACCTTGAGCCTAAACTTAAATAATCAACAACAAATTTAGTCAAATAAAAGCAAATTTATATAGTAAGAATCAAAAGCAAAATAGTTGTGTCGTGTAGTTCAACACTGCCTTAAGTGGTTTATGTTCCCGCATTGGTACAACAGGATCAACTGGAATTTTTACTCTCAGTGTTAACACAGTGCCCAACTCTGTAGTGTACTCGAAAGAGAAGGACTAGAATATATCCCAAATTGCTTAGTTATGGGCCAGCATTATCTCGAGATTATTGTGTGAAAGAGAGAAAATAAACTAGGAGAGAGAGAAATAGGATGAATTTTGTGCCTTTCCATGCCTCAGAGGCACCTAATTTATAGGTGAAGAATCCACCCATTAGGATTATTGGTCAGTTATGGATATGGTGAAAAACCCGGCTCTGTTATGGAAGGAGAGGGCGGATATGAAGTAATGGGCGAATAGTTTGGGTAGTCAACCTTGAGCTGGGGATTGCTCTATCAAAGAAGAGATTTCTCATGTTTCCAATTCCTCGAAATGCCTATTAAACGGTCGTAAAAAAAAAAATCTAGGTCAGAAAAAGCTTACACCACACCACGAAGTGCCCGCTAGCCAACCTAGGGTTGTGCACGCATGCGTGATCTTCAAGGGCCACTCTAGGCCTCAAAACTTTACCAAACCAAGGAAGAGGGGCATATATTAAGTGACTCCTGCTCTTGAATTTTCTATATGGTACAAAGTGCCTTGAACAAAATTAAAACACATTATTTCAAATAAGTGCATGCAGTCCAGACAGAGACAGAGCAAGGAGACGCGCCCAAGGAAAGACAAGCTTCCCAAAACGACCCAAACTATCAAACACCGACGCCCCAAAATCAGCATCTCGGCCCCATACCGGAGACCACCCCATATGTGTTGGCTCCACCATCGCCATCACTACCCCCACGCAACATTTAATGCCTAACACCGCACAGATGCATAGAGCTAGCTTAGAGGAGAAGAGAGAAAATGGAGAGGACCCTTGTTTTTCTTTAAAGGAAAGGATTCCAAATTTTGCATTTTCCGGAATTATTTTCAAAATAGACATTTCCCTTTGAACTTGCTGTTGAAAGGCTACTTTGAGCAATTTTATGTTACATATCAATTGGCAATAGGTAGATTAGTTCCTTAAGTATATAAATTGGTATCATTCCTCTATATTTTTTGATGTGGGACAAATTTTTGTCGTAACATTTTCTGAATTTCCTTGGGTAACTCAGCAGAATTGGAAAAATGGAGAAGGCTTTTGGAAAGCAGGGATACCACTTCTATGCAGAAGTGCATATAAAAGCCCTTTTAGACAGTTCCTCAATTTACATATTTGAACATATCTTCATTCTCGAATTGTTTTGTTTCTAAACAAAATTTCAAAAGTTAGGAAGAAGTACTCCTCGCATAAAACTGGAAAATGTCTTGCAAGTACGTGGGAATACTATATGTAAGCAACATCTGTCTGTTGCCACAGGGGCACTGCTATACACTTAATGATAAGTGTATTAAGTATTTTCCCTGGCGTATGCACTGAATGACATAGTGATGCTTTATTAAAAGAAAATATAATAGGTAGTTAAATTTAGGGTAATGTTATTGTTAGGGCAAAAATATTAATGCTAGAGTAATTTTTTTATGAAAATTTGTGGTGTTATTCACTATAAATCATATTACTGCTCTGACGATAACATTTTCGCCCCGGTAATAGCACCATAAATTTAAAGGTTGGATTGTGAGTGCCACATCATTTAACGGTGCGCATACTAAGAAAATTTTTAGTCCATGTATCATTATTATGCAACAATGTCTCATTTCATTGTTCAAAGATTGGAAGCAATTTCTTGTGCAATTTTTGTTAATTCTGTCTTATTTGTATGCTATTTTCACAACTCCTCTTTTTGACAGGGCATTTGACTGCAAGAAGTGATGTCTATGGCTTTGGAGTGGTGCTCCTAGAGATGCTCATCGGAAGAAGGGCCCTAGACAAGAGTAGACCAAGCCGAGAGCACAACCTTGTAGAATGGTGCCGCCCTCTTTTGAACAACAACAAAAAATTCCTTCGTGTTCTCGACAGCAGGATCGATGGACAGTACTCGATCAAGGCGATGATGAGAGTAGCCAATTTGGCATATCAATGCCTTAGCCAAAACCCGAAAGGCAGGCCTTTGATGAGTCAGGTTGCTACGTACCCTAAGATAACTACGCTAAATTTAAGTTAAAACTAAGAAGTAAGGAAATAATACTTCTTCGTTGATTATCAGTTCAAGTTACGTGCACCCCTTGTTTATAGAAAAGAAAGGCTTAGCAAAGGAATCCTAAAAGATAGGATAATATAAGGAAGTCAGCTACTAAATCGGCTAAATAAAGGAAAGATATTCACTAGGATTAGATCTTGTGGGAAATTATCCAGTAAAGTATTCCAACAAATCTAACATATAGCAAATTTGATATTTTGGGAAACGTAACACAGGTGGTTGAGATTCTTGAAGCGGTCTATGAACAAGAGGGGAACCGTCAAGCAGAATCGGCTCATAATGGAGGTAGCTTGACCCTCTACGAGGCTCCAAAGGACAACCCGGATGTTCCTCGGGAGAAGAAAAACCCTACGAGATGTGAAAGTGATAGGGAAAACGACATTGTTGCACGGAGGAGGAGGAGAGAGGCAAGAAGTAGAAGTGAGCCTCATAATGAGTATATCTTCAGCCCTTCCCCTGACATTAGGCCTTCCAACAGGTCACCTATCAGGTGATAGGGAATCAAAAGCATATCACAGTCGTGATCACAGTGTTGTGAATGTTTCTTAACACGTCATGGTGATTGCATAATGAGCAGCTAACTCAGAAGCCATCACATAATAGCCATTATATTAAAGTAACAGCCTTTATTTTATTCCACGGATAGAAGCCAAAGCTGATAGTTGTATACTGGTTATCATTGATCTGTATAACATTTCTTTTGTTTTATTATCCTGTTGAAATCCATTAATATTGACCTCAGATTTTTTTTTTTTTTTTTTTCAAGAATGCCATTTTGGAAAGAGAAGGATTTTGAATCTGGGTTCATTTTATTGTACTTGAATACTTTCTGAATTACTAGCTTGATCACCTTGGTTTTTGTATGTACCTATAAGGAATAAGATTATAAGTGAAAAGTAGAGGTTCATAAGCACTTTGTTTCTTGGAGCTTTTACACATGTTTGGCATATTTTTGTTGATCACGTTATTTTTTCTGCTAAAATAATAACATGCAATCGATTGCGTTGTTTGTGCAAGGTAACCCCACCCTAAATTTGATTGAAGGGATAATGCCAAAAATTTAATACATATTTGCAGGATCTTTTTCCCCACAAGAAATGGATTTTCTTACAATGATGTTTTATATATTGTTATTTAATATTTTGTCGATTGTTTCTATTTGATTCTTAATTTAAGTGTTAATAATAGAGGAAGAAGTTATATAATAGACAATTTAAATGTCAAAGTTATCTTCCTATTACATACATACATATATGATAAAATAGGAAATTATAAGTAGAGCTGGCAAAGCATATGCCCCGTTCTATCTAACTTGCAACCTGACCTGACCCAAAGCATTCAAAAATTATTGAGATCCAAACCTGCAATTGACTTTACCTGAATTTGATCTTATTCAAACTTGATTTGACCCACGTTTAACCGAAACATGAATTGACCCAACTTGCATTAGACTCGATCCAATTTGACTTGACCCGTGATGATCTGACACCCGAACTAGACCCAACCTATAACCTGAAATGACCGAACAAAGATCCAGTTTACCATCGAATCTAAATAATAGGTAATTATAGTAATTCCATTTTACAATTTTTGTTGTGATTTTAAAGGATGAATAAAATGACAATTACAAATAACAATAAGAAATGAAAAAAAAAAAAAACCCAATTTATTGCGATTTAACTTTTACTCAATTATAGTTATTATCATAAGCGCCAAATAAATATTATATAAAGAAAGACATGTAAGTGTGTATATATATATATTCGTTATTTTGTTAAGTGTTGTACTATCAAGAGTCAAGATTGAGGTATTCGAATTAGGAACAATTGATCTTCTATTCATTATTGAACTCATAACAACAATAATAAATTTATAATGATCTATTCATGAGTTCATAGCGAGCTGTTAATGAGCCTTTAACATGCTCATAATGAGTTATTAACAAGTTCTCATAAACTGTTTTTGAACTTTAATGAGACAACCACCTCCTATTAAACTCGACCGATTAAGCTTAAAAATTTGAGCTTAGGCGGTTTGCTTATGAGCCTTCAAATTAAACATGAATAAGCTTTTATATATCTAAATCAGAAGTAACTTATTGAACGCTTAGTTTGTTTATGATCATTTTTTTTTTTTATTTTGGATTTGTATTGTTGGAATTTGTGGGTTGGGTTCTTCAATTTTGTTTAACATTTACAAACTCTCCAATCACATAGAAAATTTGATGGTGGGAACACCACTTTGTATACCCCACTCTTTTTTGACTTGGTAAAATCTAGGTGACCTAGAGTGGCATGGTGAGCCACAAGCGAGCCTGTGCTTCCCGCATGAACGGGCAGGCGCGTCACAGTTTGGTGAGAAATTTTTTCAACCGGAACTATTTTTATAGCCGTTATGAATAGTGGAATAAAATGTAGAATAAGCAATGATTCTAGGAAGGGGACTTAACAAAGATATTCATCCCTTTATCTGTAACTATCCTATTTGTTAATTACGAGCGTCCCCCAGTCGCCTACCTTTGTTGAATCAACTCCTTGGACCTATTACCAATTATTTATATTAATTTCAAGTTGAAATTGATGAAAATCAGAAGAATGTTCATGCATTTACCCTGTATGTAACTCAACCCAAAATCATTATCCAACTATATTGCGATTTTGAATCAAATATTAGATGGATCATAACGATTTTAGATCCAACCCAACTAAACCCAACTCATGCACACCTTTTTTTTTCCGATAATTAACAACCTGGTCACAGTACAAATCAGGCGCCCGAGCAAGCGCGCCCTTATAAAACCCACTAAAAAGTGGTACAAAAGTTACAAAAACAGGACCAAACAGGTATACAAGCAAGAGCCGGAGTAATAGGAAAATCCTCCATTGATCGTTGTGACTGACTCGGGATCGGGGCACTTGAAGCGGGATAAAAAAAGGCGTTCAGGTCACCTTTTTATCAAGTATAGCACTCACCGTGGACGGGTCAAAACCATCGAAGTTCAGACCTAGCCTTCCTCCCATCTCAATTACTCGCTCGGCCTGAAGGATCTTATTGACCTCTTTCCCGCTGCCAACCCCCTTTGCCGTGTTCCTCTTTTTTCGATTGCTTGTGACCTTGGTCGATTTCTGTGCATTGTTTCTGGGTGACATATCCTTCAAGAACTCTTGAAGCTCCTGCTTCTCTTTCTCTTTCTCTTTGCGCTTCAAAGCTTTTTTTTCCCTTTTCGTCATCGACCCTTTTCCTTTATTTTTTTCTAGCACAACTAGGCCCCTCCATAAGTGGCTCTGTCCTATTCAGGGCATGGGGCTCGAAGCCTGGTGGAAATTCAGGCCCAGAGGACCTTGAATCATAATCACTAGTGATGGCATGAGCCTCATTCTCATTAGGCGAATTCTGATCATGAGGATGTGTTGATTCAGCTTCAACACTTCCAACCCACGGGAGAAGAGGAGGGACATGTTGGTTACCTCGAGCTTCTTGAAATAGTATTTGATCAACATGCTAGGGAAGCAGAGGAAGAGGAGAGGCATGTGGCCACCAACACTCCATATCCCACCTTCCGACATACTAACCATCAATACGGATAGCAAGCTGACCCAGCAATAGTTCTAAGACACGCACTCCTTCATTCCTTGACCTTATGATACGACTTCCAGAATCCCCACAATCACTCATGATAGCCGTCATCTATACAGGAGAAGGCTGAAACGATGTGTTATGTCGCGTTTGGATGGTGCACTGACTGTCACGACATGGATGCGTGTAACACGTGGCCTGCTCCCTTGCTACTCTGGCTGAAGCTGCAAGAGCAACAACTTTGCGCAAGTAATCGGTGATCAACTCTGAGCTACCCTCCTTGCTACTCTGGCTGAAGCTGCAAGAGCAACAACTCTGCGCGAGTAATTGGTGATCAACTCTGAGCTACCCCCCTTGATAAGGACCAGGCGGGAACCCCCGTTAAACTGGACCTAAACCGTCTGATGAATATGGAGCAGGTTTTGATGAGGATCTTGGCAGCATTAATACATCTCATAGCAGATGTCCTTGGATCCATCCTGACGAACTTCCCCCATATTTTAGCGATATCTGTAAAGCATTCCTTTGTCCAGCATTGTACAGGCAGTCCAAATACCTTGATCCATACTCTTATGTTTAGAGAACTAAGAGTCTCTTTGGAGTATTTATATACCTCTCTGAATTTCCGAAGTAAAATCCCTTTGTGCAACTCGGGGTAGGACTCCAAAGTCTCATCCGACTCACAAACCAGGATAAAGGTATTGGTGTTTAACCCTCTAGGGGATAAACCTTGAAGGTCATTCTCTGTAATAAAAGTGAGGATCTCATCCAGACTGATCTCATCAGACGAGTGCGCAATTATAGATCGATTGAGCCAAGCCTTCACACTCTTATTGGCGTTATAAACCACAATCTTCGGCATGTTAGAAGCAACAGGTCCCTTGGTCCGATACGGAGTAGCATTGCCCTGATCCAGGTTGTCTACAGTAGCTCTGGGTTGCTGTATGTCCCGCGATCTTTGTTCATTCTGAATGGGTAATTCAGTTGGTCTTCTGTCGGGGTTAGCCCATTCAACCCTGAGCTTAACACCCGCCACTCATCGTCCATTCATGGATGAAATTGCCCATTTAGCTTCACGCGGATCATGAAACTGAACGAATCCATAAGAGTATCTAGACCTCAATCATTTCTTTGCAAGGACAAAAGCATCATAGATTGACTTGAATTCTCAAAAGACGGCTCTGAGCGTTGAGTTAGATGTCCTTCTAGCAAGCCATCAACGAAAATGGACACTGCCTCAACGATATTAAGCATTTGCCCTCCAACCATGCGTCGGTAAGAAGCGATGTGGTAGCGATTTCAGATTCCAATTGGTGGTACTGGAGAACAACTAGTGGGGCGGGGCGAAGATGTAAGTTGGTGGTGATGTGGAGGATGAAGAAGATGTAAGTTCGTGGTGATGTGGTGGTGGCGATGGTGGTGATGTGGTGTTGGCGATGGTGATAATGCGGTGGTGGAGGCAAAATAGGGAGGTTGAGGGAGACGATGGGGCAGGGCAACCTGTAAGTTGGTGGCGATGGTGGTGATGTGGAGGATGAAGGGAGGAAGAAGAAGATGTAAGTTGGTGGCGGTGTGGTGGTGGTGATGGTGGTGATGTGGTGGTGACGATGGTGATGATGCGGTGGTGGAGGCAAAATAGTGGGGTTGAGGGAGACAATGGGGCAGGGCCACCCGTTTGCTCACGGACAGCGGTAAGGGTTGCACGACACACCAGGGAGGACGGAGGCGAGTCCGCCTGTGAATACCCGGCTCCAGGAATACGATCACACATCCTCACACGCTGGAAATGGGTGGCTTGCGGGGCTTGGGTTTATGACCGTTGGAGAGACAATAAGCTTCCACCGTTGTGAGAACTTGCCTTTTTCAAAATCATCTAACTTGGTTGAAGGTGCAGCTTTACAGGCAGCATTCCGTGGTTGTTTGCTCTCCTACAAAACCCAAGCCTCCATATTAGGCGTAGATCAGATTGACAAGGTGGCTTATGAATTGCAACTTGCTCCACACATTCTAAGGTTCATCTTATGTTTCATAGTCGCAACTTGAGATGTTTGTGGGGAGCTTGAAGATGAGGGTGGTTTCGACGGGGGTATTGATATATTGATTCGCGCCACCCCCCTACGATATGGGCAATGGGTTTCTAGTTCACTACAATCTATTTGCAATTTTTATTGAGAGTTATTATCCAGATAAGAATTGTTATTGCAAAAATAATGATATAAATTAGAAACGACAGCCATAAAATTATTTTGAAAACTATGATCTTATTATGGCAGCAACAATTTTGCCATATGCCAATAACATCATCCTTTTTATGAGGCCTTCACTTCTTATTCTTTTCCTTCATTTTATCTCTTGTTCCTTTATCAATAGATTGAGTTCAGGGTCGTATAATTCACGGAAAAATACATGAAATTTTCTCTTCTAGTTCTCTATTATTTGATTTCCCCCTTCTTCTTCGACAAATGGAGACGGATGAATCTCAACCGTGATTCTTTGCTTCTAACGATCGATCCTGGTTCACCATATCACAATTTCAGCCTTTGAATTCCAACTGGGTGGCTCTAATTCTCTGCCAAAAAGGCTTTGATCCAACGGTTAAAACATCGCTAGAGTTAAGACTTTACAAGAGACCCTAAGTTCACATTCGCTTACCTATCTGAAACAAGTACTGATCCTCTACATATAACAATACTACAGAAAGTAAGCTACAGGATCCACTTTAATAATGTTTCAAAGACCATCATAGCATATTATTTTTTACAACTCACAACAGATGTTCTAAGAACACCTAGAAAATCACAAGATTAACACAAATCAAGAGAGGAAGAACAAGTATAAATATACAACCACATTAATCCATGGACTATAACAAAAACCAGTCACCAGTACTACTAAAACTTCTTAATCTTGAACTGGTAAATGTAGTAAAGATCATCCTCATAGATACATGCTAAGGTAAATCACCTGCTTTTAGAAGAATCCAAATTCAAATGCCTGTTAATCTGTAGTCATAGGTTGGGTGATGCAGCACCTGAACCTGGCTTTACGGACCGTGGTCATGATCTCGGTCTCTGCGTGCTCGAGCATCTTAACAACCTCGGAGAAGGGAGGCCGGACATCGGGGTTGGCGTCCCAACAGCGCGTCATGATCTCACTGAGGACAGGTAGGCAATCATTTGGGATGACAGGGCGAACGCCTTTGTTGACCACCGCAAAGGCTGCCTGCACCGCGGTCATGTTTGGGAACGGAAGCATACCCGTTATCAGTTCCCACAGTACAATACCGAAGCTGTACACATCTACCTTCTGAGTGTACGGCCTATGTTGTATCATTTCCCTGTGAAGACAACATAAACAAGGATTGCAGTCGATTAATTACTCCTTGAATAAGGTGAGGGAAAGAAAATCATACCATATCAAATTATGGGAAAAATAAACATCTTGGTTAGAAGTTTAGAAAAGAACTTCTTTTACTACTTCTACATTGCACTTTATCGATCAAACACGTGTTAAAACAATCACAACTGCATAGAACTTGATGATTGTATTACTACTTATTCCAATTTTTGCAAGAATAAAATTAAAAACAACTTCACGCTCTGCTAACACGACACTAAGACTGCAACTGGAGACTTGAGATTTGCATCCATAGGCAGAACTCAGTATTCATATTTTTAAAGGACAATTCGAAGAAAGCGCCAAGGTTTCTCATTTCACCCCCTAAATATTTTTACATAGGAAGCAGTTATAAATTGTAGAAGACGTATCAGGGAAAAAGAAGAGACCATGATCTTTTTTCCCTTTTTCCTTGACAAACAACAGAACAATCAACAATTACTCCAGTTTTCAGCTTAACTAGCATACATAATTTAGGAATAAAGACTTATCAAACAGAAATACTTGCTGTCAGCAAATGAAGGAGAAGGTACATACACAGCAGCACATTCAACTGTATCATTCACACATAGGTAGAAGTACCTAATCGCTATGTCGAATTCATTCCGAGAGACGAATGGATGACAGTACTTATCTGAGCATTGGATCTGGATATTTTTAGGAATTCCCGGGCGTTGTTTTGTCTAATTTGAGTGTCTTCAGTGTCATATGGTATCCAAGTGCCTAATAGTCAAATACAAGTACTTTAAGGCGGAGAAAAGGGTCGGAATAGCATAGTCTCAGGTGCTTCCCTACAACGCTATTGACTTCTGAAAGGTGAAGTTAATATAGTAAGCACAAGGAATATTTCTCAGTCTCCCTATTTGAAGAAACGAAAGATAATTTGTGATGAAAGCTGCACAGACCAGGACTTCAGTGCTACAATCCTCTCATAACAGATGTTTCACAAAACCCAATTTGTCTAGCGCTTATAATGCAAAGAAACTTCAAATTCATTTGATGTTTTATTTATAATGCAAGGATAGGATCAGAAACGACGTCATAAGAGACAAATTGGGCGTAGCCCCCGTTGAAGATAAATTGAGGGAGCAACGTCTGAGGTGGTTCGGACATATTAGAAGGAGACTAGACAACGCTCCAGTAAGGACATGCGAACAGCCCCTTACTACACTAGGCAGGAGAGGAAGAGGCAGGCCAAAGAAGAGATGGCTGGAGACGATCCGACAAGACCTCACCCACCTAAACCTTCAAGAAGAGATGGCCTTAGATAGGGCCCAATGGAGGGCTCGTATAGGGGTTATAGATGCTCTAGTTAGAGTAGGGTAGTCTAGCTTACTAGTGCTAGCCCTTGACTTCCTCCTAGCGCACTTAGGTTGTGTATTTGTTCTCATGAGCTCCTACGTGCCTACCTATCCTTTGATTTCCTTTGTTTTCTTTGATTTCTTTGATTTCTGTGCGTTCTAGCTTGCTTTGAGTTTGTTGTTTTGCTCGACGTGTGCTTTGCTTTACTCATGCTTTGATGCTCCCATGCTACCAGGTCTCATGCTCTATGCTGCGGACCAGCTCTCAGGCTTCTCAGGTTGGGGGTACTTGGAAACAGCCTTTCTTCAGGGTTGCACCCTGAAGGGGGAAGGCTGCGTACACCTACCCTCCCCAAACCTTGCTTTTGCGGGAGCCCTTGCAAGCACTGGGCTTGTTGTTGTTGTTGTTGTTGTTTTATTTATCTTAACTGCAACCCCTTGCACAGCAATGTCCATAGTCACAACTCAAGTCTCTTGAAAAGCAATATTCCGGAGCGTTTAGTTGTGTACATTCTGTTTTTTCCCTGTTGCTCTACAAATTTTCCATTCAATTTCTTCTGCAGAGTACTTGTCCCACTATTTGTCCTTGGTTCCTTTCTCTGGTTTTTATCATGCATCCACTACCTGTTACATTCTCTCTCTAAGTGGAACTTACAGATAATTACCTAAACTCTCCATTCTTCCCAAAGTACCATCGTCCAGCAAAGTTAATTCAAGGTTGATATGACACGTTCTTAGAAAAAAGCAACTATCATACGCAAGTCCAGGTAACACAGATTTTATGTATTGAGCAAACGCTCCAAGAATCTTTCTGCCTCACAACATTGGATGTTTCTATGACATAAGTTTGTAGATGTTCCCACTCCAATAATACAGGTCGCATAATTTAGAATTGATAACAACTCGACTTCGCCAAAACTACCTAATCCACAGCGTTAAGAACGTCTAAGAACAACAGCCATCGGCAGCTAAATATTCAGTAATTTTCGTTATTTATGCTCCTTTTAGATCCAAAGTTGCACAATAACTAAGGAATACAAAAACACAAAGATGTGATAGAACAATTATGATACTGAAAGGATAGCTATAGACTCCTCATGCAGGGCAAAACAACATTATGCCTTACAAAACAAGGCACGCCACAGCCATGGAAGACTTTGCACGATCCTCCAAAACATTAGCACCTGCATGGTAGCAGATCTCCTACATATGTCAATCTATAGAGAAAGTTCGAGACAGCTCAGATTCAGGATCAACTCTAGGACATGACATAACCCAGTGCATGAGGCCTCTCATGCATCAACAACATGGGATCAAATTGAGGATTGGTCATGTCAAGTCATGGTTGTGGCTGTGTTTCGCAGAAGAAAGGAGTCCAGGAAATTATGTATCATGTCGTTTAAGTTTTATGTCTGCAAAAAATTCAAATGAATAGCAACACAACTATCAACTTTTATACCCTTTTTTGATACTGTCCAATATCTAACTACATTTATAAGCATATTTTAATAAACAAAATATAGCGTATATGCATGATAGATGCCATTACAATACGTCGCCGCCAATCACACATTGACTAGCTATCAACTACTTTTTAACTCCATAATATTCAATGCATCAATCTTCCTATGAAGGCTATGATCTTATTACGATCATATTGAAAGCAAGTATCGATGGAGAAGCACGATTCAAATAAATCAAAGGGGGCCATGGAAATTGTTTGTTAATCTTCACGTTGTGTTTGTAGGATATTTGTTATAAGTGGAAGTCTTTCCTAGAAAAAGAATGAAGAGAAGAAAGAAAAAAACAGTGCCCTAAAAGGGCCCAATGAAAAACCAACACACAAATTTTCCCCCATCCAATAAAAATTTAGGATAGCAATAAAATATTTGACTGTTCCATCAGCACATAAAAGATATATGCGCACATATCTACTACCCTTTTGGCAAGTAAGCGTTCACCAGCCCTTCCTACCTACCATGTGCTTTCATCACAAATCAATTGATTCAATGTAGGCATCTATCTCTCTTTCATTTGACCCCTCCATCCAAAACACACCAAATCATGAATTATACGTCCTTGATCCAAAGCATGCCAATTATGGTAATCATATCGAAAATCAACTTCCAGACAGAAACATAAGATCCACATGTTACATTCAAAATTGCACACCAGAACTGAGTCGTTGATATAGAAGCCACTTTTAGTAATAGTTCACAAATAAAGGACAACAAGCCCATAGAAAAGGCAATAAGCATATATCCAAGCCAGTATATGAGCATCCCAAACCATCACCATTCCAAGAGTTTCAAACTAATCCAGTAGAACGAAAATGTAACCTCACAAGAATCTTAACCTTTTCATCTTATTTAGTTGAAGAAATGCAAGTATATCAATGGAACAATATTCAACCCCTTGAAATGCACGTCCCTTTTTTATGAGACCTAAATGCACGTCCATTGATATCATAGATGCAATGCTACACCCAGTCAGCAAAAGGAAAAAGGAGAGTCAGAAGACTACAGAGAGAAATTATCCGCTTGAGGGAATCAAAGCCAACAATGTTGACCAAAGTTCGTACTAGATCAAAATAGACAGCTGAGCAGAAGGGACTGTAAGCCCCGTGATTAATAGCAGCCATACAAGGGCATGAATACAAACAAATATTCCCATTTGGATCGGGACATTTAATCTGGAAGATATGGCCTTATATTCAGAAAGGAAAATATACTATTTGCAACAATAGAATATACAAGATATACATTATGTATATTGTTATATCTGGGGGAAAAAAGGCAAAAAGTGGATGAAACAATTAGACGTGTAAGCACAGCTTATCCTTGAACTTTAATTTTCAATAGTTGTCAGCTGAGTAACAGAACTTTGTAACTTGTCTCAAGCATCAACTCAATGTTTACTAGTTTTCAGACCTTTCTGGCTTGGTAATAAGCCATTAGCAGTTCTCATCGACAAAAAACAGGCATTGTGGGGTCTGTGGATTGATATGGCAAAAAGCCATAAAATCACTGTCAAACTCACATAAATTATATGTGAAACTATTTTTCAACATATAACCCAAAATAAGTGTCTCTCAGTAGGAAAAAACTCTACCTAAGAGTCTAAGGAGGTCAAAACAGTGAGCCAGAAAAATGGTTCTCTAGTAGACTAAGCATGCAATTCACTAAGCCAGGAGAAACTATGCCAGCATTTATAATGAAAAGAAAGAATTTCTTACGGGGCCATCCAACGGTATGTCCCGGTCTCTGGAGTCATTCCTTCAGTCTGAACTTCAATCCTCGCAACACCAAAGTCAGCAATTTTGATAGATTTGTCAGAAAAAATCAAAAGGTTATCAGATTTCAGATCTCTGTGTATCAAGCTCAGTTCGTGCACATATTCCATCCCCCTTGCAACATCCAACGCTTGTTTGACAGCCAATTTCAAGGGCACCGACCGATTCGCTCTCTTCGTTAGAAATTGTCGAACTGAACCACCCTTGGCGTATTCAGTAATAATGCACCAGACCATTGGTTTACGGCATGCTCCTATAAAACGAACTATATTGGGATGCTTCAATGTAGCCAGCATCATGACTTCCTGCTGAAATTGTTGCTCCATCACCTGAGCCCTTTCTTGATCATTCTCAGGCCGCTCCAAAATCTTGATAGCAACTTCCTCGCCCTCATAAGTACCTCTATATAGCTTTCCAAAAGCTCCTTGTGCAAAAGCGGGCCCCATATTGAGCTTCCTCAAATCAATGGTACACTCCTCAAAATTCTTGAGCCCTTCGGTAGGGACATTAGGATCAAGTAGAGCTTGCGCCAGTGCATCATCACTCAAGGCTTGAGTGACTCTTCCTCGGTGATTAACACTATGTGCAACTGAATAGTTGTTATTAACGCGCTTAAGCCCTTGGTGATTCAAAATGCGAGTGTGTGAATCATTCGAACCCACACTGCTGTTATCAATAGACATCGCCACAGACCCTCCACCATTACTAGCCTGCAAGCTTGCATAGCTGTCTGTGGACATGTTAGAATTCTCCCCAAGCTTTTGGTAGAAATCGTAGAACTTGTTATCATTGTTGTTTATCCCTATGATTCCAGTGAATTTAGGACCTTCCAGCATCTTGTCTTAACAGCCACGGAAGCAACCTTGAACCCCCTTTATTCCCTAAGCATCTGCATCTTCAAGCTCAGACCACCTTAACAACGCCCTAAAGCAAAAAAGAGGGGCAGAAAAGAAAACCCACACAATATATATTAAAGGAAACTCAAAACTGTAATATCACTGCAAAGAAGAATAAATGATTCTCGATTGTTGATGAATGGTCACATACAAGCAATCAAACTCGGAGACCTTGCTTTGAGAAAGAGACCTTTAACTGACGGTTACATTTTTAATTAGTCCCACACAAACTATCAAAACAAGGCCAGCTGCTACAATGGTACATACTATAAAAAAGAGAGATAATAGTTCGATATTGAATTTTATTAAAAGGAGTTGTTATTGTTGGGGGAATAATGTGACCTGAGTGAATAATAACCACAAAATTACACTAAGTTGCTTTGATGATAATATTACCCTGATTTGAAATTCAACAATAAAACTATCTATCCAATCAAAGCACCATAATCGGAAAATAGTTTAGTCGAAATCATAGGTTTTACACTAGCCAAATATCAAGGAATCTCCTCAATTACCTTATTACCAGTAAGCAAGAGACAAGTAGCACAGAAAACATAAACCTAATAATCAAACTCGAAATCATTCTTCCACTTCAAGTTTAGCGTCTAACCACTCTACCATCAAAGTATACACCTCAATAAAAAGCATTATGTTAGAGTACAATACCAATCTTGGGCCTTTACTCATTAACTTAAGCTTTTGAGAAAATTGGTTTCTTGACATAGTATTAGAGCCTTGGTGACTTAGAAGTCATGAGTTTGAATCCCAATAACCCCTTTTCAATATTAACATAATTTAAGCATAAGTCATGAGGTGAGCATGTGCGGTATCCACGCTTCGAACCCAATAAGCATTTGCGTGAGGGGGCACGTTAGAGTATAAGACCAATTTAACCTATCAGTTTAAGCTTTTGGAAAAGTTGATTCCTTGAGACTAATAATCAAACTCAAAATCATTTTTCCCACTTCCACTTCAAGTTTAGCGTCTAAACCACATCTACCATCAAAGTTTACACCGCAATAAAAAGCCCAATAGGCATTTGCATGAGGGGGCAAGTTGGAGTATAAAATCAATCATAGGCGTTTGCATGAGGGGGCAAGTTGGAGTATAAAATCAATCATGGGTCTTCACCTATCACCTCAAGCTTTTGAAAAAGTTGGTTTCTTTTATACTAATAATCAAACTCAATATCAATTTTCCCACTTCCACTTCAATTTTAGCGTCTAAACCACTCTACCCATCAGAGTTTACACCTCAATAAAAAGCATTACAACAGAAAAAAAAAAAAAAAACCCAAGCAGAAAACCCTAGAAAAAGGCCAACAACGCACCTCAACTGGGGCAAATACAGTAAGCAAACATACCAAAAAAACAAATTTAACATTAAACTAAACGCAAATGAGGTCAACTAGAGACAATAACAAAAACAACACAACCCGGTGCCTCAAAGAGGCTCCCCCAAAGGTAGAGTCCAGGGAGGGTAAGATATACACATCCTTACCCCTGTTGGATGCTACCTGTAGAAAGGCTATTTCGGGAAGGCTTCCAACCCTAAAAAGGGACAATTTTGGGAAAATAAGAACCCAAAAACGAGAGAACAATCCACAAATGACATGATCTGAAACTCGAATTCAAGGATTAATTACAAAGAACAAACCTTGATCAACTACTGGAATATACAGATTGAGAGAGAGGAAAACAGAAGAGATGAAAGGAGAAAAATGTGGGGGTGGTCAAGAAGGAGAAGACCAAGAGAGAGAAAGCAGGAGAGGAGAGAGGGAGAGAGAGAGAGAGAGTAGTAGTAACAGCTGCCAGCTAGTCTTCATTTGCTCTATATTTTTTTCATTTTTTTATCATTTTTGGCTTTCATTGGGAGGAGTGTCTGCCTGTGACGCGGTGGACTGTCAATGACAAATGGGAGTCGTCCACGTGTCTGATGTACCCTTTGATGAAGTTGGTGAACGTTGATGTAGGGGAAAATTAATCCTTTGCGTGGTGTTGGGGTTGTGTGTCAACCTAAAATAATGTCTCCAAAATAGGGAGTTATTAGTCATGTTAAAATTGTTATTTCAAGATAATGATATAACGTCTAATAAATAAGAATTATAAAATTATCTTGAAATAATAATTTTATTTTAATAATAATAATTTTTAAAATTTATTGTTCAAGTATTTTAAATTTTGATTATTTATTATTTAGGTATATTTAGAGTTGCTTTATGAGTTTTATTTTGTCTATATTTCTTGAGTTTTTAGATAAGATAATTAGGTTGCATGTCATGGTAAATATAGACCATTTTTGGCAGGAACGTGGAGGTACCCAAAAAGAATTACTTCAACATCTTGAAAGGATTGTTTGTGCTCACATTTTAGGCATAGCTATTTGTCAACAGGTCATTCAGTGTGTGTGTGTAGTGAGATTTGGGTCATTGATCTTATCAAGGAGGGTGACATGGCATGAGGGGAAAGGGCTTCCTTCATTAGATTAATGGCTGCTTGATAAAATCAATGGTTAAGATCTCACCCTCACTCTCTCACCCGAGTTATGCCCTATGAGAGTGTGTGTGTTGGGGGGGGGGGGGAATGATAGCTCTACCCAATGCATCAGCACAAAATGGAGCCTAGACCCGAGCTAGGCAACGAGGATCACTAAACTATTGACGGAATATGATGACAAACTTCATCGTCCAACCAGTAGCCATATTCGTTTCTCTAAAATAATGGTTAAGTTGATATTCCTTCTTGTGCCTTTCATCATTAAGATATCTTGAAAATTTTATTGGATCTGTCATGAGGACCTAAAGTTCTCAGTAAGGGAATTAATCATAATTTCATTATCAGTTTATCACCTTCTACCTAAATATTCTTGAAACCCAAGTTGACTGCTTTCATAATGTCATCTCTGGCTTCTATAGCGTTCCACAGTGGACAAATTTCCTGGCAATCGAGATTCTCCATCAATAAATGTGCTTGCCCCATCTCTAGCGATATATCCCATCTCACTAACCTTCCATTCTCTGATCCATGGAAGTTTGTCTTTACATTCCACATGTTTAGGTTGTGGCATCTAACTCACTCCCATTCCTTCCTGCAAGAAGTTGACTTACCACCATGTTGCTTCTATCATCACCATCCACCAAGTTTCGAAATTGCACTCCCTAATCAGCTTCTTAGCTAGAACTAGCGGTCTAGTCAAATGGCTGCTCTTACCATCGAAAAGGGCCTTATGCTTATCATTCCAAATATGTCAAGCCAATGCTATAAACCTCAACATGTGGTTTCAAGCGATCTTATTCCTTCCTGATTATCTTCAAACTAGCTCGTCAAGGAAAGCATCATCCCTCAAGGTTTCATGAAGCCAACCGCTACTCACCACATCATCCCCAGCACGCTTGGACACCAGGTAATAGAGAAAAAGATAATCTAACAATTTTGGGCAAGACCTATCCCGAGGACAAGCAGTAGGGATTCGATAACCCATTTTAGCTAAATTTTTCAGAGTTGTAAGCCTATCATGAATAATCTGCCACAAAAAGATCCTAATGTTCAAGTGAATGTTCATATCTCTAATCTGTAAAAATTAACTTGTAAGACATATATATATACACACACACACACACACACACACACACTAAGGAAAGAACACTTGAAAATGAGGAAACTTAAATGATGCCATTAACGTGAGTACCTACTATTTATAATACATTTATGTAGAAAACGAAAGTCTAGATCTAGATCTAACTTTGGTGAAGAATCCTAAGCTATACTATAAATCTAGCCGTTGAAAGCAATTGAAGAAGGCCATTCATGGGCAAGGTGGCATGTTACTCCAAGAGAAAAGGAAGAGAAAATAATACAATAATTATACCTAATTTAATACTAGGTATTTACAATATACAATACAAAATACAATGTAAAATACTTAAATGGTAGAATTCAACACTCCCCTCAAGTTGCATCATGTAAACTCACAATTCCCAACTTGTTAAGGAATGATGAGAATAAAGGTAGACCGAGAGCTTTGTAAACACATCTGCCACTTGACCTGGAGACTGTAAAAAAGAAGTAGAAATGTCTTTTGCCAACAATTTTTCTCACATGAAGTGACAATTAATCTCTATATGCTTCATTCTTTCATGAAACACGGGGTTAGAGAAAATATGAAGAGCCACTTGATTGTCACAGAACAAAACAGCCGGTTTAACAATCTCGACTTGAAGATCATTCAATAAATGATGCAACCACACCAATTCACTAGTCACCGTAGCCTTGGCACGATATTGTGTGTCAGGGAAAGAAAGAAAACCAACGGATTGTTTCTTGGAACGCCATGAAATCGGGGCACTACCAAGAAATATTACGAAACCTGTGGTAAAACTTCAGTCGTAGGACAACCTATCCAATTAGCATCACAATAGGCACGAAGGAAAAAATCAGATGCACGAGGAAGAAAGATACCCTGACCCAACACCCCTTTAATATAATGAAAACATGTTAAGCTACCTTTAAGTGGGGTACACGTGGATTATGCATAAATTGACTAAGTACCCTAACTGCATAATAAATGTCAACTCATGTAATGGTGACATAAAGCAACCGGCCCACTATCTGATGATACTGTCTCCGTCATTAACACGATCCCCATCCCCATCAATTAAACGACGGCTCTGAATAATAGGTGTAGAAACAAGCTTAGCACCTAAAAGACAAGTCTCACTTTAAATGTCAAGGGCATATTTTCATTGACTCAAAATCTTTCCAACCTTCAAACGAGCAACCTCAATTCCAAGAAACTATTTAACAGGCCCCAAATTTTTAATTCCAAACTATTTATTGAGTATAGACTTAATCTCCTCTATATGTTCCAAATTATTTCCGGTTATAATAATGTAATCAAGATACACCAAGACACTCGTGGAAACTGACCCACGAGCAAACGTAAACAAAGAACAATCTGATTTAGATTGTGTGAACCTCACATTCACTAAAAGGACACAATTTTCGATTCCAATTACAGGATGCGTGCTTAAACCCATAAAGAGTCTTACAGAAATGACTAACTTTGTTCTCATGTTTCTTCTCAAACTCTTGAGGTAACTTCATATAAACCTCCTCAATGAGATCAACATGTAAGAAGGCATTATTTACATCTAATTGATGCACGATCCAATTTCTAGCAGCTGCAACTGCAAGGACACAATGAACAATTGGCAACAGGGGCAAATTTATCATGATAATCTATACCTTTAACTTGAGTGTAATGTTTTGCAACCAAATGTGCCTTATAACGTCCAATTGTACCATTTGACTAGTACTTTGTCTTGTAAATCCACTTAGAATCAATGGCACGTTTCCCTGGTGGAAACTCTTCTAATGTCCATGTTTTTCTCTATTCGAGTGCTGAAATTTCCTTTTCCATAGCATCTCTCCAGTGATGGAATTCAGCAGCCAGAGAAAAATGACGTGGCTCATCACCTGAGGTGATGGCTTTAAGCAAAGTTGAGTGAGAGTTAGTAAATCGTGCATTAGGTAAAGGATAAACCATACCTAAGACGAATGTAGTAGTGATAGCACGAGGATGGGCTATAGAAGACGAAACATCAACAATGTAATCTTGACATTTTACCAGCATCGAACTAACCCGACCCGGTCTACCCGAACCATCCTGCTGCTATGCATTCCTGTCAGGGCTGTCACCCACCCGATCTGGTGCTGCAGCTATCAGCACAGGGGCTGTAGCACCAGTACCCATCGGTGGCTCAACCATTTGTGAAGCTTCTGTTACTTGTGGTGGTTCGACCACCACTGATGCCTCGTGTACCCGAACCTATTTATTCTCTCTATCATCCATATCGAATTAAATTAATTTCTTAATTACAAACACCTCTTTGTCCGTACCCTTCAAGAAATGGAAATTTGTCTTCATTGAAAATTACATCACGTGAAATAATAATTTTGTTATTATCTAAATCAAAAACGTTATACCCTTTCTTCCCGTAAGGATACCCAACAAAGACACATTTGTTTGCACGATTCCCAAATTTAGCTTTACTACGATCCTTATGATGAACATAACATAAGGATCCAAAAACACGTAAATAACCAAGAAAAGGAAATTTTCCAAACAATACCTCATAAGAACTACGGTGCTCCAGCCGTGGTGTTGGCACAAGATTAGTCAAATAGGCTGCCGTAAGAACACACACTCCCCAAAATTGAATAGATAGCCCTGCCTCATACTGAAGAGCCTAGCAACCTCTAAAAGATGTCTATGCTTCCTTTCCACAACCCCATCTTGTTGGGGTGTATCATTGCACAAATTTTGTAATTGAATTCCCTTTCCTGCATAAAAGTCAAGCAAACCAAAAAAAAATTCCATACCATTATCACTTCTCACTTGTTTAACACATAAGTTGTATTGAGTTTGTGTAACTTGACAAAAATCCATAAGTACTTTATGAGACTGAAACTTGTCTCCCATCAAATAAACCCAAGTACATCTATTGTAATCATCAACAATAGTAAGAAAAAACGAGCACCAGTCATAGACAAAGTACGATACGGTCCCAAAATATCACAATGAATCAATTCAAAACTTGGTCCAATCTTGCAAATAGAAATAGGGAAATGTAAATGAGTCAGTTTTTCCTGATGGCACGAATCATAAACAACATCAAATGAAGTTCAAAACTCCAAATGCGAAAAAGTAGATAACGTATTAAACGAGACATGCCTCGACCTACGATGCCATAACAAAGCTTCCTCGGTAGTATTCTTAGCATGGGCAACTTTAGGCGCAACCGAAGACTCCAAGAAGTATAGCCCATCTTGTTGTCTACCCACTCTAATCAACCTCTTCAATGGTAGGTCATGTATAAAACAAAATTTGAGAGGGGGGGGGGGGGGGGGGGGGGGGGAGAAGGGGGAGAGTTAATGCACAACTTCTATCTCTAGTCAACTTGCTAACCGAAAGGAGGTTGCAATAAAATTCGAGAATGCGTAAAACATTCTCAAGAACGAGATTGCTAGAAATCGTGGGACATCCTATATGTGAAACTGATAATGATGAACCATTCGGGAGTCTGACCTGTTTGACTTCAATGTTAACCAAAACATCATCCAAAACAAAATTCAAAGAGCCCATATGATCAGAAGCACCCCGTATATATAATCCAAACATTATTAAACAATGCCTGATTTGTCAAGTTAACGCATGGAGAACTACCCTCCAAACTGAGAAGTGTCAACAGTTGGTGATACTAAGAGGATGACAACCCCGTAATAGGGCTGTTGGGATGCTAGACTGTCGGCCCACCAGCAGCAATGCCTGTTGGTGGAGGCGCTTGCAGCCCAGTTCGGCCCGTTTAGTGCTCGATTTTTTCACCCATTAGGATATCCTATTAACTCGAAGAAACGATCCTTTGTGTGCCCCTGTCTTTAACAATGAGACCAAGACAACCGATTATTACACTTAGGAGGTTGCCCATTGGAAGTAGGCACATCTCCTCCTATTGCCACATCATTCCCTTTAGTAATGAGAGCCGTTGCTTTAGAGAAAACAATACTACCATTCTTGACAAAGAGTTGAATATGCACTTGCAATATTGGGAAGAGGTTTGGCGTTCACAAGTTGAGACCAAACAGTAGAAAAGGATGAATCTAAGCCCATCAATAAATCAAGTAGCCTCTCCATGTCCCTAATTGCCGCAAAAGCTTAGCCGGAACCACAAGTACATGGAGGAGTGGCTACGAGGGTATAAAGCTCATCCCACAAAGATCTCAATTTTGTAAAATACTCAAACATGGACATGTTATCTTGTTTTAAGTGTGAAAATTCCATGCTTAATTTCATAAACACTTGGAACGTTCCCTTGAGTTAAGTGTTCATTTAAGTCTAGCTAAATGTCTCGCAAAGTTCCGAAATACGCAATACTAGCGTTAATTTCTTTAGAAACAGAATTGGAAATCCGAGAAGAAACCATCGAATCACAGGTGCTCTAATTTTTAAATCCAGTTAATCGTCATCTGGTTTCTTAATAGACCCATCAAGAAAACCAATTTTTCATTTTGCTTTAAACACTTTAAAAAGAGAGTGCCTCTAAGCCGGAAATTTGGGGTCCGTTAAAACACCTTGCACAAAAACAAGCCCTGGATGATCCGAGGAGTGAAGATAATAGGGAGAATTCACATCAGGAACTCCCCTTGAAATAAGAATTGGCGCAAAAGTTTGGTTAGTGCTTTCTTAAACCATTATAAAATGTGTAAATTAACACAAGTAAAACAAGAAACAAGAGAAACGGGAGAGTCTGGCTTACAGGAAGGCGTGGTAAAACACACGAAGACAAGAGCGACAATTGGTTCCAGACCTGCTCTTATACCATGTAAAAATTAACTTACAAAAAAAAAAAAAAAAC
Source organism: Simmondsia chinensis (assembly GCA_018398585.1). Lineage (NCBI taxonomy): Eukaryota > Viridiplantae > Streptophyta > Magnoliopsida > Caryophyllales > Simmondsiaceae > Simmondsia > Simmondsia chinensis. The sequence continues at coordinate 29,885,302 of JAGTTD010000005.1, forward strand.
AAAACAAAATATACTAAGGAAAGGACACTTGAAAATGTGGAAACTTGAATGATTCCGTTAACATGAGTACCTACTATTTATACTACATTCATGTAGAAAATAAAAAGTCTAGATCTAGATCTAACTATTGGTGAACAATCCTAAGTTATACAATAAATCTAGCCATTGAAAGCAATTGAAGAAGGCCATTCATGGACGAGGTGGCTAGTTACACTTAGAGAAAAGGAAGAGGAAAGGCTGCAATAACTATACCTAATTTTATACTAGGTATTTATAATACAAAATACAATGTAAAATACTTAATTACTAGAATTCAACAAAATCCATTTGTGTCTCTAGTTATTTCTTGCTCTCCAATCTAAACCATGCACCCTAGGAGAGTCCCTAAAGATAACTCTACCTAATGCATCAACAAAAAAATTGAGCCTAGACCCGAGCTGGCTCCGAGGACTATTGAACTACTGGCTGAAGATGAGGCCAAACTTTATTGGCCAACCGGCATCCGCATTCTCTTCTCTAAAACAATGGTTAAGCTGATATTTCTTTTTGCGCATTTCATCATCAAGATATCTTGGAAAATTTTAGGGATTAATCACAATCTCAATATCACCTCCTGCTTAAATATTCTTGAAACCTAAGTTGACTGCTCTCACAATGTCATCTCTTACTGCTACTGCCTTAGCAACCACAATGGACAAAGTTTTCGGCAATCTAAATTCTCTAGCAATAAATGTGCTTGCCCCATCTTGGATGATATATCCCGTCATCACTAACCTTCCATTTTTTGATCCATCGAAGTTTATCTTTACATCCACATATTTAGGTTGTGGCATCTAACCCAATCCCATTACTTTCAGCAAGTCGACTTACCATTGTTGTTGCTTCTATCATCACCTTCCACCCACTTTCGAAACTGCCACTCCTTAATCAGCTTCCTAGCTAGGACTAGTAGTCTAGCCAACTACTCTTACCATTGAAAACTACCTCATTCTTATCCTTTCAAATGTGTTGGGCCAGCGGTATAAACCTCAACATGTGGTTTCAAGCAATCTTATCCCTTCCTGATTGTCTTCAAACCAACTCGCCAAGGAAAGCATCATCCCTCAGGGTTTCACGAAGCCACCCGCTATTCACCACATCATCCTAAGCATGCTTGGACACTTGGAAATAGAGAAAAAGGTAATCTATCGATTTCAAACATGGCCTACACCAAGGACAAGCAGTAGGGATTTGACAATCTGTTTAGCTAAATAATCTAGGAAATAATCTAAACTCATGCATGGAATGTTAGTTATTTTGATGTGCTAAAAGGATTAGGTTACAATGTGTAACTGAGATCTTACGTTCGTTGGATAACTGCATGAAATGTAGCAGGAACAATATTTTACTAGGAATCTACAACATCAGTTGTCCCGTAGTTGATTTGCAAGCATTCGAATCGATTTTAAAGACTTTGGCTAGAGCATTCCATATGGCTGATATTTGAAACTAATACAGAAGTGTTTTTGCATTAGCGAATTATTTAAGAAGGGCGAGTCAAGAACTAAGAAGGTAATGTGAGAAAGAATAATAATAGTAGTTTAAATTATTTTTCTTATAGACATTTAATAGAGTGGTTAATTGTGAGTAAATAATCATAGGAAATTTAACGGGTAAATATATTTATTTCTAGAGTGCTGAAAAATTTATTTAGCGGAATTAAGTTTTACTAAATGGTAATAAATAGTTATCATAAGATGATAATAAGATTTAATTCATTTGGAGCTAGAACTAAATTATCCCTGAGGGCCCTGCACAAGCCTCTATAATATGTACCTATAGAAATCAAGAAAATTCATGAGATGAATTATTTATTCATAAAATGAATAAATCATTTTTTTATTTTTTACTAAACCCAAAATTCATGAGATAAATTTATAATAAAAAATAAAATTAAAAAAGGAAAAAAAAGGGAACAAACACGTTGGGCCAAAGTCAAGTGCTAACTAGAACAACAGGACGATTTGCGCGTCGTCCCCTAGGCCAACCGACTCGCTACAGGCGCATGCTGTGTGGTTAATCCGCGTCTTTTGACGTGGATGAATCACAGGGTGCCACATGGCACTGCCTGAGGCAAGCACTTGGTGTTTAATTTTTACGTGTTTTTCTTTTCTTTTGGATAGATTTCTTGGTATTTTAACTTATCAGAAATCTTATTTTTATTTTATTTTATTTTTTAAAGTTAAAGTTAGATTTTTTTAGAGGCATATAAAAGGATATAATTTCTTAGGGTCAAGATTGAATCTGAGACCATATAGAGAAAATAGAGCTACAGAAACTTGGGTTCCATGGTTCAGCAGAACAGTGAAGTTGACGGGGATGTCAACAACCAGATTAGAGTAGGCTAGAATAAATGGAGGATAGCCTCTGCGGTACTTTGCAACAAAAAGTTCCCATTAAAGCTAAAGGAAAAATACTACAAGATGGTAGTGAGACCAGCTATGTCTTATGGGACGGAGTGTTGGCCAATGAAACAGCAACATACACAGAAGATGAAGGTGGCGGAGATGAGGATACTACGGTGGATGTGCGGACATACAAAGAAGGATAGGATCAGGAACGACGTCATAAGAGGCAAATTAGGCGTGGCCTCGATTAAGGATAACTTAAGGGAGCAACATTTGAGGTGGTTCAGTCATGTTAGGAGAAGACCGTCCATTGCCTCAGTCAGGAGATGCGAACAACCCCATACTACGCTCGGGAGGAGAGGGAGAGGCAGGCCAAAGAAGAGATGGTTGGAGACAATCCGACAGGACCTCACCCACTTGAACCTGCGGGAGGAGATTGCCTTAGATAGAGCTCGATGGAGGGCTAGTATAGGGGTAGCCGATGTAGCGGCTTAGACTAGGGCATCTAATTATTGCTTGAACTAGTGCTTCTAGGTCTTTCTACCTTGTAGGCGCACTTATTTGCTTATCTCTGTACTTGAGCACCTGCCGATTATTTGCCTGTAATTACATTCCATTGAGCGTTGCTTTATTATGATTGGCTTGTGCTATGTGTTGCTCTCATGCTTACAGGCTATTACGAGTCCATGATGACCCGATCCTCATGTTGGGGGTCCTCAGAAACAGCCTCTTTTCAGGGTACCACCCTAAAGGGGGAAGGCTGCGTACATCCACACTCTCCTCCCCCCCCCCCCCCCCCCCCCCCTCCCCACCAGACCCTGCTCATGCGGGAGCGTGTGTAGCACTGGGACTATTGTTGTTGTTGTTGTTGTTATGGTTGACCCATTTCTTCAATTAGCGAATTGAAGAAGCCAAAAGTGCTCTCCCGATTTACACTCTAAAAAGGTTTTTAGAGTTCTTGATTTCACGATGCCCACACATTCGGTGTTTAGAGGAATTGCGGAGAAGACCTCGGCGGCGTTCGTGCATCATCTTACACTTGCAGTCTGCATCGAGATTTGTAAATTCTCAATTAATTCATTTAGATTCGTATTGAATTTTGTTTTTCATTTTATGCCTATCCATACCGTGCATTGTCAGGTATAAATTAGAGTAGAGACCTTTAGTTGTTTAAAATTTAGAATTTTGAATCATAATTTTGCTGCACTTGATCCAATAGTTTTAGAAACTTTTAGTTTAAATTCTCCTCTTGACAATTGGTATCAGAGTCGGAATCTGATTATTCATGATGTGCATGAGGATATTGTTCGGCACAACTGAGAAACTATGTTTGAATTTGAATTTATGATGGAAAAAAGGAACATACCTAGTGCCTCAAGGGCTCCCGCCTACGCAGGGTTTGGGGGGCGGATGTACGCAACCTTCCCCTTCAGGGTGTTAACCTAAAGAGAGGCTATTTCTCAGTGCTCCCAACCTGAGGGTGAGGACTTTCCAGGAGGTCACCCATCCTGATACTACTCTCGCCCAAGCACGCTTAACTTCGGAGTTCTAATAGAATTCGGTGACGGCGTGTTGGTGCCCTCTTTGGTTTGAAAATGAATTTATGATGAGATCATATTAAAAAGAAAGATGTAATCATTGTTGAATATGTATAAATCGTTGTATGTTTGATTGATTATTTTAAATTTTTTAAAATCTCAATTAAATAGAATGTATTCATCAATGTTTACCTTGATTTGAATTTCGTTGTGAAAATTAGATTTTCATGCCTTGTTAAACTACTCCGAATAATTATCTAATGAGATTAGATAATTTAATTGATATAATATGATTATGATCAATTAAATATGAAATTATTTTTATTAAAAATTTAGAAAAAATTTCATCTGACATCAGTGGGTCTCAGCTGTTGACGTCAACAGCTGATCTTATGCACTATTATTTTTTTTTTATTTTGGAGTGAGATTCTAAAAGAGATTATTTGATAATCTAATTTTCTAAAAGTGTTTAGAAAAATATTTTTAAGTCCTTTAAAACTTAAAGTGAGGTTATTAAAAGGAGTTTTAGTTGCAAGTTTACTATGAATGAATAATTTAAATTGTCTTGACTAGATTATGATGGTAATTTAAATATTTTAACACTATTAAAGTAACGGGTTATGAGATAATCAAAGATAATTAAAAATCCACTAATTTACTAAAAATCAAGTGGGAGCAAGGTTCAAAGGTTGAAAACTCATGATCTTCATTACTAGTCTAACAGTTTAGTAAGTTGGCTTACTTTCTGAGGAGGATGTCAGTTTGAGGTACACAAGGTTGGGTTTCCGATAGGATGAACTGAAGTGCAAATAAACGGATGTGATCACGCTGCTGTAGTGTATCTCTTAACTTGTATGAATGTTTAAGTAATGGTTTACATTTGACTAAAGCAATACAGTAGCCTCTTTGAGGAGCTTTATTGTACTGTTTTAGAGACTAAAAACAAAATGGTGAATTATTAATATTTAGTAAGAGCTTACAAGAGAATATAATAATAGAGAAAAGTTCTCGACCAAACAAAGCTTTTTACGGCCCAGCCAACGGGGAGGGATGAGTGGGTAGATTGGATTATCATTGCATTCATTATGTCTGGTGTAGTGGATACCTTATTAATAAGATTGCTAAATTTGAAAGAAAAAAATATCGTAGTTAGATGCATGACTTGTAATATCTTATTTTACATCTTTACAGTGTAATAATGATGATTGTTGATGCACTGCATTGCATAATTAAGGACAATCAACTTACTAGGCCAAATTACCCGAATTGGAAAATGAACTTAGACATTGTGCTGATACACGAGGGACATAAATTTGTTTTAATTAAACCTTGTCCTCATGTGCCTGCTAATAATGCCGCCACTGCTATCAAGGAATGTTATGAACGTTGGATTAAGTCTAATGATTTAACCAGGTGTTACGTCTTGGCTTTTGTATCTAACATTCTCAAGCATCAGATGCTTGAGATGAAGGCAGCAGCTAAGATGATGGAACTTCTTAAGAAGATGTTTGGTGGCCAAGATAAAGCAGCACGACAGGAGCTGATGAGAAAGCTTATGTTTATGAAAATGTCTGAAGGGACCCTAGTTCAGGAGGTTGCATTAAAAATGATGGCTTATTTAAATGAACTGAAGTTCCTTGATGCAAAGATTGATAGTCAATCGCTGCAAGACATGACTCTCGGCTCTTAATTCAGGTTGAAATATACAATAAATAATAAGGATTATTCATTGTCTAAATTGATGAAGGAGCTACAAGTAGTTGAAGGGGTGATAAGGGTTAAGGGGACTGTCCACTTAACCCATGCACCATGGACGGGGAACATAAGGTCTTAAAGGAGAAAGTTTGGGAAGAAGAATAAGGGCAAAGCTACTAAAGTAGCTCCTAAGCCAATAACGAAGAAGGCATCCAAAGCAAAATGTTTCTTTTATGGGTAGAGTGGCCACTGGAAGAGGAACTTGAGTACTTAGCTACTCTTCCTGCTAAGATAAAGAAACTACCGAGACAAGGTATGGAGATATCTTATCTGATTGAGCCATGTGCAATTGAGACTCTACCAGGTTCCTAGTGTGTGGACTTTGGTTCAACTAACCATGTCTACAATATGTTGCAGGGACTCAGGCTGATTAGGAGGTTGCATGATAGAGCAGTACCTAACCATAGGAGATGAGAGGCGCATTTTAGTCTTAGGAGTGGCACATATTAGCTTAGTTTTTAGTAGTAGAGTTTTTGGTTTTAAATAATCATCTTTATGTACCTGCTTAGATTTCTGTGTCTCATTTTGTCGATGGTGGTTATTCAGTTGTTTTTGGAACTGATTTTGTCATTAAGCATAATAAAATAAATGGTTTAGTTTCAAAGGTACAAATATCAATGGTTTGTTTATTTTGATGCCTGATCAAGACTCTACTTATTGCATGTTCCAATTTAACACTAATAGGCTTAGTGAACCTTTTAAAAGGAAAAATCTTTAAATTGATAATGCGTTTAAATGGTACTAATGTCTTGGTCATATCAATTCAAGTAGGATTCAAAGACTAGTGAAAGAAGAACTGATAGAGTCTTTAGACTTGAAGTTCTTACCAGTCTGCTAATCCTGCATAGAAAGAAAAATGACTAAGTTTGTGTTTTAGAGTATAGGCAACAGAGTTGCTGACTTGCTTGAGCTGTTTCACACTGATGTATATGGATCAATGAATGTTCATGCAAGAGGAGGGTATGAGTAAATAATATTATTGATGATCATTATAGGTATGGTTATGTTTACTTGATGAGACAGAAGTCTGACTCCTTTGAAAAGTTCAAAGAGTTTAAGGCTAAAGTTGAGAATCATATGGGTAAACATATCAAGTCACTTCAATTTGATCGAGGTGGTGAATACCTTTCAGGAGATTTTCTAGATTTCTGAACTGCAAATGGGATTAAATCTCAGCTTTCTGCATCGAGTATAATGCAGCAGAATGGTGTTGCAGAGAGAAGAATATAGGACGTTGTTAGAGACGGTAAGGTCCATGATGAGTCTTGATACTTTACTAATCTCTTTTTGGGGTTATGCCTTAGAAACGACAGCTTATGTTCTTAACTTCTTTCCTTTAAAGTCGGTTGGTTCCTTCAAAGTCCATTCTAAAACACTTTTGGAGTTGTGGACTGGCCGTAAGCCTAGCATATGATATCTTCATATTTGGGGATGTCCAGCACATGTGCTGAAAAAGATTCCTAACAATCTGGAGTATAGGAAAGAAGTGTGTCTATTTGTAGGTTAGCTAGGGTTACAAGAGGTGGTCTTTTCCACAGTCTTTCAGACCAAAAGGTATTTGTTAGCACAAATGCTAGATTTTTGGAGGAGGATTTTCTAATGGACTAAAAAAGTAAAATTCAAATAGTGTTGGAGGAGTTAAGCGATATTGAAGCCGCATCTGAATAGTTAAATGGCTCTCAAGATAAAGTAGATGTATTAGATACACCAGTGGTTGGTCTTGAAACAATTCCAAGTACACGGGTACTTTGGTGTAGTGGGAGGATTGTCAGGAAACCTGACGGATACATGCATGGAGCTTTAGTGGTTGAACAAGTTGATGTATCTAATCCTCTTAGTTATGCCGAGGCGCTCGAGGACAAAGACGCTGACCAATGGGTCTTAGCAATGAAAGCGAAAATGGAATCTATGTATTCTAATTAAGTTTGGAATCTTATAGAGGTGCCACCTGGCATTAAGCCCGTGGGATGTAAGTGGGTCTACAAGAGGAAGAGAGGAGTAGACGGGAAGATAGAGACCTTTAAGGTAAGACTGGTTGCTAAGGGTTATACCCAAAAGGAAGGTGTCAATTATGATGAGACCTTCTCACCATTAGCCATGTTGAAGTCTATAAGGATACTCTTGTCTATTACTGCTCATTATGATTTTGAGTTTTGGAAAATGGACGTAAATACAGCCTTTTTAATTGGTAATCTTGATGAAGACATCTATATGATGTAACCGTACGAGTTCATTGATAAATATCAGGGGCATATGGTATGCAAACTAAAATGGTCCATTTATGGAATTAAATGAACATCTCACTCATGGAATAGAAGATTCAATAAAGCGATAAAGTCCTACAGTTTTGAGCAATTAGTCGACACATCATGCGTGCACAAGCGCAATGCAGAAAAAGTGGTGACTTTCTTAGTATTGTATGTGGATGACATCCTACTCCTTGGGAATGATGTGGGATATCTATTAGCTATTAAGATCTAGTTGTCGAGTTAGTTCGATATGAAAGACTTAGGAGAAGCTAACTATATTCTTGGGATCAAATTTTTACGGGATCGTAAGAATAAGGTGTTGGGTTTATCTCAAGCTTCCTATATAGACGAAGTATTGTCTAAGTACAGCATGGTAGAATCCAAGAAGGGCTTATTACCCTTCAGGCATGGAGTGCCTCTTTCTTTAGAGTAGTGTCCTAAGACATCTCAAGAGGAAGAGTACATGAGGAATGTTCCATATGCTTCGGCTATGGGAAGCCTTATTTATGCTATTATGTACTAGACCTAATATCTATTTTGCTATGGGAATGGAGTCGATATCAATCAAACCCAGGCCTTATGCACTGGGGGACAGTAAAGTATATTCTCAAGTACTTAAGAAAGACTAGACATTATATGTTCGTTTTTCATAATGATGAGCTAATTCCAGTGGGCTACTCTGATTCAGACTTTCAGTTAGAAAGAGATGCTAGATGTTCGACTTCCAGATATGTTTTTACCCTTAGAGGAGGGGCGATTAGTTAGAGGAGTATCAAGAAGTCTTGCATAGCTAACTCTACCTTGGAAGCTGACTATGTGGCAGCTTCTGAAGCTGCCAAAGTGGCTTATTGGTTAAGAAAGTTCCTTATGGATTGAGGTAGTTAGATAGAGGCCTACACTTGTTGCTATTTTCTGTGACAACTTCGGTGCAATGGCTAACTCTAAGGAACCTAGGAAGCACAATCGGTCCAAGCACATTGAAAGGAAGTATCAACTCATTTCGGACTATGCGGAGAAATAGGAGATTGCAATTTTGAATATAGATACCACAAATAATTTGGCAGATCCTTTCACAATAACTTTGACTAAAAAATTGTTTGAGTGCATTTGGATAGGATGGAATGTGACGTATAGCTAATTGGGTTTAGGAAAAGTAGAGATTGCTAGAATTGGTGTCCTGAAAAACTCTATTTATGTGAATAATTTTATTATTAAATGGAATTTATTTATTGTAGTCTTTATGATTACGAGTTTATTATAATGCGTGTGATGTTATTTTCTTTCAAATAACGTACCATGGGATGGGACGTAGTCCTTAAATGACATTTTGGATATCTGTTTTAGTGGATAATAAGATTACGGCACAAATAGACTAATAACAGATTAAAATGTTATTGAATAAGTAATTCATAGTCAATGATAAGTTTGTACTCGCGTGAGGGCACGTAGGGCCTCGTATGACTGTGCTTTTTCCATTTCCGTGATCCTTGACGCCTATAGAGTCCAATGAGATACTCCAATCACCAACTTCCATCAAGATTTGAGGGTGTAAACACATGTATCCTGCATTCCAAGATCTCATCTATCCTTCTCCTGGTGGCTCTTCTCAGTTCTGGCTAATCCTCAGTGTGGTAGTGGTGGTGGTTGTGGTTAGCGGAGCATTTTCTCTCTCCTCGACGATTTTCTCCTCTTGCCTTTGCTTGCAATGATTCCTCCATGTGAGCAAACTGGGTAATATCTCTACTTTGCTCTTTGCATTTGCCTAATTGCTGCTTCGGTTTGTGATTCATGAGTCTTTCGCATTTTGGTCCGGGTTCTCCTCTTGACCCTGTTCCAGGTAGTAACAGGGGAATTAATCCCCTATATCTTGTTTGGGCTGGGGCATTTGATTGTCTTGCTTTCTACTGCGCTATTAGCATTGGATTCGTGGGTCGGTGTTCCGCATTGATCTCCTCGCATGTTGATTAGATCTTGTTTGCTTATGATTTTGCTTTGTCATCTTTTTGTTTTGATGAGCTCTTTCCTCTAGCTTACGGGGATGATTCGGTTGTTCGGATGAAGCTGGGGAGCTGCTAGTAGGTGGTGGTACGGTGGTTGTTGCAGTGGTTGGAGTGTGGATTGTTTCGGCGGTGGCTGTCCTGGTGTGTGGGCCGTTTGGCGGTGGCATGTGGTGAGCCAGGTGGTGGCGCATGGTTTGGGGACGAGGAGTTGGTTGGTAGTGAGGTTAGAGTTGTTAGGTTGTTACAAAGTTGTTGGGGAGAGTGCATGGGTTGTTAGGATATTTTACAAGTTCAAGATATTTTCTCCTTGTGCCCCTTTGTCTTAGTTATTGTGCCATCTTGATGGCCTCGATAAACAAGTTTTGCTAGGATGAGTTTTTTGCTGAGTGGCTAGTTGATGACTTTTGGGATCAGAGCTCGGGAGAGGATTTTGATTCTTGGTATGAACGTATTAGTGCCCCTTCGGTTGGCAGTCTCTCCTTTGCTCCACCTAAAATGGATGATGGAACCATTGTTGCAAAAATATCTCGTAGTGATGTTGCCCCGGGATTTGCGAAAGGGAGCTGTTGTCTCAAGGGCCGTTTCATTGGTGGCCGGGTTGCACTTTCGAGTTGTACGGCTCAAGCCACTTCTCTTTGGGGATAGATGGGTCTTGAGTGTGTAATCCCCTAAAAAAGGGGATACTTCTTTCGATTCCACCCTTTTGATGACGTTGACATGGTCCTAACAAATGGTCCTTGGAATTTTAAGGGTCGTTACTTATCTCTACATCATTGGTCCTCCACTGATTTGTCTTCTCGAGATGACCCTTCTTCTCTTCCGATTTGGATCCGACTTCACGAACTTCATGCACCTTTATGGATGGATAAGGCCTTTAGCTCAGTTGCTAGTGGGGTTGGAACTCCTCTTTATATGGACAAGCCGACTCTCGATGGGACTTCTACTCAATACGCCCAGGTTTGCGTGCAAATTAGTGCTAATAATTTCCCACCGAGTAGTTTGGAAGTTGAATATGATGTCCATCGCATACCGATCTCGATCACATATATAAGTTTGCCTCCTATTTGTACTAAATGCTCGGCTTTTGGACACACTTGCCCCGAGTTCGACCCTCTTTCTCCTCTCAATATTGTCAATAGTGTGTTGCGTTGTCGGTGCATCCGTAGGCGTGTTGGGCTTGGAGATGCAGCTCGAATGAAGGCATCGGGCCTACGTAAGCTATTGGGCCGATACATGAGGAGCTAGAGCATGGTCCAAGCCCACAACATGACAATAATTTGGTTCATCTTGGGGTCTCTAATGCAAATGGGCTGGATTTTGCCAATTTTGAGCCTACAAATGCCGTTGGGCCTATTTCGTTTGGCCCAGGAGGCACTGGGCCTCCCAGGCCATTTCCTGCCTGTCCCCAGCCTCCATGCGCCTCCCAGGCCCTTCTCCTTAGCAAGAGGCGCGCGGCCCACTACTTCCCCTCCCAGGCCCTTCTCCTTAGCAGGGGGCACGTGTCCCCTTGCTGTTGTGTTGGACCCGGGTGGCAATGGGCCACCTAGGCCTCCTAGTGGGCTGGGAGCTATGGCTCTCCCAGCCCATTCTCCTATTCCTAATGTTTCTCGGATGACCTACACTGCTCCGAGTTCGTTTCGTGATCGTCGGATTTCCTTGGAGCATTCACCTTTTGAGATCTCTTCGACACCTTTTGTTTTAGTTGACACTTCATCTCATGGGTCGGGATTGATTAGCATGGTTGTAGCTCCGGGGGGTCCTCTGTATCCCAAGCGACCAGTTTTCGTTGAAAATTTGGAATTCTTCACTCGGTGTGGATATTCAGGCAATGATTCGAGACCCCTTGATGAGATTGGTTTAGCTCATATTGCCTCAAGAGGCACTCGCCCTCATGGGCGCTTCTCGGGTCCTCCTCTCCGGCCCAACCGAGGATTTTCTCCACGAGTTGGTATGCCGTTCTTCAGATCATGCTCGGGGCTGTCTAGTTCCTCAGGGACTTTCTGAGTTTTGCATCTCTTCGGACTCTCTGGATCCGGTGATTGTGGCACATATCCCCCGGGGCAATTATGCCTTCCCAGTGTATTCTGAACCGCTTTGATAGTGTTCTGAGTATTGCTCCTTTAGTCAGGGACCATGATAGTGTGTCGACGTCATCCTCTGCTATGGATACGGCTGACACGGGTTTGACTGTCGCTTCTTCTCGTCGTTTGAGGAAGGCTGAGCGTCGGATGACTCGAACAGCTACTAAGGCTGCTGCTGTTGCTACTACTAGGGTTTCACATCTCCTTTCTCTCTGTTTTTTTTTTCCTTATTTTAGTTGTAGAAGTCTTTCTCCTCCGTTCGAGTTTTTCTTTCCTTGTCTTTCCTTTTCGAGTTGTTTTGAAGTGTTTTGTGCTTTGTTTTGCCCAGCCTGATGTATGCCGTTTGGACTTGTTGGGGTTAATGCCCCCTGTATGCTTGTACTTCTCTCTTTTTGGTAATAAAAAATAAAAACGCTCACTTACCAAAAAAAGATAAGTTTGGACTGCTTATCTGCAAAGACTATAATATAACATTTAGATAACTTGTCTTGGTTAAATGGATGGTGATCCAGAATGTTATGTTGGTGTAATGTAATTAGATTGTTACAGTGAATTGGACCACTTGACTTGCTCGTATCTGCACTATTATTAGAAATGAGCAACTTATTTTTATTATGTTTATACGATGACTCTAAATCCAAAAAAGTGTCTGAATTTGTGCATGAAATGTTAGTTATTTTGATGCTCTAAAAGGATTAGGTTACAATGTATAACTGAAATCTTACGTTCGTTGAGTAACTGCATGAAGTGTAGCGAGAATAAATATTTTACTTGGAGTCTACAATATAAAATATCCCCTTAGTTGATTCGTAAGCATTCAAATTGATTCTAGAGACTTTGGGCAGAGCATTTCATATTTCGACATTTGAAATTAATTCAGAAGTATTTTTCTATATTAGTGAAACATTCGAGAAGGGCGAGCCGGAAACTAAGAAAGGTAATTTGAGAAAGAATAATAATAGTAGTTTAAATTATTATTCTCATGGACATTTAATAGAGGGGTCAATTGTGAGTAAACAATCATAAGAAATTTAACAAGTAGATATATTTATTTCTAGACTGCAGTAAAACTTATTTAGTGGAATTAAATTTTATTAATGAAAATCAATTGTTATCATGAGATGATAATAAGATTTGACCCATTTGAAGTTAGAACTAAATTATCCCTAAGGTCCCTACACAAGCCTCTATAATATGCACCTACAGAAATCAAAAGAATTCATGAGATGAATAAATTATTTTTCATTTTTTGCTAAACCCAAAATTCATGAGATGAATTTACACTAGAAATAAAAATAAATTAAGAAAAGGAAAAGAGGCAAAAAAACATGTCAGGCCAACTAGCGAGCGACAAGCGAAGGTTAACACGGACCAATAACAGGGTGCCATGTGGCACCCCGTGATGCAGCGTTGGGGATTTTGTCTACGCGTTTTCTTTTTTTATTTTTGGATGGATTTTTTGGTATTTTGACTTATAAGAAATCTTAATTTTTATTTTATAAAAATTAAAGTCATATGTTTTTTGAAGCCTTATATAAAGATCTGATTTTAGGGTTTATGTAACACACACTTTTTAACCTACTTCTTCAATTAGCGAATTGAAGAGGCAAAAGTGTTCTCCTAGTTACACTCTAAGAAATAGTTTTTTTAGAGTTCTTGATTTCACGACGCCCACACGTCCGGTGTAGAGGGGAATTGCAGAGAAGAACTTGACGATATCATTTGTGCATCGTCTAACACTTGCGGTCTACATCGAGGTATGGGAACTCTCAATTAATTCTTTTAAATTCGTATTTAATTTGTTTTTTGCATTATGTCTATCCATTCTATGCGTTGTCATGTATAATTAGAGCAGAAACCTTTTATTTTCTAAAATTTAGAATTTAAATCTTGATTTTGCAGCGTTTGATCCAATAGCTTTAGGAAATTTTAGTTTTCGAAATTAAAGTTCTCCCAACATAAATTAGTTTCAATGTATAGTAAACTTCTCAAGGACCACTATGTCAGAAAGAAGCACGCACAGGCTCATACACCAAAGAAGGTCTAACTCAACGAGAAGGTGAGTAGCATTCCGGCGTCGAGCATCGCAAAATTTAGAGATCTCGGGGCTTTCACAGTTCCATGTGTCATAGGGGAGAGTTACAATGTTATTAGATCTACGAACGAGTATAAACCTCATCTTGTACTCAAATTTTTTTCGGAATTGGGTATGGGAGACCTTAAGCCAACTAGTGTCACAATTCAATTGGCTGATAGGTCAGAGCATGAATTCTGTGGGACATTGGAAAATGTACTTTTTAAAGGTTGACAAGTTTGTCTTCCTAGTTGTTTTCATTGTGATAGATATGGACCCCATTCCTAGGTGAAGGAACCACACTCCTACCATTATAGGGCGACCATTCTTGGAAACGGCTGATGTTGTTAATCGTTGTAGGACGGAAGTATTAGAGGTTTCTTTCGAGAATCTAAATGGAAATTTGAGTGCATCGAATGCTGCTCTGCACCCTTGACTGAGGACGATTTAGAGTGCTACAGGGTGGATGATATTGAACCTTCGGTAGAGTCGAGTGCACCCGATTTTATCAAAAGTGTTGATTTGAGTAAAGTACCTGTCTGTAATGATGACTGTGTGTTAACTGATTATGCGTCAAATGTGCATTATAGGACAGAGATTCGAGACCACAATGTTGGCCAAGTGCTCCCCTTGAATGACCACCAGACTAGGAACGTTGTTGGTAGGGGTTCATCCTCACGAATTCAACATGATTCATTTCGAGGACATTGCCTCAGATTTTGGTTAACTAATAGTTCTATGCCACATCTAGTTGAAGACATTAAACTTAGCGCTCTCGGGAGGCAACCCAGCCTGTTTTAGTTTTATAGTTTAGTTTATTTTGGATTGATCTTCCCTTTTTTCATAACTCTTTTCCCTGATGATTAACTACTTTATTTCTTTGATGAACTAAGCACTTTTATTTTGAATTTTTTCTCATGCTTTTAACAAGTTTGCTTGGTCACTTTGTCTTAGTTTCTTGTATTTTGTAGCCCTATTTCTTCTTGTTCCCTTTTTGGATGCTCTTAGCGGCACCAAGCGTAGCTAACTCTATTTGATCATCGTACCTTACTACTCTAGTTGTCTCCTTCCTTCTCTTGCATTTTATTTTTATTTTTATGCACTTTGTATGGGCGAGAGTAGTACCAGGATGGGTGACCTCCTGGGAAGTCCTCACCCTTAGGTTGGAGGCACTGGGAAACAACTTCTCTTCAGGTTAACACCCTGAAGGGGGAAGGCTACGTACATCCGCCCCTCCCAGACCCTGCGTAGGTGGGAGCCCTTGAGGCACTGGGTATGCTCCTTTTATTGAGGACAATGCAAGGTTTGGATTTGGGATGACATGAGTAATTTGATTTTATATTATATTCTTACTTTGTCTTTTTAGCATGATTTGTTTTAAATTAGCTGAATTTTCAAATTGAATGGTTTGCTATGAATATATGTGAATCATATTGAGTTCAAATTGAGATGTTTCAAGAATTAAATTTTTATGTTAGTGTTTATTGCTGGATTTTGATGTTGAACTTACTATTTTTGTCTTCAAACTAGTTAGAGGGCCTATTTCGTTCACTCTCAATCTTTTGACAAACTTCACATATTAAGTTGTATTAATGGGAATAATTCTAGGAATTGGAACCTAAATGCTTTACTTCTAATAATATTGAAATTTTTGGTCTATTTATTTCCTTAAATGCATTCTTGAGGATATCTAAACCCCCCCCCCCCCCCCCCCCCCCCCCAAAAAAAAAAAAAAAAAAAAAAGAGGTAAAGGATACCAATGCTTGGATAATTGGGTAAATACACATGAGTAGTTGGTTCTTGTAGTCCTTCTGTCTCAAGCAAGTAAACATGTAGGGGTGTCTGGACACCCAGTACTCTGAGCCAACTGGTTTGGGAGCTACTGGTTGAAAGCTCTCTACACGAGCAAAAGAGAAAGCTTTTATAAGTCATCCTGATAAGCATCATTTCTAATTATGAGTGTTATATTCTTTTAAGTAAGTGCTAGTAATAGCTTAGGTTATGAATTTCTTTGATTGGAGTTATTAGGTCTGAGGAGTGCTCTTCACTCGGTACCTTGAGCTAATTGGATCGAGAGTCACTGAAATTCGCTACATGTGTTTGGAGTATACACATAACTATAGTTACTTTAAAAAAAAAGAGAAGAATAGAAAAAAGGCTGAATTAGATATCCTAATTTGTTAAATTTGTTCTTATACATTCTAGACCATGCCTTAGATATAAATTAAGGCTAAAATAAAGCTTAAAATAAGCTTAGAATAAAGTTAGGATTATTACAATATCAAAACGCAACTTTAGCTCACTAAATACACTCAAAACGCTTCACTTAAGAAATCAGTGTCAATGGTGGCATTGCTGTAAATATAGGAAAGTCCAAGGGCCATTCCATTCTGAAATTAAAATTTAGGCACTTTGGTCAATTTCGGTTTTTTCCTTGACCATGCGTACTATTCTCTTGCCCATGCCACTCGTTGCCCGCACCATACATTCTTCTCGTTATTCGCGCACCATGCATCCTTCATCTAACAGCTGATCTAAAGAGGTGGTGTGCAATCTTAGCTGTTAGATTTGTGTTGCTTTGGACAAAAATGGGTCATATATGCGTTGATGATTAACGGTGGGGATTATCCCACTCATGCTAGCACATATTGAACTTCTTGGTATATAAGGGGCAATTTTTTCTAGGGCTTCATCACTTTGTTCATTTTTTCCCTTTCTTTATCCGTTCTCTCTAAAATCCTTGTTCCCCCTTTTTCCTGAGATGCTCTTTGTTTCTACTACGTGTAGATAGTGATCCAAACACTAGCATGAGTAATCCTTGGAAGTTTGAAGCAAGATCCGGTAGTGTCCTGTGTATTTAGGGTTAGTGCATAGGTTTCTGCCTTAGAAACCTTTGATTGAGTCTGTAATTTGTGATTTGCACTTGTAATTGTAATAATCAGTAACATAGTGGACAATCTCTCTAAAAATAGGGAGCCGAGAACTGGGACCATCTTTTTTGGGTTTGAACCTCGTAAAAATCGTGGTGTCCAGTTCTTTGTTGTTCTTTTTTTCAAATCTTGTGTCTGTATTCATTTTTTGTTTCCTTTGAGTTATAACAATCATTTAACTAGAGCCATTTAAACATAATAATGCCAACAAGTGGTATCAGAGCCATTGTTAGTGTTAAAGATCCTGAAATGGCTTCTTCTAAACACGATACACAACAGTTTAATGGTATGAATGACTTTAAGTTATGGAAAGTCAAAGTCAAAACATTGCTGGTGTCCATCGAGGCTAGTGCAACACTTCTACGGGAGAAAGAGAGGCTAGAGGGGCTAACTGACAAGGAGAAGGTAAACATTTAACAACCGACGCATGGTAATATCTTGCTTTGCTTAAATAATATTGTTCTATCTAAAATTTGAGGTGAATCTAATTGTGTTGTTGTGTGGGCTAAGTTAGATAAACTATATGCAACTAAATCATTAGCTAATAGGGTATTATACATGAAAAAGTTCTGCACGTTTAAAATGGATGAAAATAGATCACTAGAGGACAATCTTTTTGACTTCCATACAATTTTAAATGATTCAAAGAACTTCAAAGTTGAAGTTCCTGATGAGGTTTAGGCAGTGATACTTTTAGGTTCTTACCTAAGTACTTAAGAGCATTTAAAGATACCCTTAGGTATGAACGAAAAACCATATTATTAAGTAAAGTAGAGGATGTCCTTAGGTCTAAAATAGTAGAACTAAAGAGAGATGAAAAATGCCATGGAAATAATAACTATAACGGGGAAGGGCTAACTATAAGAGGCAGAACTAAAGGAGAGATAACAAAAAAAAAAAAAAAAAAACAAGACGAGAGGAAAGAGTAAGAACAAATCTCAATGGAGGGGTAGAAAAGAACTACCTAATGTTAGGTGTCATGATTGTGGAAAGATGGGTTACATTAAAAGATACTGCCTTGATAAGAACAAGAACCAGCCCATTGGGGATAACACTGTGCCTACTGATTATTATGAACATAGTGAAGCACTTGTTGCATCATTTGATATTACTGTGCAAGAATGGGTGTTAGACTCTGGTTGTAGCTTTCACATGCCATCTGATAGATCATATTTTCTTGATTGTAAGACTGTGAATGAGGGGAAGGTCCTATTGGGGAGCAACCATTGTTGTAGGATTGTAGGTGTTGGGACCATTAGAATCAAGATGTCAGGAGGTTCTGACTTTCTTTTAGAAAGAGGTAGGCATGAGATGAAAAGAAATTGGTATCACTAGGATAACTTAACCTTAGTGGTTTGACATTAAAGGCATCTAAGGGTGAGATGAAAATCTTGAAAGGACCTCTAGTAGTCCTTAAGGGAGTGGTCAAGAATAGATTGTATGTCCTGAAGGATGAGGTGGATTCTGGGGAGAGTAACATGGCCAAGAAAGACAAACCTGATTCTACCAACTTATGGCATAGGAGGTTGAGACTTATATCAAAGAGAGAACTAATTGAACTTAGAAAACAAGGGTATTTGGGTCTGATTGTTTGTCTAAACTGGATTTCTATGACCATTGCATATATGCAAAGTATCATAGGCTTGCATTTAGTACTGGTTCACATACTACTGCTGGTATTGTTGATTATATACATTCTGATTTATGGGACCCTCTAGGGTATCCAAAATGGGCGGAGCATACTATTTTCTTTCAGTTGTTGATTACTATTCAAGAAAAGTTTGGTTGTTTCTGCTGAAAAACAAAAGTGATGCTTTGGAAACTTTTGTAAAATGGAAAAACTTAATTGAAAATCAGACAGTAAAGAAAATTAAAGTTTTAAGAATCAACGATGGCCATGAATTTGTGAACTATGAATTTGATGCATTATGTGAAGAGTATGGATTTAACAGAAATAACACAGTTAGAAAAACCCCCACAGCAAAATGGTGTGGCAAAAAGAAAGAACATAACTTTGCTAGATAGAGTATGCATGCTATTTTTAATTAGGTTTAAATAGTTTTGGGGTAGAGCTGTTAACACAGCTGCTTATTTGATAAATAGATCACCTAATTTAGCTTTAAAAATGAAATATCCTAAGCATGTATGGTCTGGCAAACCAGCAAATTATGATAACTTGTGTGTGTTTAGCTATTCAGCTTTTGCCCACCAGAACAGGGGTAAGTTGGAACCTAGGGCCAATAAGGGTGTATTCCTAAGTTATCCTTCAGAGTTAAGGGTTATAAAATAGAGGTTAAAATGGTAATAGAACAACTACAATTGTAAGTAGGGATGTCACCTTCAATGAAAATGAAATGCCTTACTTAAATGAACAATTAACTAGTCTTAATAATTGTAGAAGCTTTGACCCTGAAATATATGAGTTTGGGATCAACCCACCTAACCCAACTTACCCTAAGACTGATACAGAGAATGACAGCAATGAAAATGATCAAAATGAAATAGACCCAGAACAGAACAGACTTGGAATAGATTAAACCAGACTTGATAGGTTGGCCTAGAACCAAACAAAGGCTATACAGAACCTAGAAAATTATCAGTTGGCCAGAGATAGGATAAGTAGGGAGATTAAGACCCCATATAGGTTTAGATTTGCTGATTGTATTGCCTATGCCCTAAGTACAGCCTAGAGTATGTAGAATATGAACTTTTGACATATAAAATGGCCATCAGCAGCAAGCATTTAGCACGCTTAATGCTTTGGCTACAGAACTGGAGGGTCTTAGTAAAAACCAGACTTGGACCCTAGTTCCTACGCCTAAAGGTGGAAAATTGATAGGTTCTAAGTGGGTTTTTAAAGTTAAGGAACCTAAAATTCCTAGAGAGATTACCTAGGTTTAAAGCTAGGTTAGTGGTCAAAAGTTTCACTCAAAAGGAAGGGATTGATTATACTGAAATCTTTTCCCTAGTTATGAAACATACTACAATCAAGATGTTGATGAATTTAACTGCTATGTATGACATGTTTCTTGAACAAATGGATGTCACTACTGCTTTCTTGCATGGTAAGCTTGAGGAGGAGACCCTCATGGCTCAACTTGAAGGATTTGAGGAACCCAATTCTGTTGATCATTTATGCTTGCTGAAAAAGTTAATTTATCATTTACGCTTGCTGAAAAAGTCAATCTGTGGACTTAAACAATTGCCTAGATAGTGGTATAGGCGATTTGACTTGTTTATGATTGATAATGGTTTCACTAGATTAGTACATGATACATGCTTTTACTTCAAAGATGTGGATGATGATCATGCTTTGTATTTACTGATTTATGTGGATGACATACTTTTAGCCGGTAGGTCAAAGAAACAAATTTTTCACCTACAAATGAGATTAAACGAATCATTTGACATGAAAGGTTTACGAGAGGCTAAAATAGTACTTGTCACAAGAATGTTATCTAATCAAAGTTTTTAAATTGTTTAACATGTTTGAATAAAAAAAAAGTAAGGCTACCCATGGCAAATCAGTACAAATTTTCAGCAAGTCGGAGCCTTGAAACTGACTTAAAAAACCAGAAAATGGCCATTATACAATATGCTAATTCAATAGGTTCATTAATGTATGTAATAACTTGTACTAGACCGTACATAGCTTACCCAATGAGCGAGCTATCTAGATTTATGGGAAATCTAGGAAAAACACACTAGGATGGGGTTAAATGGCTTCTTAGATATGTAAGGGGAACCTTAAATTTATGTCTAACTTTTGGTAGGGACTAAAATGACCTAAAACTGATAGATTATATAGATTCTGACTTTTGTGGGGATTTAGATAGGAGAATATCTACTTCAGCATATGTATTTACGTTAAATGGTGGAGCAATTAGTTGGAAATCCAAGCTTCAGTCATTGACAGCATTGTCAACCATCGAATCTAAATTTCTGGCTCTAATTGATGCATTTAAAGAAGGAATTCGGCTTAGGGGGTTACTATCTGAGATAAATTTGAACTTAGGACCACCAACTATATATTCAAATAGTCCGTCAGCCTATGTAAGAACCCAGTGTACCATGATTGAACTAACACTTGGCTGTTAGGAGAAACTTTATCATGGACCAACTAGAGGCTAATCAGATAGAGTTGCTAAAAATAGGTACTGATGATAACTCGACAGACATGGGTACAAAAATAGTGCCTTTGAAGAACTTTGTAAAGTGCATCAAACTTGTCCAAACAGATTGGAATCTCGGATGAACTGTTTTCAAAATTACTCCTTATTATTAAAGAGAATCTAGTGGTTAGTGTATATGGTAACCAAGGTGGAGATTGTTGTATCCTAATTGGTTCCCATATATCCTAGACCATACCTTATATATAAATTAGGTCTACAATTGAGCTTAGAATAAAGTTACAATTATTACAATATCAAAACACAACATTTAGCTCACTTATTAGACTCAAAATGCATACTTAAGAAATCAGTGTAAACAATGGCAATGTTTGTAAATATAGGCAAGTCTGAGGGCTATTCCATTCTGAAACTGATATTTGGGCACTTTAGTCAATGTCGATTTTGCCCCTGCCCGTACATACTATTCTCTTGCCCGTGCTACTACCCACTGCCCGCACCGTACCTTCTTCTTGTTACTCCCGCGCCACGCATCCTTCGTCCAATGGTTGATCTAAAGAGATGATGTGCAACCTTAGCCATTAGATTTGTGTTTCTTTGGACAAATATGGGCCATAGATGCGATGATGATTAACGGTGGAGATTGCCCCATGCATGCTAGCGCACGGATTGAGCTTCCTGGTATTAAGAGGTAGTTTTTTCTAGGGTTTGATTACTATGTTCATTTTTCCCCTTTCTTCACACTTTTTCTCTCTAAAACCCTAGTTCCCCCTTTCTCTTGGGATGCTCTCTATTTCTACTACATGTGGATGGTGATCCAAACCCTAATCTGAGCAATCCTTGGAGGTTTGAAGCAAGATCCTGTAGTATCATGTGTATTTAGGGTTTGTGTATAGGTTTCTACCTTAGAAGCCTTTGATTGAGTCTGTAATTTGTGATTTGCGTTTGTAATTGGTCTGTAATTGTAATAATCATTAACATAGTGGAAGATCTCTCTAAAAATAGGAAGCCAAGAACTATGACCAACGTGTTTGGGTCTGAACCTTGTAAAAATCATGGTGTACAGTTCTATGTTGTTCTTATTTAAGATCTTGTGTTTGTATTCATTTTTGGTTTCCTTTGAGTTGTAACAATCGTTTAACAAGATCCATTTCAACATAATAACACCAACAGAAAGACTTGAGATTTCTATTTTGTGTAGGAGTAACTGTTAGGGCCATTTATTGTAATTATTCCCATTATTCTTCCATTTATTGTAATTATTCCCATTATTCTTCTTAGATGTGAAAGGTTTGAAGTAAGAAAAAGAGGAGAAAGTTGTATATTCACTTACTTGTAGGAACACATAGAACAATTGAGCTAAGATTATTAAATGAGAATTTTCTTTATTGATTTCTATCTCAGATGAGTTCACAAATATTTTTCACAACAATTCATGCAACCACATGACTAATTAAATCTTTTCTACCTTCAGCTAGTTTGAAATGAATCTTGCTTGAGAACAAGCAAGGTTTGAGTTTGGAGATGGATGTGTCTCATATCTTATATTTTTGACTATTACAGGTGTGTTATGGCATGATCTAAGTGTATTTAGGCTTCAAACTTGTTGGATCGAAGACAACTTGGAAAACGGTAAAGAATGAGTGAAAATGGATAAATTTGAGGACTACGTTGAGAGACCAGACCACATGTGAAAGAAGACCAACCGAGTCAAAATTGGGCCAAGAAAAGTTTCCCCTTGGGTGCATTTTGACAATCGATCATGCTTAAAATGAGTAAAAGGTTAAAAGAAGAGTATCTATTACCCAATGATATCCAATACCACTAAAGATACCACTGGAATCACGTAGATCACTTTGAAGCTTCGTTTGGATATGTAATTTGACCCATAACTCTTTAAGGATCAAAAGTTATGCGCATTTTTTAAGTTACCTGCATGTGTTTCCAAGTGCTTTGAGAGAAACCATTCAAAGTAGAGCTTGTGATTGAGGAAAATCCTTTCGTGATTTAATCTATGGTATTCCAATTCCGAGGAATAGAATCAAGGATAGTTTATGTTAGGGATATACTGCATCAGGGGACTTTATCATAAACCCAGTAGCTTGGCTAGCTCACAACTAAGAATAGGATGACCAAACTTAAGGAACTATAACTGGATATAGAATATAAACTGCATTTGAAGATTAAAGTGTTAATGTGGCATATGATGAGTAATGAATTAGTGACGGCTGAGAATCTATTTAAAAAGGAACTCAAGTGTCCAATATCTACTTGAGATGTAGGTTAAGACCTAGGACCGTTGACCATCTCTTAATAGGTTGCCTTTATTTGATAAAATTTGGGATGTGGTGGCTCATAGTAGGTTGATATAGCTTTACAATTTGAGTTCCTCCCTTTAGGAACTTGAACAATTTAGGACACAAGGAGAGCAAGGTTACAACTTTTAGAAGTTATTATTCTAGCTTGGCACATTTCGAAGTGCGGGAATGATAGGGTATTCATGGGATTTCTAATCGGATGTGAGGATTTCATCCTCACAGCTCAAACCTTTACGGCCACTTTAAACTAGTATTCATAATATGAGTAGAGGGGACCAAACAAATAGAGTTAAGATGAAGGAGTCTGCATTTTGACTTTGCCAAAGTAAATTTTGATGGATCCGGGAATAGAGAGTCAGGGATAGCAAGATACATCACCGAGAGTTGCGTGAGTCAGTTCATAATAGCTAAGAGCAAGAAATCTAGGCAAAGCCTCAATTGCGGTAGCAAAAGCCATGGCAGCTAGAGAGGAAATTTCCATGCTTTTTATGGCACTCAAAACAATTCAAGCTGAAGGAAATAGTAAAGTAGTGATTGTGACTTTAAACGGTGATCTTGAACCCTTGTGAAAATTCAAAAAATTCGTGTTCCCATTTCTCTTCCAAATTTAAGTCAAGCACAATTAAAGTTTCAGCTTTGCTTTTGGGAGGCAAATATGACTATTGATTGGGTAGCAAGGATTGGTCACTCCCTCATTCTTCAGTGTATTTGTTTTCTCCGTCAAGCTCTAAGTTGTTTTCTATTATTAACAGGAGATTTCTTATATTTTTTTTAAACAATACGACACATAGATAGACAATTCTGAACCATTTTTTGAAGTCAAAAGAGACCCTAAAGTCTCGTTATCGTTAGATAAACCTTCTAAAGTATCATTTAGTCTAAATCTACGTGCCTTCAATGTGTCACAATAATCAAAATAATATGTATATCATGTAATGAAATTAAATTCAACACATCATAATATATAATGTCAATGTTTTTTCTTGGTCAACTGTATAATGTTCCTGTAACTCTAGATGCTATTAGCTAAAGGATCTAATTTATCAAATCAAAGTTTCATCGTAAGATGAAACAAAAAATTGGAGGACACATCTTTGATTTTAAGTAATAATTTAAAGGGTCCAAATAGTAACTATCCATAATGTAAATTATATTATTCTCTTGTTCAGTAACTCGTGCTTAAATAAGTACAACAAATCAAATTAGGGTATACCATAGAACACCAATCTCAATGGAGATGGTAACTGATCCAGAAGTATCCATTTCAGAGTTCGAGTCATGCTCTTCTGCCCAACAAGCTTCGAAGTTTAGGTAAGCTCAGTCTTCAATTTGACAAGAAAGACAAAAGTCATCATTAAAATCCTACAAGACATGGCAAGTGAAAGCTGCCAAAGAAATCAATGACTGTCGACAACATACAATGAAGGCAGTAGGGTTTTTTTGCCTATCATCAGGCATATGCTCCCTTCAAGGGATTGGTTTTTGGTGCTTTGTGGGGGCTGTTAAGGTTGGAAACTGATGACATTCTAAAGCCGCCAATTCATGACTGGATTTATTGGAGCCTAATTTGCGCCCTCGGGAGTTATGAATATAAAAGCTTATAAATACGTCCTCATGTACCATGGTTTTGGTAGGGGTGAAGATGTAGTACAAACAATGGGAGGTAGAGTGTGAGCGTAAAACTATGTTGTAATACCTCTTTTCTTATATAGTAAAATATGTTGCTCCCCCTCCATGGACGTAGGCTTCGATTGAACCATGTAAATTCTCGTCTCTTAATTATTCCCCCAATCGCTTTATTATGTTTGCTATTAACAATGGGAGGTAAAGTGTGAGCATAAAACTATGTTGTAATACCTCTTTTCTTATATAGTAAAATATGTTGCTCCCCCTCCATGGACGTAGGCTTCGATCGAACCATGTAAATTCTCGTCTCTTAATTATGCCCCCAATCGCTTTATTATGTTTGCTATTTTGATTTATGGGTCGGTAACTCGGGTGGTTCTTACTGTTCTTTTTGGTAAGTTCTTAACAATTGATATCCTAGGAGATATTAGCTGTTGTAAAGTTCCTTACAAGGGCTCTCTACTGTTAGTACAAGTGGTTTTGCTTGGTATTTTTCTGTCGTTTTGGCTCTGGCTTTGGTCGTTTCAGCATTTAGTTTCTTTTGTCTTTTAGTTGTGGCGTGTTTGGTTTATGGGTTTAAGTTTTTATGGGGTTCAGAGTTCAATTGTCTCGATGTTACATGTCATGCAGCCTACCCTGCATATTCGTGCCTTTTAGGGCTTGTGTCCTACTAATCAGAAAATGAAGAGGGGGGGGGGGGGGGGGGGGGGGGGGGGGGGGGGGGGGGGGGGGGGGGGGGGAACCCTAATCCTATCCATGGACAACGAACATTCGTGACAGTATATGAAACACTACAATGAATATGAAATACGAAATTTTGGCTTTAAGGCAAGATGCACAGGCGAGTGAAAAATAACAATATGACGTTGGGAGGTTTAGTATGATGGGAAAAAAAGTTTCAACAATCTTGATGATGATCTTCGATACAGCAAACATACAAAGGGCACGAGCTTCACAATACCGACAGACACCAAGGATGAGTACGGAAAGCACCTTGAGTTTTTTTTTTTTTTTTTTTTTTTCATTTTTACATTTGTTAGCCCGTAGAGGGGGGGTATAAACTTGAAGCACCATGTCCTCAGTGGTAATCGAATGTGGGTGGCTTCTCTCGCCTTTGGTGTTCTCCGCCACCAAGTTATGTACCTAAAAGACATATAAAGCACCTTGAGATAGCAATGAAGCATGGGCCTAAGCACCTTGATGACGATCTTCGAATGCATCACTACATATATATATATATATATATATATATATATATGCGCCAAGCTTGTTTCCGATTTTGTAGAGCTTTATGACGTTGGCCTTTTTCTTGGGTGAAACCTATTTTTATCTACTGGAAAGCTTTTTGGGTCTTGTTTCAAGGCCATACTTGACTAAGGGTTTGATTTTAGGGCAGTCAAGGTTTCTCTTGTGGCTATAAAAATCCTAGAAATGAGAGAAGACAAATGTTTATGAACATCTCAAAAGTAGTAAAAATTGTTGCAACTTTATGAATGTAGACACAATTGGCCGAATACAGTAAATCTTATGTGTTGTTTCTAGTTCTCGATGAATTTTTCACTGTTCAATTGGTTCATTTCCCTAACATATGAGACTCGAATCTGTAATCTCCATATCTTTATGATTGATCCATGATCACACGAAAAAGGAACCTTAACAATACACCAAAACGGACATACTATATGTCAGAACAAACATTTATTTCAAAATAAATTTGGGTACCAAGAACAAGGAATAAACTAACCCTTATACCATGGAAAAATGATCACTTCAAAATGCTCTAACTGAATCTCTTTATTCTGTGCTCCCCTATTATTCCGGGGAATCTCACATAATTCCAACCAAAATTAAACCAACAACTAACAATGAAAACTTCAACTCTTGAGTAACCCATTGAAGGAGGCACTGAAGAAAAAACATGAGGGGGGTAAAAGAAAAAGATGCACTAAAATTACAACCTAGAATCAGCCAGGTACCTCATACAACCTCTCTTATGAAAACCTATCCAGGAAACGAAGATATGCGTTGTGGCCTCTGAATCAGATCGGAAAGCTCGAAAAAATATAAATGAACCGAGTCTAAACCAACAACTGTATGTACCTGACTTCCAGGGTTCGTAATACATCAGTTCGAGTTCAGGTCTGGTGGGGGTCACCCATTTTGTCTCTAGGTGATATATCAGTACGAGTTTCTTCTAATCGAAGAGCCTGATCTAATCTGTCAGATATGTCATTCTTCAGCTCATCGTTCAGGGAATTGGACGCCTCCCTCTTCGGTTTAGCTTGCTGCTGCCGGGTCTTCCTTTCCTGCAAGACCCGCTCCCGCTCATCGTAGTAATAGAAGTCATCAAGGATGGAAGTCTGAGCGTCATGATTCTTGAAGATCTTCAACATCTCAATACCCTGTTCCAGCTTCACCTGTAAATTGTACAAGAAAAGAAATTAGTCAAATTAACGACGGTTCAGTTTTTGTGCCTAATAAATAAATGAATTAAGAAAAATGCAAGTGATGGCTTGGTTGACTATTAGAACAAGACCGAGGTTAAAGGCCTTAGGATCAAAGGTCTTAGGTTCAAATCCCAAATTCACTTACCTACCAAAGATTATAAAGAAAATTCCGCTTATGTACCCTAAAGTCAGGCATCATATTTTAGAAGTGCTCGGACATTTGAAAATACTTTTCAAATAGCCTAAACTTATTATATTTACTTCTTTCTAGGTAATGACTGCCTCGAGATATTAGGGTTCTATCAATTTTTGCTAACTTGCCACTCAAGATAAAGAAAGAAATTTTTTGTAAAAACGCACACAACAAAAGGTCTCTATGAGGCACTAGGTTGTTATTGTTGTACAGAACACAACATTATCCTCTACCCCAGGAAACCCGTCTGTCAACCTTCAAACGGCAACACCCCAACCAGCCGGCAACAAATCCCCTAACCCAAGCTGACAATCTCCCAGCCTATCAGCAAAAACCCCTGCCCTACATGTATAAAAATTGACAATTTTTTACCTCTAATTAAAATACTTCTCATCTATTCTTCTTTTTAGTACAATTCAGTAAAAATTAACATTATTTTGACACTGAAGGAGAGCATACCTAGAGAAAAAAGATACTAAAATTTGAACTTAAAAAACATTTTCAAATATCAAAGTACTTCTAAAATATTATGCCTAACATCAACATACATGTATAGGATTTATTCAAAAATTTAAGAAGAAAAGCTTTGACTACACTACAGATTGCCTAGGACTTGGAGAAACCATTCAGGTCATCAGTTGAAGCCCATTGTAATATTTTTTCCACTGAATTATTTCTATACACTTGAAAGAGTCCCAACTAACAGGAATCAAATCAGGTATGCCTTCACAGTCGTCGTGCAATAAAACAGGTATTCTAGATGGTAAATAACATGGTGGCAACAAAATAACACAACGGCTAGCTCAGAATCAGTTACGTAACAACATTACATTATGTAATGGCCTTTATTTGAATCAATGTTCTGATCTATATCAATCATCCCCCTTGTACTCATCTCTCACTGTCCTTCATTAGATGTAGAATAAGAGTGTAGCCATGGGCAATGGGTAAAAGCCTGCAACCCTCATGTCTTACAATAATTACCTGCCCCTTCAAATCGTAGAAAACTTCACGTCAATGTAACCACCTTTTGGTGCAGTTGACAAGAGGGAAAACCTTTTCTTTCCACAAAATGTTTTTCCTCAAAAAATATCAACTAAATATTTTTCTTCAAACTTTTTGTCACAATTTTGTAAATATGTATAACTGAGGTTTAGTACATTCATGGGCTCAGATGGCATGGAGGGAGGTCAAGAGGAGCAGTGCAGACAAAAGCAACTTTCATTTCTTCTTGAAAATAAGTTGGTACGGAAAAGCAGAACTGAGAAAATGTGGGGTTAATAAAACTGTGCACAAATCTCAGAATCAGTGTTAAATTGAAATTGTGGGAAATTCTGAAAACCTTTTAGATCTTGTAGGTGCTTTATCCAACTCCACGTTATTAAAAAGAGATCAAACATCAAGTGAAGAAATCAAACTAGCAAACTCACCGTTTAATTAAGTGATACAAGGTGACAATGATGGGGTTGCTTGAGGAGGATGAATTTTGAAGAAGGCTAGTGCATGAAATTTGAAAACCATAAGTGACATTACCACAAAAGGTTTATCCAAAATCAAGGTTCAAAGTCTTAACTAATTTTAATCTAACACAATTCTAATGATTGATAAAACTAGGGTAGTGTTCATTCATAGATAAATGAAAAACGGAGAAATTGCAGAAACCCTCTACCTACTGGCTCAAGAACAAAAAAGGCCCTATCACAAAAAAAAAAAAAAAAAAAAAAAAAAAAAAAAAAAAATTTATATCCCATACACTTCACCCACTCACTTCTCAAAAAAATCCAATGCGTCATTAAGTTGACCGTTAGTTCAAGTAGCTTGCTCACTGGATTGGGGATTATATGGTGGTGGTGGGAACTAAGTCGGGGCTAAGTATATGCAATGTTCTCTTTTCTAATTTTTGTTCTCACCACCACGACTCATGACAAATAGTGAACTTAACAGCCAAGGAAGGAAGAGCATAAACGAAATCGGGGTGGTCAATACAGGGTATGTGGTTATGTAGATATTTTTTCTGCTTCAAAATTTTTGCTTTAACATGGAGAATTTAGTTGGTCAACGGCTTCTTTTTTAAAATCTCGTCTTACAAGTAATTAGTGGAAATACAAATGGAAATTAGGGGGAACAACAAGGCACATATTGAAGAGGGAGAAAGTTTTGGCACATTAAAAAAAAACATGACTATCCACCAACTTATCATAATATCATTGCAACGTTGATTTTCAAACTTCGAGACAACAAAGCATCCTCCCAATGAGAAATTTTTTTTTTTTTTTTTTTATGATGGTAAAGCCATGGGGAGGGGGAGGGGATAAACCCCTTAAATCCTCAATAAAGAGGAGACCACTTTTTGAGCTTTGTGGGATTCGATCCCGGGTCACCTCGTTGGCACACGGCGATCACGACCACTCGGCTATGTCCCTAAGGGACTCCCAATGAGAAATAATTATTACACAAATAAGCCCATGGATCCGCCCGGTGGAATACTTGCAAATCAAACAACCTTGTTCTGCAAACATTGCAAACCATAAGGTCCTCAACCAGTGTACTGACACCAACCTCATTATAACAACTCATACTATTTTCAGTAGTCCTAGGTTGGGAGTCCTCGGACACAGCCTCCTTTTAAGGTAGCACCCTAAAGGGGTGATGCTGCGTACATCCCACCCCCCTCTCCCCCCCGACCCTACATATGCAGGAGCCCTAGAGGCACTGGGTCTGTTGTTGTTGATACTATTTTCAGTAGATCAAATAAAAACTAGGGTCAGTTTGGATGGACAAAAAAATATTTTTCTTATAGAAATTTTTTGGTCTTAACATATCTCAAAAGAATGACGTGTCTCCTTATGGATTTTCTTTTGTTCAGGTAAGAAAAATAACTTCACCACACAAGTATGTACAACTTCGCTTTAGCCTAGTCAAGCTTGAACATGATTGAGGGAGTCAATTATAGTGCAAAAGGTTTTCCTTTCCATAAAAAGGGCACCAACACGCCGTCACTGGATTCCATAAGAACTCCGAAGTTAAGCGTGCTTGGGCGAGAGTAGTACCAGGATGGGCGACCTCCTGGGAAGTCCTCACCCTCAGGTTGGGGGCACTGGGAAACAGCCTCT
The DNA here is from genome assembly GCA_018398585.1 of Simmondsia chinensis. NCBI lineage: Eukaryota > Viridiplantae > Streptophyta > Magnoliopsida > Caryophyllales > Simmondsiaceae > Simmondsia > Simmondsia chinensis. Next base: position 29,916,143 of record JAGTTD010000005.1, read on the forward strand.
CTTCAGGTTAACACCCTGAAGGGGGAAGGCTGCATACATCCGCCCCCCCCCCCCCCCCCCCCCCCCCCCCCCCCCCCCCCCGCCCCCGACCCTGCATAGGCAGGAGCCCTTGAGGCATTGGGTATGTTCCTTAAAGAAACATGCCTTCCCCTCCTTTAAAAGGAAGTCAACTTAACCTACATTGAGAAATATATATTTTCTTTTTCAGTAATTTTTGCTAAATATATATGAAGAAATGATAGAAATTTGATGGAAGAAGATTTCTCGCATAACAAGCCTACCCTTTGAAGAAAATACTTCTCTTGTTCATCTACACGGATTTTCTAATATCCACACAACACCCAGCTTGAAGATAAACCCCCGCCCCACCCTTCCCCTCCAAAAGAATGCACTTACAAGCTTCTGAAAGGGCTTTACAGGATAGGCAGGGAAGCCATCCAAAAACGCGATAGAACCCCAAGACCATCGAAAATAACTAATCACTTTGGGACTAAGAAATGTTACAGCTGAAAAGGGATGTGAAAACCATAATATTCATGCTTCAATGGTAAGTGGAACTCAACATTATAATCTTTTTCTAATCAAACGGCAATATTTTCAATCTAGCAAAACAAAGGAATAATGAAGGATGAAATGCACACTCCACTATATATAGAAGAAGAAATAGATGGGTACCTCCTGAGAGTCTCGGCTGTGAGTAACAGGTTTGTTATCATTATTTTCAAGCAGAATGTGACGGAATTTACTGTTAGGAACATCCTTAACTATATGCCAGCGAACCGGAAATTGTCCACTCCATCTATCTTGTTGCCAGTAGTCTGCATTTTTCTCAAAATCAACCGGGCCCATCATTTCTGCTATGCCGCAGAATTGCGCACTAGCATTGACCTGCCACAAAGCTGATGATTAGCTCAGCAATATGGCACATTTATCACATGAGCCCTAGAAATCTTATTATAAAAGAAGGAACAAAAGTATAACGAAACAAATTTTAAAAAAAGGAAAACAGAATTGTGCCCTGTTTTCGCCTCAAAATGTGGACTACAGGACAAAGAAAAATAGGAACCAATAGAAGGCATTCAATAGAAAAACCCAACAGCAAGGAAGGGTCAGCTCAAGGGAAAACCACAAGTAATACTGCGACAGCCTATTTACCATGAATCAGACCACACACAATAAGTAGCAAAAACTAAGCACAATAAATTTATGCGTCAGTCATATAAATGTTCAAAGTTCATGAACTTGAACAAGTTCAGTGTCTGAAACTCAACAGGGCTACTACATGGATATAGAACAAACCTAATCGACGCTCGTAATTCAATCAGTTCTAAGTAGCGCAATAGTCATAGTCAAAGGGTTGTCGAAATAGGGTGCCGTAGATGTTACACAATCCTTTTGCGGCAACCCAGTGAGTTTTTTAATGGAATAAGTTGCTTTTAAGTCTAACATTTACAAACAATGGAATGAATAGTACAAAATCATTGGGTTTTATGCCTATCAGATAGTTTTTAATATATAAACAAATTTATAATTTATTTAAGTAAACAAAATACAATATAGAATACTATGGAGGCCATACAAAAATAGTGTTACATAATGGCCAATGGCGTAAAAAAATTATCTCATAATCCATTATGTAGTGGGGCTAAGTTACGGAATTGTTTTTATTTGATTCCATGATTGCACTTGTTCTAACCAAGAACCATAGACAGAGAAAATAGCATTAGTCTAATCTAGGAAACAGTTCCCAGTTCTTTCAAATAGCAAATAAGTGCCTATCTGTCTTGTAGAGTCAATCTCAATTTTAGGAGAAGTACCGAGAAAAAGAGGAAAACTGGACAGTCTCCTTTTCCTTTTGCTTCCTGATAAGCTGCATCTAACTTTCTATTTCCTTGGGGTGTGCTGGCCCAAACACTGTATTTTATGCTTCTGTGAACGTTGTCCTCACTGAATGACTTAATTATAAAGAATTTTGCCTTCTCATAAATTGTAGGAAAATCTGCACTGTTGAAGGAAGTGAAATTAACTCCTCTAGCGGATGCATTGACAACAGCAGTAATCAGTGAGCTATCTTCTGCAGTGCTAACAGAAACAGGCAATGCAGTATTCCCTGAGTTGGTCCTTGCCTTGGCTTTTGAAGCCCTTGGTCCTCTATTACGATCCCCTGACATAACAAATGCTGAGTCCTGCTCCCGGTGGCTTCTTCCCTTCTCCACATTAACCCAACTTCGATAATTGGGAGGGCGAGACCTAGGCATCATACCGTAATTGGAACTAAAAGAGTCATCATAAGAATATGGACCACCAACTGGATCTGACACCAATCCCGATCCAGGGAAAGGCCTCTGTTGAGAAATCTGGAAACAGCAACAAAAACAAAATAATCAGGAAAACAAATGCTGGATCTGGAATTGTCTGCTGATAAAAGAAAAGAAATCGTCAAGATTTATTCCAAACTCGGCTTGTTACTTAAAACAGTAACAGGCCAAACATCCCATCAGTTTGCATTCATCTGATATCTGTTTCATTATTGATTGATACACCGGTAATGTTATAGTCTAGAACAGAAGCCTATTATAGACAACAGTATTAACCTCAGTAAAAGAA